>OZ017739.1:409726572-411059072 GCA_963969285.1 Odontomyia ornata
AAGCGATCACTCACCAGTTCTCATTGAAAGCGCGACTGTAACCACGATACATTACATCATGTCCCCATTTACATCAAGACTCACCGAATTTGAAGAGCTATTTATAAAGGAACTTGATAGCGGTCCGTTCAATGTTTCTAATGAGTTGCCCCGCAGTGCTGTATACTCGAACACTTCAAATTCGGTATCCCGGTCTTAATCGCAGTAACTACAGTACGGCACTCCGTTCATTAAAAGGGAAAATTTACTTTTCAAGTTCACTAAGAAATTAACTTCAATTTGCTTTGTTAATGCTCTACCCGTGTTCACAGAACAAATTCAATAATTCCAATAAATAATGACGGCACGACAGTCACCCTCTACACACACTCTTATGGAAGGCGCTCGAGAAACGTTTTCTTTGTCGGGTTGGGTATTTTTGGGAACGCCCTCGTCTCAATGCATCATCGGGTATGCTCTCACGGGAAAACATACGGCTCGAATGAAGAAAACGATGTTAAGATAACGAATGGATTCTACACTGAATTTATATGATGCATTTTATGATTATTTTACTTGAGATTTTAACGGGAAAGAAAAGGAACACAATTTGTTGAGGTATTTGTTAATGGAAAATTGAATCTTTCAAGAGAACACCATCGCTGAACTGGTAGAAATACAATAAAAATAATCCACGATTGCGGAGGTTCTTAACTGCTCAATTTTACTATGCACTTCGAGTCACTCTGAGAATCAAATGTTTACATTGATAATCTTGAATGCAATATCGTGGGCAAAAAGTCAGCAAAATCTTCATTAGCCGAAGTCGTCGTTTGCCCCCCAGTCTCCACGTTCATGCAAATTGAATTAGAGACGTGATTAACCGAAAACGGTGGAAGTAGGTCGCAGTAGCACAACACTTTGCACTTTATATTTTCACAATTTTCGAATGGAATCCTCGCGTAATGGCACCGAACTAACAATCCCCGCGATTTTGCAAAGAATTCAATGGGGAAAAGTTAAATGTACGTTTGATAAATTTTAGAACGATTTGGGAATCTAATTTCATCTCTTCTCAAATACTTTGACGCGGCCAAGAAAAATATCCAGTTCTCCTTGCGTCATCCCCGAGGCGCGATCCAAGTAACACTCCACGATCCATCCCCAAAACTTGTCTTATCAGCTGAGCTCAGCCTAGTTAGTTTGCCTTCGATAATGTAATACACCGTTGGGGTGCACTAAATCAGTGTTCCCATGCTCAAAATTTTAACTGGATTAAAGCAATGAAAAAATTCTGAACAGTAATAAAAGTTAAATCTCGTGAAGAGTATAATTAAAGGGAAAAGTTTAAATTTAATATAAAAGAAAATTGAGAAAGAGTTTTCCAATAAGAGGTGTTATTTTGAATAGCCCGCTACTTCGGTAGACGTCACTTTTGAAGCTATCATTTTTTGGCATTTGACAAGTAGAAACTACGCATTTAATAATAAAAATAGAACGACACGTGTTTCAACAACGCACTGAAATTATTAAAATTCGCTATAAAAATTGGTGAAAATTTGGCAGAGACAGTTCGTAAAACTCGACATTTTTGGGTCGTCGTGAAGCACCTTGTCGGACCGCAATACAGAAATTGGTGGAAAAATTCAAAACCCATGCACGTCACTCAAGAACAGCCGAGAATATTGCTGCTGTAGCCGAAAGTGTTGAAGAAACCCCAGGTTTGTCCATTCCTCGTCGTTCTTTGGAATTAGGCATTCCACAAACGTCATTACACCGTATTTTGCATAAAGATTTGGGTCTTAAGGCTTATAAAGTTCAGTTAATACAAGAACTCAAGCCGGTCGATCATCAACAACGTCGTGTCTTTGCCTGGTTGGGTCCTTAAAATCCATGAAAATGATCCGGAATTCTATCGAAAAATCATTTTGAGTGATGAGGCCGATTTCCACCTCGGTGGCTTCGCCAACAAGCGAAATTGTCGCATCTGGGACTCGGAAAACCCAAGAGTTATTGTTGAAAAGCCTCTCTATTCTCAACGTGTGACTGTTTGGTGCGGTTAATGGTCCGGCAGAGTCATTGGACCTTACTTTTTCGAAAATGAGGCTGGGGCAATAGTTACGGTGAATGGATTGCGCTATCGAGAGATGATTAATGATTTTTTATGGCCAGAATTGGATGGTATTGATCTGGACAACGTTTACTTTCAACAAGACGGCGCTACGTGCCACAACAAGCAACGAAACTATTGATCTTTTACGGGAAAGTTTCCGGACCGTGTTATCTCTCGAAGAGGTGATCACAATTGGCCACCGAGATCTTGTGATTTAACACCTTGCGACTTCTTCCTTTGGGGCCACGTGAAAGAGGAGGTCTACGCCAACAGCCCAGCGTCGATTCAAGACCTCAAAGATGGAATTCGTGAGGCTATCGAGGGCGTAGGGCAGCCACTTTGCGATTTGGTTATGGAAAATTTCATGAAAAGGATATGGTCCTGTAAGTGTGGTCGTGGTGGTAACTTGCCTGATGTTATTTTACACTATTAACGGCAAAGCTTCCTCTTTATAATGAAATAAACACCCGAACATTTATATTAAAAAATGTCATTTTTCTTTTAATATCAAAATAACACCTCTTATTGGAAAACCCTGTATAAAGTTACATTTAATAATAATAATAATAAGAAAGAAAACTATTTTACAAATGACGATTATGAATGGAAATTATTAATTATTTTTCTAAATTTGCCATTAAAATTTTAAATAGGAGATAAGTTTTCGAGCAGTTTGCTTGTGTGACTGCTCAATTACTGCATATGCATTTTCATGTTCAACTTTAAAGTTATAATCAGTTATGAAAGGAAAAGCGTAGTCTTTTTAGGTCGCTATTCTCATCGGTCTTTGGTTTGGAAATCACTAATTTAACATTTCTGAGCATATCATGCACTCGTATGTTATTAAGTAGAAAGTAACGGATCAATTTTCAAATGGCAATTAACTCTATAATTTGCAATCACTCAATCCTTATTATTTCTTATTTCTTCTCGGGAAATTTTACAAATGCTATGTGTAACGGTTACTTCTAAGGATATAAGAAGGATATTTTATTAAATTCATCACTAGACGAAGAAAGGTTGCGGAAGAGAAAAGCATCCTGAATTTTCCCTCATTGAAATTGCTCTAAATCCTGTTGAATTGTATTTATGCTGCATTTAGCAAAAATTTATTGGTTATTTCCGGTAGAAATGGTTGACTAACGTGTACCATTTACGCAGAAAATTAAGGATACAAATCATTTTTATGATTTGTCACCAAGCAACTCCATCAAATCCTTGAAGAGTGCAGAATAATTTTCGTACGAAAGATCATTAAAATTCAATTTCTCGACACAATGTACCATATTGAACTGTTAATATCTCCAAAGTCCTTCAAAGGATTTCAATTCTGTACCGATAAATTTTAGTTCAATATGTTGCCCTTCATTCTACAATCAAAATCCTTACACGCGTCGATCAATTATGCTGAAAAATCGGGGTGAAAGTCGAAAGTTTTTTGGTTTTAGCGGTAAAAGTCCTTTACCGTTAATTGAATTTATCGTTCTTTAAATGGGATTTGCCTTGAACAGGACTCTTCTATCTCCGTTCAAAAGTTATGCGTGAACATACATAAAAAGCAACAACAACAAAATAACCGTGATGAATTGATAACCTTCTTTCCTTTGGATTTCGGTTAAAAATTACCGTTTGTCTTAGTTTCGGAATATTATCTACAGTGACTCCCAAAAAGATCCGCACAAGTAAGAAATTTTCCTCCTTTCTCATTTTATAAGGCAATTAAAAACGGGAAAATTTTTTTAAACATTTTATTATGAGCAGAACATAACAGTCTTACACATCACACAAATAAAATAGTTTCTCACTTTAAATATACCAGAAAAAAGGAAATTCCATGAAAAAACAGAAAATATCGTCCCTCAAAAAGATCCGCACAAGAGCTAAATTGTACAAATAAACAAAAATTTTAGTAAGCTAGTATTTTGTTGCATGTCCGTTTTGTTCAATGACACATTTTAATCGATTTGGCATACTGGAGATGATTTTCCGCAGTTGTTCCACATCCATTTTCACCCATACTTCGCGAAGCTTTTTCTCGAGCTCCATTTTTGAACAAATTGCCGTGCTATGAACACTACGGTCCAATTAATCCCAGAGATTTTCAATGGGACTACAATCCGGTGACTGAGGAGGAGGATGAACCACTTTTGGACAATTATACAGCTGCCATTCTTGAACAATGCGTGCCTTATGTTTGGGATCATTGTCTTCGTAATATTTGAACGAATCCAAAATGCCCATTTTAGCAGCGCTTTTTCGCAAATTTTAATTCAAAATGTCTAAATATCGACGGGAATCCATGATACCATCTATAAATACTAATTCGCCAACACCACGAGTAGATACGCATCCCCAAACCATCAAACTGCCACCTCCGTGTTTCACTGTAGGCCTGAGGTTAATTGGACTCAATCCTGCATTGGGCTTGCGCCACACCATAACACGTCCATCCGAGCCAAAAACATTGAATTTGCTTTCATCGGCAAAAATCACATCCTCCCAATAATTGACTTCCTTTACTATAAATTCTTTAGCGAAATTTAAACGCTTTTTTTTCTATTCACTTCGCTGATGAATGGTTTTTCCGTGCAACACGTCCATTGTATTGAGCATTTCTCAAAACTCGTCGAACTGTTTCACATCCTACTTTTTTCTTAAATTCTGCGAACACTTCACTCACAATTTTTGGAGCACTCAGTTTTGGATTTTTTTTTATTTTCCGGACGATAGAGCGTTCTCCAAGTGTCGTTGGAACCTTTGGGCGACCAGGACTATGCTTTAAGTCTATTCTGCCTTACTTTTTATACTTCCGGAGAATGTCGTAAACAGTTCTACGTTTCATGTTGAGGCTCGAACATATTTCTGCCACATTTTTACCTTCCATATGTTCAGGAACACCACTTCTCTGGAGACGTGTATTTGCCCATTTTAATTTAAAAAGCACAATGTTTTTTTTTAAACTACGAACAACACGCGGTTTGTGATCAATATTCGTTATGATCTGCCGGATCTATTACGACTTTGTCACTGAAGGCGATATGCTATTAAGAGGTCACTCAAATGTATGCTTTTGACATAAAAATGCACATGCTTGCCCAAGTTTTCTTGTTGTGCGGATCTTTTTGTGGCGTCATATTTTTGTGCTTCTTTTTTAATCCTTCGTTTTACTTCTCATTTTGCGGTACTTTTTCTATTTTTTTGAGTAAAATTATCGATCTGATGTTTTGTTCAATTAATAATACATCCTTTTTCTTTTTGTGTCATGGATTGAAGCATAAATTGATAAAGAAGGAACATTTCTTACTTGTGCGGATCTTTTTGGAAGTCACTGTACAATTGCCAGAAAAAGTATCCGTTCATGCAAGATAACAAAGTTATCGTTGTATTAAAAAGGATATGCCCACTTAATTTGAATGCTTTCTTCTATAATATCATAAAATCTACACTTACGCATGATTCCCAATATGTTTCATAATAATTACTATTTAAAAAGACTTGATACTCAAACAAAATCAATTTACGGCAACACAGTAGACCAGAAAAAGTATCCGTATAGAACAAACCGGGGGATTCCACGTGTTATGCGATGGCATTTGCAGATGCATATTAATGTTTTTATGTCCGATAATAGTTCTACTTTAAGTCGGGATAGATTTAAAAAAGTGAGTGCAGTTTTTTTCAATTTTTTGTGCACTAGAATACATGATGACGCCCAAAATTAGCGAAATCAGTGCTGAGGAAGGATAATTATACTGAAACTTAAGAGTGAATGGAAAACATACCGCGAAATTGGTCAAATAGTAGGCAGAACTGACTCCCCTGTCCAGTATGTGGTGAAAACATTTAATAGAACTGGTTCGATTATGTCAAAGCCTCGTTGTGGTCGACCCTCCATACTAACTGAACGCGAAAAAGGAAACATTTTGCAGAAAGTTAAAAAGAATTCTCGAGTAACTGCTTCCCAAATTGTTAGAAATATAAAAAAAAACTCTTTTGGCAAGGTTCTCCACGAAGATACCATACGAAAAATACTAAAGAGAGATGGATATCGCTCATGCATAGCATGTAAGAAGCCATACATTTCGGAAGTGAACAGGAAGAAACGTGTGGACTTGCAAAAAATATATAAACATGCCACTAGAGTTTTGGGAACAGGTCCTATTCTCTGACGAAAGCAAATTTTACATATTTGGCATTAAAGGAGGAAAGTTTGAGAGGCGGACGAACAGTACTGCCTTCGAAAAAAAAAAATCTCGTTTCAACTGTGAAACATGGTGGAGGTGGTGTGATGGTCTGGGGGTGTATGGCAGCAGAAGGAGTCGGCCAACTTGTGTTTATAGAATCAACTATGGATCAATACGGTTACCTTAATATTTTGAAGGAAAATTTGAAACAACGCGTTCAACAGTTGAGGATTGGTGATGGTTTCCGGTTCCAGCAAGATAGTAACCCCAAGCACACAGAACACAATGTGAAGCTTTGGTTGCTCTACAACACCAAATATCAACTGTGTACGCCGCCCAAATCCCCAGACCTTAATCCCATTGAGCATTTGTTGGAGTGCAGGATCCGTCAGCACAGCATAACCTAGAAGGAAATGCTGAAAAACGTCATCGTCGATGAATGGGGCAAAATTACCAGGCAGGACACAGCCAAATTGGTTCTCTCCATGCCAAATCACCTGTAGGAGGTCCTTAAGAGAAAAGGTTATCCGATAAGTTATTAAGCCCTGATATGTAATAAAATATTTGAATTTTTCAAATTAATATTGTCATGCACGGATATTTTTTCTGGTTCGTTTAAGTGAGCCTTTTTTGTTTAATCTAGTTTTTAAAGGAATACCATAGGAAAAATTTATAGAAAAGATAGTTTCATTCATGAATAAATTTTGTTGCTTACATATTTAAATGCAGCAGCTTTCTTTAGCATGAATTTCCTAATACAGTGGCTCACAGCTTATTTGATGCACTTCAATAAATATTAAACAAACTGTTGTCCTTATGCAGATAAATAAAAATTTACAAATATTTTGATGCAGATTTTACAATTAGTATAACTGAAATTCGAAGCACAAAAGAAAGTAAGAAAAAATGTTTCAAATGTCCCGTTAGCAGTAATGAAGCAAAATCATTTGCATAGGATAGCTCACAGCTTATTTGATGCAGTTTGTTCTTTGTATCCTAGCATTAAAAGTGCACGATTTTCACCGGATTTTTTTTGGATATATTGTACTTAGTGCGTTTCTTATTTTATTTTGAAAAAAGTTATTTGACCTTGATAGTTTAAAAGTGGATAAATTGTGTAATATTTAAAATGGGCCGTAGGACAACACTTGAACAGCGGGAATTAGTCATTCATCATTTTAGAAATGGTGAATCTCATCGCAAAATCAGCGAAGTTGTCAATTTAAGTTCATCAACAGTTCAGCATATAATTGAAAGGTTTACCAATGAAAAAAGGTTGGAAACCAAGGGTAGAAATGCACCAAATAAAATTTTGAATGAGTCTGATGAACGGTGGATCGTCCGGAAAATAATTCAAAACCCTAAGTTATCAGCTCCTAAATTGGCGAACGAAGTGTTTACTGGAATTGGTAAAGAATGCAGTGCTGAAACCATACGTCGTGTGCTAAGAAAGCATAATTTTAATGGCCGAGTTGCACGAAAGAAGCCGTTCATCAGTATCAAAAATCGACAAAGCCGCCTGAACTTTGCTACGGAGCATATTTCAAAGGATTTGGACTTTTGGAAAACCGTGATTTTCGCTGACGAGTCCAAATTCAACATATTTGGCCAGAGCATATATACTAACAAGCAACTGCACCAGCTGTTTTTCCGATTAGAAAGGGACGTAAAATAACATAAGAGAAATTATTTTGCATTTCTTTCTTTCCTTTCTAACAATTTGAGAGGAAAATAAATTTTACTCAATACATACACAAATCGATCTTTAATTTTACGCAATACATACACAAATCGGTTTTTACGTTAACTACCGTTAGATGCGAAATTTGTTCTATGTGAATTTGCTTGTTAGTAGATATGCTCTGATTTGGCTCAGATGGAATGGCGTACGTTTGGAGAAAGCCAAATACAGAGCTCAAAAAAGCAAATTTACATGAGACTGTTAAGCACGGCGGTGGCAGCGTAATGGTTTGGGCCTGTATGTTAGCAGCCGGAGTTGGGAAGCTAGCCTTTATTGAAGGAAACATGGACAAGATCATGTACAGTAATATCCTAAAGGAAAATCTCCTGCAAAAAGCTGACGAACTCGGAATCCGGCGTGAATTCAGATTCTACCAAGATAATGACCCTAAACATAAGTCAGAAATCGTGCAATCTTGGCTTATTTGGAATTGTCCTCATTTGATGGCTCCCCCGGCACAGTCACCCGACTTAAATGTAATTGAGAATTTATGGGCTTTTCTGGAGAAAAAAATTCGTAACCACGCAATTTACAACAAAATTGATTTAAAGAAAGCTCTTTTAGAAGAATGGAGTAAAATAACGCCAGAAATGACAGGAAAGCTGGTTGAATCTGTTCCAAATAGACTCAAAGCTGTCTTGAGCCAAAAAGGAAACCATACGAAATATTAGTGTTGAACTGGAAATCCTCTACATGGATAAATTTAAGGAAAACGTGGACTGCATCAATTAAGCTGTGACATAAAATTTTGCCTTTAATTTTGTTTTTCTTATTTAGTTATTTAAGAATCAATTGTTGAAATAAATTAAATTGTTATTTTTAAAAAAGGGCTTTTATTTAATTTATTGCAGTTTAAATTTTTTCAATACCTTTTCTAATACAGAAGTTATAGTGCCTTTAGCTTTGAAAATGTTACTGCATCAAATAAGCTGTGAGCCACTGTATATTGCTTTTTTTGATGTTGTACGGATACTTTTTCCGGCAAGTGTATAATCTTGCGACCTATCGAAAAATAATTAATACATAGTAGCATACTTTAATGAATAAATGTATTAAATATTTTTTTCGACTAATTTAGCAATTCGATGTGTTATCCGAAGATATCTTTAGTCTGGCAGAATAAAATTTGGAAATATCGAGATTAATTTTATTTTGCCAATAGATTTGGTGATTCGGTATCATTACATTTTATAACACAGCTTCAATAAAGTTAAAATTAAATCTAATTCAAAATCAAACCATAAATAGACACCATGACCTTCGCCCGAACAAGATTAAGCGCCACCCGCACTTGTTTGTCCAACATGCCAAAAATCAAACGAGATGGAACGCGTGCACACATTTCTTCTTCTCATGAATCACACTCTGATTTCATTCGCACAACATACATACGAATCATCTGTTCCAGCATAAATACATAGTACTACTAACGGCTCACTCGCTGTGCATGTTCGAACATGTCGCGAGCAGAGCATTGGCTCGTGACGTGTGCATGGAATCGCGGAAATCCCTTCGCCGCTTTGCCGTTTGTCTTGCGCTCGTCTAGTGCTACCGCGGCCTGTTCGTACTTGCGTTTGTGCTTGAGCTAGGTCATCGTCGCATCGCATCTAAACGTAACGACTTATTCGCTTACAAACATTCCAGAGTATCTGTAGGGTGACTTCGGTGCCAAATTGTATTTTTTATTGCTATTACAGGATCAGATCAGATAGATAGGGAAAGTGGAAGAGTGCAAGTTTGTACGGGATCGCTGCATACCAGCGTTTTGCAGTGCATTATAAATAGGAAAGGGATTCCTATTTTGTCATCAGAATATTACAAGTGGTTAATGTGGCGGGTGTGAATACGTGGAGTTTTTGGATTTAAATCTAATCAAAATAAATTAAAATATATCAGTGAGAATGAATGCAAAGCGCATCATTTTGAAAGTGTGCTACCAACGTTCCCTTCGATACATTTCGGTTACGCCAGAATTATCCTTGAAAGATTTGGTGAACACAAGTGAGTTGAATTCTGCATTTACACATGAAATTTTTCTATGTTACTTAATAGTTCAAAACCAATTTAATAATCCATAAAAAGTTTCAGAGAGGTTTAACTTGGACACAAACAACAACGTCTTGGAATTATGCCAGAATAGCGGAGAAGTCTTCACTGAAGAATCATATAAACAATTCATTGATAATTTCCCAAAGACAAATCGCATTTTGTACGTGAGGCCATTTTATCTAGTGAAGAAGAATTCAGTGATTATGGACCAAACCGGAATCGCAGATGAGCAAACACAGCAAAAGAATAAAACAGTTCTGAAATCAACTCAATTCAAAATTCCCGCCGAACCATACCGCAGCAGAGCTAGTTTTGCTGCTCCACTTAGGAGGCTTGATTGCTTCATTCATGTTTACCCTGAAGAGTTTTCTTCCAGTCCACCAAAGAAGCTGAAGATTATTAGCCACTCGAAACCAATTTTAAATATTAGAAACTAAAAGACTAATAGAAATGTTCTTGAACGTTTTTTTTGGATATTATTTAATTAACCTTTACTTCCCTCAGTTACCGAACGATAATCGAGTTTATAAAGCTAAAACCTTTTTTATTCTAACAAAACATTGCTGGCACCGCCTAGCATAGATCTAACTATTTATCAAGATGAAACTAAAAGAATTTAAATTATTTTTCTATTTATTGTGAAAATTAATAAATATTGTAATTATTTTGAGAACTTTTTTTCCATGTATGAACAAGGAAAAACGCTAATTGCAAATGGAACTTTAATGGTCACAAGAAGTTCCAGTAACAATGTCGCAAAGTACCCAAGTTAATTATGTAGTTTTCTTGGTGTTCTCATGAATCATTGAATATTTAGGAAGCTTGGTAAATATTGAAACGCACGTAATGTCTTTACAAGTCGATTTAATAGGACAGTGATCGTGTAAAGAGGTCTTCATATTCAGCTTGAGTTTGTAGGAATAAATCGCACATTGACGAAAAAAATCCGCGCTGTCGTCGTTGTTGCATCACTACAACGCCTCCCATTGTCTGGGTCCATCGACCGCGTCCTCCAATTCTCGAAACCGGGTAGCAATAGTGTCGGACCAGCGTTTCCTCCATTTTCCCACTGGTGTGCGGTCAGAAGCTTTTCCAACGGATGCCTTTTTAGTTACCCGTTTATATTTATCGAACAGTCACACAATGATACTGCTCGAAAACTTTCCTACCTCCTACTCGGAATTTTGTGGCAGATTTAAAAAAATATGTAATTGATTTTATTTGGAAACATATTTTTGTATAATACTTTTTCGTTCTATTAATCTTATCAAATGTTTTTTTTTATCAGTTTTCCTTTATATTAAAATTTAAATGTCTCCCTTTAATTTTATTCGTCATGAGATTTAACTTTTATAGCTATTTAAAATTTTCATTTCTTTACTCTAGTTAAAATTTCTTTCCTACATTGCAAATTTCCTTACTTCATTTTAATTTTCTCTACTTTAATTAAATTTTGTTTTAAAAATTTCAATTCTGCATGTAGAATTCCGGGTTTGAGGAACGCTGATGTAATACTCCTCAACGGTGTATTACATCACGGAAGAGAAGGGAACAGAGCTGTTGGAATCAGCTGAGGCGATTCACCGTATACACGGGATGAAAAGAAAAACAAGTTTTGGACGGATCCAAAAGTGAAAAGGGGGAGTTCGCTTCAAATCGCCAAGGAGGGCGGTTCGATTGAATCTTGGGAGTGAAAAGTTTCTCGTCGCGAACTAGTTCCGTTTAAGTGCGTATAAAGAAGTGGAGAATTGATATCGTTTCGATTTGTGATGAGAGATTTGGTGAATTTCCCGAGGCCGCAAGAAAAACGAAAAGAAAGCGCAGGCAGTTCGTCATTCGTTGCTTCTGTTTGAGTGAGCCAAGTCGGGAATTTTTGGACGGACCGTTGGACATTAAGTTCCATGGCTGGCGGCTCTACGAGCAATTTAATTAAAGCCCGTATGCAAAATTAGAGAGGGGCCCCGTTGATAGGTGAATTTAGGATTACCCGAAAGAGCCGGAGTTCCCATTATCTTGCTTATATGAAGATATGTGGATGGTGATTATGAGAGATTAATATTAACTTTGTGCTGAAAGAATCGCAAGTGTGAATGAAGTTGCAAACAGAATACTCGGTTAGTGTTTGAAGATAGCCTTAATTATCCACCAGTTACTGCTGAAAGAAAATCAGATTGTTGACTTTCATCTATCTTAAACCCGCTATTCAAATCAATGCTGTTGGACATTTGGAATATCCAAATAGAAATCGTACGGGAAATGTGCTAGAAGTTCATTGTGTTGAAAGTAATAAATAATGGGAATCTTAAACATCAGATTTTCAAGGAGAAGAAAGCAACCGTGAATAACTAATGGATACTGGCTTGTATCGATTTTTAACTGGTCCAAATCTTACTGCCAAACAAGAAAAATAGTTCAACACCTGGTTTTTTTTCACAAGCTTGTGGCGTTTAAAAGCCTATGATCATGGTGATCTCAACATCAACAACAGTAGCGGTGAACCTTTAATGACAGAGAACGGCCTTGTGTCCTAGGAGCTCAAAGTCTTTCATCTTAACAGTGGCAACTCAAGTATTCATTGGAGAGGGTGAAAATTATTCAAGCGATGAAAACTGACTATTTAAACTATGTGTATTGGCGCTGAAAAGTGCATGGTCGAGACCCCATAATTAGATCTAGACCCAGTTACAAAATTGAAAATGACAATTTTCCGCTCATGCCTTCAGACATTACATTAAAACTAAAATTGGTTATGGTTTGTTGACTGTTCCAACAATTCAAATTCATGCATGAATTTCTATTTAAATAAGGAACAATTACAAGAAAAAAGAGAAATTCAAGGGTTTTCTTATAGCTTAAAAATGATTAAGCATCTATTCTGTTTATATAATTTAATTTGAAAAGAGAGAAAACTAAGGTTCATTACTTATTAATGTTGATTTCTCTCTCTAATGAGCATTTGATAAAATAACTCTGACAATATTCATATCAAGTAAAAGTATATATTTTTGTGACATGAGCTACTGACATAATAAATAAATAAATTTTACTACTTGTAGTCCAGTCAAATTAGTCCTTAAAATAGAAGTAAGGTTACAAAAATTCCCATAGAGCTAAAAATTGGTATGAATGTTCAGAAAACTATTATAAATGAATTGTGAAAAGTCCCCATCAATCCCCCTTGTGCATAAAATTTTATTAATGATGAAAGTTTACAAAAATAGGTTTTTCGCGTGTTTCAGCTAAACGATGAGTTTTACAGCAAAAATAGTTCAGACAAAAATTGTAGATCATCCGATTTTCTACAAAAAATTGTTTCCACACTTTTTTTTATAAGTATTGCCATTTCCGTGATATAGCGGTTGAAAGAATTGAAAAAATATTTTATTCGTAATATGCACACGTTTCCACATCACCTATGAGGTAGTGTGCTTGGCGCTTTTTTTATCGTGGTTTCCCCAGCAGGCCTATTCCAAGATCTATTGTGATCAAAACTGACGTTAGAGAGGAAGCCATATGGTAGCAATTTGCATATGTATTAGTCGGCCTACTATGGACAAGCTTCCGGTAGCTGTCACCCAACTGCGGCATTAGCAAATGCTTATATTTCGTCATATATACTATTTTCCGAATAAAAAATGTGCCGAACGCATTCCGTGCATGCTATAAATTCACCTTGTATAGCCCATTGTGCTCCTAAACTTTCCAAGACGAGCAAATGAAGCACACGTTTTGCACCTTCGACTGATAGCTCAGCGTTGAGATGTAAACAAACTCCTATAAATTCACTTTGGAAGGCAATAAAAACTAAACGGGTATAAGAACTGAAATAGTTTTCACTTCACTAGGAGCGTATTGTGTTCTCCGCGGACCATCTGGATTTCACTGTAGAAATCCGTCTCTAAACCATACAAAACCTCGAATTTTCGTTGGCACCTCCACAATTCTTCATATAAAGCCATGTAAGTTAGCCAGCAAAGTCGGCCTACTAATGGTCATGTGTGTGGTAGTAAGCGCTGCTGCCATATGGCTTGTATCTATCGTCAATTTTGATTGTGATCCAATTGAATTCAAATTGAGTATTGAAAATGAGGAAAACTGTGTAAATTATGTAATATATAAATGAAAAAATAATTTGGAAAAATTATTCGTCGGATTCATTATAATCCAATGGAACTTCTAGTGCACTGTCTTCGTTTTCTTCTTCTTCTTTTTCTTCATCTTCCTGCTGGATACAAATATGTTCTAAAAGTGATGCATCGTATGTCTCATCACTGATATCGTAATTATCCTCATCTAGTATCGATTCAACATTGGAGCACGACTAAAGAACAAAACAGTCCAACCTTTTTACAGCCGCATTTAGCATTGCAACCTTTTTAGGGTATTGTAAAATTATTTTACAATACCCTACTAAAATCACGTCCTGTCTGTCCGTCCGTCCGTGTGTCACACCACTTTTTCTCGCAAACTACATAAGCTAGGAACATAAGATTTTGTAAGTTGGTGCAAAGTGACGCCCTCTTCAAAGTTTCATCACGAAAAAAAATTTATAAGGTCTTTAAGGGGGGTCTCCCCATATAGGGGAGTTGCCCCTGAAAAAAAAGTTTTCATCGCATGTAGGCAATATGGGTATCAAATGAAAGGTCTTAATGCGAACTTCTCAAAGCAGGTCTTAAAATGACAAAGTTTGCTTCGAGGGGTGCAGGGGAAGGGGAAATATACGAAAATTTTGTGTCCCCCCTCGCGACTGGACACCTTTGACCCGAAAAATCTGAAAAAATCATGAATGTAGGCCCTCATGAGTACAACAACAACAAATACATGAGAAGTCGAAATTCACTCAGCTTTGTTAGTAATAGTATGATTTATCGATTTTATGTTTTCTTGAATAAAATCTTAACGGTGCCTTTAAATTTAATGAAATTCAGTACACAGATGACTATTTATAAGATTAATCTGTCCTAAAAGTTTCATAAAGATCGAATGGTACTTAATGAACTTATAGTGATTTGAATTTTCCTGTATTACTATGGAACAATATGCGCTGTATTACTATGGAAACATATGGCTATGGAACAATATGCGCTTTTTACCGACTTTGGCACTACAGCTTTGCTAGGATTTGCATGAAAATTTCAGGAATGATAGGTATCATGAATTTCTTTGAGAATTGGCTCAGCTAGCGGTATTAGCAATCGTAAAGCAAAACAGTGGCTGTTTTAAATGCGAAGATTGAATAATTTTGATGTATTTTGCCCCAACTTCAACGTTTAAGGCGCATGCTTTGAACACTTGATTCAATTTAATTAATGCCTGAAGATGAGTACCTACAATTAATACTCATAGGTGAAACAAGTCGAGGAGGCAGGAGAGAGCTCCTAGCAAATGGGCTTTGTAACCATTCTAGGATTCGAAAAAATAGGCCATGAAACGATGATTACAGTACAGAGGAGTGGCCGCTGAGTAAACAATTTCATCAAAGGTAGCCGATATGAATATCAAATGAAAGTTCTTTATAAGAGCTTTTCAAAACAGTACTAAAACTGACAATTTTTCCTTCACATTCGATCAACTTTGTTAATAATAGTACATTTTATAAATTTTGCTTTTTTGTCTATAAAATCAAGATAGGACCCTTAAATTTTCCAAAATCTATAATTAAATTACTTTTTATGGAATTGTTTGCAGCTACATATAAATGAGTTGCATATTTTGAATAATAATTTTTCTGAAAAATTATTAGAGAAGAAAAATGTTAGAAGAAGGTGGTTTCGACGTGTGCACTAATTCTCCTCAGGCCATCACACTTAGATGCACACCGGTGATGGCGACCACCATGCTCAGAGGTGAGGGAGTTAATTTTTAATTTTTCTACTTATGCAAACTCAATATGTTTTTGTATCTGCAAGTTATATTCAAGGTAAATTTCTCTTGTAAGTACTTGTATTAGCTAAACTTTTTTTAATTGGATCATTTCACCCTTTTCTTGAAAAGGGTGAACTGATGTGAAAAGGGTGACTGAGCATGGTGGTCGCCATCACCGGTGTGCATCTAAGTGTGATGGCCTGAGGAGAATTAGTGCACACGTCGAAACCACCTTCTTCTAACATTTTTCTTCTCTAATAATTTTTCAGAAAAATTATTATTCAAAATATGCAACTCATTTATATGTAGCTGCAAACAATTCCATAAAAAGTAATTTAAAAAGCTATCGGAGCCATCCGAAAGAGTGATCGATATCCGCGCGACGTTAGATAAAGCTTCAAATGTAGAGCAAATTTGTCGTATAGATTTACATTAAATTGATGTGAAAAGGGTGAAATGATCCAATTAAAAAAAGTTTAGCTATAATTAAAGTTTTCTGAACAATAAACGGCTAAGTTACAGCCGATTGAATATCTAACAATTACAACAACATTAACACGTGATACTAGGGAGATACACGCTTGAAACGGACCTAGACACTACAAATATGTAGGAATTTTGATAAAAATTTTAGAAATGATTTGTAATATTCATGTGTTATCATGACTGATCAAGCGATGGGGTCAAAACACTTTAAACAAAATAGTGGTGAGTTTAAAATCATAATAACCATAATAATTTTTTGAACTCAATTTATGGAATCTGTATATTAGTCAAGTTTTGATATGCAGCATATATTGTTTGATTAACTCATTGTTTTACAATACCCTTCTAGCAGGAGCATCCTCCTGCTACTTCAACTTGTTATTATTAGTTTTTTTTGCAAAAGATAAGTATCGAAGTTTATCCAAGCAGGTAACTTTTTTTGGAGCCCCGTACATAGAAAGAAGAAAGCGAATTCCATTAGTGATTATAACTTCTGGAGTAGAGTTACTATCTTTAAAAACTTCCGCTTAATTAATAAAAATTTGGCTCTCGAATAATTTCATAACCCTTGTTTTGCCCCTCTTGAAAAATGCTGATGTTTTATCGCAGCCAGTTTTTGCGATCAACAGTAACAACTCCACACATTCAAAGGTTGACTACAAATAAAGCAGAATTGCGACATTTTTTTTTAAACAGTAAAATGCACAAACTTTGTTACAAAATAGAAGCGATAGCCACGAGTTGTCACTACGAAGGAATGCTTACGACAAACAGTATTTTGCTGAGTATGGGACCTTTGAAACGGAGCAGGTATACTAAATGAAAATAGGGGCGGAGTTTTTGACATTCATTTATATTCTAAGAATTTTATAATTTGTATGTATAAGACATAGGGACTCATATGTTTACTCATATAACGGTTCAAAAAAGTATATAAAAGTACATTAACGTGCATATTACGAATAAAATATTCAATATTTCAATTCTTTCAACCGCTATGTTTAAGCCGTAATAATGATCTCCATTTATTACCTTTCCCTTCAAAATATCCATTTGTTACCTTTCCCTTCCAAATATTCATTTTCCCTCTGAGTGAATTGGAGCACCGCTGGAAACAACATCCAATCAAACCATTGAACGGACAAAGGTTTTAGACCTCAACTGTAAAAAAGTTCAAGTCAGTCAAGCATGAAAACGCATGGCGTGCGTCGCGAATGAATCGGCTCCGAAAAACGCAAAATAGTAAAATCGTGAGCTCCGCTAAAAATAAAAATACTCCGCTAAAAATAAAAATACTCCGGAACTACCCGAACCTCCAATAACGAATACCCAGTGATTCTGTACATGTGTTCAGTAAATTGAAAGCATTATTGAATGGATTGTGATAGCATCAAAGCTTGTTGGAGACCCAGGTAATCCTCTGTTAAGTGCCGTCCATTCTTCCTTAAAAATAGTATTCACATAATTGGAGAACCCGAAATTATTTCATTTAACAAAAGCTTAGATAGTGCGCAAACATTTTTGGTCCGTCGAGCCGGATAGGTTAGGATTTGATAAGATTGTAACGCATCTCAAATCGCATTTTTTTCCGCTATCTAAACACGCATACCGCTAACCTCGGTACAACGCAACGTGATATCATACAGTTTTGTAGTTTGAGTTAATTTATTTTGAAAATGGTGGAAAAAGAAGGCGAACAGCCTTTTGACATTAATGATGATAGGGAATTGCAAAATTTTAATAAAAAATTAAATACTATATTCGCCTCTTTGATTTCCATCCACGATACAATCAGCAATCTGAATTCCGAAGAGTCAATTGATCAATTTCTTTCGGATTGCTTTTGTATAGATCTACTTAGGAAAGAGTTTATGGATACGCTGGAGGCACGAAATGAGTACCAAACGGGGATATCTAACGCCTCTTTGCCTAGTTTTATCCCACATCGCGTCATTTGATAGGCTGTATACGCGTATTATAAATATAAACAGCATCAACTCCAGAATAAGAACGGTGGCGAGGGAATTAAATTCAAACCTCCGCAACTAAATCGCAGATTGCCGAAGTTAGAACTTGTTCCATTCAATGGCGAGCAAGAATCTTGACCATTATTTTATGAGATCTTCCGCACTACTATTCATGAAAGTGAACAACTCACTGACGGCGAGAAGATTCAATATTTAATGGATCAATTATCAGGTAAAGCGCGAACTAGTGTTGGAGTTTTACCTACCGCTGAAAATTATCCAATAATTTGGAATGGCCTGGTGGAAAAGTATAATGATAAACGCGTCCAGGCGACGGCCTACATTAACAAGTTATTGAATTTGCCCGCCGTCAGTGAAGTGAATGCAATAAGTCTATAATCTTTCGTTGATAACTTTGCGTCGCTAGTATCTGCTTTAAAGCAACTCAAAATTCCATTGGAAGATTTTATCTTTGTCCACTTGGGATCCCTCAAAATAGGTACGGAAACATTAAAGGATTTTGAGAAATCTCTTGAAAATGCGTCCGAATTACCAACCACCGATGAGTTTGTCTCATTTCTGCGTAGTCAAGCTCGAGCTTTACAGCGTGCTGGCAAGACAGGTCCCAGTTCCACTGCTGGGCCAAAACGCTCCCCAATTGAACATAGAGTTTCTAAGCCAATGAAAGTGGCAAATGTCCAGCCAAATAATGTGAAAACCTTTGTAGTTCAGGAGACGGAATCGGGTCTGAGCAAATGTGTTTTTTGCTCAAGGACTGATCATTCACAATTATATTTATGTCCGGATTTTTTACGATTAGTTCCAACAAAGCGATACGAATTTATTAGAAAAAATAAATATTGCTTCAATTGTTTGTCAAGTTTACATCTTATTCGACAGTGCAAATTGAAAAATAGATGCAAAACTTGTTCCGCATAGCATCAGTCACTTCTACACTTCGATGAAAACATACCGCCAGCAGAACTGAAAACTGCATCAAACAAAGTGGAAGTTGAACGCAGCAAACCACCAGTGGCTATTATGTCTAACCCCGCATCCACTGAATCGAAAGCATCTTCTTCTATACAGCCCCCCGTTCATAAGTGTCTCGTGACGCATTACACTGAGCGAGATAAAATGCCATCTCCTTCGAATACTGGGAACGTACTACTAGGAACAGCGCAATGTAATTTAGTAGATAGAGATCGTAATATTGTTGTATTACGCGCCTTACTCAACTCCGCATCTCAACGCGATTTAATAACTTCTGAATGCTGTAAACGATTAAATCTCCCGCTTTTTCCTCCGAAAAATAAAAACGTTTCGGGAATAGGCGAAATTAAAAACGCTATTGAAGGCGAAACGTGTCTTACAATTCGGTCGCGCATAGATGACTCGATTCGTTTCACTATCCAACCTATAGTAGTCGAACGCATTACGAATGAATTGCCCACCGCAAAGGTTGATTCAAGAACATTCGAATATTTAGATGGCATTGTATGAGCCGATGCTAGTTACACTACGCCGGGTCCCATTGATATGATTTTAGGTGCGAACATTTTCGCACGAATAATTCGTCCCAAACGTATCTCACGCGATGAGAATGAACCTATTGCAATAGAAACATCGCTAGATTACATAATACTAGGTAATATACCGTGTAAAGCTGTTCCTCTTTGCAACTTTGTTTACACGTTTAAAATAACAGAGGATTTCGAGACGCGTATGTCACAGTTTTTGGAAATTGAAGATGTACCTTCCTCCACTGCGGCCAAGCTCACGCCTGAGGAGCAACTATGCGAGCGATTATATTGCGATACTACGCATCGTGACCCATCCGGGCGCTTTGTAGTCTCATTACCTTTCAAAGAGGACCCGAAAGAATTAGGAGACTCAATGAAACGAGCTGAACAACAATTCTTATCGTTGGAGCGTAGGTTACGAGCTAAACCAGATATAAGGGAACAGTACGTCTCGGCGATCTTCGAGTACTTGCAAAAGGGTTATTTAAAACCTATAGGTATTGCTTCAGACTTAGCCTCAGAACATCAATATGTTATTCCGCACGACGCTGTAGTTCGCATAGACAAGCCCAGTACTAAGTTGCGTATAGTACTAAACGCTAGTATGCCTTCCACATCGGGTAAATCGTTAAATGACTTGTTGTTTACCGGTCCCAATTTGCAAAATAGTTTGTTTAGCATATTGTTAACTTTCCGTTTGTTTCCAATCGCAATTAGTGCGGATATTCGACAGATGCGCATATTTGTAGAAGAAAAAGATCAGCGTTTTCAGCGTCTCTTGTATAGATTTGATGATAGATCACCTATTCAGATGTTCGTGTGACTCGTGTCCCATTCGGGTTGTGTTGCAGTCCATTCCTAGCAATTAGAACGATTCGGCAATTAGCACAAGAGGAGAGAGAAAAGTTCCCCGAGGCTGCCGCTGTTGCCGAGAAGGATATTTATATGGACGACAATTAATAAATTTCTTCGCTACGGCTGGATTTGAGATGGTTAAATTCTCCAGTAACTCGCCGCAGGTAATGGAGAGCATTCCTTCGTCTCATCGGGTTATGGACGTGGTTGATTTCAGTCCCGAAAGTGACCTCAAAATTCTAGGCCTACGCTGGCTTCCAGCTGATGACGTTTTTACTTTCACAGTAAATGCCTCGTCTGGGGAATGCACTAAACGCAAAATCCTTTCCGCTATCGCTCGCTTGTGGGATTTCATGGGCTTCATCGCTCCTGTCACCTTATTAGCAAAGCTTATTCTCAAATCTCTTTGGGAAGGTAAAGTAGGGTGGGACGATATACCCTCGCAAAATATTATGTCG
Source organism: Odontomyia ornata (assembly GCA_963969285.1). Classification (NCBI taxonomy): domain Eukaryota; kingdom Metazoa; phylum Arthropoda; class Insecta; order Diptera; family Stratiomyidae; genus Odontomyia; species Odontomyia ornata. Next base: position 409,747,793 of record OZ017739.1, read on the forward strand.
CTTTGGAGACAATTTGAATTAGAACTACACTCATTAGAAACAATCAAACTGCCACGTCATGTTGGAATCGAACCTGAATGTGTCATTTCCATATTGGGATTTTCCGATGCCTCCGAACGCGCATTTGGAGGTGTAGTATATTTACATGTTTATTTCTCCGCAAATAATTGCTCAGTTATCAATTTGATTTACGCCAAGTCAAAGGTTGCGCCATCACGCACTGTCATTTCGCTCGCACGCATGGAGCTATGCGCGAACTTGGCGTTATCGCAGTTGATGCGAATTGTGATCGACGCTTATGCAGCACGATGCACAATTAATGACATCTTTGCATTCACGGATAGCACCATTGCACTTCCATGGATACATTCTTCGCCCACTAGATGGCACACATTTGTTGCTAATAGAATTGCCAAGATACAGGAAAATATATCGCCACAGCATTTCTATCACATCGCTGGTAAAGACAACCCCGCTGATTGCCTATCACGAGGGTTGACACCCGCACAGCTTGTGGATCACCCGCTTTGGTTTCATGGCCCTGCTTTCGCTCGGGCACCGGTCAAGGAATGGCCAGTACAGGATTTTGACGCTAACGTGCCAATGGAACTACCTGAAAGGAAGGTCAATACTTTAGTCACAACGAAAGTAAACCCACTTCATAAACCGCTTCTCTGCGAGCTCTCTTCTACCGCTGGCGTGCGTCGCGAATGAATCGGCTCCGAAAAACGTAAAAGAGTAAAATTGTGAACTCCACTAAAAATAAAATTACTCCGGAAAACGCAAATAATGAAAACGCAAATAGTGAAAACGCGAACTACCCGAACCTCCAATAATGAAAACCCAGTGATTCTGTACATGTGTTCAGTAAATTGAAAGCATTATTGAATGGATTGTGATAGCATCAAAGATTGTTGGAGACCCAGGTAATCCTCTGTTAAGTGCCGTCCATTCTTCCTTAAAAATAGTATTCACATAATTGGAGAACCCGAAATTATTTCATTTAACAAAAGCTTAGATAGTGCGCAAACAGCTATATCACGGAAATGGCAATACTTATGAAAAAAAGTGTGGAAACATTTTTTGTAGAGAATCGGATGATCCACAATTTTTGTCCGAACTATTTTTTCTATAAAACTCATCGTTTAGCTGAAAAACGCGAAAAACCTATTTTTGTAAACTTTCACCATCAATAAAATTTTTTGCACAAGGGGAATTGATGGGGACTTTTCACAATTCATTTATAATAGTATTCTGAACATTCATACCAATTTTTAGCTCTATGGGAATTTTTGTAACCTGCAAAGTCTTATTTGACTGGACTCCTTGTATACACGTAAATAGAATCTAAGGTTTTTCCTCTCCCATTTATATTCTGTTATCTTTTTGAAATATAGCCATGATAAGAAGACATGCATGTTAATAAAAAGTTTATTTCTTTAGAGTTTTTAAATCTATTTTATTATTGATGCTATTACATTCATCTAATACATTGTAATTTGCTGCATTTTTTCATTTTTGCCATTTATAGATTTTTTACATTTAATTCCCAATCATTAACAGCTAAAGATTAATAAAATGATCATTAAACTGCAAAACCTCGGTCTTTCCATTTTATCAAATCTGACCGGGTATAACCATGGAAAGCTTTCCGGATAAAATGGGCTAGCCATCGGGCGCGCTCCACCGTTTTGCTGTGTCCTCGCGTGCCCTATTATGATATAGGGCTATGTGATTTCATTGCGTAACTCTATAGCATAAATTGGTTACGTTTGTGCTTCTCATTTGTGGGAAAGAGTCATACAAAGTGCTTTTGTATGAGTTTTGATTCAAATGGGAGACACATGGCCACATCTACGTGTGGATCTTGATCCGGTTGGGAGGGTGCGAGGGAGCACTCCCTCCATCTGGATGCCCCACTCTTATTTGTGGGCCATAAGGATCATTGTAATGACCAGGTCCGTCCGTTTTTGCTCGTCCCTTAGCTGGTCACCTCCTTTTTTCGACTTCGATCGACTTTTGTCTGTGACCCAAGAATTCGTGGATGCGAAATTTTTTTGTAGTGGCTCTTTGAGCTGGGGGAAAGAACCCGCCCCACGACACCGCAACGCTAGCCTGCCAGCGCATTCACGCGTCACCAGACAAGGCCAATCTCGGCGGATCTTACCATCCTCTTTTGCCGAGGCAGCAGAACATCGCTGCAGTCCTACACGGACATTTTTATGCCAACTTTCACTACGCGTTGTTCGTCCATACGTATCATGTGGCCAGCTATCGTAATTTTCTTATTGTTGAAACTTGCGGCTCGATAAATACTTCATACAAGTCGTGGTTGTATCTCGTTTGCCATCGGTCCTCTTCTTAAGTTTTTTGAGGTGAGAATTTTTGTTCGAAAGCACCATGCATTTTGTTTTTCCTTTTATTGATTTGTAGCTCCACTTGTTTTACTTCCTCATCTTGTTGAAGAAGAATGTCCTTAATGCTAATGAGTGATCTTGACCGGATGTTAATGTCCGCCGGGTAGGGTACAATTTGGCTCGACTTATAAAGTAATGTGCATTTTGGATCAACGAGCAGCGTTTTAACGACATACTCTAGAGCAAGGACCATGCGTTGTGCATAAATGAAATCAATCAATTGATAAATTATCTCTTTTTTTCACGCCAAATAGCTGCCATGGTTTTCAAGATTTGGCGAGTTCTGTAACTCAAAAATCATTTTGACAAATTAGAATAATGTATACCAAGGAAAACGAATGGCTAGGTCGAAAGAGGGCATACAACATATCGATACCAATATGTACCTTATCGATACCATGTGTTGTTATTTCAGAAAATTCAAATTGTTTTATTTTGCTCGGTTATAATTCGATTCTAGTGAGATAAGTCTTTTTTTTTAAATACCTCCATTCCCTACCACTCTCTCCATCACTCTTTCGTCGTCGCACAACGCTCGTGCGATCTGCACTTCACGCGTCGTCGATTCATACGTGTGCCTCCAGGCAATGCTAAAACATCGATATAAGGAGGCACACAAAATGCTGTAAAGTATTCCTTTCTTGCTAGTCGTGAACAGTTCTCAGAGATGAAAAAACAATTATAATATGACGCAATAAAAAAAAACTCCGAGTTATTAAAAACTAGCTGTTTTTAAGAATCTCGACGATAGGGTCTAAATGCCCCAAGATACTGCATTTTCAATCCTCCGGACTTATCATTATTAGATGTTCCTCGAGTCTTTTCTAAAAAACAAATAATGAATTGCGTTTTTCACTGTTTCTGGAAGATTGTTGTATATACGCAGAACATCATTCGTTGCACCGTTCTTTAGTCGATCAGTTCTGGCGTAAGGTATTACAAAATTGTTCGTATTTCTTGATTTTCTTGATTTCTTGAATTTGATTTGTGATACTTTTATAAAGGGTTTTTGTTCCAATTCACTGGAATTTAGACATTTGAAGATAAACTTAGCTTTCTCCATAGTAATAATTTGACTGAAGGTGAATGCATTGGTCCGTTTATACACTAGTCTCGTTGGAGTGAGAATTCGAAGGCTTAGAATATCTTTATAGGCTTCAGTTAGTATCCTGAATATGCTTTGAAGATTGACTCCAAATGACCACCGCATAATGTAGCTTTGTCTGTACAAATGCATTTAATACAAGTTTCTTTATATACATTGGAAAACCTCCATATCTTCTCAGCATTCGTATCATTGGTGCTAATTGTCCCCTCAAATTATTTATGTGTGGCAACCATGTCAAACGATGATCTATGGTAAGACAGATATTTAATTTCAAACACTCTTTGCAATTTTTTGCCGCTAATTTTTGGGTCAACTTCTTTCTTTGTAGCACTACAGTTCCTCTCGGGCCTTTGCTTAGATATAGTTAGAGTATCTAATTTTCATTACCGTTTTGACTTTTTCGGAAGTTGGTTTGGTCAGTACCATGCTCCCGTGTGCCTGCTCAGCTATGTGATGATCTGATTAAATCAGTACATATCACCACTGAGTGAACACTCGTAGTCTGTCCGAAAAATCCCCTGAACTAAATCACGTTGCTCCCAACGAGATTTGAACCTGAGACCTTCGGCTTATGCATTCAAACTCTCACCACTAGACCACACAGGTTACAGGGTCACCTTCTATGTCTTCCTTGTTCTTCTGTTTAAAAATAATGTAATTTGTCTTTGTCGTATAGCTTGTTTTCGATCAGCCATAAACGATATTTATCTAGATCCTCGTTGACGATATTTTCCATGGCAAATATATCATGTCCCGAATAAAGAAGTATAGTATCATCAGCATATAATGTGTGGTGGCCTCTCAGTTTACATATATTCAAATTATTAGTATATAGCAAAAACAAGGTTGGACCAAGCATGGATCCTTGAGGAACCCCCGATTTCATTGGTGCTAGATTACTCAAGACATTATTAATTGATGTTCTTTGGAATCTTCCTTACAAATAACTTTTAAAAAGTTGTTTCGGTTTGCCTTGAATACCATACGATTCAAGTTTTTGAAGTAATAAGTCGTGATCAACCATATCAAAAGACTTCTTTAGGTCCACAAAAATTGCAATAGCATAATCTCGTTTATCAACAGAAAGTAACGCATCAAAAGTACTCTTGTTCTTTTGAAAACCATACTGTTTTAGATTTATAATAGAATTGTCAATTAATAAAGATTTTAAATGATTATTTACAAGTTTTTCGAATATTTTAATAAAGTCGCCAAAAGTTCAACAGGACGGTAATTATTCGATTATATTTAATAATTCTCTTTCATTCGTTTGATGAATACGAAAGATAGACTTATGTGGGCTATTTTGGATATTAAAATAGCTGGTTGACTGGTCACCAAGCTCCTGGGTAATTTTTTCACCAATTGTTGAAATAAAAGTAGTTTAGCAAGTTTGCTGTTCCACATGGGCATGCTGCATTATCAGAGTCCATGCCAAAAAATCCAGCATTTGATGAAATGATCCATAAATGAAGTAAAAGATAATTCATTCTTTTACTTCGTTTATTGTTTTCCATATTTCGTGTGAGTTGTCTGCCGCTGTTTTCAATCTTCTGGAGTAATATGAAAATTTAGCTTCTTTTATGAGATGTTTTGATTCTTTTAAGGCTTGGTTATACAGATATTTAAGTGCGTGATCTTCAGCGTTCTTTTTGTATTTTTATAAGCCTTCCTTTTGTTAGCAGTAGCCTCAATAACTTTCTTTGTTATCCATGTATTTTGTCGCCATCTGAACTTTTTCTCACTGGTAGAGTCCTGCTTGGACTCTGTAATCACATTTTTGAGCTCCATTAGGTTTTCAGATTTTCGGTTTGTTAGATACTGTTGAAACTTTGACTTGAAAAGGTTCTTGTCTAAATACCTGAATATTTTGTGAGTAGGTTTTTACTTTCTGAGGCTTTGACCAGGGCCAAAAAATTTCAGAACACGATGATCTAACTCGGGCCAGTCTTCAAGTGTGAATTTGATGTTTTCAGCAATTTTTTTCTCATTTGTTGCTATGTGATCCAGGCAGGTACTTGAAGCCGGGCGAGTAAATTTGTCCTTATTGACAATAAGCGCTTCGTTTGTTTTCGGGGTATGCTTGTACATCCTCGATTCTGGAGATTCTGCAATCACGTCTATGTTTGTGTCAGCAACTGTGAGTGGATTTTTTTCAGTAAATTATATTGCATCTATTACTGTGCAAAAGTTACGCGCATTAAGACGATTGGGATTATAGTAAGTACCGATTTTAAGTTTTTTGCCTGCGCAGGTTATTTCAATTAATATAGTATTACATATGTCAGATGGTATTCTCTTCGTCACGAAATTAATCGTATTTTTTTATATAATTTGCTGTACCTCTTCCTCTTCCGGGCCTGCAGGAGATCCATACTTCGTTTAGTATAATCAGATCGGTTTCAGAATTTTGCTGCAGATAAATTTGAATATCACTCAACTTGTGTCGTAGTCTTCTTATATTGCCATAAAAGATAGTTAATTTGTCGCTTGATTGAGTTTTGTGATTAACAATCATCATCAAAATTGTAGTCAGTACTCCTCCTAGAAATTACAATGCTTCTTTGATACTCCGGGTACTCCCACGAGTCTGCTCTGTGTGATTGATCAGTATTCTTAATATTACCCATAGAATTGTAACAGTTCTCATGTGTACTTTTGCATTTGTTGAGCTCATGCTTTCCGCCACATTACACACAGATTTGTTCTCCTTCGCATTTCGACGTCTTATAGTTATATTTTTGGCACTTTTAGCATCTCGTAATGCAAAGTTTTCCTTCACAAAATATAACCCATAATCAATGTTGACGTATTTGTTAGCTAGTCTTTTATACATGTTTCCATTTACCTCAATAACGTGTAACCGTTTTCCGTCTGTCTGACAAGAATGAGCTCCATTTTTTCTCTATTCCCAACATCAGGGTTTAGCGCCTGTATTTCATTGCGTAGTTCCTCATTTGTGAATTAATTATGCAGCCCATTTATAACCAGTCTGGGTTGACGCATCTTTGTCTCGATAATGTCATGCTCATCCTGCATGGTATCCTTGGTTAATCGGTATAGCTCAGACGCGTTGGTATTGGTTGTTGTTTTAATTACCCCCCCACCATTGGGAATAGGCCATAGCAGTTGAAGAAGAATCTTGTAATTGGACGGTCTTATCCTCGACTTAAAACCGGCAAGCGTTTTATCTGATAATGTATGCTTATTGGCTTAATTATGATCCCTTTCTTGGACATGACATCTGAGCGGAGCTCAGTTTGAGGCGTCGTGTAGTTTTTTATCATCTGTGCGTGTGGTGGTTTGTGCGTAGCTGCCGTCTTATCAATTAAATAATGGACATTCGTTTTAGTTCCTTAATGTTACTTTCCAGTTCTTTCATTAAAAGAAAACGTTGTTTCTACTTGGATTTTTGATGTAACAGTTTACCCGTGGGGCATATCCGTATAACATCATCGGATATCTCCTTGATGGTCTTGTATCTCTCTTCAGTCATCTTTATATATTTTAAGTGAAACCACTTGAAACACATCCCATCACAGCCCATCACTGAGTAACCATCTTCTACAGGTTTCCTGCATTTACCACATTTATCCTTCTGTGTTTTTGTGGCCATTGTTGGATTTATTAATTTTATTTAGATTTCCTCGGATGTACTTATTATTTTCCCTTCAACTCCAGGATTCTTCCATAATTTTTTTTAATTATTTTAATATTTTTAAAAAATTGTTATGAAAATTATTTTTTTTTGTTTAAGTGCTTAGAAAAATATATGTACAGGAAAGGGAAGAAAAATGCCATTTTTTAATATAAATGATCGGATGTTTATTTCATTATAAAGAGGAAGGTATGCCGTTAATAGTGGAAAATAACATCAGGCAAGTTACCACCACGACCACACTTACAGGACCATATCCTTTTCATCAAATTTTCCATAACCAAACCGCAAAGTGGCTGCCCTATGCCCTCGATAGCCTCACGAATTCCATCTTAGAGGCCTTGAATTGACACTGGGCTGTTGGCGTAGACCTTCTCTTTCACGTGGCCCCAAAGGAAGAGGTCGCAAGGCGTTAAATTACAAGATCTCGGTGGCCAATTGTGATCACCTCTTCGAGAGATAACACGGTCCGGAAACTTTTCCCGTAAAAGATCAATGGTTTCGTTGCTTGTTGTGGCACATTGCGCCGTCTTGTTGAAAGTAAACGTTGTCCAGATCAATACCATCCAATTCCGACCATAAAAAATCATTAATCATCTCTCGATAGCGCAATCCATTCACCGTAACTGTTGCTCTAGCCTCATTTTCGAAAAAGTAAGGTTCAATGACTCCGCCGGATCATAAACCGCACCAAGCAGACACACGTTGAGGATAGAGAGGCTTTTCAACAATAACTCTTGGGTTTACGAGCCCCGGATGTGACAATTTTGCTTGTTGACGAAGTCACCGAGGTGGAAATGAGCCTCATCACTCAAAATGATTTTTCGATAGAATTCCGGATCATTTTCATGGATTTCATGGACCCAACCATGCAAAGACACGACGTTGTTGATGATCGACCGGCTTGAGTTCTTGTGTTAACTGAACTTTATAAGCCTTAAGACCCAAATCTTTATGCAAAATACAGTGTAATGACGTTTGTGGAATGCCTAATTCCAAATAACGACGAAGAATGGACAAACCTGGGTTTTCTTCAACACTTTCGGTTACAGCAGCAATATTCTCGGCTGTTCTTGAGTGACGCGCACGGGTTTTATTCTTCACATCACTAAGCTGTCCCAACAGCTCAAATTTTTCCACGGATTTCTGTATTGCGGTCCGACAAGGTGCTTTGAGTTTTACGAACCGTCTCTGCCAAATTTTCACCATTTTTATAGCAAATTTTAATAATTTCAGTGCGTTGTTGAAGCGTGTATCGTTCCATTTTTATCAATGGCGTAGTTTCTACTTGTTAAATGTCAAAAAATGATAGCTTCGAAATTGACATCTACCGAAATAGCGGGCTATTCAAAATAACAACTCTTATTGGAAAACCCTTTATCTTTGGTAACATTTTTAGGATATTGTAAAATAATTTCACAACACTCGTCCATGTCTCACAGCAAATTTTCTCGCAAACTAAATAAGCTAGGGTTATGCAATTTTGTAGATAGGTGTAAAATGGTGCGCTCTTCAAGTTTTAATTACAAAAGAAATTTTAAATGATTTTTAAGGGGATCTCCCCATATAGGGGGGTGACCCTTAAAAAATGTTCATCAAAGGTAGCCAATATTAGTACCAAATGAACGGTTTTGTTGAGAAATTTTTAAAACCGATCTTAAACTAGCACTTTTTGCTCCGAGGGGTACAGGGGGAAGGAAAATATACCAACGATTGGACACCTTCGACTCAAAAAATCCGAAAAAAAATCCCGAAAGTACGTCTTTAAGAGTATAAGTGGAACAAATATCTCAGAAGTCAAAATTCGATTAACTTTGCTAATAATAGCACATATTATGAATTTTAACGTTTTTGGCTATAAAATTAAAATCTTCATGTACCTGTCTTTCCTAGTAATGAGTGTACCTGTTCTGAAAATTTCACAAGAATCGAGCAATAACCAGCTAAGCTTCTTTTTTTTTCTTCTTAGCACTTCAGCCCCTTTCGGACCTTCGCTTTCTTCAAATAGCGCCTCCAACTGTCTCGGTCTATTGACCGCGTCCTACAATTTTTAAATCCGAGCAGCGATGAACTGTCTTGGAGCTTTGTTTTCCTGTGTGTGCAGCTAGTCTTCAATATCGTCAAATCTGAAAAAAATATTTTATTTTCGAACTGTATTCTTCGCCGTATTTCGTCTCTTTCCATTTTCGTTATTTTGGCACCTAGATACACAGATTTGCCAATATTTTTGATACCAAGGCTGATTGTTTGTGTATTTTAGATATTTTTCCTCGACTGCGTCATGAGCTTTGTTTTATTTTCATTAATTTGTAGTCCTACTAGTTTTGCTTCGCTGTTGAGTTTCAGGACTTTGTGAATAGCTTGATGAACACTACTGCCACCATATTTAATGATCCCGGCGCTTTATTATTCTTTTGGGCTTTGATGGTCGAACAAACTTCATCCAGAGTTGTTGGAGCCAATGGACGCTGTCCGCAAACATCTATAGGCTCCGATGTTCTGGAGCTGTGCAGAGGATTAAGGAAGTTCTTGAAATATGATGCCCATCTTTCCGCAATCTTGGTTTCATTAGCGATGATATTGCCAATATCATCACGACAGAGCGTGGTTTTGGGCTAATAACCACGTTTCAGGCTTTACACTTCTTTGTATGCTTTCCTTGTGTTGTTGCTCGCTAAACTTACATCTATACTTCTCAATTGATCATCATAGTATTTCCTTTTCTTAATCCTAATCCTTAATCCTAATTATCAGCTAAGTTACAGTGGGTTGAATATTCAACAATTACAACCACAATAATACAAGATACTGGGGACCTAGACCCTACAATTTGATCTAGGACACAACAGGTATATAGGAATGTAATGAACATTTTCGAAATGATTTTTAACATTGATATACGAGTAATTATCATGAATACTTAAACAACGAGGTCAACACACTGATAACGATATGTGTAATGTGACGCCTACGCCCAGGAATCGAAGTGATTTCGATCCCGAACCCTTGTAACCTGCCAGATGGATATGTCCTCGAATTGCCAGCGGACTTCATCTGTTGTGCGGATATCGTTGTGCAGAAAATATTTTTTTTTTCTGTCCAAATATTTAGATCCGTGGATATAAATATTCGAAATATAGAATTAATCCAACCCCGGCACATTTCGAGACATAGCCATCTGGAAATGCCCCTCCACCGTGGCCATCGAGAAAACTATGCCACTGGCGACATCTGAAGAAGCACATTTCCGCCATATGAAGTGCCATTCCACGCACATATGTTTTGTCCGAGGTGACAACCGGAAATTTTGACAGCCACATGGAGGCGCTAAACGTCATCGTAAAGTTCTTCGTGAGAATATCCAAGGTATTACAAAACCAGCTATACGTCGTTTGGCGCGACGTGGTGGAGTGAAACGTATTCCCTGTGTAATCTGTGAAGAAACGCGTGGTGTGCTTAAAGAGTTTTTGGAAAACGTTATTCGTGAGGCAGTGACATTCACCGGAGCAGAAACATTAGGAAAGAGGTTAGTTTAGTTAATAACTAAATAGAAAGGTTAGCAATATTTTGTCTGGTCTGCAGCGGAAGGCAGTGTGAACTGAATCGAAACCAGCCGATACTGAAAATACCGGGGACACTTCTGCTAAAATAACCAAAGAGAAGAATACCAGTCCCGCCGAAGCCGTCGACCCCGCACCTTCTTCCAGTTCCCACGAAAATACGTCCGAATATACAAGCTTGGACAACATTATAGCGAATGTTATTGTTAACGGAGTAAAAGTAAGGATTCCCGCTAAAGACTTCCACAAAGTATGTAAAAAAACAACTCACCTTGAAATTACAGAAAGTTAGAATTGACTCACAATCACGTCGCGCACGTGGAATTAAAATCGGTAATTAGCAAGTAGAATGCAACTGAATAGATTTTTTAGATTGCGATCTCGTATGCGAGGATAAATTTTTTACATTTAATATCTAGAAAAGTGAAAGGTCAAGCATGACACCATGTTGGTTAATGGTAGAGTTATCGATAAAAATTGGGTTCAAATACAACGCCAAAGCCTGACCATCAAAATTATGAGATTCCCCGTCTGAGGTAGTTGAAAGTTGATTTTAACTCCTGGAATTGTTTTGTATAACAAACTTCCTTTTCTGCGGGACGGCATGTCTCCCTGTAAGAATACAATTGCACAAATTTTAAGCATGTTTTTATTTGTAATGCTGCCAGGCTCTAAACGCTTTCGAGTCTCATATTTAGCATTTTAATTTGGATGCCCCAGTGCAAACCTATTTCAAAAGTCCTTTTTAGTGTCTCTATGAAAAGACAATAGTAATACGAGTACATCGAAACAATAATATTTATGTACTCGTAAGTAATCTCTAACAGCCAAAATTCCTTTTTGAAATCTGGATACAAAGAAACCGACCAGCACGTTTCGATGAAAACGATCAAAAGATACTAAAAAGGCAAAAATAGTTTCCAATCCGATGAAATAAAGTGAATTCCTCACAATTTAAAAGCACTACCTTGCATAGAACGTAACGAGAAAAAATGTTTTGACTCGATAAAATTCTGTTTTGAATAATTTGAAGTCTAGCCGACGATAAACATTTTTCTGTATGTTCGCTTGAAAAAGGAATAAGCAAGCCGTCATCAATTATGCAACTTAAATATGTAGATATAAAACAAAAAAAAATCTAAGCAGAATCAGATCAACATTATCATTAGATCAGAAGAAAAGGCACATGAACTGGATTTCATTTGTAATTGTCAAATAATTATTTTTGTGCGTGAAATTGCATGATCTAAGCAATTCTTAATTAGTTTACTTTCTTATTTATGTATTTTCATAAATTTCAATTGTAGATGTTGTTTACTGATTTTAACAATATTATCACAACTCTATATTTATATTTTCATAAGAATAGTTTAAAACGCATTTAAAAATCAGATCAAGTGTAAGCTAAGCTTACACAACAATCATCGGATCCTAGTATTTCTCATCATTGATTGTATTTTATTTTTAAAGATTGAATTTTATTTAAAATGCAAAATGTTTTTAATACGAAAACAATCACTTATTTAATAATTTTATTGCAACAAACATACAGTTATTCTTAAGTTTGTACATAATTATGGTTTCCTATGTATTATTTTGGGATCTAGTCGTTAAATTATAATTTAACTTCGAGCGCCGATAATAATATAGAAAAGAAAAATTCCATACAAGAAGAATAGAAGTAGAAATGGACTTTTTATGATAACCATGCCATGACTTTATAATATGTTAAGGATAAAGCTCTGAAATAGAAATATTCAAATTCGATTCGATAATTTTAATCGGGGCTATTTATACAAAAATTCAAAAATCAGTCTTGCCGAAAATTTTATAAAACGTAGATTATTAGAAACGAAATGTATCGTTTATAGCAATAAATGTTGTGATTAGGATTTTTTTTTAGATTTGTTCAGAAAAAAAAAAAAATTTAGTATAAATTTTTATAACAAAAGATCCAGTGTTCAAATTTATCAGGCAGTTTACGGTCTGAAGTCTTAAAAAAGTAAATAAGAATCAAATAAAGGATAACGATACAATATATGCAACTTAAATTTAATTACCCTAGATAAAAACAAACAAAACGGTAGAATTTCAGACTTAAGTTAATAACATCAATTTAAATGTATTGCAGGATTTAGAAGCATGTAAAGATTTAACTTTAGTTTATGTATCGATTATTACATTAACACAACAGAATTAACAACCTGAACAAATGTCAAGAGAACGCGTAAACGGCAAGCTGGAACGAAAAGTAGCTTACAGGATAAGGATAGATAAAAATAGAAAATATAATAGAAAAATTATATACATTTTTTTTTGGAACTAAATAAAAATAACATGAATTGCTAAGTTCACCCCCGACTTTCCTTTTCAGTGACTTTTCTTTTTCCGTGGGAACAGAGAGTGTAGGGTAAGTATGCCGTCGCGAGGGTAGGGTTTCTGCAAATCCGCTGAAGTCGGTTTCGCGTCGCGCGCGGTACGCGGTACCTTTGCTTGTTTCGCCATTTCCTTAGAGTAGTTTTCTTCGGTTTAAGTTCGAGTAGTATATTTTTCGGTACCGCGTCGGTGAATCGGTAACGCGCCTATGGGATTTTGTAGCGTTTTTTTTTGATTTGAGATCTGTGGATAGATCGCATCCAGAACTAACGTAATGTAGGTTTCTCGTTCTGGATGAGTAATTGTTGACGCGTTTGGAAAACGGGCAAGTTCAGGTGACTGAAATATTGTAATTGAGCGTAATCCATTCGGAGACCCGCGACCGAAATCCTCTCCGAACTAGCTGGCCGACAAGCAGTCACCGCATGAATGGGTTACGGTGCACGGATTGGTTGACCTGTTGGTACCATCCGTTGGCACTACTCAGACTTAACGTCTAGAACCGATGAGAGGTCGGTTCCGCGTTCGAGTTGAAGGTAGAAAAGCATTACAAATGGCGCCCAACGTGGGGCACAAAACATCCTAAGGGGGAAAGAACTTCGCGTCTTCTGACGAGTTGGTCCTTTACGGAGGATGTAAGGTACTTTGGTACTCGAGTCCCACTATCAGGAGCAGTGGAATTGTGTGATACACACTAGAAGTCGCTTCACGTGAGTTGTAGCTTCCGCTCTCCTTTGTTTGATTTTTTTTTTTTTTCGCGACAGAATCCTTCCGATGTGTTGTCCCAGGTTAACCCCTGTAAGGACCTTCTATTTTCTTGATGGAACTGCCAGTCTGATGGGTTTACCTATCAGCATGGACTCTCAAGAAAATAGAAGGCTACCTTGCCTTTATGTCGCGGAAGGATTCTAACTATTTCTTATGCGTGTTAGACGAGTGGTATCGGTTCAACGTTCGATGGCGTATGCTGGAGTTGCGAAGCCCGGAATGCTTCTACGCGTCGGGAATTTTGACCGCGTACAAAGTCGTTACGGTAGCTCTACCACTTGTCTCGTCGAGTCACTTTAACGTAGTTTAGAGACGGTTTTTTGTAATGTATTTGGGTTTAGGGGATATAAATTTTGTAAATCGACCGAAAGCACCCTTTCTTCGGCAGAATACCACGCACTCTCTTTTCCCGTTGGAGGAGTCGACCACTGAAAAGGAAAGGGTATCAAATAAATCTTTTTTTTTTTCTTCTCATCCAGTATAAATAGCTCGCCACTATCGGCCACTAAACTAAGATTAAGCTTTTGTATTTATATATTAGGGGTATAGTAATAAGTATTATATTTTATATATTTTAATTTTTCCAGCCATATTAGCACCACATTAAACCCACACGATAATGGCAACGAAGCGGACCCCAGAAAAGCGATGGACACGGTCCAAAACGGTCCAACCCGCGAACTGTGGAATCTGTTTCGAGGACGTAGTGGAGGGCGTACACAGCGTGCGATTGGATTGTGGACATTTATTCCATCGTGCCTGTGTACAACAGCTCCTCCTCACGTCAGAACTGTGTCCCTTATGCCGGCGACCCATAGATCGGTCTGCCCTAGACGTCCCCCTCGGAACGCCCCTACCAACGCGTGGAGCAGTGGCGAAAGGAGCTCCAGAAGCCGAACCGTCACACCCACTCTTAGACCTGCAAGGAGCAGTAGGCGGTGAAGTTCCGGCTGCAAGTGTCGTGTCCGAAGTGACAACCATGCCTTCCGCCCACTCCATTGACACCCTCGTGGCGTTGATGAGGGATATGTCGGAGAGGATTGGCAACCTGGAGGGAAAGATCCAGAACCTCCCGTTGAGCCAACCACCCAGCCGCGTGAGAACTCCGCTTGGCTGGGAGCCAAATCCCAGTGTGGCGATGCCCCACTCCCGACAATCCGAGCAATGGGTCCCACCCCCAAGGAACTCGGGAATGGATCCCAGAGCTCCCGAATACAGACCGCGACACAGTACCGGACCTCCGTTGGTACCTCCAGCCCCCGAGGCAGTTCAGTACCACAGGTCAATCGAGGATGTGATTCCCCCCGGGAACGCATTGGCACCTTTTCGAGACCCGACGCCTCGTATCATGGAGAGTTGGCGCCTGAACTTTACAGGGTTCAACGATATGATATCGGCGGACCGGTTCCTTTTCCGGATTCAGGCGTTGGTATCCAGCACCCTGGGAGGGGATTCCTCGGCCTTCCTCCGGCATGCACATCTTTTGTTCAGCGGCGACGCTGCCGACTGGTACTGGAGCTTTAAAGAGTCAACGCCACGTCCCACTTGGCACTCTTTCAGTGCAGCCTTCCGCAATCGATTTGAGGATGGCTTCACTGAGAGAGAGCTAAGAGAGCAAATAAAGAAACGGAAACAAGGCGCTCACGAACCGTTCGACCAGTACTACACCAGTATAGTGAGATTGAGCACTCGCCTGCGAAATACCATGCCCGAGGACGAATTAGTAGAAATTATCAGAGAGAACATGCGCTGGGATCTCCAGAACAGCCTGCTACATTTTCCCATCAACACCATACAGGGATTGCGCCTCCATGCGCGTAGACAAGAACACTTGGATGAGCGACGAGGTACCTTCCGCCCACAACCTCGCATAACGGGACCAAATCCCCGAAATCATCACACCGCGGAGTTGATGGCAGCAGACCACCTGCTTGCTGATCCAGTACCAGTACCGAGGAGCGGAGCACCACCGGAGCTTGAGGACCCAGCATTGATTGATCGACCCTCCCTTGAAGCACTTACAAGCCCGACGGTCTGTTGGAACTGCCGACAACCGGGACATCGGTTCTACGCATGTCCAGCGGAGCCGACGCTTTTCTGCTACCGCTGCGGGAAGGCCGACACATACGCACCTGACTGTGCAAATTGCAAAGGGCGAAAAAACTTGCCACCGAGTGCCGCGACCACCCGTCGGCACTCCTAGACCCCGGACGAACAAATCCAGACCCCATCACCAGCTATGACCCAGCTCCCATCATGACTCCAACTCTGCTGACTCGCACCGCTAAACCCAGTTCTCCCGAAGTTCCACAACCGACGCCGTCCTTCGCCGAGGCCAATGCGCAGGGAAATGATAGCGAGACGAAGGCTCCTTGGCATGTAAAACCTTTTCATGTCAGGTTGCGGAATTATTTGGCTACTCGACAGCGCATCTTCCATGAGGAATTGGCCACAACTGTCCCACCGCGAAGCAAGCGAGCCACGCGTCGGATGCGGAGCTTCTGGAGAAAAGTCAGGCAGTCGAGAAAAAGGTTGAAGGACATATACTTAGACGAATTATTGAGGGAGGATGTCCGGCCATATGCGTCAGTACACCTCCTGCAAAAACGAGTATCAGGCTTAGTCGATACGGGAGCCAGTGTGAATTGCATCTCTGCCGAGTTTGCAGGGGAGGTACTGGCCAAGCACGCGGACCAAATCCGTCATTTCACCTCCTGGTTAAGCACGGCGGACGGAACTCGTCACTCTGTAGTGGGAAAAATTATGACGGATGTCACCTTTAAAGGGGTAACTAAACCTATGGAATTTTTCATCATACCTCAGTTAACCCAGAATCTTTATTTAGGAGTGGATTTCGTTCGAAAATTTAACTTGGCCCCGGCACTATTTTCCAGTTCGACCCTGGAGTCCGTCACCACCGTTCCTGACCAATCTCAACCCACTAACTTAGTACGGCATACACTGGATGTAACTCAGCAACTGCGTCTCGACTCGGCTATATCGGCTTTTCCCTCGCACGAGAAGGAAGGTCTCGGGCGGACTGCCCTGGTGTTCCACACTATAGATGTGGGGGATGCTAAACCCATAAAACAGAGACATTTCGCCATATCTCCGGCGAAGGAAAAATCGTTATATGCCGAAGTGGATCGAATGCTAGCATTAGGCGTAATCGAAGAATCACAGAGCGCGTGGGCTTCCCCAGTCACCTTAGTGGTCAAGCCGAACAAGGTCCGGTTATGCTTAGATGCCAGACGCTTGAACGCCGTCACAGTCAAGGACGCATATCCTCTACCGTTGATCGAAGGCATTTTGAGTCGATTGCCTAAAGCCCATTTCATCACGAGCTTAGACCTCAAGGACGCCTTCTGGCAAATTCCTTTAGACCCCGGTTCAAAGGAGAAAACAGCCTTCACAGTCCCAGGCCGGCCCTTATATCAATTCGTGACCATGCCATTCGGATTGTGTAATGCCCCCCAAACAATGACGCGCCTTATGGATAAGGTGATACCACCTCATTTGCGGCACCAAGTTTTCGTTTACTTGGACGATCTGTTGCTTATAACCGAGACCTTCGATGAACACATCGACCTGCTTCAGGAGGTGGCTCTACACATCCGGAGGGCAAGATTAACCATCAACATAAGGAAGAGCCAGTTCGTGATGACGGAGGTGAAGTATTTAGGTCACATCATTGGGCATGGGCATATCAAGACCGATCCGGAAAAGACTCAAGCGATTGACGTTTTTCCATTACCCAAGACCACCAAACAGTTACGCCGATTCTTAGGCTTATGCGGATGGTACCAGCGTTTTGTACGTGACTATGCCACCATTACCACTCCTTTGACCGACATGCTGCGTAAGGGACGTAAATTCGTCTGGGAAGAGCCCAGCTTGCGAGCCTTTGAAGAGCTAAAGAAGAGTCTGACTACGGCCCCCGTACTGCACAGCCCGGACTTTGACAAACCGTTCTCAATCCATTGTGACGCGAGTCAACATGGGGTGGGAGCAGTCTTAGTCCAGGTTGCACAAGATGGCGAGGAGAGACCTATAGCCTTCATGTCTCACAAGTTGAACCCAGCCCAGCGAAATTACACGGTCTCCGAGCAAGAATGTCTAGCCGCGGTGGTGGCAGTGAAACGCTTCCGAGCCTATGTGGAGGGACACACATTTGAAATCGTTACGGATCACGCTTCTCTGAAATGGCTAATGAGCCAGACTGATCTCAACGGCAGATTGGCCAGGTGGGCACTGAAACTACAGGCATTTGACTTCACAATTCGCCACCGAAAAGGAAGCCAGCATGTAGTCCCCGACACCCTATCCAGAATGTTCGCCCCTGAAGGAGCCGAGTTGGTCCAGGAGGACGACAGCCCCCAATTGATCGATTTGGACCATCCTGCCTTCAAGTCAGCCAGCTACACCCAACTGATTCACACTATCCAGAATCAACTGTCCCAGCTTCCTGAACTGCGGTTGACGGATGGATTTATTTACAAACGGATGGGACACGCCTCCGGAGATCCCATACAAGAAGAAGAACAGTGGAAGTTGTGGGTGCCCGAAGAATTAACCACTGATCTTATCAGGCGGGCTCATGACCACCCATCAAGTGCGCACGGCGGATACGGTCGTACACTTAGGCGGTTGAAAACCTGTTTCTTTTGGCCTAAGATGGCACAACAGATAAAAGCGTACGTAGCCTCTTGTGAGCTATGCAAGTGCACTAAAGCGCCCAACACCATCCTTCGGCCACCCATGGGTAAGGTTGAGGTCCCCGAACGCGTGTTCCAGCGCTTGTACATTGATCTTATCGGTCCTTACCCTCGATCTGCTTCTGGTCACACGGGAGCTGTCGTGGTCCTGGACCAGCTCTCCAAATTCCCTATCATAGAACCACTACGTAACATGCACACTGGACCAATAATCAGCTTTTTGGAGAACCGAGTCTTTCACATGTTTGGAGTTCCGGAGAAACTTGTCTCCGACAATGGGGTCCAGTTCACCTCCAGCAAGTTCCGAGACCTAATGTCCAAATACGGCATCATCCACCAACGAACTGCCGTCTATTCACCACAAGCCAACGCATCCGAACGACTGAATCGTACGCTCATAGCGGCCATTCGCGCCTATGTCCACCCGAATCAGAGGGACTGGGATCGCAAATTGTCCGCCATCACTAGTGCACTGCGCTCGTCGTACCACGCCACGACCGGCATTTCGCCGTATTTTGCAGTGTTCGGCCAGTATATGATCTGTCATGGGAGCGCTTACCGGCTATTGCGGCAGCTGAAATCGCTAGAGGACCCAATCGTGGTTCTAGAACCGCACGAAAAGCTCCAACTTCTGCGAGATCAACTGCGGGAGAAGATTGAAGAAAGTAGACGGATGGGAGAGGAGCGGTACAACTTGCGATCTCATCCTTCTGGCTTTAAGGCCGGCGACGAAATATATCGTCGAAACTTCCGACAGAGCGATGCCACCCGCCATTACAATGCCAAACTAGACAAGAAATTCGTGAAGTGTCGAGTCATACAAGTCATAAGCCCCACCCGATACCTCATCGCGGACATGACTGGTAAGACCCTGGGAATTTACCACGCAAAAGACCTTAGACGATGAAGTGCAACTAATTCCCACGAGAACCCTTGGCTTATCCCAAATCTCTGCCTAGACGAAGGCCTCCGAATAACACCTGACTTCCTACTATATAGTCACTGCCGAGTCTTCACGAACAGGGTTGTAGCCTATCCTTCGAAACGGATCTTCGACCCGCCACGTCCCTAACCAAGACCTTTTACCAAGGAGACGGGATCGTAATTACTTCGATTTTGGGGGGGGGGAATGTGTAATGTGACGCCTACGCCCAGGAATCGAAGTGATTTCGATCCCGAACCCTTGTAACCTGCCAGATGGATATGTCCTCGAATTGCCAGCGGACTTCATCTGTTGTGCGGATATCGTTGTGCAGAAAATATTTTTTTTTTCTGTCCAAATATTTAGATCCGTGGATATAAATATTCGAAATATAGAATTAATCCAACCCCGGCACATTTCGAGACATAGCCATCTGGAAATGCCCCTCCACCGTGGCCATCGAGAAAACTATGCCACTGGCGACATCTGAAGAAGCACATTTCCGCCATATGAAGTGCCATTCCACGCACATATGTTTTGTCCGAGGTGACAACCGGAAATTTTGACAGCCACATGGAGGCGCTAAACGTCATCGTAAAGTTCTTCGTGAGAATATCCAAGGTATTACAAAACCAGCTATACGTCGTTTGGCGCGACGTGGTGGAGTGAAACGTATTCCCTGTGTAATCTGTGAAGAAACGCGTGGTGTGCTTAAAGAGTTTTTGGAAAACGTTATTCGTGAGGCAGTGACATTCACCGGAGCAGAAACATTAGGAAAGAGGTTAGTTTAGTTAATAACTAAATAGAAAGGTTAGCAATATTTTGTCTGGTCTGCAGCGGAAGGCAGTGTGAACTGAATCGAAACCAGCCGATACTGAAAATACCGGGGACACTTCTGCTAAAATAACCAAAGAGAAGAATACCAGTCCCGCCGAAGCCGTCGACCCCGCACCTTCTTCCAGTTCCCACGAAAATACGTCCGAATATACAAGCTTGGACAACATTATAGCGAATGTTATTGTTAACGGAGTAAAAGTAAGGATTCCCGCTAAAGACTTCCACAAAGTATGTAAAAAAACAACTCACCTTGAAATTACAGAAAGTTAGAATTGACTCACAATCACGTCGCGCACGTGGAATTAAAATCGGTAATTAGCAAGTAGAATGCAACTGAATAGATTTTTTAGATTGCGATCTCGTATGCGAGGATAAATTTTTTACATTTAATATCTAGAAAAGTGAAAGGTCAAGCATGACACCATGTTGGTTAATGGTAGAGTTATCGATAAAAATTGGGTTCAAATACAACGCCAAAGCCTGACCATCAAAATTATGAGATTCCCCGTCTGAGGTAGTTGAAAGTTGATTTTAACTCCTGGAATTGTTTTGTATAACAAACTTCCTTTTCTGCGGGACGGCATGTCTCCCTGTAAGAATACAATTGCACAAATTTTAAGCATGTTTTTATTTGTAATGCTGCCAGGCTCTAAACGCTTTCGAGTCTCATATTTAGCATTTTAATTTGGATGCCCCAGTGCAAACCTATTTCAAAAGTCCTTTTTAGTGTCTCTATGAAAAGACAATAGTAATACGAGTACATCGAAACAATAATATTTATGTACTCGTAAGTAATCTCTAACAGCCAAAATTCCTTTTTGAAATCTGGATACAAAGAAACCGACCAGCACGTTTCGATGAAAACGATCAAAAGATACTAAAAAGGCAAAAATAGTTTCCAATCCGATGAAATAAAGTGAATTCCTCACAATTTAAAAGCACTACCTTGCATAGAACGTAACGAGAAAAAATGTTTTGACTCGATAAAATTCTGTTTTGAATAATTTGAAGTCTAGCCGACGATAAACATTTTTCTGTATGTTCGCTTGAAAAAGGAATAAGCAAGCCGTCATCAATTATGCAACTTAAATATGTAGATATAAAACAAAAAAAAATCTAAGCAGAATCAGATCAACATTATCATTAGATCAGAAGAAAAGGCACATGAACTGGATTTCATTTGTAATTGTCAAATAATTATTTTTGTGCGTGAAATTGCATGATCTAAGCAATTCTTAATTAGTTTACTTTCTTATTTATGTATTTTCATAAATTTCAATTGTAGATGTTGTTTACTGATTTTAACAATATTATCACAACTCTATATTTATATTTTCATAAGAATAGTTTAAAACGCATTTAAAAATCAGATCAAGTGTAAGCTAAGCTTACACAACAATCATCGGATCCTAGTATTTCTCATCATTGATTGTATTTTATTTTTAAAGATTGAATTTTATTTAAAATGCAAAATGTTTTTAATACGAAAACAATCACTTATTTAATAATTTTATTGCAACAAACATACAGTTATTCTTAAGTTTGTACATAATTATGGTTTCCTATGTATTATTTTGGGATCTAGTCGTTAAATTATAATTTAACTTCGAGCGCCGATAATAATATAGAAAAGAAAAATTCCATACAAGAAGAATAGAAGTAGAAATGGACTTTTTATGATAACCATGCCATGACTTTATAATATGTTAAGGATAAAGCTCTGAAATAGAAATATTCAAATTCGATTCGATAATTTTAATCGGGGCTATTTATACAAAAATTCAAAAATCAGTCTTGCCGAAAATTTTATAAAACGTAGATTATTAGAAACGAAATGTATCGTTTATAGCAATAAATGTTGTGATTAGGATTTTTTTTTAGATTTGTTCAGAAAAAAAAAAAAATTTAGTATAAATTTTTATAACAAAAGATCCAGTGTTCAAATTTATCAGGCAGTTTACGGTCTGAAGTCTTAAAAAAGTAAATAAGAATCAAATAAAGGATAACGATACAATATATGCAACTTAAATTTAATTACCCTAGATAAAAACAAACAAAACGGTAGAATTTCAGACTTAAGTTAATAACATCAATTTAAATGTATTGCAGGATTTAGAAGCATGTAAAGATTTAACTTTAGTTTATGTATCGATTATTACATTAACACAACAGAATTAACAACCTGAACAAATGTCAAGAGAACGCGTAAACGGCAAGCTGGAACGAAAAGTAGCTTACAGGATAAGGATAGATAAAAATAGAAAATATAATAGAAAAATTATATACATTTTTTTTTGGAACTAAATAAAAATAACATGAATTGCTAAGTTCACCCCCGACTTTCCTTTTCAGTGACTTTTCTTTTTCCGTGGGAACAGAGAGTGTAGGGTAAGTATGCCGTCGCGAGGGTAGGGTTTCTGCAAATCCGCTGAAGTCGGTTTCGCGTCGCGCGCGGTACGCGGTACCTTTGCTTGTTTCGCCATTTCCTTAGAGTAGTTTTCTTCGGTTTAAGTTCGAGTAGTATATTTTTCGGTACCGCGTCGGTGAATCGGTAACGCGCCTATGGGATTTTGTAGCGTTTTTTTTTGATTTGAGATCTGTGGATAGATCGCATCCAGAACTAACGTAATGTAGGTTTCTCGTTCTGGATGAGTAATTGTTGACGCGTTTGGAAAACGGGCAAGTTCAGGTGACTGAAATATTGTAATTGAGCGTAATCCATTCGGAGACCCGCGACCGAAATCCTCTCCGAACTAGCTGGCCGACAAGCAGTCACCGCATGAATGGGTTACGGTGCACGGATTGGTTGACCTGTTGGTACCATCCGTTGGCACTACTCAGACTTAACGTCTAGAACCGATGAGAGGTCGGTTCCGCGTTCGAGTTGAAGGTAGAAAAGCATTACATATGGTGGCGAATTTTAATACATAATAATTTAGTTTTCCGAAATCAATTTATGGAATTTGTGAATGTATCAAGTTTTAATATGATGATGTTTAAGGTACTAATACGTTTACAAGACCCTTCTGGCAGCAGTACTCTCCTGATATTTCGACTTGTTTTATGATTGGTATGTAAGAGTGTTGATTTGAAATGGTTGTCAAAAGCCAAGCTCATCGTCTTCACATTGTATTGGAAATCAAATGTTGAACTAAAGTTATTATTTAAATCTTGTACTTACTGTGCAATCATTCTGTTGAAACGTTGATTCTGTACATAAACTATTCACAGTTGCTATTGAAATATTCTCGCACCGCGCCATATCGCCAATTTTCAACTGGACCCTTTGCAAATGATCACGCTGTCGAGACCAACCAAGAGTATTGCAGTTTGTCCACACTTGCTCAATTGGGCGTGGTGTAATATAGCTTATTGGTAGCGATTGAGGAGTCAAATGCGCTGGCTGATTCGCATAGTATTCTGTTTGCGGAGTATTATTAGGTAAAGGATATGATTCAAAGTGAGTAAGAGCCTCAGGTTTTGGCATTATGGCAACCTCATTCAATTCTTTTTCTTTCACAAGCTTCGCTAATGGTGAGGGATCAGTTTCATCGACTTCACTCGAAGAACTCAAAACGAAAAACTCATTTGTTTCCTTTGGTATAATCTTTCTAACATATGAAGTAGTTGATGCAGTTATATTTAGTTTAGATTCAAGTTTTTCCGCAATCGGAACTTCATTTGGATTGTCCTCAAAATCATCTTCAAGCGACTTTGGTGTTCGTTTGGTAATTTCATCGGGAAGACAAATTGGTCGAACAAAATCTGAGAAAACAACTGGGGTTTCTAATCGTATTAGTGCAGCAGTTGATCCTTCAACAGGGCTTTTAATCAATCCAACAATTCGTCTGCGTTGAGTCCACGGAGATTTGGATGTGAGACGAATAGATCCGAAAATGGCCAACCATGTGGCTCTCGGTTGTCCTTGGAAACAAGAATCTGTGGTAAGTACCCAGTCAGCTGAAATCTATAAAGGTTTTGAGAGAAAAAAGACAAATTGAATAGAATTATTCCACTTAGTTTCACTTAATTTACCAATGTTCCATCGCAAACATGCGTATCTTCACGATATAGTGCTACAAACCAAGGCCAATCACCAGGCGAAGACATTTTTGGCAAAGATATTCCTTGCTGCGATGAAAGCACTGACTGCACTCCACATTGCAATTGACCACATTCTACATATAAGGCTTGTTTGGTTTTGCAACCAGTTCTTACGAAAGATATTTCCGGTGCGTATGGATCCAACACTCGAACATAGCTGGTCAATGGTTCTGTATCATTTCGAACCGCAACACTTTTAACAGATCTGGTAACAAAAAAAATTAAATTCAATTTTTCTCATTTGATAATTCTTACTCATATCCCAAAGATTTGCATAATGAGTCTGCAACAGTTTGTCTCACTAAAGTTTTGGAATCATCATCAAGACCTTCAGCGCAGAGTTTTCCTGTCGTTCCCTTTTCAGAGAATACAGCAAATCCTTCAGAGTAAAATTGAGGAAGGTAGGGAGTAAGTGGTGGTGGGCTCGTCAAGTACGAAACCAATGGTGATATGGCCACTGAAATAATAACAAACGTATAATTATTGAGGAACATTTGAGAAAATAATAGCCAAGGCCAACTTACAGCAATCCTTTTCATCTGAACCATCAGGACAATCGATTTTTCCATCACATTTTGCCACTCTTGGAACACAAGCTCGTCCTCTTCCACAGTATAAACTCTGAGGATCACAGAAAGTACACGTCTTTTCGTCTGATAAATCTGGACAATCTGGTATCCCATCACAAAGCCGTGGTGATTGAGCATTACTTTGCAGGTCTTCTGCACATCGAGGCTTTGAGTAGCACGATTGAGGTGCAGTTGATTCTGGGAATCGTTCGCAATCAAAATATTTCTTGAACCTCTCCGGTAATCTATCACCACATCCCCTAATAAAAGCTTGACAATAATCTCGGCAGGCTTTCCCGACTATAGGTTCCAGAGGATCGTGGACTTCGCATGGTGGCTGCAACAATCGACACACAAAATCGAAAGCTTCTCTGAAACATTCAGCATCGACTAATTCTCTGAAGGCGATCACATCTTCTTGCACTTCAGAAAAGGATTCATGTCCTAATAAATTCGGGTAGGTTGTAATGTTATACCCAATTGACCGACAATATTGTAGTTGAAGTGGCGCACATTGTCGTGGTGGCTTTGGGGTCGTTGTAGTTGTTGTGTCATCTAAAATGCCGAGCGGTGATGATGCAGTAGTAGGAGGTTCTTCTATTAGTCCTGTTACTTCCTTGATGAGAAGGCTTGATGGGTCGACGGTTACATTTGCAAAATATCTCGGTTTAGATAAGCTAAACTCTTCAGAGAATATTGAAAGCAGATCAGCTGGTGAAACAAGTCCACGATAAGGATCAAATAGCAAGTTGAAAAGAACGACTAGTTCATTTGAATCCTCGCTTCTACAAAAGGAAAATATATAAGCCACGAAAATAATAAAACTTTAATAAAGTCACCCATCCAGTCCAAGGATCTCACTGCCATCATATGCTTCTCTCAGATCAGACCTTCGTATTACTAAATTTATTCGTTCTCGGTAATCTCTCGCTTTATGCTGAAATCGTAATGAATTTTGATCAGCCAATTCCATTGACCATTCGTCACCGCCTGTAACTCGGAACTTTCCTCGAAATATTCGTTCGGGGAGCGGATCTGGTCTAAAGTACGTGTCTGAAATATGAAGAAGTTTGGATTCAGAAAAGAAAAAAAATAGTTCGAATAATAGAAAAAGAAATATTGTATTGAAGTATAGTAAAGAATATAAGGTTAAGGAATCTCTACCTTTAGAGTAGAAAGATCTTATTTATAAGGTTCTAGATATGGTTTTCCATCTTAAAAGTCATATTATTGCTCAGACTTGTTGAGGAAGGTGAAAGAAGATAGTTATCATCAAATGGATTTCTGTCGGTTCGTCTGTGTGTTACGCCAGTTTTTCTCCGAAACTATAGCAACTACAGATACCAAACTTTGTAGGTGGATCAAAAGTGATGGCCCTTTGAAAGTTTGGTCATCAATGAATTTTTCAACAGTTTGGAAGAGGGGTCCCTAATATCGGAAGGGGAGCCGCAAACATTTTTTTACTGAAGGTAGTGATGTGGGGTGTCAAATGAAAGGTGTCAATGAGAACGTTCCAAAACAGGTCTTAAAATAGTATTACCAGCTTTGTGAAGTACAGGCGAGGGGAAATATGCGAATTTTTGTTTTAAGTTTTCTTTTTATTTAGAGTATCTTTAACACCCCATACTGCGAGCGTAAGTATTTTCTTCTATTCAAATTTTTATAAATTTTAGAAAAGTTTAAAGCAAGTTTTAAAACAATAAAGTACTCAAAAGCTTAATAGCCCACATGGCACGTTTGACATGTCCATTATAGTACAGATATTGATCGTGATAAACTCTTCCAATTACGTTTTAGGTCTTGACTGGCCAACTACAGCGTTATCGGAAACAAAATTGGTTCACATTTCTGTCACATTGTTGAACATTTTTGGAAGGCTCGTTTGAACGACGCATGCCATTCAGCCCGCCATATAAACTATCAGGTCATGAACAAATGTCATTAATGGTCACGTTGGCGACACATTAAAATCAAAACTGTTCAATGGGGTGCGATTGAAAATTGAGAAGAGCAGAGGAACAGTAACTGTTCCTTGATGTAACCTATTTAATTCAATCGCGCATTGTCGTTAGATTTTCAACATATAACACATCATAGCGACAAGACGTCTGGGGAACTTGTCCTGAAAGAGCTTAAATATAAGTCCGTCTAGCCAAACCATATCGAAGGCTATCTTCATATCAATGAGACACACTCCAACACATTTTCTGTTGTTTAGTTTCCAACAGATGTCCGAAGTTACTTTCGGTATTGCATTTACGGTAAAATGCCTTCTTCTTCTTCGTAGCACTACAGCCCTTCCCGGGCTTTTGCTTCCTGCAAATAGCGCCTCCAACTGTCTCGGTCCATTGACCGCGTCCTCCAATTTCAAAATTCGAGCAGCGATGAACTGTCTTCGTCGACCGAGCCAGACCAGTGTTTCCTCGATTTCCCCGGTGGTCCCCAGCCTTCAGTTCTCCCAACGAATACCTTTTTGGGTATCCGTTGTTCGTCCATACGAGTCATGTGGCCAGCCCATTGCAGCTTCTTCAGCTTCTTATAATCGTTGAGACCTTCGGTTCGTCAAAAATTTCATACAACTCATGTTTGTATCGAATTCACCATTGGTCCCCGTCTAGCTTCGCTCTGATTATTCGCCTCAGGATCCGTCGCTCAAAAGCATTCAATATATTTTCGGATGCTTGGGTTAGGGTCCGTGTTTCACACCCATAGCATAACACAGGTCTTATCACAGATTTGTATATTTTGTTCTTTGTTCTCCTGTGTATGCAGCTGGTCTTCAAGATCTTCAATTCTGAATAAAATATTTTATTTGCGAGCTGCATTCTTCGGCGTATTTCGTCTCTTTCATTACCCGTTTTCGTTATTTTGGCGCCTAAATACACAAATTCGCGAACATTCTCGATATTGTATTCGTTAAGTGTGATATTTTGTGTATTTGAGGTATTTTTCCTCGACTGCGTCATGAGCTTTGTTTTATTCTCATTGATTTGTAGCCCTACTAGTTTTGCTTCGCTGTCGAGTTTCAGGAAAAGTTCTTTGGCAGTTGTTAAAGAATGTGACAAAATGTTGATGTCGTCCACATAGGCTACTACGTACTCCAGAGCCAATTGAATAACAGGCCATCTCCCTGCTTTAGTCCGATATTTGTGTCAAAGGCATCGGTGAGTTAGTTGTTGATGCTGACTAGGGAGGCCGTCGACGTCATTGTCACTTTGGTAAGACGGACTAGTTTGGCTGGAATGCCAAAGCAAAGTATCGTTTGGTACGGTACGTCTATGTTGAACTCCCACCATTTTTCAAGTAGCTGCTTGACTGTGAGCACATATTTTTTTTTTGTGGTAGGGAGGCGAATGCCATTTATGCACAGAGTGTGGGACTTTCATGCGGGACTGGACTACCCACTAAACAACTCCCCTGTCAACCTGAGAACCTAGCCTGGAACCGTTTGACACATTACTTCGGAGCAGGTCTCGTTTTGTTCCGTCGTGAGGCGCCTTCAAGCTGGGAGATCCCTTTCCTAGCGGGAGAGGAGAGGGGAAGAGGAAGTGCCAGAAAAGTGATCCCCCAGCCCCAGCGCCCCCGGCTGCAGTGAGTCCTTTTTATATTTTAGGACTGCCCGAGCATAATGTGCCACCTGGTTCCATTTGTCAACCGATTCGAGCATCACCGCAACTATATTATCCGGAGTGAGCTCTCCCGTCTCCCTGTAGAGTTCCCTTCGCAGCCTGACCCATTTTGTACACGCAAAAAATGTGTGGCAGACATTGTCCTCTTCTCCTGGGCAAAACCGACAATCGGGGGACCGTAACTTACCAATCTAGTGCAGGTAAGACTGAAAACACCCATGGCCACTCAAAAGCTGGGTCAGATAGAAGTCAGTCTCACCATGTCTTCGATCGAGCCACGGTCTCACATCCGGGATGAGACGCGCAGTCCACCTTCCCTTCGAGCAATTGACCCAAGACTGCGTCAATCGTTGAGCGAGCGCTGTCTCTCCTTGCGGACTACCATCTCCCTCGCGTCCACGTTTCGGCGCAGGTAAATAGCGCCGCGCTCTCTAGCAAGTAGAGTGATAGTTATCACGCCTGCAATAACTCTCACCGCCGGATCAGAGACTGTCGGATGCAAAGATGCAATTCTCAGTGCTCCTCTTCTCTGTACCTGTGCCAAACGTTTTCGGTGTACCTCCTTGCTGAGAGCGTCGCCCCATACCTCTGCCCCGTACAGTACCACTGACCCTACAGCACCCATCAAGAGGCGTCTTCTTGACGGGCTGGGTCCCTCTATGTTGGCCATAAGTCGACTCAGAGCCGATATTCCCGAAGCTGGCTTCTCAGCCGTTGCGCTGATTTGCTCAGAGAAACTCATCTTCGAGTCGATCAGTAGCCCCGGGTACTTCACCGGTGGCTTCAATTCGATATGTATGTCGCCAATACTGATCATCCTTACTCTAGGGATTCTCTTTTTTGTCAAAATGACCACTCTGGTTTTCTCGAGTGCTAAACTGAGCCCGCGAGCAGTCATACAGCAGTGGCTTCGATTCAATATGTATGTCGCCAATACTGATCGTTCTTACTCTAGGGATTCTCTTTTTTATCAAAATGACCACTTCGGTTTTCTCGAGTGCTAAACTGAGCCCGCGAGCAGTCATACAGTCCCTCACTCGGCGCATTAGCATAACTAGCCTAAGTTGCGCCTGTCGCTGGACGCACCAGTGACCAGAGTTGCAACACATATTGAATATAAATTATACGCCATTGTAAAATCTTACTTTAGTTCTGTCGACCCTATAACATATGCTAAAACGCTACAATTAATTGGTACCATATTAAAACTAAGAACAAAAACTGTACGAAATTTGTCATTCTACGAAATGCTTGGTTGCTTTATTTAAACTCCCATGTATTCGGCAGGTCAAAAACTAGCTTGTGCGACATTTTTTAATCTTATTTGAGAATAGATAAATAATATCGTCATATACAACTTCTCATCTAATTAAAAATTCTTCTAATAAAACTAATGACGTTAAAAATTCGTAATCATTCACAGAATTTGTGTGGTTTTGAGCATCGCAGATAACTTGCAAAAATTAATTCCACTTCTCTTCGTTTAGTGCCGTAAATCTTTCTATCTGTCCATTGACAAATTTTCACTCAGCCAAAGCACCACCAAAATTTTGTATTCTTGTTCAAACATTTTTTTTAAAGCCTAAAATTTTTGTTAAAGCCAACTTGTGAGAAGGGATGATTATTAACCTCTAAAACTATCCTCATGTACCCTCTTCAATAGTTTCACGGGACGCGTCAAAATTATTCGACAATTCTTTTGATGTATAAGCCAAGCGTGAAAAACTCACTAAACAGTCCACCCTGTATTGGTCTTTGGACTTGGGCCACCATCCTTTCAAGAAACCAATATGTCCACCACGAGCGGTAACCATGATTGCAACGATTTCTCACCACCACTTACGGGAATAGCATCTAATGGCTGAAATGGATCATATACTGCACTGAGGCAAAGTAAAGGCACTGAAATTTTATGTAATTTATCATGTAGAGTGGGAGTTTGACAATAACTCTCCACATCAGCATAGCCCAAGTGTTTTGGTGTGAAATGAGCATCGAATTCTTTAATTGTTTTGCTCGACAAAATTTTCTTCATATCAATTGACGATTCCTGATGTAAAACTTCATATTTGTTGAGTATGGAGCACAAACGATTTGCCAGATGTCGTCCCAATAAATTATTAATGAACAGTTTTTCTATGCTTGCAGTTCCCTTATGAACATCTCAAGGAACAGATATAATTTTGGCAGCTGTTAGAATTTGACGGGCTTCTTTATTTGGTTGTACAAATAGCACTCAATTCTCCAAGATGGCATTAACTGACAACAACTCTCCGGCATAAGGAGCTGACGATTTCTCGTTTCTTTGTTTGCCGTGCTCGTCGGCGAGGACTGCAGGTTGATTTTGAGGGCCACACAAAGAATATGTGGCGTTCCCTCCAATTGCAAGTCACTAATTCGCCTCCGCACCAAAAATCTTACAATTCGCACATTCATCACTCGCGGAGCACGCCTTTTTGTCGTAGCGGATTCACGATATCGTCTCGACTGGCTTTTTACACGTGGGACTTCTGTGGGTAGCATTTAACTTTGGTTTAAACACAATAAAATTGCACCTATCTAGCTCACCTTCACTAGTAAAATAAATCCCGATTGACAACTAGGCTCGGATTATAAACTAAACTTCTGCCAAAGAACAAGCATCTACCCACGTCTCACACGACCCTCCGATTGGTGGCCATATTCTCCGGAGTCTTCCTCCTTCCCATTCCACCACAACTTTCAACTTCCTCCCCACCTGTCAAAACGCGGTTCAGTGACAGCGAATGATTAAAAGGTAGTTTCGGAACCTTCGACGTCAATAACGACCTGCGGATCGTTGTCAGTGGTGTAGGGCTGATTTATTACAACTATTTTAAATCTCTAGTTTTTGTGAATAAGCGAAATAACAAGCGATACAACGCACATCCATTTAGTATACAAAGTAAGGCTAGGTATATAAAAATTTGTTAAATATTTTCCTTCAATATTCTTATAGTGAGGCATGATTCCAACGTTCAAATAAATTGCTCAAGCTCTCATCTGGTCAAGATACTTTAAATATATTTAATCTGGCATGCGGTTGAGTACTTGAAATATTGACTTTGTTTGATCTACAGGTATAAAAATTACTGACACTGAATCATTTCAGTGTTTGCTTGGACTTTGCTTAGGGCTTATTAAACATTTTTATATGCTACGCACATTATTATTTTGTTATGGAATCAACAAGAAAATTTATGCAACTGTTGCATTTACTAAGCCCTAAGCGAAATCCCAGAAAAAACATGAAATAATCAATTCGTTTAGAAACTTATAGTTGAAGCGATTCTAGATTTCAAGTAACAAAATGGAAAGTTTTCAAGCTCCATGCATGCATGTATTGGTGTGAATAGAAATATTACACCAATGCATACTTACATGCATGAAGCTTGAAAACTTTCCTTCTTTCGACTCAAATTTGTAATGAAAACTCACTTTTATTACGATCACTATAACTCCACTCGCGACACTTCTCCAATCGATTTTCATATAATCACTTCACTCGCGGCGTTATTAAACTAACTAACTAACTTTAAAATTGATTGTTTCCACTTGCGACACTTCCAAATCGATTTTTTTATAGTTACTCTACTCGAGACGTTGTTAAACTAACGTCTGAAATTGATTTTTGGCGCCAGAATAAATTTTCTCCAGGCGGACGCGATTAAAGGATGAACTATATTGTAAGAAAAATGAAGTTTAAAAACCGAAAGTAAGATCAAGAAATTTACGCTGAACGGAAAATTCGTAAAAACACAACCATTTCCCCAATCTCTCGGATGATAGGTTCTCTCAAGCCCACACAGAAACCTGTCAAGAAATCTCTATAACAAAACAAAGTCTTCCAAACCTTTTCTTCTTCCATATATTCATCAAGTTACCTACTTTTTATCCATCCTTCATAAGTCTCTATGACAAAAAGAAATCATCCAAACCTCTTTTTCACCCACATTTTCATCAAGTTTCCTACTTTTCATCTGTCCTTCATATGCTTCCTCTGTAAACAAATTTTGATATCATGAAACATACAGTACCGTCAAGCTTTTGCACTGATTTACCAGTAACTCTACAGTAATTCCAGCGTAATTTGCTAATAGCATGATCATTTTGCTCTAGGAAATGTTATTTTACATTGGCCAGTAGCATTTGGTTTCCACATTGAATTCAGAAGCAGCTGTTAACTTAGCGTCTTTCCCATATATTTTACCATTTTTCCTACATGAAATGTGAAATTTTACTGGATACATTAAGAGGATTTAAGGGACAAGGGTGCTCGGCTTTGTACGCAGAACTCTGTGGTGCTTCCCTGGGCAATCTAAAGTTGTATAGTAGAGTATATACGAGTACAAGCTGGTGATAGTATATTGAACGAGGTGTGTGAATGAACGATTGAGCGCTGTGCGTGACTTTCGAAAGTTGGGTGTATAGCGAGTCGATGATGAATATTTCCCTTCAGAAAATTTTGTTTAGCATTCAATATGAATGAATGCTAGTTTTTACGTTGGTCATTCATAAAATGAATGAAAATTTATGTGTGCGATCATCTGAGTGAATATATTTATTGGTAAATAGGAGTAAAGTTAGCGTAGGTTCCATGTCTTTGGTAGGTTTTATGTTGAAGGGTTTAATGGTTGGAAATTCACTATTTATGAATTCAGAATACTGGAAAATTTCCTGAAAAATTTTGTTTGATAAATTTTATTTCTTGAAGAAAATAATATTGAAAGCATCAAGAAAGCATTAGTTGATTTGATAAGGGAAGTAGTGCTTCCTTTGCGTACAACGATGAACCGCCCCTGCCTAAGAACTTCGTCTTCATCACTGGCGAGCAATGAAAGCGAATTCGTTATGGTAGAAAAACATTCAATTTAAGCAAAGTGAACTGAGTGATTTGGTTCACGATTTGAATTTATCGAAACAAAAAGCAGAATTGCTTGCATCATGGTTACAGGAACGGAAATATCTTAACCCTAAAACACAAGTCTCTTTTTAGAGAAATAGAAATCAGGCGATTTTATCGCTCTTTAAAAAAGTAAATAACATGTGTTTCCGCAATGACATCAAAGGTTTATCTGAAGTGACTAATACACCATATGATCGAAATGAATAGCGTTTGTTCATAGATGGTTATAAGTACAGTTTGAAGGTGACTTTACTCTACATTGGAAATAGAAAACCATCCATTCCGATTGCTCACGCAGTACAAACTAGGGAATCCTTTGACACAATTCGTCCAATTTTCGCCAAGATCAAATACAATGAGCATTGTTGAAAATATAGGCTAACTCTTCCTTCTCTACTCACTACATATACGTACTATGACATGCATTTTTGGTATCGTTGTAAATTATACTTAAGTTTTTAGTTTTAGATGTGACCACATAATAAATTAGACATTTATTTAACGACGCGTTTCATTTTCCATGTAATATTCATTATTATTTAACAGTTTGTGCCGAAACCCGGGAATTAGAAGGTGCCGGCTTTTTAAATTGAAGAAACATTCGAATAATGAATATTATAAGTCAAGCGAACGATGGAAATAACGGCGCGTACAACGTATCGTGGCCAAGTGAAAAAGATAACAAATGCTCTGAACGATTATTTAGCTACCACCGAATCTAAAGTCTCTATAGAAAACGCTTCCAAATATGACGACATTGAGGAGGAACTTAATTCTTTTATTCAACGTCTTACTTCAGCGCATGATAGCCTCGTCATTGCTAACTGTGAGAAACAGGAGAAAATCTTTTGAGGACGAAAGAATTTGAGAAAGTCGTCGAATATGAAGACCTCGCGGTCAATGCGTTATTGCGTCTGAAATGCCGGTTAGAAATTTTAAGGAAACGGCAAACACCAGCGGTTGTTAAGACGGGAAATGCAATTCAAACAAAGACAATTAAAACTTAAGAAGTTTACTGGCAATCATTCGGAATGGCTTCCCTTTTGGCAGCAATTTAAAGTTGCTGTTCATGAAAATTCTACATTTACTGGTGCAGAGAAATTTCAGTACTTGCAATCACTTTGAACGGGGAACGCAGAATAAACTATTATCGGCTTTAATGCTTCGGGAGGGTGCTACGATAGTGCTATCGCCCTCTTGTAAGAAGAGTATGGTGATACGCAAAGATTGATTGACAAAGTCTTCCAACAACTCATGTCATTATCGCCGGTGACGAACGAGATAGATGTTGTTAGTCTACGTGGCTTATATAATAACATAATTTCATATACAAGCACTTTGACTGCATTGAACGTCCCACCTTACAGTTATTCTATAATGCTAAAATCGATAATAATAAAAGCACTACCGAATAAATTGAGAGCTGGTTATTTTCGCTATCACGAATACTCTGAATCTATAGAGAACCGGTGAGCTAGTATGGATGCAGCCCCAACAGATATTAAAAACGATGACTACGAATCTGTTAACGGAAGCTCATCATTTTTCTCTCTGAATGTTGATAATCAAGTAAAAGGTTTACTTAAATATTTAAAACGTGAAGTAGAGTCACTGGAAAGAGCATCACCAAATAGAGCAATCAAACATGTTTCACTTAACAAAACTAAGTCTTCAGTATCTACTGCTGCTGGTTTAGTGACTGTTAGCAATGTAATGAAGTGCCTTTTTTGTCTACGGAATAGCCACATCACAAGAAATTATGATATTAAATTGTCGATTCAAGAGAAAAAATCTATTCTACAACGGAACGCTAGCTACTTTCGCTGTGCTGGTAGAGGGCACGTGTCGCATAAGTGTAGAATTGCAATTATATGCACAAATTGCTCGCGTTGACATGCGACAAGTATGAGTGACCCCGCCTATTCACGTACAAACGAGACAAAGCGACCAACAGCCAACAACAATAGTATTCTGAACAAAGAGTCCACAACTTTGTATGCAGCTGTGGCTGGTGGAATAGGAAGAAACAATATTCTATTGCAGACAACACGAGCTTTTGTTCTTTCAAATGGTAATGAAAAGCTTCTGATTCGATTGATAACTGATGGTGGTAGCCAACGGACGTATATAAGTCAAGCACTAGTAGATCAATTGAAATTACATGTTGTTGGAACGGAGAAAATGAGTTTGATCGCTTTCGGGGATGACAAAATTTCCGAATTTAAAATAATGCAAAGGTTCTTGTGACGTTGAAAAGTCATATCAACCACGCAAAAGTTAAAATATCTGCGCTGGTTGTTCCAGAAATATGTGTGGATGTGCTTGAAAAATTTAGATACACGGGCAACGAGCTAAAGCAAATGATATAAGCAGATTCTAACGTGAATGGAGGTGAGCAACCAGATGCGCTAAGCATTTCGTTTGGTGCTGATTTTTATTGGTCAGTGGTGACTGGTTTAAATAAAAAATTAAACGAAAAACTGGCAGCTGTTAAGACTACATTTGGGTGGACGTTGCATGGTCCTGTTAAAGCTCCGGCATCAGTGAAGATGTACAAAATAACCACGTACTCTTCTAATACAATTGATGAAAAAAGCTTCGTTACCTTGTGGATATTGGAGCTTTTAGGAATTAAGTCTGAAGCGGAAGAAGCCACAAACGTCACAGATCTATTGCAAGAAAGCTGCATTACGAAGGTTGGTTCCCAATTCAAAGCTTTTTTGCCCTGCAAAACTACGGGCCAAGCACTGGACTCTAATCGAGAAGGTGCATTAAAAAGGCTACGAAGGCTTTTTCATTGCTTATCGAGGAATCTAAACGAACTTCTCCAGTATAATAAAGCAGTCAAGGAGTTTATTAACGCAGGGTTTGCTGAGCCGGTTGAAGTTGAAGGCCAAGGTTCCAATCAATTTTATCTACCTCATCGTCCAGTCTATCGCCCGGATAAAGAAACCACAAAAATTCGAGTGGTATTCGATGCGTCAGCTCATGCACCAGGTATGCCATTTCTTAACGACCAATTGCATACAGGAACAAACTTGTTACCAGACATTCTGAAAATACTATTGCAATTTTGTGTAGGCAGTATAGGACTCGTCGCAGATATAGAAAAGGCCTTTTTTCAGATTCTACTTGCAGAAAAAGACAGAGACAGCTACAGATTCTTTTGGTTCGAATCCAAAGATAACTTGAATGAGATTGATCTCAAGCGCATTAAGCTTTATCGCATTACTCGAGTAACGTTTGGAGTCACCTACAGCCCATTTCTATTGTCCGCGACAATTAGGAAACATTTGAATGACGAGATGTCAACATATCCTGAAACAGTGAAAATTCTGAGAAATTCCTTTTACATGGATGATCTTATCATAAGTGTTAACAGTATTTCGAGCGCCCAACAAATCTACAACGATTCAAAGAAAGTGGACTACCAATGCTAAGAAACTGCAAGATACATTTAATGAAGAAATAACTACCAGCCAACAAAAGGTTTTGGGGATTTTTTGGCATACTTCTACCGACGAAATCTCTGTTTGCTTAAAGTCTGCCAACGAGTTCATCTAGACATCACCACAGCCAACTAAACGAAGTGTCTTACAGCTGCTATCTCGAATTTTCGATCCTTTTGGAATATAAAGCCCGATTATTGTCCGCTTAAAGCTTATTTTCAAGAAAGCATGGAGCGAAAAGCTGGATTGGGAGTCAATTTGACCGAAACTATGCTGAACGAATGGGTTAAACGGTATATCTTGCCTGGCGGAAGTTAGCCTTCCTCGTGCTTTGCGAATAGTAAATGCGACTAACTAGCAACTTCATACATTTACCGACGTTAGCTCGAAAGCTTTTGGTGCAGTAGTGTATATTGGAAGCTAGTGTAATCAGCACATTGATGTTCAATTAATGTGCGCAAAAGGTCGACCGAAATAAAGACGAGTTCTTCGGAATCTAATAACGCTAATTCTACAAAATAGCTAAGTGTAGCGCGTTTGGAACTAACCGCTGCTTTGGTGGCTTCAAGGCTTTGTACTTACATCAAAAGGTCAGTGAATGTGAAGTTTGATGAGACATTCTTCTGGATCGATTCCAAAATAACTTTATATTGGATAATTGGTGAAGGAAAGAAGTGGCAACCTTTTGTGGCAAATAGATTGCAAGAAATTAGAAGTTTGACGAATAAAACCGACTGGAGACATTGTGCATGTCGAGAAAATTCAGCTGATCTACTCACTAGGGGAATTTCTGCAAAGCAACTTCTAAACAGCGATGCTTGGTTTCATGGACGTGATTGGTTAAGGAGAAATTCCTCGGAGTGGCCTATTTACAAGATGGATGTGCCAAGAAATGATTGCAATATAATCAATTTGATAACGCTATTCAGGATTAGTACGCATCCAGCTCAAGACCGCGAATCCAAGAAACCAATATTAAATTATGAAAAATTTAGTTCTTGGAACAGAATATTGCGAATTACATGCTATGTCATTCGATTTATTAAATTCAAATTCAAAAGAGTTTCGTCATTTAGCCATCAATATCCGGACGCAGAGGAACTTTTCGAAGCAGAAAGGTATTGGCTAAGTTTCATATAGTTTTCGTATTTTTCTAACGAAATTTGTCTTTTACAGAGAGGCAAACCAATTGACCGTGCTTCAAATTTGTTGACACGAAGCCCCTTTCTAGACAACGAAGGATTACTACGTGTTGGCAGTTGTCTCCAATTGGCCGATGAATCTTATGATGCTGTACACCCAATAATACTACCTAATTCATCTTATCTTGCAAAATTGATTTCATCGAGGTGTAAATATCGTGCTTACAAAACTGCGTGACCGATTTTGGATTTTAAAGGGACGACAGCTGGTTAAACGAATAATCCACCAATGCCTTTTGTGTCGAAGAATTTACTCCAAGCACATGGATCAATCTTTTGCCCCACTACCCCGCGATAGGATCCGCCTTGCGAGGCCTTTTGCGGCCACAGGTGTGGACTTTGCTGGCCTATTATATATATATTTATCGAACTTAACAAATCGAGATGATGTGAGAAAAGTATACATAATGATTTCCACTTGCGCAGCGATAAGAGCAGTTCATTTAGAAAGTGTGCTTAGTCTCTCTACCGAGAATTGCCTTTTAGCCATAAGGCGTTTTGTTGCAAGAAGAGGAAGCCCACGTATCATTTACTCAGACAACGCTAAAACTTTTAGAAGAGCATCCCTTGAGCCCTCTGGTCTCGAAGAAGTTTTGAAAAACGAAAAGTTTCAAGCAATTTTAGCTTGTGGCGCATAAAATGGCAGTTTATTATTGAACGAGTCCCTTGGTGGGGAGGATTTTGGAAACGATTAATTCGTGTGGTTAAGGACATTTTGAAGATATCAATCGGTCGAGCTAAGTTAAACTATGAACAATTACAAACATTGCTTATTGAAACGGAAGATGTGGGGATTTCAAGACCATTAACATATGTTAGCGACGACCCCCTCCATATGACATTACTAGCACCTAATTCATTCCTAAAATGTTATTCATCGCCAGTTAGGTCTAGCAACGAAAGCAATGCAACGAATGAGGAGATACAAGCAATTTGAAAGTCAAGGTTGAAATCATTGGGCAAATGAATACCTAAAGGAACTTCGAATACACCATCATTGCAAACAAATCTTCCGATCATTTGTTAACGGAGGAGATGTTGTCCTTTTATGCGATCCTGCCGTACGGCGAATCCACTGGGGATTTGCTAAAATTGAAAGCGTTTATTCGGGCCGGAACAAACAA
Source organism: Odontomyia ornata (assembly GCA_963969285.1). NCBI lineage: Eukaryota > Metazoa > Arthropoda > Insecta > Diptera > Stratiomyidae > Odontomyia > Odontomyia ornata. The sequence continues at coordinate 409,787,155 of OZ017739.1, forward strand.
ATCCGCGCATGTTCGTTAAAACTGGCTGATGGCTCAACAATCCGTCGTCCAATACAGATGATTTATCCACTAGAGTTGCAAGGCAAGCCGCGGGCGGAGGATGTTGAAAATATATGCTAACTATTTTTTCTCTACTCACTACATAAACATACTATGACATGCACTTTTGGTATCGTTGTAAATTATACTTAAGTTTTTAGTTTTAAACGTGACCACATAATAAATTAGACGTTTATTTAACGATGCGTTTCATTTTCCATGTAATATTCAATTATGGAAAACCTGTGGCGATCTAAAAGTGGTTAAATAAATTAATTTGTACTTAATTTTGAAGTATATATTAATTGATGTGCACATTCATTACAGGTTATTGGTCTATTGCTTAGGATGCAATCTGAATTTAAAATATGTTCTTTTTATTTGTATCTATGGGACAGCCGTGTAGTTGATCATCATTATGTCAGAAAGCTGTGGCCGAGTCGTACGCATTATGAGGCAGGACAACAAAACATGTCCTTTGTACCACTTGTGAACCCACAGGGCGTTTTATTGCCACCTCTTCACATTAACCTTGGCCTTATTAGTACTTTGTCAAAGCGCTCAATCGCGACAGACCAGCTTTCCAGTATTTAAGCAAGTTGTTTCCAAAAGTGTCATACGAAAAACTCAAAGAAGGAATATTTGTCGGACCTGATATTCGAAAACTAATGGCTGATGCAAATTTTAAAAAATGTTTAACGCCTGATGAAGCAGCAGCATGGGCCTCGTTCCAAAGTGTTGTTCACAACTTTCTCAGTTACCACAAATCACCCGGATTACAAGCAAGTAATCGATAATTTTTTGCAAAATTACCACAAGGTTGGAGCTCGAATGTCTCTCAAAATACTTTTTCTGCATTTTCAACTTGGGCGACACGACCGACGAGAGCGGCTGCCAAGGATTTTGGGATGATGATGGACTTAAATGCGTGAAACATATCCCAAGCAGTATAAAATACTCAGTTTATTTCTGATTTATACTTTTTAACTCAATAAAAGGCCGTTAATGGTCAAAAATGGCAAAATATTGAATTTATTGAATATTTCGAAAACTAGAACCAATTTCAAAAAACGGGATGCTGATTTGGATTCGGCTCCCTAATTTACCTTATAAACAGCTTTTGGTTGCTCAGGTCCGAAACGTGTAAACTTGTGTTATCGGTTAATAGAATGGCAATAACGCAAGCTCATTAGAAGCACTTAATAGCCACATAGGTACCTTATTCGTATTTTAATGAATAATTTATATTTGATTCAGGAGAATTGTTTGTATTCTATTGGTTTATAAAAACGCTTTTAGGAGAAGTATTATCCAATTTACATGATTTGCTTTCAACGATTGTTCAAAGTATTAGTTAAGCGCTAATGGTTCATCCAGAGCTAGCCCTTCAGCCGATTATTCGTAAATTAATCAAAATTCAATAATTACTCTTTTATTAGCACACTTGAAAAGCCTCTCGATTCTCTCCAAGAATTTTGTTAACAACCAATTAATTGCCATTGTACTACTTCTTTACAATTCAAATTACTCACTTATTCGCTTCATTCAAACTAACTCAACATGCTCTACTCGTATTCTTGCGAATCTGGGTTACATTCATGAATTTTTTCCCATGATTGTTTATCATTTAATGTAATCACTCACATTTCCTGATGGTCATAATACGAGCAACGTGCACATATTCAGTTTGGTGTAACTTCACTTAAGCTTTGCCATGATTGCTCAGCACGAAATTTCTTTTGAAGGAGGAAGCCAAAATTTACATTAGCATTAGAAAGCTAAGAATATGTTAAGCCTGTTGTTGGCCACAATTTCTTTGCTCGAGACAAAGCTGAGAACAATTCAAATGATCAATGCGGTTTTAACCAACTTCCTAAAAGGTTATAATGAGCTTTGCGGCTAACGCCTTCCTATTATACGGTGAAAATCCATTGAAAAATCTGACAGGAACTTTGAAAAGTACTCATTTTAAGGTAGAAGAAATAAATCTTTAATTATGTGTGTGGGAATTTTAGGGAAAATGATAGATTGCATGGCGGTAACAATAGATTTTCAGAAGTCTTTGTTCGTAAGAGTGATAATTAAACGGATTACGGATGAATGTGGTTTTATACTTTTAATATCGAGAGTGTGAAAGTAGATTCTGAAATCGTCAAATGCAAAGATTTTTTCTAATGTACAATTTTTTAAAAGAATTTTAGAATTCAAAAATCAGGTATAGAAAAATTATAAACAATTTAAATGAGTATACCTTCGTTCATCGTTTTTTGTTCGTAAATGAGGAGCAGAACTGGATTACCTCATCTTTCAGGAAAAGTATTAAGACTTTGTCGAAGCATTTTGATTTCATGCAAAGGGAATTTGTAACCTTTTCGTATTTGTCTATTGCCATTTTGTTGCAACTTTTGACTATTTGTAAGGTAATTTGAAAGCTTTTAATTTTCAAGGTACGCATCATTGTAATAGTAAGGATAGTTCAGATGAGACCCTGACCAAACATCGCAGCTCTGCAATTTCGATGGGTCATATTTACTTTGCCAAAATAGGCTATCAAATTTCACTAAGCCTTTCAAAACTTTTCTAAGTTCACCTGCTAGATGTTTTCCTTTCAACGGTTTCTTGGGTAACCTATTCTTATGCACGACATCGAGTCTAGCAACGTTTAACGTGTACAGATCCGGGTGGGTGGTCCAGTGTATCACAAAACTTCCTTCCACTCTTTACATTGTTCCGTTGGGCTGGAGATTCTCCTTCAAACTCTTTGATAAAAGCACGTTCAGAAGGGTTCTGGAATCACTTCGAAGAGTTTTTACAACACTTTCACAGCAGCACGGATTTGATAAATATTTTTACGAGCGATAATTGTAACGAATCAACTTTCTCTTCCAGTCCTCTTTGAGTCTTTTGACTTCTCAAAAAATAAAAATAAACATTGATAGTCATGAAAATAACCGTCAGAAGCTATGCTTCTTCTCTGTATGTAAATATTAGGGTGTTAAGTGTTGTAGTTTAGTTAGTAGTTCATGTGGAGCGGTGGGTTAGAGCACGCTCCGCTTGCGCAGCAGCTCCCAACGGAATCAGATTTCCAAATGTGCAAACGCGACCTTGCAACTGCAGCCTTACTCGTCCATCCGGATCACAAGGCAAAACTTCAACTTGTCACTGACGCATCTGACATTGCTATTGGATCAGCCTTCGAACAGCACGATGGCGAACACACATCCTCTCGGCTTCTTCTCTCGTAAACTGAGCCCAACGGAAGCTAGATACAGCACGTATGATTGCAAATTATCGCTATTTATGCCGCCATCAAGTTTTTTAGGTATATTCTGGAGGGTCGGCATTTTATTATCAAAAACGACCATAAGCCTTTAAAATACGCATTCGCTCAAAGTCTTGACAAAGCCAATCCGAGACAATTGAAACATTTGGACTTCGTCTCTCAGTTTACGACGGAGAAAGTCCACATCTCCGGCACGGAGAATCTGGTAGCCGACGCCTTGTCCAGAATTAATAAGATCAACATGCCATTCACCTTAGACCCAACTCAACTAGCCGAGGCTCAACAAGAAGACGACGAGCTTCGTGTGCTCCTAGACAATAGCAACAATACTGGATTAGAACTACAAAAGCTGTCAATCAGTGCTGCAACAGTTTACTGCGATACTTCAGCGGGACACATTCGTCCTTATGTCCCACCGGAAATTCGTCAACAGGCTTTTGCTTCAGTTCACGGACTCGCTCACCCGAGCGTCAAGGCCACCTTTCACCAACTGCGCCAAAAGTACGCATGGCCCAGCATTCAGAAGGACACGATACGATGGACCCGCAACTGCATCTCCTGTCAACGCTCGAAAATCCAACGACACAACAGGAACCAGCCCATCTCAATAAACGTACTGAACGAAAGATTCGATCATGTACACATCCCCATCGTCACTCTGCCATTGGTGAGCGGGTATCGATACTGTCTTACCATAATAGACAGGTTTTCGCGGTGGCCAGAAGTGGTCCCCATTCAAGACATGACTGCGGACACAGTCCCAACGCTTTTTACAACACCTGGGTTGCGCGTGTTGGAACTCGCAAAACGTTGACAACCGACCAAGGCGCTCAATTTGAGAGCGCACTTTTTTGAGCCCTTGCCAATCTGACCGGAACGAAACGAATTAGAACAACACCCTATCATCCTGCGTCCAATGGTGCAATTGAGCAATGGCACCGAACCTTCAATTCAGCTCTTATGTTCAGTCAACCAACATCCTGGATAGAACTACTTCCAACTGTTCTAATAGGATTGCGAATGTCATTCAAGAGGACTTGGGAACTTCGCCCGCCGAATTACTTTACGGCGAACAGCTACGTGTTCCGGGCAAATTTTTTACAAACGAGGACATGCCAGCCAATCCCACCTTTTTTGTGAGCACATGCGACTCCTTCGACCAACACCATCAACTCACCACATAAAAAGAAGCCTTTTTCAATACAAGGATCTCTACACTTGCACTCATGTCTTCCTGCGAGTTGATGCAGTCAGACGGCCGTTGGGGCAACCCTACACAGGACCACACGAGGTGCTTAAACGAATCAACGATCACGTGTTCAAGATCAAGATAAAGGGAGAAGATGCGACCGTCTCAACCGAACGACTCAAACCAGCGTATACTAGAAAAGATGACAACGAACAATATCATGACATTCCCCTCAGAACGTACAGTCGGACGTCAAAGCCAACATCAACTTGACGTCAATTCTGGAAAGGGGGTACTGTGATGATCATAAAAACTATTTCCACCACTGAGTGGCGCTGACATCATCTGGAGGAAGTTTGACTTTACACATCTGGCAACCAATCAGCTAGCAACAAGAAGTCTTATCATCAGCTGCTCTTTTTGGCTTTTGGTCGCGGGGCAGACAAGTTTAGTTTCAGTTAACGAAATGTGATATATTAAGATTTTTGGAATAAATTGTTATTTACCACATTAAGTGAGTTTAACGATTGCATTGTGCATGTCTTAATTCACAGAATTCAAGGCAGCTACATACGAAATGCATCGTGAGAATTGAAGCACTTTATGATGTGGCGTGGAGTTAGTCACTGATCGTGTGCACGAGGTCACCAGGCAGTCGGTAGCAGCGATTGCGAGGGGCGACGAGCAGCGGCACAGCACTCCACCACCTTGAATCCCTAGCGAGCTAAACAACTTCTCCTACAAAGTCCGAGACCTCAGCCACCGGATGACGAAAATCGAGGACACGCTTAGGACGCTATGCAATAGGCAGCGGTCAAGCTCGCAACACGACGTGCGTTGCACGCAACCGAAGCAGCAGCAAAAGTCACCAACACCCCGTACCAGAACGAACGACGAGCAACTTTGTTGATAGAATCAGCATTATGGGCCGGAAGCCAAAAACTGCCGGCAACCTTGCTCCCACTCAAAAAAACTAAGAATCGATCGTCCACACGTGGCGGCCTCAAATCGCACGATCCAACGATTAAGGATTCGTGAGAACATCAGCAAGAGCGCTATCCTCATCGAAACGGGCACAGGCATTTCACGTATCCCACCAACCATCCAGGATCTCAACTCTCCTGACGCGGCCTCGAGGTAAGTGGCCGCCATTGGTTCACGAATTAGAACATTCGGCAAATTGAATTTGGGATTTGCGACGTCCTTCAAGTGGACCTTCACGATAGCCGATGTAAGTTCTCCAATCATCAGAGCCGACTTCATCGAACACTACGGCCTCTTCATCGACATGAGCGGGAGACGACTCATTGAGCGCGCACGACTCAAAACAATTATAGCGCCCATAGAAAAACAGCTGCCCAAAGTGGACTCACTATCGACGGATATCAGTGACGAGCTCCAGTTCCTGCTGTTCGACTACGGCGAATTCTCGAACGGCAGCCAACAACCAAACACCAGGTGTACAACCACGCATCACATACAAACCAAGCGATCGCCAGTCAACGCCAAGGTACGAAGACTCTCCCCGGAAAAGCTGGCCGCCGCAAAAGCCGAATTTGGCGAACTTTTTAAACAAGGAATTTACTGTCCATCAAAAACCGCATGGAGTAGCCCCTTACACATGGTGAAAAAGCCAAACGGAGATTGGCGACCATGTGGAGACTACTGTGCACTCAACGCCCGCACAATCCCAGACCGCCATCCAATCGGATTCCTCCGCAGCCCTTCACGGAATGTCAGTGTTCTCTGTGACCGACTTACAAAAGACGTATCATCAAATTCCCGTGGAACCCAGTGACATCGCGGGGACTGCTATCAACACACCTTTCGGATTGTACGAATTCATGTACATGACGTTCGGACTGTGCAACGCAGGCCAGACGTTGCAGCGCTTCATGCACGAGGTGCTGCGAGGCTTGGACAACGTATATGTTTATCTTGACAACATTCTGGTCTTTTCGCCCGACCAGCAGGCACATCTGGAGCTGATCACCGGAAACCGCAAACGCGACCAAGCGCCTCACATTGGACGGACGAAGCGATAGCCGCATTCAAGCAGTCCAAGTCAGACTTAGGGAAAGCCGCGACCCTGCGTCTGCGTCGACACCTCAGACAACGGCATCGGAGCCGTACTACAGCAATCGAGGGGAGGAGCCGCAACGCCATTGGGGTTATTCTCCAGGAAGCTAACAGACGCCCAACGAAAGCACAGCACGTACGATCGGGAACTGTTGGCTATATATGTACGAGGCAATTCGACACTTCCGACACATGGTCGAGGGCAGAGTTTTCACCGACCACGAGCCCTTGCAGTTCGCACTCCGGCAGCGCTCCGAAAAAGCCTGTATATTAAACATTATTTGCACCTTTTTCTCCCCAATAGCTGAGTAGTTAAAAATATCAACGGAGATCTGACACCAATGCAAAATAAGACTCTATTTAGCCACTAAAAGTGGCACAAATTTCCCATAAATCAATGCTTAGGCATAGAACAGAACGTCGACGATTTACTTCCTATTTCATATCCATTTCAAAACGAAATGAGTAAATATCAATGAGTCACAGTGAAGTTTTATTCTTTTGCAATTACAATCGGGTCACTATTTGAATTACCACAAAAGCTGTGATCACAAAGCAATAAAATTTCATTATAGCGTAACGGTATTTACCAATTTGTTTATAAAAAGTACCCATGTATATTTATAAAGTGATTTCTTTGCTCCTATTAGCGGAATGAATACCCGAATAGTTGTGATGAATAATATCGAATCCACAATTGAGAGCAAATCGGTTTTTTAACCTCGTGTCATTATTACGTCAAAAGTCTTAAAATTAATGGAACGAATCGTAATAAGCCAGAAGCACGCGCCAGGAGCTTAACTGCCGGCTACTGCCTAAATGATTGAGAAGCTTATTTCACAGACATTGAAATTTATAACATGAAATACAATCTGTGTATTTTGTGCTCAGCTGATTGGCGTCAAGTTATAGGTCCTATCCAAACGATAAAGGCTTTGGCGATAAGTAAACAGAAGCATAATTTTACTGAGGAGCAAAAGGCAGCCCAAATAAGAAGCTGTAGTATTAAAAAGTATCATAATAGTTTAAAATAGGAGTAAATACCATGAAAAGGGGTTCAATATTTTGACTCGGGGTAATACTCGTATGTACTATATATTTCCAAATAAAAAATATTTATTGTAGATACTTACACCCGACATACACAAATATTCCCGCAAGCAGCAATGCGACCAGAAAAGCAGCTACCACGGCGCATCCACATTTTTGACTATCTCCTAGTTTTCTGCGTGTGAATCTAATATCTGAATCTGTTGACAATACTGACTCGGTTTTTCGGCTGTGCGTTCCTTTGTGATGGCGACTACACTTTGTATTCAAATCTTTAGTGTGGGATACCTGAAAAAAAGAGAAAAAAAATTGTTTTATTATTCATTGTTTCCGTTACATCATATTACTAAATATAAGAAAGTTTTCCACATCTTTATTATTTGCTTTTGATAATTTCATAAAACTTAATATACATATTGCTACAATTTTGTGTGCTTGATAAAATATAATTACAAAATTGCAAATTTAATATGAATAATTTTGCCTTGAGCTCGACGCTCTTGCATGCCAACATCAAATAATCTTGTTCCGATCATAATCTATCTGCAAGATCGCTTTAATTAATAAAAAGAGTGCTAAGTAGACGAGATAGATACCTGGGCAGACATCAACCTCTTCTTAACGTGAACAGCTTCAATGTAAACGGCGACATTTAAGACAAGTACAATCAAAGTGCATTCTCGTCAGTTTCAAGAAACGGCCTTAGAACCAGTCAAGCGTGACCGCAATTATATCATAACACCGCGAACAGGTGCTGCAGCAAAGTGAACTCAATTGTGCAACACAAAAGAATATCATGAAAGCTTAGTAGGGCGCAACTTCAGAAGAATGAAAACTTTAAGGCCTTGTTGAATACTATGGGCGGATTATGTGAAAGAAAGATTTTGTAGTTTTATTTCACGTCACACATTCCTTACCGATCGTCATTGTTCCGAGTGCATTGTAGGAACTTTTACTCATTAATTTTTTTCGCGTTCCCTTATTGATTTGAGTTGCGGCCTTACAGAATAGAAACAATGATAAATTCATTCGTGCTAACCCAAATATATGAAATTACCATAATACTAGTTTTAGCTGGCGTAGCTGGAATATAAAGTATGTAGGCTTAAATATTTTTTAACAATTACATGTTGAAAAACACGTGAATTGCAAAGCCAGGTAGCGCATAAAAAAAAATGTAACTAGCAGCTAATTTGAATAATTGTTTAAATGAACATTAATGCTTCTGATTAGAAATTTCAATGCAAGGAAGTTGCTTGTCGTATTTTTCACGTTTGCAAATAGTTTCCTGTTTTGCATGAAATTCCGTATGCATTTAATTCTATTTGCCCAGCAGTGTTGAACGCATTTAAAGTGCGCTTGAAAAGAAAGTTGGTAAAGAATTGTAATGCATCTATAAAGTAAGGTCCTTCCATTTAGAAGAAAATGTTGCACATATTTTCTGTACAATGTCATCATTGAAGCTACGTCTAGCATTCGTTGCGAACAGATGGGTTTTTAATCACTCCTGTCAATAATTTTTAAAAACTAAATAATTTTGTACAAAAGATAGTTGGAAATCAATTTTTTTTGGAGTGGTCAGCTATAGTATTCCAAGAACCACACAAACATTTCTCACACACATGCAAGCATCCACACTACATTCACGCAAACGCTCATTATCTGAAGTTGTATTGCATTTAGCGGTTAATCGTGCACATGCCATCGACCAAGCAACACGTGCAACTCCAAACTACCAAAATATTTAGTTGATTCTTGAATAAATGTACAGTTAGTTAAGTAAGGATTCGTGTTGTCATTTACTAACCAACACAATTCCCACAACTTGTGACCCCGACAAAAACGATCACGACGACGATTTGTCATGTTATTGCAAAATCTTTCGACGCCACGCCACGAATAATTTCCATACTCTTTCGTAACCCAACGCATCTTATCGAAGCAACGCTGAACACAGTGCAAATCACTCGTCAGCAGTGCAATAGTGCATTCATTTCATCTATAAAACAGTTGTAGTAATCGAACAGTTACACTATCAAACTACTCGAAAACTTTCTTATCTCCTTCAGCCTGTTCAGCAAAAGGTCCAACAGATACAAATACAGCAACAGCCATAACTATCTCAACCACAAATACAACAACAATTAGTGCAGCAACAACAGCATACTCCTGGTTTGACGCCGTCAATAGAACAAGCCTTGCTACAAGGGCAACCGCCTGGAACCGTGACAAAATGCGTCACCGCTCAAGTGATACAAACTGAACATGGCCCGAGTATCGTACGGCAAGGGTCGACATGCAACGATTTCACTCAACAACAATTGGCCCTCTTTCAATAGCAAGTGAAACAACAGCTGCTGAAAGCGAAAGAGTCGAGTGGTAAACAAGGTGTCTTAGATCCAAAAAAAATTTATTTGGCTGTCCAACTATCTACGGTGGGACAACAAACAACTTCAGCCTAACCTCCACCTTCAGCATCCGTCAAACAACCGACCCAACAGCAACAAATTAAATCGGCACATTTCCACTTTTAACTACTGATAAATTAGATAATATTCAAAAGCAAAAAGCCAATGGTGCTCAATGGAATTCGACGGATGTGAAAAAAAGATATTCAAACAGTATTTGCGACAAATATTCAAAAGAAAGCTGCATTACAACAGCAACATAAAACTCTGCAACAAATAGCACAAGATGTTTAAGGATTGGAGGCGCAGATAGTTGGTGCTGGTGCGAATATTGGTGGGCAGCAGCAAGTTGGTAATATGAAAACTGGACCTGGTGGTGAAACAGAACAATCATTTGTCTTGACGCCTGATTATATACAACAAACCATCAAAAATGCACTAAAACAAGAGAATCTCAATCCAGAAATTGAAGAGAAGCTATTGAATCTTCAACGATATCAAGAACGACAAATGAAAGGAACTGAAATGCACACAGTTCCTCCACTTGATCAATATAGTGCGGTAGCATCACCACCATCGGCGGTCGAATCAAATAGTTCCCGGAAGAAGACAGCAAGTCGTTCCAATGATGATGACGAAACTCCATGAAAACGGCCAGTACGGCACTCATCATTATCTGATAAGAAAAATGAAACGGGTACAGCTATTCCAGCTGTAGCTCCAATTAACAAATCTCCACCCGAGCAGCCACCACAAGTTGTAGCTCCACCTCCACAACCTCCTAAGAACAATCGACAATTAGCTGTTATTAAACGGGAAAGTGAGAAGAAGAAACAAAACTATCAGCTGACGCAGCAACAGGCATTGCAGCAGCAACATGGATTGCAGCAGCAACATCCATTGCAGCAGCCACATGAAATGAACAGGAAAAATTGAGAGGAAAAAAAACGGGATTCCTCCGATCGGCGCGATAGCCATTCTTCGACGACGAGGGAGTGCATTTTTGTTCTTTGGCCGCGACGGACATCGGGAGCAGTCTCGGTTCGAAAGTCGGAGTGAGAGTGATTGGAAATAACGTGAACAATAACCGAATTGAAAGTAAGAAAAGGTCGCGTATTTAACGTCGTGTCTTCTAAACTTACATTTCGATGTTGGCCCACGAGTTGAATTTGGTGAATTTGAAAATGGTATTGAAGCACGAGATGTTTATGACCATCGGGTTGAGTTCCGAGGAGAAAACCTGCTCGCGCGACATCTTGGATGCGAAGGTGACCGTTAAGTTGGTTACAAGCAACAATGATGAGTTAAAAGATTAAGTACTAAGAGTGGCAGTGTTTCTCTCGGAAATTGAATTGTATACACGATGTGATGTTTTAAGTTTCAGTGCATGTATGAAAATATACAATATAATTTTTGAAGTAGGTTGGAATTAAATCATTCGTTTATATTGAAGTCGTTGGAAGGAAGAGTTCAACATATTTGTCGACAGTACAGTCAAATTTATGATTTCTGACCGAAATTTTTTAAGTGCGTTATGATTTAACCGCGACTGACTGCTCGCGACAATAACAATCCAAAAATTTAGTGAAATAAAATAATAGAAGTACAGGATTTAAAAACATTTTTGCTGATTTGAGGATTATTCAGAAAATAATTTAAAAAAAAGCAGTGCTAAAATTACACGGCGGAAGAAGCGAAAGAAATATCCGACTAAATTTAACTTTAAAAGATGTTGAGTAATGGTGATGATTGATAAACTGTGTTTAACATGGAAATATATTTTTGAAATTCAGTTGAATTTGAAATGTTCGTGATACATATTAAACCTAGTATTTTATCAGGTTTTACGTTCTTCCAACAATAATACTTTGTTCAAAACTTACATTTAAAATGTAAATCGAGTTCCCTTCCAGACATTTGGGATTAAGATAGCTTAGTGGATTACTTTAAAGGGGTTGCATTGACAATGGAGCAGGACTAATGTATAGATGTACAACAGATCATTCATGTCAGCGTCATCGTTCAAAGCACATAAGGCTTTTCATACCAGTTCGGAATGATACCCAATGCGGGAAACTATTTGAAGTGTGATTTATGTGGGAAGTTGCTCAAGACAGTCGCTTAGTATAAAAATAATAAAGCTGTCCACTCAAATCCCAATGCATATAAGCGTGAGATATGCAACAAAGCATTTAAAAATTAATTCCTTTGTTCAACAGGACTTACCTTCAGTCTACGAGCGCTCGTCGCGGATGATGTGTGAGTACCATTTTATTTTATTTTTCTTCTTGTATACTATTTTGCAAATCATTTTTTTTGTATATAGGGTAAGGTGGGGTAAAGCCGACAGTGTGGGTAAACGCGACCTCCCTCTGTTATCGAAAATCGGAAGCACTACGCAAACTAATATTAGTGTTGTCTTGTAGAGCATCGAAAATAATTAAAATGGTGGCATGACAGCATTTTATTAGTTAACATTGAGATGCTCAAACGGCAACAAGTTTGTTTTGACAATTTTGACTTTAATTTTTGTGCATAATTGACTGCAGGATATTTCTTTTTGTCAAAGTGATCGCATAAAAAAGGTAAGTGGATTTAGATTCTTTGATTAAACTCCTACAAAGTGCATACAAGTTTGGTTCAATTTTTTTCATAATATCTTTTGTAATTGCGTTGTTATGAAAAATTACGCAGTGGGGAAACGAAAGACACAAAAACGTGATGAAAATTGTATTTGTCGACCAGTAGCTGCGATGCAAATGGGGATGTCTTTACGTGCTGCTGCTCGTGATTTTGGCATTCCGAGGTCGACATTGTTATTGCACCGCCGTGCCAATGAAGTAACTACGCAACCTACTGAGGTGGACTTGAACAGCACTGTAAAGTATTAAAATTCATTGAAATTATATTGCTGTTTTCTTTGATTCGGTTTGATTGATTTTTTGTTCTCAAGTAGGTGTTCACCAAAGAACAGGAAACCGCTTTTGAGGATATTTGAAACACGCTTCTGATGTTTTTTTCGGTTTGACCGTCACTCAAACAAGATTGTTGGCATACGAATTTGCTGTACAAGTTAGAGCCAAGTTTCCTGAATCATGGAAAGATGAAAAGAAGGCTGGATTCGATTGGTTTCGTGGTTTCATGCAACGTCATCAACGACTTTCGTTACGAAAGCCAGAAGCAACTAGTATAGCGAGAGCTAGCGCATTCAATCGCCATAATGTTGCAAAATTTTTTGAAAACTATAAAAAAGTAAGTGACATGCATGTTTTTGGTCCGAATAACATCTGGAATGTCGACGAAACAGGGATCAAAACGGCGCATCACGCTGTTACAGTAGTTGCTCGTCGAGGCTTCCGACAGTTCTTTTGCCTGTGTCAGCTATTGGTAGGCGTATGTCACCATATTTCGTTTTCCCCAAAGCACGATTTCAAGAACATTTTTTGAATGGCAGGCCAGCCGGTAGTGTTGGTGGTGCAAATCCATCAGGATGGATCACAGCCGATTTATTTTTGGATTTTTTGAAGCATTTTCAAGCTTTCACGCGTTCTTCGCCTGACCAACCAGTATTATTGTTAATGGATAATCACGAAAGCCATCGATCTTTGGCTGCTTTGGAATTCTGTCGAGCAAATGGCATTCACGTCGTCTCACTTCCACCTCATTGCTCACATCGCTTACAACCGCGCGATATCTCAGTATTCGGCCCTTTCAAAACAGCAATGAACCAACAATAATTAAATTTTATACAAATGCATCCAGGCCGACCAATTCAAATATTTGACATTCCTGCGATGGTCACTCGAGCATTTGAAATCGGTGCAACGGAAGTGAATATAAAGACTGGATTCCGTGCAACTGGTATTTGGCCAGTAGAACTAGACATTTTTCAAGATATCGACTTCATGCCCAGCTTAACAACAGATCGGCCATTAGAAACAGTTGAAATGGAAGTTGAAGCTGATGAAGAACAAGAAGACGATATTCCATTTACTCCACCACCTGCTACTTCAACACCAGCAACATCAAGAACCAGTTTGAATGAGACGTTAGAGTCTATTAGTCCCTTTCCGCGCGCTCCACCACGAAGCCAAGGACCAAGACGTGGTCGCAAACCTGGGCGGACATCCATTTTAACATCAGATGAAGCGATTTCTGAAGTTGCACAGGCTGAGCAAGACAAAAAAAATAAAGCCAAACGGGCAAAAAAGGCTGCCGCAAAAAAAGCCAAAAAAAACAACAATGACACCAAAACCATCAACATCACAGCCAACTAGACGTTCAACTTGAACCAAAAAAACGCTAGCAAGCTATTTGAGCAGCGAATCAGATAACTCTGATTAATTATTTTGCTATTTTCATTTTTTTAAATTCTATTATATGTTATTACCATTATATAATGTAACAGTCATTGATTTATCATTGCAAAACCATTATATTTAGGCTATATCTGTACTAAATCAACCAAAAACATAGGCGGTCGGGTTTACCCCATCATTTTTGAAAATAGCAGAAATGAACTTTTTCGTAAAACGCTTGTATCTCAAAATGTTTTAAAGGTATTAATAAAATGCTATGCGTAGAAAGTTGTGCAAAAGTCTAACCTTTACTTTGGTATATATAACGACTTGATCCGATGTAAGATAAGCATTTTATAGCCAAAACCATTTACTAGGTCGGATTTGCCCCACCTTACCCTGTGGAATTAATTTTTATCGGTTGTGTACATTTTTCTTTTGCACTAATTGATATATTTTTATGCATATTTAAATTTTTTTTCTTTAACATTTCATTTATTTAAAAGAACAGTAAGCAGTAATAGCAAAATTTAATTTGATATAATATTCCGAGTATATTAAAACTTAACATAAAATAAACGAACAGTGGCAGCACGCTTAACGCTTGAACTCCGTTAAATTTGAATATTGGAGAATATTGTAAACGTTAAGTGCATTAATACACGTTGTTTGAAATTGAAAACTCACGCATTTTCCTTTGAAAATGTTTCGTTAAAAATAATATCACCGGTCTTTCCATTTTATTCTTTCCGACCGGGTACGGGACCCGGCACGGTGGAAGGCTTTATAAAAAAAATGAGACTTCGGTCGACCTGATTCTGAGACCCAAGAATTCGTGAATGCGAAATTCTTTTGTAGTGGGTCCTTGTGCTGGGGGGAATGAACCCGCCCCACGACACCGCAACGCTAGCCTGCCAGCGCATTAACGCGTCCCCAGACAAGGCCAATCTCGGCTGATATTACCATCCTCTTTCGCCGAGGCAGCAGACCATCGCTGCAGTCCTGTACAGACATTTTTTACTATTCCCTACACAATGTCGTGAAAATTATATGCGATCAGTAGTCGAAATAATAATAAGACAATCAGCTTAATCCGATCACAGTGTATTTATGTACAGTAAACAACTGGCGCATTGCTGGGTACCTATAGACGTTGTACCGCGCTGGTGTATGCGTAAGAACTACATCTGTGTAACTGTGAATTGTGTCTAGTGAATTACTATCATCATGTGTAACGACATCAGAGATTCACCGTCTACCGAGGCTGATGCGGTGAGCAACAAATCAGCGATAAGATCACTGACCTACTCATTTGACCACCCGTCGCTTTGTTACATACAGCTTGAAAAACAATTCGAGCTATTTAACATTACAAGTGCATTAATACAATTCAGGTATGCTGCTGCCTATCTTGATACGCATGCTGCTATCAAGGTAGAGCCAATCATCAACAGTCCGCCCGTCACAAATCCATACCAAACACTTCGCGACACTCTCATTGAATGTTTATTGCAATCACGCGAAGCACAGCTAAAACAATTGCTCGAGAAAGATAAGCTAGGCAACAGGAAAACGTCACAATTCCTACGCTATCTTCGCACACTCGACAACAGCGTACCTGAAACTATTCTTCGCGCAGTCTGGCTGTCGCGTCTACCTGCAGCAACACAAGCAATTCTCGCGCATCACAAAACTGATTCTCTTGATGTAATAGCAACAACCGCCGACAGCATCCACGAAGTGACGCCACAACTTCAGCTTGCCGTGATCGGCAAACAACCGTCAATGCAAAAGCAAATCGACGAGCTAAGAAATCAAATGAGCGAGCTCATAAATATCGTCAGACAGCAACGATCACACTCATCGTGACGTGAACGATCACAATCACCATCGCGTGACAAACCATCGGGAATCGACGCTGATCCCAATCACTGCTGTTACCACCAAGTGTTCCAGAATTGCGCGAAGAAGTGCAAACAACCCTGTACATATATAGAAAATGACAATCAGGGTCATTAACAGCGGTAAATGACCCTCCACCCACGTCAAACCACCTCTTCGTCACTGTCGAGTCAAAAATATCCAATATTTGGTGGAAACTGCTCAGACTTCTGTGTATATCCACGTCGTTTGCTCCAGGGTCGCAGGAAGGGGCTTGATTGCACACTATATGCTGCAAATGGCTCGCAAATCAACACTTGAGGTTGCATCAACATCGTACTCAACGTTGGTCTTCGTCAAAATCTTTCGTGGCGATTCGTCATCGCTGACGTGTCAAAACCAATCATTGGCGCTGATTTTCTCAGTTTTTACGGCCTTCTCGTCGACCTCGAAAACGCCAAACTCATCGACTCAACCACTGGCTTAAAAACTCAGGGCAAGGTATCTCGCCCCAGCAACGTATCTTCCATTAAATCAACACGAAATCAATGTCCTTATTCATTGATCATAAAACAATTCTCAGGCGTAACATGACCCGATGGCATCTGCAGAGCAGCTAAACATTCAACCGAGCATCGCATTTAAACAACGCCAGGTCAACCAATCGCCAGCAGAGCATGTCGTCTCACTCCCGATAAACTGAAAATCGCCAAAGACTAATTCATCAAAATGACCAAGCTTGGACTTGCACGACCATCAAACAGTTCATGATCTTCACCGCTCCATCTGGTCCCAAAGAAATCTGGTGACTGGCGACCTTGTGGAGATTACCGTCGACTCAACGATCGCACACTGCCTGACAGATACCCTATACGTCGGTTAGAGGACTTCATGGCTGATCTTCATGGCACAAAAGTTTACTCGACAATCGATCTCGTTCGTGCCTTCAAGCAAATCCCTGTCGCTTCAGAGGATATTTGCAAAACCGCAACCATCATGCCATTCCGTCTCTACGAATTGCCATTCATGACGTTTGGGCTTCATAATGCATCTCAAACCTTTCAACATTTCATTGACGAAGTCACGCAAAGACTTGACATTGTATTTCTACACGTCGACGATATTCTCATCGCTTCATCTACCGAGAAAGAGCAACATGAACATCTTCGACAATTCTTTACTCGCCTGGAAAAATACGGCATCGTCATCAACAGCGCTAAATATCATTTTGGCCTGCGAGAGGTGGATTTCCTCGGCTACCGAGTATCTTCAG
This sequence comes from Odontomyia ornata, assembly GCA_963969285.1. Taxonomy (NCBI): domain Eukaryota; kingdom Metazoa; phylum Arthropoda; class Insecta; order Diptera; family Stratiomyidae; genus Odontomyia; species Odontomyia ornata. The sequence continues at coordinate 409,804,655 of OZ017739.1, forward strand.
CAGGCATCATACCGCTTCCAAAGCGAGTGGTACCAACAGCAGAATTTCCCAAGCCATCAACAATCAATCAGTTACGTAAATTTCTTGGCATGTTTAACTTTTGTCTTAAAAATTTTAAAAACGCTGCTAAGTTTCAGGCTACACTCAATGACTGTCTCCAAGGATCGGACGTTAAAGGCTCTAGTCCAGTTCCCTGGATACCTGGACGCAAAACTGCCTTCAAAAATTGCAAAAAATAGGTCGAGTCACTCGTCATGCTCGTTCATCCAAACACTGAAGCACCTTGGGCCATCTTCACCGATGCTTCAGACACAACGACACATGGAAACCGCTCGCATTCTTCAGCCAAAAGCCCTCACCGTCTCTAAGTAAACACAGGGCACAACTTCACGCAATTTATATGGCCATCACTCGCTTCAAACACATCTTCATGGGCAGACAAATCACAATTTACATCGATCATCAACCGCTCCTCCACGTCTTCAAGCGAAACCCTGATAAAGCAACGCCTAGGCGATTCCGCCGGCTTGATTTCATCAGGCAACTTACATCCGAAATTCAACACGTCACTGGCAATGATAATGTCATTACCGACGCGCTATCGAGAATCGAAACAATCTCTGCAGCAATCAAAATCATCGATCTCGCTCGCGCACAAGCCAACGACATATCTTCAACACGATAATCACTCACTTCATCTTCGACCGATCAACGTTCCTAACATCGATCTACCAGTCTACTGCGATACATCAATCGACACAGGACGTCCATTCATCCCAACGCAACTACGAAAACGTGTCTTCGATGCTCTTCACAGCACAAGTCACCCTGGCCAAAAGGCAAGAGTCAAATTGGTATCACAGAGATACGTTTGGCCAAGCATCAAACGAGGATGCAGAGCATGGGCTCAAGCCTGCATTGAATGCCAACGTAGCAAACTACTCGACGCGTTACAGCGCCAATACAGCACTTTATAGGTCACTCTGGCTGATTCGAACATATTCATGTCGACATCATCGGACCATCTACATCATCACGAGGCTATAGACATTGTCTGACAATAAAAGACAGGTTCACACGGCTCCCTGTAGCTTTTCCACTCGGCATTTCCGCAGATTGTGTAGCCAGAACACTCGCTACGGAGTACCACTCAGAATCACCACTGACCAAGGGCGGCAATTTGAGGCTGGTCTATTCAACGCATTAGCTCGTTTACTAAGCAGCAAGCACATTCACACAATGACATATTACCCAGCATCCAATGTTCTCGTCGAACGTCTTCATCGTCAGCTAAAAGCTGCAATTCTATGTCACACATCCAACGCATGAATTGATACGTTACCAATCATCTTGATGGGCATACGGGCTGCTTGGAAAGAAGATGTACAAGCGACGCCAGCTGACCTAGTTTTTGGCGAACCAGTACGACTCCCTGGTGAATTTTTGGCACCATCAGGATAACTCGACGCGCCTCCAGCTGACATAGTACAACGACTTCGTAACCATTTCATTGTCTTAAGACCTCGACCAATGCCTCGACACGGAAACAAACCGATCTTTGTCTTCAAAGAGCTACCCACATGTTCTCACGTACTCATCCGAGTCGATGCACCTCAACTAGCATTCGAGGAACCATATGAAGGTCCATACGAAGTCATCAGGCGAACAGACCGATACTACATCGTCAAAATTCGCAACGTTGACATGCCGGTAAGGATCAACAGACTTAAACCAGCTTTCATGCTTGCTCACGACAAACCAGAGAACGCAACTCCACAGCCTCCACACAACGAACCAACTCCGTCGACGTCTGGCCATACAGCACCAGCTTCGAGTACGTCATCGGAACCCGAAGACACACCGTCACGCAGACACACGACGTCCTTTCGACCATCATCTTCCGACTCATCGAGCAGCGACTCATCGCCCCAACGTCAACGCAGAAAGCATGTGAGATTCAACGACAACAATTAATTCATTTTCCTTTTCTTTTCAAAGGGGGGGGGGGGAGTAATTGTAGTGGTCAGCTACAGTATTTCAAGACCCGCACAAACATTTCTCACACACATGCAAGCATCCACACTACATTCACGCAAACACTCATTGTCTGAAGTTGTAAGTTGTAGCGGTCAGCTACAGTATTCCAAACACTCATTGTCTGAAGTTGTATTGCATTTAGTGGTTAGTCGTGCACATACCATCGATGAAGCAACACGTATAATTCCAACTCCCAAAATATTTAGTAGATTCTTGAATAAATGTATGCTTAGTTAAGTAAGGATTCGCGTTGTCATTTACTGACCAACACAATTCCCACATTTTTTAATTGAAAATCATCACCGTCGAATTATTCGAGCAATTATCGAATACCTGAAGTTTTACATCTGACAAATTTTCAAGAAGCGGAAAGGAGATACTCAAGGCTCAACTCCATTTGATGAATATTGCCTCAAATCTCGCTGGAAAAGCAACAAGATGGATCAAATAGAACGATCATGTCCATCGCCAACAATTACGGGCGAGAAAAAGTTAAAATGAATATTCGAAAGGAAGAACAATGAAGAAAAAGGCAAACAAAAAATTGCATCAGTCGACGAAATCGTATAACACGTTAAAGCTCATGGCAAAGTTGAGAGGGATGAGAAGGAAAATGAAGAACTCAGATTAAGGATCCATTCGCGAGAAGAGCTAGTTGGCAAATTGACTTTCAACAAAGAAAAACAAACAACCAAAAATGAAATAAAATCAAAAGCAACCAATGAGAAAAAAGTACAAAGTAATCGCAAGAAAAACCTAACCAAGGGAATATCGTCAGCGCAGGCGGTGTCAACATCAGTACAAATTATTATGCAGCGCTAGCTGGGCTGGATGATTCAATGAATATCGGAGAGGATGAAGGTAGCAAAAATTCTGAAAATTGCTATACTAAGCCTAATAATACATTCATTGAATATTTAAAAATTCAAAATAGGGAGAAAAAACCAACATTTTTGTCCGCTGGTCCATCTGTCAATATTAATAATAAGAAGGAGAAAGTCTCACCAATAAATGTATTTGGTCAAAGTGGCAAAGGTATGGTTCAGCATTTGGTAGCCGAAAATAAATTAAATGATTTTGAAATCAAAAGAGTGGATGCCGGCAAACTGACCATTAAAAATAAGCCACTGGTTGACCTTCAGACAGCAAAACGTGCGTTAAATTCTGGAGAGGTTCCGCACTTTACGTATACCCCAACAGCGAAAAAAACTAGACCTTTTTGTTGAAGGGTCTGAACTGCAAAAAGGACACAGTCAATCTCCTTCAGGTGATTCAAAAAGTTGCGCCAGAAATAGAATTTATTACAGTTAAAAACTGCGATGCAAGAAGATTGATTCTCAACATAAAAATTTGCCTCTTTACTTAGTCCGAATTTCGAGCAAAAGCAGTCGAAGTGCCTCTTAGAAAAATAAGGTCCTTGAACCTCCGAGTGATGAGGTGGGAACACCTCCAGAAGATCAGGTCAACCAGTGCTATAGGTGCCAAACATTCGGTCATTTGGCTGCCAATTATGCCATGAAATACAGATTTGTAAAGTGTAAAGATGTAGTCTGTGTGGTCTAGTGGTTAGAGCATGAACCCATAAACCGAAGTTCCCAGGTCCAAATCTCGTTGGGAGCAACGTGATTTAGGTCAGGGGATTTTTCGGACAGACTACGAGTGTTCACGCAGTGGTGATATATACTGATTTAATCAGATCATATCATAGCTGAGCAAGCACACGTGAGCATGGTACTGACCAAACGGTCATGAAAATGAGATACTCTAACTAGCTCTAAGCGTAGGCCCGAGAGGGGCTGTAGTGCTACAAAGAATAAGAAGAAAGTGTAACGATGACTATGCCCCTGGCGAGTGCAAATTGGGTCAGACGGAGCCAAAAGAAAACCTATATTGTGTGAACTGCAGTGTCTTTGGTCATCCAGCATCATATTGAGAATGCCCTTAATATCAAGATGCGAAAGTTGAATTTATTCCAAAACAAACACAAGTACACTGCAGTGTGATCCAGGAGGTATCGGAGAAGGGCGATGAGTTGGAATGCTTCTTCGAGAAATCTCGTAGGATCAAATGGTTATATACCTGTAGCCTCAAATTAGAGCTTTGTCCCAAACTTTTGAAAAAATGCTTCAAATTACTATTTTGTGATTCTCCTGACTTGATGTTGTGACCAGTATTTCAATATTTCTTCATGCTAGTAGTACTCAAAGAATCTGAATACGGGTTTATCCATTGATTGTAGGTCATGGCTCGTGTCGCTTGGGAGGCAGAAAAGCTTTATCTCGAACATTTCCGCAGCATCAACGATCGAATCACCCAAATGGCATTTCGCACCAACAATTATCAATATTCATGGTCCAGGAAGCTTATGCTTCGCAAAATAGTGAGCCCAGTAGACAAAACCTTACACGGTCATACTGCCTTTAGGCGTCATTTGGCCAACTGCACCTGTTGGTAATGAGTCTTACCATTCCAGTTTGATACATATGCCCTAAAATAAAATCATTGGAGAGACTGCGTAGCCAATAGCACTGCCACAAGAAACTATACGAGGGTCATTCAAAAAGTACTTAGCCCACAGAAGAAAAACGAAAATTTTGGAAAGGTGGCAATTTATTTTTCCACATAATCTCCTTCAAGCTAGACACATTTGGCCCAGCGAAGCTCTAACTTTTTCAACCCGTCCAAAAAATACATTTTCTCGAGGGCTGCTAAATAGGCCTCCGTGGTGGCGATGACCTCCTCATTTGACCCAAATCTATTCCCGGCGAGTGATTTTTTCAGGTTTGGGAACAAAAAGTAGTCACAGGGGGCCAAATCTGGGGAGTACGGTGGATGGGGCAGCAATTCGTAGCGCAGTTCGACCAATTTGGCCATGGCCACGGTGGAGGTGTCAGCCGGCGCGTTGTCGTGGTGGAACAGCACTTTCGCCAAGCGGGGCCGCTTTTTCTTCAATTCGACGTCAAATCGGCCCAATAAGTCTGCATAGTAGCACCCCGAGATTGCCTTACCCTTCTCGAGGTAATCGATGTTTATCACACCTTGCGAATCCCAAGAAACGGTGGCCATTACCTTTCCGGCCGATCGAATAGCCTTCGCCTTCTTCGGAGCACGTTCGCCAGGTGAAGTCCAATGTTTCGACTGTTCCTTGGTTTCTGGTGTGTACCAGTGAATCTATGTTTCGTCGACGGTCACGAAATATGCAAGAACTCCGCCGGATTGCTCTGAAACAGCGCCAAACACGTCGCCGATTTGGTCTCACGGTTGCGTTTTTTTTTTCGGTGTGAGCAAACGCGGCACTCATCGCGCTGACAGCTTTCTCATGCCCAGTTCTTCCTGTAGAATATGATGCACCGTTCCTTCTGCGATGCCCATAGTCTCAGCTATCTTGCGAACCTTCAATCGACGGTCTGCCAACACGAGATCGTGGATTTTTTTAACGTTTTCCTCCGTAGCAGCCGTTTTCGGAGCATCTGGGCGTGGCTCATCAAAAACCGACGTGCGGCCACGAACAAACTCGTTGAACCAATTCTTGACGGTCACCATCGAAGGGGAAGTGTCACCGTACACAGCATCTAAGCGATCTTTGATTTCGCTGGTCATTTTCCCTTCCAAAAAAAGTCTAATCACTGAACGATATTGTTCTTTTTCCATTTTTGCACAACCGACCGACACGCTCGCTTCCAAAGGCTTTCAAAACAAAAGAATGAAGGGAATTGACTGAAACTTTGATAGTAGGCTACTAAAAGAATGTACTGAACGATGATAAAACTCTTTTGTAATAGCACGCCATCGGGCGGTGAGGCTAAGTACTTGTTGAATAGCCCTCGTAGTGTTCAAGGAAGACTAGGTGCACACTTATTGCACCGCACTCCGCTGAAACTTCAGGTGTCTTGTGTAACTTAAGCAGACAACCTTTCTCGTCAATATTATATTTCCTCTATGCCTGGCTATGAGCTCATTTTCTTCCAGTAGCTTTCGGAGTTTCAAAAAATAATCTGAAACAACATCTTTATTCAGCCTTTGAGCACTAGCTGGATTTAAATTCTGGGCCTTCCTTCTACGAATATTCGGCTTGCGTTTCATAAAAACTCGAAGCCAATCTCTGCTAATTGAAGCACTTTTACAGCTGTTTAGCATATTCTTTGTTTCACAATATTTCTTCACCCACATTCGAGGTACATGTGGAGTCGGAGGATATCCGAAATCACTTAGTCGTATAATGCGCGTCGCTAAGTTTTTTTGTTCATGAATGTTTAGAAGCGGTTTCCTTCCTAACTTTGATTTCCATTCCTTTTTATTTGCAAGATATCACAGCGTTTATCTAGGAATCTGGAGGTGTTTGGACGCTGTTCATCTTGGCTTCACTCCAAGTACCTTGGATTTTCCTTTTCCGGCGCCATGATCTGAATCAAAAATAATTCTAAATACTAAAAACTTAAGTAGAAATATATGAATAGAAATAAAATAAAAATTTAATAAAGCATCAAAAATTTCATATGAAACATGAAGTCACTTAGTGCCCATATTTTCAGGCATGTGTTTGGTACTCTGAAATTCACCTTATGTAACAATATTCAACAGCAGCTCAAAAATGTTCAAGGGTATATCATAAATGGTAAATTAAACACAAACACAATCACTTTTTGTAATTTTAACGAATTTATAGAACGAGTAATCGACAAAAACTTGCAAATCAAAATTTCTAACAGTGGCGTGAGGTTTTCTCGCACCGAAATGGCGGAATCATGTTGACAGGCTGGCGGCTCATAACTATGCTATTTCATTATGCAGGTGGTCTTTGCGACTCACTGATATTTTTGTGGGAATGGCGAGTGGCCATATTTTTTGAATGGACATATTTGATACAGGTACCTTATGTGTTCTGTATCTGTTTTTATTGTTTTTGGTATATTTTTCTAAATCACTAATACATTTCATGTTTTTTCCGTCTCCGTCTATTTTTCAACAATTCCTAATTCCTGGGAATTTCTCAGTCTAGTCTGCCATATGCTATTCACTCTTATAACAAAAAAAAAAAAAAAAATAGATATACAAAAGGACCATAGCAGTCGTTAGCGTTTTTTCCCACAATAAAAATTTGGGTCCTCCGATAATGAATCCGTCCTCGACGCAGTATCCTTTTCACCTGGTTTCTCTCTATAAAAAAAGGAAAAGAAAATACAATATGTACTTTGCACCATCCTTTCCTATTTTTGGTTAACCAATTATAGTCCTTCAGTTTCCCACTACAAAAATGTGTAATCACTAATAGGTTTCCTAGTTTGTAAAAAATTTTGAAATGTTAGATTCAATTTGTCGGCTCAAGTAGCAACTTCAATTTTAATTTGCGAATTTGTAACTATTACGTGTAATACTTTATAAATAAACTCTGTGCTTGTAAAGAAAATCTCAACACTTACTCGTCGAATAAAATCTAAAACTCGTTGAAGAAATTTCGCCTAGGAATACTAAATTGCCAGTATTCCTAAATCTCGCGGTAAACTAATCGAATCGTGAGTACAAAACAATGTTATTCATTAACGTAATTGTCAATATGCTGACGTGTTTTTATTTTATACATATAAATCTTATATACATGTTTTTATGTATTATATTGCTTATGAAAAAATGTACTGAACTCTCTGGCAAAAAAAATAGTATCGTAATAACTTTTAGCGAATCATCTTAAGCTACATAGTTGAACTTATATCTATACAGGCTTGTTTTCAGTTTGCGTTCTTAACACTTTTATCGAACAATACCAAGTGGAGACGGTCAGACGTTTCAATTCCTCGTGATCCTTTTCGTAAAGGTCCCTCAAGCAATTTGCCTAAGAGGACTGCTCGATTACTACAAGATCTTTACTGGGAGTGATCAACTGGCGAACGAGATCACCGAAGCGTGATAATTGGTGTAGATTAATCATGAAGGCCTGTTTTGGCTATAGATGATGATGAAAATAGGTAAGTAAGCGTAGTAAAAATTGGGTATGGAAGTGTAAGGTTAACCCTGCTAAGTACAGAGCATTGCCATGTTCTCCAGACTTCACACATACAAGTCATTTGCGAGGTCAACTTGGGTATTCTCAGGAAATGACGATGACAATACTAGAATAGGTAAATTCACAACAAGTCTCTTAGAGTCATGAAATTCAAAAACTTAAAATAAAAATACCAACTTCAAAATGCCAAAAGGGATACAGTTAATTTTATAAAATTGTCACCAAATTGAAATGGGTCTTCCTATTTTGACTAAGAGCCAGTACGCTGTAATGAATCATGCGACGCCGCTGGCGACCACTACTAACACACTTTGCTACTAGGTGGCTTGTCATTTCACGTTGGCTGCGACGAGCGCACATCCCACGTCAATTTTGTCGTGGGATGTCATGAGGATTTGACAGCCACATGGGAGTAAGGTGTGCACATAGTGGCCGCCACCCATGAAGAAGTCTCGGAGTATGCCGACAGTTCCAAAAGGGTAAATAGTAACGCTTCGATTCGATCACCAACTGTTGCGACAACAAACCCAATAACTAGTCGGATTGCAGGAATTGGGAAAAAGGCAAGAAGAATACGAGTACGAGCCAACCGAAAAGGTAGGTAAGTTGACCTTAATGTCCTGTTTGTAAGGTAACCATAAAAAGTAGCACTTTAAATACGATTCCATTAGTGAGTTTTCGTTTCACCGCTCTAATAGTCTGTTTTTTTCGGATTCCTCCTGCTATTTAGAACCAGACTATATGTGCAACGAATGGTGCCATTTATTATGCCACTACTCCACCGGCTCCGATAAGCAACATACCCATCGATCAGTTTGCAGCAGTTTACCCACCAGTAGGTGTGCCAACAATATACCCATCTTCAATGCCGTACCAGCCGTTTTAGCAGTACTACACTGTGCCAATGAATGTTCCCACCATTTGGCCTCAGAACTACCAAGGTAATTAGATTTGATTTGATACGACAGTTAAATTGGAAACGTGGGATACGGCCGGACAAGACAGGTATCACAGTTTAGAGCTAATGTATTATAGAGGAGCGCAGGCTGCAACATAGATTTGTAAGGATTACCAGATTAACATTTGAACGACCTCCTGAACGATTACACAATGGCGATGTCGAAGCGTTATTTTCTTTAATGGATTATATCACCAGATCAATGTGGAATTATCCATTTCGAATAACGTACCGATTAATACTACATGAAAAAGAACTGCACTTTCATATCGGTGTTTACAACCCTAGTAAGGACTTAACCTTTTCATTCAATTTACTCCTACATACCTACCTGAAGGTTCCCGATGTGCGCCGATGCCAAATAACCGGTTTACACGGTTGTACATTGATTGATAAGACTAGAGATGGTGCTACCTACCAAGAAGGTCGTGAAGTTGTTACAATAGGCGAATGGACCGATAGAATATATCAACATACACCACCAGAACAACTTATTGCGAATGTTGTCTCCGGACGAAAGAGGAGGCTGCAAAAATACAATTTCCTCGACACAGTCATTTGGAATCCTTGGATAGACCAAGCCCGAGAGATAGCAGATTTTGGAGACGATGAATATCCAAATATGTTAGGCGTTGAATCTGGACATGTTTCAACTCCAGTTATTCTGCTGCCTGGAACAGCCTTTGAACTAGCGAAACCCTACAGATTATTATTGAAGGTAACGTCAGTAGGAAATCAAAACGGAGTCACTAACCATCGAGGAAAAGGGGCGTTCAACTGAGCTAAAACGGATTAATTATAGATTTTGCAGTTTGTTGATTTCTACGGTTCAACTTGGTACTGCAAACTGTCCGTATTCTTAAATCGTAAAACTCAACTATCTTTAAACTGAAATTGACTCGCTCCAATTTCGGCTGATTCCTGATGGAAATCAACTATGACATTGTCAGCATACATAAATCGGAATACGTTTTTTTTATAACTTTTGAATATACATAAGGGGAAAGCTGATTAATTAAATGCATGTTATAATTTAATCCCTCTACATTTCTGGTGCTGGAACTTAATTATCAAGAGTTGAAATAATAGTCTATTCATTATTTAGAAAGCAAATGGAAGCAATATTCCTTGAGAATACAATATGTGGTTAATAGATAGATAAATGATCAGTTAAAACAAAAAAAAAATGAAAACAAAAAAAAATTGAGGCCAATAGGGTTTTACTTGTACTAAAAAACAAATAGTTAATTTCTATTGAACTGTACATTCAATATAAATATAACGAGATCTTAGGACAAAGAAAATGGTGGTGAATCAGAACTCTCACGTAAATTTTGAAAGGAAAAATTAGCCTCCCTAATATAACACACCGCTAAAAAGAAAAAAAAAACTAAAGCAACTCCGAATGTAGATCGCATATTCTATTAACATAATTGCAATTGGCGAGAAGTTTTTTTGTGCCCGTTGAAGTTTTTAAAAGGGAAATTCATTGTAGTTGAAATACGTAATGAAAAACTATTTAATATAAGAAATGCCCTGTTTTGAATAGTCGTAAATGTTTTAGAATACAACCTGCGTTGTATTCTTCCGATCGGCACCTTTGAATATTTCACGAAATTCTGTTCATGCATTTGCTTAGGTAAATTGTATATCTTATTTTGTATTGCCTATTCATAAAGTAGGTTAAAAAAATTATGAACTGCACGTCTGAGAATGAGAACTGTATTAGCCCTGCACAAGTGTAATATCATCATGTTTGAATGCGAGGAATTAATCTTGAAAAGATCTCTTTCGATAAAATTTTAAGACCATAGAAAGGTTTCTACCGAATCAACTGCAAAACTTCAGTGAGCTAATTGAGGCTTTCATTTTATAAAACAAGAAAAAAATACCTAACATTCCTGCTGTATAAATATATCTTTTTGAAACTATTATCTTTCTATTCCTCTCTCTATCAGTCAATTTAATAGTGGAATGCACCCATTTCAATGATTTTTTTTCATTTCGAAATTAACTTAATACTTCAAATCAACATGAATATCCCCACCAGTAATAAATTCAATGGCGTGCTTTTCAAAAATTGTATATTTCTTTATTGTTAGCCGATAATTTTGATAAAGTGAAAGAAATCAACTTCCTTTTGTTTCAAAAACACAACAAAAAGAACACGTTAATTAAAACGGCAATTTAAGAATAAGAAGCTTTTAATATAGTTATTACAAAAGAAAAGAGAACAAGAATTAACTATTTAGGTTTACTTGATAATATTCAACAATTATTTTTATTATTAAATCACATTAAATTTTATGTTTTTCTTCCGTGATTACTATGAAAATGATGAACTGAGAGAAAATATTAAAACTTGAATAGAATTATTATAAAAAACTTAAAAGTTAAATAGGGAATAAAAAAACCATGAATTGCTAACTAAAAACATGACTTTCCTTTCCAGTGGTTCTTCATTTCAGCAGGAGATAGAGTGCAGGGTAGGTATGTCGTCGCGAGGGTAGGGTTTGAGAAAATCCGCTGAGGTCGGTGTCGCGTCGCGTGCGGTACGCGGTACCTTTGTTGTTTTGCCTTTTTATTAGAGTAGCTTTCGTCGGGTTGAGTTAACGTAGTATACTTTTCGGTACCACGTCGGAAATTCGGGAACGCGAAGCAAAAATTAGATTTTGTTCTTTGACTGATTGATGAAGAAATACGGAGTAACGTAAAATAGGTTTCTTCTCCGTATGGTTTTGTTTCGGTGACGCGTTTGAAAACGGGCATGTATTGGTGGCTGAAGATTGTAAATGAGCCTAATCCATTCGGAGACCCGCGACCGAAACCCTCTCCGATCTAGCTGGCCGACAATCAGCCACCGCGTGAATGGATTACGGTGCACGGATTGGTTGACCGGTTGGTACCATCCGTTGGCACTACTCAGACTTAACGTCTAGAACCGATGAGAGGTCGGTTCCTCGTACGGACGTAGACGTAAAATCATTACAACGCCCACTATATCCCTTATTTACTTGGAGCTACTATTTTCAAGTCAATAAATACTTCCTCAATGTTGTCTAACCAAGAACCAGAGAAAAGGTACTAGTTGCCTAGGGCGCAGACCAAGTTATTAATACTATTGCATATATTTATTTGTATAACTTCTCAATGGTTTAAATTAATATTAACTTGAAGTAATTAACCTATCACAGTAATCGGTTCACTTTTAAATCCTCATAATTATTGGTGAAAGTTCTAGATCAAAGAAACTACCGAACATTTCTCATTCTCAATCAAAAGAGATAAATTGTGATAATCTTAATTCATTCCATTAGGAAAAGGAATCCAAAGCGGCTGTTGGATTTGGTCGTGTGGCTTGCATCGCCTATGTAGTCTATTCAGCTGTGGGCTGGCATGTCTTTAAATGATGCATAGGCGTATGCGCACGCTATCGAAATTCATAAATCAGAAAGGAGAACAAATTAGAGCTCCAAACCAACTTCCATTCATCATCTTGCATTGCAGACATCGAAATGGATAAGAAATAACTGGGAAGAAATACATCAATCCAATTAAAATAGGTCTGATGGATTGAAGAAGTTGTTAATCATACTTTAGCTACATCCGATTGAAATCAATTAGTTTTCTAGTTCACTTCATTGATAAGTATTACACGATGTGATTGCAGAGGCAAACCGTCGAGCAGAACAATTACCAATAAAGTATTAAATTAATGCTATTTGCATGCTCGGATTGTGTTTGATTCGAAATGTATCAATGCTTTTTTTTTTTAATTGAAAATATTTGAATCAACATCATAAATCATGCCATTCAACTTTATTTACTCTGATGCATAGCTCAAGGTCCATGACGAGAACACCTACGACAAAGAACCATGCAAACGGCATTGGTACGGTTTCATGGCTAGCCACTCTCAAGTAGTATCAAGAACTAGCTAAATTGACCTTGCTTGAATTCAGCCAAAATCTAACTACTAGTCCAAATATTTAGGGCACAACGGGAGTTATGGGTCGTCCGCTTTCCTTGATTTGTTCTCAACTTAAAGCTACTGTTTGCTTGCCCGCATTGTGAGCTCATGTTATTCGACGACATAATAATCAACTTTTACCGTGTAATGTTAATTACCACAATTAACTGGGGCGATGATGATGGAAGGTTTCTCACTTGGCGTATAATGTGTTGCTTTGCGTCTGTGAGTTGTTCTGTTCACCTTTGAACACACTATAGTAAACGTGAAGAATTGCCATAGTTGTCTACTTACCTAGTTGTGCAGTTTGTTGTTATATATTTGTTAATTTTCCGCAGAAAGAGAAATTAAAAGAATGAAATAAATAATTCAGTCTTTTGTTAAATTGAAGAAGAAGAGTAGATTGTTTTTTTTTTTGTTTCTGAGACAATGCATTGAGAAAGAGTTTGTATGAGAATAGTAACGCATTAACATTATACATAGAAGAATCACAATGAAATGAAATGATTTTCAATTAGGATCTATCCTTACATAAGTTTAATCTTGTTAAGTATAGGGTGATTCATTACAAGTTTTGGTTTTTAATCTCAAATAAAGGGCAAAATGTTAAATTCTAAAGTAGAAACTTTATTGTGAGTCAAAAGAACAATTTATGACATTTACATTCAAAAGATTATCTCGTTTAAATGTTGACCGCGACTATACCGTAACTGGTCCATCCTGAAGGTATCACGCGACTGACACGAGTAATGTTGGCTTTCAAAGCGTCGATTGAAGCTGGCTTATCCCTGAAGACCAGAAACTTCGTGTAACCCCAAAGTCTGATATTTTACGATCTAAGCGGCCAATATGCTGGGTTTCGAAATTGCGCATGGTATTGGCTATAGTGGTTTCGGTAGGTCGACGAAACACACCATAAGTTGCTCTAAAAGCAGCAAAAACATTTCTCACAGAACGCTGATTTTCGAAATACAGCTGAACAATTATGATACATTGTTGCGGTGTAAGCCTTTCCATGATGATTTGTCAAAAAATACTGAATAAAAGTTCCATAATATTTTGACAGGCGTTACGCGTGATCTGTCAAAAAAAGCCTATTGATAATCAAAAATAGAAATTCGCCAATATTGTTTTCATTTTAAAGACTACTTTGTAGTAGTTTCAAAATTGTTGAAATTGTCCCTACCGGACTGCAGCGGTGTGATGCTGCCTGGCCGTGCCAAGGATTGGCGCTCAACTTGGGACGCATGCATGCGCTGGTAGGCTAACGTCTGCGGTATCATGGGGCGGGTTATTTCCCCCAGCACTAAGTCCCACCATAAATTATTTCGCAGACACGAATTTGTAGGCCTACCGTACTATTAAGATAAAGAAAAGGCCAAGGCTAGGACTAAACGCTGTTATTAGTTTTCCTGTCTTGCCAACGTTACGAGTCTCATACCCGTTATGGCTTAAGAGAGCGAAAGAAGAACACCGAGAAATTTCAATTCAATAATTCGTGGCTTTATCTGTATTTTCTAGGGCTTTGTTAAAAAAAGTTTCACAAAGATCTCCTTATTTCGCGTCCTGTCTGTCCGTGCGTCACAATAAGTTTCCACAGAAACCACATCTTCTGACTTACCATAAAATTTGAGCTTTTTAGATTCTATACATTTAGAAAGCTCAAACCTTTTGGTAAGGTCAGAAGTGATGGTGTTCCAAAAGTTTATTTCTTATCAAACATTTCCAAATTTTTAATGTGGCCCTTAAAAATGTTTTTTATCAAATGAAAGGCCTTAATTAAAGCTTTTAGAATCTTAAACAACAAAGTCAATGTGTGCACCAGGGGGTCCAGGGAGAGGCGAAATGCATTTAAATTTCAAGCCATCGATTCATGCTATCAGAAAAATTTTTATGAGTCCTAGGATGGTGACAAAGGTTTTCTGGTAGGAATACTCTCCTGCTCACTTAACTTATCTTTTTCTTAAAAATGGGATAAGGTTTATATTTTGTTTTTGATTATTTCGCTTGATTTTTTCTAGATATTTTCCAATATTATTATTACATTTTTATTTTTAAGTTTACATTTAGCTAAAGTTCCAACTACCAAATCTTATTATTTTTATCAATTTTAATTTATTAATTTCATATTCCAATAGGTCATAGTTTGCAATATTTTTATGTAGTTAATTATATTGTTTATTTGATAACTCCATATTTATGTGTGGCGTGTTAAAACATATTTAGCTAATAGGGGTACCGGTTAATTCGTGCGGTTTTCTAACAGATGGCGTAACTTGATTTTTATTCCAGTGATTCACCTTTCCAAATATGTGTTGGAAAGCTACTGTCATATAGTTTCAGAATCAGTATGTGTCATTTAGCTGAAGCGTAAACAACAATACCCTTTTTTACTCTGAAAATGTCGAATTTTGTGCCGAATGAAGTGTTTTTGCGGGGAGTACTTCTTCATTGAAGAAAAAGGCTGCCGAAAATCATCGTATTTTGGTGGAAGTGTATGGTGTGCATGCTTCAGCTGAGCGTACGTGCCAGAAGTAGTTTGCACGGTTTAAAAGTGGCAATTTTGACTTTGAGGACAATGAACGGCCCGGACAGCCAAAAAAGTTTGAAGATCACGAATTGGAGACATTGCTCGACCAAGATCCATCCCAAACTTGCAAAATCACTTGGCGTCGCTCAACAAACCATTTCCGATCGTCTAAAAGCAACGCACGAATTAACCGACACCCCAATTAGAAATTCTTTACAAACATTGAAAAAAAAATTTTTGTTATTTTTTATTAAGAGTATTTTAGTAAACGCAATGTAAGGTTCTTAAAAAAATGTAATGTTGAATTATACGAATCAAATGAATTCCAGTTTTTATTACGTAAATTCGGTAATGTCATAACAGTTGTTTTATTTTGGCCTATTATATGCGTTGAAGTCATATCTGTTTATTCACAGATTTCTAGAAAAGACATATAATTGAAATTTTGCAGTAATGAATTACAATCTATGAGACTAAATAAAATTTTATTTGGGGCATTTTTCCTCAAGCTTTGTTTTATTTTCATTGATTTGTAGTTCTCCTAGTTTTGCTTCGCTGTCGAGTTTCAAGAATAGTTCTTTGGCGGTTGTTAATGACCGTGACAAAATGTTGATGTCATCGGCATAGGCGACCACTTGGCTCGACTTGGATAGCTATGTGCCTCGTGTATCATAAGGAAGCTTTCTTATGGAGCATCATACTCCAGAGCCAAATTGAATAGCAATGGGGGCAGCCCACCTCCCTGCTTTAATCCGATATTTGTGTGGTTATTGATGAGGACTTGGGAAATCGTCGACGTCATTGTCATTTTGGTAAGATGGACTGATTTGACTTGGATACCAAAGCAAAGCATCATTTGGTACAGTACGTTACGATCAATACTGTCATATGCTTGCTTAAAACCAACGAAAATTTGGTGTACGTCTATGTTGAACTCCCAGTATTTTTCAAGTACCTGCTTGACTGTGAACAATTGGTCTATCGTTGGTCTACCTGCTCTAAAACCACCTTGATACATCCCAATAATACTGTTGGCGTATGATCCGATTTTGTTTTCTAAGATTTTTGAAAATATTTTGTGCACCGTACAAAGTAGTGATATGCCTCTATAATTTTCGCACTGTATTGAGCCTAAATGCTCAACAAAGCTCTAAGCAAAAAAAAAAGCTCCAAGTATGCAAATCTGTCATAAGACCTGTGTTATGCTATGGGTGTAAAACATAGACCCTAACCCTAGCATCCGCAAATATGTTGAACACCTTTGAGCGACGGGTCCTGAGGCGAATAATTTGAGCGAAGCTTGACTGGGACCAATGGCGAATCCGATACAACCATGAGCTGTATGAAATTTTTAACGAACCGGAGGTTTCAAGGATTGTTCGACTGCGGAAGCCGCAATAGGCTGGACACATGAATCATATGGACGAACAACGGATACCCAAAAAAGGTATTCGTTTGGAGAACTGGAGGCCGGAGACCAGTGTGGAAACCGAGGAAACGCTGGTCTGTTTCGATCAACGAAGAAAGTTCATTGCTGCGCAGATTTCAAAACTGAAGGACACGGTCAATGGACTGAGACAGTTGGAGGCGATATTTGCAGGAAGCGAAGGCCCGGGAAGGGCTGTAGTGTTACGAAGAAGAAGAAGAAATAAAATTTTATAAGCAAATATTAATTCTGAGTTTACAGACTTCATTACATGTGCCTTGGACAAACAACTTCAAGTGGGTGTTTTTTAAAATTTCATTAAAGCTTCGAATTCTGCATACCCCTACGTTCTATGTCAAAATCTTGAGATTCTACATATCCTCCAGGATTCTCATCCTAACTCTCTAGCCGTATTTCTCGTGTTACATTTCTCCAACTTCTCCAATTCACTCCATTTCACTCCACAACTTCTCCATTTCACTCCACATCGGATGCCTCTCAAGGTTCTACTCTTGATCACCTCCTTTTCCCGCTATTTATTAATGATCTTACATCTGTAGTCTCCTCTTCCTGCCTCCTATATGCAGACGACTTAATATTGTTTCACGTAACTAGGTTTGCTTCAGATTGTGAGCATCTAGCGCTTCTTAAAAACACGATATTTTTCCCATCTTGGGACGGATAATTAGAAATATCGCCATTGAAAGAAAATTGTGGGAAGCGAAAATTTAAGACCTTAAAAATGTATGCTTTATGCCACTATATATGTAAGTTGTTTGCCTTGAAATGAAATGTCAGCAGCAAGGAAATAACGACCACGTGGCATATAAGCTTCGGTACCATCCCTGGTGTCGGATATCGTTTAATGGGCCATCGGAGAGTGAGTAGCCGCCAAACATCCATAATGATCCTCATTTAATTTTCCGTTTACCAAATGTCAATAGTTTAGTACGTTGCTGATGCTGCTACTGCTAACGTCGTTTATATGTGGTATAAATTGGAAACGATGACTACGTAACTCTATTTTGTTCGTCGTTTCTTTTTATTTTAACTAGTAAAGTTACAGATTAAGGATATGACTACTTTCTTGAATTTAAATTTTACAATTTTGAAAAAGGAACCTAGTTGAGTGCGGCTCGGCATTGCATCAGTTAAAATATATCAAGATCGTGTATGGCAAGGTGCGGAGCGAGTTAATCTAATTAACCCTGAAGTCCGCCTGTAATATAACATATTAAAGAAAATTGTTGAAATCTTCATGAGAATCCGAAGAAAATTGTAGTGTCAACTTTGATTTGAAATAAAAACTAACCACTACCGCACGCCGTTGTTGTTGTATTTCCATACAATTGAAATGGTCATATCTCATTTGATTATCGTTTGGATGGCAACACCGATCATGGCAGAAGAAGACTTAGCACTTGTCATAGAGGAGACGTAGAGTCAAGTCTAAGCTCACGGAGCTTATGTTGTAATGAAAAAGGATAATAAACTATTCTATATATATTTTAACTAGTCTTGTATCATTATCTGCTGAAGAGACAGAACTACAGCAGTGGCGACGAGATCCGAATTTACATATAAATTAAAGGCAACTTTTACGTGCGCATCTTGCTGAAAGGAATCGATATGAACGCGGACGCAGTTAAGGCGTTAATTACAGCAATGGCTGAGCAGCAAAGCAAGACGGATACTACAATCGCGTTGTTGATGCAATAATTGACTGCATCAGCCATCGACAGCCCCAGTGGTGACTCAGCATCAGCCATTAGCAGCCCCAGCGGGAACGTCGTTGCATAACAATCTGGCGGATAATATGGGGAAATTTTCGTACAGTGTGGAAGCCGACCTGACGTTTGAGGTGTGGTATGAGCGTTATGAGTCCATTTTCGTGACGGCAGCTGTCAAAATGACAAACTCAGCAAGATTTGACCTACTTACAGAGAAATTATCAATATCAGATTACCAGAGGTTCGCAAATACTCTGCTCCCACACACGAAGGCAACGACGCTGTCAAGGAGCTTAAGCGGATTTTCGGTCGTCAAGAGTCACAATTTTCGCTAAGATACAAACGTCTGAAGACTGAGAAAGATGTAAATGGAAATTTTTTAGAATGCACTGTGCGAGTCAACGTAAGGTGTGAAAAATTCAACATCGCAAAGAGCAGTCCTGACGACTTCAAGGTTCTTATATTCGTGCAGGAATTGAATCAAACACAAGTCTCATTAGCCTTGGAGATATTATTGACAAAATTAGAGCAACTGGAGTTGACGGGGGAATGTGCCGGTGTAGAATCAAATGGTATTGTCAAGTTAAACTTTACGATTGTGTCAACGTTGCAAGCCAGTTGAGTGTCTTAAAAACTGTAAAGTCCATAGTTTTGTTTCCGGAAAGCATATCTAAGAGTGAGATATTGACAGTTCATGGGAAACTGAAGGAGAATGCGAACAAGCTACGACCAGAAGAAGTAGCAAGAAGAATGCAGTACACCGACGCTGTAAAAACGAGATTTTTGTCTTGCAAGTGTGGCGATATCCATTTCCACAGAGACTGTTCCTTCCGAGAGAAAGATTGCCCCGACTGCAGAAGAGTCGGACACAAAAAAGGGAACTGTACGTCACCATCAGCAAGATGGTGACGTACAGTTCAACGAACGCAAGAGCTTCAAAGTTAAATCGATGGCTATTTCAACGCGTTAGTTTTTTAAGCCCGCGAATGACAACATGAAGCTGAAATTACAACTTGATTCGGATTCCGATTGGATGATTATCTCTGATTGGATTGGATGATTATCTCTGAAGCAAATTGAGGCTTTCAGGATCACCGATATTAGCCGTATGCGAGGGGCAAGTCGTAAGCGCATCGGAAGATCCAGTGAAGCTGCTGGGCAAGCTCAACACACGATTTAAATTGCACGGTAGAGAGAGCAGCGGCATCTGCTACGTCTCGGCATTTAATTTGAATGTGCTTGGAAGCGACTGGATGGAAGCGCTTGACTTATGGAACGTGCCTGTTGATAAACTTTGCAGCACAATTGGGCAAGTGAAGGCAACGTCACTAAACGAGGAGGTGAAAGATAAGTTTTCGTCCCTTTTGAACAATTCATTGGGGTTAAGGCATCACTCACACTAAAGGAAGGTGCCAAACCAGCTTTTCGAAATTAGCGGCCAGTCCCATTTGCTGCTGCAGTGCCGGTAGCCACGAACTTAATCAGTTACAACTGTTAGGGGTGATTAGCCCTGTCAATTACTCAGAGTATGCAGCACCAATTGTTGCCGTTAAAAATAAGGATGGCAGGGTAGGGATTTGGGCCCATCATTCGAAGGGTTTGAATGACTCGCTTGAACTGAACCAGCACCCACTGACAACACCCGAAGATATCTTCTCAAAATTGTCTGTTGTCTGGGTGTTCAATAAGATTGACCTTTCGGATGCATTTCTGCAGGTGGAACTCGACGATGAAGCAGAGAAAATGATGGCGATCAACACACACTGTGGCCTCTTCCAAGTAAATCATCTTCAATCTGGCATTAAAACCACTGCACGCCTTTTACAGCAACTAGTCGATACAATGATGAGCGGAGTAAAAGGTGCATTCCCCTTCATTGATGACTTTATCGCAGGGAGGGGCTAATAAGGCCAACCATCGTGAAAATCTGTTTGAAGTATTCAGTCGTATCTAAAGCTACGGGTTTCACCTCAAGATCAAGAAGTGCTCATTTAGTCAAAAGATATTGGAATTCCTGGGCCCCTTAGTCGACGAAAACGGTTGAAGGTCAAGTCCAGAGAAGATCGAAGTTCTGAACAAAATGCCGGCACTGAAAGACGTTCAAGAATTGCAAGCTTTCCTTGGGGCCACTACACGGTAGGGTAAATTCATTCATCAGCTGAGGGAGCTTCGCGGACCGCTGGACGAGTTGCTGCATAAGGATGTCAAGCTCAAGTGGAAACGATTGCACCAAGATACTCGTATGTATGAAACGCTCAAGAATACTATATACATTCCTCAGATCTTGTATTAACTCACTATGAGGCAAAGAAGAAAATTAACGTGGCTGCAGACGCATTGAGTTATGCTATGGGTGCGGTTCTTATGCATGAGATGCCGGATAGGACGAAGCAACCGATAGTGCAAGCGCCGCGAACATTCACAAGCGCCGAGATGAACTACCCACAAGTTTATCGAGAAGCCTTGGCGTTGACATTTGCATTATTCAAGTTTGATCGTTATATCTATGGTCAGAAGTTCGAGCTTCAGACCGATCATCAGCCCTTGTTGGCGATTTTTGGTGCAAAGATAGGTATACTTGTATACACAGCCAGCCATCTAAAAAGATACGCCCTAATGATGCTTGCTTACAATTTTCAAATCAAGTACATTAATATGGAAAGTTTTGCATATACAGATTCATCTCGCGGCTCATAGCAAAACAAGAGAAATCTAACGAAGATGTTGTTATCGGTATGATGGAGAGTTGCTCTATAGCTTGCTTTGCGATTGACACAGCACGAATGCTGCCCATAACATTTGAAGCTCTCAAACAGGAAACCAGTAGATGCCAAACAATGAGGGAAGTTGCAGATTAATCGGAAATTGGTGGCCACGAACTTAAAAGCAGATCGATAACGCTGACGATGCCAAAATTTTTGCCCGACGTGAACCACTCACAAGCATTCAAGGGTGCATCTTTTATGTCTTCACATTGAAATGCCAGCTTGTTATCGGGGGACAATATTGAAAGAACTGCATCAATGCCATCCAGGCGTTGCTCGGATGAAACTGTTGGCACAAAGCAAAGTTTACTGGCCATCTATTGACAATGATTACGACAGGCTGATCAAAAGGTGTGGAAGCCGCGCAATAAATTCCAAATCACCGACTATGTGTTCGCTTTAATCACAGCCCATACCAGACGGACCATGGTCTCATATCCACATCGATTTTGCGGGATCCGTAAATCGATGTTGGCATTGAATTATTATTGATGCATTCAGAAATTGGCCAGAGGTATACAAAATGCAATCCACAACGACATCAAAGACAATCAAACGATTGGTGGAAGTATTTTCGTGGGAAGGATTTTGCGATACACTGGTTTCTTACCACGGCCCGCGGCTGGTTTCAGATGCGTTTGAGAATTTCTGCAGAGAAAACGGTATCGATCACATAAGAACGACACCTTTTCAACTCCAATCAAACGATCAAGCTGAGAAATTTGTCGACGCGCTGAAAACTGGATTTAAGAAGCTGGAGGGAGAAGGGAATGCCAATCAGATTTTGCGCAAGATGTTGCTATGCTATCGTTACACACTATCGGCAAACCTTCGAATGAAGTCACCCTTCCAGGTCATGACCGGCCCTACTATGAAGACTAAGTTCGTTCTTACAAGCGTAACAGGAATATGGAGCAGCAATTTAATCAGCACCACGGAGCCAAATGGAGAGAATCCGATGTCGGCAAAAACGCCTTTATCAAAACGTACATCGCAAACGAATGGAAATGGTCACTAGCAACTATTGTAAAAAGGCGCGGTGCAGTCAATTACGGAATGTCAGTCGGGTGATCGCGAAGTCAACGTTCATGCAAACCAAATCAAAACGTGGTT
Source organism: Odontomyia ornata (assembly GCA_963969285.1). Lineage (NCBI taxonomy): Eukaryota > Metazoa > Arthropoda > Insecta > Diptera > Stratiomyidae > Odontomyia > Odontomyia ornata. The sequence continues at coordinate 409,827,185 of OZ017739.1, forward strand.
TACTTTCCTTAGTAACTGAAGAAATATTCTACTTGATGGTCTTAATATCCCTGTGCCGCAAACCTTTGAGAAGTGGTGACTGGGTTGCAACCAAGTTCAGAACCTAAAGAGCCTGCCAACAAGCAACCAGTGGACCAAGCAGCGGTGCAGGGAGACGAATGTGTAGTAATCGAGCAGTCGCCTTAGCAAACTCCTCGAAAACCACCATATTGCTGATCCACATTTCAATTGTAAAGTTAAAAAAAATCATAATAATAATAATTATTTGAATTTGCAATTGAAATCTGGACACGGCAACCCCCTTCACAATGGAGCTTATCCACGAATTACACTTCCGGCATGCAATGGAAATTGGATGGAAGGCTCGCCAACTGCCGTTGTGAGGAGTCCCGCAAGGCGACAACGGATAACAGGGGAGTCTGTTATGAATTGCCACGGAACACACGTCACAACTCCCAAGAGACTTTCGACTTTTCTGCTAAGAGTGGAGAATCGCACTGGGGGAAATACGCGTTTTGAATTCAAGCAAGAAGACGAGATCCTGAAGCCCTCGTGTGTACAGTGAGCGCTATTGTTATTTTCAAGGTTACTTTACTAGAAAGTGCATATTAATTAAACCCAAAGCCAACATCGAATCGTCACAACGTAGTCGCTTCGCGGTTAACCCATTCGATTGCGTGTAGGAAGCTTCGCATCTAGCGAACTCGTTCCCTTTGTTTTGTGATTCTGTTGATCGGTTAAGCAAGGAATTCGTTGCCTTGCCAGTTGTAAAGAAAAGGAAGGGAGCTGCGAAAAGGCGAAAGGAAATATTGCATTTTGCGCGATTGCCACCAACACTAGTGGAGTTGTTCCGTATACACGTCCAAAAAGATTTGTTTTGTGGAATTCAAAAGGTGTATGAACAATACAATTGCCGATTCCGTGTACTGATTCAGGGAGAAAGTGAAATAAATTGATTTTGGCACAAAGCAAAAATTTGTTAGGGGAGTGTTTTCCTTATCTTTATTGATCGCAATTTGCCACTGAAAACGCGAAAAGTAATCTTTTCCTTCCTTCGGATTGGGGTGGTACGCGAGAGTACGCCTGCAAGCCAAATAGCCCATCTCCACGGCAATTTTTCGTGTACGCCTGAAGTACATTTGTGTGTTTATACGCCTGCAAGATAAATAGCGCATCTCTACTGCAAATTTGCATGTACGCATGAAGTACATTTGTATGTTTATATGCGACAGGAGGGAGTCTGCTCAAGATCGCCGCGAGAAATAAAGGGGTCGAGATTGACATGCACGACGGGATAGTTAGACTAGCATGCAATTAAAGATATTTTTCATTTTGAATAACTTGAAATTGTGCGCGATTGGCTTAACTACTGCATGTTGTGTTAGAGCTAAAGAAAATCCGACAATCGATTTCGGACAAAATAATCTATCATGCCGGCTGTTTCCCGAATTACTCGAAATAAATATTGATCGAGGCAGAAAGCTATCGGTAAAAACAATGTTGTTTTTAAAGATCAGTTATACGCAACTGGACAACACCGTGAAAGAAACAGGCGGAGCTGGAAGCGCATGCAGTACAAGATACGGGTGTAACACTGACTACGTGTGCGCGAAGTTCTTTTCATTCACATAAGGGTGGCGGATTGGTCTTCAACAATATCTTTTATTGCTGGTTGGGTGTTTTGTGTCACCATTTAAGCGCATATTTTTGACATGAGATGTTCAATGCGCAACTATTGGGATATAAGTCACAGATACTGTAAAACGAACAAAGAGTAGCGAATTATGCAATTGTTTTCTCGTTTAAGGACAGGTGAAATCCATTGTTTTGTGTCATTGTTTAAGCGCATACTTTTGACATGAGATTTTCAAGGCACAACTATTGGTGTATAAGTCACAGATACTGTAAAACGAACAAAGAGTAGCGCATTTGGCAATTGTTGTTTTTTTGTTCGTGGACATGTGAATAAATTTGTGCTGCAAGCAAATCAGGTCCTGCTGCGGGCCCTTGTGGAGCGCCTATTGCTCGATGGGAATTGTGAAGGTGGATGAATTTGTAGAACTGATTGACTGTGGATTTATTGAGAAGATAATTGTCTTGAAGCGTTGCTGAGCAAAAGAGACCGGTTTCAGACAATAGTTTCCATATGAAGATAATCACTTTAATGTTATATAGGATTTATTTAAAATTAAGACGATCATGAAACAACTAATAATTATTTCAATTAGTTGGGAATATTATCACGTTCTTTACGTCCATTTGACTGGATAAAACGCCAACCGCGCCGTCTCATATCGACAAAGATCAAATTTTTAAAGTAACGTGCCATTGAGTCACTTGAGGATTAATTATTAATCAATAACATTAAGGATATACATACCGGGAAAGTCAAACCGATAACAGTTCCAGTTTTGCATGCTCGCGGAAGTAAATTGTCTGGACTGTGCTGCAAGAGAGGAAGAAAATAGTCTCAATGCCAAAATTTTAACTTTTTTTGGAATTGCGCGTCTTTTAACCTTTTTGCTGCTCAATCAAAAATCAATCGCAAATCGAAGCAGAAAAGAAATTTCGCAAGAAAGACGTTTTAATTTGTATGAATTTCGTTATCAAGTGCGCGTTTTACGATTTGCCATTTAAAAAAAAATTTATGCATATGCCCACTTTGTTAGTTCAAAGATTAGAGTCGATAAACATTGTAATAGGTTGATCCACCTCCTCTACGAGCGCTTGTTAGGAGGTCAGGTAAGTACCCTTTTTGGTTATTAAAAAAAGAAATTATAATCAAATATTTACATAATTACATGATTATTAATTCGCGGTTAATTTGACTTCAGTATTTGTGTTAGAGATACTACATCCTATATAGCATAAGTACGATTTAAAATGATAAAATAAAGTACACAGAAATTCGAAATTGAAAACAGGATATACCATGAAATACGATATGTCAGTTCCGAAATTCGGTCTTTCCTTTCATGAAACCTGACTGAGTATGGGACCCGCAACAATGGCCGGCCCCTCCAATATAACGAGCTAGCCATCGAGTGAGCTCTCCCCTTTTTATGCGTTATAAGGGCTCTTGCCCGGGTAGAGTGGCCTTCCGCTCGCGTGCCCTTTTATGTTATAGTGTTAAGTGATTCCATCGCATAATACTGTAACATAAATTGACCACGTTTATGTTTCTCTTTTAAGGGGGAAATTTATACAAATTATGTTTGTATGAGTTTTTCACTTAAATGGGAAATATATGGCCACGTCTACATTCCGACATTGATCCGGTTGGAAGGGTGCGAGGGGGTACCGCTTCCACCTGGATGAACCACTCTTATTAGTGGGCCATAAGTATCGTCGCCAATGACGAAGTCTGTGCTCAAGGCCGTCTGTTATCTACCGGCCCAGTTTGTGACTGGCTAAAGACAATTTAGCCGTTAGTAGGTAAGCTCGGCCTCGACACCAGTCAATCGGCATTAGATCGCATCAATTCGTGAATTCAAAATTTTTTTGTAGTGGGTCTTGTGCTGGGGAAAAGAACTCGCCCCACGACACCGCAACTCTAGCCTACCAGCGCATTCACGCATCGCCAGACAAGGCCAATCTCGACGAACCCTACCATCCTCTTTCGCTGAGGCAGCAGACCATTGCTGCAGTCCTGTACGGACATTTATCTAGACCAGTGTTTTTCAATCTTTTTGTATATGCGACCCCTTTACAGGATGAAAAATTCTCACGACCCCCTTAAGACATATACTGACAAAACTTTATTAATTTAAATGAGTATGTTTACGGTTTTCTCTATTTTGATACCTATCTACAAGTGGAAAGAAGCAGTCTACCCCTACGGGAAAGAGGCGTGATTTATATGTATGTATATATATGACGGCCTCTGTGGCGCAGTGGGCGAAGGCCCGGCTGCGATGCAGAAGGCTGCGTGTTCGATTCCCGCCGGGTGCAAGTATTTAGGCTTAAGAAATAAATATTTGTGTCTGGCCTGGGTGTTTTCTATGAATCATATGTACGTATTTATAAAAAAAAGTATAATATCGACACCTGCAAGGAATAACATCGTAACTCAGTTTTAGGCAAGTTTAAGTTCCAATCATATTCGTGCTCGAATATGATTGGAACTTAAAATTGTCTGCGACACCTGCAAGGAATAACTCCTTGCAGGTGTCGAAATGTAGTATATCCGTTGTCTGGTACCCATAGTACAAGTCTAATGCTTAGTTTGGGGCTAGATTGCGCTGTGTAGAACGTTGTGTAATATTTATTTATTTATTTATATATGACTAGCTGCACCCCGCGGAATAAAAAGTAGCCTACGTGTTATTCCAGGCCTTCAGCTATCTACATACCAAATTTCATGGTAATCGGTATAGCGGTTTTTACGTGATTGAGTAACAAACACACATACGTGTACACAAACTTTCAGCTTTATAATATTAGTAGGATACCTATCTATTAATTATTTATTTGTATGCAAAGGAGTCGCGAAAGCTTTGAAAGTATGTAGCTACGAGCAAACTTGGTAGGCTGAGTGCGGATCTGACTTGAACGCAAGCAAAATTTTGCGACGTTGCCACACCGCATCGTTGCGCCAGCGCGAGCGAGAGGTACGTATCGCGCCACCCGCACACTAGCACAGAATGTTATTTTGTTTCAACTCTTTCTCACTTCGCGGCAGGTCAGTGTTGAGTTTGGACGTTAAACATTACCGTTTCTCAAAAGATCGCAGCCTTCAACATCTGGTACAAATGTTAGTGGTGGTGGTGAATCAAAACCGAAAAAATAGACATTATGACGAGAATCACTTAAAATACGGGTTTGCAGTCATAAATAATAAACCTCAATGTGTCATTTGCGGCGATGTTTTATCTCGTGAGAGTATGAAACCGTCAAAACTTCTGCCGCATCTTACGACCAAGCATCAAAAAGAAGCTGATAAGCCGTTGGAATTCTTTGAGCGAAAATTGAAAGGTGTTAGTCAGCAGCAAAATACTATGGTCAAGTTAATAAAATAGTGTTGTCCTAGTCTTGTACAAAACAGTAGAGTTGTAAAAACGATAACAATTAAAAATATTAAAATTTTATTCCTGGAAGCGCATCTATGTTTCAATTTTGAATAGAGATGGATACTAATTGAAACTATCGATATCAATTAATTCTCATTAATTTTTACCCGGCTGCATCAAAGCCCAAAAAGGGGTTATGAATTTGATTAAATGTATTATTTATTTATTTAAAAAACTAAAAAGAATAGTTTGGTTGCGTCTCAAAATGGATGCGCTTCGAGGAATACCCCATTTTTTCAATATCTTTATGTTTTTAGAGTTTGCATACTGCTGAAATTAATTGCAACTCAATGTTAGTGTGCAAGGCTTGTGCGCTTATTATTTGTTAGTCATGTATTTTTTATATATTATATTGTTTTATTTGTTTTAGGTATCCAGCGTAAACGAATCAGCATTATTAGCTAGCTACAAAGTCGCATATCGAGTTGCTAAAGCGGGGAAGCCGCACACAATTACAGAAAATCTTATTTTGCCAGCTGCTCTGGATATGGTCGAAATTATGGTCAGCAAGCTGGAGGCAAACAAGTTGAAAAGGATACCGCTTTCTGATAATACAATTTCACGCAGAATAAACGATATGGCCAATGATATTCGAGATCAAATAATCGAAAATTTAAAGAAGAGTCCACATTTTGCTTTGCAGTTCGACGAATCTACAGATGTATCCGATTGTGCTCAGTTTGTAGTATTTGTGCGCTTTGAAGCAGATGACAAAATCACAGAAGAAATATTGTTTTGCAAAGCACTTCCTGCAAATACTTCTGGCCAGTGTTTGTACGATATGTTTTTAGAAAGCACTTGTAACTACGACATTGATTGGAAAAAATGCATCGCTATTTGCAGCGATGGAGCGAAAGCCATGACTGGTAAAAAAAGCGGACTCGTTGCGAAATTAAAATCAAGAATGCCAAACGCATCATGGACACATTGTTTTCTTCATCGTCAAGCTCTAGCAGCTAAAGTTTTACCGTCTGATTTAAATGACGTGCTTACGAAGGTAATAAAAATTGTGAATTCTATCAAACGTAAAGCCTTACAAACCCGGCTGTTCAGAATTATTTGTGAAGACATGGGTTCGCTTCATCACAATCTCCTTTATCACACAGAGGTCAGGTGGCTTTCCAAAGGAAAGGTATTGACAAGACTTCTAGAACTAAAAGCTGAACTGTTAATGTTCTTACAAGATTCTTATTCTGAATATGCTAATCATTTATCTGACCCTGTTTGCCACTTGAAGTTAGCATTTTTGGCAGATCTTTTTAGCCATCTTAACAACTTAAACAAAAGCCTTTAAGGAAGAGAAGAAAATATCTTAACAGCTAAAGATAAAGTGAAAGCATCTCATGTAAAACTTCGTATATGGTCATCTTCTCTGCAAAACAATATATTTGAGTCTTTTCCGTGTGTTCAGAAGACTGTTGAAGATAATGCAACAACCCAATCACTTGTAGTAAAAGCTCACATTCCTTCTATGCTACAGAGCTTACATAATTTGCAAAAGTAATTCTTAACATACTTTCCAGACTTGCACTCTGAAGCTGACAATGGGCGTACGTGGATTTTGGTCCTTTTCTTGGATAAGTCAATAAAATTGGCAGATCTCGCTATAAATCTGAAGGAAAAACTTGTAGATTTAGCTTCTGACGGCGTGCTGAAAATGGAATATCATTCGCAAAGTATTAACGTGTTTTGGATGAAAAGAAAACAAGAATATCCAGAGCTAGCAAGGGAAGCTCTAAAATCATTAGTGCTATTTGCCACCTCATACTTGTGCGAATTAACATTCTCCTCAATGGTGGACATTAAAACCAAAAAGAGAAACAGACTACTACTAGAAAATGTTTCAATCATAAATGTTTCTGAAATAGCAACACGCTTTGAGATTTTTTTGAAAAATAAACAAGCACATCCTTCTCACTGATATTGTATTTTTATTGTAGTGTAGAACCTTGTCATTTTTCTTTTGCCGTCGATCACCCGAATAAGGCTTCGCGACCCTCCTAGGGGTCGCGACCCACATATTGAAAAACACTGATCTAGACCTATTTGACTAGAAATGTGCTGAAGATCCGCAACCGTGTCGAGTTCAACGTACCAATGCGGGAGTACTAGCACAACGCTATAAAGGATTATTACATAACGCGACTTGTACATCGGACCATTTAATCCATCTTAACGGGGAGAGATGTTGGGATGGCAACACCGATCATGGCAGAAGAAGACTTGGCACTTGTCATGAGGAGTCGTAGAGTCTAGTCTAAGCTCATGGAGCTTATGTTGCAATAGCAAAGGATAATAAACTATTACATTTATATTTTAACTAGCCTTGTATCATTATCTGCTGAAGAGACAGGACTACAACAATTATAATTCGATTTTAATGAAATTTTGCAAGGTTCTTATGTTAATATACATAATTGTGAAATTTCAAGAAGTTAAAGCATACCGTTCCAATTTTATGGAGCAAAATATAAAATTCACAAATCATACTATAATCAACAAAGTTGATTGAATTTTGATTCCTGAGGCATTTGTTGGCCTTGTATTTATAGACCTACCTCCTTGATTTTTTTTTCGGGTTTTCAGCTCAAAGGAGTCCAATCCCAAGGGAGGGGCACACATTTTCTGTATATTTCGCCTCCCCCTGTGCCTCCTGATGCACAAAATGACTTTTTTGTTCCACATTCTAAAAGTTCTAGCCAAAACCTTCCACACTCGACTGCATTTGATAAAAACAATTGTCTTATTTCATTTTGGTACAAAGGGGGACCCACTTCAAAATTTTGAAATGTTTGATAATACCTAAACTTTTGAGGGATCATCCCTTCCGATCTTTCCACAAAATTTGAGCTTTGTAACTTCAATAGTTTCTGAGAAAACTTGCTGTGACACACGGACAGATGGACGGACAAACTGACAGCCCTGTCTCAGATACACTAGGACTAACTGGAAATAAGCAATATTTAGGGTTGATCTTTCAAGAAAACCTTCAAAAAATCGCACAGAAAACTGCATAAAAATTCAGACGTGACTTTTCGGACTATTAGTTGGCGCTCAGATAGTCTTTGCTATTTGCATAGAATAATCAAGAATGTACTTAAAACTTATTCGAAGAAGAAGAATAGAAATAGAAAATTAAAAACTTTTTAATTGAAAAGTTGTGATTGAGTTCTCATACGCTTGAAATCCAATTCAAGATTATGGCATAGTTATATTTCTGTTCATAATACCGCAGGACTAATTAAATTCTGAAATTCAGGGTTATTTTATTTGACGCTAAAACCGCCTAAAAGCCAAGCGTCTTAATTTTCCTAAAGCCCGTACTCTTATAACATTAATTTTCATTTTTGCTTGCGAAAATATTGTATCATTTCAATAATTAAGATCTAAGAATTCTATTCCAGTCATCAGCGAAATTTCCCAAATAAAAATAATTCCAATTTTAGAATCACTTCTGTATAAATTTATCAAATTCTCCAGTCTTGTGATGATTTCAAATGTTCAAACTTTTTGTTATGAAGATTATATGCTTCTTGGTACAGCTAGTATCTGTTTATACAAATCTTATACAATAGCAAGATTTATCTGTTAGGAAATAATTATTTTATAAATTTATGTTCATTTATACGTATATTTAGAATTAAATACTTAGCGGGTTCTTCAACAATTAAAAGATAATTTTAGCTCCAACAAATAAATTTCAAATCGCTGCAGGCGCGTACTCTTATGAGTATTATTCAAAAATTAGACTATTGTACGCAATAAATAAATTTATTAAATACCATTCAAGAATCGTTCAGTTATCTTTATTTATGAAATAAGATATCGGTACATTTACGCAAGTTTATCACTGCTAAAATATTTGCACAGTAAAAAACCAATAAATGCAACTATCAAACGTGTATTGTATGTCACCCAGGCGAGTTTGCTGTTTTATGGCGCGTGCGATAAGCTCAGCAAATGACCTTCGACCGCAATATAGTTATTGAACAATTGTTTAACAATTTGAATATAGTCAAAGCTTTATTAGAAATTACAAAGTAAAATATGCATTTCCTAATGATGAGCAATTTTTTTTTTGACTGACGAGTGTATGAAATATTTATTCTAATAGGGAAGATTTTCATTATGCAAATGTTATATGCACTGTATAGGAATGATGATAGGGTGGCTAGTCACCTCGGTAGCCAGACTACCATCAGACAGAATGAATGAAAGCTTTGCCAAGAAGTTACTAATGCCTGTGGAATTGTGGATGAAAGCTAAGCAAGCTTACATTGTGTAACTGAAGCTCTTACATGTGAATGAAGGAAGTGAATACTTAGTGGTGGGTGAATCATAGTTCTATATTCAAGTGTGTACAAATTTTCCTCCCCGCACCGTAGCTCCAGTGGCGCAATTGGTTAGCGCACGGTACTTATAATCAGTAACTTGTGAGCAATGCCGGGGTTGTGAGTTCGAGCCTCACCTGGAGCAGCGTTCCTTTTGCTCGGGTAGTTTTTTGGACTTCGAAGGATTCACGTACATACTCGTATGTGGTAATGTGAATCCTTTCGAATGCATTTGATTCTTTTTGCTCAAGGCACATAGAAATATGTTTAAGGTTTCATTTTCTATCAATTACATTTTATATTGTAATTACAAACTGCTTTTTGCGAGTCATTTGTTTGGAAGCACACATATAAAGAGAATTTAATTTTATATGAGCCCTTTATTTCCTTCTTTCCAATTGAATTAAGGTAAACCTTCTTTTGTTATTTTGATTTAGACTCGTATGTTCTTACTATTAAGATCAGGACGTATCTTAGTTCTTTTAAGTAGTTTCTTTTAGAATTACTCTTGAGTTGTAAAATTTGCGGCTCTGCTCGTTATGTGTTTGTTTCATTGATGATAGAAGAAGTTGCAGTAGAATTAATTTTATTATTCGAGGTCCCTTACGTACGCTTAATTGATTGCACAGACAAGTGCTCAGTTTTCAGAATTTTCATTATATTTCATGTATGTACACACAAAATTGGATAAAATTTTAAATTAGATTGTCATTAACTCTGGAGTTGTAATATATATCAATTTCAAATCATGCTTATTTCAGCTGGAAAATATGGTTTACCAACAAAATTTAATAGTTATCTTGTCTTATATCTGGAATTCATGAACAGATTTTGATATATTCTTATTAAATATATGATATTTTTAAGTTAAGTGTGTCCTCAGCACCACTAAATTTTATGACTTTTAAAGTACATTAGGGTGATTCATAAAATTCAAGGTTTTATTGTCTTAACCTCAACATACAATATCATTGTATCTACCAGAGTCATAATTTGTTTTGAATTTCAGATTTTTTAATTAACATTTAGGGATCGCTACCATCTCCTATAATATTAAGAATTACCCTCAAAATTGCACTTTCTGCGATGTTGGCTATGGTTTGCTTATACAATTTTTTTTTTGTTGTTACGAGTGGTTGGGAATATCACTTACGCACAGAGTGTGGGACTCCATCCTCGTAAGAAGGCGACTGGACTACCCACTAAACACCTCCCCTGTCAACATGACAACCCAGCCTGGAACCGTTTGACACATTTGTTAGAACTGGTATAAACCAAACAATGTAAATTGTCATAGTTATCTAAATAGCACTATTGGCACTACTGTCAATGCATTGATTATGTCATTCTGTTCGGTCGAATAATACTCACTCTTGTGTCAACTGTTTTTCTGGGCTAACTAGATTATAAATAAATCTCAGTATACTAATTTAATCTAGTGTTTTTTTCGCCCAACCCCATCAGGGTATGGGCCCAGGATACGCGATAAATAAGTGTGCGTAAAAATTTATTTTCTTAAAATCGCAACATTCAAGGAAGACGCGATGTCGCGGGGGGACGAGGTGCCAGTGCCGGCCCCATTATCTTCAACAGCAACAAGTTCCGGAATAACAGTCAATTTCGAAAAGCTTAGTGGAATATCTAACTATGGAAACTGGAAGTTTATGATGCGGATGTATTTAGTCCATGAAGATTTATGGGATTGCATCGAAGAATCTGCACCGAGTGTTTCCAAGCTCAATGACAACCGCAAACAACTACGGGCACTCGCAAAGATATGTTTGATGGTTCAACACTCGTGTTTTTTCCACGTCAGAAATTCTGCCACTGGTTACGATGTATGGAACAACCTAAAGACAGCCTATGAAGACAGGGGGCTGTGTCGTCGTCTTGGACTCTTACGCACGTTATTTGGATTAAAATTGGAACAATTTAGTGACATGGAACCGTATATCTTGAGAATCACGGGCTTGGATCAACGATTACGAGACATCAACGCCCCATTAGAAGATGATATTCTGTCAGTGTTAATGTTAAGCGGTTTACCCCCAGACTATGATCCGCTTATCATGGCTTTAGAAAATTCGAACATTAAATTGTGCAGTGAAACAGTGAAAAGTAAATTATTACAAGAAGTAGAGACTTCGACAAGAGTGAAGGTGCGATGCTTACGAACAAGTCTTCCACAAAAAGTGTCAACAAACATCCAAAGTGCTTCATTTGCAAAAACACAAATCACTTTGCTAAAAACTGTCCAACTAAAACGAACAATAAAAACATTAATAAACGGGGTGAATGTGAAAAGTGTGAGAAAGCGTGGAATGGAACTTTATTGCCAGCATTCGCTGTGAATATTGACTTGAATCCCTGGTATGTCGACTCTGGCGCTACTTGTCACATGACAAACAAAAAAAATCTATTGAAAATTATGTTGTGGACACTCCGCGGTTTGTTACAGTTGCTAATAATCAGAAAATGCATAGTGAAGGTCATGATGAAGTGGAATTATTGTTGAAAGAACAATCTCAAGTTACAAAATTAAATGAGGTTATTTTTGTTCCGTAGGCAAAATGGCTTCTAAGGAACTTGAAGTTCATTTTGAAAATGAAAAGTGTAATGTTTATTGCGGAAAAATGCCAGTTGCAAGTGCTACAAAGGTGAATGGTGTCTATCAACTGGACACAGCGAGTCAACAATCAACAAATTTTCATTAGCTGGCTGCGACATGCCAAACAGTGGCTTTGGTGGAGCCACAGATCCAGTCCATGGATGGGAGCCGCGCAGAAGCTGTGAATTTGTGTGAAGCGAATCAATCAAAGGAGATTTGGCATCGAAGACTCGGACACCTGAACAAGCAAAGCATGGATTTACTGAAACAAGGCATAGCAAGTGGAATTAATTACACTTTTAGTAAAGTTAATCCCTGTCCGGCATGTATTTAAGGGAAGCAGAGCAGAATACCATTCTCAAAACAATCCTACAGTCAAGCCACTGCGAAATTAGTTTTCATACATTTTGATTTATGTGGGCCTATGTCAGTTTCCTCGTTTAGTAGTGCCAAGTATCTATTAACATTTATAGATGACTATACTAGGATGACATTTGGTTATTTTATTAAAAGTAAAGATAAAGTTCTGTATGTATTCAAGACCTTTAAAAGTTTTGTTGAAAAACAAACTGATTTTCAAATAAAGATGATAAGAACAGAGCATGGCATCGTGCACCAGACGACTGTACCCTACTCTCCACAACAGAACGGAGTTGCGGAAAGGGCAAATCGCATGATTATGGAGGCCGGACGATGTATGCTACAAGATGCAGGTATGGGCCAAAGATTCTGGGCTGAGGCTTTGAATACAGCAATCTTTATCAAGAATAAATCACCAAGTAATGCGGTAAGAGGAACCACGCCAGAAGAAAAATGGTCTGGTTGTAAAGTTGATTTATCAATTTTGAGAATATTTGGCTGTGTTTCTCATGCAATGATCCCTGATGAGAGGCGTAAGAAGCTAGATGCAATACATTTTTGTAGGATATTGTAATGAGTCAAAAGGGTACAGGCTAATTGATCCTCAAAATCTCTCCAAATGCATTAAATCTAGAGATGTGTGCTTCTTGGAAGGAATTATGTATAAAGACTTAAAAATAAATCAGAATAAAACTACTACTGATTGTCAAATAAATTTTAATGATGGAATAGAGAATATTGTGGGAACAAATGATGATAATCACAACTAATTCAACTGTTTCTGACTCCAGTTCTGTGGATGACCCCAATGATGTCATATGGAATCCAGACATGACTCAAGATCAGTGATCTGGTGATTGATGAGTGTGTGAGTGCTGTATTAGCAATGACAACAACAACTCCTGATGGAGAACCACAGACAATTGAGAAAGCATTATCAGGACCTGAAAAGGAACACTGGAGGGAAGCTATTGAAGATGAATATAAATCATTTGAGAAAAATTAGGCTTGGAGTTTGACATTACTGCCTGAAGGAAAGAAGTGGGTTTTCAAGAAGAAGCTAGGACCAGAAGGTCAGTTACTTCGGTATAAAGCACGCCTTGTAACAAACGGTCATACCCAGGAATACGGGATTGACTACTCACTTGTGGTACGATATTAAACTATACGTACATTGATTTCCCTGGCAGTAAATCTAAACTTACACATTGAGACAGCATTCTTAAACGGTGGTTTACATGCAGCAGCCAAATGGATACAAGATAAATGGTAAAGAAAACCATGTCTTTAATTTCCATAAAGCTATGTATGGGCTTAAACAAGCCTCAAAGGCATGGTATGACAAGATAGATAATGCCTTGACAGATCTTCAGTTTAGAAAAACACTCAGTGAGCCTTGTGTTTATATTAAATCAGACAACTGAAGAAATATAATTATATTAGCTTTTTATGTCGATGACATTTTAGTTATAAGTAAAGATACACCAGAAAAGAAAGCGCTCAAGGAGAAACTGATGAAAAGGTTTGAAACAAAAGATCTTGGCCGAGCTACACATATATTACGAATGAGATTAAATCAAAGATAAAATCAAATCCCATTGGATCAGAAAAACTATATCCAGAAGGTATCAGATCAATTAAATATGACTGATTGTAAGCCTGTAAGTACACCTCTGGAACGTGGCATCAAGCTTGTGAAAGGAGACCAAACTGATATGGATTCCAAGTATAGAAGTCTAGTGGGATGTATAATGTACATAGCCGTTTGTACCAGACCAGATATTATGCATGCAGCAAGCCTACTCAGCCAATTTAATAATTGTCATTCTGATACACACTGGAAAGCAGCCAAACATGTAATGCGATATTTAAAAGGGACTATTAATGATAACATAGTATATGAAAAATCGTCATTAAGTGTTACAGGATATGTAGATGCGGATTGGGCTACTAATCAGCTAGACCGTCGCTCATATATTAGTTATGTATTTAAATTGGGAAATTCAGCAGTGTCATGGGAAAGCCGAAAACAAAGAATTGTGGCCCTATCAACCACCGAAGCTGAATATATCGCATTATGTGAAGGAGTAAAGGAGGGTCAATTTCTTAGAGGCTTTCTGTATGAATGTTTAGGTAAACATTTTCAGTAACTTTGTTCAATGACAGTCAGTCAGCACAAAACATTTGTAAAAGTCATGTTAATCATAGCTGTAGTAAACACATTGATATTAAACATCATTTTGTACGACAAATTGTAGAAGATAAAATTGTAATGTTAAAATACTTATCTACTGAAAATATGCCAGCAGATGTCCTAACTAAATTTTTAAGTAAAGATAAACATTTTAATTGTGTAATAAATCTTGGATTACAGATTGTTTAGTTTAAGGGCAGGTGTAAGAACTGGCATAAACAAAACAATGTAAATTGTCATAGTTATCTAAATAGCTCACTATTGGCACTACTGTCAATGCATTGAATATGTCATTCTGTTCGGTCGAATAATACTCACTCTTGTGTCAACTGTTTGTCTGTGCTAACTTTATTATAAATAAATCTCAGTATACTAATTTAATCTATTGTTATTTTCGCCCAATCCTATCATCATTACTTCGGACCAGGTCTCGATTTGTTACGCCGTAAGGCGCCTTCAAGCTGGGGGATTCCTCTTCTAGCGCCATGGAAGAGAGGTAGAGGGATTGCTAGATAAGCGATTCCCCAGCCCCAACGTCTCCGCCTGCTATGAGTCCTGTTCAAGCAGATTTAACGTATTCATAAATAAGTCTCTAGCGCTTAAAATAACTTTTTGTACTTGAATCCCATTTGTTTATGTTCTTGTTCTCACGTTGTTGTTTTCTAATGTAATCCAATCATAGTCAAAACAAATTCTTTGTCTCAAGGTAAATTCCCATGCAAGATGCATTCTTGTTTAGAATGCATCTTGCAAATTCACAATATGAAAAAAAATATGCATATGCAATTGTTTTGACTATGATGAGGAACAACGTGAGAATCATACGTTGGAATGAAATGTTTAGGATTTTCCCACACTAAAATATTAGGATAAGCAAAACGTTATACATTTAAGAAAAAGGTGATTGAAATATAAAGTGATCTAAGTTCCAACAGCGAAGGTAGGCGTATTACTACTAGACGTTAATCAATATTGAACATTTTAGGTACGGGATCTTAAATCAATATTGAACATTTTAGGTACGGGATCTTAAATCAATATTGAACATTTTGGTGACCCCAGACGTGGATGCTATTCTGAATTAACAACTGGAGATCGGACAAGATATTGAGAGAATCCATCGCAACTTCAAAAAGGATCGAGAAGCAAGGAAGACATAGAGCTATTTGGATGCAAGGGAAGAAATATCAATACTCTTCGAAAAATTTCAAATCCACGATGGAATTTTACAGAACTTTACAGAAGTTGTTCAGGTAGATTATTCCAAGAATAATTACTTTGAGCAAATCAAAGCCGTGGTTGACAGAACCCTGAAAGCTATACAAAGGCAGCGAGGCTCAAGTAGTGCAGGGTCTATCGCAGAAGAACGTTCAACGGCTGATAGCAAAGGTGCCGCCAATCCAACAAGATGCGAAAGTATCATACTTGCTACTCTTTGACAACTCCTACAAAGAACGGAAGGAAGATTAGGGATGGAGCCACCCAGAGAATTCAAGTCGGCTCAGTTAGAGGCCATCAAGAAGCATTGGGATGTAATCAGGGCTAAGCGCTTGGAAATCCTGATAAGCGGTAACGTTCCAGCGAAATAAACCCCAGAAGCCTTCGTAAGCACTGAAATTTGGGTTGCAAAGGTGCAGCTCAAATTTTTACAGGCGGTTTCGGGATCTGAGCAAACGAGCCAGTTTGTAAAGCTTCCTCGGATTCAGCTTCCTAAATTCGAAGGAAGATTTCTCGCCTGGCAAGAGTTCCATGACTTATATGTCCAACTAGTCGACAACAGCACGTAGGGTCCGGCCCAAAAACGTTGGGTCCTGAAAACCAGTTTGACGGGTGAGGCAGAAGGTCTCATTCGTCATATGACAATATGTGATAGCAACTATGAGCCTGCATGGAGCCTTGTTAAAGACTCTTAGTGAATGCAGCGCTCAACAAATTGCTGTCACAAAAATCAGTCAACGATGAAGCGGCACAAGAATTGAAATCACTCTATGATACTACACAGGAGTGCATTAGGGCATTAAGTGCTCTTAAGATTCCTGTTCAACAGTGCGACGCAATCTTGGTAGTAATTCTGATTAAAAAGCTGGACAGAAACACTCATATCCTATTCGAACAAACGTGGCAACAGCCAAAGGAGATACCAGCACTGAAACAGTTTCTAAATTTCTTGGAATCAAGATTTCAAGCACTTGAAGCATTAGGTAGCAAGGGTCCCCGAACACAAACGAAACACGGCAGCTCTAATAAGTTAGTAATGGCAGTAACTGGAACAAAAAATTCAAGCTGCTCACTATGTACTGGCAGCTACAATCTAAATAAATGCAACAAATTTTTAGCGGTGCAAGTTTCAGCAAGAAGGAATCTTATAGCGAAGAAACAACTTTGCAACAATTACTTGAAACCCGGACATAGTTCCAAGAATTGTTCGTCTAGAGGCTACTTCAAGTGCATCAAGAGGCATTATACAACATTACATGCAGAAGAGAAGGCTCCGTCACCAAATACTGGCAGCCAAACTCTTACATCAACGGAGAACCCTACCAATTGTGACTCTTATGTGTTTCTTGGCACTGCTGTTGTCAATCTAACCGACATAAATGGAGATGCAATTCCAGCGAGAGTATTGTTGGACACAGGCTCTCAGCTCAGTTTTATCTCTGAGTAAATGTGCAAGAAACTGGAGCGGAACGGATAAATGAGCATGCAAGAAATTTTAGGTGTTAGAAATTGCCGGCAACAATCATCAAAACGTATCCACTTGAGGCTCTCATCTTGAGTAAATACATTCAGCATGAAAATTCGAAGCGTTTTTGCTGAAGGAAATTACCAGCAAACATCCGGACAGACACCTAAATACATCCGAGTAGACACTCTCACCAAACGTTACACTCGCCGATCCAAAATTCGACGAGCCGCAAGTTGTCGATTTGCTGTTGGGTGGTGAGCTTTATAACATAGCTATATAATTAACCCGAGAATGATAGTTATGGCGAATGACTTGCCTTGTTTGCATGACACGGTTTTGGGATGGATGGCTCTAGGAAACGTTCAATATAGCAACAATAATGTGAAGTTTTATGGGGCGGTCACTAGCTTGGATGAACAATTAGAGCGTTTTTATAAACTAGAGGAGGTTCCACAAGTTTCAATCTGTCATTTAGCTCCGGAAGATCAAAAGTGTGAATGTTTTTTAGAAACACAGTAATCTGAGACATGACGGGCAAATAAATCGTACGGCCTTCATTCTCGGAAGATCCAAAGGCATAAGGAACTTCTAAGCAGATAGCCGTTCAAAGGCTTTGTAGGCTACAAACATGATTCAACCACAATCCTCAATTGATGAAAGATTACATGGAGTCCATCGAAGATTATCAAAAACTGGGACATCTAGAAGAGGTGCACAATTTAGAAGAATCTAAGCCTCATTACTATCTACCACACCATTGTCTGATTCGTACAGAAAGCACGAGAACAAAACTGCGAGTTATTTTTGATAGCTATGCGAAGATATCCAGCAACAAATCATTAAATGATATCTTGAGGACTAAGCCAAATTTACAGCAGAACTTTTTCAATGTTTTGGTCAGGTTCCATCCTTACCAGTAAGTGAGTAGTGTCGACATTCAAAAAATGTATCGGCAAGTGATTCTGCATGAAGATGATCGTGATTTTCAACTCATAATATGGAAAACGCCAGTAAAAACATACGCTCAGTAAAAACATACAAGCTAAAGACAGTGCTTACATCAATTAGCCGAAGACAAACATATGGCGTTTCCCTCAGATGAATAAGAACTGGATGGGCTAAGCTCACTTAAAATGCATGAGAGAGCATGCGACCGGTTTCTGCTCTCTTCCAAGCGGTCTGTCTGTCATTTCCTGATCGTCTGCCTCTTGCTGGTCACTTTCTTGTTCCAAAAGCTGACTAGATGCGAACTGTCTGTCAAGTTGACTGATGCAAATTGGACGCCAAATTGGCCAATTTGCAAGTAACGTCGCGAATTTCATCCGATATTAAAACTGTGGAAAGTGTTCGCGATCTAAATTCGTTCCAAGTGTTTAAACATTCGATTGCGGTTTGTGATTCAAGTAACTTTAACGTGTGACACTGTGAAATTAATTTAGAATTTCAAAATGAAATGTGTAGTGTCTTCGTGCAACAATCATAGTGGAAAAGGATCTGTGGGTGTTTCATTTCACAAGTGAGTAGTTAATATATTAAAGTTTTCCAAGTTTTTCATACAATGTTGAAGGTTTTTCAAATAGAAAGCAAATTTCTGGTATTGTATGAAAATTTGTTTACATTGAGCAGCAGCCATGTTTGCTTGTGCAATTTGGCTCTCTCTAAGGTTGTAAACAAGAGCGTAGCAGTAGGAAAGTGGTCGCAGGGGTTGTTGCAACCATATTGTTACGTGGTTGTCCACTGGCGTTTCCCTTGGCGACAAAAGTGGTACCCCGTGACGTCTATGTGGATGATCTATTGACAGGTACAGACAGCTTAACAGAAGCTAAAGCATTGCAAAAACAGCTCAGAAAGATGCTGGAAAGGGGAGGATTTCATCTGCACAAGTGATGTTCAAACAATTGGAAGCTATTACGCAAAATACCTTCAAAGGATCAAGCAACCGAGTTTGATATGACATATCTTGAAACACCAAACATTATTAAAACTTTAGGTATGAGCTGGAATCCAAGCACCGACGAGTTCAATATCAAGATCACTCGCTTTTCCAACCATCGACCCATTACCAAACGAATATTGATCTCAGAGATGCCACAGCTATTTGATCCTCTTGGTTTGGTGAATCCAGTCATTGTGCTGGCCAAAATTTTTATGCAGCAAAAGTGGGAGCTTAAACTTGATTGGGATACGCCTCTCCCAGGTGTCCTACAGCAAAGATAGAAAATGTACAGAAGTCAATTGCCAATACTCGAAAATGTTCACATTACGAGAAGGATACGATGCTTCTATAATTCTGATCCAGTTCAGCTTCACGGTTTTGCTGATTCAAGTGAATTGGCCTATGGCGCAGATGCAAAGGTTTTCTTCATATGCTCAAAAAGTAGAGTTACTCCAGGGACGAAATGCTCCATTGCACGATTAGAAATCTGTGCAGCACACTTATTAGTGGTATTGGTCGATCAAGTAAAACCAGCCCTGCAAATCAATATGGAAAAAAATTTCTATGGACCGACTCCAAGATTGTTTTAAAAGTGGTTAGCGTCAACTCCATCCAACTTCACGACGTTCGTAGCGAACCGAGTAGCTGCCATTCAACTTAACATCGAATTAAAATTTAAGGTAGACCTTCACGGAGCGACGATCAGGCGACTCCAGAACATGAACTCAATGTCAAAAAATTTGTCCTTACAATACAAGCATCAGCACCACACTTCATACAACAAATTCGGCACAACAACAACTTCCAGAGACTACAAGATGTACTAATAATATGCGGGCAGATAGCACAAAAGAAGCAGCAATCAAGCCGACCCCCAAAGAGATGGACACAGCATTGAAACTGATAGTACGTGAGATGCAGTTGCAGGACTTTGGTGTCGAACTCGAACAATTGAACAAGGGTAAAGCAGCTGATAGTAACAGCAAATTTCGATCTCTTGCAGCATCAGTTGACACTGAAGGCATTATACGGGAGGAAGATCGAATTTCCAAATGCAAGCTACTACCCAATGCAAAACGTTTAATGCTTATTTCTCCTGTTAATCCAATAACCAATAGGTAGGCTTTCTTGCGGAATTAGAACTTTTAGATTAGTTTTTGTTTTACCATCAAAACAGGTTGATTCAGGCGCTTTGTGCATGTAAGCAAGATAAAGTCGAACACAATCAAACAGGTTGTGGTCACTCAGTCTAGAAAGAAGATATCTACTCTCCAGATTATCCTTCATATCGGTAGCCAAACTTTATAGTAGGTGGATTAAATGGGTCTATGTGACTTCACTTGCTAGCAGAGGTCGCAGGGTCTGAAACCAGTGGAACATGCATTATTCCTTCAGGAGACGAAGCCAACATATCACCACGGACGAAATTTGAGTAAGTGTGTAAGTGTGGATGATGGTGTAGTAGTTTTTTTTGGGAGAGGCTATTAACAGATGCAATCATCGGTTCAATCAGAGGAGAATTTTGCGTCTCATTACTCTGAATAGCCTGATTTTCAGAGGAAATTTGTCTCTCCAAGAGTCTATCATTTGAAGAGGAAGTCGGCGTCTGAGAATAAGACTGAATCATATCAGAAGATTAAGTGTTTTGTGACGAGCCAACTATATTGGATCAATGGTCTTACTCTTAGTGAATTTAGGTTGAGTTTCAATTCCCTAAAAGTCATTCCATACCAGTTCTGGCACTGGTTACCTTCTTGTAGATCGATGAACATCCAGGCATATCGTGCAGGAATAGATACTTTGTAGAATTTGTATTTGCGTTGCACTAACTCTACAGAAGAACAGTTTTCAAGCTAAAGTTCAAATTTGAGAAACTTACACATCCACACAACATCTGCTGACTTTGGGGCTCCTTTGACGAAAAATACAAGGTATTCAGAATTTTTTCTATGTAATTCAGGCATTATTTTCAGATGTGAGGTATATTCATTTATTTATTTACCAAACAAGGTATTACATCAAAATTATAAATGATCACAAAGAAAAACAAGTTAAAAGTTACAAAATACAAGTTAAAAATAAAGGCTACACTTACAAAAATACCAGTTAAAAATATAGGACTAAGAAGAGAGGAACATTGATAGATTGGTTTGAAACTGTAGTCTGAATATGGTTGGGGAAAAGCAATGGCTCAGGCTATTTAATATGTTGCAGCATCTATTAATCGGTTCATTTTCACCGTAAATGGTAAGATGTCAACTTTCCACCAGCAAACGTGAATGTCTTGTAAATGTTACTGGTTCGTTGAAGGATATCCTGTCAATCAGATATTGAACTTTAATGGTACCACGGAGGACATCAATGCAAAGCAAGAGCATGACATAATTCTACGGGAGGCAAGTGAAGATAAATTTAGAATGGACAACCGATATTCGTATGAAGGAAAGCTCTGAAAGTTACGTAGGTCATATTGAGATAGTAAAGCAAACAGCAGGAACTGTTTTTGAACAGACTCAAATCTTTCTGTATAAACATCAGAAGCAGGATGCCGGACGACACCTGCATGTTCGGGAATAGGGCGAACTAATGATATGTTCAATAAGTCCCGAGACTAACAACGAAAACAACATTTTTTTTCAAAAATCGTTTTTATTGATCAATAAAATCTCTTTTTAGGGTGTTACAATCTTTCCAACGCCTTTCCACTATTTCTATACCATGTTTATCCTTTGCTTCAAAATAAGCTTCAGTTTCGGCAATGACCTCCTCATTCGAGCCAAATTTTGTTCCCTGGAGCATTTTTTTGATATCAGCAAAGAGCCAGTAGTCGCTGAGGGCTAAATCTGGCGACTACGGGAGGTGGGGAAGTAAATCAAAGCCCAATTCGTTCAATTTTGCCAATTTTGACTCGTTGCTGTTTTTGTTCCACCGAAAGCAATCGCGGCACCCACTTGGAAAAAACCTTTTTCATGCTCAATTTTTCATGAAGGATTGTAAATACGCTTCCAGATGATATCTGTGTCAATCTCACGGACCTTCACTTTGCGATTTTTCATTACAATTTTGAACACTTCACTCACATTTTCCTATGTAACGGCTTTCAATGGCCTACCCGAACGTTCCGTATCGTTTCTGTCCGTACGACCACGTTTAAACTCAGCATACCAACGACAAATCGTTGGTTTCGATGGAGAAGAGTCCGAGTAATGTTTTTCAAGCCATTTCTGGGCTTCTACGGTGTTTTTACCCATTAAAAACAATGTTTTATCAACACGCGAAACTCGCTTTTTTCCATTTTTCAAACAAATTACAAAGTGATTTTACTCTAACCTCGATAACTCTGCTGTCTGTGATCCGATTGACGTGAAATTTTCACACGTTTCATGTAAAGGTTCGCACTCTATGGAAACGTGGCCAGTTTGGTACTACTAGCACCATCTCTGGGTTAGTTTCGGGACTTATTGAACGATGAGATATAATGTCTTTGTTACCCACAAATCCTGAAATTCTTTAGCACGCCGTTTGATGAAGCCTAACATTTTATTAGCCTTGCAGAGAACCTCATCATAGTGCAAATTAAAACGGTGTTTCTTATCCAAGAAGACATCGAGGTCTACTATGCTGTCTGTTCGGGAAAGATTAGTATTACCGAGGTGATAATCAGCTAATAAAATTGAAGTTCTGCGAGAGAAACTAATCACCTGTCATTTTTCGAGGTTCAGGTATAGGTGGTTTGTGTTGGACCATTCAAGCAGAGCATTTATTTTGTACGAATGAAGCAGAGCATTTATTCTGTACGAATATCGAATCACTGTGGGATGTTATCCCATAGTATAATTTGAGATCATCCGCATAAAATAAATGGGGTACATCGGATAACACATCAGAAAGGTCTGATATAAATATGTTGAAAAGAAGAGGTCCGAGATGACTGCCTTGAGGTACACCGGAGTAGACTTGAATTTCTTTGGACTTATACCCTTGAAATTTAACGGTTTGAGTCCGGTTTTTGAAGTAAGAGTTTAGCCAGCGAAGCAATGGGCCAGTGATTCCGAAATTGCGCAATTTTTCTGACAGAATCGTATGATTGACGCGATCAAAAGCTTTACTAAAATCAGTATAAATTGCGTCAACCTGGTGCCTTTTTTCCATTGCGCAAAGTATGTGCATGTGACCATAACTGTTAGATTGGTGGTTGTGGATCGGTTTTTCCTGAAGCCATGTTGCTGGTCATTGAGACGCTGCTCTATTACGGGCGATATTTAAGAGCATACTATTTTCTCGAATAATTTTGAGATGGCGGATAAAATGGCAATTCCTCTATAATTTTGAAAACTCCCTTTGCTTTTGCTTTTATGAATTGGGGTCAAGTGAGAAGACTTCCAGTGTATTGGAAATTTTCCGCTTACGAGAGACTTATTAAATATGATATGTAGAGGTAAAACTAATACTTCACTGCACTGGAATAGAAAATAAGGCGGAAGTAAATCTGGGCCAGGTCCATGGTGCAGATCAAGTGTTTTAATTGCATTAATGATATCATCTTCAGAAACTAAGAGTTCCTGAAGCGCTGTTTTGAAAACGTTGTTAGTGTTATCTACATGTGAGGTGTTTGGTAAGGAATACACTGATTGAAAATGATCTGCGAAGAAATTACAGATTTCTGCCGGGACAGAGGAACTGCGGTCTTCATAGTTCATTGGTTTAGGATAACCATGAGCTTTGCGCTTAATATTTACAAAATCAAAGAACTTCTTTGGGTTTTGGAGTATGTTTTCGCCAATAAAATTAACATACATTGCATAGGCCTCGCGGGACTTCAATCTAAATTCATTTGCCAGTTCATTATATTTGTTTTGAATTTCATCACTGATATTGGGATGTTTTTGTATAATTTTGTGGAGCTTATTCCTTCTGTTTGTTAAATTTCGAAGACTACTGTCCAACCATGGCTTAGACAGTTTATTCCTCTTTTTGATTTTAGGTGTATGACTTCCAACGGAGTCAAATATGGTCTGGTAGAAAGAGTTCACTGCATCATCTACATCTAGCGTCGAAAGCCTACTAATCCAGTCTACATTAGAAACATATCTCTTAATGCTATCGTAGTCCGCATTACGGAAATCAAATACAATCGAGTTATTGTACGGTAGGCTGTTTGTGTCATCAGAGATGGAATAATCAACTGAAAGTGCGTAATGGTGAAGAGTATTTTTGCAAAGATTTTCCACATCATTAGTTGGATTAACCACCACCTCGTCATAAGCATTCGTGAAAATTTGAACTAACCAATTGCCAGAGGAACTGGGTAACGGAGCTACTTGCTGTAAATCATTGCCGTACAATGTAGAAACTAGGTTCAATATTGTCTCGAAGATTCAATGGAATTAGACAATTGTCAAGTTCGTCAACTTCAAACTTTAAATTGGGCCTGTTAAAATCTCCAAAGATAATAATTTTATCCTCTTCTTTCGAGAGTTCAGCAAGTGAAGAGACAACTCCACAAGCCTCGGTATAGATTCTCTCACTGGACTCTGGGTTGATATAGAAAACACCACCGTACAAAAAAAAAATTAGTTTGTTTTGATTTTCACTATTACATGTTGGAAAGTTTTGAAAGTTGCGGTATTGACGATATCACTCGAGTAAGCGTTGTATATGGCAATTAGAACAACACCTCCTCGGTTTAGGCCACCGCTTAGATAGTCTCATCGTCTTTATAAGTAGACCAACAACTGTCGAGAATCTCTTCGTTACGATGGCAGTCATTCAACTAGGTTTCTGTGAATGCAAGGTTACTGAAAGGGCAAGATTTAGCGTCAAGAACAAGTTTGTTGAGTTTACCTTTCATGCCACTACAGTTATGGTAGAACATTTTGAGGCATTATGTGGTAGAGCCCTTATTGTGGACGAAAAAATTTGTGATGTTGCTTACGTGGCCTTTGGAGCGAGGATGTATAATTTGAGCTTACATGAGAAGCGTAAGTTTCAAGATATTTTTTGGCTTGTTCTGATGTAACACCAAGTTGCTCATAGTTTTTGTAGAGCATCAACATCTATCGGAAGACCTTCTCTCTGGATCATTACTTTTATATTGGTCTTCGTTTTAACGTCGATACATGTTGTGTCTGGTGCTTTATGCATGTAGGCTAGGTCGAACCAACTCATATAATCTGTGCTCACCCAGTCTTGATAGTAGATACTTGCTCTGAAGATCTTTGCCAGATTTTATTGTCGCTTTTACAATCGGAGGTACGAGTGGGTCTAAAAAGGATTGTTTTTCGTTCAAAGGGCTATTGAGTGTGGTAGGTAATTCAATTACACAATTAGAGGACGAAGTCTGAAACCCACTTCTTACGAAGTTCGGATATTTGGAAGGAGATTTTATAGGGTTAAATTCAGAAATTGAGCTTTTATTCTTTTCTGAAGAACCGAATTTTTCTTCAGGTTGATTATTATCAGAAATAGTACTGTCTCCCATCAGCCTGTTATCTAAAGGATCTGGAAGGTTAACAATGTTGTTAGTAATAAATGGTTGGGTGTTGTGAGTAGTATTAATATTCAGGTTTTTGTTGTTAGTGGAAATTATTGTTATATTTTTGTTGTTGTTGTATTTGCTTGGTTGATTATTCCTTGATTTCCATTTCCTGAAGACCAGTCCACTCCAATAGACGCTACCGTTTTTTGATGTGGCATATTTGTGCGGTATGTATACTTTGAACGATTTCGTTTTCTTACTTCTCTGTGAAATTGCCTCCACTCTGCAGCCTTCCAGTAGTAGATTTACTTCCAAGAATTTTCGAAACCGAGCAGTATTCTTTGGTGTTTTCTTAATGAAAGATATTTCGAAATGGTTGTGCTGATGATTTGTTACATTAGCATTTTAATTTTCTCGATCCGCCTGTTCCATCCCTCTTCCGACCAAAGAAAGTTACAAAAAAGAAAAATTGAAAATAAATACATATTTTTTAAAATAATTTTTCCACATTCGACATTTTTACGAACGTTTCCGACTTTTTTGAGAAGAAGGATTGGTGTGTTATTGTTATAGAAGTTATTTCGCAGCTTTTTCTGCAAAAATAAGTAATTCCCTCCCCAACAACAAACTCAAAATATATCCTCCCTGGACTAACGTCATAATCGAACTTTGAATGGCAGGTTGTTACCGTTCGAATAATTATAAAATGGTAAAAACGTTTTCTACGTGTTTGGCAATTTATAGTGAACACTTTAATAAAAATCTATTTCCTTTCATAAATTATATAATTGAAACTATTTACAAACACTTCTCATTATGAGTCTATTCCAAAAATATAGAAAAACACGTAATTATTTCTTATAACGCTTCAATGAATTTGTGGTCAGATGTTTTTCCCTATGGAATTCCACAGCATTTTTTTTTCTTATCTATCACTTTCACCATAACGAAATCTTTATTCCCTACCAATTTGTTTCATAAAGCTAGAAAATTGTAATAAACAGTTGAATTAACTTTTTTTCCGAAGTGCTGCATTCCATCATTTTTCTATTACAAATCGAACAGATTAGTTGAAACAATTCAATAGTTGCTCTAATTGATTTAATTTACAACAGGCGGATACTCGTACGATAAGATTCACGTAATATTTATGGACATAAATGTAACCAAGACAGAAAGAAGACAGAAAGAAAGGAATAAAGTGAAATATTGTAAAAGTCATTGACCATCATCTACTCTAGTTTAACAGATTTTTCATTGACTTGGCAAAGTGTACAATATGAAGTATGCAAGATATTGAAGCAATTTAGAGTAACATTTTTTTCTATGTAAGTGGTATGCAAGTAATTGTAACGGGAATAGAATGGCAGCTTAATTAGATATGAACATTAACTGTCGGGGAAAATTCATTAGGAACGTGATTGCTTTGTAGGTCGTGTATTGAACTCATTTTTCAGAATTTATCATTCCTTTAGATTCATTTTAATTGTTAGTTTATATGCCTATTGGCAAATGATTGTTTGAAAATAAACGCAAGCTTAGAGTTTCGTACTATCTTACAAATCCCTATTGAAATCGCGACCTTTCTATCCTTCTGTCTGCCCGCCTGTCTATCGAAAAAGCTTTTCTCTGCAACTACAACTAGCTACAGATACCAAACGTGGTGGGTGGACTAGAAGTAATAACCTATTAAGAATTCTGGTAAAGACGAAAATTTTTAAAGGTTCTTAAGTGGTCTCCCTATACGAGTATATGAAGGTGAACTTCAAATTATGTTTAAAATGTGGTCATGTGGAGTACCAAATGAAGGTCTTAATTATTGATTGTCAAAATAGTGCTAAAAGGGCCTATCCGTATCAAAAACAAGTTGAGTAGGCAGGAGAGTGCTCTTACCAGAAGGGCTTTGAACCATCTTAAGATTTGAAACAAGTTTTCTGATAGCATGAATCGATGACTTCAATTATTTATCCAAATCGTTCAAATTTATCAAAAAGGTGCCGATTTTCTTTCGTAAGCAATTGAATTAAATGCTAGGCTAATTGAACATTTTAAATTAAACACTACTCCCTAAATTTCCATAAGAAACCCAAAGAAAATAAGAGCACCTAGGTCAATTTGAAATATGTAGCAACCATCAACATGTGTTATAGTTGTTGTAACTCTATACAATTGAAAAAGCTGTAATTCGTTTGATTTTAATCTGATTTCCATGAAATTTAGTTGAGTGAATTTTGATTTCTGAGGTATTTGTTGCCCTTGTACTCATAACAAGCTACCTTTGTTGACGTTTTCAGATTTTTTGCCTCAAAGGTTTGCAATCGCAAGGGGGCGGCTCACAACTTTTTCATGTATTTTGCCTCCCTTTGGACCCCCTGATGCCCAAAATAACTTGTTTATTTCAGATTCTATGAGTTCTAATTAAGACCTTTCATTTGATACCCCACACGACTCCTTTGACAAAAAAAATATTTAGGGGCCACTTCAGCTTAAGGGGGCACCCCCCACAAATATTTTGAGATGTTTGATAAGACTTAAACTTTTGAGAGATCACAACGTTTGACCTTTTTAGCTGCTATAGTTTCTGAGGAAACTTGCTATGAAGTACGAACAGACAGACCGACGAAAATAGTGGGTCTTTGTGAAAAAAATTTTTCAAAGCTCTACGAGTAAAGATGGAAATGCAAAAAATGTCCCATACTTTTTGCCTCCCTCTAGACCACCTGCTTCACAAACTGACTTTTCAAATTCATATTCTAACAGTTCTAATCAGAATCGTTCCATTGATACCCCACTCGAATACCCTTGATCAAAAAATGTTTAAAGGTAACTTCACAATATGGGGTGACCCATTTTAGAAATCTTTAAAATTTTCATTAAGAGCTAAGCTTTGTAACTTCTGACGTTCCTATGAAGTTTAACCACTGTAGCTTCTAGAGTTGCCCAAAACTTACCATGATGCACGGACGGCGGACTTAGGGGAAGACAGGATACAAAACTAGTAGATCTTTTTAAAATTCTTTTCACAAAGCCCCAAAAATGAGCTACAAAATCCATATAAGAGATTTCACCTACACAATGCTTATAAATGAGGTTTCAAAAGTAGATTTTTGGATTTAGGAATTAATTGCTCTAGACTAAATCTACCTGAAAATTTGTTCTCAATCAAATACCACTGTGAAAATTAGTTTTGCACCTTATTAATCAATTCAAGAATTACTGCAAACCGTACACAAATGCCAAAATTTAAACAAGTTGGATAGACCGAACTGCACGCTTGTCAGAAGGGTTTTGTATTCAATCTACGATATATTTGAAAAAAATCGGGATCGTTCCATTTAAACGGCTACGATTTTATTCTACAATCGGATCAAAATGATTCTGAAATGTCTATGTTACTTATCTGAAAGTTTGACGAAGACCTCGAGAAAACTGTAGTGTCTGGTTCGTTAGAGAGCACATAAAATTGAAAAACTGTGTGGTTTGTTACAGTTCATTTGAATGCCGATAGCTTACTTAAATACATTTCGATTTTCATGAAACTTGCTGAATATATGGACCTTATGCTGATCTACTCTAAATGAAGCGTTTCTGGTACACCTCCCAACTGAGAACGTCACCCCATATTTCTAATCCGTACAGTAGCACTGACTCTACGACTCTCATCAAGAGGCATCTTCTTGACGGGGTGGCTTCGCCTACGTTAGTCATACGTCAACTCAGAGCAAATAAACCTGAAACTACCTTCTCCCTCATTGCCCTGATGTTACCTTACCGCTGGCTTCGTTTCTTTTAGCACGTCTTCAACACTGATTATCCTTCATCTAGGGACTCTTTTCTTTGTCAAGATGACCACTTCGGTTTTCTCCAGTGCTAAACTGAATTCACGATCAGTCATCCAGTCTCTCATTTGGCGCATTAGCATAATTCCTAAGCTGCGCTTGTTCAACGTTGTTCCCAGCGACTAGAGCCACAACATCATCGAGATACTCGATCAAGCGCGAATCATCTGGTATCTAAAGCCTCAGTAGCCCGTCGTAAGACCGGTCCCACCGGTCTGGACCATGGATACACCACTGAGCAACACCCGATGTAACTTCCATCCTTCGTTGGCCCTTTGTCTTGGCATAAAGCACGCTTCTCTCCTTCATTTAGTCCGTCAGAAGTCGCACAACATATACTGGAACTTGAAAAGGGCTTTCCAATATATCCAGAATATCCACCCATCTACCGGAGTTGAACGTGTTCCTAATGTTGATTGTCGCCAACAGTTAGGTGCAGCTATGTGCCTCTGCCTTTTGGACCGCCTTCACCACCTCTGCTATCGCATCAATGGTGGACATGCTCTAAGGCCATACTGTCGAGGAGATAGGTCGCCAGCCGCACGAATTGCGTTGTTTAAAATACTCGAATTGAACAGGCTGCATTACTATTATATTCTTGTTGGTGACCTGAACACCAAGCAAACATCATGGCTAAACGCCACAAATAATCCAAGAGGTGTATTCCTGAAATCGTGGATAACAGAGAATCGAATTGAATACAGGTGCAATCTATATGGGTAAGAGTTCCTAACATACCCTAGGACAAATTCATATTTGGACCTCTGCATTGCTGACGCAACACTTGAATTCAGCTTTAATAGTCCTCAACGGAAACTGCAGGTGCTTCCTTATGATAGCGACCATAACACAATCGTAATGGAAACCAATCATCATAGGGACGATATCTTCTTCATTCCAGTTCAACACGAAAATCATCGGTTGAACTTCAAAAAAACAGACCTGAGGAACGTTTCAAAAGAAGTTTAATCGGCAGTATCAGAAGCAATGTCTCCCTTCTGATGATGGCAACTCTTGCTCAATGGTTCCTGACGAGAGGAATCTAACCAACGATGAAATAGATCTCTATTTGTCGAAGTTAGAGAAGCTGACGTTGGAAACGATTGTGAAAGTAGTTCCCAAGATTAAACTTCGAAACAATATGGAAGGATATGAAACACCAACCATTGCAAGGTTGAAAAGATTGAAAAGGCTTCTTCTCACCCGCGTCAACAATATTTATCGACGATTTTTGGACTACAACCATCCCTCGTTGGATCTGTTGAAATTACATCTGAAGAATGTCCCGAACTTAATCCGGTCATACTTCAGGAGTGAGGTCAGCAATCAATGGGTGGAAAAATTGAGGGGTATTAGCCCACAGGACCCAGATGGCGTGTTCGCGAAAGTGAATAGCATATATTTTGCAAGATGTCTCGAGTGAAGGTATCGAATCTTGAAGTCACTAGTGATGAGGTAAATCTTCTCGATAGGGCTGGTATCGAAATTGATAGTATGACTCCGGATAGAAATGGAAACAGGGTTATATGTGAAGGGTTGGATAAACTTGCCCTGATTGGAACGAATTTTGAATTGGTTCATCTACCAAACCCTGAGAGAGGGAATGAAATATTTTCGGAAGTCGTTGAAGCAAAAGTTTCCGACTTCAAATCAAGCCTGAACGGCGAATCAATTCTTCATTTCAATGAAACATCAACATCTGATCTCATACCGAGCTTGAATCTTATTGATTATTTTGTCAGCTATGAAGACTTGTGTTTCATATTTCGCAGGATAAACAAAAAAAAATCATGTAGTACTGATGGTATTCCAAATGTAGTTCTCCGACATTTGCCTGAGGTTGCTATTAGAAATTATTGCATATTGTTCAACAACATGTTGAGCAATTCATATTTCCCAAATGAGTGGAAAAAGGCTAAGGTATTTCCGATCTTGAAGAAAGGAAAAGAATCTTCGTGCCCTAAAAGCTATCGCTCAATCAGCTTGCTGCCTAACATCAACAAGGTATTTGAAGTGATACTCAACAGAGCATTAAACGCCCACATTGAGGAATATGAGTTGATGCCGAATTGCCAATTTGGTTTCCGTGCCAGGCATTCCACCACACATGCAATAACGAAAATAACTTCAGATATCTGTTGGTAACTAAATGATAGACAATGTGTTGGAGCATGTCTCATTGATATGGAGAAAGCCTTCGATACGGTGTGGTTAGATGGACTAGTTTTTAAGCTCCTTCAGGACAAGTTCCCCAGACACCTTGTCGCCATGATGTGTAATATGTTATACGGGAAATCGTTTGTTGTAACTGATGGAAATCTGACAACAATGCACGAAATCAAGGTCTTGAATGGTCTACAGCAAGGAACAGTTACTGCGCCTCTGCTCTTCTCAATCTTTATTCGCAAGCTATTGAACGGCTTTGATTTTAACGTCTCGCCAACGCGATCATTGGTAGCGTTTGCTGATGATCTGATCATCTATACGGCAACCCGAAAAGCTACAATAGTTCAGAGCAATCTCCATAAAATGTTCAATGATGTACAGCTGTACACTGAGAGTTGGCGAATGAAAATCAATGCGCAGAAGTGTGAAACAATCTTGTTTCGGACAACGCTGCAGGGGGTCAGTCAAGACCTGAAACGTTATTGGAAAGATTTCCACATCATGGCTGGCGAGGGTAGTTTAGAACGAGTTCCACATAAATCCTGTGTTTGATACCTCGGTGTTCATCTCGATCAGTATCTGTACTATACTGAACATGTGAAAATCATGCTCAGTAAGGCACTAAAAGTAATCATGGCCCCACGAAAGCTCTTTCATTCCAAATACATTGATCAAAAGGTCAAAATTATCTGTTACAAGACCCTGGTTAGACCAGTTTTGACATATGGATGTCAGATCTGGTACAACCAGAGTACTAGTACTATGGAAAAATTAAGAGTTTATGAAAGGAAATGTCTTTGTGCATGTACTGGTTTGTACAAGAAGCCTGAAACGGATTGGAAACACTTTATATCGAAAAGAAGAATTTATCAAACTGCTCAAGTGACAAGAGTCGATATCTTCATATTGAAACTTCTTCGGAATTATATCGCAAGATCTGTAACTGTGAGTGAAAACCCTTGGATTTCACAGCCGTTCTACCCTACAGACGTGTATATAGCGACTTGCCTCGCTACTGGCTTCATTCCTCCAGAAGCATTCGTGTATTTGGACATGAATCGATACGTTTTTGATTCTGACGGCGTCCCAGTCATATATCACATATATCGACGGGCCACCGATAAGAAGATAAAATATCCTCCGAGTTTGAGTTCACGAGACCAACGATTCCAATGCAGATACTCATTTGCTAGATTCGTTGAAGCTGATCGAATTGAGATGGCGCAATCCAGGTATTGGTGGCTGAATGACAATGTCTAAATTATTTGTGTTTATTTCCAGTTTTTGTGTTTTTTCGTTATTTAGTTTTTGAGTTTCAGCTCATTATTGTTAAATTTAATATTGTTGTTTATTTTGTGTTGAAAATTAGGTATAGGCTAGGTATATGTTATGTTTATTATATTAGGTTAGGGATAAGGTTAAACGCTTAGGTTAGGAACGTTGTTATAGAACTTTTTAGTATAAGATAAAGTTTTTGATTGCATTTTATTATAATTAATTTAAAACATATTAGGTGTAGGATCAAAGTTCACTGTTGTATTAAGATTATAAATAGTTTTGAATAGTGTTGGTTGGTTTTTTCTCCTTTTTCCAATTGAATGAAATAATATGTAATAATCTTCATTGATTTGAATTTGCTATAGTTTTTTTAAAATGTGATTAATGATAACGTATCAATTTAGAGAGTCATTTGGGCCATTAAGTTTTTCATTATTATTGTTTGGAATTTGCTTTATATTCTTTTAAAATTTATAACGATTAGTGTTTAATAAAGCGTTTTTGACTTTGACTTTGAAAAAAAGGCATTTGACACAGTCTGGATTAAAGGCCTATTATATAAATTGAAGCAATTTAAATTGCCTGTGTATATATGTGGAATCATTGAACAATATTTGGAAGACTGTAGTGAAATAGATATGGAAAAATGTCTATGAAGGACTGCGGCGATGGTCTGCTGCCTCAGCGGAAGAGGATGTTGGGATCCGCTGAGGTTGGCCTTGTCTGGGGTCGCGTCAATGCGCTGGCAGGCTAGCGTTGCGGTGTCGTGGGGCGGGTTTTTCCCCCAGCACAAGGACTGGCTACAAAAAGAATTTCGCATCGATGAATTCTGGGGTCAAAAAAAATATGTCGACCGAAGTCGAAAAGGAGGTAATCAACTAAGGGTCGGAAATCGCTGACACAAAGGACAAACTGCACCTGGGAAACAGGAAGACCGTCGGGTAAGGTTTTTTTGGAACCGCTTGCGTCTCAATGCGTCATCGGGAGGGCTCCCGCCGGAAAACATGCGCTTGAGAATACGGCTCGAATGAAGAAAACAATTTTAAGATATAGATATAATACATATAAGAACGAATACATTCTACACTGTATTCATATGAATGCATTTTATGATTATTTTACTTGAAATTTTAGTGGAACCAAAGGAACACATTTTGTTGAAGTTATGTTAGCGGATAGGTATTTTGGGGAAAAATTTGAATCTTCCAGGGGAACACCATCACTGAACTGCTCGAAAAACTATCAAGTAATCCACGACTTTATCAAAAGGAATTCGGAGGCAACCACAAATTGAACTTCGAATGGATTTCACGAGTGTGATGTCAAGATCCTATATGCGGAACGGAACACAAATGGAGGCGAACATTTTCACTCTCAAAGGGGTGCTCCTGAACACTTCTTGCAGTAAACAAATAAATTTTTTATAAACTTTAAAACGATTTTAGAATGTAATAATCTAATTTCTTAAATATTCTCGACTTCGAAACGCGGCCAAGAAAATATGGCAATCGTTTCTCGCGTCTTTCCCGTGGCCCCGTCCAAGTCAAACTCCAGATCCGTCCCAAAACTTGTCTTTCTTCTTTTCTCTTCCCGTGTCTACGGTAATTCGCATCAGCTGCGTTCGATTGCCTTTCGTAATGCAATACACCGTTGGGGTGCACTAAATCAGTGTTCCCATACTCGAAATTTTATTCGGCAGATATAAAATTTTAAAAACAAAAATTAACTGAGGTAAAGAAAAAAGAAGAAGATTTTAAATAGTAATTAAAGTTAAATCTCATGACGAATATAATTAAAGGGAATCGTAAAAATTAATATAAAGGAAAATTGATAGAAAATTACATTTAATAATAATAATAAGAAAGGAAACTTATTTACAAATTACGATTATGAATGGAAGTAATTAAATATTTTCTAAATTTGCCATTAAAATTTTGGGTAGGACATAGCAAGGTTATCGAGCAGTTTACTTGTGTGACTGCTTGATTACTACAGGGCAGCTAATTTTCTCGCGATCCCAAGGCGACGGGGTTGCGAAAAAGGAGCTGAAGAATTTCAGTTGGAGAATCGATTATTTTCGGGGTCGGAACGCGAAGTGGGACGACAGAAGAAAACGGCTAGCAGACGGACAGACTGCCATAAATATTTTCGTTTTGCTGTAAGCGTGTAAACTATGCGTGTGAGTGAAACTACGTACGGATGGATAAAACAGACGTATATATGTATCTATCGACGCAGGTCTTTTGCGTTATATACCCCGGCTTCTTTCCCGGATAGGTCGGTGAGGAGGTAACGATTGGGTCCTACAATCTTCTGTACACGGTTTTTCAGGAAATGCCGGTCTAGCTTGGCGTTATAGTGCCCAGCGACGTCACTTTGGCGGAAATAACGACGAAAAACATCATCCCCGTCTTTAAAATTGGCAGGTCGAGACCTGAGGTTGTAATGCGCCTCATTTGCACGCCCTGCGGCCTTTATCTTCCGTCCGATTTGTTGACGGAGGTCTCCTAAACGCTCTGGGGCTTCAGCGCAACGTCGGGATCTCCCAAACACTTCAATTGCCGTTCCGAAGGTGGCAAAGTAAGGCGAGACACCGGTGACGGAATGATAAGACGACCGCAGAGCGCAAGTGATGGCGGATAATCTGCGGTCCCAATCTTTCTGAGTTGGGTGGACATAAGAACATATCGTGGCTAACAATGTGCTATTCAAACGTTCTGATGCGTTAGACAGAGGAAAGTATATGGGCGTCAGTTGGTGTTCGACACCGTACTGTTCGAGTAGACCCTTAAACTGCCGAGATCGGAACTGTACTCCATTGTCCAAGTACACACTTTCTGGTATCCCGAGCATGTGAAATACTAGACTCTTTAAAAATTTCACGATGGGTGGAGTCGTGGATTTGCGAATAGGTTCCACCGGTGGGAATCTCAAGAGCTGGTCTAACACAACTAATCTGGGTTAAATTCACTAACTCTCTGCCTGTTATTATTAATATCTTTGCAGGAGTGCCACAACGGTCGATCCTAGGCCCAATACTTTTTAATATTTACGTATTAGATTTTTCCATGGATAATGAAAATAAAATTCAATTGCATTCTATGCTGATGATACTATTTTATATTGCTCTGGCCTTAATTTAAAGTTACTGATTCGAAGAGTTAACTTTTTCCTGAAGACTGTACAAGAATATCTTCTAAAGTGGAAACTTACAGTGAATTCAGCTGAGTCAAAAACTATCTCGTTTAGGAAATCTGAATAACATAAGAATATAAAATTAATTCTAATATAAATGTCATTTTCAACGATGAACTGATTGAGGTGGTTGAAAATTTAAACTACCTTGGAGTAACATTATCTGCAAAATGGTCAACGAAAGTGCATATCCAAAGTACTCTTCAAAAACCTAATCTCCAGAAATATGGTAAAAAATAAAGAACTCGATACAGGGATAAAGTTTATTATGTATAAGCAATTAATAAGGCCCATTCCAGCGTATGGATTTGAAGTATGGTGTCATATCCCCTCAAACCAGATGAAAAAGTTAATATATTTGAAAGGAAGTGCCTCTATAGCAAATTACTCGTGGAACAAGCCTATAAAAGATGTAGTTTTGACGAAAATATATTTAGAAAAATAAGCAAGAAAGGTTTGTATAGTAAAAGTTAAGAAGTTTAAGCCAACTGATGAATTTTTGTTAATGCTAATGCTTAAAAATTTTAACAAATTAAGCAACCTTGACAGTGCTGAACTAAATTTATTAGCTGATAATGATTATCTGTAAAGCATATATGAAAATTACACCGATAAATTTCAATACAAAATATTTCCTCCGTCATACTTGTACTATCTGGACAAACTCACATACGAGATGTGACAATTAAGTAATGAGACTAATTTTAATGCCTTGAAATTCCCTTCCCCTTCCCCTCTCCATTGATATATTTACCATCGCTCTAGCTTGTTTAGTTTATTGGCTGCGTCGGGTTGAGTAGACGTGCGTTGGTTGCGCTCGTTACGAAAATGGAGAAATGAAATCAAGAGCAACGCATCGCGATAAAATTTTGCGCCAGATTGGGCGAAACAGCTTCGGAAACGTACGCTAAAATTGTAAAAGTGCATGGTGATAGTGCTCTTACTCGTGCCCAGGTGTTTCGATGGCATAAAGAATTTAAGAAGGGCCGTGGAAGACGAGGCGCGGAGCGGGAGACCAGTCGAGGTGCAGACTGACGCGAATGCGCAGCATGGGCATGCTCTAATCCGTGAAGATTGGTGTTTAACAGTTCGAATGCAGGCTTCGGAACTGGGTATGAACCGTGAAACAATCAGACTAATTTTAACCGACGATTTTGGGATGAAAAAGTTGTGCGGGAAGATGGTTCTACAGAATCACACCATACCACACCGCCCTCAGCGTGTCCCACTATTTAGCCTCTAAAGGGATCTCCGTGTTGCACCAGCCACTTTATTCGCACGATATGTCACTTTGTGACTTTTTTTGTTCCCTAGAACAAAATCGGTGGTAAAAGGAACCCAGTTTGAGTCGATTACGGACATCCAGGCGGCCGTGACGAGAGTACTCGCGGACATCCCAGTCGAAGCGTTCCAGAAATGTTACGAAGCATGAGAAACGTGCTGGAATCGTTGTGTAGCCACCCAAGGGGACTACTTTGAAGGGGATGGTATAGTTGTAGAATAATTTTTAAATATACGGTTTTCATGGAATCAGTCTCATTACTTAATTGTCACACCTCGTAAATGGAGTCCTAACTTTTTACAAATTTTCAATAGTAATAACCTAGAAGATGTTTTAATTTGCAAAATGTTAAAGAAATATCAAAATGAATTATATTTCTACCTCTCTCTATCCCCCTTTTTTAGGGTTTTGTACTAAAATACAAAACCCTATTGCAATCACGACCTGTATCCGTCCGTCCGTCTGTTCGTCTGTATGTCATATCAGTTTTTCTCTGAAACTATAGAAGCTACAGCCATGAAACTTTGTGAAAAGGTCAGAAGTGGTGGCTTCTTGAAACTTTTGGGGTGGACAAATTTTTCAAAGGGGCTTGAGGGGGTCTCCCATGTAAGGAGGTGACACTTCAACGTCTTTTTTCACCGTCGGTAGCCAAGTAGGGTGTCATTGAAAAGGTCTCAATGAGATCTTTTCAAAACAAGTCTCAAAATTGCCGTATCAGTACCGTGGGAGACAGGGGAACGTACGAATTTTCCGTGTACCCCTCTCGTGATTGGACACATTTCATCCAAAAAATCTGAAAAAAACCATGAATATAGACCTTTATGAGCACTACAACTACAAATACGTAAGAAGTCGAAATTCACTCAACTTTGTTAGTAATAGTATGATGTATCGATTTTACATTTTCTTGAATAAAATCTTAATGGGACTCTTAAATTCAATCAAATTCTGTGCAAATGACTATTTATGAGATTGACCTGTCCTGCAAGTCTCATAAAGATCGAATTGTATTTGAAAAAGTTATAGCGGTTTGAATTTTCTTGTATTTCGATTGAGCAATACGGGCTGTATTACTATGGAAACATATGGCTATGGAACAATATGCACGTTTTACCGACTCAGGCACTACAGCTTTGCTAGGATTTGCATGAAAGTTTTAGGAATGATTGGTATTATGAATATCTTTGAGAATTGGTTCAGCTAGTGGTATCAGTTATCGTAAAACACAATAGTGGCCCTGATTTAAATGAGGAGATTGAATAATTTTGAGTTATTTTCTCCCAACTTCAACGTTTAAGATACATGCTTTTAACACTGGATTAAATTTAATGGATGACTGAAGATGAGCACCAACAATTAATACTCATGGGTGAAACAAGTCGAGGAGGCAGGAGATGATTACAGTACAGGGTAGTGGCCCCTGAAAAAAAAATAGCCAAAGGTAGCCGATATGAGTATCAAATGAAAGGTCTTTATGAGAGCTTTTCAAAACATTCCTTAAACTGACAGGTTTTTCTTGATAAGGGGCACGAAAAATGTGTTTCCCCCTCGCGATTGGACATATGTGTTCTGAAAAAATTATTAAGGGAGATATTTATGAGTACAACAATAACAAAAACCCTCGTAAGCTGAAAATCGTTCAAAATTTGTTAAGAATAGTTCACATTTTCTCCAATAAAATCGTATGGATGCCTTTAAACACAACAAAATTCAATATTTAAGCAGCCTAGCACAAGATCCTCATGCTTTGTAAGTTTGATGAAATTCGTTTCATATTCACGGAAGTTATATCCATTAGAAATTCCTCTAATTACAACAAAAATAACACACTATTTTGGTATTTTATTGAGTTTCCATCGAATCGGACGCTACAGTTTGAATTTGATTTTCTTATAATTTTTAGGCAAGATCGATGACATAAATGCTTTTGGTATTTCATGATTTGAGTGATTTTTGTTAGTTCAAAATGGAGAAACAATGGATTTTCTTTAAAACGAACAAATCTCTTCGACATTTTTCTTGATATTTTTCGCTAAATTACAGTGGGCCTCAGCCATCCATCTTTAAAAAAAGCGTCTTTCGATTGCCACGATTACAAGCATCCTGTTGAGTTTAAATGAAAACATCACATCAAATTGTAATCAATGAAGATGATATTTGTACTTGAACTAGGATGATAAGGAAATGTTGAAACGGAATTTTTTAACGCTTTACCGAAAATTCTTTTACAAAATTTGGAGCTTCTTTATGACTTCCTTACTGTGATAAAACATGGGTAAATTAGTCATGATAATCCTGGTAGCAATACTTCTCAAATATGTAATGAATAAGTGGTTAAAATATCAAGGATATTTGCATAGTCGACTTTAAGATATTATGGCAACTGATTTTCAAAAGACAGTTTCGAGAAAAACGCTCTTAAAAATTTTGAGATCGTAGGAGCATGCTCTGAACATGTGGCATGTTCGACGCTGCAACTTCTGTATTATTTCGAATATAGGATAAGCAATTTGCATACATATTCTACAGCATATTTATATGCAATTTATTAACAAACAAAAATTCGATTCTTGTGATCCTTCACACTGAATGACCCACTTAACTGTTTAAGTAATGCTTATTCAGTAAGATACTGCATGCCTGCTGCAAGTTGGTGTGAAATTGAATAAGTGAGGCTTCTAACGTATGTAGTATTACGTTAACCGCCATCGACTTGTTGCATTTATTTTTCCGCTCCCCACAGTAAAAACTGCATCAAGATGAACTATTTATTTCATCCGCCCCAATTTTCTTCAGGCTCCTTGCCGCCCATCTGTAGGATTTTAGCGCCCACAAGGGGGCATTATCGCTCACTTTGAGAAAGACTGCTTTACATGGTTATCAAAATATTTTTTCTGATCTCTAAAAATCGGTAATGATATCCATTCATTTAAAATAATGAAACATTAATTACCCCAAGTGGGCGTAACCCATAATATAATTGACGTACTCGTATTATTCGTTGGGAACCAACTTTGAGACTTTAAACTTTTTAATTTCAAAAAAATATAAAGAAAACGTTTCAAATAAAACACATCAAAGCAGATACCGTTTTGTTATCATATCATCATGAACCGCTTAAAACATTAACTGGTAAAGAAACTGAGCCAAGCCTTTCTACTATTCAAGTCAAGGACATATTTAAATGATCAACAAAATGTTCAATTCACCGAGTTCAACGATCTGATTTGAAAACAAAATATGAATGGATGCTAAATTGACCGATATATTTATCCTCAAGCAAAACAAAACAATTGGATTGAATATCAAATGTGAATAACCGCATAATGTTTTGTTTCTGCATCTTAAGTAGATGCACAACAAGAAAGCAATGGCAATGCAATTTTTTATCACTATTCAAATCTTTTATTTTATCGAGTTAAGTAAGAAGCAAACAGTTTTTTTTTTGGACGAAAGGAGCACAACTTTACCATAGCTCAAACTAATCGTCGAAAAATTGAATTCAGCTAACGGTACGTCAACGACATTTCTCAATTGACAGTCGTGCATAAATTCTATGGAGAAATGTTGGTTTATGACCTTCAATTGGCGATTTCATTGAAGTATCTTTCATTAGTGGTTAATGGCTTTCTTTGAGTTTTTCAAAGGACCGGTGTGAACAATTTCTTCGTGGCTTACACGGAAAATGAAATGTAATGGCCACTTTTATTAACATTAATCCAAACAAAAGATATGGCTTTTCTCATAAAGCAGCGTTAAGAATCTTACAATAGATTTATGGTGCATAGAATCGACACAGAATGTTTAATGGGTTTTTCATGCGGATTAGAAGCATGCATTCATGCTTAATTATTAAATGAATATTTTATAGTTTTTAGTAGTATGGTACTGAAAATAGTTTACGCAACTTATAATCAGTTAAATTATCAATTATTTGCTTTCCATTTATTTTGTTAATTATAATAATAATAATAATAATAATAACACATGTAATAAAAATAATAAATGAAATTTTAAGCGATCTAAGGTTCAGCGCATTAACGGGCAAAAATTTTTCAAGCAATCTTTTTCGTACATTTTACTGAAAAGAATAATTAATTTCCATGTTGAGAAGAAGAAGTTGGCAAGTTTCCCTTAAAAACTCGTAAAACTCACTGAACGCTACTAAATTTTTTTTATACAGTTGTATGAGTTCAGCATCTGGTCTAACTGAGCTTGCCTCGGGGGTACCGTACGAGTAAAGCCTAAAGGCAGAAGACTGCATAATACTTTTCAATAGAAGAGATATGTAAATTTTATGGAGTTTATGAAGAAATTCAGGTGAATAATAAGCAGATGATGCAAACTAAGGTTTCTTTCCCGGGATCCCGGGAAATGGCCTAATATTCCCCTTTTTCGTAATCCCGGGAAATTTTCTTAAATTAAATTCAGAATTTTAATGACTTCGATCACATTTCAATCGAAGCAATTCAACTTTCAGACTTTTTTCCGTCACAGCATGTAAACAGATTATTTTAAAATGAATTTCAGTCATAATTCCCTAAGAATTGAATGTTGGAGAGGTTTGTATGAATAATATTCAGTATCCCGGTTCAAGCGTCGTGCCATTTCGTCAGGTTCGTAAAAACCGTGCACCTTTTTTATGAATTCAATGGGTGACCTCAGACGATTCAGCCTGCTGCCGGCCGCAAACAGGTTAATCAAGTTTTCTTGGACAAGAAGGACGCGACGTCGAGATTGCCTTCTCTCGACGTCGCGTCCTTCTTGTCCAAGAAGACATGATCAACCTGTTTGCGGCCGGCAGCAGGCTGAATCATCTGAACTCGCCCAATGGATGCACTGTTTGCGAGTCAAACTTCTAATATTTATTGTTTACATAATGTCATGCTAAAGGAATAAAATTACAGGCGCGCGTGGCCCTTTGCAGCATGATATGTATATAGGATAGGGTGGGTCACTTTAGTATGTTGTAAAAAATACTTTTCTGTTGACTTCTAGTAGTAAGAAAAATGTATCAAATGGTTACATACGAGTATATGAACTAACTTCAGACCTTTGTGTTAGTTAATACAGTGCAACCAAACGACTAAATGATTGCCATAATATTTCATCCCATCAGTCCCACTTGACAATTTATTATTGCTATTAGAATCCATAATAAAAAAAATATTTTTTCACCCTATGGCAAAATTTCTCTTTGCCTTTATGGACCTTCTGTCGAATGTTTAATTCGTTGAAAAAGAACTTAGAATGTAAACATTTTAATATATGTAAACACTACCTTCTGTAGAAAAATCAGTCACTTCATTCTTTTTAGTAAAAAGTGTGATATGGTTTGCTTGTTTTGCGTGGAGTCCAAAAGTGTTCTTCAATATGGATAGTTGTGTGATCTGTGGTCAATTTGTTCTTGGATCAGATACTTAAAAAAATTATTTTGGTAGGTGAAACTGTCGTCAGTTTGTGCATTTTCACCGTCGTGTAATTCAAGCCAATCAGACGAAGAAGACTTACGACTTATTGAGGATGAATTGAGTTACTATTGTTTCATAGCTCCACCTTTTCAAATGACATTTTTCAACTAAAATTGTTCTCTATGTTTGTATTTCAATATTATTTCAGGTGTAAATTATAAATATAGCCATGTCTGACTACTTCGAAGTCCTTCGTTTGGCAGCATTTCATAAAAGAAAACGATGAAACCGCAAAATGTATTAAATGCAAGAGCATATTAAAGTGTAGAGGTTGGTCAACAAGTGGCTTGCTTCGACATTTACATGTAAAACATAATGTAACAAAAGATACTCGATCTGATTTGTCAACATCAGGTTGTAGTGAAACCAATAAAAGAAA
Organism: Odontomyia ornata; assembly: GCA_963969285.1. Taxonomy (NCBI): domain Eukaryota; kingdom Metazoa; phylum Arthropoda; class Insecta; order Diptera; family Stratiomyidae; genus Odontomyia; species Odontomyia ornata. The sequence goes on from OZ017739.1 coordinate 409,870,457, forward strand.
GAAAGATAGTGATGATAAAATTAAATGCACTAAACGAAAAAAGTCACCCCTTACATATTTCCTTCCCGCTCATAGAGAAACACTGGGGGAAATAGTTAGTAAGCTCGTTTGCCTCGATGGATTCACGGTGAATGCAATTACAAAAAGTAACTTCATAAGGAATTCGTTACGTGACAAAGGATTTGCATTGCCTAAAAACCCTAGCGACGTAATGAAGCTTATATACAAACCTAAGCTTATATACAGACCTAATGAAAAGTCAAGTAATAATTGAAATTTGTTCAAAATTAAACGCAGGACAACGTTGTAGTTTGACGCTGGACGAATATACATCGCTCAAAAACCGACGATATTTAAATGTAAACGTCCATTTTAATGAATTAAAGTTCTTTAATTTGGGAATAATGAGAATAAGTGGATCCTTTTCGTCGGAAAATTGCATTGATATGGTGAGGAATAAGTTGAAGGAATTCAAAATTTCTATTGAAACCCATATAGTTGCATGTGTTACTTATGGTGCAAGCATGATGGTGAAGTTCGGAAAAATTATGAACTGCGAGTATCACTTATGCTATGCTCACGCTATACATCTGGCTGTGTGTGATGTTCTTTATAAAAAAAGAGTAGATTTTGAAGAGACTCCTAATGAAATAAATATATCACAGATAGAAGAAGATGGGGATGAAAGCGATGAGCTAATTGAAGATTTAGATAAGGCCATTAATATAGAATTTGACGCGGGTGTATCAATGGAAGGCATATGTAATATAGCTTATCAAGAAATAACTTCTAAAATTGATATTAATGAAGCTGTAAATAAAGTAAGAGTTATTGTAAAATTCTTTCGAAAATCGCCTCTGAAGAATGATATTTTACAAAATTATGTCAAAGCACAGTTTGGGCATGAAAAGATGGTTTACTTAGATACTAAAACACGTTGGAATAGCTTGTTAGATATGCTTGAACGATTTTTAGATATAAGATCAGCAATTTCTAAGGCGTTGATTGATATCAAAGTGCCCATGACTTTGACTCATGAAGAATTAGAAACGTTGAGTGCCATTGCAGCTTGCTTAAAGCCTTTCAAAATTGGGTTGGAAAAACTGAGCAATCGAAGTGCAACTTTGTTAACTGCGGAAGGAGTGTTTTCTTTCATTTTAGATGAGTTAAATCAACAAAATACAGAATTTTCCAAGCACATGAAATGCTCTCTGATCCAACGAATAAATGAAAGGCGCCCGAAAAGCTTAGTTGGGTTAATGCAGTATCTAAATTGTGGCAAAAAATACAATGCTACTGCAATTGTTGATCTGCCATGTTTACCAACTAAAAACGCGTTGATTCAACAAGGTAAAAAAATAATAACGAGGCTTTTTTGCGTGGAGGGTGAACCATCGTCAAACTCTTCATTTTCCGAAGAAGAGAGCTCAGAAAATGAAGTAACACTAACTCTGAGCGAAAGATTGGAGAAAGCTATTCAGTCAAAAACAAGAATTCAACGTTCTGGCAATATCAAAAGTATGTAGCTCCAGCTTCAGCAAGATTATAAAGCAAGAATTTCTGTTGTTTGATGCTACCGAAAATCAATCCTCTAGCATAATTAAATTGGATGAAGCTCTGAAAACTATACCGCCAACATCAATAGAAGCTGAAAGAGCCTTTTCTGCGGCGGGATTGTTTGTATCAAATTTTAGAACGAGACTTAGTGATAAAAGTATAGATCGCTTATGTTTCCTGAAGTCGTTTTTGCAAAATGTCTAATTATTTTCATTTTATTTGCTTTAATGTCATTAAATATACATTCATATGGAAAACATTACATTTTTTAAATATTTTTATTAAAAATATTATCATTCATAGCACTGTGTATAGCTTATTTTAATTTAATTTTTCATAATTTTATGCATAAATATACTCACATACATATGTACATTATATATTATTGTAGTTTTATAATCTTAAGAAAATTAAATTTATGAAAAGGAATGACTTTGTTTTTCAATTTCGATATATTTCCGGTTTCCGGGTTACTGGTAGCTATTATTTTCAAATTTTTTACTTTCCCGGGAGTCCCGGGAATCTCTGGAATGACTTTTACTTTCCCGGGAAGAAGAAAAGGCCGGAAATTCAGAAACCCTAATGCAAACTAAGCCCATGAAGCAGAACATATGCTGTTCACAAATAAAAAATACTCAAAGAGTGATCGTGAAATTCGCCCATTTTTGCAACCCTAAATTTTACTGTAAATAATCTGCTAAATTATTGGTTACAATTAAAACATGCTTCTGATAACGTTTTAAGTTGAGCACAAAGACATATAAACAAATGGACGAGCAACGAGAATCTGTGTACTCGTCCATGTGAGAAGCAAATCTGCCACATAAATAAGTTATAAATAACTTTCGCTCTCGAAACTATGTGATTCCCTCTGCTTCTCCTTCCCCTTTGTTACCGCACAGGTTTTTCTTTTCTCTCTTCAGAAGAATCGCTTCCCCCACTGACACCCGCGCACACGAACGAAATTTCATTTCACGTGCACACGATTGAGTACAAACAACAAACAACTCTCACGGAAAACTCGAACGTCAAAGCAAAAGAAAATCGAAAAGAGCGCGAACCACGCGGGAAAACTCATGTGTCAAAGCGGATGGAAATTTCATAAATTTTTTATTAAAACAGTGAATTAAAGTTCCGATTACATACGCGCGATCTTTAAAATTAAAAACTTTTTAAATGTGAACGTGTTTCGCCGTGAATAGATTGCTAAATTAAAAGCATATCGCCTCAAACCTCAACTTCACACAACTTTAGCGCAGGTTGCCAATTGCTTCGGCTCTCACGACCGGTTGCGGATCCAGTACTCTCTATATCTATGGTTGAGCATATTCCTAGTTAGTAAGAAATGAGTGATAGAATATGGCTGTCGTGCAAAACGCAATTCATTGAACGTATTTATTGGGCTCTTTCACACCGGAATGGTAAAAACCCATATCCAAACAGGTTTCGCGCTTACGCCCTTATGTTTACACGTTGCATAGTTCAGCCAACCTATTTTTGTATACAATACACGTCTTGCAAGTGTATGTGTCAAAAGGATCATTTGATCGTTAAACGTCGTGCGGACAACATGAAAGCGAAGACAGAGAGATAAGCGATTGAGAATTGATGTTTTAGCCTTGAATTGTGCACGAGGTAACAAAAACTGGAATGAAAAATGTATTTTATGATTGTTAAAGTTTGTCGATCTATTGGATTTATTAGAACCTCCGTGTTTTTCCGCTTTCTGAAAAATATATTCCAAATTTGAATATCCTTTTAAGTCGCATATTTTTCTTGTTGTGTTGTCAACTGGCATATTATAATGCGATCCTATAAAGATTATGCGTACTGTTAATTTTCTATGGATTCACAATACGCAATTTAACTTTATTGAAATCGAGATATTCGTCGTGTTGTTTCCTGAAATTGAACATGGCCTCCGCTTTTACAAATTTGTTAAATGACGCGTAGCTTCTCGCGTCCACGCATCCATTTTTGCATGCAAATTAAAGAAAGGCAATCGTTTCATGACGACTACCTCCTTCACCGAATGTTCAATTCGGAATGATTACCAGTTTGTATAAAATTTCCCCCACCAAATGATCAACAAAGTGCATTTGTGTATGTGCGTTACGCTCGTTCACCCTACAAAATGTTGGCTTGTTTTTACCATCAGGTCCCCTCAATGCCTCTCACTCTTCTTGCCGATATAACCTGTTTAACGCTCACTTTTAACGCTGCGTCTGAAAAAGCCCATTGATTATTTGAACGCATTACCTTCGTGTCCTGCGAACACATTTTTCTGATCTTATGATAACGTCATGAAACAAATGTCGCATTGTTAATTAAATGGACTGGTGAAAAACTGTAAAACGAACAGAAGTATGATATAAGAAAATGTTGCAAAAAATTCAATTTTTGAACGCTTCTCATATTCTTTGCTAACATTTCCTAGGGGGCGAGACCCGGGATATATTTCATTAAATATACTGAGTGCACATATGGTGATCATAGCGAAATATTGGTGTTAGACACAAAGCAAAATTACAAGTTTGCGAGCTGTGGGCTTTCTAAACTGACCAATCTTTTATTATTTCATCCACGTCTATGTGCATAGCCATCTTTCAAACTTGCGAGTTAGCCTGATAAACATACTTGAAAGCAAAACAGAGCAAGAAATGCATATAAAGCAACAGATAGCTTATGGGCGCGAATTGAAAAATTCATTGCAAGCACGGAGAAGTTAGGCGCAGCAAACATTACGTTTGAAATAGTCAAGGCTCGTTTGGGGTTATTGGACAAGTATTGGTTTCAAGCACTAGACGGTCACAAAGTGCTCAATTTGTATTCTCTTGAGCTTGCAGATGAAGAATACTTTACAAATAACATGTTTTCTCATATCGAAAACCATTACATAATGGCTAAATTGAATAGAAAGAGGTGTCAGTTTATAGAAGCTGCTCAAAATAATCAACATCGCACGCTAGTACAACAAAACGTACTGGAGTTTCGCTTTATGAGCTCATCAATTCCTAAAGCAAACCAACCAAAGTTTAATGGTAAGCAAGAGAAATGGTGGGCACTTGAGAGAGCATTTACTGCATTGTTTAAAGACGAGCAATACTTGACGTCGAATTTCAAACAGCAACATCTCATTTCTTGCCTCGAAGGGGAGGCTGCTAGGCGCTTTGCTAACTTCAATGTGACAAATGCGGACTTTGACGTTACATGGCACGTATTATATCGGAGATATAATAACAAAGGTCTTTGACTTTCTACGGAACTCAAATTACTTATTAAATCCGCTCCAGTGAGTACAATGTCACTATCAGAAATTTTGCGGTTATCAGACATAACGGATCAAAGCATTTGGGCGCCCAGATCATTGCAACGACCCGTGAGCATTGGGATGGTTGGTTCATTCAACTAACAGTTACCAAATTAGATTCACCTACTCGTGGAGACTGGGAGAACTCATCGGAAAGTACGGATTCGTCCTCAGCATACAGTCAACTAGTCACATTTTTGGAAAAATCAATCGGAACTGCTCATTCAAACGATACTACAAATATAACAAGCGCGTCAAAACCAACATTAAATTCACCAAAACTAGTTACAGTGCACCATACCTCCAACGTTATGAGCACTCCGTCATACTCTAAGCCAAGGATAAGAGAGCAGTGCTTTTTATACAAAGGAGCGCACTATATAAAAGAGGCGAAACACGTCTGCTCATACAACAAAGCAAGGCCCAATGGCTTTTCAAGAGAAACAAAAAAATATATAAATTATTTTTTAACATTTACTCATTCCAACGTTCCGTCACAAGCAGCACAATTCTAACAACTGTACATCCAAGTACCGTTGCAAAACATGCGGATCAACGTATCAAACGCTCCTTCATGAAGAAAACACGGTAGCTCAGGATGCCCGTCTGTCCACTTCAGCGCATGCAGCAATTGGAATCATCAAGGACACTGTGGCCGAGGCCTATTCTCACGCAGCTGTGATAGTCATACACTATTGGGCCCTGCAATCATTCCACGGACCGGTAAGGCTAGCGATAAGCTTCAGGTACGTACACTCATCGACTCTTGCTGGGAAGGATCTTTTGTTACCGAAAATGTTGCACAGCCATTACGTTTGACTAGCTCCCCTCTGCACTTGAATATTTTCGGAGTGGGCGGGCAAGCTACAGCGCAATCAACATATGCCGTATCTTTATCATTAATATCACGAGTAGATCCTAAGTTTGCACTAAGCTTTTCAGCTGCAGTACTGCCCAAGTTGACGCAACTGCTTTCCCGGTATCAAATCCAGCAAAATTCATAGCCTTACCTATAAGTTTTGTAGCTCACCGAACCGAATTGTGCCAAGTAGCTGTAATCGATTGCATCTTTTAAGCAGATGTTTATGCACATGTTATTTTACAAGGTTTACAAGCTGGTCCTCTGAGCTCACCAATTGCTCAACACACTTGCCTAGGCCTCTCATGGGCCCAGGTACATCCGAATCAAGTTCAGCTACAACTAACTCATTCACGATAACTTTGTTGGTGGAGCCAAATTTATTAATTCATCTTTGCCACTTTATGGTATGGGGATTTAGCCCGCTAAGTCCACAAAAATAACAACACGAATGATTATGATTTACAAATATATCAATCAACAAAAATATCAACACAGCAAAGTATGGCGGTGAGATTGCGAGAGAGCAAGAACATAGAAAAATCTCAAATATATAGTTTGCCGATCCTTACAAAGGGTTGAATTCGTTGGATTGAGTAGCTTATGTCGCCATAGTACTCCCTTCTAAGTGCGTTTGACAGTTTGACATTTCATCGATAGTCAAACATTCATATATTGAATTCGAAGTGGAAGCTTTTGCTTTAGGTCCCAAATATGTACGAGGACATCGTTGATCCGGCATCGTTGATTGCAACGTGAGCTCGGCAAAATGCTCGTAATAAGCTGGTTTCAAACGATCTACAGATATGTTAACTTCCTTCCCATTTATTTCCACGTTGTAAACGTTTGCTGAATGACGCTCGGCTATCCTGGATGGGCCTTCGTATGGATGTCCAAACGGTTTCTTAACGTGATCGACGCGTAGAAATGCATGCGGCCAAGTTGCAATATCTTTTCGCTTGTCGTGGTGTGACGCTGGAGTTGCTCGAGTATCCCTCATGTGTTCACAAAACCTTTGCATGAAGTGACTTGGATCGGGTGGCATTTCTTCGTCAAAGAAAAATTCTCCTGGTATACGTAGGGTTGTTCCATATACCAGTTTCACAGCTGTAACGCCAATGTCGTCCTTAATACTTGTGCGCAATCCAAGCAACATAGTTGGGAGAACATCAATCCACTCCTGGGTATTATGGCACATTAGAGCTGTTGTTCTGATTCACTTGTAACCTACTAAGCGTGCTAACGATTGGGACAAGAAGGATTCGAACTGCGAACCGTGAATTCCAGCAACTGTAGAATGTGGTAACAATCTCGTCCGCTGTTATGATTTTAATAGAAATCGCCTCCGGCCACCTTGTATATCGATCGATCATCGTCAAGATGTAAGAAAATCCTTTGCAGGATTTCAATGGTCCAACGATGTCAATGTGAACATGGCTGAATATTGAATCCGGGATTTCTATTTGTCCAACTGGAGGTCTGGCATGCCTTCCTTTTTTGCTGCGCTGACATGTGAGGCACGTACAAACCCATTCCAATATATCTTTAGACATGCTAGGCCACACATACTTCTTCACTATAATTTTCCTCGTCGAACGTCCGCTAGGATGAGAAAGTCGGTATGTAAAATCGAATATTTGTCTCTGCAATTCTTTTGGAACATATGGTCAAATTTCCTGTGTCGAGAGATCACAGGAAACTAAAGTGTCGTTGTCTTCCAATCGAAATTTCCGCATTTGGAGGCTTGAGTCAGCTCAAACTAAAAGTTTCAATTCTTCACCCTCCTTCTGAACTTTCGCCAAATCCTTCGATGTAACCAAAACTGGCATAACGCAATTATCTACTCGAGATAAAGCACCCGATGTTTCATTCTCTTTTCCAGCAATATGGACGATATTCGTTGCGAATTGCCCAATAAAGTCCAATTGTCTTAATTGTCGTGGAGGCGCTTTGTCCGACTTTTGATTAAACGCATATGTGAGCGGCTTGTGGTCGGGTTTGATGATAAGAACACGTCCTTCAATTATATGCCGGAAGAATTTTATCGCGCTGTAAATTGCTTGCAGTTTACGATCGTAGGTGCTGTATTTTCGCTGCGTTTCGTTGAATTTTTTGGAATAGAATCCTAGGGGTTCCCAAATGCTATTATTCAACTGCTCAAAAACTGCTCCTATTGCTGCATCCGATGCATCAGCTTCTTCTCAATTGGATGTCTCAGCAATGCTGCATTAGCGATTTGATTTTTGCAGTGTTCGAATGCTTTTTCTGCGCGTGCATTCCATGTAATTTCTCTTTTGTCGTTCTTCTTCGCACCGATCAAAAATGCATGCAGTGGAGCACCACCAACAGCACCCAGAAATCTGCGTAATTCCATTACAGTTGTCGGTTTTTTGAATTTGAGAATTGTCTCAACTCTTCCTGAAAGGGGTCTGATTCCATTTTTTCAATGTGGTAGCCGATATGAGTATCAAACGAAAGGTCTTCAAAACAGTTCTTAAACTGACATTTTTTGCTTAGAGGAGCGCACAGGGAGGGGAGATGCACGAAAAATTTGAGAATTCGTGATTTCAATGATTTCTGTCAGTTTGTAACAAAATGGCGACCGTTGAAAAATAGAGAAACAATGAAATAATTTTTAAACACACACATCTCTATGAGATGTTTCCTGACTTCATTCGGTGCTGGTGACTGAATTTGGGAGAAGTTGAGTACAAAACCCTTCCGACATGAGCGTAGGTCTGTCTACCCAACTTGTTTTAATTGAAAACCATCACCGTCGAATTATTCGAACATTTATCGAAACCTGGAATTTATTTTCTAAAGAAGTATCAAAAAGCGGAAATACATTCAAGGGAATGCAGGAACAATCGGGTCTATCGCCAACGATGACGGGCAAAAAAAAGCTAAAACGAAGATTCGATAATCGAAAATTTTATCAGTCATCGAGATCGAGCAGTTAATCAAAGCTAACGAGAAAGCTAAGAAGGTTGAGGGAGAAAACGAAGAGCTCAGACTTCGGATCAAATCACTAGAAGAACTAGTTGGAAAATTGACGTTCAACAAAGCAAAATAAACCCGCAAGAAAAAAAAGAACTAAAGTCAAAACCGATTGAAGGCAAAAAATCTAAGAAACCAAAACAAGAACCTGATCCAGAGGATGTCCTCAGCGCACGCGGAGCAAACGTCAACACGAACTATTATGCTGCGCTAGCTAGACTAGAAGATTCCATGAGTATTGAAGTGGATACATCCAACAAAACTTCTGAACATTTTATTACTAAACCTGATAATGGATTTATCGAGTATTTAAAAATTAAAAATAGGGAGAAAACAGCAAACATTTGGTCTGCTGGTCCATCTGTCAAGGCTAATCAAAAGAAAGAAAAAGTGCCACCAATCAATGTATTTGGGCAAACAGGCAAAGATATGGTTCGGATTTTGGCAGCCGAAAATAAATTAAATGATTTTGAGACCAAGAGATTCAATACCGATAAACTGACGATTAGTACCAAGCCATTGGTTGATTTTCAGGCAGCAAAAATGGCGTTAAATTTCGGGTATGTTCCATATTTTACATACACCCCCAAAAGCGAAAAAACCAGACCCTTTAATTGAAGGGTCTGGACAACGAAGAGGACACCGTCGATCTCCATCAGGTGCTTCAAGAAATTGCACCAGAAATAGAATTTATTTCCGTTTAAGGCTTTGCAACGAGGAGATCGATTGTAGAGCCTAAAAACTTGCCTTATTCCTTAGTCCAGATTTCTAGCACAAGCAGATCAAGTGCCTTACGAAAAATAAAGTACTTGAACTTCCGTGTGGTGACGGCTTCATAAGAGTAAGGTCAACCAGTGCTACAGGTGCCAAAGATTCAGTCATTCGGCTGCGAATTGCGCCATGAAATATAGATGTGTAAAGTGCAAAGATGTCCATGCTCCCGGCGATTGCAAATTGGCTCAGACGGAGCCAAATGAAAAATTATATTGTGTGAACTACGGTGTCTTTGGTCATCCAGCATCATATCGAGGATGCCTCCGGTATCAAGATGCAAAGATAAAATTTACTCCAAAAGAAAGTCAAAAACACCGCAGTGGGATACCTACCAAGTTCGTCAAGTCTGGGATGTCATTTGCACTTGCTGCGAGAGGACCAGCAGATAATGTAAATAAACTAAATAATGTAAGTAATAATAATGAGCTGCTTCTTAAAATTTATCAGCAATTAAATTCCTTATCGGAGAAAATCGATAAACATGATTCAAAAACTAACTTTGTTTTTCAGCGCTTAGGTCTTCCAAATGCCACAAAACAAGTTGACATCCAGTCACATTCCCGTGAATAAGATTCATCTCACCTCAATCAACGTTAACTCCATTGTGAGTCTACATCGACGTGACTGTCTCTTGGAGTTCCTTGTCAAGCAAAAGCCTGACCTGATGCTTCTTACTGAAACCCACCTCGATTCGCGGCACTCCATGACATTCAAGGATTCTGTATTCGCAAAAAACGATAGGGTAAACGGCGATGGAGGAGGAGGCACCAGGATATTGGTGAGAAGACCCTTTTGTTTCCAAAATATTGAAAATGTCGAATTCATAAGCTTTGAACCTCTTGAAGTGTCCGTTATCAATATCTCACTGCCAGGTGGGGATAACCTCTTTGTTATCTCTGCCTTTGCAACTGGTCGAAATGTTCTCATGTTCAAGCAAGCGCTCAATTCCTTGTTTGAAATATTTGAATTGAACAGGCTGCATAGTTATTATATTCTTGCTGGTGACCTGAACGCCAAGCATACATCATGGCTGAACGCCACCAATAATCCTAAAGGTGTATTCCTGAAATCGTGGATAACAGGGAACCAAATTGAATACAGGTGCAATCTATATGGGTCGGAGTTCCCAACATACCCTAGGACAAATTCATATTTGGACCTCTGCATTGCTGACGCAAGACTTGAATTCAACTCAATAGTCCTCAACGGAAACTGCAAGTGCTTCCTTACAATAGCGACCATAACGCAATCGTGATGGAAATCAATCATAGAAGGGATGATCTCTTCCTCATTCCAGTTCATCACGATAATCATCTGTTGAATTCCAAAAAAACAGACTGCGGATAGTCTCAAAACAAGTTTAATCGGGAGTACCAGAAGCAATGTCCTCCTTCTGATGATGGCAACTCTTGCTAAATGGCTCTTAACGAGAGGAATCTAACCAACGATGAAATAGATCTCTATTTGTCGGAGTCAGAGAAGCTGACGTTGGAAACGATTGAGAAAGTAGTTCCAAAGATTGAACATCGAAACAATATGGAAGGATATGAAACACCAACTATCGCAAGGTTGAGAAGATTGAAAAGCCTTCTTCTCATACGCGTGAACAATACTTATCGGCGATTTTCGGACTACAACCGTCCCTCGTTGGCTTTGTTGAAATTACACCTGACGAATGTTCAGAACTTAATCCGGTCATACTTCAGGAGTGAGGTCAGCAATCAATGGGTGGAAAAATTCGGGGGTATTAGCCCACAGGACCCAGATAGCGTTTTCGTGAAAGTGAATAACATATTCCGTAAGAAGTCGCCAGTGAAGGTATCGAATCTGGAAGTCACTAGTGATGAGATAAATTTTGTCGAAAGGGCTGGTATCGAAATTGATAATACGACTCCGGATAGAAATGGAAACAAGATTATTTGTGAGGGATTGCAGAGACTTGCCCTGATTGGAACAAATTTTGATTTGATTCATCTACCAAACGCTGAGAGAGGGAATAAAATAATTTCAGATGTCGTTGAAGCAAAAGTTTCCAGCTTCAAATCAAGACTGAACGGCGAACCCACTTTTCATTTCAATGAAACATTAACATTTGACCTCGTACCGAGCTTGAATCTTATTGATTATTTTCTCAGCTATGAAGACTTGTGTTTCATATTTCACAGGATAAACAACAAGATATCATTTGGTACTGATGGTATTCCAAATGTAGTTCTCCGACATTTACCTGAGGTCACTATCAGGAATTATTGCATATTGTTCAACAACATGTTGAGCAATTCATATTTTTCAAATAAGTGAAAAAAGGCTAAGCTATTTCCAACCTTGAAGAAAGGAAAAGAACCTTCATGCCCTAAATGTTTTTGCCCGATAAGCTTGCTGCCCAACATCAGCAAGGTGTTTGAAGGGATACTCAACAAATCATTAAACGCCCACATTGAGAAATATGAGTTGATGCCGAATCGCCAATTTGGTTTTCTTGCCAGGCATTCGACCACACATGCAATAACGAAAGTAACCTCAGACAATTGTTGTAAACTAAACAACAGGGAATGTGTTGGAGCGTGTCTCATTGATATGGAGAAAGCCTTCGATACGGTGTGGTTAGATGGACTAGTTTTTAAGCTCCTTCAGGACAGGTCCCCATACACCTTGTTGCCATGATGTGCAATATGTTATACGGAAAATCGTTTGTTGTAACTGATGGAAATCTGACAACAATGCGTGAATTCAATGTGTTGAATGGTCTACAGTAGAGAACAGTTACTGCGCCTCTGCTCTTCTCAATCTTCATTCGCAAGCTATTGAACGGCTTTGATTTTAATGTCTCGCTGACGCGATCATTGGTAGCGTTTGCTGATGATCTGATCATCTATACGGCAGACCGAAAAGCTACAATAGTTCAGAGAATCTAAAAAATGTTCAATAATGTTCAGTTGTACACTGACAATTGGCGAATGAAAATCTATGCGCAGAAGTGTGAAACAATCTTGTTTCGGACAACGCTGCAGGGGTCAGTTAAGACCTGAAACGTAATTGGAAAGATTTCCACATCAAGGCTGGTGAGGGTAGTCTTGAACGAGTTCCACATAAATCCTGTGTTCGATACCTCGGTGTTCATCTCGATCAGTATCTGTACTATACTGAACATGTCAAAATCATGCTCAGTAAAGCACAAAAAGTCATGGCCTTACAAAGACTCTTCCATTCCAGATACATTGATCAAAAGGTCCAAATCATCTGTTACAAGACCCTGGTTAGACCAGTTTTGACAGATGGATGTCAGATCTGAGTGCTAGTACTATGGAAAGATTAAGAGTTTTCGAAAGGAAATATCTTCGTGCATGTACTGGTTTGTACAGAAAGACTGAGACAAATTGGAAACACTTTATATCGAATAGAAGAATTTATCAAACTCCTAAAGGGACGAGAGTCGATTTCTTCAAACTGAAACTGCTTCGGAATCATATCGCAAGATCTGTAACTGTGAGTGAAAACCCTTGGATTTCACGACCGTTCCACCGTACAGACGGGTATATTGCGACTTGCCTCGCCAGTGGCTTCGTTCCTCCAGAAGTGTATTTGAACATGAATCGATATGTTTTTGATACTGACGGCGTCCCACTCATATATCACTATTATCGACGGGCCACCGATAAGAAGATAAAATATCCTCAGAATTTGAGTTCACGAGATCAACGATTCCAGTCGAGATACTCATTTGTTAGATTCGTTAGAGCTGGTCGAGCTGAGACGGAGCAATCTAGGTATTGGTGGCTGAATGACAATGTTTAAATTACTCGTGTTTGTTTTCAGTTTTTGCGTTTTTCGTCACTTAGTTTTTGAGTTTCAGCTCAATATTGCTACATTTAGTGTTCTTGTTTAGTTGTGTTGAAAGTTAGAGATAGGTTAGGCATGTGTTAATTTTATCAGATTCGGTTAAATTATAAAGTTTAACGATTAGTTTAGGAATATTGTGAAAGAATGTTTTAGTATAAGATAAAGTTTTTGATTGAATTTTATTAGAATTAGGTTATAACATATTAGATGTAGGATTAAAGTTCACTGTTGTGCTAAAATTTTAAATAATTTTTGAATAGTGATGGTAGGTTTTTTCTTCTTTTTCCAATCGAATAATAAAATATGTAATAATCTTAATTAATTTGAATTTGCTATGGTTTTTTTTATCAAATGTGTTTAACTGATAACGTATAAATTTAGAGAGCCATTTGGGCCATTAGGCTCTTGAATTGTTATTGTTTGGAATTCGCGCTTTTGATTTTGAATTTGAACATTCAAACGATACATGTATAAATTTGACAGCAATTGGACTATTGATTCGTGCATTGCTTTTTGATGAAAAAAACACAGTGGAAACCAAACAATGGCTTGATAAACATTATCCGGACTCTGCTGCATCGACACAAATGGTAGAGACGTTGGTTGCTGAATTTAAACGTGGTCGTACCAGCACAAATCATGCAGAGCGCAGTGGATGCCAAAATGAGGCTGTTATTTCAGAATCACCAAAAAAATCCACAAAAAGGTTATAAAAGATCGCAAATTGAAGGCGCACGAGCTAGCTGACATTGTAAAGATATCAGATGGTAGTGTTTTTACCATTTAACATGCACATTTGGGTATGCGAAAGCTCTGTGCAAAGTGGGTGCCACGTGAGCTCACAGTTGACCAAAAACAACAATGCATTGATTCTTTAGAGGAGTGTTTGGCGATGTTACACCACAATAAGATCATGGCTTCACTATTACACTCCAGAATCCAAAAGAAAGTCAGCTGAGTGGACAGCAGTCGACGAACTGAATTCAAAGCGAGCAAAGACGCAACAGTTGGCCAGTAAGGTGATGGCGTATGTATTTTGGGATGCGAACGGATAATATTCATCGAATATCTCCAAAAAGGAACCACCATCAGTAGCGAAAATTACTGTGCCCGGAAACGGCTCCATTTGCAAAAGCAAAAAAGTGTTGTTTTACCAAAACAATGCACCGTGTCATAAATCAATGAAAATGATGGCAAAATTTAATGAATTTAGCCCCCAGCGACATTTTCCTGTTTTCAGATCTGAAGAGAATGCTTCCTGGAAAGAGATTTAAGTCCAATAATGAAGTAATCGCTGATACTGAGGCCTATTCTGATGAGAAAGATAAATCGTACTATAAAAGTGGTATAGAAAAGTTGGAAAATTGCTATACTCGTCATATCGCCCTTGAAGGCAACTATATTGAAAAATGAAATCGAGTTTTATCAAAATTTTGTTTTTTTCTTACCGACCCTACGGACTTATTGAAGGACCTGTTAGCTTCTATAGTTTCAGAAGATAACTGCTGTGGCATACAGACGGATAGTCGGATAACGGTCGTGCTCTCATTAGGAGTTTTTTTTTGTACCCAATACACAAAAAAACGTGGGTTGACAAGGTTTTGTTGCACCCAGTGCAAAAAAATTCATATGCATAGACCATCGTGAGTTATTGTGTCTCGATTCATTGGATTGAATTTTATGTTAGTTTTATTTCAGTAAATTAATGGTTAATAAACAGTTTTTCATTGCTCCTTACAGTTTTTAACACAAAAATAATATAATGTAATATGTTTCTCTGCGAGCCGAATGTATATGAACAGTGTACCTCTTATATAGAGTTTTGCATTAGGTCTATGTCAAAACGTTAGTAAAAGTCAACATTTTCATTATGGTAAAGTTCACGGACCAGCAACGTTTGGAAATTATAAAAAATTACAATTAATTTACTAGTATCGAAAAATCATCTTCAGCGATGAAGCTCATTTCTGGCTCAATGGCTTTGCTAATAAACCAAATATGCGTTATTGGTTACCAACAAACCCAAAGGTACTTCTTAAGACACCATTACATCCGCAAAAAATTACTGATTGGTGCTGTTTTCATGTCGGAGGTGTGATTGGGCCGTATTTGTTCGTGGATGAAAACGACTATCATGTTACCGTCTATGGAGAGCACTATCGTGTTATGTTGGAAGATTATCTGTGACCAGAATTAGATGAATTCGACATCAACGCTATGTGGTTTCAACAACACGGTGCCATTCGCCACACAGCACGCCTCACAATCGATTTATTGAAATTTATTTATTGTTATGTCCTTAATGGAAAACCCTATGCATGCTTATGAATCTCCGGTTAAATTAAATACACATTTAGGGGTTTAAGCAGTAATTGTACGTGTCCTCAAAATTTGAAACCAATCGGGCCATAAACAGCTAAGTTACAGTTGATTGTATATTTAACAGTTACAACTACAACAAGAAACTGACACTGAAGGTGACTCAATGGAGTCGACACGCCTATGCTCACATAACAAAGCAAGGCCCGACGGCTTTTCAAAAAAACGTTGATGAAAATTTTCGAAATTGTTTTTAATATTGATATGTTATCATGACTACTCAGACATTGCGGTCAATACACCCAAAATAATAGAATTGTTTATCAATCAACTGTGCTGTTTCGATTTTGTTTATTCACTGACCTAGCCCATTAACCCAATTACGCGCAAACTTGAGTGAAAGTGCACATGTAATCTATTCTTTGTGTGACAGTCTGAGTCATTTTCATTCGACCTTGACATTAAAATTTATTTTACATCATTAACAATAACAAAATAATTGACGAAAAAAATGAGCTTTAAGTGCAGCCTCCCAAACTGTGTTGCTTTCGACAACACATTTAAATACGTTACCTGTAAAGGATTCTGCTCACGTAAATTAAATGGGGCCTGTATGGATGCGCCAAGAGATTGGTATAATCTCTACATGGAAGCCCATTTTATTTGCTCTGATTGTCAAGGCTATGAACAAAAGCTTAGTGAGATGTATGATCGCATAATAGCGCAAATTGAAGTGATGATGGACGACAAAGAGCAACTTATCGCACGGCAACATTCAAAATTTCGAGCAAATGACGAAAGTTTTAATGAAATGGCCAGTTGCTTTGATGAACTTTCTCCATCACTATCCAGTAGCAATCAAAAAATATGCAAAGCTCTAAATATGGTCGACACCCAACTGATATCAATGAAGGAATTATTATCTTCTAGTCAACCTACAGTAAGCGATACTTTCAGTAGCAGTAACATCAGTGAAATGCTTTCAAAAATAGCCACCAAACTATCTAAACAAGAAGCTGGACACATCGTACAAAACTCACATATGAATGCGAAACTAGAAAGTATGGAAAGACAAATTGCTCGTTTAGAAAGCAAACTTGAGGAGCAAAATACAGTACACACAGTAGTCAAATATGTGGACTGTTTTAAGCAAATGGAACCTGGTAACTGTGTTTCCCCGGTGAAGGAGAATCTAAACGCCTCAGCTCAATTTCCTGTTATCAACAAAAGTATATTCAAGCTTGGCGTGAATTAGTCTGAAGAAGACTGGAATAATAGAATATCCAAGCTGGAGGCTACAAACTCAAGGAATGCTCTTGACGTGTCATCAACCGGGACTAATTCATACGCCGTCTTCTACTTAAAGAAAGCTCCTCGCAATATGGGAGTAGATGGAGTCCGCCGGAAACTCGAGTCAGATTTTTTAATCCAAGGCTGCAGAGTAGAAGAAATGGCACATTTTAGCAAACGTAGACGCACATTTAAAGCTTTCATCTCACAAAAATATGCTTGGCTTTTCACAAACGTAAAATCTAACAATAAAACCTACACCTGGGATAGTATGGTTTTTAAAAAGTGGAAATCAGCAACTAAATTGCCATGGCTGGAGATGGACAATAGTACTACAACGACGATGACGAAATCAGCAAAAGGTTTAAAAAAATCTTCAGTTAGCATTAGTTCTACTCTAACAGGTAACCAAATTTATAATTCTGTTGTAACTCCACTTTCCAGGCAAAATCCTTATTCCAGAGTTGTCCCAGGTAATATAACTGCAGGTAATTCTTCATTAACTGCACATAGCCAAATTATCAATACTGTAGACAAAATTTCCACTTCTTCTACACACAAGACTGATAATGCAATCGATCCACATTCAACAACGTACTACAGGCCTTTGCAAGGGATCGAGGCTTCCTTTTCCACCACCAGTATTACGGAAAATACGAAAAAATCTTCGCAGGTGTATACGCCTTCTAATAAATACCCGAATTTTGTACATGGAGGTTTTCAAACACCTTTATCCCCACCATTGATTCAGATGCCAGCACCAACGGATAATCTATCAATTACCAGCAATTCCTTTATAGACCCCCTCACACCTCCAGTTGTTAAAGCATCTATAAATTCGAGCGCTGATCTTGAATGCAGATATCTCTTATCTAGACTAAGAGATCATAAAATCTATGAATATGTCAGATTGTACCTAGCATATATGTACAAAGCTCCCGATACTACGTGTGTTGATGGCAAGACGAAGACCAACCTGAAAGTTATGATCCAGCGGGAAGGTCTTCCTATAGAAATCGAGGCTCTCCGTGCACTATATTTAAGATTTCACACAGAACTAGGCGTGACATCTGACCAAGCAAAAAAAGACTTGGACACGTATGCTTCACATGTTAGCTCAAATTACATTTCATCGCTTCAGAGATCAAGAGAGCAACATCATAAATTTTTTCGTCCCCAATAATACGCTCACTTCTAAACGCCTTAGACTTTTTTACCACAACTGCGGAGATATGAGAGGAAAGGTCAATAGACTTTTTTTAGACGCCAAATCATGCCACTTCAATGTTCTTTCCTTGACCGAAACTTGGTTGAATGACTCTTTTTTAAACGAAGAGATTCTTGATGGCAGCTGGACTATTTATAGGGAAGATAGGGATTCCCGCAGTACTGGGCAAACTAGAGGAGGGGGGGTTTTGATTGCAGTTCATAACTCTTTTTCTAGCGAGGTCGTCACTACAGTCCCCAACAAATCCTTCCAGCATAAAATTGTCTGCATCAAAATGCCGAAATCAAACATGTACATTGGAGTTTTTTTATATCCCTCCTAAATCCGATGTATGTGATATAATTTCTTCACTCGCTGCTTCCATCAACGTAGAAGATAAGATTATTATCTCCGGTGACTTTAACCTGATTTGATATTCATGACTGATGAATGTGATAAAGGTCTTCTTCCAGTTAATCTCCAAGATCATATGGACTTCAACCTGATGAGCACTTTCTATGACAATGATTTGTAGCAAGTTAACATGTCCCCCAACCATTATGGCAACAACTAGTGAAGCGGACCATTTGTTTTCAAATAGCCTCCATCATTCCGCACTGTCTATTGAATTGTCCACTGCTGAAGAAACAAACCATCTATCTTACAATATTTCAATTGTATATGATTTCTATAATGCCGACTTCGAAAGCATTAGTAATCATCTCAGCGCAATTGACTGGACTGGTACGCTTACAACGTTAGATGTAAACGATGCAGTAGATCATTTCTACAAGTGTTCTATGGACGACGTTGAAAGATACGTACCTAAGATCAAAAAGAAAAATAAACTTTCAGAGCCTTGGCTTGATAAGGATCTCCGATATTTGCGAATCCAAAGAAATAAGCTCAACAAAATTATTCAAACAAAAACCAATGTGAGTCTTGAATTGAAAAGTAAATATGATGAGCTGGCAAAAGAAGATCTAGGGAAGCATATAAGTCATCTGTTAACTCAATTGGTGAGAACATCATCAAAAATCCAAAAAAGTTCTTTGAATTCATAAATATCAAATGCAAGTCTCAAGGTTTTCCCAAGTCCATGTCCTACCAGGAATCGACGTCATGTAACCCTGAAGATATATGTGAGTTTTTCGCTAAACACTATCAATTCGTATATTGTGCGACCAGCTATTTACCGTATACACCTTCTTCTGACATATATTCCGCACCTCTAACTGAGAACATCTATATTTCCACAGAAGAAATATCTAAAGTGATTGAGGAGCTTGATTTCAATAAAGGACCCGGCCCTGATTTAATCCCTCCGCGCCTTTTGTGCCAGTGCAGAGGGCAATTAATTTTACCACTTCACATTATTTTTAATAAATCCCTTTCTTCTGGAATTTTCCCGTCTCTCTGGAAGTCATCTCATTTGACCCCTATTCATAAAAACAAGGACAAAAGATCTGTTGAAAATTACAGAGGTATTGCAATTCTATCGGGAATCCCTAAACTATTTGAGAAAATAGTTGGTACGAAGATGTCTCCTATAGCATGGCTTCCGTAAGAATCGCTCTACGACAACAAATCTTACAGTAATGGTCTCTAGCATTCTCTGTGAGATGAAAAAAGGGTACCAGATCGACGCGATTTACACTGATTTCAGCAAAGCTTTCGATCGTGTCAACCACAAAATTATGACTCATAAGCTGAAGAAGTTTGGGATTAGTGGTTCTTTGCTGGACTGGATTGACTCATATCTCCAGAATCGGACTCTGTTTGTTAAATTTCAAGGATTTGTGTCCAAGAAAATCGATGTTTGCTCAGGTGTACCTCAGGGCAGCCATCTGGGTCCTCTACTATTTAACATCTTCATTTCGGATTTTTCTGCAGTTCTGTCTGATATTCCTCACCTATTTTATGCCGATGATCTTAAACTATACCACGTGATAACTTCCCAAAAGGACTCACTATTCTTACAAAACAAGATTAGTTCCCTACTAGAATGGTCAAAAATAAACCAACTGTCTTTAAACTTTGATAAATGTCAGGTAATTAGTTTTTCTCGTTAAAACACCGTCATCGCTTCTGACTATCATCTAAACTACCAAAAACTTAGCAGAGTGGACAGTATAGTAGACCTCGGCGTCATTTTGGATAGTAAATTGCGCTTCAATTTACATTACGATGAGTCTCTCTGTAAAGCCTATAAGCTCCTTGGCTTTATTAAGCGACGATCTAAGGGATTTCAGAGCGTATGGGTTTCAAAATCATTATATGTTTCTTTAGTAGGTCCCATTCTTGAATATGCCTGCCTTGTTTGGGATCCTGCCTTTGATTTCCATATAGACCGACTTGAGTCTGTCCAAAAACAGTTTCTACTATTTGCGTTGAGATCACTATATGATCCGAAGAATTATAAAGATTTACCATCCTATGAGCATAGACTCCGTATTCTCAATATGTCCTCACTAGACTCTCGAAGAAAGATGATAACTTGCTGTTTCACATTTGATGTTCTCAGAGGCAATATAAAAATACCGTCCTTAGGGATGCATCAGACTACGACTTTTTAGTAGTAGCCAGCGATTTGTAGACGCAAATGTGTACACACTACGACAAGATTTGCAAAGGAAGTTCAGGCATGCGCAGAACTAATATGCTCATTTGAAGGTATGTTTTTGCCAGGAACACATGCGCTAACTCATTTGTGCGCTATGGAAGAAACTTCCGTGCACGTCAGCTTCAAATGTCCAAATGATGTGCGCCTGCGCGAGTTTCACAAAAACTACCTACTGAACTGGTTTTAGGAGAAATCGCAAATTCCTGCGACTGCCGACCTGGACAAAATTGTCGAAAATCGCAGTGTGCGGGCTCCCATTTAACCATGTGTAACTTGCGACAGAGGTGCGGCTAAATAGTCGTAGTCTGATGCATCCCTTAGTTGAAAGAATAAAAATGAATGAGAAAATACGTTTCACAAGGCATTCACGTCTGCTGGTTGAAAAGCGTCATCACACAATTAACGCTGATAACGAACCTATAAACAGGTGTTGCAAAACATTCAACTCACTAAGTGTGCATTACTCCCCAACAATTTCCAGATCCCAATTCAAAACTTTGTTGTCTAATGCCCTATCCTCTTAATCCCATCATTTCATTCATAGATTAAGAAAAAATATTGTACTTTCATAAAATTTCAATAAATTGTAAAATATATTTTTAAATTTTTGTACCTCTGCCTTGTTTGGCAATAAATAAATAAAAAATGGGGGTGAATTTCTATACATAATAACCTTGTGTTAGTTTTTCGAACTCAGTTTATGGAATCGGTATATCAGTCAAGTTTTGATATTTAGAAGACGTTGTTTGGGTTACTAATTGGATTACAAAACTCTTCTGGCGGCTCGTTCATTTCTGATCTACAGCCATGTAAAGATAATTGCGAATTTGAATCGGATCCACCTCCATTTTAACTGTTAACCACAACCTGAAGATTCAATTCCCGCCCAGCTTCCAACATTCAACACCCAGTCGAAGAAATTATCACTACCATAAAATTCTTTCAGTCAATTATTTAAATTATGCGAAAACATTGTTGACTTCAAAATCTAAATATTTTTTCTGGACTTAGCTGCTACGACCGTCACTTTCACTTTGCTTAAGCTCACGCAACATCATCGTCATTGAAAATGCCGTCCATATTTGAATACCTCCTTAAAGATTACAACATAAACAAGCACATCTAATCTCCAAAATCAACGACTCCTTTGTCATAATATGAGTTTACCTTCAAATGTGCTACGTCATGTTGATTTTGCCCAAGGAATTGTGTGAAGTACTTCCCTAAGAAATGGAAATGTTACCAAGCAAATAAATCAACAATTTTCTGCACGAAAAAACATTTTAGTGAAGCGCGATGTTGGTTTTTATCGAAATGGGTTTCGTCTCGGATGTAAGCACATTAAAATTAGAGTTTGCACGTTTTTATGTAACTGAAACTTTTAGCGAAAGATATTAAGGAAATGAACAAGAAAAAATTTCAAATAGCGCGGGAAATTTTTTCAATTAGTTATTTCCAGAGCAATGACTTACAAGTAATTAATTTGGATTAAATTATTCTCAAACGAGGTTTACAACAATGTTTAATTAGAGAACAATAAAATATCTCCAGCCGAAAATGAGGTTTCACTGATAAGAAAAAAATGTTGTTTCATATTTGATTAAACAATCCAAACAATCCAAGCATCAAGTGTGAATCTTGATTGAAGAAAGTACAATAAATTTCATTAAATCTCATAAAATCCCGACTGAAGTCATGAGGTGACTTTTTATTGCACCCAATTAAAATCAAATAAAATTGCAACGATTTCAAAGAGTGAGAGGAAATCAAAGACTACTGGCCACTGCATTAGAAAGGCATAATGCGGAACGCTCTCAATTTAATCTTTTTAAACTTTTCTACCTTAAACTTGCACTTACAATCTGATAAACGAAAAAGTGCTATCTTTTGAGTTTTTAACAGCTCTGAAGAGCATGAAAAAAGTTCACATCCACTCACCTTTGTATTCCAATTTGCTTTCCCATGCTTGCTGCAAATGTTGTTGTTGTTGCTGTTTATATTTTTCGATTTATCGGCCGACGTCATTGTGTTTTGTTGGCTGTAAGAGAAAATTATAATCAATTTACCATTGCGAAGTGAAAATAGTTGAAATGTTGTAAAAACTGAAATAAATTGCAATCTATGTTGCAAATTTTTCCAATGAAAGTAAGAATGGTTACTTACAAGGCAGAGGCCATTTCAAAGTATAACAAAAACAACTGAAGGAAATGTTAAGACTTGAACAGAAGAAATTCGAGTGGAGATTGTTGTCAATGAAGATTTGAACAATTTTTGAAGCGAAACTCCACTTTCTTAATAATTTTATTTGGGAGCTTAAAAAAATGCGACATGAAAATACTTTGTTGAATATTTAGTCTGAATTAGATGTTGGTGATAGTTCTTATGGAATAAGAGTCTTCTTGACTCTAATTCCATAAGAACTAGGAGACGAAAATTAATCTTTTCATTTCGTGGATGTGAGGTTTCTTATATCTCTGAATTAAAAAATAAAGACATTATTTTCATTCATATCTGCATGATAAGAACAATTGTCGTTTCTTTATAAGAGTCAAGTTATTAAATAATAAAACCCTCTGCCTGTGACCTGTGCTATGTGATAGGTGTGAAATATGGACCCTAACCCGTGCATTCGCAAACATATTGGACACTTTCGAAAAACAAGTCCTTCGGCGGATAATCGGAGCGAAACTAAAGACGGATCTATGGCGAATTCGATGCAACCATGAGCTGTATGAAATTTTTAACGAAGCGGAGGTCTTTATGATTATAAGACTGCGGAAGCTGCAATAGGCTGGCCACGTGAATCGTATGGACGAACAACGGATACGCAAAAAGGTATTCGGTGGGAGAACTGAAGGGCGGAGTCTAGTGGGGAAACGAGAGAAGCAATGGTCTGACTCGATCGACGAAGACAATTCATCGCTGCTTGGGTTTCAGAATTGGAGGACGCGATCAACAGGCCGAGACATTTGGAGGAGCTCATTGCAGGAAGCAAAGGCCCGAGAGGGGCTGTTGTACTACGAAGAAATAATTATAACAATTGTCGGAGATTTATCTATCACTACGATTACCATTGTCCAGGCGCAATGAGAAACCAGTTTTGCAACCAGTCAGTCTCACCACGAGCTTCGACACGTTCGGTTCCCTGTGCGCGTGCACGCTTCTTGCTTTAATAAATTTAAACTCTGTAATACAAAACGTACTCATATCCTATAAGATACTTTCAAAATCCCAATTATTGGCCGGTCGAGCCGGATTCCGTTATGGAAAAACATACGACAATCGGATATATGGGTGGCACGTGCAGAGAAGTTCGTCGCGAATACCGGGAAAACCGCGAAAATGAGTCGAATGGTGAATTTTCTGCGCACACGAATCGAGTTGTTGGAACTATTGATGTAAAATGTTGATATTTTGAATTCAAAATTATGTTCCTTTAACCTAATGCTACAACTGTCATTTGTCACTCTGTTCACTTCTGTCAATCTGTCTATCAATAAACATTGTGTTAGAAAGTTGGCTAATTAAAATCATATTGTTACATGTACAAATAATTCTACGAGCTACTGTCGCAATTGTTTTCACAATCATTAAGAACACCAACAAATGAATTTACTCAAAGCCACGAGAACCCAACAAGCATTATCAACATCTGAAAGTGAGTCACTGCCCATTCATCACGCTGCTGGAATGTTCCCGCTTATTCACCAATGTACGAGAACTGAGTTGAATGATTAGAGACCCTATATAAAGGCGAGCTGAATGAATGGGGGGATCATTCATTACAACCGCGATAGAAAATTGCGATACGCGAAGTACAGGCGATATTGATTGTTTGAGTGTGAAGTGATTTTAGTAGACAATTGCGATAGAAATTTATGGACAAGTGGAAGGTAGAATCTTAATAGTAAAAATTAAAGTTGTGAAATTGTTAGTGAAGTGATTGTGCATTTTTGACGAATTAAATAAACTCTTTTAATTTAATTTAAAAGACATTGCGTTTTCACTTTCCCGGAACATTAAATTATTGGCCGCGAACCATAACACGCGACAATATTATTGTCTATAAAACAATAACATGGTAGCAGAGCGTAGTTCGATTTGAGTGGCCCAACGTTTTTTTTTTCAAGCAAAACAAATAGTGTTTTTCGAAGAGATTTTCTCGAAACTTGAAGGGGATAGTTGCTGGAATTTCGGTGACTAACAATCATGGGGTTTCAATGTATTGAGAAGCTAAAAGGTTCGGAAAACTGGAATATTTGGAAGTTCATGGTGCGAAATTTATTGCGAGCAACTGAAGGACCATAAGAAGTGAGTATTGGAGAGTTGGTTCAACCGGTGCTGGTAGCTAATGCTAATGCGGCTGCGATTGATGCTCACAATGCGGCAATGAAAATTTGGGATAAAGCAGATCGAACCGCTTGTCAAAACATCATCAAGACAATTGATTCCAGTGTCATGACTTTGATCGTCGCCTGCGAGACTGCTCATCAGATGTGGAATAAATTGCATGGTATTTATGAACAACAAACAAGGCAAGCCGTTCATTCAGAGCAGACTGAGTTTTTCCGTTTTGACATGAATTTAGCGGATGATATGATAAGTCATATTATTAAATTTGAAGGTTTGATTCTACGCATGCAGCAGTTGAAAGTTAAGCCCGACGTGTCAGCTTTGATGGTCAAGTTGCTGGAAGCGTTGCCTGACAGTTTTCAAAATTTCAGGCAAGCTTGGCGGGCCAGTTCGGATGATCAGCAGACCCTCGATAACCTGATCAACGTGTTGACATCTGATGAGCACAGGCGGAAACTTCGACAAGAAAAGGAAAACAATCTGACGGCACTGATGGCAACCAAGTTAAAAATCCAGTCCAAAGGTGCAAGTGGAAGTCAACAAGGTGCAAGTGGAAGTCAACAAGGTGCAGCTGGTAAGCAGGCCAAAGATGATGTCAAGTCCAACCAGAAGGGGAAGAAGTCGGCTTTCAAGTGCTACGGTTGTCACGGAGCTAGTCATTTTCAAAGAGATTGTCCAAACAGGAAGAAGAAGGGTGATAGGACGTCTGAAAGAAAGGGTTTGTTAGCGAAGTGTTCAGTGCGGAAGGCAAGAACGGAGCTTCGATCACCGATTCGAGTGCGACGGACCACATGACTTTCAAGAAAGAGTGGTATTCATTCTTTGAGGCTTTCTCTATTCCAGCAGAGATTCATATTGGAAACAATTCTGTGATGAGTGCTTTTGGAAGAGGAAATATTGACTTTGAGGCGCTTGTGAATGGCCGTTGAACTTCTTGTCACATGGAAAACGTGCTGTCTGTTCCAGAAGCTAGGAGAAATTTATTCTCGATTACGCGTGCACTGGACAAAGGTCTGACTTTCAGCTCATCCAAGGATAGCAGTGAATTCCTGCTTGATGGTGTTTTCAAGGTTCAAGGTGTGCGATCTGGTCAGCTGTTCAAGATTATGCTCAAGGTCAAGGAACCGGACACTTGCTGTGTGAGTGAGGCTAATCTGACGGTCAAAGGCTCTCTTCAAGTCTGGCATGAGCGTTTACGTCATCAGAATAAAAGACATGTTGTAAAGATACTCAAGAAGGACAACAGGACAACAAATTCCGTGTATCATGTGTAGAAAGTAAACAACATCGAGAACCGTTCAATTCATGTCAACAGCGTTCATCTGTGCCAGGAGAAGTGATCCATGCTGATGTCAGTGTTTCACTTGGACAGGAGTCTATTGCTGGTGCCAGGTACTTTGTCTGCTTCACGTGTGACTATTCAAGATTTCGTATGGTTTACTTCTTGAAGGAAAAATCTGAGATGTTTGACAAGACCAAAAAAATATTGCAGCTGGTGAAGACTCAACGAGGTCGACCGGTAAAAGTTTCCAGTGCGACGGAGGAAAGGAATTTGACAACAAGAAGATGCGAGAACTCATGGATTCCGAAGGTACGAAGATGGTGATTACGAATCCTTATACGCTTCATCAGAATGGTTGTGCTGAACGATCAAACCGGACAATTGGTGAGCTAGCACTAACCATGCTTGTTAGCAAAGATCTGCCAAAGTTTCTCAACCGAACTGGTCCAAGCTCTGTAGAGGGCAAAACTCCGTACGAGTTGTTCGTTGAGAAGAGTGTTCATTTGAACAAGTTTCATATTTTTGGAACCACCTAAAGAACGTCGGAAGAAGTGGGATGCTAAAGGCGTCGAAGCAGTTTTTGTTGGGTACTCGAAAGACATCGATGGTTTTCGTGTGTGGAAGAAGGGTACAAAGCAGGTGATCCGAGTCGTGAGGTAGTTTTTGGTCCAGAGCATTCCTCTAAAGTTCTAGCTTTGTTTCCTGTTGAAGAAGTTGAAGATCCTGTCGAGCCCCGCGATTTTCCCAGAGTCCTGTACTCACCTGAGGCTCCGCACGTGCCTGAGGTCCCAGATCCTGTGTTGCCGGTTGATCCTGCTGAACCGCAAATTGAAGAAACTCCTAAGGCTGCAAAAGATACCACTCAACGACGTCTTCCAGATAGAAGTAAACTTCAGAAACCTGTAAAATTGAGTGAAATTTTTCTTGCAGAGTTAAAAGATCCTCGAGACTACAAAGAAGCCATGAAGTCGGTTAATCGTGAACACTGAAAGGCTGCGATGAAAGTAGAAATGTCTTCACTGAAGGAAAATTCAACCTGGGTTTTAACGGTGTTACCTCCAGGAAGGAAGACAATTGCTAATCGCTGGGTCCATCGTATCAAACGAGAAGCAGAAGGGAAGGCCTGTCGCTAAAAAGCTAGGCTTGTTGTGAAGTGTTATAGTCAACAAGAAGGTATTGATTATCATGCAACTTTCAGTCCCGTTGCTCGATTTGATATTATCAGGGCGGTTCTAAATGTTGCTGTCAAGGAAAGTCTGGAGTTGGCCCAATTTGATGTGAAGACAGCATTTCTAAACGGTGTTTTGAATGAACAAATATACATGGATCAACCTGAAGGTTTTGAAGATAGTTCTGGTCGTGTGTGCAAGCTGATTAGAAGTCTCTACGGACTGAAGCAATGTCCGAGGTGTCATTTGTCACTCTGTTCACTTCTGTCGATATGTCTTTCAATAACTATTGTGTTAAAACGTTGGCTAATTAAAATCATATTATTGTCTATAAAACAATAACAAGAACAATACTGGTGCAGTGCCACGTATGAACAGTAAGTGCAATAGAGTACAGTCGACCAACGTACCGCTCTAGTTAAGCAAAGAGGGATTTGCTCAAATTGCTTTAGAGCTAGTCGCAACGCGACAAACTGTCTGTCAGAAAAACGTTGCCAACAATATCAACAACGTCATCACATGATGATACATACGCAGGGAAGAATAACTTTTTTCACATTCAGCATCTATTTCATTAGCTGATCGACTGTCGAGTGCGGTGCCGACAGATGTAGTAATGCTGGCATCAGCGATAGTGGAAGTAACAGCAGCTAGCAGTCGACGGTTGAAAGTACGTGCGCTGCTCGATCAAGGCTCGGAGTCGAACTTCATGTCACAATCGCTGGCGAACTCTTTACAACCGTCTAAGAAAACAATTAAGGTGAACATGTACGGTGTTGGGCAAGTGAAAGCAGGCACTACGATTTCCATCGTGACACACGAAATCGCTTCGATGCACGATCCATCAGTGCATTTTTCTATGCGGTCGTTAGATTTGCCGTCGCTTAGCCAATTAATTCCGCTAAAGTTTTTCGAGGAAAACGACTGGCTATACATCAAGGGCCTGAAATTAGTAGACCCGGAATTCAGAAATCCTTCCCGTATCGACTTGATACTTGGAGTAGAAGTTTACGCGGCGATAATTAAAAAAGAAATCTGAAGAAGCCCTACCGGAACACCTAATGCACAGCCGACTAGCCTCAGCTACGTATTGTCAGGACGATCTGAACAGAATCAGCAACTTTCAAGTGAAGCCCAAAACATCGTTAGCTTTCAGACATCTGTAAGAGACACGAATGATTTCTTTTCTTCGACGCTTCTGGGAAATAGAGGAGCCACCTAAGTCTATGACCCTCACACCTGACGAAGTCAACTGCGTAGAAATTTTCATGAGGACTCATTGACGTTCCGGCGGTGGACGATATGTGGTCCAGCTTCCGCTAAAGAGCCATGCAGAGGGACTAGAATCATCCAAGGAGACCGCTACCTACTGCTTGCTACATATAGAAAAACGTTTCCACAAGGACGAGCAGTTTAAACGTTCTTACGGCGATGTTATTAAAGAATACATCAAACTAAAACATATGGAGCTCGTTCCTGCAAATTAAGAAACTTCATTTCCAGCCTACTACCTTTAGCGTTTGCGCGTCGCAAAAAACTACGTCAGGAAAACCCCTGAACGATATTCTTCAGACCGGTCCCAAGCTTCTGAACGATATTTTTGCAATCCTCATACGTTGGAGACTATTCCTCTTTGTTCTTTTCTCTGGTGCGAAAAAAAGTGTTTCGGCAAATTTGGATTGATAGGAACGATGTCAATCTACTGCGTACCTTATATAAACGCCACTTTTGGATCCAATCCTCACCTTTCAAATACTCGCCGTGTTATTTTGATCAACATGCGCTTCCTACTTAGCGTCCAGAGTGATGCTGCAACTAGCAACAGACCATGAAACAACACACCCTGAAACAGCTCGAACTATCAGGGAAAACTTGTACTGCGACGACGGGTTGTTCGGTTCCTTTGACGTTCAGACTGGCATTCAAGTCCGAGATTAAGTTATAGCTCTAATGAAGTAAGGGGGATTCAAACTTTGAAAGTAGTTGGCCAATCCCAAGAAGCTTTTAGCCAACATTACAGCGGAAGACGTTGAAAAGCATGCGACTCCAAAGGTTGCTCACGATAGCGACATTAAGGCTGAAAGCATAGCGCAGAACACGGATGTAGACTGTTTCCAATTTCGTGTGTCTTGACCCTTATCAAACTCCTGTGATGGAGAGAACCGTCTCATCGAATGTCAGTCAAACATTTGATCCATTCGAATGGTTAGCACCAGTTACCATCAAGTCGAAAATCTTCATTCAACGCTTGTGGCTGGACAAAATAGACTATGATGATAATTTTCCTGAGAAATTAGAAAAACAGTAGGTAAAACTGCGCGAAGAACTTGCAGACTTGCACACTGTTAAGGTCAACCGTTGGTTTGGTACCACCAAAGTCGCAATCGAGCCTAGAACTACATGGGTTTTGCGACACTTCTTTGGACGCGTATGGAGCTACTATATACCTGCGAGCCGTAACCGACATGCAGAAGATCGCGGTGAATCTGTTGACTACTAAAACGAAAGTGAGCCCACTGAAAACATATTCACTACCCAGACTGGAATTATGCGGTGCGGCCCTCCTAGCTGACCTCATAGTCACAGTTTGCGACAAACTGAACTTCAGCAACGTACAAGTCCACCTTTGGTCCGACTCCACTGTCGCCCTGTACTGGCTTAAGGAACATCCAAGCAAGTGGAAAGTCTTCGTTGCCAATCGAGTCTCAATGATACAAGAGAAGCTATCTCACGGTATCTGGCATCACATTCCGTCTAAGGAAAATCAAACTGATTGCATAACTAAAGGAATTTCTGCAACTGAACTCAGTGCCTGCGAGTTTTGGTGGTTTGAACCTGTCCGGTTCAAGAAATATTCTAATTTCCGGCCAAAATCATCACATTTGGCTGCCAGCAACGCAACCGAACATAAAGTGCGAGTCTTCCGAACGAGTACCAGCTACCCAACAGACCCGAACATCGAGCTACTGGAGAACTACTCCTCGTTTTCGAAACTAATTCGAATGACGGCTCACTGCATGTGACTCCACAACAATGCACGAGCCAAGAACAAGCAAATCGGTCCCCTCGGTATGATAGAGGTCGACGCCGCTCGTACTATTTTGACGAAAATGATTGAGTCCTCATTCTTAGCAACCGAAATATCCAACGCTACCAATCAAAGGGCTGGACCGAATACCAGCAAACTCACCAAACTCAGGCTATTCATGGATCAGGATCAGGTTTTAAGAGTCGAAGGACGACTCACCCACTCACAGCTGCCGTACGAGGAGAAACATCCAATTATTCTTCCGAAGGGGAGCAACTTTACGCGATTGCTAGTTCCACAAGCACATAACGTCACATTACGGCATACAGCTGACTATGCAATATCTTCGTTCAAGATACTGGATTATTGGAGAACGTAATTTAGTTAAGCAAACTATACGACATTGTGTAGTGTGCTGTCGTCCACGAGCCGATACGAAGCACCGGCTCATGGCTGATCTTCCAAGCAATCGATATATATGCAATATCTTCCCTCGAGATACTGGATTGTTGAAGAACGTAGTATAGTTAAGCAAACTATACGGCATTGTATTGTGTGCTGTGGTCTACGAATCGATACGAAGCATCAGCTCATGGCTTATCTTCCAATCGATCGATTTATTCCTGCGAAGCCATTTCTTCACTCAGGCACAAACTATACCAGCCATTTCTTGGTAAAGCCACGCAGGAGTCGCAACCGAATGGTCTTCAAAACTTACGCCTCCATCTTCGTCTTTTTTGTCACCAAAGCAGTGCACTTGTAATAAGTTTTCGACCTCGGCACTTGTAATAAGTTTTCGACCTCACCTGCCTTCATAGCAGCCTTTTGCCGTTTCTTCAGCCGTCGAGGACGTTGCACTAAGTTTTACAGCGACAAGGGACGTAACTTCGTGGCCGCCGACAAGCAACTCACTAATCATATATAATAGCTAATCAAAGTGCCTGAGATCTCGGAGGCTCTGTTTAGGGAAGATACTGAATGTAGCTTCATTCCACCCGGATCATCACATTTTAGTGGTCTTTGGGAGGCTGATGTGAAGTCCTTCAAACACCAGTTCAAGCGGGTCGTCGAGACCAACATACTTGATATAGCGGAGATGCTGACTCGATCTGCCAGATAGAGGGATGCCTCAAATCACATCCGCTTTACTCCATCATGGATGACCCCGATGAGATATGAATGCCTTGACATCAGGACATTTCTTGATCGAGGAAAGCTTGTTGGCCGTTCCGACACCATCGACCATGGAGTGCCCGATTAATCGACTCGGATGATGGCAGCTAGTTTAGAACATGCAAGAAAATATATGGCATCATTGGCGACACGAGTACATGCATCATTTGGAACTGTGGCATGTGGCGCAATGTGAAGGAAAAAGTCAAAATCGACGATCTGAAAATCTACCGCCCACTCAATGGGCTCTGGGCAGAATCACAAACGTATATCGCGGAGCTGATGGTCTAACACGTACATTTACGGTCAAATACGCTGGCGGTAGCACGAAATGCGCAGTCACCAAAGTCTGCGTACTTCCAGTCGATACTTCAGCCGAACAGACGAAAGTTTCACTAAGTGAAGCCGTACCTTCAATTAACTAGAAAAATCTGCATCCTTCACGGCAGGCGAAGTCTTCGCATTACGCATTTTTTCATGCTTCACATGAGGCGGGCGGAACATTGGAGATTTATCTACCATTACGATTACCATTGCCCAGTTGCAATGAGAAACCAGTCAGTCTCACTACAACTTTCGACACGCATGCTTCTTAATTTAATAAATTTGAACTCTGTAATACAAAACGCACTCGTTTTATTTAAGATCCTTTCAAAATCCCAATTAATAATAATAATCTTAATATGCTTTATTGAAACTACCCTTAAAATTTGGCAAACAAACATAAAGCGTAGTCAATTATTTTATTTATTTGGTATCCGTAGGCCAATTCTCTTTTTCTATATTATAAGAGCCGTCGGGCCTTGCTTTGTTATGTGCGCATACGCGTTTCGATTCCTTTGAATCATCTTCAGTGTCTAAAAAATGTGTTGAAGGGAATGACTTTTTATAGTCGTAGGATGGGTTAAACAAGTAGTGGTAAATTAGGTCAGGTACTAAATTAGGTAGAGGGATGTTCGGTTTTTGTTTCTTTGGATTGTTCGATGTCCGTTCGTTGTGTTGCATATCGTTTCCGTTTTCGTCTGAGAGTGTGATCTAGTACTGAGAAAATTGGGTCGGGATTCGTAACAAGTTCTTCGTTGATAATGCTACCGTCTATTTTTCTATATTTATACATTGTATTTCAAGCCTTTCCAGGATGTCAAGTCTCGGTCCTTTGCTTTGCTTGTGTAGCAATGTCATAGCGTCAGGCTCGTGTGCGTGGTTTTGTAGGTGCGCGGCATAATTGGCGGCTACCTTGTTGTGTTAGAAAGATAGTGAGTGCTCTTTGTATCTTGTCGTTAGCTTCCGTGTTGTCCTTCTTATACATGAGTTACTCAAACAGGTCCTTCATGACACTAAAAAAATACCGATAGACTGATGTCTTGTGTCTTTATTGTTCCGAAACCAAATTAACAATGAATTTTGAATTCTTAATTCTAGCAAAAATGAATATGATTTCCTTTTGATGTCAGCAACTCTGCATCGTGAGAACTTCGCTTCGCTTCGCTGTGTAATCCGTTCACCATGCACTTCCATAATACTGGGAATGCATACGATATGTTTGGTCTAGCGATAACTCTTTATTGGCTGAGCTTGAAGAATCGTTTTGAGGTTGATTGCTTGAAGTGGATATTTCAATGTTGGTTCCATTGTTTTAATGGGTTTTTTAAACAACGCATGCTCATGCTAACAATGCAAACAAGTTGGGTAAACAGACCTACGCTCATGTCAGAAGGGTTTTGTATTCAATTTTCAAAATGCAGTCACCAGATTGAATAAAGTCAAGAAGCATGTCAATGACGATTTTATTGGAGAAACTATGAAATTCGAAGACCATACTATTATTGACAAAGTTGAAAGAATTTCGACTTCTGAGGTTTTTGTTATTGTTCTACTCATAAAAATCTCCCTTGATAATTATTTCAGATGTCCATTCGCAAGGGAGGAAACACATTTTTCATGTATTTCCCCCCTGTGCCCCCACTGAAGCAAAAACTGACAGTTTAACAACTGTTTTGAAAAGCTCCCATGAAAACTTTCATTTTATACTCATATCGGCTACGTTTGATGAATTTTTTTTCAGGGGCCACTCTCCTGTACTGTTATCATCGATTAATAGCCAATTTTTTCGAATCCTAGAGTTGTTACAAAGCCCTTTTGTTAGAAGCTCCCTCCCGCCTTCTTGACTTGTTTCACTTATGAGTATTAATTGTAGGTACTCAGCTTTAGTCATTCATTAAATTGAATCAAGTGTTCAAAGCATGCACCTTAAACGTTGAAGTTGGGAAAAAATAACTCAAAATTATTCAATCTTCGCATTTAAAACAGCCACTATTTTGTTTTACGATTACTGATACCACTAGCTGAACTGATTCTCAAAGTTATTCATGACACCTATCATTCCTGAAATTTTCATGCAAATCCTAGCAAAACTGTAGTGTCTGAGTCGGTAAAAAGCGCATGTTATTCCATAGCCATATGTTGCCATAGTAATACATGCAGCGCATATTGTTCCATAGCCATACAGGAAAATTCAAACCGCTATAACTTCGCTAAATATGATGCAATCGTTATGAAACTTGCAGGGTTGATTAATCTTATAAATAGACATCTGCGTACTGAATTTCATTGAGTTTAAGGGTACCGTTAAGATTTTATTCAAGAAAACATAAAATCGATAAATCATACTATTACTAACAAAGTTGAGTGAATTGCGACTTCTCACGTATTTGTTGTTGTTGTACTCATCAAGGCCTACATTTGAGATTTTTTTCAGATTTTTCGGATGGAAGGTGTCCAATCGCGAGGGGGGGGACACAAATTTTTCGTGTATTTCCCTGTGCGCCCTTCGAAGCAAACTTTGCCAAATTAAGACCTGTTTTGAAAAGTTCTCATCAAGACCTTTCATTTGATACCCATATCGGCTACCTTCAATGAAATTTTTTTTCGGGGGGTCACTCCCCTACATGGAGAGACCCCCCTTAAATACCTTATAAAATTTTTTAGTAGTTGAACTTTGAAGAGATCACCACTTTACACCTATATACAAAATTTGATGCTTCTAGCTTAAGTAGTTTCCGAGAAAAACTGCTGTGACACACGGACGGACGGACGGACGGACAGACGGACAGACAGGACGCGATTTTAGAAGGGTTTTGTAAAATTATTTTACAAAACCCTAAAAAGGATAACTCAGTGGCGACGATAGCGGGCCCGCGAGCTGGGGGGTAGGTCGTGAACCTTGACCGGTTTTTTTCGGGAAATTTTACTGGGACCCAGGCCCTCAGTGGACCCACGATGGGCGCCGCGCCGCCACACGCCCTCCCCCTATCATAATAGTATTTATGGAAGCATTGCTAAAAAATTACTAAAATAAGCTAAATATCTGCAGACATGATTGTGCATCCAAAACTGCAATAACTATTATGTTTTAGAGAGCAGTATTTATTATTTAATGTCATAATACGAAGTATGTGTATTGTTTATCGTTGGCAGATAAGTAACGCAGCTATCTCTACGTCGCGCGTCGCGGTGGCTCACCGGCGGGCGATAAGATAAACACCCGGTCCGTTAGATTAAAAATAGTATCAGGTAAGCAAATAAACTTTCATATTGGTGATTCGTTAGTTGTAGTCGCATTTTGGAATAGTACGGTTGTTTTATTGCGTGCATTCTGAGTGGCAAACGTGGGAAAGTGTATGAACAGTGTCGTGTGTTTGTGTTTTATATTATTTAACAGAAAGTACATTGTTTTTTAACTATGTCATATTAACACTTGAGTGGTTCTCAAAAAAGAAAACTACAGAAAGAGAAGGTAGAAAAAACAGGCAAACTTCAAAACATTGACTTCTAATATTGATAAAACAGTAGTTTTCGATGAGGAGAAAATCGGCAGCAGCTTAACTGTTTGGGAACCAGAAGAATATACCGATGATAACGCCGAAACTACTGATATTTCCAATATGAATAACAATGCGATTAGGTTAAAGCTGAATCAAAGCTCCAAATGACATTGCTTTAGGTGTTATCAATGGAACTACGTGGTCCCTTCCCAAAGGATGCAGTATCTAAGCGATCATTCAGCGCGGAATACTGTAGTTACACAACGTTAACTGGGCAAAAGGTGGACAGATGCTGGTTGTGTTACTCTCCAAAATTAGATGCTGCTTATTGTGAGCCATGTTGGCTTTTTAGTAACTGTCCGGAATCAAGGTCTTGCGCCACTGGAATTCGGGATTGGCAAGGCCTTAGTAAAAAAATTAAAAAACAGTAGCCAATGACATTTAAATGCGTGCAAGATTTACACTTTGC
The DNA here is from genome assembly GCA_963969285.1 of Odontomyia ornata. Taxonomy (NCBI): domain Eukaryota; kingdom Metazoa; phylum Arthropoda; class Insecta; order Diptera; family Stratiomyidae; genus Odontomyia; species Odontomyia ornata. The sequence continues at coordinate 409,906,531 of OZ017739.1, forward strand.
AGAAAAAAAATAAAACCATTGTCAACCAACTCTTCGATGAACACCGGAAGTGGAAGCAGATTTTCATTAGGATAATTGATACAGTTAGAACGTTAGCACTGTGTTCATTGCCCTTTAGAGGCCATAGGGAAGACATTAAATTGATTGGACCTGAAAGCGAAAACTTTTTGAATATCATTGATTTACTTAGCAGATATGACTCGCTACTTAAAGCTCATTTAACAAATTAAAGAAGCAGAAATAAGTATCAACATCATGATATACAAAATGAAATCATTGGCCTGCTCGCACGCTCTGTATTGAAATACTTTACTATATAAAATAACTTCTGCGACATTTTACACACAAATTTTAAGACACAACTCAAGACATTTCTCATAAACACCAGTTGAGCGTGATAATTAGGTACATCACGCTGACAGAGAAGAGTTTTGGGGAGAGCAACTGAAAATAAATGAATCGTTTTTGGGTTTCACCGAAATCTGTGACCAAAATAGCGAAGGGTTTGAAAATACAGTTCTAAAATTCCTCAATGAAAAGGGAATATATATTCAAAAGTATCATGGACAGGTTGCGACGGTACATGAACCATGAGTGGAAAGTATTCAGAGTTGCAAACGACTATCAAGAATATAATTCTAACAGTTGAATATGTTCATTGTGCTGCTCCCAATCTGAACCTTTTCGTTAAGGATTCAGTCTCCAATATCTCCGAGGTGAGTCAATTTTATGACCTAGTTCAACAAATATATATCGACTTCAGTGGAATTCTACCTCGTTGGCAAAGCCTAACTCAAACTATGGAAGAGGAGTCTCTGAAAAAATAAGTTGAAGCTTAAAAAATATGCCCTACCAGGTGGGTCTCACGACATGATTGTCTTTTGGCAATGAAAAACGACATTCAAGCCACAGTCAAATCATTCTGTTTAGTGCAAAAAAACAAGAGGTGGATGAAGCTGTAGCTTGACTCGTTTGACTTTATTCAAATGTTGATTCTTGAAAGCAAAATTTTGAATGCTATTAATACGGCCGCGCAGAATTTGCAGCATAAGTCAGTGGATCTGGACAAAGGCTGTTACTTTTTGAACCGAGCAATGAAAAGTATTTAAGAGTTAAGGGAAAATTTCTCAGAGTTTCTTTCTGAATCAACGGAGTTTGCCCAAATTTGTAATATATCTACTGAAATAAAGAAAAAGCGACAGAGAATTGTGACGTGGTTTTTGATGAACTGGCGTCTAATCATAGAATTGACAACCCTATAAAATCGTTTGAAATAAAAATATTTAATGCCTCATCGGATATTGTAATTAATCAGATACAAAACAGGTTGCCTAGTTTACTAATGGTAGTCAAAAACTTTTCTTTTTTGAGGCCGGAAAGCTTGACAAAACTTCTTGAGAAAGATATTACAAAAAGAAGCAATTGTCCTCATAAATAAGTATATTGATGAGATGAATGATCAGCTAACGGGAGAAATATTGTCATTCAGGTCATTGTTATCAGATGAGATTGCCGCAAAAAAAACTGTCAGAGATATAGCAAAACTGCTGATTGAAGAAAATAATTTGCTCATAAGTAGCTTTCCAAACCTTGCCACAACGGTGCAACTATACCTCACCCTACCAGTGACGACTGCTGATTTATTCGAGAAGTATCCAGATTTATTTGAGAAGTACTATGAGTCAATCAAGACTTAGTGATTTGGCGATCCTCAGTATTGAACAACAGGAAACGCGAGTTGAGAGCCCATATAATTTGCCTCAGTCTTGTTAAGCGTGCGAGATAATAAAGATATTGGCTTCTTCCTGGGATAATACGGCGCCAATTTTGAAATCGGAAGCATCCGTGCTAAACTCAAAAGGCATAGAGAAATCTCAATATGAGAGTACTACTTCCTCCGAGGTAAGGGATTTCTTTAATTTCTCAAAGGCTCCCAGGGCTTCTTCATTTAGGTAAATAGGTTTATTTTTTGACAAATGCTTGGAAACATGTCCATCCTCCCCTCTTGAAACGGATGTCAGGGGTTTGGTAAGTCGAGCGTAGTCTCAAATAAATATATAAATAAATATAGTAACCTAAAACGCCGAGGAACGACCGCAAGTCTTTTAACGTTCTTGGAGGCGGAAATGGGGCAATTGCCTGAACTTTGTTTGGGTTGCTTTCGATTCCGTTGATATCAATAACGAAACTCGACCTCTTGTTAAAGGAATTCACATTTGTGGAGGTTGATCCTCATATGTTCCTTTTCAAGTGTTGTTAAAACCGCCTTCAGGTTTCTGAAATGGTCTCCCTCGCTCTATCCGAAGACAAGATATTAGCTAAAGCCCTTTGAAAGACGGGGGACTATTTTTGAGTCCAAAAGATAATCGCACAAACTCATATTTTACATTATTTACGGAAAAAGCCGTTTTTTTTTATTTCTGCTTCAACGACACTCTTGAGGGCTCGGGGATAAGGATACGCCTTAGAATGGACAGGATCGTCTGTAGTAATTCTAATTTCCCCTTTCACTCTAGTGGTATAAGTCTGGCTGAGGTTAGGCTTGGCAAAGACGTTAGAACATTCGTTCAGAATCTCCTTTAATTTATTTAACTGTTCTGGAGTCATGTGGTTAGTCCTTATTGATGTATGGTTCACAGCGCTAGATTTCTGCTGTTGAAGTGGGATGCAAAGTTCCGTTTTTATTATCATTTCATCAAAATTTGTACAGATTGCTGCCCGTAAACTTTTTAAAGAATCATTTCCTATGATTCCTGCAAATATTTGCAGGTTAGGTAATATGAAGAATTTTAATTTAATCGTATAAGGACCAAATAAATGTACATCCACATGATGAATAACATTCATCATTCATCATTCGATAGAATTTACTGAAAAGGGGTTTTTATTTGGGATTTGCTTGAAAAAGAATTGAGATTGTATATAATTTTATTTGATCCAGTGTCTATTGAAAACTTTAAACTTTTCCCGCTTTTCGCAGTGTATTCAAAATACAGGAGCAACCATATCAGTATCTTCCAATTTTTCCGGTGGAACATGGAATCAATATATTCCTCCAGCGGACGTCCCATTCTAGTCCTGCATCGCGTTTCTCTTCTGGCTGTGATTCAACTTTTTACAGTCGTTGTTGTTTATTTGGGATACTCCCTTGGCCCTGATTATATTCCTGTGGCCTTTTATTAGGGAATACTGGTCTTCTGATCGGTGGTCGGTTTTGGTAGTTCACGGCGTTGGTTCTAAGGGAAGGATCAACATCCATGGGCTCGTAGAATAGAGGTTTTGGAGGCAAGGCGAGAAAATTAGGGGTTTGTCCTTAGAACTGTGTTTGTTTATTGAATTGTAGTCTCTGTGGTATCCTGGTGTTCTGGGAAAGTTCAGACTGAAAATTATTTCTAACACAATTTTGATTTTGGGGTGCTTGGAATTGTCTCTGTCCTTTTCTTTTTGGTGGCAAAGGAGGTGGGTTATGATGGTCATTTTTGCGGAAAATATTATTCGCATGTTGTGTCCTGTAATGGACATTATCTAATCTGAGGCACAATGATAATGCTTATGGAAGGTCTACAGGCTTCTTAATGCATAATAGTCGAGGTAAATCGCCATTTAGTCCCCTATCAAAGGTGTCCAATGCTTTTCCTCGATAACATTGGGTTGAACTGCCAAGTGAATCCTGTCTCAATTACATCGCACATAGCTTATTTAAAATCAAAGATAGGTGCTATTGTTTTCTCCGCAGACCATCTGTAGAAATCCGTTTCGAAGCCGTACAAAACCTCGAATTTTCGTTGGCACCTCCACAATTCTTCATATACCGCCATGTAAGCTATCGAGGAAAGTCGGCCTACCAGTGGTCATGTGTGTGGTAGTAAGCGCTGCTGCCATATGACTTCCTTTCTTACGTGAGCTTTGACACTAACCCAAGCATCCGCAAAGATATTGAACGCCTTCGAGAGACGGGTCCTGAGGTACGCAGGGACCAATGGCAAATTCGATGCAACCATAAGCTGTGTCATGATATGGGATGTCGATACATACATTCACACAGTAAATAAACAGACTTCACTCAACCATAAGCTCACATCAGTCAGACAGTTATCTGAACAGACACACCGACACCCGCACTTCATATACGAGGTGTGTTCAAAAAGTATCACGAATTTTGAATTTTCGCGGGTTACGTATATGCGAATTTCGATTTTTTTGTGGCGTTATGTTGGTACTCATGTCTGTCACTTATGCCGACAAGCTCGGCCATTTTGAATGTTCATTTGATTGGTGATAGCTGCTTTACTTGCACGTGTTTTCAATCGTCTTCGATTTTTACTTATTCAAAAAAATGAATCAAAGAACGTGTATCAAATTTTGTGTGAAAAACGAAATTAAGTGCGCAAATGCATTCCGAATGTTGACTGTGGCATACGGAGAAGCTACCTTGGACCGAAGCAACGTTTATCGGTGGTACAAAATGTTTTTAGAAGGCCAAGAAGATGTGAACGACGAAGAGTGTGCCGGACGCCCGAGCACTTCAACAACTGACGAAAAAATTAATGAAGTGGAGAAAATGGTATTGGCCAATCGTCGAATCACCGTTAGAGAAGTTGCTGAGGACCTAAACATATCGATTGGCTCGTGCCATTCGATTTTTATCAACGATTTGGGCATGAGACGGGTCGCCGCGAAATTCGTACCAAAATTGCTCAATTGCGACCAAAAACAGCAACGCATGAACATTGCTAATGAGATGTTAAACTCTGTCCGCGACGAACCAAATTTGCTCCAGAGGGTCATAACTGGTGACGAATTGTGGATTTATGGTTATGACGTGGAAACCAAAGCTCAATCATCTCAATGGAAGCTGCCGCATGAACCAAGACCGAGAAAAGCGCGCCAAGTTCGGTCGAATGTGAAAGTTTTGCTGACAGTTTTCTTCGATTGCAGGGGCGTGGTGCATAATGAGTTCTTGCCACAGTAAAGAACGGTCAGTAAGGAATATTACCTGCAAGTTATGCGCAATTTGCGCGAAGCAATCCGCCAGAAACGCCCGGATTTGTGGGAGAACAAAAATTGGCTTTTGCACCACGATAACGCCCCTGCTCACACATCGTTGCTTGTGCGCGACTTTTTGGCCAAAAACAACACACTAATGATGCCGCAGCCACCGTATTCCCCAGATCTGGCCCCCTGTGACTTTTTCTTGTTTTCTAAACTGTAGAGGCCCATGAAAGGACGACGTTACGCTACGCTTGACGAGATAAAGACGGCATCGAAGGAGGAGCTGAACAAGATTAACAAAAAACAAGATTAAAAAAAATGATTTTTGGAAGTGCTTCGAAGACTGGAAAAACCGTTGGCACAAGTGTATAATATCTCATGGAGATTACTTTGAAGGGGACAAAATAGATATTCATGAATAAATAATTAATTTTTGAAAAAAAACAAAATTCGCGATATTTTTTGAACACACCTCGTACCGTGTTTGCACTGAGAAATATATCCATCGTTTAGTGATTGTCAAGTAGTATTTCATTTATTAAAGAAATGCTGCAAGTCAATTATTTTGATTATTTGATATCTGCAGACCAATTCTCTTTTTTCTTAAAAACCCAACAAAGCAAGGCCCGACAGCTTTTCAAGAAAAAAACACTACAAACTTTATGAAATTTTTAACGAGTTATAGGTTTCAACAATTGGAAGACTGGGGAAGTTGCAATAGGCTGGCCACGTGAATCGTGAACGGATACCCAAAAAGATATTCATTAAGAAAACCAATGGGGAAACCAAGAGAACGCTAGTCTGACGCGATAGATGAAGACACTATCGCTGCTCGGATTTCGAAATTGGAGGACGCGGTTCATTCACTTTTTACGGGAAATGAAGACCCGAGGGGGGCTGTAGTGCCACGAAGAAGAAGAAGCTTGCATAGATAAATTATAAAATTGTGCAAGGTTTCTTACCAACCAAACAAGTATTCGATTTTTAAACTTATTTCCAAAGCTTTGGCTAGTTCTATTTAAATTATTCTTATGTTTTCTATGAATTGAAACTTGATACGGACTCGTCTTCAATTTCATTAATGGTCGCAAAATTAAGCTGCAGAAATATCAAAAGATAAAACCATTTAGCCCATGCTGCAAAGTGATATATATACTTGTACACTGAGTATGAACAAAACATGCAGAAAAAGAAAATCAGAAAGATCAATTATACGGCGACTGGGTTTTGCAGCTTGGCTGACTTGTTACTTTGTGCTACACACCAATACTCATATGAGTATTGATTATAAGTAATTTTCGGAACCAGTTTTGTAAAATTCGCAATCTTTTTGTCTAGTGAATGGCGACCCAGCCAAGGTCGTTCTTGTTAAGTCTCGAAACCACTCCTTACAAAGCAATTTCACATTGATTGCAATTTAATAACAAGAATTACTACAGGAAGTAAATATGTACCGAGACCAATCAGTTAAGTGCGGCAAGAACTTAATTCGCTGATGTACCTTAAACATGTTTTGTACCGGCGTTGAGTGAAGATATTAAAAACTTCCCAATTCGATTTCTTCTCAAGGGAATTTTTAAATGTACTCGGATATAAGTAGATGGCTTCGTAATGGAGTAATTCGTGTAAAAGCAAATAGTGGAAATTTTTGTAAAGATAATATTTTTCCTTTAACACATCGTTTAGGTGGTCTTTTCCCTTACGGCATGGTTTAAGAATTTCGTATGCAAAAGCGACTCTTCGTTAGCCACATGTCAGTTCAAAATGATGTCCTCAAGAGTGCTGTGAGTACTTCAATGACCGAAAAAGAGGTACTTGCTAGATTTAACGAATAACACAATTGTAATTGAAATTCTAAGGAAAACAATTCTAATGTCGAAGCATATCCTACCAATCATGTTTGTGATTTAACTATACATAATGTACTGTCACGTGTTATGGCTCGCGGCCAATAATTTTAATGTTCCGGGAAAGTGAAAACGCACTGTCTGTTTTTTTACTAAAAGTGCTCAATCCTGAATTTCACTATTTTACAAATCTCATTTAAATCTAATTTTTACTGTCTATCAACTTTATATTTCCACTGCCTATATCACGAAAATCACTTCACTATTAATTAATATCGCCTTTACTTCGCGCCCCAGTATATCGCAGTTTTACTATCGTGGTTTTACTATACCCCCCATTCATTCAGCTCGGCTTTATAAAGGTTCTCTAGTTATTCAATCCATTTCTCGTACATTAGCGAACTAGCTGGAATATTCGAGCAGTTCTGAATGGCGCAGTGACGTCACTTTCAGATATTGATCATGCTTGGTGGGTTCTTGTGCTTTCGAGTACATTCGTTTGTTGATCATGATATTCTTAATGTTTGTGAAAACAATTGCGACAGTAGCTCGCAGAATTATTTGTACATGTAACAATGCTCTCATTGATTATCCGAACCTGAAGAAAACCAATTAGCAGCAGTGACGTTTCTATTGGTTCCTTCATTTAGGGGGACAAGGCGTAGAACTGCCTGAGTTGGCTTTGATAGTCTCTTTTGTTTTTGAGTCTAATCTTTTCCATCAGAATCTTTGCCGAGATATACTATATGTAGGCATTTAAATAAATAACCATTTCTTGGGTCCGTAAGACACATAATTTTTAGACCATATATTGCTGGTTTTTTTGGCATATAGATTTTAAATTTACAGCGACCACGAAAAGCAACCAGCATCTAATCTACACAGGTGCAAGCTCCCTGTAATGTTTTTGTCACACATGTCTCGAACGTTGAGATTTCCTGAAGAAAATCTAAACCGATCTCTCATCGGTTCTAGACGTGAAGTCTTGGAACGTGACAACGAACTGTACCCAAATGGTCAACAAGTCCGGCCACTCTTAGTCTACTCCGAGGTGGCTATTCGCTAGCTAGCTAGTTCGGAGAGGAGTTTCGGTCGCGGGCCTTACGCGAGCAGACTAAGCCCGAAATACAAAAATTCAGCCACTGGTTTACATGCCCGATTTAAGCGCGTTGAACAAATTCCATCAACTCTACTCTAAATTGCATCTCTTCGTCCCGGAGGAAATGAATGAAAACAACCGCTAAACATACGCGCTCTCGAATATCAGCGGTGCGGTGCCCGAAATATACTACGCGAAGGCAAAACCGAAAAAAATCGACGGTTTTAAAAACATGCAAACATGAACTATGGCACCGCGTACCGACCGCAACACGAAACCGACCATTCGCGCATTACAGGAACCCTACCCTCTCGGCGGCATACTCACCTCTCATTCGCATTTCCTGCTGGAAAATAACGGGTTTCTTGGAAAGTTACAGTAATTTGGACTATTCTCTTTTATTCGCATAAAAAACGATATAAAATTCTCACTATTTACCTTTCATTCGGTGTCATGACAGGGTAAATCAACTATAATTGATACATTTCTATACATGTAAATCATATGGTGTATTCTCAAAAAACACGACCGACGTTAAAATGAGAAAAATAATTATCAGAGATGAACAGGTTAGAAGATTTTTTGGTTTTTGTTTTTGGACTGTTATTGAACTTACGTATATGGTTTAAAAAACTTCGGCTTGTCGTGGGAAACGGGCAGGATGCTAGTTTGCGACAGAAAATGGGAGCATGGAGGCGAAGTCATCAGCAATCCGGGATGATGTCCTGGAGGTATCCAACGAATGGGGCTGCTGCCACTGTCACGGATAATCTTAGAGCCGGGACCAGCACCACCGAGACTCAGGGACAGCGTGGAACTCAAGGCTAGCACAAGCCGGACATGATACTCCTTCCCTTTCTTTTTCTTTGCGCACACGTCAAATCGCGGTTCAGTGGCAGCGAGTAGTTTAAAAGTCGCTCACGAACCGTCGAAGTCAGTGGCGTCGAAGTCAGTGGCGTAGGGTACTCTACCTAGTTCTCCTTGTTCTGATTTCTGTTTTTCTCCTACTTTGGAATGTGTTATTATCAAAATTTCTCTCCCTCATAATACAGAGTTCTTGATTTTGTCTATTTATATTCCTTGTAATTCACCTTTAACTGTTTATGAGACGTTTTTTGATGATCTATCCTCTTATCTAGTTTTGCGACATCCTCACGCCAAAATAATAGTTTGCGGGGATTTTAACTTACCATACATAGTGTGGAAAAATTATACTACTCCTTCAATCTCGTCAGTTGACCCTTTTTCTATAACCCTGTCATCTTTCCTATCTCATTGCTCCTTCTCTCAATTTAACCATATCCGCAATCCTAATGGTCGTCTCCTTGACCTTGTTCTATCAAATGTTCCAGTTAGCCATTTATCTGTATCTCAAGCCTTACATCCGTATGTTCCTCCTGATCGGCACCATCCTCCTTTATCTATAGATCTTATAGTCGATGAAATTAAATTTAACAAACCTCATCCCGCTCCAAAACTTAACTTTTTTAAAGCTAACTATGAAGCAATTAATACAGAATTACTTTCAGTCAACTGGCTAGATTTCTTTAGAGGCCTAAATTGTGAGGCTGCTTTGGATAAATTTTACAAATATATTTATAATCTTATTCGCTGTTATACGCCTCTTCAGACATCCCGTAAAGCAAATCATAAGCCTTGGCTAACAAAGCGAGTGCTTAGTGCCCTACGAGCAAAAGATAAGGCACATCGTGTCTTTAAAACACTCGGCACTATTGAAGCAAGATGTAATTTTAGCAGGCTGCGTGCTATTGCCAAAAAAGAGATCAGATATGCTTTGAAGGCTTATTTCAGCATTCTGGATAGCTCCCTTGTGGCTTATAATTCAAAGCCTTTTTGGTCTTATATAAGATCGCTGAAATCCTCTTCTTCCATTCCTAGTAAGGTCCGTTGGAATGGTGCAGAGGTTTCTTCTTCTCAAGAAGTGACTGACTCATTTGCCCAATTTTTCTCTTCAACTTTCTCTTCTCCCGCTGCAACTGTGCATCCTGTTGTCTTACCTAATCATCTTCCCTTCCCAATTTCCTTTATTTGTACTGATGCATCTGAAGTCGAAGCTCTGATCAATGCTCTTGATCCTAATATTAGCCCTGGGCCGGATGGTTTGCCAAACATATTTGTAAAGTCGTTAGCCTCATCGCTTAGTTTTCCTTTATCTCTCCTCTTCAATCTAAGTTTGAGTACTGGTACATTCCCAAACCCTTGGAAAACAGCTAATATTGTGCCTATTTTTAAAAGTGGTGATCCTACGTTAGTTTCCAATTATCGCCCTATTTCTTTACTGTCCTGCTTTCCAAAGTTACTTGAACGGTTGGTTCATAATCGACTCTCAAACTCACTAGCTCCTATTATTGCTCCAGAGCAGCATGGCTTTCTCAAAGGATACTCCACTACCTCTAATTTAATGGAGTTCACAAACAGTATTGCAAGAGCTTTGGATAACCAACTGCAAGTTGATGTGATCTACACAGATTTCTCCAAGGCCTTTGACACTGTGAATCATTTACTTCTTTGTCGTAAGCTTGAAGCTCTTGGCATCTCGGGTGCTCTTCTATCTTGGATGTCATCTGATCTATCGTGTCGTCCCTGTCGAGTAAGTCTCTCTGGTATTACGTCTAGTCCTTTTTGTCCTTCATCTGGCGTTCCATAAGGTTCAATTCTTGGGCCTCTTCTCTTTCTGTTGTTCATAAATGATCTTCCCTTTGTAATTAATTCCTCGTGCCTTTTGTATACAGATGACTTCAAAGTATTTCGAGCAGTCAAATCCCATTTAGACTGTCAGCTCCTCCAAAATGATTTGAATGCTCTAAATGAATGGTGTGCTTCAAATTATTTATGTCTTAACACTACTAAATGTCATAAAATGACTTTTTCTCTTAAGGACTCTCCTATTAATTTTAATTATATATTAAATGATGCTTTGCCCTCTGAAGTGTTCAGTCATAAAGACCTTGGAGTAACTTTTGATCCAAAACTCAAATTTGATGCACATATTTTAAATGTGATTACTAAAGCGTCTAGAGTTTCCGGGTTTATCCTTAGACATTTACATAAATTCAATAGCATCTCTTCTTCTGTCCGCCTATTTGTTTGTCTTGTTCGCCCTTTGCTTGAATACTGTTCTGCTATCTGGTCCCCCCGATATTCCTATCTCGTGACTTCTTTAGAAACTGTCCAAAGAAAGTTCACGCGTTTTCTTTTCCTTAAGTTTAATTTGCCGTATCAGCCCTATGAAAGTCGTTTATCTTTCCTATCTCTTCCATCCCTAATATCCCGAAGAACTTATTTAGACTAATGTTTTTTGTACAAACTCTGCTACCACCAAGTCCCGTTAAATATTTTTTCTGAGCTGCGTTTCCGACAAACATCTCGTTCATCTCGGATGAATTCTTATTTCGTTATACCATATGCTAGAACTGATTTATATTTCTATTCACCAATCTTAAGAATCGTACGAAATCATAATAATCTCGAGCTTGGTCCTTTCCCCTCTTCTTACATAGCATTTCAGAAAAAACTAAGAGAGTTACTACTAGTTTAACTTTTAATTATCGACGTTTTAGTATTCTTTTTCATTTAAATTTTGCTGATTGTTCTTTGCGTTCCATTTTGTGATTGGATTGTTTAGTCTGTAAGATGGAATAAATAAATAAATAAATAGATCGGCTGGTTGGCGTTAGTGACGTAGGGCGTATGGATCGGCTGATCGGTGTCATTGGCGCAGGGCACCAAGCCCCAGGTTATTACATTCCAATTGATTAAATTTTCCAATTTTCGTATAAAGCAATCAAAAAGCTCTGAAATAGGTGCAGCCAAATCAAATTCACGTCGTTGTTCTCTTTTTTCGGCGTCATCGAATTGAGGAGTATTTATTAAGATTTACAGTCTGTTTTTAACTCAACGATAAATTCTCGGCCAGTGCCGTTGGTACTCTACCACGAAACATAGTTTTCATGATTTTCCTTGAACTTTGTTGTGTAGAATAAAAACCCAATGAAAGCTTTTAGCTCTACAGTGTCTAGATCTTGAACACAAGTCTGGTGGTTTTACATTCAGCATAATCTGCTCAATGTTATGCTGCAGTGTTCTTGCACGAGCGATCTTTGGTTCCGATAACTAGCCAAAACGATTATATAAACAATAATCCGTTTCTCTGCGCCTTTCCTTACATTGTAAAAGTGAAAATAGAATATCATCATCTGGTGAGTCACTTTTATGCGTCATTTCAGATGATTTTGGTTGAAATGTTGACCTTGGAGAGACTTTACCTACTGATCCGCCTTGAAATGAACTAGCTTCTGTTTCGATTTCAGAATTGGATTCACAGTCAATAAGAGGCACAAGATCTTCAGTAAAATTAGGTTCCACGTCACCACAATCCTCGTTTGGCAAATTTTCCCCATCAGACATCTCCTAATGCATCCACTCCGCAATGTTTTCATAATTATTATTCATTTTTACCACTAAAACACAAAACTAAATGAACACAAAAAAATCACACGATCGTCTATATGCGGTCTAGGAGACTGCTGGTCAAATATTTTTTCTTACCCTTACTAAACGCATGCACGTGTTCACTCGTCATACCTAAACTAGATACTGGTCAATGCACTCTGTCGCACGTCGCATGCAAATTGAAATATTTGAATTTGAAAATTGTTTGCGGTCTGTGAGGTAGATGGTTAAGGGTTAAACTGGATAGATGGAATGATAGTTTTTACACCAAGGCTGGCAGAAGTTAGACACCAAAAAGCCCAGGGCAAATGACGTATTAGCTTGACGCCTTTGATGCTGAACACTCTGGAGTGTCTAGTGGATTCATGCATAACAAGTTGGGTAAACAGATCTACGCTCATGTCAGAAGAGTTTGTACCCAATTTCTCAGAAGTGCAGTCACCAGCAATGCATAACGTCAAGAAATATGTCAAAGAGATGTGCACGTTCAAAAGAAAATCCATTGTTTTTCTACTTTCAACGGTCGCCATTTCGTTGCAAACCAACAAAAATCACTCAAATCATGAATTCTCAAAAATATTAATGTTATTGACCTTATCGGAAAATTTCAAGAAGATCAAGTCACTAATTCGACTGATTCGGAAGAAAGTCCATAAAATACCAAAATCATGTGTTATTGTTGTTGTAATTGGAGAAATTTCAAACAGCTATAACTTTCGTGTATATTATTCGATTTTCATCAAACTTACAAAGTTTAAGAACCCCTAGTAGGACTACTTAAACATCGAATTTTGTTCAGTTTAAGGGTACAGATGCGATTTTATTGGGGAAAATGTGAAATTCGAAGATCATACTATTATTAACAAAGATGAGCGAATTTTGACTTCTAAGGTATTTGTTGTTATTGTACTTATAAACACCTATCACCATAATTTTTTCAGATTTTTCGGATCACAGGTGTCCAATCGCGAGGGGGGAACACGAATTTTTCGTGTATTTTCCCTCCCTGCGCGTCCCACGAAGCAAAAATATCAAATCAAGACCTGTTTTGAAAAGTCCTCATCAAGACCTTTCATTTGATACCTGTATCGGCTACCTTTGATGAATTTTTTTTTTCGAGGGCCACTCCCCTATATGGGGAGACCCCCCCTTAATACCTTATAAGATTTTTTGTAGTTGAACTTTGAAGAGAGCACCACTTTACACCTATATACAAAATTTGATGTTTCTAGCTTAAGTAGTTTGCGAGAAAAAGTGCTGTGACACACGGACGGACGGACGGACGGACAGACGGACAGGCAAGTCATGATTTTAGTAGCGTTTTGTAAAATTATTTTACAAAACCCTAAAAATCACCGTAAATGTAAGGGAGCTGTGTCCCAACTAACACGCGAGCCTTCCTAGCCATTCAACTGTAACAGCACTACATGAAATAGTGAGCAGGATAGAAAGAGAAATTTTCAATAATGTAACAAGTTGGGCAGACAGACCTGCGCTCCTATCAGAGGAGTTTTCAGACACCAACAAACCACTGAATAATTGATTTCAAAGAAAAATTAGCGCAACCCCACTTCAGACAGCTGCCACTTTGTTACAATACAATGAATGTCATCATTATCACCATACCATTTTATTTGTAGATTTTAAGAATATTCAATCAAAACTGTAATGCCTTGATCTATACAAAGCTCATATAACTCGAAACCAGTTTCGTAAATATGTGTAGTAATCGAGCAGTCGTCTAGGCAAACTGCTCGAAAAACATTCCCGGGCGAAAACACCATGTTTGTTATGCTAAAAAGCTAAAAAAAATGTTTAAAATAAAAATATTAAATAAAAATTTACAATCAAAAGTCAATGACGGCAACCCCTTTCACAACGCAATTTAGGAAATGAATTATCTCAACGAAACGAAACCACCTTTGCCGGCAAGCAGAGGGCTCCCTAAGAAAACCACCGTTGACGGCATGCAGGGGGCTCGCATTCGAAAGGTCGACGGAAAAACGTCGAGCGAGGCTCGTCTGGCGTGCAAAGCAGAGTTCCGAATAAACGGTGGCGTAAAAAACAATCGCTTTAAAACAGAAATGATTTTGCAAAAGGCAGGGTCCAAAAATGTATTTTAGGTCCAGGAATGGGCTTGCGACTTCGGTTACTGGCTCCGTAGATATTCCATGTTTACATGCGTGACCTGCGATTCAGACGTGTACTTTGGTGTCGAGAATTTTTTGAATTGCGAACCGAACACACGAGATACGGCCCGCTGGATAAATTCCTCTCAATTAGTGCTGCGACAAGTGTTTATTCGCCCACGTCCAGGGACACGCAAGAAAAGATGAGAAAAGTGTCAAAAATCAGATTTGGCTGCCACCGGGGCAGATGTAGAACGCGAGTGTAAAATGTCCCCGTCTGAACATTGAACTTGATGCATTGGCGCACGTATTTGGCGGAAGGCGAAGACGAACGTAGTTGAAGTGAAAAAGTGGTCGATGCACCGAAAAGGAGTTTTTCTTTTTTCGTCGTCTGGTGTGTGATCGCTGCCGTTTGCCGTCCTCGTTCGCAATTGAGAAACAATTGTGATCGTGTTTGTGCTGTGCGTTCAGGGCACGCGAAATAGTGGGCAAGTATGTGTTAGCGCATATTTCCAACGGAAAAGACCGATAAAGCTTGGGTGAGAAAATCAATAACATAAAAATGGAAGTTATCGTAAAATGAACGGGCGATTAATTCAAATATTTATCGGGCAGAGATAATTAGCTGCTTAACGATTGTCGATTGTTTGTAGACCCCTGCCCTCCTCGCGATTGGACGTTGTTGGACTGGTAGTGAAATTTTTATTTTTTGTTTTGTCCGCGCAAGCATTATCGAACCGCGCGCAGCGACCTCCCAATAACAAAAAAAATCACTCTTCCTTTGCTCTTATTTTTAGTACAAGTTAGAATTGAAGGTACATTAATTCTAAATATTGTAACATGGCTACTAACGGCTTTTCAATTACTTTTATTTTCTCCAGGCGAACACGACTCCCACTAAGAACAATTACAGCCCCCACCCCGATGACAGCCAACGTATTATGTTAGCCGAAGACAGCCATGAAAAACTAAGCCGCAAAGTTTCACAGCGGTTCCCGGACAGAGATCTGTCACTCCGGAACATGGCAAACCGATTGGGACTGCCAGAGTGCCGAACGACAGATCCATCTCCGGACCAAACCACAAATTATTACAAGTTTAATATTGAATGATCGGAAACTTAAAGCTCAAAACTCGCGAGAATGAATGAATAAATCACTGTTCTATAAAAAGTGTCACAATTTTTTGCTCAAATCCATTTACATTATTTGAAACTTGGGAAATAGATGGTACCTCTAGAATCACTCTTGAGGGCTTAAGCTGCACAATCCTTAGGATGCTCATTCATAAACACTCAGCTGACATACAAACGTAGTATATATTGATCATTCATGCAGGAAGCTTTGGTTAACGTTGCAATATATATGTACTATCTGCAGCAATCCGCATTCCATTCTGTCTTTATTCTTACCCCAGGTGATCTATCTTCCATAAAGGTTGAACTCTTAAGGTGAACATAATTAATCCCCTTTGTCACATAAACAACCTTCGAAACAAGACCCGTCTATAGATTCCACATGCATGCAAATTGTATTCTATTTAAATCGTTGAAACGAGATCTGAATACGTCAGCCCAACTAAACGCATTTAGGTTTTATCTTCCACACGAGTAAGTTACGTGCTTCTACTTACGACCAATATGACGATGTTCGTTCATCCTCATGTGAAGCATGCATGTGTATAACTGTAACCCAATCCACCAATGGTAGCCATACTCTTAAGAAGGTAAGTGCAGACATGATAAGCAACGTTTTCAACTTATCTTGAATACTAGTATTAATCGTCGAACATTTATGTTACTAACTAAAGTGAAGCATATCACGCCACAGCGGAGTCCATTGAATATATTGTACTCATACTACACCGTATGTGCTTGAATTGCGGCGTCATTCGAAGGTAAAACAAACCACGAAGGTGCAAATCAGTTGCAGTAACATAAATAAACCGCGATCCGCCACTCATAAGGGAAACATTAAACCATTCTTTAAAAAATCGTTTTTGTTTCGATTTGAAAAGGTTAACCAGATTATTAGCTATGTTAGCCATGATCGTGGTACTATGGAGTATAAATATGAAGTATCTTAACAATATTGCAACAGTCATTCAACGGTGGATTTATCTTTTGTTGCGAATTTAGTGGAGGATACGTATCCGAAATGATGGTTGCAACACTAGCATTTATTTTGTTTCTGTTATTTTAAAGCCACGGGTGCATCCTGTGAAAGCAAAAGTATTTCTCAAGACCTCAATTCAATCATAGGTTCCCGAAAATTTGTAAAGGATACATATGTGAATGTAAATGTAACATCTATAAATCAAAGTCCTTAAGAAATATTTTTCAATCTAAAAAATTCTTACCTTCACTGTAGTCTACCTAAATGGTGGTTCAGATGGTTAAAAATAATCCACATGCTCTGTTAATATCAATCTAAAGTTAGAGCGCCATTTAGCAGATACAAAATGCTAACCACGTTTGTTTAGAAAAAGATACTTGAACTGAATGCGTGATCGTGCCTCACCTGAAATTTATTAGAACACTTGCGGCTCATGTAGGTAATCTCGGAGCATTATCTTAAACTCCCAAGCACCTTGTGCATGAGCTCGTTTACATTTGGGTAAATCTTCAATTTCAAACCACTACTCTCTGGCCTAATTATATCAATTCAATCCAAGCGCTATCCAATTCTTATGCGCCCGCACCTTGCGGGAACGTGTGATGCAAGAAAAAGTCGCTCGTTGTCCATGTTGCAAAAACGTTGAACCAACCACCAATTTCTACACATTACCACCGTTGCATAATTCGCATAACCCGAAAAGTTCGCGAAATGCCAAAGCAATTTATATGTTTCGTGCTAAGAATAATGTTGGAAGCTTAAATCGGTTTTACCTATTTTCCAAATAATTTCAATGCTCGCTTTTATGTGTATGTACAGTTTTGCGGATGTTTTTTCACATTTTGCTTTCATGGTCGCCTTTGTACATGGTGTTATTTGCAGAGTGGACGATGACCTAAAAATTGGTTTTATTTGCTGTTGTTACTTTGCTTTTGCCTCAACGAAAATTTCGCACGATTTGTGGTTTGGATTGATCAAAAAGTAGAGCTGTTCAATTTGATTCAATTGAAATTCATTGTGCTGCGTGGATTGAAATTGATTTGCGATGTGATTGGGAAAAATCATGAAGAAACAAACTAACAACATTAAGATTTCTTAAGCCAAAGACAAGCAGGTGACGATAATAAACAAATTTTACAAAAAGACTTTAGTTGCAGCCACGGTGCCATCAGAATCACTACGATAGTTAGTTTTAATTACACAAACTCTGGTTGAATGATCTTTACTATGCTCCAATATATTTGTTTTGTTTGTTGTACTTTTTTCAATTAAACATTTAGAGATACCGTTTTGAATTTTTCAAAAAAATGCAACAAAAGTAAAGATTTCAATATAAAATAATTTTAACCCTTTCGGGTCAAGTAGTGAAAGGAGAGAACCAAAAGATCGAACCCAATTTTACGATGAGCTACTGGTTTTCTAGCAATGCCTCTGATGTTAACAGTTCCAGAGTTTATATCTTTGGGGTATTTTTCAGTTTGGGTATGTCATTTGAGTTTTATGAATCATTTTTTCAGCTCGTGCATGCGCAATAAGAAGTCTTTCGTAAAAAAGTGCGCTAGAGTCTGTTAAGTAAGAGCATAATTTTGAAATAGTTTATTTAACAACAGTTTTTGACTTAACCATACATTAAATACATTCTGAGGTAACGCGCTGAGTCCAATCACCACCAGCATCAATTATTGCTTTGCATCTCCGAGGCATACTTTCCACTAAATTTTCGGCGTATTCGAGGGGAAGCGCCTTCCAAATGAGTCGAATTTGTCGGAAGAGCTGCTTCAAAGTGTAAACACGTTTTCCACAGAGCTTCTGCTTGATGGAGGCCCAGACGTTTTCGATAGGATTTGCATCAGGCGATTGCAAAGGCCAATCAAGTGTCACAATGCATTTTTCATTTCTCGCCCAGGCGAGCCGTTTGGCCACGTGACGTTCATACAAGAGCGGTTTTTAACGGTACTCCGCCATTTTACATTGTTTGCGCACAAATGTTCCCAAATGGTGACTTATGGATAACTCGAGAGCTTTTCGCTTCAATTTCACTTGTCCTTGACGTAAGAACAAGCGAGGATTGCGCGAAACTTTTCCTACCGAACCACGATTTGGAAGGTCATCGACGGTTTTTCACTCTTTAAATCCTTGAACCCACTTCTTGGCAAACGATACAGACTTTTTAATGTATTTAGCCGAACTATGTAGGTTCATTTTTGTTCCTTTAGGGTGTGTGCGCTTCGCGTAAATGGCACTCATCACGATTTTAGTGTTTTCCTGACGGAAGAATGACTTCGACTGAGATTTTTTTTCAAAGCGCCAAAGACAGAGGTTCTCTCTACCGATCAAAAAAAATTTGAAGTCGATATCACTTACAGATCGCAAGCTATGTTGGATACACTCTTACTTAATAGACTGTATTGCTGAGAATTTTGACAAATCCATTGGTCTGGTAAGCTATTAAAATATGGTATTTATTTATTTTTATTAAATTAAACTATTTTACAGAAAGTAGTCTCCAATTATAAAATAGAAAAGAAAAATAAAATCCATAGATATAAGATGATACAGTTACGAACAAATCGATCAAATTTCAATAAGTTAATTCTCTGGGAGTATTCTCCGCAGCTTACGTTTGAAGGAGGCAAACGAATTCTAGGGGAAAAAGTGGAGGCAATAGTGTTCTCTCACCATGCGAACTAACGGTGAGTAATTGTAAATGACGGTTCTGGCGAACGGTATTACAAAAAAAATTTCAAGAATCTGGTACCCGAAGGGGGCTTATACTTATAGCGCTCACCAGGGTAGATAATAACATACCTGTTACCAGTTTGAAGAGTAAGCACTGGTCAAGAAATTATCTTCTGACCTGGAATGAAGGTAGTCCTAAGTAGTTCGTAAGTGCAATATGGAATTTTCCACTTGTAGAAAAGCGTGCTGAACAAATTCAACTGCTGTTATGAGATACTTTTGATGAGGGGACCGGATTCGACATGCATACTCAACGATTGGGCAAACAAGCATGATAAAAAGCCATACACAGGTTCGGACATTGGAGCATTTATGAGAACAACGCTAAACACAGCCTCAACTCGAGAGGCTCTCTTTGTTGATTCAGGAAATTGATTTCAAATGGGGATCAAATGTCACACCTAAGTCCTTGAAACTATCGACAGATGCGAGGGGAGAGTTATTGATCATCTATGAGAAAGTTTTCGTTGACTTTAAACAAGCATACGACAATATTGATCATAACCATAGAGGTATACACTGGAGACGGCGAGCTTTCATTTCCCATGTAAAATATTGAAGTCTCTTAATACATGCTCAATACGAACAAACATTTCATGTCCGTATACTCCAATTTTCGAAAGCTTTTGGACTTTCACGAATGAGCTTACGTATGATTGTCCAAATTATATCATTGTTCGAAATTAATTTCGAAATAGCTAAAAAAGTTTATTATTTTTAGTTTTCTCTTTAATGTTCATACAGCATTTATAATTGTAAACAATGCCTCCAAATATTGTTCGACAAACTTCTTTCCTTTCCATAAAATATACTAACAAACTACGAAGTGCGCCACATTCAAATCGTTTTCGATCGAAATCAACAATTGTGACACCCCTGATTTCGGAAATGATGTTTCAGCTGATAGAAAACAGGAAGTTGACAATTTCTGCGAAAATTCCATCAAATATCGTAATTTTTAAAAATTTTCAATGAAAACGCTTGTTTCGGTCGGATTCTATGTGATTTCGAAAATAAAGTGTTCAATGTGTAAACGTGAGCAAAAATGTGAGCGCGTCATCGAGTATTTTTCATTATTTAGGTAAGTAAAGTGCAGTCAAGGAAACAATTATGTGTCCGGGTATAATTTACGTGATATTTTCTGTGTCCGTCCAGGTTTTCGGTGCGATTCGTGAATGAAAACATAATTTCGAATGTTGTGTGAATCGTGCCTGCTAGAAACGGTATATGTGAGACGCGAGTTTAAAGATTTTCTCGGTTCAAACAGATTTGACGCCGGTCATAGAATTCCGATAACATGCAACTGACACTCGCTTACATTTTAAGAATTTACGCGCTTTTTTTCTGATTTTTATTCCTACGGATTTAAATGGGCCTAAGTTATCCTCAAAGCTTCGTGTTGAAGTAATTAATTGTGTTTTTATGTAAAAGTTCGTAATTATCAAAGAGCAAATTGCATGTGAAATAGATGTTGCGCGCAAATGTTGAAGTTTTGTTGGCTCCGTCCATAATGGTGTTAAGATTAAATTGTTGAAAATAATTCGTTTTGTTTTGCGAAGGTGCTTGTAAAAGTTTCATGTATCGGAGTAAACATTTTAATTGAAAAACTTTGAAGGTTTTCTAAAATACGTGATCTCGTACCAGTGCAGTGCACCTACAATATGGGAGCTGTTTTATTAATTTCGAAAACTGGTCGGTTGAATTTAAAAATGTTTTTCTAGGTTTCTGGAGTTGTGGTGATGGGACTGAAATTGTTGTTGAAAATCGAGCCAATTAATGACGAAATGAATGCATGGTGGTTTAATTTGGAAATATTTGTTTCTTTACCGGAAAACGAAGAAAACCGACTTCAAAGTGCCCTACAAAGGATGAAATAAGTTTTATGAAGGTGATATTAAAGCACCATGCAATATAGCACCGTTTTTAAAAAGTTTTATTCATCTTTCTTACTTTGGAGTCGGTTTTTTTTTTTTTTTTTTTTTTTTTTAAGGTGAATTTCTCAAGAGATATTTACCTATTGCGTATATATATATATATATATATATATATATATATATATATATATATATATATATATATATATATATATGATTTATATATGATATAACGAAAATCGTGACTATGCTAGAGGTCACAATTTCGCTCCAATTTTCACAAAATTTTTAGGAAAGGCTTATTGAGTGAATATCTCAGTTCAGTTGTTTAACCAGCCAAATCGGTCGAGGGAAAACAAAATGGCGGCCATTTTAGACAAACATTCGTGATTTCATTTCTGACCAAACCGTGGCTCCTATTTGGATGAAATTTGGTACAGAGGTTTATTGAGGTATGCGATGAATTTCACAATAAAAAATCCGAAGTCGAACCGTTTGAAACAAAATGGTGGCCGCTCAGACGTCGAAAAGCGTGTAAGCATTGGATGTTGTAGTTGTGACCAAACTTTTCAACCTATGTTAATGAAATTCAGTTCTTTGGTAATTACTGTAAATGCCTAAAGAATCATGTTAAAAAACTAGAGATCAGGTCTCCAAAAACAAAATGGCGGCTAGTTGAAGCTAGAAATTTCAAAGGCTTCTGAAAGACCCAATTTTGATTCGATGTGAATGAAATTTATTTTCAAGATAGAAAACAATTAGATCTAAACATTTTGCTATTTTAGTGCACAGACATGCGATTTTAACGGATTTTTGTGGCCCTCTAGTGGCCAAATTTTCCAATGGATTTTAATGAAACTTGAGATTATGGATAATTGTACAAAGTCCTTGTACTAAACAAAAAATCATCAAAATCGGATGAAAAATAAAGAAGTCGAAAATATAAAACCTAATATTTTTCGCTGCCATTTTCATTAAAAATTTAATACTTTTGCCCTGTCTAGAGGGAAACTGATTTGACTGAGATTGGACAAATTGACTGATGAGACTCTAAGATTGAAATATTTTTAAAAATCCAAAATCAAATGCATGCATTCAAAATGGCAGCCCACAAAGGTCAGAAGGTAAGCGCAATTCGCTATTTTAGTAGCAACTGAAGTAATGAATGTTTATCATGGAAACATTTTTAATGGCGTAACTTGCAAGTATTTATACAACAGACCATTTTAGGGGTTTGTAAAATATTTTTACAATCCGCTATTAAAATCGCAATCTGTCTTTTCGTCCGCTTGTCCATCCATCCGTGCGTCACAGCAAGTTTTCTCGCAAACCACATACTTGAATGATGAAATTTTCTACGTAAGTCAAAAGCGTTTGCAAGAAAATTCCACCAGAATAATAATATCAGCACATATGATAATTTTTTGGCTTTCTTTTTGTAGTAAACAATTAATTTTCAACCGCTGCATTCTCATAAAGTTTATCGTCAAGAGTATGATACACCTTATCATATGATGAACGAAATTTCGACCCCAATTTCGAAATTAGCTTCGAGCCTATGCGAGTTATCACAATAGCAAAGGCAAAAGCTCGTGGCTTCATGAATTTGATCTTTCGCCATCTCCTGTATATACCTCTATGATCATAACGTACTGTACCGAATAATGCTTAGTAGTAGTAGTACTTTATTGAGACTTTTCTTTTGACATATGTTACTTAACCTACTTTTAATGTTACGATTCATTTGACAGTGACACTTTTGTCAAATATCCTTAGCTTCTTTATACGACCTGAGTCTATATTTTACAGGTTTTGAAATGCTAATGTTAATTTTTCTATACCGTTTGCTCTTACGGTTATTGTCTTTTAGTTGCTTATTTACAGATTAAAACCTAAACTAAACTAACCTAACTTATTCTATTCTTAGCCTAATTACATTGTAACTCTTCTTTGTAGTTTTGGTTGGTCGTGTGTTCTCTTCAAGTGTTACATCCAAAATCGCGTTTCAGAAGAGGCACAGTTCTTACCGACCTGATCTTCAGGATATATGGAAGTTTTTTTTTATTTATTTAATCGGTTCCTTAATTATTGTTTATTTGATCTTTATTTTTTCCCGATGGAAATTCAAGTTGCTTTAGCCCCAGTAGGTATTGGGGGACGGTATATAATAGAAAATGGATCTTAGGGGGTTTGGTTTGGGTTCGATGTTAATATGGAAGTCTTGGAAAATTCTTATGGGAGAGAGATAATATGGGTTTCCAGATGTGGGGGTACTTTTGAAGAGGTCCCGGATTAGATTTGATTCATGTATCTGCCATTTAGCTATTCGCTTTTTGCTTGTTTCAAGCATGTTTTGCAGGATGGGGGTCACTTTAGTTTCTTGGTGAAGAACGCTGTTTTTAAAGTATTTTTTATTGGGGCGTCGGTATTTCGATAAACATTTTTAGAGTATCCTCCTCTCAAATATTTGCAATTCTTCGGCTACTGTTGGTGAAATTGTCAGCCAGGCTGGGAAGGAGTATGTGATGATGGGGCGAATCAGGGTTTTATACATGAGGAGTTTCACATTTGGGAAGACGGATTGGAGGATAGGAGGGGTGACATTAATGCAGCAGCTTCTTTGGCTTTGTTTATTCCTTCTCTTGCGTGTCGGTTCATTTTGATCCTGTGGTTGAGGTTCACTCCCAAATACCTAATGTTATCGAACCGCCCTTATCAGTTTGCTTTGCCGAACAGCTAGTTTAGGCCCACCACTCACGTTACGGAAGCATATTATTTTTGATTTAGCAGCGTTGATTTGGAGCCCCCAATCCTGCTATAATGTCAACTTCTCTTTGCACCATATCCATGGCGGAAATGGGAAGAGTGTGACTAGCTAGAATTAGAATATCATCCGCTTACATAATCATGTTCGGGTTACTGGAGATGTTTTGGATTCTGTTTGTAGCGGCGGTATGTGGGATGTCGTGTAGGAAGAATTTGAAAAGGTTTGGTCCCAATATGGATCCTGGTTGGGCTCCAGACAGGATAGGTATAGGTGTTGAAGTTCGGTGAGATATTTCAGTTGTTAAATATCTATTTTGTAGGAAGCTGTCGAGGATACGTGTGAGGGCCATGGAACAGTTGGAATACATGAGTTAGAATCTTAGCCCATCAATCCAAATGGAGTCAAACGCTTTTTGTAAGTCTAGCGCGCATGCGACTGTGCATTGTTTTTTTCGCAAGTTTTTTACGACGGTGTGTGCATAAGCATAATGGCATGTTCTGTGGGTTGGAATTTTGGGTTGGAATCCGAACTCAAACTCCGGAATAAGCTTCATTAAAAATGCTCTAAAGCTTCATAGTATGATTCTTTCCAGAATCTTACCAACATTGGAAAGTAAAGAGATTGGCCTGAAGTTTTTTACGTCTCTGTCGCAGTTTGGTTTAGAGATAATGATAAGGTTGCCTCGTTTCCATCTTCCGGTTAAGCTTTTGGCGACGATTGCGCCGGATTACCGAGGAGGAGTTATTATTAAGACCAGCTAGTAAATCTTCTACTTCCGACATGTAGGTGAAAAATTCCCCGAATGTTTCATGTTGGGGAGGTACAGCCTTGTTGGTGTCAGAAAATATTATAAGGTATGGCCCTTGGTAACCGATGTTTCTAGTTCTTACAGCCGATATCATTTTCTCTGCTATTTCGCTCTCTGGGGCTCCTTCTGAGTACAGGTCTCCGTGGGATGAGGAGATAACTCGCAGCTTTTCTTTAGGTGTAGAGAAGGATAGCCTTCTTTGCTTGATAGGGTCCCTGTCGATGTTAAAATTATATGACCGCCGGCCGGTTAGTATATTAATTCCTCGAAAGACATCTGAAGATCAATCTTATTTTATAATCTTCATTCATCTCACGTCTTATTTGCCATCTTTTGCGGTTGGTCAGTTCAGTGATTTTCACTTTGAGAGTGAGATATTCCTGGTTTATACGATTATTGTGCCGGTGGAAGATCCGTTTAAGCCTTTGAGTTTTCCGTTTTTGTTCCTTTATCTGTGCTTTGATATCTTGCCTAAGGCATCTGTATAGCCATAGTTTCGGTTTTTCTTCCGGCGCATGTGCATCCATTCGTTTTAGTATAGACTCGGTTAGGTTCTGGATGTGGATATCAATTTCCTGGTTAGATAGAATTCGGTTAACAGGGAGAGGGAGGGGTAAATCGTCTGTCTTCGAGGTCTTTTCCGAATTCTGCCCAATCAACAGAGGCATAGGAGCGAAATTTCTGCGGTATTTATTCAATAGTAGTTTGGTTATTTAGGTGAAGGGTTAGTTTCAAACAATAGTGATCGAATATCGATGGTAGGGTTGCACATTGGTAGGAAGTTGTGTTACCAGTTAGTACACTAGAAAGTTATCTAAGAAGGAGCTGCTTCTTGGGTATGAGAGTACACCTGTGTTGCCGATGGCGCATGTTAGAAATGCACTCGACAGGAACCATTA
Organism: Odontomyia ornata; assembly: GCA_963969285.1. NCBI lineage: Eukaryota > Metazoa > Arthropoda > Insecta > Diptera > Stratiomyidae > Odontomyia > Odontomyia ornata. The sequence goes on from OZ017739.1 coordinate 409,932,272, forward strand.
ATATATTCTTTGGCCGTTTGGATTCCGTGTGGAACCATCCCAACGCTCATGTCTCGCGTTGAGGTCTCCGCCGAGGAGGATAGAGTCGTGATTAGTAGTTAATGTTAGTATTCTATTAAGGGTCGATTCTATTGAAGGTGCCAGGTTTTCTGGGATGTAAATAGATCCAATTACTATTTTCCCATGACTACCATTGTATCTTCGCATGTTTAAAGTTGCTAGTGTGCAGGAAATGTCAGGATGGTTAAAATTTATTTGGTCGACTGATAGGTGGTCTCAATATAGAATGGCGGTCCCTCTGCCAGCGTCTTTTCTAAGTACTTGGTAGTTTTCTATTCGGAACTTGTGTGTCGGTTTTAAGACTATTTCGTTCAGGAAAACTGTCTGGTTGAATGGATTTTGTAAGGTTAGACACGAATATTCCTTTGACATGGGAAATTAGAGAGTTTATGTTGAAACAGATAGTAATCAGATTATTTGCCCCCATACAGGTTAAGGCATAGCTCAATGAGCAAAACTGGTCTCCGGTCTTCAGTTCTCCCAACGAATACCTTTTTGGGTATCCGTTATGCGTCCATACGGCTCGTCAAAAATGTCATACAATTCATGGTTCTATCGAAGTTTCGAAGTTTCTGTCAACACTATTGTATGCTTGCTTGAAGTTTACGAAGAGCTGATGCACATCATTATTATGTTCCCAGCACTTTTCGAGCAGCAGTTTTACTGAAAATATCTGATCATGAGTCGTACGTACAAAATGAAGCTAAATCGTACTTGCAGAAAACTCTTCAATTGTAACATATTGCCCAACAGCTTGATTTTTTTTCTAATTATTATTAAAAAAAACAATCCAGTAATATGAAGTCATATGTATATAGCATTCTATAATCATAACCAGCAGAGTCTTACAAAATGTCTAACTAAAGGACGGTTTTATTTTGCAAGATATTCAGTAAACTTTGTGAGTCCACAGGGTTATAGGACATAAAAATCTTAGACTAAGATACTTACGTAAACTAGTTCAATACAGTTCATACAATTTATTCACCAAGCAGGCTCACCTGAAAAAGAAATAAGACATATTTAAAATATAGCTAACAAAATATAAAATTTAAAAACTTAAATTTATTGGCTTTTGAACCTTATCAAATGCACTACAGTATTGAATTTTTCACCAATGAGGATGAAATATCAGCCTAAATCAAGAATTTGATGAAGAAATAATTTCAAAGCAATGCTTAATATAAGTCTTCCAATGTAATTTAATTTGGTATTTTTAGTAGGAAAAAATGCTGGTTGTTCACAAAATCGTTGAAAAAAATATGATGTGCAGCATGAAGAGCTTGCATACAAATTGACCTAGTAATTAGAGTGTTAGTCACAGAATAGATATATTCAGAAGATAGAAGATTTCACTCAAATCACCACATAGCTTCAGGTATTACAAATTTACTTACTTTGCGGTTTAGTATTCGTTTAAAACAAGTTTTTATATGTGTCAACTTATGCAATTGGAGTCGAGAAGGATGGAGAGATGTGAGACCGTAGGCAATCCTTTTTTAACTGCCACGTAGGACACTCGTCGAGTAAGTCGACCGATAATTAGAAAGTTTATGAGGATTTATGACAACCGTTCGTTTTGATTGAATGAATGTTTAAGACCAGCGTATCGTGAATGAGAACTTTATTAACATTCTGTTATCGTATATACTAACTTAACCTGACATTACTTCATTTTAACATATTTAACATCTTCTAGCTTACATATTTTACATTAAATTTTGATTGCTGAATTAATAATTATGGCGCTAATCAAATTTGCTCAATATTTAGCACAAGAGTCTGTCATATTGAAATATGAATTGAAGTTTGATGGTCATGTGATGTTTGTTTACATTGTGGGTACAGTACATAACACTCGCACCGCTAAATTAAAATTTTTTTTCAAATTTGTTTTAGTTTTAAAAATGTTTGTATACTGATTGTTTCCTTCTCATTGTTTTATTTGATTTTTACTTATGAATCAACATTACATCTGTATTGTTTATTTTAATAAGGGTAAATTTAAGTTAATTATAACAAGCCAATTCAATTTTCAATTCAAAATATTTTGATTAATTGATAAAGTACAATTCTATTTTTCATTTGTATAGTTCCACTGATGTACGAGTACAGATAATAAATTTTTATGTTCAATGAATTCTCTCTTTTTGCTGTTACTGATTTTTTTTTCGTAGCACTACAGCCTCTTTCGGGCCTTCGCTTAGAGATAGTTAGAGTATCTCATTGTCATGATCGAATGTATCGGCACTCCATAAGGTGATATGATCATTATCACGCTTTAGCCGTTTGTCCGTCCACCCAGCTGCGATACGTTCTGATTTTAAACCAGCACGTATCATAACTGTACAGGCTTATTGTCCGTTTAAATCTCGTTGACGCCAACGAAACTCGAACCAGAGACCTTCGGCTTACGGGCTTAGTGCTGTAACCACTACACAACGCGGACAAAACTTAGCCACTGGTTTAAATACCCAATTTAAAATGCGTCGAACAACTTACAACGACTCTACTTCAAATTACGTGACTTCATTCCAAGGGAAAAGAACAAAGACAACCGCTGAAAAAATACGCACTTCCCAATATTACCGACGCGGTGCCTGAAATAACCCTCTGGAATTCAAACCAAAAACATCTACTCTACGAAAAAAACGCAAACTCAATACATGGCAACGCGTACCGACCATTCGCGGATTACTGGGACCCTACCCTTTAAGCGGCATACTTACCTTTCGCCGACATTATTCTGCTGAAAGCGAATGGGTTTTCTGGAAGGCAAAGACGTGAGTTTTAATTCAGCAAATCATTTTAATATTTCTCCTTTAAATACAATTTATTTTACAATATGAAGGTCTCGTTTCTGTTCAGCATAAATAATATAAGCTACTGTAAATTTACTTTATTTCAATCTACATTATTCCTCTTATGCACAAAGAAAAGAAAGTAAAAGTAAAGTACACGATAGTTGCGATATTAAACAATAACTTCCAACTACGCGACCTTGTATCAAGTTTAAATATTTTTAATTAATACCAACTTCTTTTGACTGTTTTTTTTTCAACAATTCAACCTTTGAGGATTCGCAATGCAATTGCGAACTCAATTCCAACGAACATGATGGTCATGGAGGTGAATATTTTGGCTTTCAGCGAATTCTCAACTAAGGCCGTCCTGAGAGCTGACGACAATCCAAGGGTTTAGCTGGAAAAATTAAACAATGGGTACAAAAAAAGAATTACTGAGACTCTAAGAAATGCAAAATCGGAAGTGGATGCGTAAAGCTAAGGTATAAGGCTTAGAATATCGGCAGTGAGACAAAATAACTCCTCATACACAAGTCAATACAAATTAAGATAATAAATAATATAATCTTCGTAGTGCAGACTCTGAACATTCTATGTACAATAATCCAATAAATAGATGGTTCTGCGTATGTGGACTTAAGGTCTTGGATATACAAATTAACCATGGATAATCAAAAGGCAAAGATATTATTCAAAATAATAAAAAAGAACAAGAAAATAGAACCGTTTCAAAGACAGTCAACAGACTTGAATAAAAGATATTCCTTTTTTTTAATAACTGGACGCTTTAGTGTTCTTTCCATCGAGCGGATTGCCGAGGCGACAAATAATAGAATCGTATAAGAGGAAAACTAGATCTTGGTAAGGAAAATGAATGAACGATTCAATATGTAATTGAAGAGTTCTACTGATAATGTGTCAATCAAATGCAAAAAATATATACTTTTAAAATTCATAGCAGTACACAAGCAAAAAATAACATTTTCATAACTGTTACTGTAGTTATAGTGGCAGAACTGACGATCGGGCATCAAGCCCGGCGCAAGAGGAATGATTGGTTCGATCATGAGTGCCAAAATGCGTTAGATAAAAAGAATCAGGCGTACTAAGTATACGTAGGTAGGAAAACCAGGACGAAGAGAGAACACTACGAAAATCTCAGAAGAGTAGCGAATAAGATAATTAGGATTAAGGAAAGAAAATACTATGACGAACAATTGAAAAACATAGATGTAAGTCCAGCGAATAATAACACAAAACAAGCATACAAAGCAATGAAAAGCCTGAAACGTGATTATCAGCCCAAGATCACGCTCTGTTGTGATAACATCGGCAATATCATCGCTGATGAAACCAAGATTAAGGAACGATCGGCATCATATTTCAAGAACCTCCTTAATCCTCCGCACAGCTCCAGAACATCGGAGCCTATAGATGTCTGCGGAGAGCTTCTATTGGCCCCATCAACTCTGGATGAAGTTTGTTCCATCATCAAAGCGCAAAAGAATACCAAAGCGCCGGGCATCGATGAGATTCCAGTGGAGCTCATCAAATATGGTGGCAGCAGTGTTCATCAAGCTATTCACAAAGTTATCCAGCACATTTGGCAACAAGAACTTATGCCGAACGAGTGGAGTCAATCAATTATATTCCCTATCCACAAAAAAGGTGACAAGCTACGGTGGGAAAACTATAGAGGCATATCACTACTTTGTACGGCGTATAAAATATTTTCAAAGATCTTCGAAAATAAAATCGGATCCTACGCCAACAATATTATTGGGGAGTATCAAGATGATATTAGGGCAGGTATCAACAACAGAGCAATAGTTCACAGTCAAGCAGGTACTTGAAAAATGCTGGGAGTTCAACATAGAGATGCACCAAATTTTCGTTGACTTTAAGCAAGCATACGACCGTATTGATCGTAACGTACTGTACCAAATAACGCTTTGTTTTGGCATCCTTGTCAAATTGGTCCATCTTATCAAAATGACAATGACGTCAAATAAAATATTTTATTCAGTTTTAAAGATCTCGAAGACCAGCTGCATGCACAGGAAAACAAAGCTCCAAGTATACAAAGCTGTGATAAGACCTGTATTATGCTATGAGTGTGAAACCTAACCCAAGCATCCACAAATACATTGAACGCCTTTGAGCGACGGGTCCTGAGGCGAATAATTGGAGCGAAGCTAGACAGGGACCAATGGCAAATTCGATGCAACCATGAGCTGTATGATATTTTTGACGACCTGGAAGTCTCAACGATCGTATGGAGGAGAAACAGTGGAAACGCTGGTTTGACTGGGTCGATGAAGACAGCTCATGGCTGCTCGGATTTCGAAATTGGAGGACGCCATGAAGGGACCGAGACAGTTGGAGGCGCTGTTGATAGGAAGCCAAGGGCCGAGAGAGCTGTAGTGCGAAGAAAAAGAAGAACTGTAGTAATAAACTGGAACGAGATATACTCGTATGTGCATATGAGTGTGTGCTTGTATGTCGAGCCAAAATGTGTTAAAAAAAACGAGAAAAAAACGCATTCTAGCTGAATCCATACGCTAAAAACGGAATGGAAAACAGATTTTTGTTATTTTTCGTCAGTTTTTTTAACTACTAGAAGATACAAAGGCTTCACATAGTTGCTCGAGAATAAGCCAGTCAGTTCATTTGATTCATTTGAAGTTCTTGACATAGGTTGACTGTAAGTTTCTTGTGCTTGATCAACATCCCCCTGTTGTGCATTGATTGGTGAAACTATCGTATATCTCTTCTTGATTTTTTGGATCGTCCGCTGAAGCAGAAATAAATTGTTGGAAGGTTTCTTTGTCTGTAAATTTACTAAAGATATTGGTAGTCTTCTGTTGCACTTTGGATGTCAATTGGAGGTTATGTTTATGTCTTAAAGGTAACGGGTCGGAAAACTTCATTCAATTTGCAACTATCTTCATCGGAGTGCACTGGTTTAATAGTTTAATGCACTCAATATTAATTCAATGATAAAAATAGTTATTACTCGCACCGAACATATGTACTCGTATATATCCACAGTTCCACGATTACACCAAATGTTGGAAACGTCACTTTGTTGAAGGTTCCGGAAGGTCACAATAACCACTTTTTTCCCTTGTATAGTTTCCATTTCGTATCAGAACTCGAACTTTGGATTTCCCTCTTATTTACTTTTAGTGATGGATTCGCATTCGGGTCCATTGCGAGCCACGAACTCCACCAATTTATCAATTATCTCGCGAATTTTCTTATAAATTTGTGACTACAATCGGTTTTGCAAGCTATTCTAGTGACGGCAGCTATTGTTGTACATTCTAACTGGCGCTGTCGTGTCGATATTGAGTGCTACGCCTCAAAACTATGCGCTGCGATTGTAAAAACTCTTAATTAATTAATCCAAGAATGTTCACCCTAATTTCAAATGGTTTGGCACATTAGTTGCTAGGCACACACTTTTATATTTCAGAAATCTTCACCTTTGACTTGATGGCAGTCTGTCCGCGATTAAATTGACCGGAACCTGTTTTTTCGAGATATTGCCAAGAATTTTTCGTCTCTAACTACAATGACCTTTCCGTTCAGGTTACCGCCATATTGGGCTCAAATTAAATAAAATTTGCACTCGATGTTCGTTTTGCACACGCGGTCGCTTGGTTTTTGTTTAGTTCTCTCCCCACTCGTCGATGTCAGTGGCGTTCAGTCGCAGAGACCTGTCAAACAACCGTATCAGCTAGTTGGGACATTTATATATAGGGGTGATAGATCTCTGCAGAATATCGATCCCCGGGGTCGAGGTTATCACAATGAAGCTATCGAGCATTCGTACTGAGTAGTGGTGGAGAACTAGCAGTGGCACTATCGATAACTATCGATGGTTTAGACTATCGGTACTATCGGTAGTTTTTTTAAAGTATCGAATACATTTTCGATAGTTTTGTTTTAAAATAAACTGATTCGAACATATTTTTTTCTTCAAAATGAACGTAAACCTGAAATAATTAAGCATATTATTAATTTTGAGCATCATTATCCACTGTCACTCGGGTTGAAATGTTGAACTAAATTGTATGACTGGTGGGTGGGCTACAATTAAGCGTAAGGCATAGAAGAAACGAAACATTCGGGACCAAGTCTTAAGTTCGCCAACATTCAATTCGTGCTTACACACTTTTTACTTTACATACTTAATGAAAGTGGGATCCGATTCAACTTCCAATGTAGCGTATATTCGTGTATGTAAAATGTGTTCAATACGTTATATAATATATGGGCTCAACTTTGTGACATTTGCTTATGCCTGCTTATGTTTTATTGTAGCCCAGGCATGAAATTGAAATAAATTAAGCCTCTCTGTAATTTTGAGCTACACTGTCTACTGTCAGTGTCACTCGGCTTGAATGTTCGAATGTGAATTCGTTAAAAAGTTCGTTCTTTTATTGATTTAATTATGCCAAAGCGTAAAATACCCGAAGTATGGAAATTTTTTAAGAGGGATAGCAATAAAAAAATAGCTAAGTGGATGAAATGTGGTAAAGAGTAGTAAACGAGTGGTAACACAAGTAATTTCATAGATCAACTTAAAAGTTCACATCCTGGATATTCAAATGAATTGGTGGAAGAGGACACCGTGCTCGAGCATCTCGATTTCTGCGAAGCAGGCTCGTCTTCTGAAAATTCAGATTATCTTCCTTCTTCTACGATATCTTCTCAGTCAGGTATGTACTTTACTGTAAGCTTTTTAATTTTTCGAGTGACTTATTTTATTGGATTGGCGAATACACCTTTTGCTTTCTTTTTTCCTAAAGTTAATTGTTTCTTGTAGAAAGAGTTCACATACAGGATCATTTTTCATTCAAATTAAACTCTTTGATAAAAACTCTAAGATCCTAGTCTCCAACGTATTCGTATTTTCTTTTCCGGGAAGTTTGACCTCGTTTTTTAAAAGGCAGTATTCCTATACAACGAATAGCTCTCGGAAAAAAAGTAAGATCAGACTCTTGTTAGAATGATTGCTTTAGATTTCCAGCCATTCAGTGTTGTAAAAGATTCTGGATTTAGAACTTTCGTCAAACTTTTCGATCTCATATACGACCTACCAAGTAAAACAACCTTAAGAGATAAATACTTATTCAACCATAACGAAGAGAGCAAATCCAAATTAGCTTCTATTTTGGAAAAAAACTGATTTTTTAATTTGACATGCGATTTGTGGTCGTCAAGGGCGAATGATAGCTTCCTTACAGTAACTTGTCATTTTGCCGATGAAAATTACGTCATCCGTTCAGCTGTACTATCTACAGAATTTTGTAGTAGCTCTACTGCCGAAAATATTACAAAAGGAATTTATGAAATAATGACCGCTTGGCGTATAGAAAAAAGGTATCTTATATAGTTACTGATAATGCCTCTTCAATGATTAAAGTTTGCACTATTTTAAAAATTAGACATCATCAATGTTTCGCCCACACTTTGAACCTAGTGGTGCAAGACGGAATCACAATACCGGGGATAAGTCCAGTGCTAACCAAGTTCAAGGAATTGGTAACTTTTTTCAAAAGCATTAACAAGGCATCTTTAAAATTAAAGGAAGAATTGCATTTAAGAAATCAGCAGCCTCTCAAATTAATTCAGGAAGTTCCTACACGGTGGAACAGTTCATTGTATATGATCAAACGAATAATCATGATTATTGAAACTTTAACTGTAGTATTATCAAAATTGCCTAAAGCTCCTGTCGGCCTGACTCTCGAGGAAACAACAATAATAAATGACATGATTTTGATCTTGAATTCATTTGATGAGGCAACAAATAAAATATCAGCTAACTACATATGAAAACAATGTCGCTTATAATTCCAATAGTTTTCGGAATTTATAATAACATTACGTCCCTTAAACCATTAACATTGGAAGGGAGTGCACTTGTTAGAGTAATTCGATCAGAATTGGGAAAAAGACTACTTCCTTATGAAGAAAGAACATTGCCTGAACTGGGAATTATTTTGGACCCTCGAATGAAAAAGGAAGGCTTTCGTTCATCGGAAAACGCAAAAAAAGCTGTCACACTTCTTCAAAACGAAATGTCCTTGAACTCTCCAGTTATATGCAATAAAAATGTAAACATAGAAGAAGCATCATGCCCAACAGAACCAATGCCTGTAGTAGTTGTTTATCGATTTATCGATAGTGCCCTCAGACCGGGGAACCAAACGCGTCCCCAGGGTTGCGGATAGGGGAAGACCTTTCTCGAAAGGTTCGCTGCGAACAACCAATAAGCAGCCGCGGACAATGGTCGGCAGTGAAGGGAGAGTCTCAGGACAAATACCTGAGTGTCAATGATCTTCACTGTGACATGACGAAATATATGGCGTCATCAATTATCCATATATCCTGGCAGTAGGTAAAATGCTATGGGAACGGAAACCCAGACAGAAAACCAAATCATGCAGGTCCGCAAGGGGAACCAAATTACGGTGCAGGGGGTCGGATCCCCAGTACCGGCGGCAGAGGGTAGTGAGCGAGCAGGCTCCCGGCCGTCGTCATCCAGCGACTGCAATGTTATAGAAGTGGTGAACTTGGCTTCTGTAACAGATATAACTACAAGCAAACAGGACGCTAGCACGGAGAACCCTTTCAGGCAAAAACCGCTGTTGGCAAGAACACCGATAAAACAAGTCACCGATTGCGGGGGGAGGCAGCAAACCCTAGAAACACTGTCAAAGTCAACATCATAGGTTAAACATCGGAGACAGACCACAGACGGACTAACGAACGAAAGAAGGCAGAGTGCGTTGTGCAACCTGGCATCATTGCGGCCTTTGGGCGCAGTAGAAGGACTATGCGCACCTCGGAGCGTCCAGTGCAAGACGTACACAATCCGGATCAAGCTGCGACACCAACAGAGGCCAGTGTAAGACTGGGGGAGGGAGAAGTTTTGCTGTTGGCCGACGCCACTTCAAACGCGACCCAGGCAATAGAAGCAAAAGGGCTAGGAAACGGGGGCCTCTCCCAAGAGGTGGTGCCAAATAACACAATCGCCCTTGACCGCGCCGAAGAGGAGCGGCTTACTCGGAAAGCGGGGACTATCGTCAAACAACTGAGGGCTGCCTGCGAAGTGCAGAAAAACATAGGCAAGAGTGTCAAGAATGGCGTTCTTGAACTGGAGGAGCTTTTTGGCCGCATGACGCACTACAGGCGTAGGTGGCTTGCAACCGAAAAGCACCAAAAAGACACGCTCTCCCTCGAGGCATCAGTGGGTCCTAGCAGCAGCAAAAGAATGGCCGGTAGCCCAATTGAAGGCGACCGTGAGAAAAGGAGGAAGGACGAGACCATAAACGAAGTTGACACTCCAGGCGACGAGTTTCATGTGGTGCGAAACAAGGCAGCGAAAAAATTGGCCAAAAAGCTATTCCTAGAAAAAACAGACAAAGAGCTCAACCACGAAAAGAACAAAGAACCCCCCGATATACCGCAGAAAACAAAAAGCAAACCGCGGCGCAAACCCTTGCGAGAGGCACTGCTTATTAAACCCACTAAGGGCTGAACCTACGCAGATGTCCTCCGTGAAATCAAAGGAGCGGTCAAGCCAGACGACACCAAAACTGCCATCAAAGCAGTTTGGCCAACCTGGACCGGTGGCCTGCTGGTGGAATTCGGGCCAGAGGCCACAAACAAAGATGCATTCCGTGACGCGGTTCAAAAGGTTCTTGGAGATGCGGCAACGGTTACCTCGCTCGGACCAATGGCCACCCTGGAAATCAGGGACCTCGACTGCGTCACGGACAAAGCTGAAGTAGAGGATGCCATTAGGAGGGAGTTTCCCAGCTTAAGTGAAGTCAAGGCAAGATTGACACGTGAAAACACAAGGGGGCAACGCATGGCTATTGTCGAACTAGCTGATAAAGACGCCCAGCAAATCCTGGCGAAGGGCAAAATTAAGATAGGTTGGGTGATCTGCAGGATACGGAGAAGAGCGATCCCTATCCGCTGCTTCAGATGCTTCGAATACGGACACACCGCGTATGGCTGTAGGGGACCCGACAAGACATCTCTGTGCTACAAATGTGGTGAAACGGGGCACAAAAGGAAGGAGTGCACGAACGAGGCAAAATGCATTCTTCGCAAGGATGCTAAGCTAGCACCCGGCGACCTCAAACATGAGCCGGGGACAGGCAGATGCTGGGTTTTTAAGGAGGCCCTAACTAAAGCCAAATCGATACTCAAATGATCCGTATCCTGCAGGTCAATTTGCGCCGAAACACAAACGCCCAGCACCTACTTGAGCAGTTTGCGAGGGATAAAAAAGCTGACCTCCTGTTGCTGAGCGAGCAACATCATAACAAGGACTCGCAAGCGTGGTACCCTGACAAATCTAGTACCTCGGCCATCTGGGTTCGAGACAGCGCCCGCCTTCAGGTGCAGGGCCATGGACGCGGGGATGGTTTTGTGTGGGTGCGGTGTTCAGGGATAACATATTTCAGTGTTTATCTGACGCCTAACGAGGCAATGCGATCTTTTCGAACCAAACTCGATGCCCTAGAGGACGCTGTCTCGAACACAGAGGGCCACATGCTTGAGCAGTTTGCGAGGAATAAGAAAGCTGACCTCCTGTTGCTGAGGGAGCAACATCATAACAAGGACTCGCAAGCGTGGTACCCTGACAAATCTAGTACCTCGGCCATCTGGGTTCGAGACAGCGCCCGCCTTCAGGTGCAGGGCCATGGACGCGGGGATGGTTTTGTGTGGGTGCGGTGTTCAGGGATAACATATTTCAGTGTTTATCTGACGCCTAACGAGGCAATGCGATCTTTTCGAACCAAACTCGATGCACTGGAGGACGCTGTCTCAAACACAGAGGGCCACATGCTGGTCGGGGGAGACTTCAACGCTGGAGCCATTGAATGGGGTATGCCACAATCCGACCCAAGGGGAAAGCAAATCTTGGACATGGCGGCCAGAACAGCGCTTTTTGTCCTAAATACTGGTAACACCCCTACTTTCCGCCGCTGTGGTTGCGTAGGAACCATACCCGATGTGACACTCGCTTCGGAGTCCCTGGTACCTAGAGTACACAACTGGCGAGTAATAGAGGACTACTCGGCTAGTGATCACCAGTATATAGCGGTTGAGATTCACGACAGTGCCACTCTGCGTGCATATGCCCAAACTTCAATCCTCGGATGGAGGACTGGGAGGATGGACGTTGAGAGGTTCGCTGACGCGCTTACGGCAGGCGCACTGTTGCTGGGAGCTCCGCCAGGGAGTGGAGGGCCTACAGCCAAGGACTTGGTGAACTCAACTATGAGTACCATCATAGCTGCTTGCGAGTCTTCCATGCCCCGTCGGAGACCCCGACACGGTAAGCCTCCAGTAGACTGGTGGTCAAACGAGATCGCCGAACAAAGAAGCGAGTGTCACAAACTTCGGCGAGAGGCCCAGCGGGCGCGAACACGGGAGGAGGCAGACACTAGGCTAGCAGCATACAGGTCCAGCAGGAAATATCTTCGCAGGCTTATTAACAAGAGCAAGGCCCGATGCTGGCAAGACCTCGTGGACGATGTAAATAGGGATCCGTGGGGCCTTGGCTACAAGCTGGTCATGGGGAAACTTGGTGCCCTACGGAAGCCTTGTATACATGACGCGGAAAAGATGGACGCGATAGTGCGGGGACTCTTCCCCGCCCATCCCGTCCGTGTTGACGCTGTCCATGGTGAAACAGCAGTCGAGTGCCCACTTTTCACACAGCTGGAACTGGATGAGGCAGTCCTCTCCTTGAAAGCGAGGAAGGCTCCAGGTCCAGATGGTGTTCCAGCTGAGGTTTTGCAGCTCGTCTATCACCATTGTCCTGACTTGCTGCTCAGCACATTCAACGCTTGCCTACGGGACGGGGTTTTCCGGGTACCATGGAAGGTGGCGAGGCTCGTGCTGGTCAGCAAGGGGAAGGGAAATCCCGAATCGCCGTCTGCATACCGCCCGTTATGCATGCTAGACACGGCTGGGAAAGTGCTAGAGAAACTCATCAAGGGAAGACTCACTGACGCGATTCGTGCTGCTGGGGACCTATCTCCTTGGCAGTACGGCTTTGGAGCAGGACGTTCTACCATTGATGTGATTGCAGAGGTGGTGAACGCGGTCCAAAAGGCAGAGGCATATAGTCGCACCAAGCGACGGATCGTCCTGTTGGTGACACTCGACGTCAGGAATGCCTTCAACTCCGCTAGATGGGTGGATATTCTGGACACGCTGGAAAACTCTTTTCAAGTTCCAGAATATCTAATGCGGCTTTTGAGGAACTACTTAAAGGACCGAAGCCTGCTCTACGACACGACACAGGGCCAACGAAGGATGGAAATTACATCGGGTATTGCCCAGAGATCTATCCTTGGTCTGGACCGGTGGAACGTGTCTTACGACGGGCTACTGAGACTTGAGATGCCAGATGAGTCGCGCTTGGTCGGCTATGCGGATGATGTTGCAGCTCTGGTCGCCGGACGCACCGTTGAACAAGCTCAACTTAGGCTAGGTATGCTAATGCGCCGAGTGAGGGACTGGATGACTGCTCGCGGGCTCAGTTTAGCACTGGAGAAAACCGAAGTGGTCATCTTGACAAAAAAGAGAATCCCTAGAGTAAGGATGATCAGTATTGGCGATATACAAATCAAATCGAAGCCAGTGGTGAAGTACCTGGAGCTACTGATCGACTCGAAGATGAGTTTCTCTGAGCAAATCAGGGCAACGGCTGAGAAGGCTGCTTCGGGAATATCGGCCCTGAGTCGACTTATGGCCAACGTAGGGGGACCCAGCCCATCAAGAAGACGCCTCTTGATGAGTGCTGTGGGGTCAGTGCTACTGTACGGAGCAGAGGTATGGGGCGACGCTCTCAGCAAGGAGGTATACCGAAAACGATTGGCACAGGTACAGAGAAGAGGAGCACTGAGAATTGCATCTTCGTATCCAATAGTCTCCGACTCGGCGGTGAGAGTGATTGCAGGCGTGATACCTGTCGCCCTCCTTGCTAGAGAGCGCCGCGCTATTTGCCTGCGCCGAAACGAGGATGCAAGGGAGATGGTTGTCCGCGAGGAGAGACAACGCTCGCTCAACGATTGGCAGCAGTCTTGGAGGAATTGCACGAAGGGAAGGTGGACTGCGCGCCTCATCCCGGATGTTAGACAGACCGTGGCTAAATCGAAGGCATGGTGAGACTAATTTCTATCTAACCCAGCTTTTGAGCGGGCACGGGTGTTTTCAGTCTTACCTGCACAAGATCGGTAAGTCACGGTCTCCCGGTTGTCGGTTTTGCCCAGGAGAGGAGGACAATGCCTGTCACACATTTTTTGCGTGTGCCAAATGGGCCAGACTGCGAAGGGAACTCTACAGGAAGACGGAAAAGCTCACCCCGGATAATATAGTTGCGGTGATGCTCGAATCGGTTGACAAATGGAACCAGGTGGCACATTATGCTTGGGCAGTCCTAAAAGATAAAAGGGACTCACAGCAGCCGGAGGTGCTGGGGCTGGGGGATCGCTCTTCTGGCATTTCCTCTTCCCCTCTCCCCTCCCGCTAGGAAAGGGACTCCCCAGCTTGAAGGCGCCCCACGGCGTAACAAAACGAGACCTGGCCCGAAGTAATGTGTCAAACGGTTCCAGGCTAGGTTCTCAGATTGACAGGGGAGGTGTTTAGTGGGTAGTCCAAGGGTATCCTCCATGGGAGTCCCACACTGCCAGACTCGGCGGGCGTAAATGCCTTCACCTCCCTACCACAAAAAAAAATGCCTGTAGTAGCGTTATCTAAATCACTTTTGTGATTCATGGAAGAGAGTATAAGCATAAAAAACAAAACCAGAACAGGAACGGTGGACAAAATTATAGCATTGAGGAAATACCTAGAGCAAACAAATGCGACACAGGATACTGACCCATTACGATTTTGGAAGGTATGGATACAAATTTGAGAGGAAAAAACGTTAAAATGCTTCATTTATGTTTTACTTTTTATAGGTGAATAGTGCGGGATTTCAGATTTTGCAAAAAGTTGCTAAGAAATTCCTTACCTGCCCAGGAACATCCGTACCTTCAGAAGGATATTCAGCAAGACAGGGCAAAATATTGCAGACCGTCGTTCAATAATCAAACCTAAAAATGTTCATATGCTTACTTTTGTCAATCAAAATTCTTGGTTTTTGTAAAGAAAAATACTGTCGTAACTGATTTTGTTTGCTTTGCACCCATTTTTTTAAAGAAATAATGTTTTTTAGAGAATTTTTGAAAACTATCGACAGTTACCGATAGTTAACATATACAACAAACTATCGAATACTATCGATGGTGTGCACTATCGATAATTCTCCACCATTAGCAGGGAGGATAAATATAATGCATGTTTTGGGAAATCAAATGTATCTTCTTTTATCAGCAATAGTGATATGTTCTTTAATAATCTAGACTTTTCATTTTCAAGCGATTAGATACGCATTTGATTGTAGATTTTACCATTTCTTTCCACTTTTCCAATCGTAACTTTATTTAAGATAAGAAAAATACTCTTTGGTAATTTACATGTTCTGAAGATGGTTCATTTCGATACATTCATATTAATTTTTTTGGTATTATTTCGTTAAATACTTTTGTCTACTATTTTGATTGGTACCTTATTTTTCGACTTATATCTTTCTTCTTGCACATCACAATTATTTCTAAATTTTTTCATCCTGCTCTTCTTGAATATTTTATTATCTTTTTCTCTAATGGCTCTGTTGGGTGATTTTGTAGACAGTTTCTCCTTGTTTGAAATTAATTTTATAGAATTTTCGCTGCACCTTATCGCTTGTCCATTTTTTATCTTTGTCTGTATTAAATTGTTTGTATTTCTCTGTTAGATATTTTGCTTTTTTCATATTTGCACTATTCGGTAGGGGGTTTATAGTCGCAAATACAAATATGGGGTTCACAATAATGAACACCTATTGTGAATTGTTTCATTGGATATAGGATATAATTCAAACTCATTTTAATTAAACAAAAGAAAGCCTCTTGAATTGAACCGGTTAACTATTAATTTTAATTAATATCACACCTTCCCGGAAATCGGTACCTAAAACAGTTATTCATAATCAAAAACAATGCATACTAAAATTCCATTTAATTGTGTACGTTAGTCAAAGCCATCAGCCATAAAACAATAAAATGAAAGTCATGAACTATGTTTGTTGAAAACCAGCACCAAACAACAATCATGCCAACTTAACAGAATTAGCTACCACTTAAAAAGCGACAACAGTTAACAATATATTTAATCTTGACCTTGATTCAATCCAAAACAAGCTACCAAAACCGCGAAAGCGCGCGCTACAATAAGCCGCCCATACCCATGCGAGTAAAATACAACACAACCCACAACAGTAACATGAAAATATTAACGATACCTAATCGTTTTACACATTTCAAAAGACATAAATAGAAAATTATCTATTTCACTTTTCTTTCAAAAGAAATCGAAAGTCATTCACTCCTCTCGAAAATTGTTTTGGGCTTTTACACTTTTCTCCGCACCCGAAATTCGAAAATTATGTTTACATGCTCAACGATTTAGCCCACACATGATTGTCTATCTACTAATGTGATATTCGTAGTCATACATGCATAGCGAAGAAACATGGGCCAAGCTCACAACCTAGACCTTTCATCTTCCACTTTCCAAATAGTGATTAATGAATTGCTTTTTTTCTTAATTGGACATTTCTTCGATAGCGGCGGATGGATAGGCAGGTGATTAAAAATCGTTTTCTTGGATGAGTGGAGCAATTTAAGATGTTTCAACAATTCGTTGACGGAAGTTAATTGAAATTAATTTTAATACAAGTAGAAGCTAGAGGTGATAGGATTTCCTCGGGATTATACATATTGTTTCCTCCATGTTGAGTTAATTGAAAAAGGAAAGTCTATTGTTGAATCTTCCGCACCAATTTGATGGTTCAAGACAATGAGTCGATTTTCAGATCGCTGAATCATTTAACGCCAGTTCGCTCAACATCTCTATGACTAATTAGCCTCACTAGCGAAGAGTTTTGCAATCATATGAGCAGGCGTAATGATTAGCAACATTTAGTTGGCTAACGAAGTGGGCGCTCCATGTATTATGCAAATCCAGCGAGGATGCATCTTCGCCAACTATTTTCACATTAAAGAGCCCACACCATTCTTCAACGAGTGTCGATTGTTCCTTGACTTTGGTTTGATGATAGGGGAGAAGCGCTTAACATATTCGAAAATCTATTTAAAAAGTTTCAAGTGGTTGTCTGAATTGGAAGGTACAAGACTTCAATGACAGGAGCTGTTGCATTGAAGTTGCATCTGAAATAAATGCTACTATAAAATTGTTGTTACGTTTTTTAAAATAATTCATGGTTCTTGTATATATTTTGTATGAAATAGGGATTCAATAAATTTACAGTGATCACCAAAACGGTAGAAAATAATTGACAGATTAGAAAAGATTATATGTATTGGGTGTACAACTTAATAACCGAAATTTTTTTAGCGAAATTTGATGCTTTATTGTGGAAAAATCTTACAATATATTTTATTCGAAGTATTGTCCATCGGAAGCTACAACATTTCCCCATCTTTCAGGCAATTTAGGAATTCCATCCCAAAACAATTGCGCCGGCTTGGCGGCCAAAAACGAATCTATCCAATTTCGGATACCTTGCTCTGAAGTGAAGCGTTTTCTGGTGAGGGCATTTTGCATCGAGCGAAATAAATGAAAATCAGACGGAGCAAGGTCCGGACTATAAGGCGCGAGGGTCAAAACTTCCCATCCACTATTTTCCAAATAGTTTTTTACGGATCTTGCAACATGCGGCCGAGCGTTGTCATTATGAAAAATTATTGCCTCGTGTTTGGTCGCATATTCCAGGCGATTATCGATGATGGCACGCTTCAAACGTATTAATTGTGTTCAGTATAGGTCACCTGTGATTGTCTGGCCAAATTTCAACAACTCATAATATAACGGCCACTTCTGATCCCACCAAATACACAGCATAACCTTGGCGCCATGGATATTTTGCTTCGCCGTTGATTTGGCTGGTTGGCCGATGCAAAAATGATTTCCTTTTATGGCGCTCAAGCAGCATTTCAGACATACAGAAGCGGCGTTCAACGTCTCTCGCTTCAACTCATAGGGGACCCAATTACTTTGCTTCTGAATGTATCCGGCGGCTTTCAAACGTTTCACTCCCAACGATTTGGCAAGTTCATCTTGCGTTTGACACGAATCCTCATCGAGTAGCGTCTCCAATTCTTCGTCTTCAAACCTTTTTGGCTGTCCTGGGCGATCGTTGTCTTTGATGTCAAAATCAGCACTTTTGAAGCGTTGAAACCATTCAAAACACTGTGTTTTCGCTAAAGCATCATCGCCATAAACTTCTACAAGCAAACGATGACTTTCTGCAGCTGTTTTCTTTGCAAAAAATGACCCAACAGAACCTCTCGCGAATGCTGTCTTTTTCTCCAATTCCGAAAAACTAATCTTCATGGCTAACTACAGAGTCCCAGATTAAGGTAAATGGTGAACTAACGTATAGCTTTATAATGAAATCAGGATTAAAACAAGGGGATGGACTTGCCCCAATGCTCCTTAATATTGCGGTAGAACACGCCATCAGGAAGACATAAGCTGAAACCTCACCTGAAACCCTACATTAAAGGGACTTGCCGGACTTTTACAATGACAAGCTATTTCACTAGCAAAAAATGCGTAGAGTTTGAGTCCTGTCAGCCGTCTAACTAATGCTTCTTTGAGTGTATGCAGATTGTTATTCCACTTTATACTTCGGGGCACAAACTCGCACTAACAAGCTCAGCTTGAAGTGGTGGCTAATCGGTATATTCTAGAACCAATTGATATGACAATTAACTGCTCTGTTACTTATTTGCAAGCAACATAAAAACTTACTTGCATAGGGAACACAAATTCCGTGCATCCGGGGATGGGCAAATATTGCCAATGATAACAATCAGTGCGTTACAGACAATTTAACTATTTTCGCCGAACAACTTATGGAATCATAACGATATGAACAAAAATTACTAACAGCAATAGGAGCCTTTCATCACCCTTTGCACAAAATAGACTTTACACTTAAATGCAAATTGGACTTCTTAAGGTTATAGAATGACTCGCACCCGAACACATTTTCTATCGACCGGCCGTTATCCACACTTCACCGACGTCAAGTCCCGGTGCAGTCGCATAGGTCTGTCATCCAACCTTATCAGCTGGTTGGGAAATTTATATAGGGGTGACAGGTCTCTGTGGAATATCAATCCACGGAATAGGCGGTTATTACACATGACTAACATATGCACGATATGGAAGAGAATTGACGTCATTTCTTCTACATCATATGAACCCGCTTAGTATAATTTCTGTAAAATCTGATAGTAACGGAAATAGATGGCTCATACCATACCCATATCGTTTCGAAACACAAAATTGTACTAACAAATAAATCAAACGTTAAAATCCGTATTCAACAACAGCCAGCGCCTCATGCTCAAGAAAAATGCGAATTGCAATATTGAATCAAAATATAATATTTCAACCTCCTCAACAACTACATCAAATGCAAATGCAAGTCACGTAAGGAATCTCTCATGCAAACTATGTAACATGGACTGCAATCTACTCCAGCAGCAATTGCACACCAAGAGCCAAAGCAGCAGCGATGATTCGAAAACCAGAAGATAAGATATACCGGCACCTTCCAGGGTGCTACACATGAATCATCTCGAACCCTTCCTCGTAGCACCAAGAGCAACATGTACATCATCATCACTTTTGATCCCTTCGGCTAGTTTAACATTTTAAAAGTGGTCCGAACAATTAAAACAAGACTAGTCATCAAAATGACTAATGAGCTGACGTCATATTGCGGGCTATTCAGTCGCCTTATCTCCGATATGCAGAAAGAATTTGAGACATATTATCACGATCATCAAATCGAGCATGTAAAGGGCGCAGTTCGTACCTCACGGGCAAATGCGCAAGTGGAGAAGGTCATCCAAACTATCCTCAATTCAAATGGGATCCATTCGTCAGAAATATGAAATGGAGTTTTGACGCGATAAAGAACTCAACCACCAAACTCAGCCCGAATGAGGTCACTTTTGACTTTCCACTGCGAGACGTCATACATAATCATCTGTTACTGGCTCTCAATGATGAATCACCGGCCGAAGAGCAGACACGCGAACAAGCCGCATGTGTAATATCTTGTCCGAACGAAATCGATGGAAGATCCGAAATGATGACTGCATCCGTGAATCATGTACCTACCAACCTGGTGGACTTGACATTGTGAAAAACGTAACAGGAGCGTCACAAAAGCTTGAGCCTCGTTATCGTCGAACTTACCGTATTAAAAAGGCCTTGCCATGCGACAGATATGTCATTGAAGGACCGTGTAACGATTTACCACATGCCATATCACGTCGAATACCGTTGCGGTCATGAAATGTGGACCAAGATTATAATTAGACTAGCACGCGATGAGTATCGATGAAAATCACTACTACAATATACTTACATACGTTATAATTGTAATAAATTTGTGTACACTGTTTTTTTTACCAAGTATCGCTACATATCCTCACCTAAAAACGTTAGATTTTCACACGAAGTTCTTAATACTTAGAATTGGTTAAATTTTGATAATAAAACACTTATGTTCATGAGTATATTGAAGTAAATTTTATGATTGTATGTGTAATTGTGTGTACTTGTACTTTCAGGACAGGTGAAAGAATCAGTTCAGTTGCTTAGAACATGTCACCGTGTGTACATCAAATCTGAATTCAGTGAAATAAAGTGAATTCATGGAGAAGAAATCTTGCTTATTATTTCATTACTGAGAAATCCGAATAGATTATGGGCCCAGACCCATGCGTGTGATAAGCAAAGAACAGATGAAATAGTGAAGAAGTAACTCAAAAGTTCAATAGAAAAACGTGCTACCCCCATAGTGTTCATAACATAAAATGAAGTTAGGAAAAACTATGAATCTTGAAAAATTGGATGGTATGAATTTCAAGCAAAGAAAATTCCAACTAAAATGTGCACTGCGTGCCAAATTTTCAAATATTTATACCCAAAACCAGAAACTAAAATGACTCAATGGAATAAAGATGACGGCATGGCAATGTTCATAATATCCTCGGCGATGGATCTGAAACATCTAATAGTCATCGGAAATTGTGAGTCTTCACTTGAGGTGATAACTAAACTCGAGACCATTTATGAACAAAAATCTGAGATGACTAAAATGATACTTCGTGAACGATTTTCCCAGTATAAAATGTCATTCATCGATGTCATTTCTGATAATATTGCAAAAATTGAAAGCCTCGCAAAGCATTTGAAAGAAAATGGAGAGGCTATAAGTGACAATGCAATTATGACTATGATTTTAAATACACTGCCTCCGAAGTACAGATCTCTCCGTCAAGTTGGGATGTCACTCGATGCCAGCAAGCAAACGATAATCAACTGAACACCCGTTTATTGGATGAGGAACTCAGCTAGAATGTAGAAGAGGAAAACGAAACAGCAATTAGTGGAAAAACAAACCTCAAAGAAGAAAAACTCTCAATATAAAAAAACAAAAAACGAAACAAAAGAACAACCACATCGGTTTGTTTACCATAACTGTGGAAAACGACGTCACTTCGCAAAAAATTGCCGTGCTCCTAAATAGAAACATGGAAAGAAAAATATTATGGCATTTAATGTATTAAAAAGTGACTGGGAAGACAGTAATGAGGGTAACAGATGGATTTTAGACAGCGGTGCTACAGCTCACATATCATACAAACTGGAAAATTTTGCTGATTTATATGAATATACAGGGTCCCCTCCAGTGGCGTAGAAGTGGGGGGGTTTTGGGGACAAACCCCCCCCCCCCCATTTTCGTCAAAGAGAAAATCCTCTCAAATCATTAGTCATTAGGTCATTAGCAGCGCTTGACTGCGCTCAACTGCGCTTGTTTGGGCTTCCAAACACGAGAAAAAGGTCTATGTCATTGGAGTGGAGAAAAGAGCGGAAATACACTTTACGCTTTTCTCAACTCTGTACCCTTCAGTATGTAGCGACCTCCGGATTTCACCACCGAGTTACTACTGGCGCCACCGTCGCTTAGAAGACACCTTATGCATCTTGTCATTCTCGATCTGACTCTGTGACAAGCCGCCAAGCCATCGACAACGAAACTCAGACGCGCTCATCATAAATTCGAAATTATACGATATTGTATTTTTGTGTTAATTAAACAAGTTTGTCCATTAACTGTTGGCGTTGTTATTTCCACATCCCAACAAGTACGAGTAAATTAATAGATTTCCAATTTCCAATCTTTATTTTTGTGCTCAGTCATTTGTCATTTTACAGTGTGCGGTATTTGTAGACTGTAATGCTGCATTCACATGCATGCCGTGCAGCTCGACAAGCAGCACGCCACGAGCCGGCGGGCGGGCCTTGACCAGTCAGACATATTTATCATCTCCCAACGGGAAAAAAGGGTAAGCGCTTCCATAGGAAGCGAACACGAAGCGCTTCGTTGTCCCTTCATTTGTAAGCGGATTCGAAACCCACAAGCAACCAACTGCTTCAAAAGCGCTTGTAAAGAAGCGACAATGAAGCGCTTTGATGTTGCTTTTTTGGAGCGCTTGCAAGTAATCCAAACGTAAGCGCTTACTTCTACGGACATCTAATGCTAAGATGATGATGAACGATCATATGTAGAAGCGCTTCGTTGCCCGTTGGGCTGGTTACTGATGCGATCGAGTGAATGTAAACATGCACACGGGCGCAAGCAAATTCATTCTTTGAAATGTGCCAAAAAACCAACAAACGCCCGTTCAACGGCAGATAAAGAAAAACTGATCGTAAAAGCCACAGCACCTACAGATTCGTGCAGTCATCCTCAGTCCCTAAAACGAAAATTTTATTTATACATACCGCGTTTCTATTTCACAAGTTTAACTGTGTACGCTGACTAAGTGAAGTTCTACAGAAACTACAGCAACGCTATGTTCGTAAGTAATACAAAATTTGTCAAATAGACATTTATTTTGCAGACTATTTAAGAATCCAGCTTTGAAACTCATCACTTGTTTTCTTTATTAATGACTTAAAACTCGTGCGATTATATGTACTCTTGGTAACATACGAATGTATTACACTCATCGGTATCTACTTTTCGTATAATTAAATTTGAGTGCGATTGAAAAAAAAACTGTAAATACAAATATGTAGTCAAACACAAACCTTGTCACCCTGGGTTCGCTGAGCCTTAAAAAATAACACAGGAACCGTAAAAATGTCAACTGGCAAGAAAAATATAGGAAAAAAACAAAACAATATAAAAAACACGAAATCAGAAATATGGACGTTGCCAAACATATAGATTGGAAACAAGAAATGAGTTTCACAGTCGTATAGTTTCAAGAAAAAGAAATGGGAAATTGTGTAGGGACCGATAAGATAAAAAAAGTGTCTGAAAATCAAGTTTAATATCGCTTTTTCATTACATCTCCTCAGCTACGAAAAAAATCCTATAGAAAAAAATAATCATAAGACTTTGTAAAATTATCGTAAAAAATCGAGTACGTTATTCTCGTGACAAAAATAATATGTGGAAGAAATAATAGAATCTTTATGAAGAAGAAGTCTCTAATTTCTATTGTATTTATTGGTCGATATAATTATACTATATTAAATATTTATGCACCTATATTGTTGACAATGATTTCTATCTTTTCGAATTCCAACATATTCTCTCTTCTTCCATTTTACTGGTCGTTCGCCCTTTTGGCGTTTCTTGGGAGAAAATTTATGAACTAGCTTTTTGTAAGCGATATTTTACACTGCATTTTTGAAATGTTACAATTGTGTTTAGAAATTTTTCTGTTACAAAACTTCTTTATTCAATAAGTATTGTATTTAAGATGGACCACAAACATTGCAATTCAAGAATGAAATTTTCAAAGCAACTTGTTTCAAAATGTAATACTTAGTGAAATCTGTAGGTTATGTGAGATCCTTTGCCAAAATGGATAAATGGCTAATCAAGCGACCGAAAACTAGCAATGTTCAAGAACATCAAGAAACGCACGAGGAAGAAAGCGCCAGCAATGAACAAAAAAGAAAAAGGATTGTTACAAGGGAAAATGTTGAAGATAATGGTAAAAAAAAGTTCTTATTACTTAATGATGAAAATTATTCTCATTTTTCAGCAAGAAAAGTTTGTTGAATAAAAAAAACTAAAAAATTTTTTAAACAAAGTACAATTGTTAAACGTAAAAACCACGTCAATTAACCCATATTCGTTGTATGGTCTCACTACAGAATCGGATCGAGGATCAAGGATCGACGACAACAACGTAGATCTGGACTTGGGTGACGTTAGTATCCACTTCAAGAGAAAACTGACGGATGAAGAAAAGTACCGCATTTTGAAAAATCACTGGATACCGAAAGATCTTCACGCGTTTCCAGCCAGTTGTCCCAGAAAATTGAAGTTTCAGCCTAAGTGGCTGCAAGAGTTTGCCTGGCTGGTCTACTTAAAGGAGCTTGATGGGGCGTTTTGTCAATTTTGCATGTTTTTCGCCTCGAAAGAAGTTGGAAAAGGAAGACATGCTGCAGTTCAAAATCTAGTGATACAACCATTCCAACGGTGGAAAGATGCTAAGGAACAATTTCGACTCCATCAGGATTTGGAATATCATAGAAATCCACTTGGCGCGGCGCAGAATTTCATTGACATCAAAGAAAAAAGAGCAGTTGATATCGGTTTGCAGTTGAATACTGTAAGAACAAACGAAATTGAACGAAATCGCGAAATTCTAAAGTCGATTGTGGACACGATAATTTTCATTGGCAGACAAGAAATCGCTGTGAGAGGACACCGTGATGCTGGTCCAATTACATTGCAAACTCCACTTCATAATGATGGAAATTTCAGGTCTCTGTTACGATTTCGTATGAATACTGGCGACGAAGTTTTAATGCGACATTTAGTTAGAAACGAAACATTGAAGAATCGCGTAACGAGTTACACAAGTCCACAAATTCAGAATGAATTAATTGATATTTGCGGAAACTTAATTACTGAAAAACTTGTATCGAAAATTAACAAAAGTGAATGCTGTACGATTCTCGCAGATGGGACAACCGACATCAGCGGTATAGAACAATATTCATTATGCTTTCGCAACACTGAAAAAACTGATGGGACAGTTATTTTGAGAGAAGATTTTATAAAATTCATTCCCATCAAAGACGCAAGCGGAAGAGGACTTGCATTGTCTTTGTTGGAAGTTTGCAAAGAATTGAAGATCAATTTGAAATTTTTAGTTTCTCAAGGCTACGACGGGGCAGCTGTGATGAGTGGAGAATGGAATGGTTGTGCCACAGCTGTCATGGAAAAGCATCCTTCTGCACTGTATGTTCATTGCGCAAATCATTCAATGAATTTGGCTGTTGGTGAAGCTTGTTCAGTCCCTTTAATCAGAAACTGCCTTGCATTGATCATAGAAATAATATCATTCTTTAGGCCTTCTGCTAAACGTGAAGCTATCCTGATGGATTCCATTGAAACTCTGGATTGTCCAACAAAACGACAACGCCTTAAGAATATTTGTGAAACAAGATGGACTGAAAGACTCGATGCAGTTATATGTTTCAAAGAAATGTCTGTCCCAATTTTTTACAGCTTGGAAAAAATTCAAGAATGTGGGAAAGGTGAAAGTGCCAAAAATGCCTTCACCTACTATCAGAGCATCAAACGTGGCACATTTATTGTTCCCATGGTAGTTATCACTGAAATTTTTTCCTTGGCTCACCCACTAACAATTTACCTTCAAGGTAAAAACGTTGATCTTGCTGCTGCTGTTTCGTCAGCTGACAATCTCATTGAGTTGATGAAAAATATACGAGAGAATGCGGAATCAGAGTTCGCAAAAATGTTCGCTGCCGCTGAAAAAATCGCAAATGTTTTTGGAGTAAATATCGTAGCGCCTAGAATCGTTTAACGCCAAAAAAACAGAGAAAATCACCAAGCAAATTCGCCAGAAGAATACTTCTGCAAGTCTGTGTTTGTGCCGTTTATGGATCATTTCATAAGTTCATTGAATGATAGATTTGTGAAACACAAACGAACCTTGTCCATGATCCAAAACGTGATTCCCAGCAAGTTAATTCAACTTTGCTCCAAGCAAAACAAGAAAGACAATGAAAAATCGAACCAAAGTGTTCCCGAAAGTGTTTCTGAAACTGTCGAGGCAATAATGGACCAATGGCCAAGCGCAGCGTCGTCACTTCGAACAATAATTGAAAAAGAAATACTATTATGGAGGCAACGTTGGATCGAGGCGAAAGAATATCCGTGCACATTCATCGATGCTGTAAATTCCTGCAATGAAGAACTTTTCCCAAACGTGTTCAAGTTCCTGAAAATCGGAGCCACATTAGCTATTACCATTGCCAGCAACGAAAGAAGTTTTTCGACTTTAAGAAGACTAAGAAATGCGAGTGGGGAACAACGGCTGAATGGTTTAGCTCTGTTAAGTATTCATCGTGATATTAACATTACTGCAGAAGAAGTTATTGACAAGTTCGCTCAAAAGCGAAGGATGCTTGATTTGTAGTTTTTTTTACATTATTCAAAAGTTAAAATGTGTTAATAAAAAAACCTGCATTTGTATAAAACTTCAATAATCATCACCTTGACTCCACAGTTAAATAAATCAGAATTCAATTTCAAAAATGTTATTGCATTTCGTTTTCATTTAAAACAATCGCTCCTATCATAAACCTTTCCACCTTCATAATAAATAAATAAACCCACTTTTATTCAATATTGACACCTATTTATTATCAAATTATGAACAGCTTTCCAATTACCTGATTACTTTAAAATAAGGAGTAACAGTATGAAAATTTTACTATTCATTAATAAAATCATGTTAGTAACGCCCTCCCCTAAACCAAGAAACTATTCTCGAAAGCAACTGGAACTTCGATATTTGAATTATTTATTTAACCCCCCCCCCCCCCGAAAAAATTTTCTACTACGCCACTGATCCCCTCTGAAACTTGGAAATCAAGAAGCCATAGAAGTGGCTGGACATGGGAATATTTTGATTAGAAAATGTATTAGTCAATAGTGGGAGACCAGTATGCTGAAAAATGTGACCTATGTACCGAAAATGAAATGAAACTTGTTTTTAGAAGGAACAGCTGCAAGACAAGGTTATAATATAATTAAGAAACAAACCTGTGCCTTGATCGATAAAAATAATAAAAAAGTGATATGTGCTTGTTTGCAAGAAAACAACTTATATGAATTAAAAGTGAAATCGATCCAAAATCCAACATATAATGTCGTGCAAAAAGGGGACCTTGAACGTTTGGGACATATAAATGTGCAGGAGATTGAAAAAATGTGTAATAACAATGTTATTACAGCTGTGGACTTATCAAACAGTGAAAAGTTTGTGTGTGAGAGTTGCCAACTATTCGAGAAAGCAAATATGCGATCAATGCAACCTGGTGACGTTGTTTGTAGTGATGTTTGTGGACCATTCAATGAGCCATCTGTATAAGAAATGAAATAATTTGTTATTTTTGAAGACGCTGCTACAAGTTTCAGAAATGTATATTTCCTGAAGAACATATGTGACGTGCTGGACTATTTAAAATACAATATATGATGCGATAATTAAAAATAATTTCTTACATTGTGTTCGCATCTTACACACTGGTAATGGCGGAGAATGCATAAGTAGTGATTTTAAAGAATACCTTGACAGTGAGGGTATTTCTCATGACCTCACTACACGTTACACGTCCAAGCAAAATGCACGCGCTGAAAGAGAAATCAGGACAATTGTGGAAAGTGCTCGATCCATGCTTTACGCTCGTAATATATCACACAATCTATGGGCCGAAGCAGTCAATTGTGCTGTTTACTTACTAAATCGCACATCTTCAAGCCTTATGCCAAATATCACACCTATGGAACGGAGTGAAGCCTAGTTTATATCATGTTAGAGTCTTTGGATGCGAGGGATATGTCCATATGCCAGATCAGGTGAGAATCAAGCTCGATTGTAAAAGTCGCAAGATGATGTTAGTTGGCTACGATAATACAAGCAATAGGATGTATGATCCAATTACAAAAAAAAATACATGATCAAGAAATGTTATTTTCAATGAACAGAAATACCCCAATTTAAGAAAAAATAAAGAGCAGTTTTCTATGGATGATATCAACGAAGAAAATTGGGAAGCTGAAGAACAGATGACCGAGAACAGATTAGTACAAGTAAGCTAAATGGAGATAGGGATGATATTACGTATACTGACATTGATGAAAAAGATGAGACCTACAAACCTTCGCGCGAAATTGATCACCCTAACATAGAAAGATTCAGTATTATTTCACGACCACGAAGATCACGAGGTTTTAAAGCAAATTCAGTACGATTAAATGTTCCTACGAATTATTCCAAAACAATGAAAAGTAAGGAATATAATCAATGGCTGCAGGCCATCGATGAAAAATTGGAAGCTCATCGTACCAGTAATACCTGGAGTTTTGTTGATAAGAGAAATGAAAGAACTATTGCTTCGAAGTGGGTTTTTTCTATTAAAACAAATCAAGAAGGTCAAGTGGGAAGATATAAACCTCGACTTTGTTCCCGTGGATTCACACAAATTGAAGGAATCGATTACAATTAAATATTTTTACCAACAACAAGATACGAGTCAATACGGATACTGTTATGTCTCTCTGCTGAATATAACTGGAAAATAAGGCAATTAGATGTTAAAACAGCCTTTCTGTATGGAGAGTTGGAAGAAGAAATCTTTATGGAAATTTCAGATGGAGTGAAAGTACCTGAAAATAAAATATTTGAGTTGAACAAATCTTTATACGGATTAAAACAAGCTGCTCGTTGCTGGAACAAGAAATTTACTGATTCCTTATTAGAGTTTGGCTTTGTTCAATCACATGCAGACAATTATGTGTTTGTAGGTAATTTTCATGACACAAAAGTTTGGTTGATTTAGATGATGGTTTAATTATGTCTGCTTCAAATGCATGGGAATCCCACACTCTGTGCATAAATAGCATTCACCTCCCTACCAGAAAAAAAATGCAGGGTTGGATCAGATCGTGAAAAATTTAAAGAAAGAATTTGATATCAAAGAGTTGATTTTAAATCGGTTTGTTGGTATAGAAATTTATAAATCTGACATTAGTCAACGACAAAACATTGAACAAATAATAAATAAATTAATTCAATATGAGTACAGCCCACCCCTGTAATACGCATATTGATGCAAATATTCAAATAACTGAAAATATTGATGATGGGAATATTAGTTTTCCTTATAGAGAAGCAATATTGTTTTTATCTACAGCTACTAGACCTGATATTGCATACATTGTCGATTTGTTAAGTAGAAATATTAATAATCCAAGTTCTTTTCATGTTTCACAGCTTAAAAGAATAATCAGATATCTTATTAGAACTAAAGATCTAAGTATAAAGTATCAAGGTCACGAAAATTTAATCGGATATTCAGATTTAGATTTTGCTCGGGATTTGGATACAAGAAAGTCCATTAGTGGCTATGTTTTTATGTTAAATGGTGGTCCTATATTATGGGCTAGTTAAAAACAATCTTGTATCGCCTTATCAACAGATGAAGCTGAATTTATGGCTGGCTGTGAAGCTACTAAGGGTTTGTTATGGGCAAGACGATTTTTCAAAGATACTGATATTAATCAAAACTGTACAACCGTATGTATTGATGATCAGAGAACGATTGAACTTATAAATAATCCAGTTTTCCACAAGAAGACAAAGCCCATTGATGTCAAATACAATTTTATAAGAGATAAGATTTAGCAAAAATTAATTAACATTAAATATGTGAAAAGCTGTGAGCAATCAGCGGATATTTTTACTAAGGCTCTACCTTCTCATAAATTTCTCCATATAAGAGATATATTACTGAATGTTTTTGTAACATAATTTTTTCAAACAGTGTTTCCTTTATAAAATTTAGTGGGCGTATTGAGGTAAATTTTATGATTGCATGTGTAATTGCCTGTACTTGTACTTTCAGAACAGAACAAAGAAGCAGTTCAGTTGCTTAAAAAATGTCACCGTGTGTACATTAAAAACGTAATCAGTGAAATAAAATGAATTCATAGAGAAGAAATCTTTCTTATTATTTCATTACTGAAAAATCCGAATAGAGTGCACAATACTAACTAATGGAACTAACTACCAGTTAGAAACAATAAAAATGCTTTTATAATATTGACAGCTTTGTGGAAAAATCAATTAGGCCGTTTTTGAGTTATATGTTCTCGAAAAATGGTTAAGCTACAATTACCAAACATGCTAGGTATATGATAAATGATTGCCCTCGCCTTTCAAGAAAATTTCTTGAAGGACCAACAAAAATGTATCAAAGATAATTTATAAAGGTATAAAATGAAAGGTCTTGATGTAAGCTATTCACAACAGATCCTAAACCAGTATTACTAACATCGAGGGCTGCAGGGAGAAGAAAAATGTATGACAAATCCGTGATATTGGTAAAACTACAACAAAATGGTGGCAGCTTAAAGTGGAGGAGTAATGGATTCTTTCATCCAGAGCATTCTATGTAGATACTAATGTAGTTTTTCTTGATTATCTTCATTATTAGAGTCAGCATATCATAAGTACAAAACGCATCTGGCAGAAGCATACTCCTGTTTACTCAACTTACAATAAAATATCGATCTACTTTTCTATTTTTATTCACACCACGTCGCATCATAATTTTTTCGTGGTTCCGCTTTTACTTCAAGTTTAGCCATTAACATGCCAAGCTCCTCTATAGTAATGATTAACGAAGAGCATGCATCTTCAGTCCACACGACCATATTTGTTAAATGTAGCTTAAAGCTAATGTATTGTTACATGTACAAATAATTACATGTACAAATAATTCTGGGAGCTGCTGTCGCAATTGTTTTCACAACAATGAAGAACACGAATTCACTCGAAACCACGAGAACCCAACAAGCATGATCAACATCTGCAAGTGACGTCACTCCATTCATTAAATTTGCTCGAATCTACCAGGTACCTCTCGGTAGAACATTCGCCAACGTACGAGAAATGGGTGAATAGGTAGAGACCCTATATAAAGGCGAGCTGAATGAATGGGGGGAATTGAATCATTCATTCGACCGCGATAAGAACTGCGAAAGTGTGTTTCGTAATAG
Organism: Odontomyia ornata; assembly: GCA_963969285.1. Taxonomy (NCBI): domain Eukaryota; kingdom Metazoa; phylum Arthropoda; class Insecta; order Diptera; family Stratiomyidae; genus Odontomyia; species Odontomyia ornata. The sequence continues at coordinate 409,963,499 of OZ017739.1, forward strand.
TGAAGTAATTTAGAAGACAATTGCGATAATAAATTTATGGACAAGTGTTAAATTTAATTCTAATAGTGAAAATTAAAATTAGTGAAAGTGTTAACTGATTATTGTGCATTTTATTTAATTAAATAAACTCTTTTAACTTAAATTAAAAGACATTGCGTTTTCACTTTCCCGGAACGTTAAAATTATAGGCCGCGAACCAATAACACGCGACAGTGGTGTCAGAAGTGGGATAGAAAATTTTGGAAGTGAAAACCATTAAACATTTTTGAAGTGCACAATAGTGAGAATTAACGTGGATACTGGTGGAAAAATAGCAGAAAACAATAAAAATGCCAGGAAATTTGCATTTAAAAATTAATCAATTGAGTATATCCGAGCTCAAAGAGGAGTTAGAACAACGAAATCTGGCCACACAAGGTACAAAGGCCATACTGATTGCACGCTTGCGCGACGCGATCGAGTCGGAAGGCGGAAATCTGGATTCGGGTGAGCTCTTAGATGCAGAAAAAGGCGCAGAAGGTGGAGAAGTAGAAACACCAAAATCAAAGGAGCCAGAAAATGCGCTAATGCAAATGTTAATGCTGATGTCATCCAGTCTGACTGCGAAGCTAGATGAACAGTCATCCAATTTAACTACGAAGCTAAATGAACAATCAGCGAAGCTAGACCAACAAACGTTCGAAATCAAGGCAGACATCGCACAGAAGCTGGAGAAACAGTCAACTGATTTGAAGGCAGATTTGGAAAAACAGTCTACCGAAATAAAAGCAGAGCTCAGTAGTCTCAACAACCAAATTAAATGCGTCGAGGAAAAGGTATACCAGGTCGAGGAGAGAGTCAACCATGAGATCAGCCAGGTCGAGGAGAGAATCAACCATGAGATGGAAAACATGAAAAAAGAATTGGAAGCAGCGAAGGCAGTAGTAACCACCTCACCAGCCCCGCTTATAACCGCAGCGCAAAGCACATCCAGAAATGTGCAAGTACCAATATTCGATGGGCAAACGGTCTACAGTATTTACAAGACCCAGTTTGAAGCTGCCGCAACGGCAAATCACTGGAATGAGCAGGAACGAGCAACTGCACTGATTCTTGCTCTAAGAGGCCCAGCTGCCGAGCTTTTGCAGACGATCCCCGTGGAATTGCACTCAAACTCGAATGCTATAATGAATGCGCTCGACATGCGTTATGGAGACGATCATCTAAAGCAGATTTATCGGTCACAGCTAAGGCATCGAATGCAGAAGTCTGGTGAAACCCTGCAGCAGCTAGCCCAAGACATTGAGCGGCTGGCACTTTTGGCTTATCCAGCCTACGACCCAGAACATCGAGATGATGCAGCGACAGAAGCATTCATCAGCGCACTAAAGGACCCGGAATTGCAACAAGCCGTGCGGTTAGCTCAAAAGCAAACGGTTAAGGACGCACTGGCTTATAGTCTGAACTTTGAGGCTGCGAAAAATGTGACTCGTACCACTGCCCGGGTTCGTGAGGTAGTGACAGACGAGTGCAGGTGTGAGCGCGTGGAAATTGAGCGAGATCCGCATGTAAATGGTGCGCCTAGATGCTGGAATTGCGGAGAGAAGGGGCACCTGCAAAGAGACTGCAAGAAGCGAAGAAAACCGAGCTATTGTCCAGGGTGTGCAGCTAGAAGGAGATCCAGACCGAGTCAGGGGCCCAGAATGGAAGCCCTTCAAACAGAGGGGTCGGGAAACATGTAAGAGCCAACTTCGTGGGGCAGAGGTTGGCTAGGAGGATCGACGTCCCCAGCACCACCATCACCGTGTCAAGACTACATCGTGGAGAAGCGGACTTATGCCTTCCGGGTCAAGCTGACGGAGAACACTGCACCATAACAATCGACACTGGTGCAACCCGATCGATTATCCGACCAGACCTAGTTAGACAGCAACAACTTCACAAGGGCAGAATTTTCTCACTACGGACAGCTACGGGAGAAACTGCACCTGTTCATGGAGAGGTCAACCTCCAGATACAGTTGGGAGACCTTGTGTTCCGACATAATTTTCTGGTCGCGAACATTATGGATGACTGCATTCTCGGAATGGATTTTCTGCGACCACATGGAATCACGTTGGATTTGGGCAAACGTGTATTGAAATGGCAGAATGTAGAAGTACTGATGGAGGATCCCAGCGTCCGAATTCCCAAGATAAATGTAGTGGTATGTACTGACACTGATGTACCGAATTCTTCCGAAAGCATTGTATGGGCCAAGCTTGATGGTGATTCTAGAGACCACCGATCTTATCTGATAGAGCCAACGACGACGTCTGCATTACGCAGTTTGATTGTAGGACGATGCCTTGTAAGACCTTTAAGGAACGGATATGTGGCGGTTAGAGTCCTTAACACCGCAGACTCAACTACGAGCATCAAAGCGGGAGAAGTCATCGGCAGCTGCCAGCCTGTTTCCACCATCACCTCTTTGGAAGCTACTCACGACCATCATTGGAAAAGGAGGCAAGACACAGACAAAGCCCGGGAATCCGCGTCTGCAATATTGAAGCAGGTCAAATTGCCAGTGCAGCTATTCAAACGAGCCTCTCATCTGGTCACCAAGTACAGTGACATCTTCTCAACAAGCCCGGATGACCAAGGCCGAACGAGTATGGTAACTCACGTCATAGATACACAGGGAGCCAAGCCGATTCGACAAGCACCGAGACGTCTCCCTATAGCCAAACAAGGAGAAGTGAGCGCGCTGATCTCGGACATGGAAAAACAAGGCGTTATTGAACCTTCTGTCAGTCCATGGGCCGCGCCTGTAGTTCTAGTCAAGAAAAAGGATGGTAGCACTCGCTTTTGTGTCGACTATAGGCAGCTTAACGACGTCACTAAGAAAGATAGTTATCCACTCCCACGCATCGATGACATCATGGACACTTTAGCCGACGCAAAATGGTTTTCTACACTCGATCTCAAGAGTGGCTACTGGCAGGTAGAAATTGACAAGAAGGACCGAGAGAAGACCGCATTTTCAGTTGGGACCGGATTGTGGCAGTTTGTAGTGATGCCATTTGGGCTTTGCAATGCTCCAGCCACTTTCGAACGCTTGATGGAATATGTGCTACGTGGTCTAACCTGGAAAACCTGCTTGGTATACCTAGATGACATCATCGTCATCGGTAGAACGTTCGAAGAGCATGTGCGGAACTTAGAAGAGGTTTTCTCCCGATTACGACTGGCAAATTTGAAACTTAGTCCCGAGAAGTGTACTCTCTTCGCAGATGAAGTAAAATACCTGGGACACGTCGTATCAGCAGAAGGGGTCAAAACAGACCCTGAGAAAATTGAAGCCGTGAAAAGCTGGCCAACACCAAACAACAAGCGCCAACTACGAAGTTTTCTGGGTCTGGCGACCTACTATCGAAGATTCGTCAAAGACTTTGCCAAAATAGGTAAGTGTCTCCATCAGCTAACCGAGAAAAATCGTCCGTATGTCTGGAATGAACAATGCCAGACAGCCTTTGAGACCCTGAAGGAAAAGCTGTGTGAATCACCCGTGCTGGCGTATCCGAAACCCGGAAAAATGTTTGTAGTTGACACCGATGCAAGCAACGGTGGTATTGGAGCTGTACTCTCCCAGCAGATCAATGGCGAAGAAAGAGTCCTCTCTTATTACAGTCGAGTTCTCTCAAAAAGTGAGAGGAATTACTGCGTGACCAGGAAGGAGCTATTGGCTATAATAGAGGCCACCAAGCAGTTCCACAAGTATCTATATGGCCAGAAATTTGTTCTTCGAATGGACCATGCAACACTGAGATGGTTGCTCAACTTCAAAAACCCCGAGGGACAAGTTGCGAGATGGATCGAAAGATTGCAGTCATACGACTACGAAATTGTTCATCGGAATGGCGGAGTTCATGGAAATGCTGACGCCCTATCCCGCCGTCCATGTCCCGCTAACTGCAAGCATTGCCGACGGATTGAGGAAAAGGAACCGCTCGTTGATCTGCGATTGATAATGGTGGAATTCGATGAAGGTTGGTCATCGGAGGAGATTCGAAACGCCCAGTTAGCCGATGAAGACATCGGACCATTGCTCGTATGGAAGGAGACGACTGGGCGACCTGAGTGGAAAGACGTTTCAATGCATGGCGCAACCCTGAAAAGCTATTGGGCACAATGGAACTCCCTTCAGGTGGAGGGTGGCGTACTCAAGCGGAAATGGGGAACGGCGGATGGTAGCTCCTATAGGATGCAAACTATACTTCCCAAAAGCCGAATCCACGATGTGGTTAAGGAAATGCATGAAGGATCCTCGGGAGGCCACCTGGGTGTTAACAAGACCTTAGCGAAATTGCGGGAACGGTTCTACTGGCTCCACGCTCGAGAAGACGTAGAGGACTGGTGTCGCAGATGCACAATTTGCGCTTCCGTCAAAGGCCCAAAGCGACGACTGAGAGGACAAATGCAAACCTATAACGTAGGCGTGCCATTCGAAAGGATTGCTGTTGACATCGCAGGACCCTCTCCTGAATCCGATTGGGGAAATCGATATACGCTGGTTGTCGCCGATTATTTCAGCAAGTGGCCCGAGGTCTACCCCATTCCCAACCAGGAAGCAACTACCGTAGCTGAACAGCTAGTGTTAAATTGGGTCAGTAGGTACGGCGTACCTTGCGAATTACATTCAGATCAAGGCCGAAACTTTGAGTCACTAGTTTTTGGCGAAATGTGTGAACTACTGGGAATACGGAAAACGAGGACAACACCGCTGCATCCCCAATCCGATGGAATGGTCGAACGGTTCAACGGCACGCTCAATAAACATCTGGCCAAGATGGTTGACGAGAACCAAAGGGACTGGGACCGACATATCCCACTATTTTTGATGGCGTACAGAGCTGCCGAACATGCATCGACGGGCCAAGCCCCAGCCAAAGTCATTTTTGGAAAGACTATTCGTTTGCCAGCCGACATAAAGTTCGGAACACCCCCTGAGACACCCCAAACGGTCTCGGAGTACGCAAGTGATCTAAGACAACTGTTGAACCAGATACATCGGACAGTGCGAAAACACCTCGAATCGGCTACTGACCGCATGAAGACCAGGTATGATCTAAAGGCTAATTCTACTGGCTTCCAGCAAGATGACTTGGTGTGGCTTTATAACCCGCAACGGCGAAAGGGTAGGTTTCCAAAGTTGCAACATAATTGGGAGGGACCATACCGAGTTACAAAGCGAATCAACGACGTCGTATACCGAATACAGGAGCATCGTAAGCCGAGAGCTAAAATGAAAATCGTGCATCTGGACCGTCTTGCCCCATATTACACCCAGGGAGAATTGACTACAAATAGCGACACATCTTTTCGGGGCGAAAAGAGCTGAGGTGGGGGCAGTGTTACATGTACAAATAATTACATGTACAAATAATTCTGCGAGCTGCTGTCGCAATTGTTTTCACAACAATGAAGAACACGAATTCACTCGAAACCACGAGAACCCAACAAGCATGATCAACATCTGCAAGTGACGTCACTCCATTCATTAAATTTGCTCGAATCTACCAGGTACCTCTCGGTAGAACATTCGCCAACGTACGAGAAATGGGTGAATAGGTAGAGACCCTATATAAAGGCGAGCTGAATGAATGGGGGGAATTGAATCATTCATTCGACCGCGATAAGAACTGCGAAAGTGTGTTTCGTAATAGTGAAGTAATTTAGAAGACAATTGCGATAATAAATTTATGGACAAGTGTTAAATTTAATTCTAATAGTGAAAATTAAAATTAGTGAAAGTGTTAACTGATTATTGTGCATTTTATTTAATTAAATAAACTCTTTTAACTTAAATTAAAAGACATTGCGTTTTCACTTTCCCGGAACGTTAAAATTATAGGCCGCGAACCAATAACACGCGACAGTATATTTACATTTTACAAATCACATACATTATGCACATATTTTGAAATTTGATAGTCCACGCAATACCGTATATGTCCAACCATGAGTGTCTGCATAAAATATATGCTCAATAATTTAAAATTTTATCAATATAGTGCTGTTAATGTGAAAGATACGAGAAATGTATATATAAGTACATGTGATTCACATCAGTCTTGCGAAATTGATTTGACCTAATTACAATGAAAAAACTTTAATAAATTTTAACCTTAATTTTCCAACTTAACGCAAATGCGCGAAAATTCGCAACTGAATAGCAATTCTATTCTGCTGACACTAACATACAAATCAAGGCCTGCTGAGAATGAAATTTAATTATCACACATTTTACTGTTCTTTCGCTATCAAAACACAATAACTTGCTCTACTTGGAGTATCTCTTATATTCACATTGAAACCGTAAACACCTTAAATTAACCTTTTTGTATGTTGGAATTAACGTGACAAGAATTTTATAAGTCTGTACAACTTTCAAGTTCACTGACTCGTCTTAAAGAATTATTCTTACGGAATTTATATTGAAGATATTTGAATTGAATGAATATTTTCGTGTCATGAAGAATTTACGGAATCATATATATTTTTTAAATTGCATAATAGAACATGAATCATATAGCGGAAATCGTGATAAAAGCATCATTAATTGGATTGTATATTCAAACCAATACAAATGGTTTTCTTTGAACCGTAAATACAGAAATTTCGAAGAAAGCAAAATAAAAAGTTTTATATCTGCTTCAAGAGAGTTATCTAAGCTTTGTAAAGATGATATTCTTAATTCAAGAAATTCAACTAAGAATATTCTGTGCAATACTTTATAATTAATTTTCCCTGTGTGAAAACGTAAGAATTTTCACTCTATTTCAGTTATAAAATAAAAGGATATATGAGAATAAAAATAATCATTTTTGTATAACAAATTACATTCTTCAATTTTTTTCGCCAACATTAAGTTCCCACGATCAAACAAAATTAATCGTGAGAACCGCTCAGTCATTTTGATTCAAATAACATCTAACTGTGCAAAAGCTCATTCTAATTGCCAACTAATTTACACTTTCAAACCAAATTAGTAGCATTAAAAGCGTTTATAAAGCACCCAACGATTCAAATCGCAACATTAAGCGCCATACGAGAAAGTAATTGGTATATATCGCCCAGCGTTTTTGTTTCAACATTTCTTTGTGGTTAATATGAGCAACTTAAATTTTTCCAGATTACTTATAATTTAATGCTCTAATTTAAAATATTTTTTAGGATTCTCAATCTTGATGAAAGCACAAAGGTCACAATTAAGGATCAGTGAAAGTAATGCTTAGGACGTTTCGTAACAATGAGAAATTTAAAATTAAATCACGATTCTATTTTATCATCTTCATCATTGAAAATAAATTTCTTACATTCCCTTGCGTAATAGTTTCAAAAATACCCAAACAACGGACAAACTGACCATAAAATCCACAATGTCATAGCAATGAAAACAAAAGACTTAAGCCAGAAACCTGATTTCACATTTCAATATTTTACTCATTGTGCATGATCCATTGCAGACCCAAACTACCTTTAACATTTCTTCTTCTCAAGTAAAATTCCTGTATCACATCACATCATGTTTCCTATCATAGTTGAATCTTTACACCTTTTTTTCAGTGTTTTCTGGAAAAAAAAGCGCGGACGACCGACGACGTAAAGATTATCTCGAGTACCATCGTCATCTTGGAGATTCATTACAGTACAGTAAGTATTAGTAACGAATCGTGATGCTATTGTGCCGGCAAATAGTGCTCAACAGTAAAATGACTTATTGTTAATAAAAGTTGTCTTGTCGGCCTTGTTTGCAAAGTATTGCACAATTCACTTATTCATAGGTACGAAATGCTCTTTTAAATTGACCTTTTCAAAGACACTACGCCATGTCAGAGACGCTAGGCTACTGCTACAAAGTAGCTGTAGCTGTAATCTAAGAAGCATGCAGAGCATAAGATTTCAGAATTGTATTGAAAAGTTGTTGGCAAGTTTGTTATGTTTACGTTAATCTAAAGTGCAGTGGGTGTTGTCTGGATAAAATGTTCAAGCAATGCTTTTGTTATGAATGAAATATAAGAATTGTGTCATGGGAAGAAATAAAAGTCATGTTGACGTAATGCATGTCAGTGAAATTGTTCATTGGCTCAAGGTAAAGGTTTGTGGAAAATGTGTATTGTTTGGTCCCGTTTAAAAGTCTAGTTTTTCGTTTGTTAAGGACAAAAGCCATTTGCACAGAAAAAAAACTGGAACTATGTCAAACTCTCTGCGTTAGATAAGAAAAATCAGACGTAGAAGCAATATCTACAAGTAGGTAGGAAAATCAGGACGAAGAGAGAACATTATGAAAATCTCGGATGAGTGGTGAGTAAGATAATTAGAATTAAGAAAAGAAAATACTTTGACGACCAATTAAGAACAACACACAACAACACAAGACAAGCATACAAAGAAGTGAAAAGCTTGGGTTATCAGCCCAAGACCACGCTCTGCAATGATGGGATCGGCAACTTTAGTGCTGATGAGAACAGGATATAAGAAATATGAGCATCATATTTCAAGAACCTCCTTAATCCTCCGCACAGCTCCAGAACATCAGAGCCTATGGATATTCCAGGTGATCTTCCATTGATCCTAAAAAACCCTGGATGAACCTTGTTTCACCATCAATGATCAAAAGAATAATAATGCGCAGGGCATCGGTGAGATTCCAGTGGAGCTTATAAAACATGGTAGCAGCAGTGTTCGGACAGCAATCTACAAAGTGATCTAGCACATTTGGCAACAAGAACATATGCCGAAAGAGTGGAGCCAATCAATTATATTCCCTATCCACAAAAAGGTGACACGCTACAGTGCGAAAACTATAGAGCCATATCACTACTTTGCACGGCGTACAGAATATTTTCAAAAATATTAGAAAATTAAATCGGATCATACGCCAGCAGTTTTATAGGGGACAAGAGTATTCCTGTCCTGGGGGACAGGAATACTCTTGGAGGCTAGAATTCTTTGGGGAGCGCCGCCCACACAGACTTGAGGATATGTGGGGTGCCGTGATGCTCCCTCCTGGGATGACAGGTAACGACCCTGACTGGATCTGGATCACGCCTTGGACAACGAACTGAAATTCATCGTTTGGGCTGGCGGATATGATGGTTTAGACCTAGTTGCTTTGCAAGGTAGCTTCAAGGTGACACTCGTGTGTAAACGGCTCCAATTCAACTGTCATACCGTCTCCGTCCCGGTTAAACCTTGGCAGTTGATGGTGTAGGTTTAGTTGAGACGGACTCCTGATTAGCGCTGGTCTGGCTCTGAGCACTTGTGACCATAAGGGCTTGTGCCAACCCTCGCATGGCCTCCCTGCTCTACAAAGATAACCATGGGACCAAAAAGGCGACTACACACACGAACGGAGATAGCAGCTCTAAGGGGGACCCAATAAAACTGGAGCAGCCAAAAACCCTTAAAAAAGATTTTAAAAAATCAAAAAAAAGAATGCAAAAATAATAATAACGACGACGCAACCAGCGGTTGCAGCCACGATGTTAACAGCACATCGGGAGCGGTACTAACGACGACAAAAACGACTATTAATACAATGACAGTGAAGACATACGAAAAACGGAGATTAACAGACAGTCTGGTTCAGACTGAGATTCCTGCGGCGTTTGGGCGCAGCAAGTAAATGATGCGAACGCCAGAGCATCCTATGAAGGAAAAGCGGGAAACTCTGCAGGACGTGCCAGATGTTCGAGCGGTGGAGGAAAAAATAAAGAAACTCGATAATTTGATGGTCACTGCTGCGATCGCTACAGAAGCGATTGAAGCAAGGGTCGTAAATCCCGAATTAGTAAAGAACCATCCTTAAGTCAACGAGAAGAATACGGCAAGAAAAGAAACGAGTGACCAGGCAAATAAACGTCGAAAAGGTGGTGGAAGTACTGTATTCGGAAACAGAAGCCGATAACCTCTCCAAAGGACGATGGCCACAAAATACAATTGCCACCCAGCGACATGAAGAAGAAAGGCTATTCCGAAAAGCGGGAGTTGTTTTAAAAAGAATAGAATCTACATGCGACTCGTTAAAAATCAACAAAGCAGTGAGAATTGGGCTCCTTGAACAAGAGAAGCTCCTAGACCGCATAAGGCATTATCGGAGGAGCTGGTTAAAGGCCGAAAAAGACCAGCAGGCCGAAGAAGAGCAAAATGCTAAAGAAGCGCTAGGAGCGAAATCTAAAGGCCACATACAGACAGCTCCACCATTAAAAATCAATAAAAGAACGGCGTCTAGCCCAATCGAAGGAGATCGATATAAAAGAAGGAAGCAGGAGGCACTTGATGGGCGTGGAGCGCCAGATCACGGGTTCCAGATAGTCCTTACAAAAGGAGCGAAGAAAGCCGCAAAGAAACTACTTCAAAAAGTGCCAGAAAGTGAATTTCGCACGGACGCCCAATCAAAAATAGGACCTGATGGAAAACAGGAGAAAAAGAAGCCCCGACGAAGACCCCGGCAGCAGGTACTGCTCGTAAAAACCCAAGATGGCCGATCCTACACGGAGGTACTGCGGGACATCAGGGGAAACGTAAGGCCCGAAGACACCAACACTACCATTCAAGTAGTACGACCAACGCGGTCGGGCCACATACTGGTCGAATTCGAAGCAGAGGCCGGCAAAAAGGAAGCATTTTGTGACGCAGTAAAGAAAGTTCTCGGCAAAAACGCAGCTATAGCTTCGCTCGAACCGATGGTAACGATCGAAATAAGAGACATTGACTGCGCCACGGATCTGGCCGAGATAGAAGAGGCCATCAAAAGGGAGTTCCCTATCGTGGGAAGGATCAAAGCCAGACTGACACCAGAAAACAACAGGGGACAACGCATGGCTATAGTTGACTTGACCGAAAAGGACGCCGAACCATTCCTGAACAAGGGCAAAGTAAGAAAAGGGTGGGTTGTCTGTAGGATACGGCGAAGAACAACGCCTCTTCAATGCTTCAAATGCCTTGGCTATGGTCAACCACACAAGTATGCAAAGGACCCGATCGGAGTTCCCTATGTTACAAATGCGGTGAAATGGGACATAAAAGAAAAGAGTGTACGAAGGAGGCATACTGTATTCTTTGCAAGGATGGTGATCCAAGACCTGATTTTGGGCACGTCTTGGGAACAGGAAAATGGCGGGTGTTCCAGGAAGTCCTAGCCAAGGCAAAATCAGAACTTCGATGACCCACATCCTGCAGCTAAGCCGACTTCTTGCTGCTGAGTGAGCAAAACCATGATTAAAGTCCTGCATTATGGTATTCTGACGAAACTGACACTGCTGCCATCTGGATTCGGAACAGAGATTTCCAAGCGGTGAGTTGTGGATAGGGGGATGGTTTCGTGTGGGTACGGTGCTCAGGGGCCACCTTTTTTAGTGTGTACCTAACGCCTAAGGAATCGATATCACCTTTCCAAGCCAAGCTTAATACTCTGGAGGGCGCTGTCTCGAACACAGAGGGCGAAGTGCTCATTGGGGGCGACTTCAACACTAACTTAATCGAATGGGGCATGCCCCAAACGGATCCGCGGGGAAAACGAATCCTGGAAATGGCGGCCAGGACGGCACCCGTTGTACTAAAGTCCGGAAATACGCTGATTTTTCGGGAACCATGCCGGACATGACATTCGCCTCGGAGTCCTTAGTGCGGAGGATACACAATTGGAAAGTATTAGAGGACTACTCAGCCCGTGACCATCAGTCCATTCTGCTTGAGATAAGTGATGTTGTCTCCAGGCGTCTGCGCTCTCGGCTTTCGCGGAACTGGGTGGAACATCGGAAGGATGGACGTCGAAAGGTTCGTCGAGGTGCTCACAGCAGGTGAGCCGCTGCAGGGAGCTTCGGAGGGGACGGAAGAACTGGCAGCTCAAGACGTGGTGAACTCTACTATGAGCATCATTACGACTGCTTGCTACGCTTCTATGCTCCGTCGAAGACCCCGGCACCGCAAGCCCCCAGTGTACTGGTGGTCAGCTGAAATCGCTGAAAAGCGAAGGGAGTGTCACAAGCTTCGACGTGAGGCTCAACGGGCACGGAACCGTGACGAGGCATGCAACTGGGTGGCAGCATATAAGTCGGCCAGGAAATGCCTTCGCATATTGATCAACAAAAGCAAGGCTCGCTACTGGCAAGACCTAGTGGACACTGTGAACAAGGATCCGTGGGGCCTTGGCTACAAGCTAGTTATGCAGAAGTTTGATGCCCTACGGAAGCCTTGTATACATGACGCGGAAAAGATGGACGCGATAGTGCGAGGACTCTTCCCCGCGCATCCCATCCGCGTTGACGCTGTCCATGGTAAAATAGCAGTCGAGTGTCCACTCTTCACACAGCCAGACCTGAAAGCGAGGAAGGCTCCACGTTCAGATGGTGTTCCGGCTGAGGTGTTGCGGCTCGTCTATCACCATTGTCCTGACTTGCTGCTCAGCACATTCAACGCTTGCCTACGGGACGGGGTTTTCCCGGTACGATGGAAGGTGGCGAGGCTCGTGCTGATCAGCAAGGGGAAGGGAAATCCCGAATCGCCGTCTGCATACCGCCCGTTATGTATGCTAGACACGGCTGGGAAAGTGCTAGAGAAACTCATCAAGGGAAGACTCACTGAGGCGGTTCGTGCTGCTGGGGACCTATCTCCTCGGCAGAACGGCTTTGGAGCAGGACGTTCTACCGTTAATGCGATTGCAGAGGTGGTGAACGTGGTCCAAAAGGCAGAGACATATAGTCGCACCAAGCGACAGATCGTCCTGTTGGTGACACTCGACATCAGGAATGCCTTCAACTCCGCTAGATGGGTGGATATTCTGGATACGCTGGAAACCTCTTTTCAATTTCCAGAATATCTAATGCGGCTTTTGAGGAACTACCTAAAGGACCGAAGCCTGCTCTACGACACAACACAAGGCCAAAGAAGGATGGAAATTACATCGGGTGTTGCCCAGGGATCTATCCTTGGTCCGGACCTATGGAGCGTGTCTTACGACGACCTACTGAGACTTGAGATGCCAGATGAGTCACGCTTGGTCGGCTATGCGGCTGATGTTGCGGTTCTGGTCGCTGGACGCCCCGTTGTCAGGCACAACTTAGGCTAGGTATACTTATGCGCCGAGTGAGAGGCGGGATGACTGCTCGCGGGCTCAGTTGAGCACTGGAGAAAACCGAAGTGGTCATCTTGACAAAAACGAGAATCCCTTTTGTAAGGATGATCAGTATTGGAGATACATGAATCGAATCGAAGCCATCGGTAAAGTACTCTGTGCATAAATGGCATTCACCTCCCTAACATAACACGTTCTGGATAGAAGTCTATCAAAAATAAACTACCCATCAGAGTCGAATTACGCAGGCCGGATTCACCTATCATCATCAACTCAAGTATGATAAATGCCTTCCCCTTTTTCCTCTCAACTCTGTGTGCCACTTTCCCAGCGCTGAACGAGGGAAAATATCCAAAATGGTAATTCAGGAATAGGTTTGCATGGAATTCATCCGAACGAAATATCGGCAAACGGTATATGAGAAATGAGCAAATCTTACCACAAACTGCAGGTGGCCAAGCTTGTTCACCAGTTAGTTTTCACTGAGTGATTTCTTGGCAACCACGAAAATTCACTGGTTCGAATGCCAAATATTCTTTTCGCTGCTATTTTGCGTTTGCTTAGCTTAGCTGACAACTTATCGATGACAGTCCGTCAACCCATCGGCCGACGATACGTACCCACTTCCGGAACGATCACTTGAAAGACATCCGTTATCCACACGAGTACGTTTCATGCTCACTTTGTTCGCAACTCATGTAAGGATGACAGATTTTTTCCAGGTACCGCTCCGAAGTAACGGAGGTTGATACAAAACAGTGACGTAAACGAAGAACTATATATGGAGATTCCATCGACGATAAAAGAATCTTTGGAGTATATAGTTCACAGCGTGCAAAGAAACCAGACATTCATAGAAACACCGCGAAGATGCTACAAAACATAACCAAGCAAGACCTAGTTTGCAGATTGCGTCAAGCAACATATGAATTAAGGCACTCTGGAAGGAAGCAGTATGAGCAACTGTGTGCTACACTAGAAACCGACAGTATCTGATCCAAGTTTATTCCACGCAAGTTGTAATGGTTTTGGTATACAGGTATATAACATAGATGACATGCTGGTGGCATCGAACGACGAATCTTCAATCGTAAAATTGAAATAGCTTGAAGAAAGCTTTCCGGATCAAGGATTTAGGAGAGGCAAAATACTGCTAAGGCATCGAAATTGTACAGGAGAACGGTATTTCGATTCTAAGCCAAAAATGCTATATTGAAGAACTCCGAACGAAGTTCAATGAAGAGCTGCAACCCTCAAAGTGAGCCGGCAAGCCCAACATTAAAGTTGAAAGTTGATACCAACCCTGAAAAAGGGTGCAAGTAATCCAAGATATCGAAAGCTAATTGGATCACTGATAGATTTATCGGTGGCGACCAGACCCGGCAGAGCTCAAAGTGTTAGTATCTTAAGTCAATTCAATGAGAATCGAATAAATGACGAGCACTGGGGTGTGACGAAACACGTACTCAGATATCCGAAAGGCGCCACAAAATCATCGTTGATTAATAATGAATTGCGGTACAGTTTGTGACGACGACCAAGTTCCAAGATGGGACGAAACACTTTCAGATACAGTTCAACTTCGTTCGCGAGGCCATAAAGAAGTGGCGGTAAGCATATTGCACATTCCAATAGACAAAATGCTAGCCGACATCATGACGCAATCATTGCCGAGTAGATCGTATGCCAATGTTATTGAATCGATTGGCCTATTCGAAATTGACTAGACAATTTAGGTGTTTTCTTGTATCTGTTCGTATTAAGGAAGAGTGTGTAATAACTTTGCCCTACACCACTGACGCCGATCAGCCGATCCATGTATCTTACGCTATTGACGTCAACGGTTTGGGAGCGACGTTTAACTACTCGCTGCCACCGAACCGTGATTTGACAGGTGTCAAAAGGAAGAAGGGATGACGTCCGGTTCGCGCGGGATTGTGTGATTCCACGTAGCAAAACCTCAACGGTGCTGATACCCGCCAAACAGGAAAAAAGGAAGAAAAAAACGTGAGTGTAAGTGGTAGCCGCCTCGAGTAGTTATGCTTCCCGGAAATCATCCCGGGTTGCCGGTGACTGCGTCTCCATATACACTATCTGCAATTTCCCACGACGAGCGAGCTTTTTTTAACGTTGCAAGTAAATTCTACAGCAGATTTTGTATTACAGCGTCTAATTATTTCCAAACCCAACGTCAGTGACGTGGAGCTCCCACCAACGACGGCTCCCCGACGAGAAGCAAGCGCAGCGGCTGCAGCCGGCATTGCACCATTAGGACGGTTCTGTGACATTCAATAGACGCGCAGGTTTATTTGCTACAACAGGTTGCAAGTGATTAAGAGAAATAGTATACGAGTACTTGCCGATGGATAAGGAAGACAGCAAACAACTTTACAATTTGTTGAGACATCATGCGAGTTTTCTATGAGATTGCTGTGAATGATGCACGAATGGTAACTACGAGTTTTATACTTCTTTTCTCTAGAACCTTTTGTATTATCACAATTAAATAATGACCTTAATCATATCAAATATAATGTGGCTTGACTTTTGACCTTTAAGTTGAAGTCTTTCTAAATCAAATTTGCTATACAATTATTTGCAAAATTTGAAAATTGTATTCTATGTGGAGTATCTACGCTGAATTTATCGCATGCAGCTTATGAAAAAGAACTGGGAAAATATAATCGGGAATTTGAAAATGAACACAACTTTCTACTCATTCCGAAATTTTTGTTATAAGATTATTGTTATTTCTCAAAAAGTTTCAGTCAACTTTTTTTATTAGAAATGAAATTACTTTAGTTCGAACACTTTATAACATAAATGATTTCTAAATTAGAAGCATTAATATTAAGATTGTAACTATTAAGTTTAAGGCCTGATTTCATTCAAACCCCAAGTTGTAATTATATGCTTAGCCGTTATGAAGCCAGGGTCACTGAATTATTTTGCAATTTCGATTTAGTTCGCTTTAAGGTCTTAAAGTGTGAAAATTTGTCAGACAAGTCCCCCAGTTATTTCCTTTTTCGATTTATGTAAAATTGAATCGCGTTAAAATTGTATTTGAGCATTAAAAATATTCAAAAGCACCTAAATAAAAATATGAATTGCTAGCTAAATAAGTCTTTCCTTTCCAGCGACATCGTTCTTTTTCAGCAGGAGAATGCTTGCGAACGGTGAGTACGCCGGTAAGAGGGTATGGTTCATGTAATCCGCGAATGGCCGGTTTCGCATCGCGGTCAGTACGCGGTACTATAGTTTGTTTTGATGTTTTTTTTATTAGAGTAGGATATTTTGGAGTTTGCATTACAGTAGTATATTTTTCGGTACAGCGTCGGAAAAACAAGACGGAATTTCGGGAACACAGAATTAGATCAAGTTTTTTTTTGTTGTTGTTTGACTGAATTGAAGCTGAATACGGAATAAAGTAGAGATAGATTTCTTTTCCGTATGGTTGTATTTTAGACGCGTTTAAAACGGGCACGTAATGGTAGCTGAATTAGTTTAATCGAGCGTAAGCCATTTAAAAGACCTGCGACCAAAATCCTCTCCGAACTAGCTGGCCGACAAGCAACCACCGCGAAATGGATTACGAGTGCACGGGCTGGTTGACCGATTGGGTACCATTCATTGGCACGACTCAGACGTCACGTCTAGAACTGATGAGAGGTAGGTTCAGGTTTCCTTCGGGAAATCTCGAAGTTCGTGTGCGAATTAAAATCATTACAAAAGCCCTAAAAATCATGGCGCTAGATCCAATAACAAATAACTTTGAGGCTGAAATTTATTGACTTTGGCTAACAGTAGTAGGATTTAACATTTTCGTCAGTGAAACTGTATTAGCATCATTTTGGATGAAATCAGTCATTTAAAAAGTTCTTTAAAATATCATTTTATTCTATAAGTTTCAATAAAATTTACCGACGTTGTAGACACTATACTCCTGATTACTTACAATAGTTAAGCCACGCACGCTTACCTAAAAAAATCAAAACAAAATTATTAGAAAACGAACCAAACATTTTGCTTAGTTATAAATGAACGATATACAATTTATTTAGGGTAAAATATTTGTCCATCATGACGTGAGTCACATTGAATTTTCTGGGAAATTATAAAAACTAAAATCATTAAAAGAAATTAATGAAATTCATTGAAATTAATATTCATGTGCTGCTCATTTTACCTGATCTACTATTCATATTTTAAGATTTTCGTAGCTAGCAGGACTTTGTTTAATGTTAAACTGCTATTTCAGGCTTTTTTGAATAAGCAAACAAACATAAGCTGGAAAATATTCAAAACTACTTTAAGACTATGGAAGATTTTTTAAATAAAAATATTTTTGAAGGTTTGCCACTTAAATATTTTTTTTATTCAATATATGTAAGAATTAAATTAATTTTCAATGTTTTTTTTTAAGTTTTTTATTAAATAATTTTTAAAACCCTCCTAAAACCCAGCCTGTGTGTCCGTCTGTGAGTCACAGCAATTTTTCTCGCAAACCATCTAAGCTAGAAACATAAAATTTTGTAAGTATGTGTGAGCTTGTACTCTATTCAACATTTCACCACACAAAAATGTTATAAGGTGTTTTCAGGGGGCTCCCCTTATAGGGAAGTGGCCCGAAAAAAAATTCGCAAACGGTATCCAATATGGATATCAAATGAAAGATCTTGTTGAAAACTTTTCAAAGCAGGTCTTGAACTGACACGGAAGGGAAATGTACAACAAGTTATTGTCCCCCCTCGCGATTGGACATCTTTAATCTGAAAAAAATTTGAAGATATCTTTATAAGTACAAGGTCAGCGAATACCTCGGAAATCCAAATTCGATCAACTTGGTTATTACTAGCACATTTTATAAATTTTACGTCTTTGCCAATAAAATCAAAACGGGAGTCTTAAATTAACCAAAAGCTGTTACTTAAGTCTGCCAGTAGCATTTCTACCACAACGATCGAGCCATACACAGCTAAGTTACAGCCGATTGAAAAGTTAACAATTACAACACCATTAACACGTAATACTGGGCAGATACACGTTTGCACTTTTCACTGTGATTAAAGTGATTGGTCCGGGTTTTCGAGGCAACCTACGCGAAAGGGAGAGCATCTTTAATCCATTCAGGGATTCATTTGTTTAAAAGATACGAGGTGTGCTCAAAAAATATCGCGAGTTTTGTTTTTTTTCAAAAATTATTTATTTATTCATGAATATCTATTTTGTCCCCTTCAAAGTAATCCCCATGAGATATTATACACTTGTGCCAACGGTTTTTCCAATCTTCGAAGCACTTCAAAAAATCATTTTTTTTAATCTTGTTCAGCTCCTCCTTCATTGCCGTCTTTATCTCGTCAAGCGTAGCGTAACGTCGTCCTTTCATGGGCCTCTTCAGTTTAGGAAACAAGAAAAAGTCACAGGGGGCCAGATCTGGGGAATACGGTGGCTGCAGCATCATTAGTGTGTTGTTTTTGGCCAAAAGGTCGCGCACAAGCAACGATGTGTGAGCAGGGGCGTTATCGTGGTGCAAAAGCCAATTTTTGTTCTCCCATAAATCCGGGCGTTTCTGGCGGATTGCTTCGCGCAAATTGCGCATAACTTGCAGGTAATATTCCTTATTGACCGTTCTTCCCTGTGGCAAGAACTCATGATGCACCACGCCCCTGCAATCGAAGAAAACTGTCAGCAAAACTTTCACATTCGACCGAACTTGGCGCGCTTTTTTCGGTCTTGGTTCATGCGGCAGCTTCCATTGGCTTTGGTTTCCACGTCATAACCATAAACCCACGATTCGTCACCAGTTATGACCCTCTGGGGCAAATTTGGTTCGTCGCGGACAGAGTTTAACATCTCATTAGCAATGTTCATGCGTTGCTGTTTTTGGTCGCAATTGAGCAATTTTGGTACGAATTTCGCGGCGACCCGTCTCATGCTCAAATCGTTGATAAAAATCGAATGGCACGAGCCAATCGATATGTTTAGGTCCTCAGCAACTTCTCTCACGGTGATTCGACGATTGGCCAATACCATTTTCTCCACTTCATTAATTTTTTCGTCTGTTGTTGAAGTGCTCGGGCGTCCGGCACGCTCTTCGTCGTTCACATCTTCTCGGCCTTCTAAAAACATTTTGTACCACCGATAAACGTTGCTTCGGTCCAAGGTAGCTTCTCCGTATGCCACAGTCAACACTCGGAATGCATCCGCGCACTTAATTTCGTTTTTCACACAAAATTTAATACACGTTCTTTGATCCATTTTTTTGAATAAGTAAAAATCGAAGACGATTGAAAACACGTGCAACTAAAGCAGCTATCACCAATTAAGTGAACATTCAAAATGGCCGAGCTTGTCGGCATAAGTGACAGACATGAGTACCAACATAACGCAACAAAAAAATCGAAATTCGAATATACGTAACCCGCGAAAATTCAAAATTCAAATATATATATATATATGGGATATTACGAAATATATATATGGGATATTACGAAATTTGTGATCACGCTAGAGGTTGTAGTTTTGCTCCGATTTTCATCAAATTTTCAGGAAAGGTGTATTGAGTAAATATCTCGGTTGAGTTCGTGAACCATCTATATCGGCCGGGCGAAAACAAAATGGCGGCAATTTTAGGCGAATAATCGTGATTACTGTTCTGACCAAAGTATAGCTCCGATTTGCATGAAATTTTGTACAAAGGTTCACTGATGTATGTGATCAATCTCACAATAAAAAATTCAAAGTCGGTACGGCTGAAGTAAAATGGCGGCCACTCAAAGGTTGAAAAACGTACAAAATTTTTTGTTGTAGTTTTGACCAAAGCTTTCAACCAATACTAATGAAATTCGGTAGTTTGATAAAACTTATAAGTGTCTAAAGAGTTATGTAAAAAAACTGGAAGTCAGGTGGCAAAAACCAAAACTCTGATTTGAACTAGATTTGGCACATTGATTGATGAAGTCCTAGCATACAAAGATTTAAAATAATCCAAAATCAAATGCATGCATTCAAAATGGCGGCTCCCAACGGTCAGAAGGCAAGCGCAACTTTAGTAGCAACTGAAATAATGAATATTTTTCATGGAAACGTTTTAAATCACTTAACTTGCACCTGTTTATATAGCAGACCATTTTTGGGATATTGTTAGAATATTTTTACAATACCCTAAAAAATTATGAAATCGTGACTTGTCTGTCCGTCCGTCCATCCGTCCGTTTGTTCGTGCGTCACAGTAAGTTTCCATGCAAACCACATGAGCTAGAATGAGGAAATTTTCTACGTAGGTCAAAAGTGGTGCCTCTCGAAATTTGCCGTGCAAGAAAATATTTTAAAGTGTTTAAGGGGGCCTCCCCATACAGGGGGGGTGACTTAATTTTTTTTTATTTCTGTAGCCCTCTAGCAGCCAAGTTTCTCAACAGATTCCGATGAAATTTGAAATAATAAGTTATTAAAGCAAGTTAAAAATTATGTCAATCGGATGACAAATGAAAAAGTCGAAAACTTACAGCTTAATATTTGTAGCAGCCGTTTTTAATAAAAAATGGTGGCTCCTGATGGTTCAGAAAAGAATTGAAAATATTTATATATATAGCAACGCAGGTGCTGTTTAAACTTTTGAAATTATCTGTTTGAGCTATTTAAGCCGACAAGTTATCACCGTTGTGTAGTAACCACTGTGAAATGTGTAAACAGCAAATGTGAAAAGGACAACACCTGTATTTATATGTTTATAACAATTTATTATCAGCCGATTTCAATATGTGATCCATGAATGTGCAACTTAATTGAATGAACAAAATATTTGCGCCTCTATAAAGGTTCTTTAAATACGAACGTCGGCAGATTCTTTTTATGTCAATAAATACCCATGTGGTGCTACAAAAATTGCAATAAGAAGTTTAGTAGTACGCAAGCCAAATTCTTTTCCAAAATCTCACCCTACATACGAGAAATTTACCTTTCCGGCTGGTGCTGCCAACGGGGATTTTTTTAATTTTAAATAGAAGCTTGCAACTAGTTTTTTTTTTTTGATAAAATGGCGAAATAATCGGTACTATCAAACCTAAGTAATCTGGGTAGGTTGTAGTATCCTCCTACCCCCTTATAGGCTGTTCATAATTTATAAACATGTCTAAGTAGCTGGAGAGTGCTCCTGGCAAAAGGGTTTCGTGAACCAATTAGTAACTCAAACAATATCTTCTGAATATATCAATATTTGGATTCCATAAATTGAGTACGAAAAACTAAATTCTAATTATTATGCCGTCATTTTATTTCAAGTCTTTTGACCTCATTGCTTGAATATCATGATAACATGTCAATATTACAAACCATTTCTAAAATTTTTATAAAAATTCCTACATATTTGTAGCGCCTAGGTATTATCCCCTAAACAGAGGATACCCCAGTGGGGCTGCTTGGTCCCGGTTAGCTCCCCGGGGGACGGGTCGCAGGCGCCTCTCACTCACTTTAAGAGCCCCAAGAACCGCCGAGTGAGTTTACGGCTCGCTAGAGTCTTCGATCTCGTATATTCCTCTTCCTTATTGCTTAGCGCGATTCCGTTGTGGTGGCTCCAGGGAAAATTATTATGCTAGGTTTACATCTGTGAGAAATTGCGCGAGTTTTCTGTCTGACAGTCAAAATTGCAAATGTAAACAGATGCGCGAGCAGTGTTGCAACTACTCTCGCGAGCAGTGTCGCGAGTAGAATGCGGAGGTATACGACAATCAAGCTTGCAGGTCTAAACGTGAAGCCCCGCTCTATTAATTTCTCTCACTCGCACTGTCGCCCGATCAAACATTGGGAAATATTTCACGACACTTTTGCGCGAGTACGGGTAGTGAGTGGTTATCCCAAGTCTCGCGTTTTTGGTATTGTGTTGCTCTCTGGCTGAAGATAAGACTATAGAATTGACCCTTGAGCAATTGTTTAATTGCATTTCCAAAACTACAACACATGACCGTAAAAAGTGGTCCGATTTGGAGACAAGAAAATTAATTGTTTTGTACGAAGAAAACGAAATACTATGAAACGTGACATTGACTGATTATAGAAATCGAGTTAAAAAACATGAAGCACTACGTGATATTGGCACGAAATTAAGAATTGATGTACCTGAAGTACAAAGAAAACTACATAATTTAAGAAGTCAATTCAAATCGTAGTTGAAGAAATTAAAGAAAAAATCACCAGGTCAGGTAACGGATGAAGTATATGTATAGAATGGGCCCTACTTCGCTGCTATGAAATTCATAAACGTGAAGACACGCACAACATCTAGTACTTTCGTAAGTTATAAAATAAAAAAATAATCCTATATAAGATTCAGCTTGAAGATGGCTGTGTACTAACCCTTCCTCTCATTTGAGCACCATTTTGACAACACCTTCCGAAGCCGAAAGTATCATCAACTCCATTGATGTTAACGTGAGTTCTGGCCCTGATGGTGTCCCGAACTTTTTTGTGAAAATGCTGTTCTTATTTCTAAGTTTACCTTTGTCAATTTTATTTAATACTAGTCTGACTGTAGGGACATTCCCAGTAATTTGGAAAAGAGCTAACATCTTCCTAATTCGCAAATAAGGGGACCGTAGCTCAGCACTTGATTACAGGCCTATATCATTACTCTCGTGTTTCGGGAAAATTTTTGAGAGAATTGTTCATAACCGAAATATATAATGCAATCTCCAATGACTTCGCCAGCATGGTTTCGTTAAGGGGCGGTTAACGGTAATCAATTTGACTGAATTTACCAATGCAGTTGCCCTACCACTTGGTGAAGGTCAGCAAATGGATATGATTTACACAGACTTCCCCAAAGACAATAGTCTATTACTGAAGAAACTTGGGGCTTTTGGTCTTTCTCGCCCCTTTCCTGTATGGCTTTCCTCCTTTCTGACAAATCGTTCTTCATTTGTTACTTGATGTGGTTTCTCGTCGTATGCTTTCTGTGCTTCATTTAGAGTACCTTAAGGTTCGATCCTCAGCCCTCTTTTATTCAATATATGCATGAATGATCTATTAACTGTGTTGACGTCTGATTGTTTGCTGTACGTAGATGATTTAAAAATCTTTAAAGTCATCTATTCACAAATTGACTGTAGTGACCTTCAATCTACCTTGGGCTCCCTCTAGCTGAGCTCTATGAATCGCCTTCCTCTCAACGTGTCCAAATGTCTGCATATGTGTTTCACCAATAAGCGTACGCCTATTGTCAATGCGTATTCAATTAATAGACAGCTGCTATCAACGGTGGATCATTATAAAAACCTAGGTGTTATCCTGGATACACATTTAAAATTTGATGTACATAAAGCTGACATAACGTCTAGAGCATCCCGAAACGGTGGTTTTGCACTACGATGCTCTCATAGACCATTCAGTATTCATACCTGTGTTTACCTTTTCATCCTGTTGGTTCTCTCCAATCTCGAGTGTGCCTGTCAAGTATGGTCACCCTGATTCATTTATCTATCGGAAGCTGCTGAATCAATCCAGCACAGGTTCACACGCACTCTTTTATAGAAATCTAATCTTTCCTACCACTCCTACAGTCATCGTCTAAATTTCTTTCATATCCCGCCTCTCGATTTCAGAAGACAATTTTTAGATTTGTGCTTCCTTTTTAAGCCCTCCAGAGGTCTCTTAGCATCGGACCTATGCAATGCACTTCATACACGTGTGCCATTGAGGACACGATCGTCCGATCAATTTATCATTCCATTTGTAAAAACCGATACGTATCTACACTCACCTTTGGTGCGATCTGTAAAAGCCTACAATAATCTTCAGCTTGGTCCTCCATCGCATTCTTTGCGAATTTTCAAATTTGCAGTGCGGAGTGCTCTCAATATTAATGAATAGCGTTACTTTCTTTTTAATTTTGTTTTTGTATCTTATTAATTTCCGCCTATTTAATAATTGGATTAACTAAATCTGTAGATAGGATTTTCTAATAAGTAAATAAATAAATTTAAAATATTGGATATTCTAAAAATTATTGGCTTTTTTGTCATTTTTCGATTGAATATTTCTTTTATTTAAAATGGATTTTATTTAAATATAAACGAGTGCACATTGTCTATTATTATCTTTGACCTTTTGTCATTTTTTGGGTAGAACCGTTATTCCATCTGTATAGAACTTCTGTGGTTTATCAGCGAAAAACTCGGCCAAGTGATTTTCACAGTCCCTTTTTGAAGTGAATTTCTTTTCATTAAGAAAGTTTTGCAAAGACCGAAACAAATGGTAGTCTGATAGTTCAAGGTCTGGACCATACGCTGGATGCATCAAAACTTCTTTGTCAATTTTTGCCGGGTCGTCACAGATGTGTGTGGTCTGGCATTGTCATGATGGAAGACAACGCCCTTTCTATTTATCAATTCTGGCCGAATTGCTTGTTGCAATCTGGTTAATCGCTGACAGTACAGAGCCAAATTGAGCGTTTGGCCAGGTTCTAGCACCTGATGATAAACAATTCCCTTCCAAGCCCACCATACACACAGCATAACCTTATTTGGTGTCAATCCTGGCTTTGAGGTCGTTTATGATGATTCGCCTTTTTTGACCATGATCCTTTTCGAACGACATTCTTGTATCTTACCCATTTTTCATCGCTTGTAATGATTTGCTTCAAAAATGGCTAGATTTCGTTGCGTTTTATTAGCATTTCGCAAATGGAAATTCGGTCGAACAAATTTTTTTGTGTTAATTAATGCGGCACCCAAACGTCGAGCTTCTTTGTGTACCCAGCCTTAAGCAAATGGCTCAAAACTGTTTGGTCATAGATATTCAGTTCCTTAGCAATGTCATGGGTGCTTCTGTGTTGGTCTTCTTCAATTTTTTGTAAGATTTCATCGACTTTTTCAGTGAT
This sequence comes from Odontomyia ornata, assembly GCA_963969285.1. NCBI lineage: Eukaryota > Metazoa > Arthropoda > Insecta > Diptera > Stratiomyidae > Odontomyia > Odontomyia ornata. The sequence goes on from OZ017739.1 coordinate 409,988,470, forward strand.
TGATCGACCTGAGCGAGGTGCATCTTTGACATCAAAACTTCCAGAACGAAAGCGAACGAACCATCTCTTGGCTGTGGCTTTTGATAAAGTAACTTGACCGTAAATACCACAAATTTTTTTCATGAACCTGCGATGCATTCTCGTCTTGATCGCAGTGATATTGTAAAATATAATGAATTTTTTCAGAAATTTCACTGATTTACAAATGAATACAAGTGTCCATATGAAAATTGTAGACTGGGATGTCACCTTTCAAACGTATGTCAGTTTGATTCAATCTGATTAGTATTGCCCGATATATGACAACGAACACCATCTCAATACTTTTTAGAATATCCAATAGTTAATGTACTCGTATATATATATATATATATATATATATATATATATATATATATATATATATATATATATTTCTCTCGAGAAATTTACCTAAAATACTTAAAAATGTATTTAGAAACATAGATAAGTTAATATTTAATCATAACCGCTTTTCCCAATATTTCAAATCAATCAAACAAAAATAATCAGATATAAGTATATATAGTTTGCGCAGCAAATCAAACGATTTTCTAAAAGTAATAAATTATATCACGATTTAAGAAAAGTGAAACTGAATTGATGCGTTTATTAAAACAAACCTTATTTAGATCCAAAGTAAAGATCGATTTGATTCGCGTAATTGAACATTAAAATCACGACTGCTTGTTTACCATATAAGTGCAGTAAAAGTAAAAGCAAAAACTACCATTTAGGCAAAGTACGAATACTCATTCTGCAAAACGAATTGAAAGTTGATTTTCCGATTAAATTTGACCCAATCTTGCCCGATCTTAACTGCACAACCACACAATAGCTACAATGGAAAACAACTTACTCCTTGCAAACTACAGACGTCGCCAATGGAAATGATTTAGAAGTAAAAGTACTTCACTCTTACTTGAATGCTCCGTTCTATTTGACTATTTCTACCTGAGGCTTGTAGTGTGATTCAAGTAATTTATCAACAAACCACACAACGATTGGCGTTCTCCTTTTTTGCATACAAAGTTTCTGGAGATATTCGTATTTGTATCTCCAACAACTCGCTGGAACCAGTTTCGGTCACTGGCATGGCGTTCCACTCTTCGATCCACATGACCTATTGATTTTCGCTCGCGATTTCCATTCACTCTCGTCAACAAACAGATTGGCAATGCCATCAATTTCAGATAGTTAAGCTCTAGCTCGGAGCTATATCCACCAAAGTGTCTAGGCAAAGTATCTGATTGGTATATTGCAACGTTTTCGCAGCCCGGGGTCTCGTCTAGACTATGATTTACCTGCTGAAGGTATTTTGCCAGGTGATGGAGTCAACTGCTGTTGGTCGTAAGAATAGGGTTGTCAATATCTCGAGGCGGCAAGCAAACAGCCAGCATTTGATACTCGATTTCTTCATAAATTTAAGTAAGACATTATTTCAAGCAGAAGAGTACGAGTATGTATCTTTCGCCATCAGACCTCCAACACTCGAAAATATTATACTAAATTGCAAATAAGCAAGCGCTTTATCTTTTCACCCGATAGAAATGGGAAATGAGATACTTTCAACTACTTTCCTCTATCTTCTCCAGATCGCCCATTAAGATGCCAACACTGATTGCAAACTGTAAGTACGCGGCTAAATTTGTATTTGGTATTTCTTGTTGTGACAGTCGTGGCAACTGCAGAGGGAAAAGTCAACGTAATAAGACTTGACGACTTGACCTCCTTTAAGTTCATGATTTTTGTAGGTCATCATGGCTATTATTTTTGTCGCCGCTAAATAAATATGAAGCAACGAATGTAGAGTCGAGATCATTTTCACCAAAGTTCGTACGTGCGTCTTATTCACACTTTCCAAATTATGAGAATTAGCGGTCCTAGTGTAAATAGTACAACAAGCGTGAATTCGTATGGGAAAATGTTATCAGTTTGGTTTGGAGATAGACTAATTTGCTGGGACAATCGACTATTACGATTTCATCTTATAACCCTCCGTTGGTCGCAATAGTTTACCATCTCAGATCAGTCGCATTGAGTCTACCAGACACACACACCCCCTTCGAACTGACCTTTCTAGGGATCTATATGAAAGGACTATTAAAAAATAATTGGAAAAGAAATCGTTTCATAAGTATGAACACATGAAATGCAAAATTCCATTATTATAACCCTTCATCATAGGTTCTTCAAAAGACTGTTTAAATACTTCAAATAAAAACGCTTAGAAAATTTTAAAAACCACTCAGGTACTGGCCCTAGATATATGTTAGATGTATTCAGTCAACCTCAGGTTTACATGATCCAGGTGCCTCAGAAGAAGTTGGGACATTGACAATTTGGCACTCATCGCAGATATACGGATTTTTTCCAATAAGAGGTGTTATTTTAATATTAAAAGAAAAAAGCCATTTTTTAATATGAATGATTGTACGTTTACTTCATTATAAAGAGGAAGGTATGCCGATAATAGTGAAGAATAAATCAGGCAAATACCACCACGACCACGCTTACAGGACCATATCCTTTTCATGAAATTTTCCATAACCAAAGCGCAAAGTGGCTGCCCTATGGCCTCGATAGCCTCACGAATTCCGTCTTTGAGGTCTTTAATTGACGCTGGGCTGTTGGCGTACACCTTCTCTTTCACGTGGCCCCAAAGGAAGACGTCGCAAAGTGTTGAATCACAAGATCTCGGTGGCCAATTGTGATCACCGGTTTTCCCGTAAAATATCAATGGTTTCGTTGCTTGTGTGGCACGTAGTGCCGTCTTATCGAAAGTAAACGTTGTCCAGATTAATACCATTCACTTCCGGCCATAAAAAATCACTAATCATCTCTCGATAGCGCAATCCATTCACCGTAACTATTGCTCCAGCCTCATTTTCGAAAAAATAAAGCCCAATAACTCCGCCGGGCCATAAACCGCACCAACCAATCACACGTTGAGGATAGAAGCCACCGAGGTGGAAATGGGCCTCATCACACAAGATGATTTTTCGATGGAATTCCGGATCATTTTCATGCGTTTCAAGGACCCAATCAGCAAAGACACGACGTTGTTGATGATCGACCGGCTTGAATTCTTGTGTTAACTGAACTTTGTAAGCCTTAAGACCCAAATCTTTATGCGAAATACGGTGTAATGGCGTTTGTGGAATGCCTAATTCCAAAGAACAACGAGGAATGGACAAACCTGGGTTTTCTTCAAGACTTTCGGCTACAGCAGCAATATTCTCGGCTGTTCTTGAGTGACGTGCACGGGTTTTATTCTTCACATCACTAAATTGTCCCAACAGCTTGAAGTTTTCCACCAATTTCCGTATGTGGCCCGACAAGGTGCTTCACGACGATCCAAAAATGTTCGAGTTTTACGAACGGTCTCTGCCAAATTTTCACCATTTTTATAGTGAATTTTAATAATTTCAATGCGTTGTTGAAGCATGTGTCGTTCTCTTTTTATTAATGGCGTAGTTTTCACTTGTCAAATGTCAAAAAATGACAGCTTCAAAAGAGACATCTAGCGAAATAGCGGGCTATTCAAAATTACACCTCTTATTGGAAAACCCTTTAGTTAGCGTGGCTAAGACAAATTGGCTTTTATATTGGTGAGTCTCCTGATGCTAGTTTCAACCATACAGGTCGTACACTCACGTCTTTTGGGAGTGAAAGGGGATGATTTTACCTCTTCAGAAGGATTTGGAGGCTGGAGGATATGCCACCTTTCTTTAGGCTACTTCTCTTCAGCTCTGGAACCGTGAGCTGATGGGCCAACTTCTTGAGGAACAACATCTGCAAAATGGCTGCAGATCATTACTGAGGCAGACAATCAGGGATTTAATTCCTGCCAGAGTCAGCATTGTGTAGAAGATGAAGATTTGCTAACGCGTGTTTTTACGTCATATGTTATAAATTGGGCACATTTGGTCAGCTGTAACCACCCAACTTCTTGTGGAATTATAGAGCGTTATTATCGCTGGTTTACTTTACTTTTCAGATGCAGGACCAATGGCATCGTCATTATGAAGCGCAGAACAGAAGATTACGTATTTATTCTGGCGAGGGATGTATGAAACCAGAATTTTCCCTTTGTTGAAACCAAAAATGCTACAGCACTGTTTTCTTCCTTTCTCATTTACAAGTTCCAGTGGCACCTGTTTCTTATTTTTCCTATGAAGATGTTAAGTATTTGTATTATATCTGGCAACACTAGTTTAGACTTGTAAATGACTAACTTAACTCTTGTACAAAAAGACAAACATATGTATAAATTCTTCTGTCAATAATTTGTATACAAATTAATTTCTTTTTTTACATTTTAATTCATTTTATACATTTTTATTTCGACATGTCAATATTTGCCAGAAAGGTTATTAGTACACTTTACTAAATTGTACAGTTTATTCCACTGCACTAAAAGCAATAATAACCAAACCACTGCACTAACAGCATTGACAAAAAATCCGGTTGGAATAAAAAGAGAGAAGTTAGTGTGCACAGTCAGAACGTACACGCGAGAATAAAATCAAATTACATCTGAATTAGAAAGCATAGTTGTGAGTTTTTAATTTACAAAACGAAGAGCGCGCTACATAGTCGTGACCCCTGAATATCGATTTTCGTAATTAAAAAGAAAAACTGTAATAAGAACACTCGAATCGTACCGCATAGTAAAGTATGCTAATAAAAATACACAATGAGGCAAATGAAACGTCAGGAAATCATCCCAATGATCCAAAGAGTGTATGTAACACTTTGCATTTATAGTTGCCGGAATTTTCCACGGCTCATCCCGAGCTGTGGTTTTATCAAATTGAGTCACAGTTCACAGTAGCTAAAATTACATCAGGTCGGCTCAAATTTCATCATGTAGTTAGTCAACTGCCGGCGAACATCACATGCAAAGCTTTCGATATCATTGAAAAGCCGCCAACAGATGATAAATTTCTTGTCTTGAGAGCAAGAATCATTGAAGGATTTGCTGATAGCAAGCAGGCCAAGCTAAGGAAATTATTGTCACAAATGCAATTGAGTTATAGAAAACCTTTATTTTTACCGTCTGAAATGAGACAATTAGCATCAGCAGCTGTCAGCGACGATATCCTAAAAACTCGATGGCTACAGAACTTGCCCGAAACTATACTTGCAATTCTATCTGTACCATCGGAGCCATTACTTGGTTTCGCGTAAAATTGCCGTCAAAATTTTGAAATCAACTGACGTCCATCAGGTTTATGCAACTGCAAACCGTATAACCTCTGACGAAAACACTGGATGATTTCAAAGGCAAATTGAGAAACTAGAAGCAGAATTTCAGAAGCTGCGTAACGCAAGACAGCGTAATCAACCATCGTCCAGTTCGGATAAACTTCGCCGCAGCGCTAGCAAGCCCAAATACAAGAACTGCTGGTATCATCATAAGTTCGGGCAGAATTCAACCAAATGTATGCCACCTTGCCAATTCAGGAGTTCGGAAAACTAAAGCACCAAGTTTGTTTCGAGGCGGACGAACTTGGCGCATCCACACCACGCCTTTTTATATACGATACCCTTACTAAACGTAGATTTCTTATAGGTACGGGTGCAGATGTATCTGTCATCCCAACAACACTAGAATCAAAACATTACGCTGCCAATAATGCCCCATTATAAACGACTGTATGCTGCTAATGGAGCAGTGATAAATACATACGGCCAGAGAAAACTTACCGTTTCACTTAACTTACGCCGCACTTTAGACTGGACATTTATTGTCGCTGATGTTAACATACCGCTAATAGGGGCAGATTTTTCAAAGTATCACGGCCTTGGAGTAGACTTACAAAAACAAGCACTAGTAGATACATCAACTAAACTTAACAGAATAGGCATCGTCATCAAATTTTCAACACCTCAAGTATTGCTTACTAATTCTAAGGATCCATTCGTAAAAATATTACGAGACTATTGTATAAGCAAATGTTGCATGAACATGAGATACCGATGGAAAAAATTAAAACAATAATCACACATTGCATTGTTACCAAAGGTCCACCAGTGGCATCAAGAGCAAGAAGATTGTCTTCCGACAAACTTGCCGCGGCTAAAACAGAGTTTAATGACTTGCAATTGAGGAGCATAATGCCGTCTATCAACGAGCAATTGGGCAACACCTCTTCATATGGTCAAAAAAACCGGATGGTACTTGGCAACCATGTGGCAATTATCGCCAACTCAATTCTATTACGGTACCAGACATGTACCCGATACCGCACATACAAGATTTTGTATGCATTTTACATGGCAAAAATATTTTCAGCAAGATTGATTTAAAAAAGGCTTTTAATCAGGTTCCGGTTGAACCGTGCGATATACCAAAAACTGCTATCATTACGCCCTTTGGCCTATTTGAGTTTGCATTTACCACATTTGGTCTCAGAAATGCCGCGCAAACATTTCAACGGCTAATCGATGAAGTGCTTCGTGGACTTGATTTTGTCATAGCATACATAGAAGATATTTACATTGCAAGTCAGAATAGCATTTTGAGAAATGAAAAACGTTCTCTTAAAAAGGCATGGCTGTTTTATTCAATTCAGAGAAATTTTAAGAACAATTCAAAAAATTTTAATAAAAAGATGAAAAGAAAACACAAGTTAATTTGTTAATATGAACGGAAAATAAAATATAGAAAGAGAGCCAAATATGTGCTCACTCCATTTCTTGTTGAAATCGGAGCGCTCGGCGAATGACAAAGAAAGAAGTGTGGGGCCTCTGAAAGTTACGGTTTAAATGAATGTATAAAGTTGTAAAAAAATCAAAAGAACATGAAATGGCCATTTTTATCACCACCATCCGCTATCTAACAGCCTCTTCTGCTCTTCTCAAAAATTCAATAAATCAATCTTTAGAATAACAAACCTTTAATTCACTCTTCAATTTTTATAGTGTAGTGAAATGGGTGGATATAAATTTCAGTAAAAGGACTACAGCGATGGTCTGCTGCCTTGCGTTGCAAATGGGTTGCCATGATCGAATTTTAATTGTAGATTTAAATATTTTTTTATTTTTAAATTTATAATTAATAATAATGGTGTTTTTCGAGCAGTTTGCCTAGGCGCCTGCTCGATTACTACAGGGCAGCTAATTTTCTCGCGATCGCGATATAGATTATTCGATTGTGTTAGGGGTCGGAACAAGAAGTAAGGCAACAGAAGAAAACGGTTAGCGGACAGACAGACAGACGCAAGTACTTTCAGCTTGCTGTAAATGGGGAAACACTTGTGGGTGATTGAAACTAAGTACGGACGGAAAAAACAGACGTGTATGTTTAAACTATCGACGCAGTTCTTTTGCGTGATATAACCCCACTTCCTTCCCCGACAGATTCGTGAGGACATAACGATCAGGTCCTATAGCCTTCTGTACACAGCTATTCAGGAACCGACGATCTAGCTTTGCGTTATAATGCCCAGCTGCGTCGCTTCATCCCCTTCTCTAAACTCGGAAGGTTGGGACCTTAAATTGTAATGCGTCTCATTTGGACGTCCTACTGCCCTTATATTCCGTCTGATTTGTTTGGCGAAGATCGGCTAAACTTTCGTGGGGCTCCAGCGCAACGACGGAATCTCCCAAACATTTTAACTGCTGCAATAGCTTGTATGACTTGCCATGGCAAATCATGTGCTGTCTGAAGGCGGCAATGTAAGGCGAGACACCCGTGACGGAGTGATAAGACGACCGCAGATCGCAGGTGAAGGCGAACAATCTGCGATCTCAACCCTTCTGAATTGGATGGACATAAGAACGGATCGCAGCTAACAGGGTGCGATTCAAACGTTCTGATGCGTTAGATTGAGGAGAGTATATTAGCAACAATTGGTGTTCGACACCGTACTGTTTGAGTAGACTCTTAAACTGTCGAGATCGGAACTGTACTCCGCTGTCTAAGTACAAGCTTTCTGGTAGACCAAACACAAATTTCACAATATGTGGAGTCGTGAATTTGCGAAAAAGTTCCATCAGCGGAATTTAGATAGCTGGTCTAGCACAACGATAGCTCCAATGTGTCCCATAGAAGAAGGAGGGTGTGGGCCGAGTAGATCTATATACAAACGTTGAAATACACGCTTCGGAACGTTGAGTTGACTCATAGGAGGTCGAAGAGGCTGGTTGGGAGCTTTAGTGCCTTTACAGGTCTCACAGGCGCTTACATAGTCTTTGACCTGAGATGAAATTTAAGGCCAAAAGAAGTGTTTCTTTAGGCGCCGATGTGTCCGACCGTAGCCACCGTGGACACTTAGAGGGTGGTAATGTGCGTGGAGGATCAGATTGTGAGTCATTTCCTCCAGCAACCAAAGTTTCTAAGACTCTTCTTCCTGGAACGAGTCATCAGTTGCGTAATCATTACGTCGGTAAACTCAGCCGTCAACCACTTTCAAATAAGCAACTGTGTTTATTGGGTTACTGAGCTGAGTTTGGACCAAATGAACTTACCTTTCCGAAGCATGTCCGACAGAGGCACTGAAACTGTTGCATAATTTCAAACAAACCTTCAATACCAACCGCGCACTCCTAGGAAACGTCGTAGCTGCTTAACGGTCTTCGGTAAAGGAAACTCATCAATCACCCGAGTTTTGTCCAGATCCGTTTTAATCGTACCATGTCTGATAATATGTCCTAGATATCGAACTTCGGTCATAACAAACTTGCTTTTCTAGACATTTATGGTGAGTCCCACCTTACTAATATGCAGGGCTACGTCCTGCAACAGTAGAAGATGTTGGTCAAACGTTTCTGTGATGAGTAGAAGGTCATCCAGATACACGAACACTTGGTGTTACAGATTAGGTGGATAACTTTGTCCATCAGATAGGTCATCGTTTACCGGGCGTCACACAGGCCGAAAGGCATTGTGAAGAGATGGTGTAGTGGTCGTCCAGGCACTGTGAAAGCGGTTTTACTCCTCGATCCTTCATCGAGTGGAATTTACCAGAAGCTATCCTTCAAGTCGACACTTATAATGCAGTTTGCTTTCGGCAGTTTTCCCATGATTCCATCGATGAGCGGAAGAGGGTTCACGTCTTTAACGGTGACTGCATTGACTTTCTGGGCATCTAGACAAAGACGAACTTTACCTGGTTTCACCACCAAGGTTCCGGGTGAGGGGCAGGCACTTTGAGACACCTCTATAACCCCTAACTCTAGCATCCTGTCATTAAGTTTGAACCCACGAATAAATCTGGGGCCAAACGAAATTGTAGGACGAAATTGACGCCGAGATACACGTTCTGAGTCAGTGAGGGGATGATGAAAAATGTAATATCCTAAGTTTGACCTCTAAACGGGACGGAAGTTGTCAATCTACCCTTGATAGTATGTTTGGTGGCACTGATTTCAGAGCGCCAAGGTTTTACCAACGTAGAGTGTTGATGGAATACCTTTGAGCCGAGGTTCGAGGCAAGGCGGCTAATACTTGCACGCGTATCAATCAGTGCAACGGTGATTTCACCCAATATCTTGATTGGCGCGTAAGGTCTGTTGTCATTCTCGGAATCCTCCGAAATGTTGCATACGTTCAGCGTTTGACGGCAGGTGCGCAGTCTCTTGCGGAAGCTCCGCCAATGACAAGTGAACCATTTTATTCTGCGCGAGCGAGAGGTGACTTCTTCGGAAGCAAAAATTCGCTCTCGTGCCGCGCGATATTCCTGCAGTCGAACGTGATATGGCTTTAGTAAACGAGTTCATGGCTGCCGGGGTTCTTCAGGCAGTATCTGCGGTGGTCGCTTCAAGAGTATCGTTGGAGAGGTTTCCGGAAGAGAGGGAACCCCCGCAATCAACATTGTCAAGGCCAGCTTAGTGTTGTTATTATTGGCATTTGCAGCAGGCTGGCAACTTACTGTTGAGCTTTGGAGTACTCGCACGTCCGTTTTTTGAAGTCGCGCAATCCGGGTAATCTGATAAGTATGTGTTAGGTTTACGGCATCCGTAGCAGAAAACCGTACGCTCTGCCCGGCATGCAACAAACTGATGTCCGGTTTGTTTGCAGTTCAGCAGATCGTGAGGTTCCCCACCGCGGCTACAGTAAACTGGTCTGACTCCCCGTCGGTGTCCCCCAGATCTGGAGTGTTGGTCTCCTGTACCACTTCCAAAATTCCGCGCCACGGACCAGGTCTCGTCAGCAGGTATGGCCATTTTCGGAGGTCCTCCTCGACTCCTTCCCGTCTGCAGACGGCTTGTAAAAGTAATGCCATATCCTGAGGGTCAAAGTTCGCAACGCGACGGTTAAGTTCCGGTCACTAATTGCGCTTTAGTACCCGCGGCAATTAGGTTTGGGTCATACGCTCGGTCAACTGATCATTTAGCCGAAGGGTTCGTCTGCACGTTACCATCTGGCATGAATTTTGACCAGGATCCTCTCGTCCGTGTTGACTGTGGGATACTCCATACGAAATACCTCCTTCAGCCATGACCAGCGGTGGGATGGAGAAGTGACATGTATTCGCCAGTATGTTCACCAATTGTCTATAAATTTTTAATTCAACTGTCTTAACTATCAACTAATATCGCCTTTAATTCGCACTCCACACTTATCGCAGTTCTTACTATCGCGGTTTTACTATCGTGGTTTTTACTATCGCGGTTGTAATAATCCCCCCATTCATTCAGCTCACCTTTATATAGGGTCTCTCTATCTTGCTTGAAGTCAGTAGAATTTGCCTTTAGATCATACCTGGTCTTCATGCGGTCAGTAGACGATTCGAGTTGTTTTCGCACTGTCCGATGCATCTGGTTCAACTGTTGCCTTAGCTCACTTGCGTACTCCGAGATCGTTTGGGGGTGTTCCGAACTTTATATCAGCCGGCAGACGAATAGTCTTTCCAAAAATGACTTTGGCTGGGACTTGGCCCGTCGATGCATGTTCGGCAGCTCTGTACGCCATTAAAAATAGTGGGATGTGTCGGTTCCAGTCCCAGTCCCTTTGGTTCTCGTCAACCATCTTAGCCAGGTGTTTATTGAGTGTGCTGTTGAAACGTTCGACCATTCCATCGGATTGGGGATGCAGCGGTGTTTTCCTCGTTTTTCGTACTCCCAGCAGCTCGCACATTTCACCAAACACCAGTGACTCAAATTTTCGGCCTCGATCCGAATGTAGTTCACAAGGTACGCCGTACCTACTGACCCAATTTAACACTAGCTGTCCGGCCACGGTAGTTGCTTCCTGGTTGGGAATCGGGTAGACCTCGGGCCACTTGCTGAAATAATCGGCCACAACTAGCGTGTATCGATTTCCCCTTACGGATTCAGGAAAGGGTCCTGCGATGTCAACAGCAATCCTTTCAAATGGCACCCCCACGTTATAGGTTTGCATTTGTCTTCTCAGTCGTCGCTTTGGACCTTTGACGGAAGCGCCAATCGAGCATCTGCGACACCAGTCCTCTACGTCTTCTCGGGCGTGGAGCCAGAAAAATATTTTCCGCAATTTCGCTAAGGTCTTGTTAACGCCAAGGTGGCCTCCCGAAGATCCTTCATGCATTTCCTTAACCACATCGTGGATTCGGCTTTTGGGAAGTATAGTTTGCATCTTATAGGAGCTGCCATCTACCGCTTCCCATTTCCGCTTGAGTGCGCCACCCTCTACGTGAAGGGAGTTCCATTGTGCCCAATAACTTTTCAGGGTTACGCCATACATTGAAACGTCCTTCGACTCAGGTCCTCCAGTTGTCTCCTTCCATACGAGCAATAGTCTGATGTCTTCATTGGCTAACTGGGCATTTCGAATCTCCTCCGATGATCAATCTTCATCGAGTTCGGCCGTTATCGCTTGCAGATCAACGGTTGGCTAATTTTCCTCAATTCTTCGGCAATGCTTGCAGTTAGCTGGACATGGATGACGAGATAGGGCGTCAGCATTCATGCAAATGCTTGAGAAGTAGTTGTTGTCTCACTAGGTCTGGTCGAATAATCGATCGGGTTGCACCAGTGTCGCTTGTTATGGTGCAATGTTCTTCGTCAACTTGACACGGAAGGCATAAGTCTGCTTCTCCACGATGTAGTCTTGACACGTGCTGGAGACGTCGATCCTCCTAGCCAACATCCGCCCGACAAAGTTGACCCCTTCAGTTTAATGGGCTTCCATTCTAGGCTCCTGAGCCGGTCTAGATCTCCTCCACCCTGAACAATAGCACGGTTTTCTTCGCTTCTTCCAGTCTCGTTGCAGGTGCCCCTTCTCTCCGCAATTTCAACATCTAGGTGAACTATTTACCTGCAGCTCTCGCTCAATTTTCACGCGCTCACACCTGCACTCGTCTGCCACTACCCTCGCGAGCCCGGGCGGTGGTATGAGTCACATTTTTCGCTGCCTTAAAGTTCAGACTATAAGCCAATGCGTTCTTAACCGTTTGCCTTTGAGCTAAACGCACGGCTTGTTGCAATTCCTGGTCCTTTAATGCGCTGATGAATACTTCTGTTGCTGTAGAGTAGCTTGCAGAATTATTTGTACATGTAACTATATATATATATATATATATATATATATATATATATATATATATATATATATATATATATATATATATATATATATATATATATATACAGGCCACACAATTGGGTATCACTAGACGGACCCAACAGCGAATTCACATGTTCCCGTACCAAGGGCAAACAATGCCTGCTGACCGTTAGTTGCGTGTGAATTACTATGAAGCTATCCTCAATCTCAACAACGAAGAGGACGATTTTGTATCTGAAATCATCATGAGCAATGAGGCGCATTTTCACTTAAGCGGTTACGCCAAAAATCTTCGTTTCTGGGGCACTGAAAATTTGTGCGTGACGTACGAACAGCCATTACATACATTCAAAGCCACTGTGCGATGCGGCGTTCACGAGGGAGGAGTGTTCAGGTCGTACTTTTTTGAGGACGTTATCAGCAATACGGTCACTGTTACTGGCGAATGCTACAGGGCCATGATAAATGGCTTCTTACTGCCGGAATTGCATGAGCGGGGCTTGGTGAACATGTGGGTTCAAAAAAGCCGGTGCACCCGCACGCACAGAATGAGTCACAATGGATATTGTGAAGGAAGCGTTTCCTGGTCACGTAATCTCCCGTTTTGCGATTTGGCATGGCCAGCACGATCGGGCGATATAAACATCCCAGACTTCTTTCTTTGCGGCTACCTGAAGTTTCAGGTTTATGCCAACAAGCCCCAGACAATAGCAGACCTTAAGGAGAGTTTTCACCGGAAATCTTGCGCGAACTCATGGAAAATGCGGTAAAAGAGCACAAATATGTATCAACACTGGTGGTAATGACTAGATGGATATGATCTTTTCCACTCCACACAAAAATTGTAAAGGTCCCAATAAAGATGTCCAGTACTCAAAATCATTTTTTTATTTAGTTAGTTTAGTTTTTCAAAAACAAAATTGGATGGTTAATTTTGCGCCACCCTTGTATAGTACATCGACGATAATGATGACGACATTGCACCTTTGGAAGGCTTTAAATATGTTTGCGTGTGTATGAATGAGGACAATGTTTTAGCACCGGAGCGCAGCACATTTTTTCTACAGATTTGTACTGAGGATCCTTAATTTTTCAGTATGTTCACCTAGCCTTGAGAATATGAGATGAACTCTTCTTCATATTTTGGCAATTTGTTTTCAGTCTTCGTCAATTTCATGCCAAAATGATCGAGACAAATGCTCTGACTCGTTTGGTTACTATCGAAAAAATTTACAAAAAATTACAGTTTTTCTAAGTACTCTCCCTTACAAGATACGCATTTTGTTCACCTTTCCGGAAGCTTTTTAATGCCGGTATCGAAGAATTCCTTGGGCAACTCGGACAACCATATGCACACGAACTCCTCTACCTCGTCGTCGACGTTGTATCTTTGACTTCCGATGGCTTCTTTCAGTTTTCCGAATATGTGGTAGTCACAGGGTTATAAATCCGGGCTCCAGTACCTCCCACCCCGATTCCGATATTGTATCGACCGTGAGACGCGCGGTATGAGGGCGCGCGTTATCCTAGAGAAGAATCGCACTTCGTGCTGGAATGCTCCTCCGTTTCGAGCGATAAGCGGATTTCACGTGTGTTTTCAGAAGGTTAGAGTAGTATGCTGCATTGATGGAACGTTGGGTGCGCAGGAAATCGATGAACAGCACGCCCCGCCCACTTCAGAACACAGTACACATAACATTATCCACGGACCTGATTGTCTTCGCTTTGACGCGGGCCCTTTCCTCCTTCTTCCTCCTACTCTTTAGACCACACCTTGCTTTCGGGGGTATACTAGTGTACCCATGTCTCGTCTGTAGTGAAGATTCGCGTTAAAAAACCGTCCCCCTCCTCCTCGTATTGCGTAAGGAAGCGGCGACAAGCTTTCAACCGCGTGAATTTTTGCTTGGAGTTCAACAGTTTAGTTTAGTGAAGATTCGCGTTAAAAAACCGTCCCCCTCCTCCTCGTATTGCGTAAAGAAGCGGCGACAAGCTTTCAACCGCGTGAATTTTTGCTCGGAGTTCAACAGTTTAGGCCCACCGTGTCGTTATTTTGCGATAATGAAGGTGTTCGTGGATGATAGACTCTACATTACCAACACTGATGCCGAGTTCACCAGAAATGTCTCGAACATTCATCTTACGGTCCTCCAAAATGAGTTGTTCTACGCGGCAAATGTTGTCTGGTGTGATGCTGGTTCGCGGTCGACGATCATGCGGCTCCTTTTCGACGGTTTCGCGACCATCCTTGAATGCTTTGGCCCATTTAAACACATCAGCCCTACTCAGGCACTCACTACCAAACTGATTTCGCAAACGCAGAAAAATTTGTGTTTTTAACGCCTTTCTACACTAAAAGACGACGACGGTCGGCACTTGACGCTCACTCATGGTCGTAGCATGCGCGTGAAACGCACACTCCCGACGAAAACTATTCTACACTGTTCGTAAGGGACCAAGCTATCACATACTCAAGCTACGACCTTCCAAACATACATGCGCGCCATCTACAGCGTTTGTTTCCTTCATATTTGAACTACCCCCGTATATATGTATGTTCTCCGTATATTTTATTTTATAGCATGCGAATTGAACTTTTTGTCTATTCTTAGTTATTTTCTAAACTGCGCCAACATTTTCGCTTTAGTTTTGATAAATTAGAACATCTACTTGTTGAATAGTTATTCCAATGATTTGACAAATATTCTTCGTACTTGGTGTATATAATTTTTGGTTTGCAGACAATTTCATATTGCCCATAAAGCCGATATATGTTTACTGCCTGATGTCCTGTATTTAGTTTGCATGAATTGATTGAATATTTTTTCGTGCCAACTTTACAGAAAACTTTGAAACTCAAAAAATAACATGCATTCCGTTTTTTTGTGTTATTAACTAAAAAGTTTACAAGCTATTTATGTCTATCAGCGGTTTTTCGTAGCACAACTTTTATTAAACATTCACAGATTTAAAAGACCGTATGCATTTCTCACTACCAAACAATTTATCTAGGTCTTAAACGGTCACCCAAAACATAAAACTCACGTATAAACTGCTTTATGCAACATTTTGACCATTAAATATTTTTTCCTCTAAATTTATAACATACAGCGAACTCATTAACTTGCTCCATGCTAATCAAATCAACTAACAATAGGATGAACTTTTTTTTCAAATCATGCAAAAAAATATTTAATTACCACGAACTCGCCTCCTGATTGCCTACTTCCAATAAAAAGAAGTCTGAAGAAAAGAAATCGAAAGGCCGAAATCCACTGCGATTGTAATTATTATTCTTTCAATTTTCGCTAAAATGTTAAATTATACTGAAACTACGCTCAAGGTAAAAGTGGGTCATGTACTTGAAGTCACCAGGTAAATTTATGCAGTTGAAACCGCATGTTGTATGCGTACATGAGATACCAAAATATATGTCTTCGATGTCTTTTGCGGTTCACCAGGTATCAGCGGTGTTTTGTGTTTTTACCAGCGCAAGTCGTTCATCTTCGTCCCCAAAGTGGATGGGATTGATTTGAAGGAGTGCATGAAATCGCAAGTTAATGGGGCTGGTGGCATCACGATTTTTTGTAAGAATCTCATTATTGTTGAATGAAGATCCAAGAAAGTATACGAATTCCGAACAGGTAGGAGGAGGTTTAGGCATGCGGTAAAAGAGCTGAGTAAATCTTGCAGACTTACCTTTATTTTCGTGGGTCGATAAAATAACATTTCGTGATGAAATTATTCATGTATAATACATGATTTACAAATGACAAACAACTAGGAAATATGCTCATTGGATTTCAAACCTAACTTTTTCATTTTTTAACTGTTGACGAAAACATTTGAAAACTTTCCTAATCACTGCAGATAGCTCATAAAATAAGTATGTAGGTTCATCGCTGCAGAAAAATCTCAAAGCCACTACTTTTAAGATCAAATTTTATGGTCGTTTAATTCGCAAATATTCACGCTTTAACAACTCTTCAAGAAATTAACAGTTGTATGTATACAATTTCTCCTCTTTGAAATCAAGGTCCAACTGAGTAGCGTTTATAGAAATCGGGTGTTAATTTTCTTTTCCTCATTTACAGATCTTGAGTTTTGAGAAACCATTACTCGTTTGGTTTGTTTTTACTCTAAGGCCGTGCTTCCGATGAACAATGTATGCACTATAAGTGCCTGAATTATCGACTATTAAAGCAATTATTACCTTCGGATGAATTTATTAAACTGTTTAACTGCACGTGAAAAGTTGCTGTTGCTTTTTTTAATTTTAACGGTTTTTAATGGCTTTTCAATGCAATAACAAAAATATTGTCAAGAGAAGGTGTTAGGAAAAAATATCCTGATCATAAGATAAATATTCACTTTGCATGATAAATTGCCACTGGATGTCTTTTGACAGACGCATTTCGGCCGGTATGTCATCGTCAGTGTCGTTTCTCGTTCTGATTAGTCAGCACTTTTCTAAGTCATACGCTCCTTTGTCTCAGGTAATGCGTCTTTTTGTTTAGATATGAGAATGTTATTATGATGGCGACCATGACGAAATTATAATGGAGATAAATCATCCAAAGGACGATGACTTTCTCATTCCAGTTCAAAATGAAAATCATCGGTTGAATTTAAAAGAAAACGAATTGAGGGAAGTTTCACAGGAAGTTTAGTTGCCCACTGGTTCGTTACGACAGGAATCGAACTAGCGATGAAATAGATATTTATTTGTCGAAAATTAAAAAGTTGACATTGGAAACCATTCAGAAAGTAGTTCCCAAGATTAAACATGGAAACAATATAGAAGGATATGAAACACCAACTATCACAAGATTGAAAAGACTGAAAAGCCTTTTTCTCACAAGCTACAACAATATTTATCGGCAATTTTTGAACTATAACCATCCCTCGTTGGCTTTGTTGAAATTAAACCTGAAGAATGTTCGGAATTTATTTCGTTCATATGTTAGAAGTGAAGTCAGCAACTATGGGCGGGAAAAGTGAGGGATATTAGCACGCAGGACTTAGGTGGCGTATTCAAAAAAGTGAATAGTAAAGCGTTTTCCATTAAGGACATAAAAATTTTATCTATTAATAAAATACAGAAATATTTGAGATATTGAGTTCCAATTTATTATGGGTGTAGTGCAAGCAATACATTATATTTCGGTCATATGACTTCCACGAGCCTGTTTACAGCGATCGATTCTTTGCACCCAATTTTCTACCACTCTGGCACACATTTCGACCGGAACTTTGGCAATTACGCGTTAGATGTTGTCTTTGAGCTCGTCTAAAGTTGCTGGCTTGTTGGCATACACCAGTGACTTGATATAGCCCCATAAAAAAAATGCAATGGCGTTAAATCGCATGAACGAGGTGACCATTCGACCGGGGCATTTCTCGAGATAATACGTTCACCTAATTTGCCTTTCAATAAATCGATTGTGAGGCGTGATGTGTGGCTATTGGCACCGTCTTGTTGATACAACATATCGTTGATGTCAAGTTCATCCAACTCTGGCCACAAATAATCTTCCAACATAACACGATAGCGCTCTCCATTGACAGTTACATGACTGTCGTTTTCATCCACGAAAAAAATGGCCCAATCACACCTCCGGCATGAAAACTGCACCAAACTGTAATTTTTTGCGGATTCAACGGTGTCTCAAAAAGCACCTGTGGATTTGTTGCAGACCAATAATGCATATTTTGTTCATTAGCAAAGCCATTGAGCCAGAAATCAGCTTCATCCCTAAAGATGATTTTTCGATGAAATTCTTCATTTTCTTCAAGCTTTGCGAGATCCCAATTGTAGAAGTTTCGGCGTTTCGAATGATCAAGTGGCTTTAGTTCTTGACTCGATTCGATCTTGTATTCCTATAGGCAAAGATCTTTTCGCAAAATACGCCGCATTGTCGTTTGAGCGATGCCCATTTCTTGAGAACGACTGATTTGGCTCATTTTGAAGCGATGCACTAACGGCTGGGATATTTCCTTTGCTTCGAGCGGAACAACATCTTCTTGGCACCGAAACATTCAATTGTGAAAATTTGGACTCAACCTTATCCACTATAGTACGCACAGCCTGTCGAGTGGGACGATTATTACGGCCGAAAATATGAGTAAGCACTCTTAAAGTTGCGACCATCGACTCAGAATTTCGGTAGTAATTTTTAATAACTTCGAAACATTTCGGTTCGTGAACTTTACCATGATAAAAATGTTGCCTTCAATAACATTTTGACATTGTCAGTTAACTAAAAAAGTTTAAAAGTGCATGCATATAAAGATACAAAATTGTTATATTCGTAATGGCAAACCCTATATCTAATCTCGAGTGAACCTTTCGAATCTTAAAGCCGCCAGCTGGTATCAAAATTAATAGTAAGACTCTAGATCTAGATGGATATAGGATTACATGTGATGGATTCCAGAAGCTTGCCCTTATCAAAACTCATTTTGAATTTGTTTACTTACCAAATCCTGAGAGAGGGAGCCAAATACTTTCAGAAGTCGTTGAAGCAAAAGTTTCCGATTTCAAATCAAGCCTGAACCGTGAATCCATTCTTCAATTCAATGTAACACTGACCTTCACCCTCATACCGAGTGAAAATCTTCTTGATTATTTTGTCAGATGCTGAATTACTATTTTGGTTTTCGTGCTGCGGATTTGACTTTGCATGTGATAATGAAAGTAACCTCAGAAATCTGTCGGAAACTAAATAATAGAGACGTGTTACAGCATATCTCATTGATATGGGGAAGCCTTCGATACGGTTTGGCTAGATGGACTACTTTTTAAGCACCTGCTGGACAAGTTCCCCAGAGATATGTGGTACTAAAAATCGTTTCTTGTAACTAATGGAAATCGGACTGGGGCGCTTTGGTAGAGGGCTCTGCGGTCCCGACTTTGCTCGCCACAGACAGGCGTGGCCGCCAACTCGCTTTAGCTTGGACCCCGAGCTTGAACCACCCAGAGAGTAAGGCGGTTTTCCACAGCTTCATACCGCGATAATTTCCACTCTCCTATTAATGAAACACCTTTTTGTCGGTGGAGGGTGATTTATGCACTGAGTGTGCGGCTCTAATCCTCGTGAGCAAATAAATACCTTTCCTATCAACCTGAGAACCTAGCCTGGAACCGTTTGACACATTTTGCTACACCGTGAGGTGCCTTCAAGCTAGGGGATTCCTCCTCTAGCGGGAGGGGAGGGAAGAAGAGGAATAGCCAGACAAGCAATCCTCCAGTCCCTACGTCCCCAACTGCTGAGAGTCCCTTTTAGCTTTTAGGATTCCCCGAAAATAATGTGCCACATGGTTCCATTTGCCAACCGAGCCAAGTATCTGTGACTTATCAGTGCAGGTAAGACTGAAAACATCTGTGTATCTGTGACTTATCAGTGCAGGTAAGACTGAAAACACCCGCAAAAAGCTGGGTCAGATAGAAGACAGCCTCGCTTCGGTTTAGCCATTGTCTCAAATCAGGGGTGAGCGTTCATTCAACCTTCCCTTCATGCAATTCACCCAAGACCGCTGGCAATCGTTGAGTGAATGCTGTCTCCCCTCGCGAGTAACCGCCTCCCTTGCGTCCTCGCTTCGACGCAAGTAAACAGCGTGGCGCTCTCTAGCAAGGAGGGCAACAGGTATCACGCCTGAAATAAATCTCTACTCCGGATCATAGACTGTCAGATATGAAGATGCAATTCTTAGTGCTCCTATTCTCTGTATCTATTCCAAGCGTTTTCGGTACACCTCCATGCTGAGAGCATCGGCCTATATTTCTGCTCCGTACAGTAGCACTCACCCCACGGTACTTGTCAAGAGGCTGATACATCCAAACCAGCCTTCCCAGACGTTACCTCATCTTCGGGTCGATCAGTAGCCCCATATTCTTCACCGCTGACTTCGATTCGATTTGTATGTCTCCAGTACTGATCATCCTTATTTCAGGGATTCTCTTTTTGTCAAGATGACCAGTTTGGTTTTCTCCACGGCTAGACTGGACACACGAGCAGTCATCCAATCTATCACTCGGCGATTAGCATACGTAACCTAAGTTGCGATTGTTCAAGTCGACTCAGAGCCGATACGCTCGAAGCAGCCTTCTCAGTCAAGATAACCACTTCGGTTTTCTTAAATGCTAGACTGAGCCCACGAGCAGTCATCCAGTCTCTCACTCGGTGCATTAGCATGCCTAGCCTAAGTTGTGCTTGTTCAATGGTGCGTCAAATAACCAGAGCCGCAACATTATCTGCATAGCCAATCAAGTGCAATTCATCTGACATCTCCAGTGTCACCAGCCCGTCATAAGACACGTTCCGTAGGTATGAACCAAAAATAGATCCCTGGACAACACCCTACGTAACTTCCATCGCTCGTTGGCCCTTTTTTGTATCATAAAGCAGACTTCAGTTTTTCACGTCGTCCCTCAGAAGGCGCATCAGATATTCTGGAGCTTGAAAAGGGCTTTTCAGCGTAACCAGAATATCTACACATCTCGTGAGCAGCAAGTCAGGACAATGGTGATAGACAAGTTGCAACACCTCAGGTGGATCACAATCTGGGCCTAGATCCTTCTTTGCTTTCAATGGAAGAACTGCCTTTTTCAATTCCTGCTGTGTAAAGAATTGGCACTTGACTGCTATTTCATCGTGGACAGGGTCAGCGCGGACGGGATGGGCGAGGAAGAGCACCCGCACTATCTCGTCTTTTCCGCATCGTGTATGCAAGGCGTCCGTAGAGCGCCAAGCTTCCACGTAACTAGCTTGTAACCAAGGCTCCAAGGATCCTTGTTTACATTATCCAGTAGATCTTGCCAGCAGCGAGCCTTGCTGTGGTTAATCAATTTGCGAAGGAATTTCCTAGCTGATTCATATGCTGCTACCCGGTTGCATGCCTCGCCACAGTTCCGTACCCATTGAGCCTCACGCTGAAGCTTGTGACACATCCTTCACTTTTCAACGATTTCAATTAACCACCGGTACACTGGGGGCTTGCCGTGCAGGGACTTTTGACAGGGCAGAGAAGTATTGCAAGCAGTCGTGAGGATTCTCATAGTTGATTTTACCATGTGTTGACCTGCCAGTTCTTCTGTCCCCTGCGAATCACCCTGCAGTGGAGCACCTGCCGTGAGCACACGAAACTGTCGACGTTCATCGTTCTGATGTTCCACCTAATTTTAAAAGTTCAAGAACATGGACGTCTGAAGACAACATCACGTATCTCATGCAGAATGTACTGATGATCACTAGCTGAGTAGTCCAATTGTGTACCCTCCGTACTAAGGACTCCGAAGCGAATGTCACGTCAGGTATGCTTCCTTCACAGCCAATATGGTGGAAAGTCGGCGTATTTCCGGTGTTTAGCACGACGAGTGAAATCCTGGCCATCATTTCTAGGGTTCGTCTTCCCCACGGATCTGTTAAAGGCATATCCCATTCGATTGCTTCAGCGTTGAAATCTCCCTCAATGAGCACGTTGCCATCTACGTTCGAGACAGCTTCCTTCAAAGCATTAAACTTGCCTTGAAAAGATGATATCGGCTCGTTTGACGTTAGATACAAACTAAAGAAGGCGGTGCATGAGCTTCGAACTCAGACAGAACCATCCCCCCCTCCACAGCCCTTCGCCTGGAAATCACCGTTCTGAACCCAGATGGCGGCAGTACCAGTTTCATCAGGATACTATGATGCAGAATTTTCATCACTCAGCAGCAAAAAAACGGCTTTCATGTCCCTTGCAAACTGCTCAAGCCAATTCTTTTGTTTTTTAAAGACTCAAGGAGTCGAAACGCGTCTTGTTTAGCAGGCGCGTTTTACTCTTTGATGGCTTTTCAAGAAAAACAAGTGCTCAAGCATATTTGGGGTGATTGAACTGCGTTGCAGGTTTACTTGCAGGATACAGGTCATTGAAGTTCTGACTTTGCCTTGACTAAGGCTTTCTGGTAAACCCAACATTTTCCTGATCCTGAAACGTGCTCAAGATCTGGTATTGGATCAGTATCCTCCTTTATACACTCAGGATACAGTATGCCTCTTTGTACAATATTTTGATTTATGTGCTATTTTACTACATTTGTAAAATAGGGAACTCCTGCCAGATCCTTTGCATACTTGTGCGTTGTGACCATAGCTAAGGCACTTGAGGCATTGAAGAGGTGCTGCTCTTCGCAGTATCCCGCAGACAACCCACCGTATTCGCACTTTGCCCTTAGTCAGAAATTGTTCGGCATCCTTTTCGATCAAGTCAATGATGGCCATGCGTTATCCCCTATGATTTTCTGGTGTCAGTCTCGCTTCGTTCTTGCCCACGCTAGGGGACTCCCTTTTTATAGCCTCTTCTACCTCGGCCAGATCGATGACGCAGTCAATGTCTCCTATTTCGATCGTTGCCATCATCTCGAGCGTAGCTATAGTTGCACTTCTGCCGAGGACTTTCTTTATTGCGTTGCAGAATGCTTCTTTATTGTCGGCCTCTGCTCCAAATTTGACCAGTATGGAGCCTGACCGGGTTGGTCCTACTGATTAATGCAGAGTTGGTGTCTTCGGCCCTTACATTCCCCATGATATCCCGCAGCACTTCTTCGGGTTTTACGAGCAGTACCTGCTGACAGGGCCTTTGTCATGGCTTTTCTCTCCTGTTTCGCGTCAGGTCTTTTTAGGGTTTTGTAAAATAATTTTACAAAACCCTTCTAAAATCGCGTCCTGTCTGTCCGTCTGTCCGTCTGTCTGTCCGTCCGTCCGTCCGTCCGTCCGTCCGTCCGTCCGTCCGTCCGTCCGTCCGTCCGTCCGTGTGTCACAGCAGTTTTTCTCGGAAACTACTTAAGCTAGAAACATCAAATTTTGTATGTAGGTGTAAAGTGGTGTTCTCTTCAAAGTTCAAATACAAAAAAAATTTTATAAGGTATTTAAGGGGGGTCTCCCCATATAGGGGAGTGACCCCCCGAAAAAAAATTTCATTGAAGGTAGCCGATATGGGTATCAAATGAAAGGTCTTGATGAAAACTTTTCAAAACAGGTCTTAGTTTGGCAAAGTTTGTTTCGAGGGGCGCACAGAGAGGGGAAATACACGAAAAATTTGTGTCCCCCCCCCTCGCGATTGGACACCTGTGATCCGAAAAATCTGAAAAAAATCAGGAATGTAGGCCTTGGTGAGTACAACAACAACAAATACGTTAGAAGTCGCAATTCACTCAACTTTGTTAGTAATAGTATGATTTATCGATTTTATGTTTTCTTGAATAAAATCTTAACGGTAACCTTAAATTCTATGAAATTCAATACATGGATGACTATTCATAAGGTTGATTTATCCTGAAACTTTCATAAAGATTGAATCATATTTAGCGAAGTTATAGCGGTTTGAATTTTCCTGTATTACTATGGAACAATATGCGCTGCATTTATTACTATGGCAACATATGGCTATGAAACAACATGCGCTTTTTACCGACTCAGACACTACAGTTTTGCTAGGATTTGCATGAAAATTTCAGGAATGATAGGTGTCATGAATATCTTTGCGAATCGGTTCAGCTAGTGGTATCAGTAATCGTAAAACAAAATGGTGGCTGTTTTAAATGCGAAGAATGAATAATTTTGAGTTATTTTTTCCCAACTTCAACGTTTAAGGTGCATGCTTTGAACACTTGATTCAATTTAATGAATGACTGAAGATGAGTACCTGCAATTAATACTCATAAGCGAAGCAAGTCAAGGAGGCGGGAGAGAGCTCCTAGCAAAAGGGCTTTGTAACCATTCTAGGATTGGAAAAAATTGGCCATTAATCGATGATAACAGTACAGGAGAGTGGCTCCTGAAAATAAAAATTCATCAAACGTAGCCGGTATGAGTATGAAATGAAAGTTTTCATGGGAGCTTTTCAAAACAGTTCTTAAACTGTCAGTTTTTGGATCAGTGGGGGCACAGGGGGGAAATACATGAAAAATGTGTTTCCTCCCTAGCGAATGGATATCTGAAATAATTATCAAGGGAGATATTTATGAGTATAACAACAACAAAAATCTCAGAACACGAAATTCGTTCAACTTTGTTAATAAAAGTATGATCTTCGAATTTCATATTTTCTCCAATAAAATCGTTTCTTGATTTTATTCGATCTGGTGACTGCATTTTGTAAATTGAATACAAAACCCTTCTGACATGACCGTGGGTCTGTTTACCCAACTTGTTTTCTTGCTGGACGTTTGTGCGAAACTTACATTTCTGGCACTTTTTGAAGGGGTACCTTTGCGGTTTTTTTTGCTTTTTTTGTCAGCACTGCCTGGAAAACTCAGTGTAGCCTTCTACACCCATCAAGTATCTTCTTGTTTCCCTTTCCATCCCGACCTCCTTCGATTGGGCTAGACGCCATTGTTTTATTGATGTTTGATGGTGGAGCTATCTGCACGTGCTCTTTAAGCTTAGTCCTCAGCGCTTCTTTAGCCTGCTACTCTTCTTTGAACTTCTGGTCCTCTCTGGCTTTTAATTAGCTCCTCTGGTAATGCCTTGTGCAGTCTAGGAACTCCTCTAGTTCAAGGAAACCATTCTTTAGCCCTGTGTTGACTTTAGGTGAGTTGCATGCTGATTTTTTTCTCTTTAGAATCTTTCTTTTTTTTATGTCACTGAACGGCAATTGTACTTTTCGACCTCCTTTCTTAGGAGAGGTATTCGGCTTCTATTGCCGAGTACTGTTCTTCAGTAACATTTTTGACGGTGATGTTGGAATGGTCACTCCTTTCTTTTTCTGGCATGATCACTTTTTGGACTTCAGGTAAGTTTGTTATTACTCGGCATGTAAGACCCTTGCTTCGGTCACTGAGGTAGCGTTCGCAACAATAATCATTGAATTCTTGATATTCTTTATATTTTCCCCCAACGCGCGAACATCTGGTGTGTCCTGTAGAGTTTCCCATTCTTCCTTTTAAGGATGCTCTGGGGTTCGCATCATTTTTTTGCTGCGCCTGAATGCTGGAGGAATTCCAGTTTGGGCAAGGCTGTCCGTAAACCTCCGTGTTTCTTCAGTCTTTACTGTCATTGTATTCATCGTCGTTTTTGTCATCGTTATTGAAACCGCCGATGCGCTGTGAACATTGTGGCTGCAGCCACTGGTTACTTCGTAATTTTTTTTGTTTTTTCCTTTTTTTGTTGTTTAATTTTTTAGATCATTTTTTAAGTGCTTTTAGTTGTTCCAGCTTTGTTGAGTCCACCTCGGAGCCGCTTTCTCCGTTCGTGTGTGTAGTCGCTTTATTGGTCACATGGTTATCTTTGCAAAGCAAGGAGGCCATGCGAGCTTTGGCACAAGCTCTTATGGGGACAAGTGCTCAGAGCCAGACCAGCGCTAATCGGAAGTCCGTCTCAACCGCACCTACCAGCGCTAATCGGTAGTCCGTCTCAACTGCACCAACCGCTAATCGGAAGTCCGTCTCAACCGCACCTACCGCTACAACCCAATGGTGTGAACTTCGAACGTACTCCGAGGCCTGCCAAGGTTTAACCGGGATGGAGACAGTATGATCGTCGAAATGGAACATTTCACGCACGAGTGTCAGCTCGGCGCTACCGTGCAAAGCAACTAGGTCCAAACCTTCATATCCGCCAGCCCAAAACTTCAATTCAAGTTCGCTGTCCAAAACGAAGTCCAGATTCAATTAAGGTTGTTACCTGTCATCCCAGGAGGAGACCTCATGATGCCCGCCATATCCTCGGGTCCATGCGGATGACACTCCCCGAAGAATCCTAGCCTGAAGGAGTATTGCTTTTGGCTGGTTTCAGAGCAGGTAGATCGACGATAGACCATTTGTTTACAGTCATGCAGGCACTTGACAAATGCTAGGAATTTCACATAGATTTACACCAAATTTTCGTTGACTTTAAGCAAGCATACGATAATATTGATCATAACGTTCTGTACCTAATAATGCTTTGGTTTGATATTCCAGCCAAATTAATCCATCTTACCAAAATGACAATGACGTCGACAACACACTCGTTACAAACTCACCAACGCCTTTGACACAAATACCGGACTAAAGCAGAAAGATGGGCTGGCCCCTTTGCTATTCAATTTAACTCTGGTGTACGCTGTTATACAAGTCAAGCCAAGTGATAGCCTATGCGGATGACATCAACATTTTGTCACGATCATTAAAAACCGTAAAATAAACTTTTTCTGAAACTCGACAGCGAAACAAAACCAGCAGGGCTATAAATCAATGAGAATAAAACAAATCTCGTGGCGTGGCGTAGTGGTTAGAGCACTCACTCCGTAAGTCGAAGGTTCCTGGTTCGACTCTCGTTTGCAGCACCAAGATTTGGCTCGAGAGATTCTTCGGATGTACTATAAGCCCGTTCAGTTATGATACGTGCTGGTTTAAAAAATCAGAACGTATAGCAGCTAGGTAGACGGACACACAGCCAAAGCGTGATACTGACCATATCACCTTGTGGAGTGCCGACACATTCGATCATAATGAGATACTCTAACTATCTCCAAGCGAAGGCCCGAAGGGGGCTGTAGTTTCATATTTCAAATTGACCTAGTCATTTTTATTTTCTTTCAATTTTCATGAAAACTTAAGGAATAGTGTTTAATTTGAATATGTTCAATTATTAAAGAATGCAGAGCTCATAAGCTAGCTTGCTTAAAGTCAAAAGTTTGCAAGTAGAACCGAACGAGACGCCTGCTGCGGATTAAAATTGAATCGAAACCGTCATAGCTTCCGCCCTGGTAAACATATGCTTACATTGATGGAACCCTTGGAAATACAGGGTTTTCCAACAAGAGGTGTTATTTTGATATTAAAAGAAAATTCCATTTTTAGGGTTTTGTAAAATAATTTTACAAAACCCTTCTAAAATCGCGTCCTGTCTGTCCGTCTGTCCGTCTGTCTGTCCGTCCGTCCGTCCGTCCGTCCGTCCGTCCGTCCGTCCGTCCGTGTGTCACAGCAGTTTTTCTCGGAAACTACTTAAGCTAGAAACATCAAATTTTGTATGTAGGTGTAAAGTGGTGTTCTCTTCAAAGTTCAAATACAAAAAAAATTTTATAAGGTATTTAAGGGGGGTCTCCCCATATAGGGGAGTGACCCCCCGAAAAAAAATTTCATTGAAGGTAGCCGATATGGGTATCAAATGAAAGGTCTTGATGAAAACTTTTCAAAACAGGTCTTAGTTTGGCAAAGTTTGTTTCGAGGGGCGCACAGAGAGGGGAAATACACGAAAAATTTGTGTCCCCCCCCCTCGCGATTGGACACCTGTGATCCGAAAAATCTGAAAAAAATCAGGAATGTAGGCCTTGGTGAGTACAACAACAACAAATACGTTAGAAGTCGCAATTCACTCAACTTTGTTAGTAATAGTATGATTTATCGATTTTATGTTTTCTTGAATAAAATCTTAACGGTAACCTTAAATTCTATGAAATTCAATACATGGATGACTATTCATAAGGTTGATCTATCCTGAAACTTTCATAAAGATTGAATTATATTTAGCGAAGTTATAGCGGTTTGAATTTTCCTGTATTACTATGGAACAATATGCGCTGCATTTATTACTATGGCAACATATGGCTATGAAACAACATGCGCTTTTTACCGACTCAGACACTACAGTTTTGCTAGGATTTGCATGAAAATTTCAGGAATGATAGGTGTCATGAATATCTTTGCGAATCGGTTCAGCTAGTGGTATCAGTAATCGTAAAACAAAATGGTGGCTGTTTTAAATGCGAAGAATGAATAATTTTGAGTTATTTTTTCCCAACTTCAACGTTTAAGGTGCATGCTTTGAACACTTGATTCAATTTAATGAATGACTGAAGATGAGTACCTGCAATTAATACTCATAAGCGAAGCAAGTCAAGGAGGCGGGAGAGAGCTCCTAGCAAAAGGGCTTTGTAACCATTCTAGGATTGGAAAAAATTGGCCATTAATCGATGATAACAGTACAGGAGAGTGGCTCCTGAAAATAAAAATTCATCAAACGTAGCCGGTATGAGTATGAAATGAAAGTTTTCATGGGAGCTTTTCAAAACAGTTCTTAAACTGTCAGTTTTTGGATCAGTGGGGGCACAGGGGGGAAATACATGAAAAATGTGTTTCCTCCCTAGCGAATGGATATCTGAAATAATTATCAAGGGAGATATTTATGAGTATAACAACAACAAAAATCTCAGAACACGAAATTCGTTCAACTTTGTTAATAAAAGTATGATCTTCGAATTTCATATTTTCTCCAATAAAATCGTTTCTTGATTTTATTCGATCTGGTGACTGCATTTTGTAAATTGAATACAAAACCCTTCTGACATGACCGTGGGTCTGTTTACCCAACTTGTTTAATATGAATGATCGGATGTGTATTTCACTATAAAGAGGAAGGTATGTTGTTAATAGTAAAAAATAACATCAGGCAAATGACCACCACGACCACGCTTACAGGACCATATCCTTTTCATGAAATTTTCCATAACCAAATCGCAAATTGGCTGCCCTAAGTCCTCGATAGCCTCACGAATTGCATCTTTGAGGTCTTGAATCGACGCTGGGCTGTTGGCGTAGAATTTCTCTTTCACGTGGCCCCAAAGGAAGAAGTCGCAAGGGGTTAAATCACAAGATCTCGGTAGCCAATTGTGATCACCTCTTCGAGAGATAACACGGCCTGGAAACTTTTCCCGTAAAAGATCAATGGTTTCGTTGCTTGTGTGGCACGTAGCGCCGTCTTGTTGACAATAAACGTTGTCCAGATTAATACCATCATAAAAATCATTAATCATCTCTCGATAGCGCAATCTTTTCACCGGAACCGTTGCTCCAGCCTCATTTTCGAAAAAGTAAGGTCCAAAGACTCCGCCGGACCATAAACCGCACCAAACAGTGACACGTTTAAGATAGAGAGGCTTTCCAATAATAACTCTTGGGGTTTTCCGAGCCTCAGATGCAATAATTTTTGCTTGTTGACGAAGCCACCGAGGTGGAAATGGACCTCATCACTCAATATGCTTTTTCGATGGAATTTCGGATCATTTTCATGCATTTCAAGGACCCAATCAGCAAAGACATGACGTTGTTGATGATTGACCGGCTTGAGTTCTTGTGTTAACTGAACTTTATAAGCCTGAAGACCCAAATCTTTATGCAAAATACGGTATAATGACGTTTTTGGAATACCTAATTCCAAAGAACGACAAGGAATGGACAAACCTGGGTTTTCTTCAACACTTTCGGCTACAGCAGCAATATTCTCGGCTGTTCTTGAGTGACGTGCACGGGTTTTATTCTTCACATCAGTGAGTTGTCCCAACAGCTCGAATTTTTCCACCGATTTCTCTATTGCGGTCCAACAAGGTGCTTCACGACGACCCAAAAATGTTGGAATTTTACGAACCGTCTCTGCCAAATTTTCACCATTTTTATAGTGAATTTTGATAATTTCAATGCGTTGTTGAAGCGTGTATCGTTCCATTTTTAGGGTTTTGTAAAATAATTTTACAAAACCCTTCTAAAATCGCGTCCTGTCTGTCCGTCTGTCCGTCTGTCTGTCCGTCCGTCCGTCCGTCCGTCCGTCCGTCCGTCCGTCCGTCCGTCCGTGTGTCACAGCAGTTTTTCTCGGAAACTACTTAAGCTAGAAACATCAAATTTTGTATGTAGGTGTAAAGTGGTGTTCTCTTCAAAGTTCAAATACAAAAAAAATTTTATAAGGTATTTAAGGGGGGTCTCCCCATATAGGGGAGTGACCCCCCGAAAAAAAATTTCATTGAAGGTAGCCGATATGGGTATCAAATGAAAGGTCTTGATGAAAACTTTTCAAAACAGGTCTTAGTTTGGCAAAGTTTGTTTCGAGGGGCGCACAGAGAGGGGAAATACACGAAAAATTTGTGTCCCCCCCCCTCGCGATTGGACACCTGTGATCCGAAAAATCTGAAAAAAATCAGGAATGTAGGCCTTGGTGAGTACAACAACAACAAATACGTTAGAAGTCGCAATTCACTCAACTTTGTTAGTAATAGTATGATTTATCGATTTTATGTTTTCTTGAATAAAATCTTAACGGTAACCTTAAATTCTATGAAATTCAATACATGGATGACTATTCATAAGGTTGATCTATCCTGAAACTTTCATAAAGATTGAATTATATTTAGCGAAGTTATAGCGGTTTGAATTTTCCTGTATTACTATGGAACAATATGCGCTGCATTTATTACTATGGCAACATATGGCTATGAAACATCATGCGCTTTTTACCGACTCAGACACTACAGTTTTGCTAGGATTTGCATGAAAATTTCAGGAATGATAGGTGTCATGAATATCTTTGCGAATCGGTTCAGCTAGTGGTATCAGTAATCGTAAAACAAAATGGTGGCTGTTTTAAATGCGAAGAATGAATAATTTTGAGTTATTTTTTCCCAACTTCAACGTTTAAGGTGCATGCTTTGAACACTTGATTCAATTTAATGAATGACTGAAGATGAGTACCTGCAATTAATACTCATAAGCGAAGCAAGTCAAGGAGGCGGGAGAGAGCTCCTAGCAAAAGGGCTTTGTAACCATTCTAGGATTGGAAAAAATTGGCCATTAATCGATGATAACAGTACAGGAGAGTGGCTCCTGAAAATAAAAATTCATCAAACGTAGCCGGTATGAGTATGAAATGAAAGTTTTCATGGGAGCTTTTCAAAACAGTTCTTAAACTGTCAGTTTTTGGATCAGTGGGGGCACAGGGGGGAAATACATGAAAAATGTGTTTCCTCCCTAGCGAATGGATATCTGAAATAATTATCAAGGGAGATATTTATGAGTATAACAACAACAAAAATCTCAGAACACGAAATTCGTTCAACTTTGTTAATAAAAGTATGATCTTCGAATTTCATATTTTCTCCAATAAAATCGTTTCTTGATTTTATTCGATCTGGTGACTGCATTTTGTAAATTGAATACAAAACCCTTCTGACATGACCGTGGGTCTGTTTACCCAACTTGTTATTAATGGCGTCGCTTCTACTTTTCAAATGTCAAAAATGACAGCTTCAAGAGTGACATCTACCGGGGTAGCAGGCTATTCAAAATAACAACAAATGTGAGAAGTCAAGCAAATTAAAACGATGCTGATATCGCCAATCGCTTTTCACGAAAAAAAAAAACAAATAATCCTTGCCAATTATACACTAACTACATATCAATAGATACAGATATGGAAATTTACTTGATCCATTCACCTGCTCAATCTTGGTTATGCATGCTAATATCTATAAAACCGAAGGTACATGTAGTTGCACGAAAGAAACCTTTAATAAATTTGAAACTATATGCAACAACCAATCCATTCCAATCCCACATCATTTCCTGCAAATAACTCACCTTGAGAAGATCTTACCTATAGATCGAATCACCACCACCAGATATTTCTACGTTGACGGGCAAAACTTAAACTGGTTTACATACTCGCGAACATATGCACCTTTTAACTCTTGGTGCTCGATTTAAATATTTTTGTTGATATTAACTAATTTCCTGGTTTTACATATAATACGAGTACACGAAGGTAACGACTTTACTTTCAATAATTGTTATGCTACTATAGATTTGCTGATTGGAGTTACACTACCATTTAGGTATGCTGAGTAGACAAACCAGAGCATGAGGAATTAAAGTTAACCTGGTGTAAAAAAAAAGATAACGAATTGCGCAGAGCCAATGCATCAACTACGTTAACGTGATATAAGAATTTTTTTTACAAAAAAGAACGATAAAATTAATTAGTGAAAATACAAATGAATAGAAATTTTGTCGACGATAATCTTTTTGTGCCTTCAATGTGCAATTGTTGAATATCTTATAAAATATAGTTTTTCGTTAGTCGAATATTATCCACAGTCACTTGATTAAAGTATCTTTACTTTTGTTTGATGAGAGATACGTTTCCGCAATTACCATTCTACGCATATGAAGCCGACACACGCATCTCACAGATACAATTCCTTGGATGCAATAAACATGCGCAAAGTGAATGCATCATTAGTTAAATAAATTGCAACATCCACATATCAGCATTAAGAAATCACCATTATTGCAAGTT
Source organism: Odontomyia ornata (assembly GCA_963969285.1). Classification (NCBI taxonomy): domain Eukaryota; kingdom Metazoa; phylum Arthropoda; class Insecta; order Diptera; family Stratiomyidae; genus Odontomyia; species Odontomyia ornata. The sequence continues at coordinate 410,021,065 of OZ017739.1, forward strand.
TTTCCCAATGCTTGGAGCAATGCATTAAAGGATCACGGATGAAAATCTTAAGATAATTAAAATCTAATCTTGATGGCATTGGTTGCATCGTAAAGTGCAATCGGAGATTTCAGTGAAAATTTCACTCTTTCATTACGCGCATTCTCATGGTTGATATGCATGTAAGTGTTTTAGATTTCCTAATAAATGGTTCACGGCACAGGTGAATTAGCGATCCAACCAGTTGAAGAAGAAGATTCCATGGCGGACCTCAGTTGGATGGCTATAGGTTGTGGCTTTTCTCAGCGCTAATAAGCGCATTGAATCGGGGAAATGCAAATTATAATCATCAAGCGCTGCAAAGAATGGTGAGAAAGTGATGAATTAATGTTGTCGGGCTTGATATGACTGGAAATTATTTCAAGATGATGTTCCAAGTAATAAATATAGGAATTGCATGGATTTTCATTTTCACCGTGATTAAAAACGTGTATATGTAGAAAGGTTGTCGTACTGGTTTTTGTTTATAAATTAACAAGAGGCTTTCTTTTTGCTGAGGTGGATTAATTTAATGGAAGTGACTATTTTCCTGTTTGCTATTTGAAATCTCGCTGACAAAATAAAGTGATTTGAATTTATTTTTACTGCTAAGCTAGTGGAGTTCTTGTAAGTAAAACAAATTGCATATTTGTTTGCATTGCCTTACGATCTCCATTTTTCTAGCTTTTGAAACCTTTCAACACACATCTAGCGTCGAAACCATGATTTAGAAACATTGAAAATATTTTTGATGATTTTCCTATATAAAAATCTTTTGATGAACTTACTTTGTTTGCAGTGTTAGTTCGTCAAAATGTACAACTTACTATTACCCTTTTATCAGGGGTGCTCCTGCCAGGTTCTTTTCGGCCCCGGATAGCTCCGTCGGAGACGGCGCAGGTGCAACTCGTCCACCCTTAGCGCCCGATTGGAACCGCGAAACGAGGTTACGGCTCCCAGAGAACAATTAGTGGAACTCTACCAAATTGAAATTCTACGCAAATCCATTCACTACAAAACCTAAAAAAAACACTGAAAGTCTTAAGCATAGCTTAACCACGATGAGCACAAGGCATTCCTGCGACTTCAAACCTTGTTAACCACAATGCGTTAACTCCGTTCCGACACCAGTAAAATCCTTTCTTGGAAAAAAATACCTTCCCGCCCGCGAGCAGAAAGTTCACAGCACATAGAATTCAAACAAAGGAAGAAAAAGAAACAACCGGAAAATCCACACCACCGAAATAGATATGGAAATAAAAAAACATCCGCACTGAAAAGTCAGTTAATATTCACATGAAACTAACAATGTAATATACAATCGGATATTAATAAAAAAACGGTTGGCCAACACTTACACTGATGATTTTGCTGCCGCTGATGTGGGGATCCTCAAACAATTTGATTTCACGCTACTCAAATTCTCGCTAATTCCGCTGCCAATTTACTGATGCGACTTTCTCCGCTCTGCTCACGAACGCTGCCAAGTTAGCTGCAAGCACTTCTCCCAACGTAAATTCTCCGTCCGATACATTCCAACCGGCACACTTCACAGGATAATTTTCAATAATCAGAAGAAGAACGGGACATCCTTCCGTCCCACTTTTATCAGGTGGAGGACCTTATAAATCCGACTACGTGTGTTTAGCTGTGCAGGTTTTCACCACAAGAATCGGTGCTTTTGGGTGTTCACGAGAATCTCACTCCTACTGAAATAGTTTGGGGAAATGTCAGTGAGACAATTCACTAACAGTTTACATTTGTTTTGTTTTCTTAAGGAAGGGCATAACGAAGAAGTTATAAAATCCTTCTGAGATCGAGATTCTAAGCAATAGGCTAGCAATTAACTATCACCAGATTGATTTGTGGTATTCGAATTATTAGCGGCGCTTGAACCGCCTGACGCAGAAGATCGACGATTTCGAAGTGCATGAATGCAAGCTAACATGCGCATCATAAACGCAGCTGGAACTGTGATAGTATCCTTAGTTCCTTCTAAAATTACAGCATTACGTTCCATTAAATCTTTCGCATACTTTCATCAAATCCATTCTTTTCTCGGGACGGAGCCCAAATTTTAACATCATAATCAATGCCAGACGTTGCCAACAATGGAAGGGTTGGATGAAGAAGACGACAACATGTTTATCAGCTTGTAGGAGCATGACCAACTTTCCAGTCTTTCGATTCCAAACAAAAACATGACTACAATTTGATCCTAACATCACGTAATCATTATCCCAAAATGTTGCCTCCTTCATTATTGTTCGAGCATTCCGACGACCAGCGTGCTTCATTTTCATATATCTGGAATCTGAACGCTCAGATTCCACTTCCATTTCTGACAAATCGACTTTAAAACTTTCAGGTTGAAGAAGTACCTCCGCTTGTTTGGAGGTACTTCTTCATCACTCTCGTAGCTTGACACATCTTCTTCCTGTATAGGTTTTGAAGTGGATGGTGGTTGTGAGTCCTTTTAGTTTATGTAGAAGGTTGTGATTCTCCTGCTGAATTTGTTTACGTAAAGTTAGCTAATTCCTGGGCTGCAGAATCAAAACGTGAAATGTCTTGAGAGGGATCATTTGCATGTGTATTTAACCCAAGTCGTGTTCGGGGATCTGCCAACATTCTCGATAAAATTTTTGTCATGCGATGCATCATGACACCTTGCAACTGAGAACGCACTTGCCCTACTTCCACGTGACCATTTGCGTCGCGTGCATCAGGACCCGTATCAGACTAATCGCCTCGCAATCGGACTTTTCAAACGGGAGAGGGTGAATCCAAAAGATTAGATTTCTTTTTGGCTTTTTTCTCACGTTTTAACGTTTTCACATTTACTTCCGGTTTACATAAATTGAAAAGATACAAATAATCCGATGAGTAGCTAACAAGTAACTCAGACTTATCAGAGCTTTATTCAATTGATGTAAGTCTATAGGACCTTTTAACTGACTAGAGTATGGAATACGCTTTTACAGGTAATGTGTGTCGATCAGCTTGATCTCCGGGAACACTGAAGTTAATCAACGACAAATATCGACGATCGTATATTCTAATTAAACTATCGGAACTTCCCATCGCTATATAATTGTTAGATATCGGTGCAATATACATGGCTGTTATTGCCGATGGACAAAATATTAAGATATAGTCTTTGCAGCATGTTTTATGGCAACTTGAAGCAGTCCGCAAATCAAACACTCGACATGGTTACCGATATGCTGATCGACCGAAGTTTGGCTGGTTGTGTCATTGGAAAGGATGACGCTTGATGGTGAGTTGATTAATTCATAGTTTTCTTTTGTGTATGTTCAGTTCACATTATACCTTCTTCGCTTGTCATGTTCTTTATATATGTTCTGCAGCAACAGGTTTCTTTTCTGCAGCAAGAAGTCAATGCTATCTAAATCTTCTTACTTCTACTGCTACTTTGGTTTAATTCAATATCCTTAAATTCATTAACACATACGAGGTGTGTTCAAAAAGTATCGCGAATTTTGAATTTTCGCGGGTTACGTATATTCGAATTTCGATTTTTTAGTGGCGTTATGTTGGTACTCATGTCTGTCACTTATGCCGACAAGCTCGGCCATTTTGAATGTTCACTTAATTGGTGATAGCTGCTTTACTTGGACGTGTTTTCAATCGTCTTCGATTTTTACTTATTCAAAAAAATGGATCAAAGAACGTGTATCAAATTTTGTGTGAAAAACGAAATTAAGTGCGCGGATGCATTCCGAATGTTGACTGTGGCATACGGAGAAGCTACCTTGGACCGAAGCAACGTTTATCGGTGGTACAAAATGTTTTTAGAAGGCCGAGAAGATGTGAACGACGAAGAGCGTGCCGGACGCCCGAGCACTTCAACAACAGACGAAAAAATTAATGAAGTGGAGAAAATGGTATTGGCCAATCGTCGAATCACCGTTAGAGAAGTTCGCGATATTTTTTGAATACACCTCGTATATATATGTATACGAGGTGTGTTCAAAAAATATCGCGGATTTTGTTTTTTTCAAAAATTATTTATTTATTCATGAATATCTATTTTGTCCCCTTCAAAGTAATCCCCATGAGATATTATACACTTGTGCCAACGGTTTTTCCAATCTTCGAAGCACTTCAAAAAATCATTTTTTTAAATCTTGTTCAGCTCCTCCTTCGATGCCGTCTTTATCTCGTCAAGCGTAGCGTAACGTCGTCCTTTCATGGGCCTCTTCAATTTAGGAAACAAGAAAAAGTCACAGGGGGCCAGATCTGGGGAATACGGTGGCTGCGGCATCACTAGTGTGTTGTTTTTGGCCAAAAAGTCGCGCACAAGCAACGATGTGTGAGCAGGGGCGTTATCGTGGTGCAAAAGCCAATTTTTGTTCTCCCACAAATCCGGGCGTTTCTGGCGGATTGCTTCGCGCAAATTGCGCATAACTTGCAGGTAATATTCCTTATTGAGCGTTCTTCCCTGTGGCAAGAACTCATGATGCACCACGCCCCTGCAATCGAAGAAAACTGTCAGCAAAACTTTCACATTCGACCGAACTTGGCGCGCTTTTTTCGGTCTTGGTTCATGCGGCGGCTTCCATTGAGATGATTGAGCTTTGGTTTCCACGTCATAACCATAAACCCACGATTCGTCACCAGTTATGACCCTCTGGAGCAAATTTGGTTCGTCGCGGATAGAGTTTTCATTAGCAATGTTCATGCGTTGCTGTTTTTGGTCGCAATTGAGCAATTTTGGTACGAATTTCGCAGCGACCCGTCTCATGCCCAAATCGTTGATAAAAATCAAATGGCACGAGCCAATCGATATGTTTAGATCCTCAGCAACTTCTCTAACGGTGATTCGACGATTGGCCAATACCATTTTCTCCACTTCATTAATTTGTTCGTCTGTTGTTGAAGTGCTCGGGCGTCCGGCACGCTCTTCGTCGTTCACATCTTCTCGGCCTTCTAAAAACATTTTGTACCACCGATAAACGTTGCTTCGGTCCAACGTAGCTTCTCCGTATGCCACAGTCAACATTTGGAATGCATCCGCGCACTTAATTTCGTTTTTCACACAAAATTTGATACACGTTCTTTGATCCATTTTTTTGAATAAGTAAAAATCGAAGACGATTGAAAACACGTGCAAGTAAAGCAGCTATCACCAATTAAGTGAACATTCAAAATGACCGAGCTTGTCGGCATAAGTGACAGACATGAGTACCAACATAACGCCACAAAAAAATCGAAATTCGAATATACGTAACCCGCGAAAATTCGAAATTCGTGATACTTTTTGAACACACCTCGTATATATATATATATATATATATATATATATATATATATATATATATATATATATATATATATATATATATATATATATATATATATATATATATATATATATATATATGTTGAGAAATTAAAATTAATTAATGGCATATTGTTCCATACAAAATTTTCATGTACGTTACTCTACGCTTTCTGCTCATGAGGTTTGCGCTTATTCACGGCTGATTGCGTAAAGTCGTGCCAAGATCCCTTCGTGATTGTCACGAGTTTAATATACTTGGCGTTACCCCGTAACACTACTTTTCAACCACTTCCTGACGTCCGATTGAGCTGAAATAGTGCAGACTTATGTCAGCCCCATGATAAGGCAATGTTAGGATACCGTTGAGCTTTCATGAGCTTTTCTGTAAACTATTAAGAGGATGATCCGATAAGTACTTAGCCTCACCACCTGGAGCAATATCGGTCGGTGATTCGATGCGATATGATGCGATTCGCGTAGTGAAATCAAAAAGCGTTTGAATGCTGTGTGCGGTGACTCTGCTTCTGGGATGGCGACGTAAAAAATTGCTTTAACAAGTTTCAACATAGTCGCACGTCGGTATTGATGAGCCCTGCCCACGTGCCCCTAAAACGGCTACCATGGAGGATAACGTGACAAAAATCCACGAGCTCGTATTGGCAGATCATCGATTGAAGGTGCACGAGATAGCTGAGACATTAGGCATCTCAAAAAGCCGCATGGACCATATCCTGCATGAAATTTTGGGAATGAGAAAGCTGTTAGTGCAATAGGTGCCGCGTTTGCTCACACCGGCCAGCAAACGAAATCTAGAGATCACTTCAGAGCAGTGTATGACGCAGTTTAATCGCAATCCGAAGGAGTTTCTGAATTGTTACGTGACCGTCGACGAAACATGGCTCCACTGGTACACACCAGAGATCAAGGAGCAGTCGAAACATTGGACTGCACCCGGCGAACATGCTCCGAAGAAGACGAAGACTGTCCTGTTAGCCGAAAAGATGATGGCCACCATTTTCTGGGATTCACAGTGTGTGATCTGCATCGACTACTTGAAGAAGAGCAAAACGGTCATACGACTCTACTATGCTAAATGATCGGGCTGATTCGACGCCAAATTGCAGAAAAAAGGCCCCGCGAAGAAAAAAGTGCTCTTCCACCATGACAATGCACATTAATTAATTTAATTTTAATTTCTCAACATATATATATATATATATATATATATATATATATATATATATATATATATATATATATATGTTGAGAAATTAAAATTAATTAATGGCATATTGTTCCATACAAAATTTTCATGTACGTTACTCTACGCTTTCTGCTCATGAGGTTTGCGCTTATTCACGGCTGATTGCGTAAAGTCGTGCCAAGATCCCTTCGTGATTGTCACGAGTTTAATATACTTGGCGTTACCCCGTAACACTACTTTTCAACCACTTCCTGACGTCCGATTGAGCTGAAATAGTGCAGACTTATGTCAGCCCCATGATAAGGCAAAAGTGCTCTTCCACCATGACAATGCACCGGCTCACACCTCTGCCGTCACCGCCACCAAATTGGTCTGATCAGGCTACGAACTGCTGCTCCATCCAACGTTTTCTCCAGATTTGGGCCCGTGCGACTTCTTTTTCTTTCCAAACTTGAAAATTGCCGGCCCGGGCAGAAATTTGAGTCAAACGAAGAGGTCATCGCCATCACGGAGGCCTACTATGTACATCTCGAGAAGTTGGAGTTGGAGCACTGCTGAGTCAAGTGTATCGAGCTAAGAGGAAATTATGTTGAGAAATAAATCACCACTTTTACGAAAAACTTTTTTTGATTTGTAGGCTATGTACTTATCGGACCACCCTCGTACGAGGGTCATTCAACAAGTGCTTAGCCTCACCGCCCGATAGCGCTGCTATTACAAAAGAGTTTTACCATCGTGCAGTACATTCAAAAAAATTGAATTGACTGAAACTTTGACAGTAGGCTACTAAAAAAATGTACTGCACGATGGTAAAACTCTTTTGTAATAGCAGCGTCATCAGGGTGAGGCTATGTACTTGTTGAATGACCTTCGTATATTACTTTAAATACTTGCCGATGTTTGATTGAGCTGAAACGACACTGTTCACATTATATGGACCTTTGGGGCTAAACGTGGACTTTAAAATCATGACTTGTTATTTGGTTTGTTTGAAAGCTTATGGGAGTAAGAAAATATTTTTAAACTTCTTTGGTATACAGTGACATAGAAATGCTGAAAACTTACGTTTTAAATAACTACAAAAAGTATGAAATATTGCATTCAAAAGAGAGTTTAACTTTCGATAGAAACTATTTTTTAATAAACAGTTTTTTTGTTCATGTACTACTTATTGAGGGAGGTTATATAAAATAATATAATACATACTACCCATAAAAATTGATGAAACATTTTTTTTTTTGTTTACTTTATTTACAGTCAAGTCGCACACGTCTAGCCTGAGCAAGCATACATCAGTAATATGTTCTGTAAGAACTACGCGGGGGGATTTATATTATCATATCTTGCCCGATCTCGGGCGCACCCTCAGGTGGTGGATAGAGCGTGCCCTAACCGGCTAGCCGAGGGTTTGTGGGAAATAAAATACCACTCGTGGACCAAAAACCGACTAAGTCGAAACGCTCCACTTAGTATTTACTTGTCATGAAACCAGGAAAACAGCCTCGGACGGATGGTATAAACGGCAATGACTACCGCAACGTATGAAGGACTATTCTTTTGGAGCTTGAAATGTTAGATCATTGAACATACCAGGTGCGCTGAGACAACTTCTGGATGAAATAAAACCAGATGGCACGGTGGATAAATGTGTGACATACAAACGCACACCGTATTTGAAAGCGGGGAACTACCAGAAAACCATGAGTTGGGAGTGGCTTTCATTATTGACCGCACATTTAAACAAACTATTACCGACTTCAAGCCCGTTAATGAAAGGCTCTGTGATAAACTTCGCTACTAGTAGAGGCTTCACAGCAAGCTCCACGTGCTTTCCACATCGAGACATCCATAAGAGAATGGGGGCATCCCTAGACTGTCACACATTGCCCTTCGCGGCACATACAAGACATCATAGCTGATTTAGCTAGTAAAACTATACTCTCCAAACTATATTTATTACACGCGTTTCAAAAATACCGGTTACCGCGGCTGACATTCCAAAGACAGTAAAATAACTACCTACGGTTTGTTTGAGTTTAGCATAATGCCGTAAACGCTGCTCAATCCTTCCAGCGCTTCATAGACGAAGTGTTGGGTGAACTGGATTTCTGCGTGTGCTATTTGAATGACATATTGATTGCATCTTGCTTGCCACCACAGCACTTGAACCATCTAAAAATCATGTTCGGTCATTTCAAAACCTACGGAATGGTAATCAAAACAAACTAGTGTATATTTTGTGTGGAAGAGATCGAGTACTTAGGTCATAACATCAACAGGCATTGTATCTCTCCTCCACGTTCACAAATCCAGGTTATATTTGAGTACAAACTACCGTCAACAGTCAAGAACTTGCGCCGACTTCTCCGAGCGCCAAATTTTTGTCGACGCTTCATTCGAGATGCTGCTAAATTGCAAGTACCACTAAACAGCTACCTGTCTAATTCAAAGAAAGGCGATAGAACCACTGCCAAATGGTCAGAAAGCACCATTCAATCCTTCGAGGGATGCAAGCAAAGCCTAGTTCCGGTAACTCTATTAGTACATTTCTCACCCGGAATGCCATTGCAGCTCATCACAGATGCTTCGGATGTGAAAGTTTGGTCAGTCCTGGAGCATGACACGGTAAATCAAAGCCATTAGCTTACTAACAGGGAAAACTCACTGACACAGAGCATAAATATAGCCTGTGCGGTTGAGAGCTGCTGGCGATCTACTGCAGGGTAAAACAATTCCGCCGCTGACTTGAAGCAGGTCAGCTTGCGATTAAAACAGATCACAAGCCCTTAATATATGCATTCTCGCAGAAATCGGAGAAAGCCTCACCTCGTCAAGTGAGACACTTAAGCTACATTCCACTTTTCATTACCAATGATGTGCATTAGTTAGTTATAGCAGATACTTTATCCGAATCAAATCTATTGTTATGCCTATAACGGTGTCATACCAAGAAATATTTTCCGAACTACAATCTGTCATGGAACTATAAAAGCTACTTGCTGAAAACATTACTTCGCTTAGACTTCAAGCACTACCAGTCGAAGATCACGGAAACTTATAATGCGACACATCAGCTGACCAAATGTGGCCTTTCGGTCTGTAAACACTTCGACATTTTGAACACATTTCACAGGTGTTCACCCCCTGCAGCACACGCTATGCTGACAGCCTTGCAAAAGAAGTACGTTTGGCCTTCGATGCGGAAGGACGTATGTGCCTTCACCCGAGCTTGCCGCACATATCAAAGGCCTGAATCGGGAAAACCCACTAAAACTGCGTTTCAAACCTTTCTTGTTCCTGATAAATGCTTTGCGCACACCCATTTAGACATTGTGGGACCTTTAAGACCTTCGAGTCGATATCGCTATTATCTAACCATGGTGAATAGGTTTTCTTAATGGCCGGAGGCCATTTCGCTAACTGATCAAAAAGCGGAGACGGTCCTACTCGCCTTTTATACCAACTGGGTGGTACGACTCGGAGTACCGCAAGCTATCACAACAGACCAGGGCTCGGAATTCGAATCCGTTCTATTCTAGGCTCTGACAAATTTACTGGGCTGCAGTAGTATGTGAATTTCTCCGTACCACACAGCATCGAATGGTTTAGTGAAGTCCTGGCACAGAACGTTAAAATCATCCATCATGTGTCACGAAGACAACGACAACTGGTCCAGCTTAATACCAACCATATCGCTAGGACCCCACAACGCTTATAAGGAGGATTTAGATGCAAGCAGCGCTGAAATCGTTTTCGTAACAACACTAACTCTTCGTGAAAAACTCCTTGTCGATGGCAATAACGACGTGTTTGATCCGCTTTCATTTGGATTAGCACTACGCCAGCTGTTGCAGCCTTGAAAAAAAGCTACCAGCTTCATGTTTGTTACACTTTGTTAGCTGGGAACAGGAAGCCAATTTCTCTCTCTCTCTCTCTCTCTTGCAAACGGAGCGGCCAACAAAGTAAAATGATTAACAAGCTACTAATCATAATATTAAGTCATTGATGAATAAGATACAATAGTTTAGTTAATATAGCAACAATTGTGTTTAACTTTGCAGTTAGTAAAACAACAATTGTGTTTAGCTTTGCAGTTAGTAAAACAACAATTGTGTTTAACTTTGCAACCACAACACCAGCAAATGCGAAAAATCGGGGCAGAGCCAATTAATTAACGCACCAACAAATCTACATTTGTTTACCGAAAACTCAGTTCGTGTTCTCACATTTTTGTGCAGGTTGACGTAAATATGAAGTCACTTGGTCAGTCCAACACATTACCACATAGTCATTAAACGACAGTCCGAAGTTCTTTTTACAGTCGACATGGGGAGTAGACACGTAAACATCCATCCGTACCGAAGGACTCAAACTAGCGTCTTAAGTCAACAGTCCACTGCAAAATCAAAAGAAACTTCCACCTGATGAATAGAGTCCAAGACCAGCAATTCCGCCGTTGTCAGCAGGAAAATCAAATGCACCAGAGAATGCTTCAACATATGCTTCAACATCAGAGCGCACTGTTCCAATAAAGGCATCTTGAAAGTCAATTGTTGATCAGCACCCGCAGCCAGCTATCATAACATATCCTCTCCAGTGAAATACCATCGTGGCAGCCTATGTCACTCAAGGGGGAGATACTTGTTGAAAAATTCAAATTAATAAATTGTTAATCGTTGCAAATAGACTTTTATTTGAAGAAAGCATATTGCGAACCTAGAAAAGAAAGTATATAGCAGAGAACAATACGCTTCAAAACGATGTAGTGTTATTGCCTACAGGGTAAGTAAACGGATGTTTTCACTAAAATCACGGTTTAGAATTAAAACACAGAATTACGATTATTCGCCATTTATTGAGTGAGCTGTTTACTGCACGACGCTCTTAGCAAGAGTGACAAACTAATTGAAAATTAGTACATAATATTTAATGGTACGTAGTTATGACGTACAGATGTCGCTTGGTTCTTCGCAGATTCGCTACATATACGTTCCCCCTAAGAAGTGTCAATCAGACAATTGAAATGTCACTTATTTGTTGTTTGTTGATTTGCGTGGACCAGAATATGTTTTAAGTAGTGGCTGTCTTCTCTCCTCGTAATTGACGAAAGGTGTAGCGTTGTTTCCTCGATGTCTGGAGAAATCATTAATGCCGGTTTCAGTCGATCAAATAAAATTATCGATTCCTTTCCGTCCATTAGTATTTTGAAGGCTTTTTCGTAACGTTCTATGACACGATAAGGTCCAGTGTAAGGTTGTTGCAACGATTTTTTTCGAAGTACCAACACGAACGAATATGTGGCTGCATGTCTTCAAATCCTTGTAGATAAAAATGCGTCCAATACGATGATGGTTCACTGGAGTCGGTCGAAGATTCTTCATGTCTTTTCGGAATTTTTCTACGAATGCAGGTTCACTTCCTTGATTAGCCTGCTCATCGGTGACAAATTCTCCCGGTATTCGCAGAGTCGTTCTATATACCATTTCCGCAGCGGAGCATTTTATATCCTCCTTGTAGACTGAGCGCAGACCCAGTAAGACAGTTGGTAACGCTTGTAACCAAGTGGTATCTTCGCGGCACATTAACGCTGCTTTTAAGGATCGATGGAACCGCTCGATCATACCGTTCGATGAAGGATGATACGCAGTTGTCCGAATGTGCTTACACCCTAGCAGCTTTTTCATCGCGTTAAATAATATGGATTCGAACTGACTCCCACGATCGGTAGTTAATATTCTTGGCGTTCCGAATCGCGCTACCCAGTGCGTATAAAAGATTAATGCTACTCCTTCTGCCATTATATCGATGATTGGAACCGCTTCCGTCCATCTCGAGAACCTGTCGATCATTGTTACAACGTATTTATAGTTGTTAACAATAGGTAACGGTCCAACTAAGTCTATATGGACATGGTCGAAACGTTTATCCGGTGCTGCGAATTGCAGTGGAAAGGTTGTAACGTGTCGGCTAATCTTCGATCTCTGACATTGAATGCATGCCTTTGCCCTGCTGGCTATGTCCTTTTTCATATTTGGCCAGACAAATTTTGTTCGTAGCAAACGGCTAGTTATTTTTCCACTTGGGTGCGATAGTCGATGTACCGAATCAAATGCTTGATTTCGAAGGACCTTCAGTATATACGGTCGTGGTGTTCCTGTTGATATATCGCAGTACAGGTAACTTCCTTGCATCCTTAGTTTTTTCAGGTCCAGTGAAGTTTCAGAACTCAATAACGTTTTAAGTTCTTCGTCCTTTTCCTGCTCTTTACCTACCTCTGTTAAATCGATTGAGGTATTCCTTGCAATTGCGCCGACTCGCGAAAGTGCATCAGCAACTGTGTCGGAGTCCCCTTTGACGTGAATTATATCGGTGGTGAATTGCGATATATATTCCAATTGACGCGCTTGCCGGGGCGATGCTTTTGACGACATTTGTTTAAATGCGTAGCATAATGGCTTGTGATCTGTTCTAATAAAAAATCGATGTCCTTCCACTCGATCACGAAAATATTTGATTGCAGAGTAGATGGCTAGTAGTTCCTTGTCGTAAACGCTATCGTTCAATTGCGCCTTATTAAATTTCTTGCTAAAGAATCCGAGTGGCTGCCATTGATTGTCTACTAATTGCTCCCACACGGCTCACATAGCGAAACTCGACGCATCCGTTGTGATGGCTAAAGGTGCGTTTTCTACCGGATGCATTAGCATTGTTGCGTCCGCCAACAACTGTTTGCTCTTCTCGAAAGCCTCAACCGCACTAGGAGTCCATACTACTGGCCTTTTATCGTTTTTTCGCGACTCATGTAAGAATTCATTTAGTGGCGCTAGGATCTCCGCCGCATTTTTCAAAAACTTCCGATAGAAATTCAGCATTCCCCGATATCTTCGTAGACTGTGGATCGTATGCGGCTTTTCGTATTTAATGAGTATGTCCACCTTCTTAGTTAGCGGTTTAATTCCATCCTTGTTAACTATGAGTCCTAGATACTGCACTTCAGATTTCCCGAATTTACATTTCGCAGGATTAATTTTGATGCCGTATTCCTTAAATCGTTGGAATATCCCTCTAATGTGTTTTTTATGTTCCTCTTCCGACTTCGATGCGACTATTATATCATCCAGATAGCCAAAGCAGTAATTTAAACCATATAGTACAGTGCCCATAAATCTTTGGAAGGTCTTTGCGTTTCTGAGTCCAAAAGGCATTTTTAGGAACTCAAAAAGACCAAAAGGTGTAATTACAGCTGTTTTTTCAATATCCTCTTTCGCAACTGGAACTTGATGATAAGCGCGTATAAGGTCGACTGTCGAGAATATTGTTTTTCCATTCAAATTATGGGTAAAATCCTCAACGCCGGCAATCGGATATCGATCCGGGATGGTTACAGCGTCCAACTTTCTATAATCGCCGCACGGTCTCCATTCTCCTGACTGCTTCGGAACCAAATGAAGAGGGCTGGCCCATGGGCTTCTCGAAGGGCGACATATGCCTTTATCCACCATGAACTCGAATTCCATTTTCGCGATTTGAAATTTATCTTGCGGTAAACGACGGGCTTTTTCAGTGATAGGAGGTCCTTTGGTGATAATATGATGTTTTATCGCGAGTGGTTGTACTGACTGCTGGATTTATGATATCCGGAAATTCAGATAGGATTTGGTAAAATGGCGTTCCTGTTTTTATCATCCTTATAGAACTCGTGGAATCATTTGGAATTATTCCCTTCACTTGTAAATTAGTATTTCCGTCTACTAATCGCTTACGCTTTACGTCCACCAGCAAAGTGAAATGCCGTAGAAAATCGACTCCCAGGATTGGTTGTTCAACAGCAGCAATACAAAATGACCACTTAAAACTTCGTCCGAGCCCTAAGTCGAGCGATTTTTTTTATTGGCGAAAGTTGCAATCATTGTCCCGTTTGCTGCATACAAATTCCGTTCCGTTTTTTTTTCAGTTTTCCATGACAAGGGATTACCGAGACTTCCGCACCAGTGTCCACTAAGAATACCTTTCCCGTATTTTTCTCGGTGATAGATAAACGGCTCTTTTCGTGGACGTCACCGCTGACCGCTTCTGATGATGACGCAGTTAGTTTCCCTGTCGCTGATATTGGCAGGGTTTTCGAAAGTGAATGGCCTTTTCTCCATATATGCGATGATAGTAGCAGATGCGTGATGCTTCTGCTTCCTGCGTATCTGCGTTCGATGGATTATTTGTCGTTCGATTGCCATTTCGTGAGCGCGATCGATTGCGTCTACTGAAATTTTGATTCCTTGAACGATTATTTTTCGAATTCATTTCGAGATTGTCGAGACGCTTTAAAATTTTCAATAAGATCGGATCGGATTCAGATTCCGAACGAACTGGAGTCTGCGAAGTAGCTGCTATCACAGTTGGCACTGCATTAAATTCTTCCACGATTTTGTCAGCCATTTCTAATAATGGCGTCACTTCTTTCTCGGTAGAGACCGACATTATGGTGCGCACGTGGACTGGAAGCCGCCTTAACCATAATGCGCGTAGTGCATCCTCAGGTAGTTGTTTGCCCGCCAATGCCTGCATCTGCCTATATAGATGCGAAGGTTTTTGGTTATTTAATTCTAGCTCCGTCAATACTTGCGTCAGCTGTTGTTGTGGTGAAATTGAAAATCGTGCCAGTAACTGTTTTTTTAGCTCCTCAAATTTATTTGTCGGCAGGGGCCTTTTTACTACATCTGCCACTTGTGCCAATATTGTTATGTCCAGCGTTGTTACGACTGCATTAAATTTTGCAATGTCCGAGTACACTTTGTAATGGCTAAATGTGGATCCAATTTGAGAAAACCACAATTCAACTTGCATTTCCCAAAATGGTGGTAATTTCACATCACGAATGGAATCAAGCCGAGGGGGTTCCCTGCCAGGCCACAATTCGCACGCAATATTGAGCGGAGTTTTCGGGGTATCGGAATTAGCGTCCTCAGGGTTATGTTGTTGGCCCGTCGCCATTTTAAGTCTTTAGAAAATTCTATAACGCACTTCCTTTACACAATGTGTTCGTTTGTTAGGGTTACCAATTGTAGTGTTATTGCCTACAGGGTAAGTAAACGGATGTTTTCACTAAAATCACGGTTTAGAATTAAAACACAGAATTACGATTATTCGCCATTTATTGAGTGAGCTGTTTACTGAACGACGCTCTTAGCAAGAGTGACAAACTAATGGAAAATTAGTACATAATAATTAATGGTACGTAGTTATGACGTACAGATGTCGCTTGGTTCTTCGCAGATTCGCTACATATACGTTCCCCCTAAGAATATATTGACTCCATCTTTTAGCTGCATCGAGTATTACGATAATTGATTCTTTGTAATAACTCAAATCCCAGAGGTTGTGGGGTTGTGCCCCAATGGAGCTAACTAGATAGCAGTGGCATACTCATATTAATGCAACCTTCAATGAACCAATATAATTTATGCCTCGTCAAAAAAAATGGATAGCAAATCTAAGCCAAACTTTTTCATACGATAAACTGTAAACTCGTTTTCTTAGATGAGTTCTAAAGGGTTAAATTTAATATTTTATAATACCGGCCTCTATTAATTAATCATTATTATATCGCAATCTTCATTTGCCAACATTATTGCAGCATTAACATAGTATGCATATTTATTGTACTCCTGGGCCTAACCTTGAGACAAAATCTGTGGGCAAAGCCTACAGCTAAAAATTTATACTATTGCCTGATATTTTAAAAGAAAAATAACAAGATTTACATAATAATATATTTAAACAAAAAATACTAGCTACAGATTAGAATTGCACATAAAATTTCTAACATATGATGTAATTTGTAATTCAGTGAAAATCATAAAAATTATTGCTTTAATTTTTCCTCAGTAAACGCAAAAATACGACAGGGACCCAATTTCCTATCACATCTGACATCATACTAGCTTTCCCAAAAGACCATTATGCAAAACATCGATTAATCTATGATTAACAATAACGAATTTCAGATATAGAAAGAAGTTTCACTTTCATCTTAGGTTGATCCGAGTATCAATATCTATTTGATATGCATCAGATTTATTTGCTATTAATATTGTAGCCAGGTTAGGAATAAATTTTGATCCAAGTATGGATACTATAAAAGTCTAGCATACCCAAAATTATAATTTTGAAAAAAAAATGTTTTCAAAGTAAGTTCACGTTTAATTGAAATATTCCAAATAATATAAATATATAAATATTGCTTAATTGACTTATGTCGAAAATTGATGATAGTTCATCTTTTTCGCTAATTAATAGTGCAATCTATTCTTTTATCATAATTTGGAATTGTGCAATTCTTATATAAAGTGTTACACGATTGATTAAACACAATATTGCTTTGGGTGAAAACTTTAATAATCAAATTGTTATAATAATTGCATGTCTGGAAGCATACTCTGTGTATTGTTCTACATGCATTGTGGTTAACTTTTAAGTTATTTAATTTTTTTCCGTTTGTTCATTGAATTATATGTTTAGAAAGTTTCACATTCCATAGTCATCGAAAGTGAGGAATTAATTAAAATTTTGAAATGTTTTCTGAGAGCAACATTTTGTACGATACTTTATGCTATGAATAATATATTACACCTAAAAAAAAATTTCACTCGTGCAGATTATTTTGCTTTTCTTTTTAATTCAAATTTTTTTACACGAGAATGTGCGAAATAACAAAGAACGAATATCTAAACATATTTCTGGTTGATATATTGTTTAATATTCATAAACATACATTGTATTGTATCCATTTATCTTCGCTTCATATCTCATCGTCTTGAATTTTCTTTAAAAGTCTTTCCGCTTGGTGACTTTGACTTGGACATGAACGTTGAATAATTACTAGGCAAATGTTTTATTTGCGACTTGTTTCAGAGGGGAGTAAGTGAACCCCTTATTTTTGTTTATGGCCAACAGGTGCAGAAAATTTCGGGCCACCTATTGCAAAATTGTAACTCTTAAGGTTAAAAAGAGTAGATATAATTTGCAGGACACATTTCAATGCTTGTGTTTGCCTGCACGTTTTACCCTACTTTCCAAATTAATTAAATATTTTTTATATAAGAAGAGTCAATTCTTACATGCCGTTACTATAAAGCTTTTGATATTGGAAATAGAAAAATGTTCATAGAGGGGTATATTCCTTGATGAGGCTCACTTTTTGCAAAAGAATTAAAAATACTGTAGATAGCATCTTTACGAGCATTTCTTTCTACCACGAACTCAAGACCAAAGTAAAGATCTTTGTTAAGGGATGCCTTAAAAAAGTACGAAGACTCAGTGAAAGCTCACAGCAGGCCGTTACTATATAAAGAACCAAAAACGAGTGAACGAGGCCCCAGAATTTTGACGATTGAAGGCTAGCCGCTCGTCGAACTGAAGTCCCGATCAGTTGCGTCATGCTAGTTATGATGAGCATAGTGTTTTCTGGTCCCAGTCAGGGCTGTCGAGCGGGGGAGGGAGATGGGGGGAATCCTTCCGTGCCCGGCCTTCCTAAAGGGGCCCGTAGGTCTTATTCACCAATAAAAAAATTTGTATTTTCTTCTCCAGAAATTCTCACTACTTCAAAATCGTAAATTAGCAAATAATAACTGAATTTAGAACCGAAAATGAGAAATTATTTAGAACTTTTTTTCAAATTTGGCGTGTTTATTTTACCGTGCTGCTCGTGTCGCAGTTGAATGGGTGAGTTTACCGTAGCCGCAATCAAATTTGCGACCAATGGCCGCAAACAAATTAGCTAGATACTGTCTCAGGTCTACCGGGCTCAACATGCTGCCCATGTTTATTTTCTATACGATACACATTTTATCCATGTATGTGTATCATACTCATTCCATTGCCATCCATCGTCAAGTGCAGACGACCTACGCACCACCGCACAGCACTGTCACGGGGTTTTCGCCAGGACCAAGCACAAATTTCTCATCTGCCATACATGATTCGCATGATCTTTCCCCTTGAACTATCGATGGATGAGTGATTACCCTGAGCATTCTAAAAATTTCTGAGGCGAAGCTGATGGGCATGCATTTGTTGTAGATCGTGCGCTTGGTTGCTAAACAGCAAAGAAACCTCTTCGGATACAATTTCGGACTGAAAAACTCGATTGTTAGAACTTTTAAAGGTTGTCAGTATGCTGATTATATGATTTACATTTAGTATTATAATTTATCGCTTTTAAATATTGCGCATTATCTTAACCATGAAAACAACGTTCTACCGGTCTCTTCAGAAAGAGAAGAATCAACGGAAGCTGCAAACAATGACGTAGTTATTCAAAACTTAGGAGCTGCAAACCCTGAAATCGACATTGATCATGGTTCATCTTTAATGGAAACACAATCCATGCGAAGGACCCAAGAAGAATAGCTGTATCTTTATGATTATGATATTGGGTCTGTATGTACTGAATTTGTCCACTTCGACGTGGTGAACGATATAATTCGACGAGGTAACCAAAAGATGCCGTCTTCTATTTTACGTGAGCGTAACGATGAGCTATTTCCCACCTCGCTTTTATCGAAGACTTTGCCAAATAGGGAGAGGGTGGAGCGAGATTGGTTAGTGTGGAGTAGGCTTATGAACGCTTTGTATAGCTTACCTTGTCGTTTGTTAATCAAAAAATCGTCCAGAACTTTGCTGTCCTACAGGGTAATCAAAAAACTAAGCTTAGAAAAAACTGTATGATAAGTTATCAGCTCATGAAAATAATCCAGACCACATTCAGTGCTACGTTGCAGATTCGACTTCGTTGCAGATTCGACTTCAATTAATACACTTCTAAATGAACAGATCATCAGTCAAACTAGAAAATGGCGCGAAATTTTACGTCGAATCCTAGACACCACTTTGTTACTTGGCGAAAGGGGCCTATCATTCAGAGGTGCTAGCAACCTTCTCGGAGAACGGAACAATGGAAATTTTTTGGGGATCTTAGAACTGATCAGTCATTACGACCCGATACTTCGCGAACATCCAGAGAAGGATAGAATTAGTCAACAAGTCATACGTTTGCAGGTCCACTATCTTTCGGTCGAGATGCAAAACGAATTTATTCAAATCTGTGCTGAACACGTTAAATCGGCCATACTGAAAGAACATAAAAGTGTCAATAACTTCGCTATCGTCATTGATGCTACATCTGATTCTAGCCACGTCGATCAAACCACGTTTATTTTGCGGTACGTTCATTTTAACTCGAATAAAAGATATTTACAATTCAAGAACGATTTCTGGATTTTGTAGCCAAAAAACTGGCCAGGCGATTGGTAGTTTAATTTTCGATACTCTAGAAGAGTATAACATTCCTTTGGAAGACTGTCGAGCACGAGAATACGACAATGGTGCTAATATGAAAGGATCATATAATGGGGCACAACGTCATATTCTGGAGAAAAACCCAAATGCTGTTTATTCGCCCTGTGCAACACAAAGTCTCAATTTATATGGTGTTGACTCTGCAGAATACTATGAGGCAGCAATCACTTTTTTCGGAGTTGTTCAGAAATGCTATACCAGTTTCAGAAGCCGTCCACAACGTTGGGAAGAAAAAAAATTCAACGGTTTCCCTCCACAGGCTTTCAGATACAAGGTGGTCTGCTAGAGCTGAAGTAGTTAAACTTTTTGCCATATATATTTCAGGATTACATGAAGCACTAGAAGGTTTAACTAAACTTAACCTGACTGCGGAGACTCGTAGCGATGTCAATCGCGTTCTGAAATACATGCAAAAATTTGAGTGCATCCTAACGTCCTCAATTTGGCTTAAGATATTGACAGCTATCAATGGAAGGAGCATCATTCTTCAAGCGAGAGACGCTACTATCGACATCGAAGTTCAAAATCTCGAAAGTTTGCTGTCTGACTTGAATTTGATTCGAAATCAATGGGATGTCATTTTAAATGAATGCAAAATGGTTGCCATTCAATTGGGAATTTTCTCAACCTTCCCTAATACTCGAAAGAAAAAACGCAAGAGGTGTTTCGATGAAAATATAGATGACGATGACACGAGTGCAGACGATCAAGAGACCAATTTCGAAAGGAACACTTTATACGTAATCATTGACCCGTTTATTGCGGGAATATCCAATAGGTTCCATTACATGAAGGATTTACATAATGGTTTCTCTTTTTTATGGCCATTCACTGCGATGGACGAAACCGAAATTCGAAGCGCTGCCACAAATTTCATCCAAAAACACAAATTGGACGTTTCTGATGATTTAGGAAATGAAATTATCTATCTGAAACACATATACAAAGGCAACTTCAAAGAAGAGTTATCACCCTTTACATTGCTAAATGCGATCTTTGTTCGAAATCTGGAGACGATTTTTCCGAATGTGTGTGTAGCCCTCCGTGTATTTTGCACTATACCTGTTACTGTCTCCAGTGCTGAACGTTCATTTAGTGTTCTTGCTCGCATTAAACACTTTCATCGATCATGCTCTTCAGAAATGCGTGTTTCAGCACTTGGCACTCTATGCATCAAGGGCCCATTAGCTAGGGAGT
This sequence comes from Odontomyia ornata, assembly GCA_963969285.1. NCBI lineage: Eukaryota > Metazoa > Arthropoda > Insecta > Diptera > Stratiomyidae > Odontomyia > Odontomyia ornata. The sequence continues at coordinate 410,042,142 of OZ017739.1, forward strand.
TGGAATTTGATACTGTGATAAGAAATTTTGCAGCCAAAAAAGCGAGAAAAGCTAATTTACAATTATTATTAATAATTAAATATATTAACTTGATATTACAATAAAACTCTTAACTCCAAAAAGTGGACTACTTGCTTTCTATATTTCTATTCAATACTTTGATATACCAACTTATATTTAACGTATATAGCTTGTTATGGAAACAATTTGTTTCAAAAACAATTTTCCGAAGATTTTATAACCCTTTTCTTCATAAAATCAGCATGTACATATTTCATTTAGCATATTCTATAGTTGTGTTTCATGGAGGGGGGTTAAGGGCCAGTCATTGTTTACTCCCGGGCGCAGATTTTCTCTCGACGGCCCTAGTCCCAGTTAATCTCCCATATTACTTATGGTAAAGAAAAAATTGGGGTACCCATGCATTCGGTAGTGCTAGAGAAAAGGGAAGACCATTGCAGCAATCCATGCTGGCCTATCTCCAGGCAATATGGCTTCAGAGCATGGCGATCCAACATTGTTTCAATTTAAGAGGTGGGGAGTCGGTCGAACAACCAGAGATATAAATATAACCATGTCACCCGACAGCTAGTTGATACATAGCATTTGGTATAACCGTGTCGATAGCTGAACACGATACATCCGTGTGATTTTCACACTGGTTATTTTTCATCCGTGTTTTTTTCATTCGCTTCATTTTGAAACCGTGTCAATTAAGCACAGTTGCATAGAAGCTCGTGTTAGCTGGGTTGAATAAATACGGAAAAATTTTTCCCGTGTTAAATTTACACGGAAAAACTTTCTAAAGTTTTGCAGTGAAGGAACTCCTTCCTTCACTAAATGGACGGATATCCTGAAAATATCGGAAACCCTCTTTCAAGCTCCAAAATATCAGATGCAGATTCTAAGGGACGACCGAGAGCACCGAAGTCTGCTCTACGATATGAACTCCTCCGTTTCTCATCCAGATGTGTGGAATATCTCATAGAGTGAATTGCACCTGTTTGACAATAAGGGTGATGCCACACTAGCCACTAGACATAATTTGAACCAAGAAAAACTTATGCTAGATATCCTATTCGCTGACTTAGGGACTGGATGACCCATCGCGGGCTTAGTCCAGCACCGGAAAAAATCAAAGTAACCATCATGAAAAAGAATTGAGTCAATCCCCGAGCAAGGGTGGTCGGTACAAGGGTAGTCCTGGTAGAGTCAAAACCAGCTGAGTTTCTCTGAGTGAATTGAGGCAACTGTAGATAAGACTGTAGCCGGCATATCTGCTCTCAGTTGACTTGAGCCGACACAAGGGGCCCACCATATCAAAAAGTGGGCTTTTGATAAACCAGTAATATAGAGCAATGATTCAGAAAGGAGGTACATCAAAAACGCCTAAAGATTGCATCGGAGTATCGGACAATCTTCAGTGGCGCAAGATATGTTGAGACTGGTTTTCTTCTGATCCAGCTTTTGAGTAAGCAAGGATGTTTCCAGTCCTACCTGCACAAGGTTGGTAAGTCACGGTCTCTTGTCTACATACTTTACGTGGAAGAGGATGATGACACCGTTCAAAAATGTTTTTCGTGTAAAAGAAGGAACTGTGGCATATTTGAGCAGCTGGAGACATTGGTGGTAGAGAGTATTTTATTCTAAGGATATCCGTAGCCTATAGTGGCCATCACTCATTAAAAAAGTTAGCCATAGTCCAGGTCAATATGTCAAATGGTTCCAAACTAGGTTTTCATGGCGATAAGTAATCAAGAAAATGCATGTCTCTGAGACTTCCACGCTCAGCGCGTAAAAACATTCGCCATTCTACTAGAAACAAGTCCAGTAAGCAGAATAGGGCTCCTACCAGTAAGGGTTTGTAACCATCCTACACTCAAAGAAAAATTATATCCCAGACAGCTATAAAATGACGGGATATAATATACCTGTGGTAGATATACTCAATTTTTTGGCCAGCTATAATATATTTCGGTCCGATATATTGAATTATTTGATTAGCTATAATATATCTGTAGTCGATATAATGAATTTCTCGAGTAACTTTAATTTATCTGTAGCAGATATAATTTAGACATAAGCTTTATATACACCACAGATAGTATATACCTCTCGTTGGTATAATGTTGTACCTATAGGAAATATATATAATATCTGAGTAATAAATAATTAAAATTAGTTTATCGGCGTGTGCTGGCTAGAATGATGATAGAAAATCATTATGTATGCTTCAGTGAATTCCGTCTCTATTCAATTTGTTGTCCAACCCTATGAAAAAACTCGGCGAGAATCGAATTTCAATAAAATATCTTCTGAAGATATAGTTTATCTCTCCCAGTTTACAACATTATAACATTATACCTCAGAGGTAGACATAATGCCTGTGACGTATAAAAAGGTCATATCTAATTTTTTTTTGCCTTTTTTGTGGTTAGGAGGTAAATGTTATTTACGCACACAACGTGGGACTCCCATGCTAGCAAGAAGACGACTAGACTACCCACTAAACACCTCCCCTGTCAACCTGAGAACCCAGCCTGGAACCGTTTGAGATATTACTTCGGGCCAGGTCTCGTTTTGTTGCGCCGTGAGGCGCCTTCAAGCTGGATACTCCAGCTCTTCTAGTGGGAGGAGAGAGGGGAAGAGGATCCCCCAACCCCAACGCCCCCGGCTGCTGTTAGTCCCCTGTATCTTGTAGAACAACCCGAACATAATGTGCCACCTGGTTCCATTTGTCAACTGATTCGAGCACCCCCGCGACCATATTATACGGGGTGAGCTCTCCCGTCTCCCTGTAGAGTTCCCTTTGCAGCCTGACCCATTTTGTGCACGCAAAAAATGTGTGGTGGGCATTGTCTTCCTCTCCTGGGAAAAATCGACAATTGGGGGACCGTGATTCATCCATCTTGTACAGGTAAGGCTGAAAAGACCCATCCCCGCTCAAAAGCTGAGTCAGACAAAAGTCAGTTTAACCATGCCTTCGATTTAGCCACGGTCTCACATACCAGATGAGGCGCGCAGTCCACCTTCACTTCGTGCAATTAAACCCAAGACTGCTGCCAATTGTTTTGACGCAGGCAAATACCGCGGCATTCTCTAGCAAGGAGGGCAACAGGTATCACGCTTGCAATAACTCTCACTGTCGAATACGAAGATGCAATCCTTAGTGCTCCCCTTCTCTGTACCTGTGCCAAGCATTTTCGGTACACCTCCTCACTGAGAACGTCGCCCCATATTTCTATCCCGTACAGTAGTACTGACCCTACAGCACTTATCAAGAGGCGTCTTCTTGATGGGCTGGGTCCCCCTACGTTGGCCATAAGTCGCCTCAAAGCCGATACTCCCGAAGAAGCCTTGATTTGCTCAGAGAAACTCATCTTCGAGTCGATCAGTAGCCCCAGGTACTTCACCGCTCTGGCTTCGATTCGACTAGTATGTCTCCAATACTGATCATTCTTACTCTAAGGATTCTCATTTTGCCAAGATGGCCACTTCGGTTTTCTCCAGTGCTAAACTGAACCCGCGAGCAGTCATCCAGTCTCTCACTCGGCGCATCAGCATACCTAGCCTAAATTGCGCTTGTTCAACGCTGCGGCCAACAACCAGAACTGTAACACCTTTCGCATAGCCGATCAAGCGCGACTCATCTGGCATCTCCAGGCTCAGTAGCCTGGCTTAAGAATCGTTCCACAGGTCTGGATCAAGGTTAAATCCCTGGACAATACCCGATGTAACTTGCATCCTTCGTTGGCCCTGTGTCGTGCCGTAAAGCAGGCTTCGGTCCTTTAGGTAGTCACTTAAAAGCCACATTAGATATTCTGGAACTTGAAAAAGATTTGCTAGCGTATCCAGAATATCCACCCATATAGTTGGAAGCGTTCCTAGCGTCGAGTGCCACCAACAGGACGATCCATAGTTTAGTGCGACTATGTGCCTCTGCCTTCTGGACTGCACTCACTACCTCTGCAATCGTATCAATGGTAGAACGTCCTGCCGAGGAGATAGGTACCCAGCAGCACGAATCACGTCAGTAAGTCTTCCCTTGATGAGTCTCTCTAGCACTTTCCCAGCAATGTCTAGCATACATAACGCGTGGTATGCAGACGGCGATTCGGGATTTCCCTTCGCTTTGCTGATCAGTACGAGCCTTGCCACCTTCCATCGTACCGGGAAAACCCCGTCCCATAGGCAAACGTTGAAGGTGCTGAGCAGCGAGTCAGGACAATGGTTATAGACAAGTTTCAACACTTCAGATGGAACACCATCTAGACCTGGAGCCTTCCTCGCTTTCAGTGAAAGTACTGCCTCTTCCAGTTGCAGCTGTGTGAAGAGTGGACACTTGACTGCTGTTTCACCATAGACAGCGTCAATATGGACGGGATGCGCGGGGAAAATACCCATACTTTCTCGTAGCGTACCAAGCTTCCGCATAACTAGCTTGTAGCCAAGGCCCCACGGATCCACATTTACATATTCCACTAGATCTTGCCAGCAGCGAGCCTTGTTGTTGTTGATCAATTTGCGAAATCATTTCCTGGCCAACTTATGTGCTACTACCCGGTTATATGCCTCGTCATGGTTCCGTGCCCGTTGAGTCTCACGCCGAAGCTTGTGACACTCCCTTCGCTTTTCTGGGATTTCAGGCGAGCATCAATACACTGGGGGCGTGATGATGCTCTTAATTAAGTTCGCCACATCCTGGGCTGCCAGTTCTTCCGTCTCCTACCAATCTCCCTGTAGCGGGGCACCTGCTATGAGCACCTCGACAAGCCTCTCAACGTCCATCCTTCCGATGTTCTACCCAATTGTAGAGAGCCGAGAGTACCGACATCGGGAGACAAAATCACTGATGCCAAGCGGAATGCACAGATGATGACTGGCTAAGTAGTCTTCTAATACTCTCCAATTGTGTATCCTCCATACTAAGGGCTCCGAGGCAAATATCACGTCCAGTTTGGTTCCTTCACAGCCAATATGGCAGAAAATTGGCGTACTTCCGGCGTTTAGTACGACGAGCCCCATCCTGGCCGCCATTTCTAGGATTCGTTTTCTCCGCAGATCTTTTTGAAGAATGCCCCATTCGATCGCTTTAGCATTGAAATCCCCCCCAACGATCATGTTGCCAGCTGTATTCGAGACAGAGCCCTCTAAAGTATTAAGCTTGGCTTGAAAAGATGATATCGATTAGTTCGACGTTCGGTACACACTAAAGAAGATGGTCCCTGAGCACCAAACCCACATGAAACCATCCCCACGTCCACAGCTCTCCGCCTGGAAATCACTATTCCCAACCCAGATGAAGGGAGTCCCAGTTTCATCAGGATACCATGATGCCGAACTTTTATCATGGTGCTGCTCACTCAGCAGCATAAAGTCGGCTTTTATGTCCCTCACAAACTGCTCAAGCAGATTTTGGGCTGTTGAACTGCGGTGTAGGTTTAGCTGCAGGGTCCGGGTCACCGAAGTTCTGATTTTGCCCTGGCTAGAGCTTCCTGGAAAACCCGGTACTTTTCTGATCCCACATTTGTCCTGATATCGCGCAGCACCCCTGCGTAGGACCGGCCATCATGGGGTTTTACGAGCAGTGCCAGCTGCCGGGACCTTTTTCGGGGCTTCTTTCTCTCCAGTTTCGCATCAGGTGTTTTTTCTTGTTGGGCGTCCGTGCGAACTTTATTTTCTGGCACTTTTTGAAGGAGTTTCTTTGCGGCTTCCTTCGATCCTTTTGTCAGCACTATCTAGAACCCCTGATCTGGCGTTCCGCGCCCATCAAGTGCCTCTTTCTTCCTTCTCTTATCCGAATCTCCTTTGATTGGGCTAAACGCCATTCTTTTATTGATGCTTGATGGTGGAGCTATCTACGCATGCCCTTTAGACTGTGCCCTCAGCGCTTCTTTAGCCTTCTGGTCTTCTTCAGCGTTTTGGCCCTCTTCGGCCTTTAACCAGCTCCTCCGATAATGCCCTATGCGGTCGAGGAGTTACTCTAGTTCAAGGAGCCCAATTTTTACTGCTTTGTTGATTTTTAGCGAGTTGCATTCAGGTTGTATTCTCCGGTATGGTTCTCACGCTTTTCGGATTAGCCTTTCTTCTCCAGGTCGTTGGGCGGCAATTGTACTTTACGACCACCTTTCTTGGGAGTGGTTATCGGCTTCGGTTTCTGAGTATAGGACTTCCGTCACATTTCCGTCCGTGGCGATGAAATCACACAATGGCGCTTTATTTGTCTGATCACTCCTGTCTTTTCCTGCCGTAATCTCTTTATGGACTTCAGGATGGTTCCCTTGTTTCGGTCGCTTCGGTAGAGACCGCAGCAGTGGCCATCGAATTCTCGATATTCTTTATATTTTCCTCCACCCCTCGAAAATCTGGCGCGTCCTGCAGAGTTTCCCGCTGTTCCTTCTCAGGACGCTCTCGCATTCGCATCATTTTTTTGCTGCACCCAAGCGCCGCAGGAACCTCAATCGGGACAAGACTGCCTGTTAATCTCCGTTTTTCGTCCGTCTTATATCTAATGATTGTCTGCTAGAAATTTATAATCTGCTTATATTAAAATATGGTTGTACACATACATACAAATTATTTTGATTCTTTTCTACTTTCTTGTTCGTTCCGATTCTCACCAAATTTCCACAAAAGTCCTATCGTATTAATTTCTCACTCTAACATGGGCAAACATAATCGGACGGTCAACAAGCATCCTTCGAGCAAAAACATTTTCGGAACTTGATAGGGAATTTCAGGTATTTCGATTTAATTAGGAGCACATTCAAATTTTTGGACATTGAAATTAGGCTTCGAAAATATTCACGGAAAATTCAAACTTAAAAAAAGTATTAATCAGCTGTTTTCATTCCATTAACTTTTCTTAAACGTGGCTATAGGTCATGGTCTTTGACTGTTTGTGTTACTAATGAAACCGTTCAATTCAGTTAATGAAATCATTGAAGACTAGAATATGAGTTCATTGTCTCTATCAAGCTATGCAAAATTTCAATTTCAAACTTTAAAACATATTTTAATGAGCCATAACCACGCATGTGTAAACTTCATTTCACTGTTAATGAGTTCAAGACAATGAAAGTTATAAAATAATTATCACCTTAAAGGTCAAATTTAAATGAAAGATGTAACATTCATTAGTCGAGGTGGTGCTTTATTCGGAATAATATTTTGATTGCAAAGAATCTATTCTTCAAATATTTTGAGTACTTTTTGATTGGATAGCTACTGGTTTTATGGCTGTATTCAGTTGTAATTTTGGATTTCAGGAGAATGTCAATGTTGTAATTAATTTATTTAAGAAATTATATTGTGATGAAAACAATAATGTATGTGTATCCTTAATATAATAATAAAATTGTTGGATTAGATAACAGAGAGAGAAAGGACGTGTTCAATGTGGGCTCCCACCATGAGAATGCCTAACTCCACGGTCAACAATAGACATCAATTTGTATCATGCGCCAATCAGCCCCTCTCGCCCATGGGATAGGGTCCCAGTATACCCCGTTCAGTACATAATTAAATCTTAGCGTTGAAGTATGTTAAAACATCACATTTTGAACCTTTGCTCTAAGAGGCGACGCGCAGAACCTTTGCTTAAGAGGCGAGCGCACCAATCACAACACCTTATAATAAGGAAGCTTCAGTGTCATCTTGGCAATAACTGGATATTTCTAAACCCTGAGCGCAGTACTTTATGAACTATGAACTATTATTTTTTTGATCAGCATAATCGACCAAATGTGTCCACAATCGGGAGAATCGTGCGCATATGTCAGCAAACCGTGTCGGTAGAAAATGTTAAATCACCTGTGCATGCTCGTCCAGCTCGTTCTGCGAAAAACATTGCTGTTGTGTTGTGCCCAACAATTGAACATCTCACGAACATCACTGATGCGAATTTTGAATAAAGATTTGAATTTACACGCTTACAAGGTTTGATTCACTCAAGAGCTGAAGCCTACTCACCATTTCAAGTGTCGGCAATACGCCGAATGGTTGGTTGAACAGACAGAACGAGGCACACTTTCACCTCAGTGGATTCGTTAACAATCAGAATTGCCGAATTTGAGCAAATGAGAATCAGTAGTGATTGTTGAAAAGCTGATGCATCCACGAAGAGAGAGTTTTTGGTGCGGTTTATGGGCTGGCCGCGTCATCGGTCCGTACTTCTTCGAAAATGAAGAGGGCCAAGCAGTTACCGTGAATGATGTTCGCTATTGCGAGATGATAACGGACTTCTTGTGGCCAGAAATTGAGGTTATGGACCTGGACGATACGTGGTTCCAACAGGACGGTGCCACTAGCCACATAGCCAACGAAACAGTGGCTCTTTTGCGCGAGAAATTCAATGGCCGTGTTATCTCACATTGTGGCGATGTTAATTGGGCGCCATAAGCATGTGATTTGACACCGTTGGACTTCTTTCTCTGGGGATATTGAAAAGAAAAAGTCTACGTCAATAAGCCAACAACAATTCAAGAGCTAAAGGATGAGAGAATTCAGCACATTAACGACATTGAACGTCCATTATGTCTCAGAGTGATGTCGTGGCGAGCATTTGGGCGATATTCTCTGACGAGTTTTTGTTTTACTTACAATCAACATCGTGCGTTTTGGTTAGACCACCCTTTATTGCTAAACCTGATAATGGATTTGTCAAATATTTAAAAATTAAAAATAGGAAGAAAACACCAAAAGTTTTGTCTGCTTGTATTTGCGCAAACAGGCAAAGATATGGTTCGGTTTTTGGCAGCCAAAAATAAATTAAATGATTTTGGGATCAAGAGAGTCAATGCCGATAAACTGACAATTAGAACTAAGTCATTGGTTGATTTTCAGGCAACAAAAAGTACGTTGAATTCTGGAGATGTTCCACATTTAACATACACCCACAAAAGCGAAAAAAAACAGGCCTTTTTATTGAAGGATCTGACTGCATTTATAAAACTATAAGCTTTTCTTTTAAACCATGTGTTTCAAAACACATCAAATCATATTATATCCATAGTGTTGGGCTACGTTATTAAGTATACTATATATAATTTCCATGAATTTCAAGCATGAAATGTGGCCACATAAAACCATAAAGACATTCGATTCGAGACTCTTGCTCACCAGTTTTGCGGCCCTCTAAGTCATTAGAGGCTTCATCTTTTCCGCACAACTGTAATGTTCTGAGCCTTTTAAAATCTACGGTCAAGGGTCAACTGATTTTATCGTACTATGCGCAATACAATCATTTGGACAACAAAAGACAACGGGACTTTACTCATTGCATTGTTGACAATTTCATTGGAAGAAAAGTGAAAATGTCATATAAGGATATGCCAGATTGGGCTCAGGTAATTGTTGAAGCATTTCCTACAGAAAATTCGGTATTGTAAATTAAATATTACCTCAGAGCATAATTTCAATAATATTTCATTTATATCAGGAAACATATTTGCTTGTGACGAAAACGAGGCGAGAAAAATCCAACAGGAAAATTATTTTCTCGCTGGTGTAACATAGAGCATGAGAATAAGACTGAAGATGCCCGGCCAATATTTGAAATGAGCAAGTTCACTGATAACTAAACAAGTGGTAACAATAAATCAATTCTTTTAAGAATAATGCTTTTAGTCAAATTATATTTCAGAGCGATTTTCAGAAAAAAATGCTGGCTCCAACATAACTGTTCCCCATGGCAAACAGTCGTAAGTTACTGAAAGGAGACCAGTGTGATCAGGACTTCTCAAATGCAGTCACAAAGTGGCAATTTGACCGCGTTATTAAAACAATGGCCATGTTTTAATGACCCTGATGGTTTTGAGGTGGTATGGCACATTTATTAAATCCCTCAGGTCATATAGTTAAGGCATAAATTTTTTTTATATACAAGTTGACATTGATTTTGTAACTATTCACTCTGGGAAAGGCAACATACTTTTCATGAAATATCAGGAATTCATTTCGAAGATTATCCTCCAATTTGAAAGCGATGCAAAGAACAAAGCATCAAAGGATTTGCTGCGATGTTTACATAATGAAAATATTTCAAAAGGTAACACTAACTTTTATGCTTTTATGCTTTTATGCTTTCAAAAGATTGTGTAGTATTTTTTCTGCTCCATGCGTTACTCCAGCCTGTTCGAGTCAGTAAAGGGTATACGCCTACTATAGCTAACGCACAATCAGACTTTGTGCTTCATATCAATACAATTAATGATATGATTCCAAGAATTAAAAAGCTTGGACAAGAGTTTTTGGAGAGGAAAGATAAGCTTCAACTAAGGGTAATCGTTGTTGGGCACACAATTGAAACTATCACAGTGTTTTTTGTATTCTTCGATGGAATTAGGTATAAGTTTAATTCCTTTATAAGGTGCATTTATATTATAGTGAAACTATGCTATGTGTACAAAGTCAATTATTCCCAACGAAGCAAATTGGTTTGGGTATTCATCGAGCATTATTTGTTTGGTTTAAAGTCTGAAAAATTTTCTATTGTGTCAAATTTAGTAAGTAAGCTCAATTTAAATTTATATTCGAAAGCCATGTCCAACCTTTTATGCTTCTTGTGTGAGAATTTTTTCACGACATCCAAAAAACGAATTGAGCACTTGAAAGTTCAACACGGTGTTCCAGCAATTTACAAATTCAAATGCAGACAAAATAAATGCAAACAACAATTTCATAAGATTCATGCTTTCAAAAAACATATGGGAAAACATGAAAATGAACTATCCATTTTAGCCACTAATAATGATAACGAACTCTTCAATTGTGTGCATTACTGCTTCATCTTCGGTAAAACAAGAATCTCTTACAGATCTCATTATGAAATTTCAGAAATCAACGCTGTCATTTTCACTTAAACTTCATTCAAATACCACATTCTCTCGAAAAAGTATTATAGAAATACAACAACAAATCACGCAATCTCTTACAACTCCTATTTCAGAAATAGTAGAACATTTAGTTTCCAAAGATTACAAAAAGTCAGTACTAGGAGAAGTCATTCGAAATATAGCTCAGCCTTTTTTAGAAGTAAATACTGACTACAAATTTTTAAAACAGTTGGAGGATTTACAGCTATTTCAATATCCTAGAAATTATATAATAGGGGTACCGGTTAATTCGTGCGGTTTTCTAACAGATGGCGTAACTTGATTTTTATTCCAGTGATTCACCTGTCCAAATATGTGTTGGAAAGCTACTGTCATATCGTTTCAGAATCAGTATGCGTCATTTATCTGAAGCGTAAACAACAATATTTTTTTTTACTCTGAAAATGTCGAATTTTGTGCCGAATAAAGTGTTTTTGCGGGGAGTACTTCTTCATTAAAGAAAAAGGCTGCCGAAAGTCATCGTATTTTGGTGGAAGTGTATGGTGTGTATGCTCTAGCTGAGCGTACGTGCTAGAAGTGGTTTGCACGGTTTAAAAGTGGCTATTTTTACTTGGAGGACAGCCAAAAAAGTTTGAAGATCACGAATTGGAGACATTGCTCCACCAAGATCCATCCCAAACTTGCAAAATCACTTGGCGTCGCTCAACAAACCATTTCCGATCGTCTAAAAGCAATTTTTCACAATAAAGCTTCCCCTATTAATAAACAGCAATTCTACAATAGCACCAACCAGTATAGAAATCTGCCTTCTGGATATACCTTTCCAAATACAAAAATATTTTGAAAGCGAAGGTGTCTTACAAGCTACATTAGATCATATTTCTCAGGAAAAATCATATACACATTTTCATAATGGGAAATTTTGGAAAACTATTTGTATGGATGAAAACAAAATTAACGTTCCCATGTTTTTGTATTTGGATGACTTCGAAATAAATGACCCCTTAGGTTCAAAAGTATGCCAACAAAAAATTTCTGGAATATATTACACGTTTCCAGTTATACCAAACTAACAACGACAAAAATATTTGTTAATTTATCTTAGATTAACAAATATTTTTGTCGGTAGTTTCATAAAATCTCGGGACCTTAATGAATGTGACATTATAAAATCTCTTTCTGCCCGTTGGTAGAAATTTTAAAAAAGTTAGAGTGACGGTGTTGAAATAAAAACAAAGGATGGTCTCTTTCATTTATATGTAACATTAGGGCGAATTCTAGGGGACAATTTGCCTTTAAATACTGTACTTGGCTATGCTAGATCATTTTCTGGAAATTCTGTTTGTAGGATATGCAAGCGTAATAAGCATCAGTCATATAATGACTGTATCGACATTTCAACATCTATGAGAGGCAAAATAAATTATCTGGAAGATGTGGTATTAGAGAAGAATCCATTTTCAATCCATTAAAACATTTTCATGTCACCCATAACATAGCATGTGATATAATGCATTTTTTATTCAATGGTATAAGTAAATATACCACAGCCACGCAAAAAAAAAGGGGTATACTTTTGATGCCATATGTCATATCCGTAGTCTTTTGGCCTGCTGATTTTTCACTAATCTCAAAAATTGGGTAAAAAACCGAGAAAATCGTGGAAAATACACTCTTAAAATTCGGGAAAAATGTATTTTTGACATTTAAACCTATATTCATATGAATTGAGACCTGCTGAGCACGAATCCGTGACCAGAATCGAGCCATCATTTCCTGATTTTTCAAAAAATGGGTTAAAAACAGTAAACATCAAGGAAAATGCACTCGTAAAAGTTCGAAAAACATTTTTTTCACATCTAAACCTATATTTATACTAACGGGTATTGGCAGATCCAAGATGCAAACGCAGTTTCTGAAATACAAGTAACTTACATTAAATTTCATATACTGGGGATGTTGAGGTGGTGGTTTATTGGCAGTAAATTTAAATCAAATACGGCGCACGCGGTTTTTGCGTGATAGTTGGTTTCATTATGCTTTTCCAATATTTTAATACCTAAAACCCCAGTTGAATAAATTCAATTACCGTTGTTCAGAAAGATGGAACTAACTAAAGATTATATCGCTTTCTACCTGCATCCAGGGCACCTCCACGCGCTGACGGTGGGCAACGGAGTTGCTCCACTATCCGGCTAAGTTCCTGGATAACAGCTTTCATGCCGTCATGCCAGGTAGAAGGAAGAGAATCACGATGCAGGGACTCGGAAACCCAGTATCGGCGATTGGTCAGGGTGTGAAAACGGGCCCGCAATCGTCGTCATCCAGCGACCGACGCTCTTCATGTATGGGTAACTTGGCTCATGTTGAGTATAATGCTACAAAAAAAAAAGTCGCAGCGTAAAAGGGCAGTTCATCACTGTGATAAAAAATGTGATATGTTTTGTTATATTTGTTGTAAATATGTATTTATCAAAACGCGAATAGCTATAACAGATAAGATTAAGAATCTTTATACAGATACCTTCGGTCTAGACTTACTGCACCAGAATTCAGATTGGATTCCCCACATCATTTGCAATTCTTACAAAATAATGTTGTATAACTCACATAAGAAGGCCGTGAAATATACTAGACCTGCAATATGGAATAGACCTTCCTGTGAAAGTGAATGTTTCTTCTGTATGAATGTTGTAGATGACAAATTTGGTAATAACCGAAAGAATAAAAGTAGCATGACTTATACAGATATTTTGACAGTAACAAGACCAATTGAAGCTATTTCATCTACTGAACTAAGTAATGCTGTGGTTGCTGATGCCATGGAAGTAGATAATTCTACCTTATCAGATAAGAATCGAGTGACGACTCAAATAATCGTGATAATGGTGTAGATAGTCGTGAATATATATATATGTATATGTATATATATATATATATATATATATATATATATATATATGTATATATATATATATATATATATATATATATATGTATATTTATATATATATATATATATATATATATATATATATATATATATATATATATATATATATCTACCATACAATCGTAAACCACAACCTGTACCCATATCACAGTCAGAACTCAACGATCTAGTTAGAGATTTAGACTTAGCCAAAGATGGTGCACGGCATCTTGCTTCATTTTTGAAGAAAATAAATCTGCTCAAGCCAGAAACTATAGTTTCATTTTACAGAAATAGGGACCAAGAATATCGCAAATATTTCAAAGTTGATGGTGATTTGTCACTAGCATATTGTATTAATATTAAAGGCTTAATAAATGAATTAAAGGTAAACCTTTATAATCCTGTTGATTGGAGATTGTTTATAGATTCTTCTAAGCGAAGCACCAAGGCAGTTTTGTTGCACAACACGAACGTATATGCACTTCTTCCAATTGCACATTCCACAGTTATAAAAGAACATTATGATAAAATGAAGAAGCTTTTAGAAAAAATAAAATATGCTGATCACAACTGGAAAATAAACGGAGATCTCAAAATCTTAACGATATTGCTTGGCCAACAGTCTGCTATTTATGCCTTTGGAACAGTAGAGATAGAAAGAATCACTATAAAAAAAATTTGGGCAGCAAGAGAGTCATTTATTCCTGGTGAAGAATATGTAATCTTTACGCCCTTAGTAGATGCAGTAAAAGTACTTATTCCTCCTCTTCACATAAAACTTGGACTCATGAAGTAATTTGTAAAAGCATTAAATTAAAAATGGCCAATGTGTCCAGTATTTGTTCCAAAAGTTTCCAAAATATTCTGATGCAAAAATCAAGGCAGGGGTGTTTGACGGCTCACAAATAAGGAAATTGTTTCAGCACACAATATTCGTTACAAAAATGGACGAGATTGAAAAAGCCGCTTGGCTAAGTTTTAAAGAAGTCGCAACAAACTTTTTAAGAAATAATAAAAGTTCTAAGTACAAACAGATAGTTAAGGAAATGGTTAAGAATTTTCGAAAATTAGGATGCCTAATGAGTTTCAAATGACATTTCTTAGACTCCCATATCGATGATTTCCCCGAAAATCTCGGTGACTACAGCAAAGAACAAGAAGAGCGCTCTCACCAAGACATTAAAGTCATCGAAAACCGATATCAAGGACGATGGGATGACCATATGTATACTATTGCTGGCCACTTAAAAGAGAGACAAATCCAAAGCTAAGAAATGAATCGGGATGAAAATCTGTAAAAAGATATTTTAAGGATAAGAGAACGAGATATAGTCGTAAAAAATAGGGTAGGCAGTAATATTCGGTCACTTAATCAAGGTATTGAGTTTCAAAGTTTTAGGTTATTCAAGTTATTCACCTCGGGTGTTGGGTGTGATTTTGTCGTTATGGATTAGGTTTATTAGGCATCAGATTTTGAGTATTAGGCTTGTTGGAATTTAGATTTATTAGTTGTAAGTTATTGGGTATAAATGTATGAATCATTAGGATTTTTGGACATGGATATTCAAAACGGGTAATTGGGTAATAAGATGACAGATCTCAGGTTTTTAAGTATGGGTTGGTCGTTATGTATTATGAGGTATTGATGTATTTGATTTCAACAGCGCCGGATTTAGAAAGTAGGGGGGCTAAGGGGCTGACTTAACCTGACCAGGGTTTGAGGTTAACAGAATAAAGGTTAAAACGTGAAAGAAAATATTTTGAATGTATTGTAATGTGACGCCTACGCCCGGGAATCGGAGTGATTCCGATCCCGAACCCTGGCACCCGGCCAGATATGTATGACTTCGAAGTGCAAGCAAACTTCATCTTTCGTGCAGATATCATTGCGCCGAAAAAATTTTTCTTCAAATATTTATATTTGTGGAGAAATATTTTCTGTCAATGTGATCCGCTGAAGTAAAACACTGATACATTTCGAAGCATATCTATCTGGCAATGCCTCCCACAGTTGCCATCCAAATGTCAAAGAGGCAGGAGGTTCGCGGTTAACTGTCCGTTGAGTGAATACATAAGCATCACTTTTATACAAGATCGTCGCCCAAAGAAAAAAAAAACGGTATTTCGTGAATTGACAACGATAATTTCAAGCAACAAAATTTCGACTAAAGTTCAGAATTTAGGCTAGTTGCAAAACGGTAGTACATACAACCTAGTGGTTGGCTAATTTTATTTAGTAGCAAACTGGTGATTCTTTGCGTATAAAGCGCGCGGTGCTTTGCGTTGAGTGAGAAGTCTCGCGAGGGTTAGCGGATTAGCGGAGAGGGTGAATCTTGTTGGAATTTCAAGTCATTTTAATTAGGAATATCGACTTATTCGGCTTTTAATGCTTCTATACAGCTGAACCGGAATCAAACTATAGCAGCTGGGTCGGAGATGTCAGACAAGAAAGGGAGAACAATACTTCGCCCATAGCGAGCGATATTAGAAATTTCAGCGGTGGCGGAAGGAAAAAAAGTCAATTCTGATAAGTGGTCACTATTGACCAAAAAAGGAGTGAAGTTAAAGCGATCTCGAGGTATGTAAAGATGTATAAAATTTGAGAATGGCAAGGAGACTATTTTGAAGTATTTTGAAGTATGAATGTAAACGATGTTGCTCCGAAGTTATCCTCGATTAAGAACTAAACCAAGCGCAAAAGAACCTAGCAGTGAAATCGAAAATTGTTAATACAGAAAACTTCAACAAGAATAGCAACAACTTCAATAAACAGACAAAATCACACACATTCAAATGCAAATTGCGACTCAATAGAATGAGTGACGGTTTGAATAGTTATCCATATAACAACTCTTTCAATTTTGCGGACAAATAACGATGCTGACCACGGTAAATGTGTACTATAAATAAATATTTTATTTCGCCCATCTCGTTTTCAAATTTCCCTTTGAATCGATGAAAAGAGCGCGAAAAAAGATAAATCGAAAATCGTAACAATTTTATAGTAATATAAAATGAATTTGTCTGGAAATTTTCAGTTCTATAGTAAAATTTACAAGAACGTATCTGTTCTCGCTTCTCCACCAAAAATTAAAGGAAAACCTTTTATTTGAAAAGACACTTTTCTTTGCAACAATGTAACATGAGAATTTTGATAAACGATAAATGAAGACAATTTTTTTTGGATATTAAAAAAAAATGAATCATTTGTTACTGAAATACATTCAAAGGGTCCACATAAAAGTATATTAATTGGTCGCAACCGTTAAAAATTTTTGTACATCGTTTGGCGTTTGCTATTATTAAAAATGAATTTTGGGAAATTTCAAAATAATTAGATAAAAAAAAGATTTGGATCGAATTTCGATTAAAGATTAGAATAATTCTGTGTTGAAGCGTGAAAAATTGTTTGCATTTGTTGATCAATTCACTGCATAGCAGCAAATTTAGAGGGTTTGATTTAAAGCTACGATATCTAACCGTCTCATGCTCATATTGGGAAAGACAAGAAATTTGCAGCGTTATGGTATCCAGCTTCGCAAGAATTCACCCAATTTATCTCTTTGATACATAAAAAAAAATTACAAAAGTAAATACATTATAAAAACATGGAATTGTGCACACCTCAATTTTAATTCTTTTGGAAGTGTGCTATGTCATGCTTTTGTGAAAAAAAACCATTCGAATCATTCAGTGTTCGCACGTTAGTTTCAGTGCGAATTTCTGACAACAGATTGTTGGGTTGGTGAGAGATGATGGGGCACCATTATTAAGTCGTTAGGTTTAGTTAATTATGTAGTTTTCCACACTTTTTTTGTTTTGTGACCGCATTAATTACTTTATTTTGTATTATCAGCCAATATAGAATTGGTAATTGTTTCCTTTTTTTTCGATGATTAATTTTTAGTCAGAAATAATATTTGGATAATTAATTTTAATTTTACTTAGTACGTACAATGAATGTTGATGTGAAGAATTATAAATGGCTTAGTTGTGTACACTTCGAAACAATGAAATTTTCCGCATCCACTGATTGCATTCAAATAGTCAAAGAAAATACAAAGCTTAAAAAGTAAAACAATTTGTGCCATGCAACTTTCCCATTTTTATACAAATAAAATAAATTTGATTGTAATTATTTAATAGATAAAAAAAAAAATAACATGCAAAATATCAAATAATTATTACGATTCAACCTCATTTTCGTTAAATATTGAAGAACAGAATTTAAAAAAAAAAAAAAAAAAAATTCAAAAAAGGAAGAACGCAAAATAACATTTTTTTAAAAAGTCTCAGAATTAAAGGAACCAAATTGCATACATGTTGCCTTAATGCCATTAAATATGAAATAAGATAAAATCAGTCTCTCCGTTTTTTTTTTAATTTTAATCCGTAAAATTAATGCATCAATTAATAAAAATTAAAACAACAATAGTGATAAAATACTGTAAATTTATACAACTTGAATTTTTCACAACAAAAAAAAAAACAAATTGAACAACAAAGAAATCAAAAGTCCGAAAACAATATTTTAGTAAATTTTAATATAAAAAGAAAGTCCAAATCAAAGCTTGATGTATAGCTCACTTATATATATAAATTTAAATTATATACACACAGACCGAAAAAAAAAGAGACGTCTCTAAATATTGTATTTTAATATAAAATAAAAAAACAAACGAAAGATATGCTATTGAAAGTCATTGTAAGACTATTAAAGTATGTTTAATTCAACAGAAAATATGAACGAATCAAATTTATAGTATATATAAATATATATTCTATTGTTACAAACAAATACCCCATTTATAAAAAGCAAACAAATCAACAAAAAAAATAATTTTGAGCTGAATATGTTCTTTACATTTGTTGCTATGTACATAGGAAAAGATAATTTAAATTAAACATGAAGCACTAAAGAAGCCATAAGCCTTTCCGTTCCGCATGCTCTTTCTTTTGCAGCGGAAGTGATGACCGAGGGTAAGTATATCTTGAAGAGGGTTAGGTTTTCATAATCTGCGGATGATTGATTTCTAGTCGGTTACGGTCCGCGGTACCCTTGGTTGCGCTCGTCTTTTTTTATTAGAGTAGGTTATTTTGGACTTGAGGTAGTTTAGCTTATTTTCTGGTACCGCGTCGGTGATTCGGTAACGCGCCTATGGTGATTTTGTAGTGTTTTGATTTGAGATCTGTGGAGAGATCACATCCAGAACTAACGTAACGTAGGTTTCCTGTTCTGGATGAGTAGTTGTTGACGCGTTTGTAAATCGGGCATGTGAATCGGTGGCTGAGTTACGTAACTCGGACTTAGTCTGCTCGCGTAAGACCCGCGACCGAAACTCCTCTCCGAACTAGCTAGCCTACAAGCAGCCACCACGGAGTAGACTAAGTGTGACCGGACTTGCTGACCTGAAGGGTACAGTCCGTTGTCACTTCCAAGACTGCACGTCTCGAACCGATGAGAGGTCGGTTCTAATTGCGATCGAACGAGACGGAGTAGGAAACCGTTACAGTATTTTTCTCGATTTTTACTGGTTTCAAACCATTTATTGAGGTTAGGAAAAAATCTGGACGTGATGATCTAAATCTGATCACAGATTCATGTTTAACAGGTCCAAATCCATATGAATATAGGTTAATAGGTGAAAAAAAATGTTTTCCAATGTATTGTTACATGTGCAAATAATTCTGCGAGCTACTGTCGTTAATATTTTCGCAACTATTAAGAACATCATGATCAATAAACCAATGTACTCAAAAGCGCAAGAACCCACCAAGCATGATCAATATCTGAAAGTGACGACACTGCGGGCATTCAGAATTGCTCGAATCTTCCAGGTAGTCCTCGTCAAAATATTCGCCACTGTACGAGAAACGGATTGAATAACTAGAGACCCTATATAAAGGCGAGCTGAATGAATTGGAGGATAGTAAAACCGCGATAGTAAAACTGCGATTGTGTGGAGTGCGAATTAAAAGCGATATTGATTGTTAGTGAAGATAGTTGTAATAGAAATTTATAGACAAGTGAACGTTAGATTAAAATGTGATTTGTGAAATAGTGAAATTAACGAATATATAACTTTTTTTCCGAATTCCACGATTTTCTCTGTTTTTAACCCATTTTTTGAGGTTAGAAAAAAATCAGGACGTGATGGCACAATTCAGGCAGGCCAAAAGACTACGGTTGTGACATATGGCATCAAAAGTATACCCCACTTTTTTTTGCGTGGCTGTGTAATTTGTTAAAAATTTTTAATTACCTCATATATGTAAAGAAACATTTTACTTTGGAGACTCTTAATTATAAGAAGCAAATGTTTCCTTATTGTTATACTGAAATAGGTAATATAAGCCTCCAGATCGAAAAATCGCACATTCAAAACTCTTCTTTTAGAATGAGTGCCCAACAAATGAAGACATTCATCTACTTTTTACCACTGATGATAGGTAATTTAATTGACACAAATGATGAAGTTTATATTTGATAGATGAAGTTTATATTTGATAGTTTTTATAAAGTTAGTAGATGTTTTGCTTCTGTCGATTTTTGCTGAAGAGCTCCTGAATGACCTTCAATTACTTATCAAAGAACATAATGAATTGTATCAAAATATATTCCAGGAGAGATTAAAGCCAAAACATCATAACCTTGTTCATTACCCCAATGTAAGTAAGCGTTTTTGGTGTTTCAGGTACGAGTCTGAACATCATAATCACAAACTCTACGCTCAAAGCATAACATCCAGAGTAAATATGCCTCTTACTCTATCTATAAAAGCTTCTTTAAGATTTTCATATTGTGTTTCAGTTAACAATTTTTTTCAAACTGAATTCAGTTATGATGAAGGATACAATGTTTCGAATAAAGCATATTGTTCTTTATTTAGTTTCAAAGCCAAAGACTTACAATCTCTTAAAGGAAAAACTCTGTAAAGTTTAGGGGAAGTACTTTTAAAAAATGTGATATCGTAAGAAAAACCAATAACAACGAATGCTTAGTTTATAAGATTGTTGACTTTCTTGTTTACGAGGAAACAGCTAAAATTGCTTCAAAACAATGGCTTAATTTGAGTTTTTCACAACATTTTCAATCTTTTTAATTGGAAATCAGCTTGAACTTTTAATAGAAGTAATAGTAATATAATTTAGATAGACCACCAGTTCATTTTCGTATGCTAAACAATGGCCTTAAAGTACTTCGCCCTAAAAAATATTGGAGATAAGCAAATCTTCGCAAATTCAGTTTACTATGACATTAGATATTAAGAAATTTTTTAATGAATAAGAATTTTGCTATGTTTGTTAATTAAAAAGAATAAAATAAATGGTTTTGTTTATTAAAATTTTTAATATTTTCATTAATGCTTCATTAATTCTAGGTTAATCAACAAGACATCTTATAAAAGCAATTAGATGTCCTCATTAAATATATAAGCTAGACTTTTGATTTTAAGAAGAACTTCAGGTTAATATTAATAAGAGTACTTTTGAAGTCGAAAAGATAATCTATTTATTTTAATTAGTCTGCCTCGTAGCTTGAATAAGGTTTCTTATTAAAAAAACAATAAGTCTCTCTATAGAAGTATACAGTTTCTTCATGAATTGCTTGTCAAGCTTTTAAAGAGATTTTCTTTATGGTGTTAATATGACTATCTTCTTGGATGAAAACCATAGAGGAAACTTCTTAACTTTTTTTCTAATTTCTATGGTCGTTTTCGCTCTGTGTAGCTGATTCGGGCAAAATCTTGATTTGGTGCTGATTTTAAAAATTTTATTTCATTCCTTTAAGGGCGTTTTAATTTTACTTCTACAATAAATTTAAATAAAGCGCAAATTCCTGTGAAAACTGCGAAGTAATATAATTGTATTTCCCTTTAAAATTAGCTTAGAACATTTATTTTCCTTCTCATGTTTAATTTTTCAAAGCAATAAATTGAAGACTTTCCCAAAAATTGAATATTTTCTCTGATCGGTGCAGTACAATAATGTAAAAAATATTTTCTCACCTTTCTCAATTTCACGAAAAACAAATAAATATCCAAATAATCAACTTCCTCCTTTAAGAACGATAGACACAATTTCACATCTTTTCTTTCACAAACATCAATCAACGAATTTTTTCTCATCCAATCACTGATTCGTTTCTTTCGCCAAACAAATTACATCGATAATTTTCAAACTCCACAAATACACTTCAAGTGCATGAAGAAAATCACCGGATATTTCCGACACAATAGTTTTAACACCAATCGCTTTCTAATAACGAGCAAATAATCAACTTCCACGCACTTGGAGAAGAGCTATTCAACTTTTTCTAATTATCAATCGCCGAGATTCAAACCGATAGACAAGTACTTGTACTTATTGCGATTCCAAGAAAACTTTAATAAGTCACAGCGCGCTTAAGGAGAAATTTCCCATTTAGTTTAGAAAATCAACACATGAAAACTTCCGGGATAGGATTTCTCACAATGTCAGCGTAAATGCAACCTCCAAGTCGATCGCGCTTTCCACTCCACTAACGAATTCTGTTCTATTATACCGCGAACAGCCTGAACGTGGTTAAATCAACAGTCAAACACTCTTGCAATGCAATTACAAATGCAGCTCAACCGTGCACCTGATAACGATTCTATTAACCCTAGCGATGATCCGCAAGTCCCAACTATCTACTATCTATCACCCATAAGCGGGAATCACCAGCTAAGTACGAGTATATACGGGAATGCGGTGACCAAATACCGAGAACTATCTAACAATGTGCAACCTGCCGCTAAACGCCGTGAAACTGAACTAAACGCTGCGATCCAACCTCTGCATTGCCTGCGTCCAAGTCTTTGGTTGTTGTTAGTTGGGAAAGTATAAATGCCACCAGAATGGTAAAACTACACCAGCTTCAACTTGGCGATAAGAAGAAACCCAACTGGTTTGGTCCGTGTCTGCAAAGTCCACGTCCAGGTGTTGGATCAACCTCAAGCGGTACCAGCTTGCAGCCAAGAGCTTGCAGTTTCCACGTATGATACCACGATTTGGCTACGTACTTATACGCATCACTTATGCACAATCTTCATACTCCGCGCTTCCAAGTGCTGCAGTTCCAGGTGATCGTCGGCTTAAGAAAAAGCCCAACAATTGTCTGCACGAAAGATAGCACCGAGCAGTTAGTCCGCTTTCATCCGCACTATTTGATCTGCTCCACGCTCCATTCACTCGACTGTCGGCTCCATGTTAATCACTTGACTATTGTTCCGTGTGTTTACCACCAAAAGTGGGACACAGCTAAGAGATAGCGTGGCTAATGTTAGTCTAAGAGAAATTCAGATAGACTTGTTGCAGATGGTACAGGTGGATGGATGATGGATAGCTTAGACGCAAACCATAGACCCTATCTGGTTGGGGCATGTAACGCTAGAATCGTATTGGTATCGGCGGCAAGAAAAAAGTTTTACTAAGAGGACGGATTCGGCTTTCTTGTTTCGCTGAAGACGGGTAAATAAATCGGAACTTATGATTCTTATAAACTTACTAAATTTGAAAGTTTTTTAATTAATCGTACTTTTAGTTCGTGTATGCAGAACAAGTTGTTTTGAAGATATTGAGAATTTATGTCGGGTGCAAATGTTTTCTCGTAGTTTTTGGAAATGCTTTTCTTTCATATAGATACTGTCGCTCATGTTATAGTTCGCGGCCAATAATTTTAATGTTCCCGGAAAGTGAAAACGCACTGTCTTTTAAATTAAGTTAAGAGTTTATTTACTAAGAATCCACAATAATTAATTTCACTATTTTACAAATCGCATTTTCATCTAATTTTCACTGTCTATCAATTTATATTCCCACTGTCTGTATCACGAAAATCACTTCACTATCAATCAATATTGCCCTTAATTCGCGCTCCACTCTTATCGCAGTTCTTACTATCGCCCATAGTATACTCAACTAGTACCCACACCTTTCATTTACCCTGTGTTGCACACTTTTTGAATTTTCTCAGGGGCACGTCAGCTGATCCGGGGCATGAGAGCTGATCCCATGTTTGGCGCGCTCAAGAAACAAAGCAAAATGCAAATAAAATTTCCGACGCATGTGTTCTTTTACGCATTTCAGAACATGAGAGTGCTGCCACATCCTAACAAAAAACTAAAAGATTACATGGAACGAATTTGTTTTTCTGCAAAGTTATTGATTTTTTGAGATATGGTAATCCTGAAATCTCTCATCGAAGCATATGTTTATATTCGCGCCAATCCTCGCATCAGCATTTACCTACCTACCTGCTACCGAAGATTTATGGCTCGCTGTTCGGCTTGTGTTCGAATTTTTCCGGAGGGTTGATGGAGTGTGGTTACTAGTTGAGTATACTATGCTATCGCCATTTTACTATTCCTCTCCATTCATTCAGCTTAGCTTTATATAGGGTCTCTAGTCATTCAATCCATTTCTCGTACATTGGCGAATGTTCTGACGAGAACTACCTGGAATATTCGAGCAATTCTGAATGCCCGCAGTGTCGTCACTTTCAGATGTTGACCATGAATCTACTCGGTCCAGTCTTGTGCTTTCGAGTACATTCGTTTTCTTTTCTTGGTTGATCATGATGTTATTAATAGTTGCGACAACAATTGCGACAGTAGCTCGCAGAATTGTTTGGACATGTAACACTGCCCCCACCTCAGTTCTTTTCGCCTCGAAAAGATGTGTCACCAATTGTTGTTAAGTCTCCCTGGACGTAATATGGGGCAAGACGGTCCAGGTGGACGATTGTCAGTGTGGCGACGTCGTTGATTCCCTTTGTAACTCGGTATGGTCCCTCCCAATTATGCTGCAACTTCGAAGACCTACCCTTCTGCCGTTGTGGGTGATATAACCACACCAAGTCATCTTGCTGGAAGCCAGTAGAATTCGCCTTTAAATCATACCTGGTCTTCATGCGGTCAGTAGCTGATTCGAGTTTTTTTCGCACTGTTCGATGTATCTGGTTCAACCATTGCCTTAGCTCACTTGCATATTCCGAGATCGTCAGGGGTTCCTCAGGGGGTGTTCCGAACTATATATCAGCCGGCAGACGAATAGTCTTTCCAAAAATGACTTTGGCTGGGGCTTGGCCCATCGATGCGTGTTCGGCAGCTCTATACGCCATCAAAAATAGTGGGATATGTTGGTCCCAGTACCTTTGGTTCTCGTCAACCATCTTGGCCAGATGTTTACTCAGTGTGCCATTGAAACGTTCGACCATTCCATCGGGTTGGGGATGCCGCGGTGTTGTCCTCGTTTTCCGCATTCCCAGCGGCTCGAACATTTCGCCAAAAACTTATTACGTTAAAAATGGGCGCTACGCCGCAACAAGCGATTCCGGTTGGGGGCCTTGGGGTCCCGACTAGCCCGTGGAGATGGGGTAGCTAGCGCCACTCGCCAACCCTAGAATTGCCCCAGGCTTGAGGCTCCCAGGAATGGTCCTTCCACCAGGATAATCACTGGTGACCCTTATTCGGCTCGCTGAGCCGCGTATCCCCACTTCCGCAGAGTTCTCCTAACACTACTAACTTACACCAGGATAATCACTGACTTACAACAAGAAAAAAACCTGACGCGGATTGAGGTCCTAGATGGAAGGATCCTTGCGCACTCCAGACCAAAGCTAAGCCTTCTGTCAACACTGCGCGCTCCACGCGCAAAAGTACTGCTGAAACACATACACAACACAAAATTTTATTTAAAAAAATCCAATTCTAATTCAAAAGTAATTAATGCAAATTATTATTCAACAGTAACTTAATGCAAATCTATATTCAAAGTATTTATCAAATCTTTACACTCACACCGTTTCTTACTTGCTACGTTGGGGGCCCGGCCGATGATCGATGTCCTCGCGTTTCAACTCAATATGCCTGATCCAATTTAATCCATCGGTTGTCTCGAGCAGTTTTTCTTTTCCTTCTCCCAATGGGTTGATCTTTTATTTGATGATTTGCCAGTTTTGCACGATGTTTACTTTCTCCTCCTGAGAATAGGTTGATCGCTGCCTGTTGGTTCGCTAGACGTCCTTCGCTGGCCAGGCCGTTTTCATCGTCGCTGGCTCTTTTATCAACTTGGCCCAACGGCTCTTTTACTTGAGTTGAAGAACCCAAGTTCAAGGCCACAACATTCATCACGGCTGCTCAACCTTGCAGCGTTTATCTCGGGCGCAAACTCAGCTTTTTTTTTTTACTTGGTGGCCATCTTCCTTTCGCGCACTGTACTATATTATCAATAACAACCTTACCGATTGTTTTGATTGAAATGTCAGTTGTGTTGATACTTGTGATTCCGTACGCGTATGTTTACGTTCAACGCGAGTTAATTTAAAGTGATTGTGTCCGCCGTAGTTGTGTCCACGAGGGAATTTGTTGGGGGATCAACCCGAGAATCTCGTAAGTATATCATATTTCGATAAATACTCTTGTCCTGCTCTCAATTGACGTGGGGTATTCTACTTCATTTCTGATTTTAGCGATTCTCCAGCGTCGCAAGCTTTTAGCACGAGTGTTTGGTCGTGAGGATGGATTTCGATGTAAAGATGGAAACTTGCATCGATGCCAGATATCAATGCAATGGCCACCACGATTGCCTCGATCATTCGGATGAAGAGAATTGCGAGGAGCGAACATGATCAGTTCCAATATGGTTTCTTTGTGGTGACAATATAACCTGCTTATCGCCCAAATTTGTCTGCGATGGAAATGACGATGAAATCGAGGTTCGTATGTTAATCCATCAAAGTTTGGCTATTTGTTTAATTGGAAGGGCGGCAGTGCGCCGCTGAGAAGGAAGTCTTGTTCGCCATTCAAACAAGGATACCCTTTTAATTTCATTTAATTTTATTTACGTGCTTGGATGAAGTGTTTCCATCATTGTTGGTAGTAACCAATTCAAAGCAAGTCACATACTTTAACTATCTTTATCTCTTTCTTCTTTATTTTCAATATTTCATTAAAGAATATACGATTTTTCGATGTAACCCGGCAACTACCCAATTAGGTTTAATCATAATATCAAGGACTATGTACGCGGAAATTGCGGTAAACTTGTCATTAATGTTTCACAAGTGGAACCTTTCCCTGTCAGTTTTTGACACACGAAAGACAAATAAACTCCCAACGACAGACCAAACACAACCAGCTGTAGATTCACGCCCCTACTATTCACGAAATTTTCATCAACTGCCGTTTACATTGCGGGACAATGCAATTCGTTGGTAAGTTACGTTACGAAGGGGCTGCCTTGACCGGATTCTAATTGTAAATTTAAATATTTATTTTTTCAAATTTACAATTAGCATTGGATCAGCATTACGTTGGTTTTTCGAGCAGTTTGCCAAGGCGACTGCACGCATCCTTAAATAAGGCCAATACCGGGGAGCACTAATATCTTCGCTCAACGAGGCAGCAGACCATCGCTGCAATCCATTACGGATTTGAACATCCATAAAGACTACAGAATATTAGATTTTTGTTTTTTGAATTGTTGGATATCCGTTTGTTCTGTTTCATCTCGTTTTCGGTTTCGTCGAAGTTGTTCATTGATTATGTTATCGTCTGTTTTTTTATGTTTATAAATTTCAAGCGTTTCTATAATGTCAAGTCTCGGTCCTTTGCTTTACTTGTGTAGCAATGTCATAGAGTTTGGCATAGCGTCTGGATCATGTGCATAGTTTTGTAAGTGCGTCGCATAATTTGGGGTCTGCGTTGTTGTATATGAAAAACCCTTAGGTGCTCTTTGTATCTTGTCGTTAGTTTCCGTGTTGTTCTTCCTATGTATACCATGTCACAATCCTTGCATATCAGTTTGTATATGTCGCTGTTCTCGTATATTGATGTATCATTCGGTTTTGGTTTCAATTTATTTCCAATGTTGTTAGGTTTGAATGCAGTTTGCAGTTTGTGTTTCCTAAGGAAGTTTGATAGTTTGCATGTCTCTTTGCCTACGTATGTTAACGAAATTCACTGTTGATCGTTCTTATGAGTTTCAGTAAGTTGGCGTCTCTTTTTTTGTTCGTACTGTATAACAAGTTTGTCAATTTCACGTTGTTTGTATCTGTTATTATTAACTTTTCTGTAAATGTTTAGTTCGTTGGATTAGTTAGTAGGAGTAATGGGGATGGAGTGGAGTCTCTGCATCATTGATCTGTACACTGCTAGCTTATGTTGTGCGGGCTGGTTAGATGTTGCGTGTATGGCATGAGCAGTTGATGTTGGCTTTCTGTAAATTTTGCAGTCTAATCGTGTTTTTTTCACGTGTCACGGTTAGGTCCACGTAGTTGAGTTGTCCGTATTCTTCTTCGTAGTACTATACTCTCTCTCGGGCCTTAGCTTTCTGGAAATAGCGCCTCCAACTGTCTCAGTCCATTGATCGCGTCCTCCAATTTTGAAATCCGAGCAGCGATGAACTGTCTTCGTTGACCGAGTCAGACCAGCGTTTCCTTGGTTTCCCCCCTGGTCTCCGGCCTTCATTTCTCCCAACGAAAACCTTCTTGGGTATCCGGTGTTCGTCCATACGATTCATGTGTTCAGTTCATTGCAGCTTCCGTAGCCTTATAATCGTTAAGACTTGGAGCTTTGTTTTCCTGTGTATGCAGCTGGTCTTCAAGATCGTCAATGCTGAATAAAATATTTTATTTGCTAGCTGTATTCTTCGGCGTATTTCGTCGCTTTCATTACCCACTTCGTTATTTTGGCGCCTAAATACACAAATTCGCCCACATTTCCGATACTGTATTCGCCAAGTGTGATATTCTGTGTAATTGAGGTATTTTCCTTCGACTGCGTCATGAGCTTTGTTTCATTGATTTGTAGCCCTACTAGTTTTGCTTCGCTGTCGAGTTTCAGGAAGAGTTCTTTGGCAAGTTGTTAATGACCGTGACAAAATGTTGATGCCGTCCGCATAGGCTACTACTTGGAGCGACTTGTATAGTAATGTACCTTGTGTATCAACAGGTAGCTTCATTATGACGTACTCCAGAGCCAAATTGAATAGCAGTTGGGCCAGCCTATCTCCCTGTTTTAGTCCGATATTTGTGTCAAAGGTATCGGTAAGTTGGTTATTGATGCTGACTTGGGAGGTCCTTCACGTCATTGTCATTTTGGTAAGACGGACTAATTTGGCTGGAATGTCAAAGCAAAGCATTACTTGCTACAGTACGTTACGATCAATACTGTCGTATGCTTGCTTGAAATCAACGAAAATTTGGTGTACGTCTATGTTAGACTCCCAACATTTTTCAAGTACTTGCTTGACTGTGAACAATTGGTCTATTGTCGATCTACCTGCTTTAAAACCACCTTGATACTCCCCAATAAAACTGTAGGCGTATCATCCGATTTTATTTTCTAAGATCTTTGAAAATATTTTGTACGCCGTACAAAGTAGTGATATGCCTCTATAATTTTCGCACTGTAAAGTGTGACCTTTTTTATGGATAGGAAATATAATTGATTGGCTCCACTCTTTCGGCATATGTTGTTGTTGCCAAATGTGCTGGATAACTTTGTGAATAGCTTCATGAACACTGCTGCCACCATATTTGACTGGAATCTCATCGACGCCCGGCGCTTTATTATTATTTTGGGCTTTAAAGATGGAACAAACTTCATCCAGAGTTGGTAGGGCCAATGAAAGCTCTCCGCAAACATCTATAGACTCCGATGTTCATGAGCTGTGCGGAGGATTAAGGAGGTTCTTGAAATAAGATGCCCATCTTTCCTTAATCTTGGTTTCCTCAGCAATGATATTGCCGATGTCATCATGACAGGGTGGTTTTGGGCTGATAACCACGTTTTAGGCCTTTCACTACTTTGTATCTTTACTACTCAGTTGGTCATCATAGTATTTTCTTTTCTTAATTCTAATTATCTTATTCGCTACTCTTCTGAGATTTTCATAGTGTTCTCTCCAAGGAGTCGACACCCGCCTGCTTACACAACAAAACAAAGTCCGACGGCTTTTCAAGAAAAAAAAAATACATAATTTACGTTTGAAATGAAGAAAAGGTAATTCACTGCACTATTATTTGAGTTTAATGCCAGAAACAGGGCCAGGAAAATTTCACCTAGGATCGCCCGGTGACACAAGCTGACGTCCTATTTTATAATGCTTTCAACGAAAGTCTCACCAAGTGCTTTCTCTTGTAGTTTCTCGAGCAGTTCGCATGAACGGACTGCTCAATTACTAAAATATCACCTAGGTATGTCTTTTCTACAATGATAAACAACTCAGGACATCATTGTCTTTTATACAATGATAAACAACTAAGGACTGCGCATCAAACTCCGTATTTCATCCAATTTGATTCATATGTATTTATAAAATGTGAATTTGCAAACACACTTGACTTCTTGAATATAATATCCGAGCAGAAAAATAATCGATTATGCAATAGCATTGATTGAATCTGTATCCAGATTTGTAAGACCAGTTCATTTCCTGATAGGTACTCTAGGTGACTTTACCGTGTGGTACGTTCCGTCCCTTTTATGTTTTATTTGAGCAAGAATGATGTGTCAAAAATTATAAATAATAATTTTTTAATGCATTCAATGCAAACAACAGGATCTATTGAAGTAAGCGTCTGTATCAATACTGCGGTAAAGCTAGCACCTTGCGTTTAAGGAATGAATTCGCTGAAATTCAAACTTTAGGTTTTCTATATTGTTAAAATGATTTATGAGTTTACTAGAGCATCATATTTCCTTTGGTAATGAACCGCTATTGTGAAATCGTGTTTCCTACGCAATATTGATAATAAAACAATGTGAATCAATTCGACTGTAACAACCATGCACAAAAATCAAAAATAACCAAAGACGAAAAACAAATTAATCCTTTCAAAATCTTTATTTCGCTTTAAGATGGAATCATCCCTCTACTTCGTTTCCATGTAGCACCAGATTTACGGTTATGATTAGCACGAGACGACTTGTTCGTTTCTTTTTTTCGTCGATTTAATAACACATCTTTTTCTTGTCCCTGCCCTTTCGCCTTGCCAGCTACATTCGTAGATTTTGAAGCAGCTGGTCGCTTTTGCAAAAATAGATTTCTTCTTGCTTCATATCTCGTTCGCACATCCTCTGGATTTTCACAGAAATCTCTCGATTTGTCACGATTTCCTGTTTGCTTTTCTTTGGCATTTTCATCTTCTCCATCCTCATCCTCACTTTCCTCGTCCTCCACTTCATCAACCACAACATTCTTTGCCGATTTTAGGGTTTTTGTTTTGGCCTCACTCTCCGCTAACGCGTCATAGCTGTCATCATACTCATCGTCATATTCGTAATCATCGGGTACTAAACTATATTCTTGATAACGGCTCTTCATTTCTTTTACATAACTCTTGTCATCCAACAATTGTTTGGCAGTTTTCGGTTGACCTGGGAATCCTTTCCCAGTTTTGATGATACATTGCGGATTGTCTTGCGTCATTACATCATATTTATCACCATCATAAATATTGAGTCGTTGAACTCCAGTTTCTAAGAATGTTTTATCTCGCGGATCAGGTGGAATATAAACTTCGTTTTGATCAGCCTCAATGAGATCGGGTGGTAGATTCCCTTCAAGGATAGCTGCCACAGCTGCATCGGGTTCTTCATATCGTTCCAGTACACGCCGAACAAATCCGTCACCTAAATGTGGAAGTAGATCTAGCACTTGTCGCACTTCTTCGGCAATATCGCGAGGTAATGCAACAGCTTCATCACTGGTAGGTTCTTGTAATTCAGGAGATGGCTCTTTACTTCCTATTTTAAAATCAAAGTATTTCATTTAATTTATATTATGAATGAATCACTCAGAAAGACATACCTTCCGTTTCAATCTCTTCCAGATCTTCTTTCTCCATAAGATCCATAAGATATGTCTCACCTTCTTCAGTGTATGCGCGTAGGATAAAATCAGTCTTGAATAAATCTCTATGAAAAATTTAAGGAAAATTGAGAATGGAATGATGCGGTGATCACAAAACTTTCGGTTAATTGCATTGAAAAGGATACAAGTCTTTGCACGCTTGCTTCAATATTTCAATATCGTTCACTACAGGGAAATACTTTTGATAGTCTGATACAAATGTCCTTTCGGCTAAGCATTCCGTTAGAACAGCAATAAAACTTTCAGCAGGGATTAAACTTTCAGATCTATAATTGTTATGATTTTGGACAATATAAAATACTCATGTACACTAAACTACTTACGGATTTTTCAAAATGCTCTCCACATGTGTGTAAATTATATGTCGAAAGGCTTTCAACAATTCAATCCTTGCAAAATTCAGAAAATCCAAGCTCTTCGATGTTTCATCGATGGTGAAAATATTTTTATATAATAACGGAATACCGTTATCATAGAAATGTGCTATACTTTGATCAATATTCAATTCGCTGCAGAAGGTGCGGGCATCAGGATACGCCTCTAAAAATATACATATTGTCACAGCACAATCAAGTGTAAAAAGTGCCAGATCATCCAAGGAACTAACAGGTTCAGTACCCTTCTCTTGCCCTTCATTTTCTGTCTTAATTTGAATAAGTTTAAACGAATTTTGCAGATATTTTAGACCCACTTTGAGGTCATCATTATATTTTGGCTCGATTTTGAATACTGTTTGAATAATTTTCGTTAAAACGTGAATGTTCGAGTGTCCATACGCCACAGTTAGATCAAATAACATTGGAACTGATATTAGAAATTTACTATAGAGCATATCTTTCAGTTGTTCCTTTCGTATCCATTCAGTTTCAGATTCCTTATTGGTGATCATTCGACAGATTATTTTTAGCACATTGTTGAGAATCTTTAGATAAAGTGTTATCACTCGTTGGTCGGAAGTTATCGATGATATTGGAATATAATGAGGTGTTGCTTCTTGCAGAAATGATATCACGGATTCAATACTTTTTGAGTCGAATATTAAAGTAGACCAAAACCTAAACAATTGTTGGATACATTTTTTGTGTTCGTGCTATTTTACATTCATATATTTTACCTAAAGTGTTCGAGACTCAATAAATGTTCTAGGTCTTTGTTAAACCAATCTGCTTCGTTCAGCCATTCATCGATAAATGCTTGATCAAGAGATTGATCACTTCCAATTGAAATTCCTCGGTATTTAGTGTAGCATCTAGGTATGACCCAACGATTATTCTGTAATTATAAAGAGTATAATTAAGTTTTAACAAATCGACCAAAAATATATTTTTTTAAATTTTACTGTTCGAAAAATGTTAAAAATGTAAAAAGAATACTGCACATTTTACAAAGTAAATCCTATTCAAAAAATTAAGGACTCTACGATACCCAAAAACTACAGGAGGAACATGCCCTCGTCTCACCAACAACATTAGGCTAGGCACAGGTAGCCTAACGGATGAGTTGATTGCGCTCATTGAAGGATGTAGTAACCGAGCAGTCACACAAGCAAACTGCTCGAAAACCTTCCTAACTCTTATCCGAAATTTAAGTGCAGATTTAGAAAAAAAAGATTTCATTACCTCCATTCATAGTTGTAAT
Source organism: Odontomyia ornata (assembly GCA_963969285.1). Taxonomy (NCBI): domain Eukaryota; kingdom Metazoa; phylum Arthropoda; class Insecta; order Diptera; family Stratiomyidae; genus Odontomyia; species Odontomyia ornata. The sequence continues at coordinate 410,075,451 of OZ017739.1, forward strand.
TTATAAAATTTTTTTTTTTGGTTCTTTATATTAAATTTAAACATTTCCCTTTAATTAATTCTTCATGATATTTAACTTTTTTTATTATTATTTAAAATCTTTTTCATTTTTCTTTTCTCCTGTTAATTTTTTTTTTTTTAATTCAAATCTGCAAATTAAAATTTCCGACATGGGAACACGGATTTAGTGCATCCCGTCCGTGTATTGCATTTCTGAATGCAATCTAACGCGTCTGAGCGAACAGCGGGATTCAAGGTGCCGTTTGGACGGGAGGAGAAAGAAAAGATGAGGCAGTCCACGGGAGATCGGGAAGAACCACGGAGAAATCGGCGAATTTTTTGTTCGATAAGACCCTTTTGTAATTCGATAAGTTTTGTCGCCGTTTGGATTGGTGCCGTGTGAAGTTATTAACGTCGCGTCTTAGTTAATACTTGTTGGGAAAATTTCACGAATTATTTAAAAGTTGAGGTTTCATAAAGGCAACTGCAGTGCAGTGAATCATACGGTTTCAAGACACAACAAACGACAAACGTTTCTCAACTGCCTTCTATACAAGTCTGTGTAAAGGTTGACCGTCGTCGCGTCAAGCGCCGTGGTTTTCGCGATTTTAAAGGTCCGTCCATCTCGTAAAGTCCCTGACGGTTGCCGTAAAACTCGCAGGAACCCCAATCCTTCGCGCTTAAACTAAAAATTTAGCATAAATCTTCGGAGTTATCGCGATATGACCGATTTTCTTGAATAAAAGAAAGTAATCTTTGACGGCCGATGCACGTGTGTAATTCTCTGCGCGAAGCATAGTCGAGCGAAATTGAGTGGAACAATACAAAGTATGGAAAGTGAAATTCTGTGAAAATTTGACGTCGTCGAGCGATTTTCTTTGCGCGTTGACAAATGTCTTGTGTCCAATAATAATTGGGGGTTCGATTACGCCAACGATTCTCGGTGCGAATGAAGGGAAATGATCCGCTAATGAGTGCAGGAAGTGGTTTTGGTGGAGTGAAGTGTGAAAATTATCTAGCTGCTGCTTTTGCAGTGAAGATACATGTGGGTCAGGTGACATTGTGACTTTCGGGCGAGCGTGAAAGGCAATACATCGGGATCGTCGTCGCCTAGGACAACACACAACCTTCGGCACTTTTCCGCCTTTTTAGAACTTGCAAGGATTCGCATGCAAATCGCAAAGTCAGCAGGAGTTGCCCGAAATTGCGAAATTCCAAACCGAACACAATAGACACTGTCTGCGGCCTATTGTCACCAGCCGCACATAACCATTGCTGGCGGGTAGCTCCAGTTCCCATGAAAAAGAAAGTTGATGGAGTGGCTCTCGGTCCCAGATCCCACATCGAACAACGCCGCACGGATATTTACACAGGCATCAGCTGTATCCACTCCAGAAGCTGAAAGACGTCTTTCTTGAATGAGTGGAACATCTTGCTTTTCACATTTCACAATCATTGCTCAAAACGTGCGTGATATTAGCCGAGTGACGCACAATTAAAAATAGCGCAAGAAATCAGTGAACCGTCATCCTACAAACACTCATCCACCCGGTCACCGTGTGTAAACATTCAACAAGAACGCACACTTGCAAACCTCCGCGCCAGTTCTTACACACTTCTCCCCTGACCGACTGTCTCTCTTGCTAGCGGATTTGTTTGCAATCGAAAGTGTTCTATAGTCAAAAATCAAAATATCGCGTGTTTGCGACAGCACTTTGACAGCTGCGAGTGGGATTGAGCAAGCTTGGAAATTATTTTTGTTTGCAATGGTCATGATTGCCGGTAGCCAACCGTGAGCTGGGTGTGGCGAATGTCGAGCGGAATATGCGGAAAATATTGACATCAAATCTATGTATAATGAATGCTTATTTTGTCTGCAACTTGTAGTGCTCGGCGTTGTTTAATTTATGGAGAACTATTTACCAATTCCAAGGAATTTCAATCGGCGACTGAACATGTAAATTGGACGTAAACTAGTGGAAGAAAAGTCGCAAGGCAAAAAAAATTAAACGCACAATGGACAAGCTCGAACGACTTTCAGTTGAGGAGCTGCAAAAGCGCTTGTAAAATAGGCATGTTAAAGGAAGAGGGCAATGTGCTCCTCTAGATAAAATACCAATTTATTCGAGCTGCAGATTGAAATACGCTTGGCATTTCAAGAACGGCAATTATTGCAAATTATATCTTTTCTGAAGACTGGGACTTATTTGAGTATTAGTGCATGTGTCACTTTTCGTGTAGAAGCGTATAGCAGCGTGACTTTTTCAATTTAGTGAACGGAATGTTTGAGAATTTATCTAAAGATAAACAGCGAGCTAAAAAGGACAAAGTTTAGCATCGATTCGAGTCGTCTTGTAGAGCACTCGTTGCTAGTATACGCGTATGTGTATTGATTTGGGTGTCATGTAAGAATACTTTATTTTCATGTTAATTAACTTTTAAGATAAAGATTCTTTATGTTGCCACAATCGTAAAATTTACGCCGCAAATGTGATATTGAACCGATATAAAATTGGCGGAAATGATATACTGGTATGATCGACAATCCTTTTGACGCGTAAGTGTAAATCACGTGAAACCGTTTAGCTACGATGATTATGTTTGCGGCACATGCTTATATTTAAACTATGTTTTCCCTTCAATGAACCTCCACTTAGTAGCGTTGCAACTCCGGACCTCCCAACTGAGTGGCTTGACATGACTACTCAGTGCATCAACTCCATGCGAACACCAATTCAAAAAGAAATTGATGCGTCACTTGTCTTGTCCATGGGAGCTTATTTCTCGCCTGATACCTTTAACCGTCCAGGTTTTGCGGAAACCTTCTTCAAGGCTGCCAGTGAAGAGCGTGAGCATGCTCGACATTTAATTCGGTTACAATTTCATTAAATGAGAAAACAAAATCTGTATTTTTTCAAAGAAATATTTCATTGTATGAAAATCATATTTTCAAAATTCACTTTTTAAAAAAATTAATTTCATCAACATGGTTTTTTTTAGGGTTTTGTAAAATAATTTTACAAAACCCTACTAGTTTCGCGACCAGTCTGTCCGTCTGTCCGTCTGTCCGTCCGTCCGTCCGTCCGTCCGTCCGTCCGTCCGTCCGTCCGTCCGTGTGTCACAGCAGTTTTTCTCGGAAACTACTTAAGCTAGAAACATCAAATTTTGTGTGTAGGTGTAAAGTGGTGATCTCTTCAAAGTTCAACTACAAAAAAATTTTATAAGGTATTTAAGGGGGGTCTCCCCATATAGGAGAGTGACCCCCCGAAAAAAAAATTTCATTGAAGGTAGCCGATATGGGTATCAAATGAAAGGTCTTAATGAGAACTTTTCAAAACAGGTCTTAGTTTGGCAAAGTTTGCTTCGAGGGGCGCATAGGGAGGGGAAATGTACGAAAAATTTGTGTCCCCCCCCCTCGCGATTGGACACCTGTGATCCGAAAAATCTGAAAAAAATCAGGGATGTAGGCCTTGATGAGTACAACAACAACAAATACGTGAGAAGTCGCAATTCACTCAACTTTGTTAGTAATAGTATGATTTATCGATTTTATGTTTTCTTGAATAAAATCTTAACGGTACCCTTAAATTCAATGAAATTCAGTACGTAGATGCCTATTTATAAGGTTAATCTTTCCTGAAAGTTTCATAAAGATTGAATCATATTTAGCGAAGTTATAGCGGTTTGAATTTTCCTGTATTACTATGGAACAATATGCGCTGCATTTATTACTATGGCAACATATGGCTATGGAACAACATGCGCCTTTTACCGACTCAGACACTACAATTTTGCTAGGATTTGCATGAAAATTTCAGGAATGATAGGTGTCATGTATATCTTTGAGAATCGGTTCAGTTAGTGGTATCAGTAATCGTAAAACAAAATAGTGGCTGTTTTAAATGCGAAGATTGAATAATTTTGAGTTATTTTTTCCCAACTTCAACGTTTAAGGTGCATGCTTTGAACACATGATTCAATTGAATGAATGACTGAAGATGAGTACCTACAATTAATGCTCATAAGTGAAACAAGTCAAGGAGGTGGGAGAGAGCTCCTAGCAAAAGGGTTTTGTAACCATTCTAGGATTCGAAAAAATTGGCCATTGATCGATGATAACAGTACAGGAGAGTGGCCCCTGAAAAAAAAATTCATCAAACGTAGCCGATATGAGTATGAAATACAAGTTTTCATGGGAGCTTTTCAAAACAGTTGTTGAACTGTCAGTTTTTGCTTCAGTGGGGACACAGGGGGGGGGGGGGGGGGGGGGTTGTAAATACATGAAAAATGTGTTTTCTCCGTTGCGGATGGACATCTGAAATAATTATCAAGGGAGATATTTATGGGTATAACAATACCAAAACCTCAGAAGTCGAAATTCGTTCAACTTTGTTAATAATAGTATGAGCTTCGTATTTCATACTTTCTCCAATAAAATCGTCTTTGACATATTTCTTGATTTGATTCGATCTGCGTGACTGCAGTTTGTTAATTTGAATACAAAACCCTTCTGACATGAGCGTAGGTCTGTATACCCAACTTGTTTATATATTAAGGTTTTTCGTTTCCTTAGGCTTTGATATTGTTGAAGTTATTATTTAAAAAAAAAAACAAACAAACCAAAATTAATTTCTAAAATGTTACAGTACCATATTGTGATTTGCTTTCTTATTGTTTCACTACATTTATGAGCGCCATTCCATTGCAATAATCATATTTATATACGTTAACATTTAATCAAAGACTGTAATGTTTAATTTAAATGAATAAGAAGGATATGTAGCCAAGGATCGACTAATTTTCAAAACTTTTTGAAGCATTAGAAATTCTAATCATTCTTCTCAGAGGAGATAGTAAATATGGAATGTTTTTATGTGTCAATTTAAAAAAAAATACCTTCAATTGTTAAGAAAATTGAATTAATGTAACTAATGGACGAATAATAATATAATGAATAAATTTCATATGGGTTACGTATAATTTTTTTCACAGCCAATTATATTAATTTCTCTTTGTAAATTGTATTCCAAACATTTCCATCCCATAATTACTAAAATAAATGGATTGTTAAAATTTGAAAACTCGGTCTTTCCTTTTCTTTTAGCCTGATCGGGTATAGGACCCGCATCGATGGCAGGCTCCTCCGCTAAAATGGGCTAGCCATCGGGCGCGCTCTTTCCTTTTCGCTTAACAGGGGCTCTTGCCGTGTAGAGTGGCCTTCCGCTCGTGTGTTCTTTTATGACATAGGATTATGTGATTTCATTGCATAACGCTATGGCATAAATCGGTCACGTTTGTATTCCTCATTTGAGGGAAAGAGTCATGCAAATTATGTTTGTATGAGTTTTTCACTCAAATGGGAAATACATGGCCACGTCTACGTTTGGATCTTGATCCGGATGGGAGGGTGCGAGGGGGCACCGCTCCCATCTGGATACCCCACTCTTATTTGTGGGCCATAAGTATCGTCGGTAACGATGAAGTCTCCGTCAATCCGACCGTTTTTGCCCGGCTCAATTTGTTCTTCGCACAAGCATTGCAACCCTTAGTAGGTTACCTCGGCCTCGACACCAGTCGATCGGCATTTTTACATGTTTAATTCGTGAGTGCGAATTTTTTTTTTTAGTGGGTCCTTGTGCTAGCCTGCCAGCGCATTCACGCGGCTCCAGACAAGGCCAAATCTCGGCGGATACTACCGAGGCAGCAGACCATCGCTGCAGTCCTTTACGGACAATTAACTATACCTAATTCACTACAAGGAGTTTGAGAGTCAGAACCAGACTGTGACCAGTAATCTAGATTTATATTTAACAAAATGAAAGTATTAATAAATATATTACTTACTTATTTACAGTTAATAAGAGATTAAAAGAAATGCTGCTCTTAATAACAAAAGGTATAAGAGTTAGGCAAATGGTGTGGTCTGCAGCAAAAGTCGGTCATTGTGTATGTGCATTCCAGCGACTCTGGAATCGTTCGTCTATAATCCAAATATCTTGGCAGAATCGTTCGCCGTATTCTATACTGACCTGACCGATATTTTCAGGAAAATGATCGAAATCGCTATTAAGGGAGTATACTTTACTGCTCATGTTCTATCCAATCTTGGAGGTCATCAATTCTACATGGTGGATCCAACAAAACTGCTAGCACTAAAGAATCAAATAGTAGCGCGAAGTTTGGTGAAGATCGGTGATGACAACTGGGTGCAGATAAGACTGATGCATGTTTCGGAGAGGAAAGTGAAAGTTACGGAAGGTGAATTGCTGGGAAGCTGTCAGCCTATTGCGTCAGTAGCAGCGTTGGTTTTGCCAGACAAATCAAATGGGGCGATGGCAGTTGGATAGGATATGGCCGAAACAGAGACAAACCAAATAAAACCAGGAATCATTTTTCGACAGAAAAACTATCTCGTGCTGTACAATCAGCGAGATTAGAGATGTATTATACTCCCCAATGATACTGCTGGCGTATAATCTGACTTGATTTTTTAAGATCTTTAAAAATATTTTGTACGCCGTACAAAGTAGTGATATGCCTCTATAGTTTTCGCATTGTAGCTTGTCACCTTTTTTGTGGATAGGGAATATAATTGATTGGCTCCACTCGTTCGACATATGTTCTTGTTTCCAAATGTGCTGGATGATTTTATGAATGGTGTTCTGAACGGTCCTGCCACCATATTTAATGAGACCCACTGGAATCTCATCGATACCGGCGCTTTATTATTCTTTTGAGCTTTGATGATGGAACAAACTTCATCCAGAGTAGGTGAGGCTAGTGGAAGCTCTCCGAGAATATCTATAGGCTCCGATATTCTGGAGCTGTGCGGAGGATTAAGGAGGTTCTTGAAATATGATGTCCATCTTTGCTTAATCCTGTTTTCATCCGCGATGATGTTGCCGATGTTATCACGGCAGAGCGTGGTCGGGGGCTTATAACCTCGTTTCAGGCTTTTCTCTACTTTGTATGCTTGTCTTGTGTTGTTGCTCGCTAGACTTACATCGATGCTTCTTAATTGGTCGTCATAGTATTTTCTTTTTTTTTCTTAATTCTAATTGTCTTATTCGCTAATCATCTGAGATTTTCATAATGTTCTCTCTTCGCCCTGGTTGCCCTAGCTAAATATTCTTTGTACGCCTGATTCATTTTATCTTACGCATTCTGGCACTCATCATCTAACAAATCATTTCTTTTACACCGGGCTTGATGTCCGATCGTCTAGTCTGCTACGTTCTTATTTGCCGCTTTCACTTCCATCCATAGCTCGTTGCTTACTTTCAGCGGTGTATCTGATAGGATGGGAGCTAGCTGGTTGTCGACGTTGGTTTTGTGTGTTGCCATCCTGTGATACCCGGGTCATATTGAAACCTATCCCTAATTTTTAACACAAATAAACAACAACACTAAATATATGCCCCCTTATACCGATGGCCTAATCATTGTCTGGGTGGCACACCTGAGGAAACGACGAAATGTGAAGTGCAGGTCGCACGAGCGTTGTGCGACGAAGAAAGTGTGATCGAGAGAGTGGAAGGGAATGGAGGTTTTTTAAAAAAAAATTGCAATAATGAGCAGAAACTCAAAAAATAAATATCGAAAAACACACTAACAGAAAATAAACACGAATAATTTAGACATTGTCATTCAGCCACCAATGCCCAGATTGCTCCGTCTAAGCTCGACCAGCTTCAACGAATCTAGCAAATGAGTATCTCCATTGGAATCGTTGGTCTCGTGAACTCAAATTTAGAGGATATTTTATCTTCCTATCGGTGGCCCGTTTACATAGGTATGTGATATATGATTGGGACGCCGTCAGAATCAAAAACATATCGAGTTATGTCCAAATACACGAATGCTTCTGGAGTAACGAAGCCAGTAGCGAGACAAGTCTCAATATACCCGTCTGTAGGGTGGAACGGCTGTGAAATCCAGAGGTTTTCGCTCGCAGTTAGAGATCTTGCGATATCATTCCGAAGAAGTCTCAATATGAAGATATCGACTCTTGTCACTTTAGCAGTTTGATAATTTTTTTTATTCGATATAAAGTGTTTCCAATCCGTCTCAGGCTTTTTGTACAAACCAGTACATGCACGAAGACATGTCCTTTCGAAAACGCTTAATCTTTCCATAGTATTAGCACTCTGGTTGTACCAGATCTGACATCTATATGTCAAAACTGATTTAACCAGGGTCATGTAACAGATCATTTTGACCTTTTGATCAATATATCTGGAATGAAAGCGTTGTCGAAGTGCCATGACTACTTTTTGTGCTTTAGAGCAAGATTTTGACATGTTCAGTATAGTGCAGATACTGAACGAGATAAACACCGACGTATCGAACTCAGGATTTATGTGGAACCCGTTCTGAACTACCCTCGCCAGTCATAATGTGGAAATCCTTCCAAACACGTTTCAGGTCTTGACTGACCTCTGCAGTGTTGTCCGAAATAAAATTGTTACGCACTTCTGCGTATTGATTTTCATTCGCCAATTGTCAGTGTAGAGTTGCACATCATTGGACATTTTTTGAAGATTGCTCTGAACTATTGTAGCTTTTCGGCAGTCCGTATGGATGATCAGATCATCAGCAAACGCTACCACTGATTGCGTTGGCGAGACGTTAAAATCAAAGCATTCAATAGCCTGCGTGTGAATATTGAGAAAAGCAGAGGCGCAGTAACTGTTCCCTACTGTAGAATATTCAAGACATTGAAGTCGCGCATTGTCGTCAGATTTTCATCAGTTACAACAAATGATTTCCCGTATAAAATATTGCACATCATGGCGACAAGGTGTCTGGGGAACCAGTCCTGAAGGAGTTTAAAAACAAGGCCATCTAGCCACACCGTATCTAAGGCTTTCTCCATATCAATGAGATAATCACCAACATATTCTCTTTTATTTAGTTTCCAACATATGCCTGAGGGTACTTTCGGTATCCCATATATGGTGGAATACCTGACACGAAAACTAAATTGGCAATTCGGCATTAACTCATATTTCTCAATGTGGACGTTTAATGCTTTGTTTAGTATCACTTCAAATACCTTGCTGATGTCAGGCAGCAAACTGATTGGGCGATAGCGATTCTGTTCCTGTCTTCAAGATCGGAAATACCTTTTTCCACTCATTTGGGAAATATGAATTGCTTAAGATGTTGCTGAACAATATCCAATAATTCCTATTAGTAACCTCAGGCAAATGTCGGAGAGCTATATTTAGAATACCTGCCAAATATGAAACACAAGTCTTCATAGCTGACAAAATAATCAAAAGATTCATGCTCGGTATGAGGTCAGATGTCAACGTTTCACTGAAGTGAAAGAGATTCGCCGTTCAGGTTTGATTTGAAGTCGGAAACATTTGCTTCAACGACCTCTGAAAATATTTCATTTCCTCTCTCAGGGTTTGGTAGATGAACCAATTCTAAATGTGTTCCGATCAGGGCAAGTTTCTGTAATCCATCACATATAATCCTGTTTCCATTTCTATTCGGAGTCGTACTATCAATTTCGATATCAGCTCTATCGAGAAGATTTATCTCATCACTAGCGACTTCAAGATTCGATACCTTCACTCGAGACTTCGTGCGTAATAAACTATTCACTTTCGTGAAAATGCCATCTGGATCCTGTGGGCTAACACCTCGCAGTTTTTCCGCCCTTCATTGCTGACCTCACTTCTGAAGTATGAACGGATTAAGTTCCGGACATTCTTCAGGTGTAATTTCAACAAAGCCAACGAGGGATGGTTGTAGTCCAAAAATCGCCGATAAATATTGTTAACGCGTGTAAGAAGAAGGTTTTTCAATATTTTCGACCTTGCAATGGTTGGTGTTTATTTAGAAACCATTGCACAAGAGTTGCCATCCTCAGAAGGAGGATATTACTTCTGATAATCTCGATTAAACTTCTTTTGAAACTTTTCCCAGTCTGTTTTTTTGTAATCATCCCTTTGATGATTGATTTCCATCACGATTGCGTTATGGTCGTGAGGAAGCACCTGTTGGGAGCTCCGACCCATATATATTGCACCTGTGTTCAATTTGGTTCTCTGTTATCCACGATTTCAGGGATACACCTCTTGGATTATTGGTGGCGTTCAGCCATGATATATGCTTGGCGTTCAGGTTACCAGTAAGAATATAATAATTATGCAGCCTGTTCAATTCGAGTATTTCCTGCTTGAGCTTGAGAACAGTTCCACAAGTTGCGTAGGCAGAGATAACGAAGAGGTTATCCACACTGGCAGTGAGAAATTGATAACAGACACTTCAAGAGATTCAAAGCTTTTGATTTCGACTTTTTCAATATTTTGGAAACAAGAGGGTCTTCGAACCATTATCCAGGTGCAACCTCCCCTATCAACTATTACCCTATCGTTTCTAACGAATTCAAAATCCTTGAATGTCATGGAGTGCCATGAATTGAAGTGGGTTTCAATTAGAAGCATGATGTTGGGCTTTTGCTTAACAATGAATTCAAGGAGATAATCACGCCGATGTATAGTAACAATGGAGTTGGCATTGATCGAGATGAGACGAATCCTATCCATGGGAATGTGACTGGATGACAAATTATTTTGAGACATTTGAAACCCCTAAACGATGAAAAAGAAGATTAATTTTCGTATCTTGTTTATCGATTCTGTCCGATAAAAAATTTTGAGAAGCAGCTCATTATTGCCACTTACATTATTTACACTAAATACCGCGTTTTCTGCTGGTCCTCTAGCGGCGAGTGAAAATGATACTCCGGGCTTGACGAATTTCGGAGCTAAGACACTGCGGTCTAGTTGTATTTGCTTTGGGACAAATTTTACTCTCGCATCTTGATATCGAGAGGATCCTCGATATGATGCCGGCTGACCAAAAACACCGCAGTTAACACAGTACCAATTTGCACTCACCGGGAGCATGCACGTCCTTGCATTTTACGCATCGATAATGCATAGCGCAGTTGGAAGCCGATTGACAAAATCGTTGACACCGATAACACTGGTTGACTTCTCTTTTCTGGAGGCGTTCCCACCTCACCACTCGGAAGTTCAAGTATCTTATTTGTTGAAGAGCACTTGGACTGCTCTTATTTGAAATCTGCACTAAATAAAGTGGTAATTTTTTTTTCTACCATCGACCTTTTTGTCAGGGACGTTTTAACGGAAATAAATTCAATTCCTGGTGCTGCTTCCTTGAGCACTTGAAGAAGATCGAAGGTATCTTCTCCGTAGTCCAAGCCCTGCAACAAAAAGGTCTGGTTCTTCTCACTTTTCGGGCTATATGTGAAGTGTGGAACCTCCCCAGAATTTAGAGCGTTTTGAGCTGATTTGATTTCGTTCTGATTGTTAACTTTTTGGCATTGATTCTTTTAATCTCGAAATTTGTTAATTTATTTTCGGCTGCCAATAGCCGAACCATGTCCTTTCCGCTTTGACCGAACACATTAATTGGCGGAACTTTCACTGTATTTTTGGCAACTTTTTGTGAAGGACCAGCAGAACTGCGAGCTGGTTTCTTCTCCTTATTTTAATTTTTTAAATAAAGGATCAAATCATCATTGTTATTTTGACTAACATTATCTCCAGTACTTTCGTCAACGTCCATTTCTTATTGGAGTCCGTCCAGCGTAGTTCTGGCTGTCGTTAGCGCCTCCTGCATTTAGTATATCTTCTGGGATGACTTGTTTGACAGCTTTCTATTGGCCTTACCGGTTCTGCATCATGAGTTTTCTTCGCTCTCTTGTACATGTCTTCGAACGTTTTCTGTCGTAGTTTCAATTCTTGAATTTCAGCTTGAAGTCGACTCACTTCTTGTTTTTCTTCGACTACTTAAGTCTTACGCCCGCCATCTGTGGAGTCCTGGTTACTCGTGTGTCTTCTTTTATTGATACTTGCCGCCAATTTCGAATTGCTACTCTCCCCGGCGCCCCCAACAGAGAGAAGCCGTCGGGCTCCTCTATACAGCAATCCCGAGTTAGTCTTTGGTTTATTTGCTTTTGTTGATTTGCTTTTGACTGACTTGTAGAAGAATAAATTTAATTTTTTGAAACCGACTTTTGTGAAAAATTAATTAATTTTTAAAATTAATGACAGGAGCTATTAAAAACACGTCTACACGCAACGAGTGCTAGACGTAGAATTTCTTTGGTGGTTTCTTTTCCCTTGTTGAACGTTAGTTTGCCAACTAGTTGTTCTAACGACTGGATCCTAAGTCTGAGTTTCTCATTTTCCCTCTCATACTTCTCCACTTTGGCGTTGCTATCGAATTTTCGTTTTAGCTTTTTCTCGCCCGTCATCGTTGGCGATGAACACGATCGTTGTTGTTGATGGTTGAAGCCATCGGGCTCCTCTATCTCGTTGCTTTTGCAGCGAGATTAGAGGGAATGTTCAAAAAACTGGTACTTCCTTTGAATACCTTTCCGCTTTTTGATGTTTCTTCAGAAAAGAAACTTCATGTATTCGATAATTTTTCGAAGAATTCAACGGTGATGATTTTCAATTAAAAAATAAGTTTCAACTGACTTTTGTAAAAAATTAACTAATTTTTAAAATTATTGACAGGAGCGATTAAAAATACGTCTATATGCAACGAATGCAAGACGTAGAAACCAGTAAATCAGGTCAATACATGAATGCTGCTTTATTTAGATTCGCATATCATTAATTTTTTGCCTTAAACTCTTTATAAAATTAAGAGTTGCGTGCTACCAGTTCTATCTTTACTTTCAACATCAACCCGTGTCAGTAAAATTCTGCGACACTTGGAACAGATGCGGTCCTCATTTGTTTATTGTTTTATTTTTTTTTGTTTGTTAAGAAATAAGCCTAGATATTAATATGTACCACGTTTTCTCTACGCCCGCTTTGTCAGCAAAATTGCAGGAATAAAATAACTTATTAAGATTAAACTGCTCGAAACATTCTACGGTGCAGAGGAGAAGAAATGATAATCAGTAACTAGAAGCACTTTAGTCTTCCCGGAAAAGACTTCGTTGCTACTTTTAGGTAGTGCTTTCGCAATGGTACTCGTTCTCTGCAACGAAATAGTCATTGTGAATTTGAATTTTTTCTTCTATTGGTCGAATCTTTTCTTTTTTGTTTTTACTTTTCATTGAATTGGGCTTTTTGAAAAAGTTTTCAAAGTTGGGGCCGCGTTTAGTTCTTTCTCTAATTCTCTAGCAATAAGAACTACAATGAGGACCAGGAATGTTCAAGTAAAATTGATCATTTTTCAGCATCAGAAGACCTTATTATAGCACTTTTCCTTCCAGTTTATTCGTTTCGGCTCACTTGGATTTACATATTTATCTGAATTTTAATCAAAACAATGACCTACCAAGGCTGGAATTTTAAGTTGGACACCGTTCTCTTTCATATGGAAACTTAGCTCGTGTAACGGCAACTTATTAGGATTCTAGAAAATAAATTGTATTACTTGATAGTTTTTCCTCTTGAAAATTTCATCTTACCTCAAATTCCGCTTTGCACACCATCTTCGCTTAGGCTTAAATATTTTACAGCAACGAAGTCCACGAAATAAGTACATGTACCAGCAAGGAATTAAACTGTCAAAATCAGCTGTTTCTTATTGAAAGCCAAATTCAACGAACCGATTGTCAACCGTCATTAAGCAATGATACCGAAATTACAATTAAATGAGTCCTTATTTAACATAACGACTAGTTTAACTTTGAGTAATTTGGTATTATACTTTTGTTATTTACTATCAAATGGAGATCAAATAACTAATAGTTACCGATGCTGCGATAAACCATCGATTTCCAATTTAATCTTCAACCGGTTTTGTCCCGGCTAAATTTTGACAGCGTCTAATTGACACGGCACCACTTTCACTTTCCACTTGAATTTGATTACAGTCACATTCATCATCATCATTCAACTTTGTTCAACAAACCTATCGCCATTCAACTTTGCTAACGTTTCTTAGTGAACTGTCAACGTTGCAAGATATATCCCCTGTGGGTGCTTTTGGGTTCCATCCTTTTTGTGTGTTAATTACTGCCAGAATTGCAACGCTAAATATCTTCCTGGTTTGAGGATGCATCAAAAATTATCTGGAGAAATATCAACGTAGCAAAATGACACAAAGTATGTTTACATCATTGTTTCTAAACTATTTGGAGTTGTTCTTTAAGTGAAAGTTTCTCTTCCCAATTTCCTCCATAGAAAATGCCAACAACAAAAACCTCAAATATGTGAGCCTGGTAACCTTGACCCTGCAAAATGCTCTCCTGGGACTTAGCATGCGATACTCAAGAACAAGAGCCGGCGACATCTTTATCAGCTCCACAGGTAGGAAAAGTTCTAGTAATTTTTGGGTAAATTTATTACAATTATCCTTAAATGATCTCTTATAAAGACGCTTCCGGTGGTTAGGAATGCACTTCATGGCCTAGTTTGCATAGCTCAAAATACCGGTATTGAATAGGAGTAATTTCCTAGACAAGCCAATTACGAAGAGGTACAGCGTTATCATGTAAACAATGGCTTAGATGCAATCTTATCATTTATTGTTTTCCGGTTCTTGTTTCGAAATAAGATAAGAAAAGTTATTTTTGCTATGAATTTATGATTTGGTAAATGGTCTAATATTATTGCAACGATGGAATACATAAACGGCGATCAGGAAGTGGCTATTTATTTTCTTGTGTAAGAATGACCTAATTGCATAGATTAGATGTACTTTATGGCGCATTTGCTCGCGGTCATTATTAGCATATGGTGTATTTTTAGAAATTAAAACACGCGCTTGAATAGTGAAATGGTAAAGAGCCCGTAGCAAATAAAACTGTTCGGTAATATCGAACTGTTTCTTGTGTTTTAAATGAAAGAAATATCAAATTCATTAAATTGAATTTGTGTAAAATAGGTACACACATCAACCTTATTTCTCTTTATTTACTTCTCATACTCTCCAACAGAGCTTCACTGCCTGTTTGATGTTCAACTATAATCCTACAAAGCTTGCACCCTCAGTTCCCTTTATGACTCGTTTTCAATATCTCCTCCGAGTTTCCAAATCCGCGCGGCACAGCCTGCAAAGATCCGAAACTCACTCTTGCCGAGTTTAATGCATGATTTATACTTTTTAACATTATTGGCCCAGAAAACGCTTTTAAAGTTCTTTATTTTGTATGACTTCTCCAGATTTTGATGTTTTTGGTATTAATATCTCCATTTCTTCCACTCTCCCCATCACTCTTATGATTTCGCACTACGTGGCGAAACTAACTTCCCTCTATGTTTCTCATGCAATGTTTATGCCTTGGTTTACAAGTATACAAGTTGGATAGACAGACCTACGCTCATGTCAGAAGGGTTTTGTATCCAACTTCTAAGAAATGCAATCACCAGCAACAAATAAAGTCAAGAAATATGTCAAAGAGCTGTGCACGTTTAAAAGAATGTTTTTCTATTTTCAACGGTCGCGATTTTGTTGCAAACCATCAAGAATCACTCAAATCATGTATTCCCACAAATATTAATGTTATTGACCTTATTTGAAAATTTCAAGAAAATCAAATCAAAACTGCAGTGACTGATTCGATGGAAAGTCCATAAAATACCAAAATCATGTGTTATTGTTGTTGTAATTGGAGAAATTTCAAATTTTTCGTGTATTTCACCCCTTGAAGCAAAAAGTGTCAAATTAAGACCTGTTTTGAAAAGTTCTTATCAAGACCTTTCATTTGATACCCATATCGGCTACCTTTGATGAATTTTTTTTTCGGGGGCCACTCTATATGGGGAGACATTTTAAAAAAAATATTTTGTAGTTGAAATTTGAGGAGAGCACCACTTTACACCTGCATATAAAATTTGATGTTTCTAGCTTAAGTAGTTTGCGAGAAAAAATGCTGTGACACACGGACGGACGGACGGACAGACAGGACGCGATTTTAGTAGGGTTTTGTAAAATTATTTTACAAAACTCTTAAAAATACTGCTGCCATATCATACGAGGGTGAATCAAATATAGGGTTTTCTATTAGGGACATAACAATTTCGTATCTTTATATTGTCGCGTGTTATTGGTTCGCGGCCAATAACTTTAATGTTCCGGGAAAGTGAAAACGCAATGTCTTTTAATTTAAGTTAAAAGAGTTTATTTAATTAAATAAAATGCACAATAATCAGTTAACACTTTTCACTAATTTTAATTTTCACTATGAAAAATCTAACACTTGTCCATAAATTTCTTATCGCAATTGTCTTCTAAATCACTTCACTATTACGAGAATCACTTTTCTACTACTCGAATAATATCGCTTCCCACACACAATCGCAGTTCTTATCGCGGTCGAATGAATGATCATCCCCCCATTCATTCAGCTCGCCTTTATATAGGGTCTCTACCTATTCACCCATTTCTCGTTTATTGGCGAATGTTCTACCGAGAGGTACCTGGTAGATTCGAGCAAATTCATGAATGGAGTGACGTCACTTGCAGATGTTGATCATGCTTGTTGGGTTCTCGTGGTTTCGAGTGAATTCGTGTTCTTCATTGTTGTGAAAACAATTGCGACAGTAGCTCGCAGAATAATTTGTACATGTAACACTGCCCCCACCTCAGTTCTTTTCGCCCCGAAAAGATGTGTCGCCAATTGTAGTCAATTCTCCCTGGATGTAATATGGAGCAAGACGGTCTAGATGCACGATTTTCATTTTGGCTCTCGGTTTACGGTGTTCCTGTATGCGATATACGACGTCGTTGATTCGCTTTGTGACTCGGTATGGTCCCTCCCAGTTATGTTGCAACTTTGGAGACCTACCCTTTCGCCGTTGCGGGTTATATAGCCACACCAAGTCATCTTGCTGGAAGCCAGTAGAATTAGCCTTTAGATCATACCTGGTCTTCATGCGGTCAGTAGCCGATTCGAGGTGTTTTCGCACTGTCCGATGTATCTGGTTCAACCGTTGTCTTAGATCACTTGCGTACTCCGAGATCGTTTGGGGTTTCTCGGGGGGTGTTCCAAACTTTATATCAGCTGGCAGACGAATAGTCTTTCCAAAAATGACTTTGGCTGGGACTTGGCCCGTCGATGCATGTTCGGCAGCTCTGTACGCCATCAAAAATAGTGGGATATGTCGGTCCCAGTCCCTTTGGTTCTCGTCAACCATCTTGGCAAGGTGTTTATTGAGCGTGCCGTTGAAACGTTCGACCATTCCATCGGATTGGGGATGCAGCGGTGTTGTCCTCGTTTTCCGTATTCCGAGCAGCTCGCACATTTCGCCAAAAACCAGTGACTCAAAGTTTCGGCCTTGATCCGAATGTAGTTCGCAAGGCACACCGTACCTACTGACCCAATTTAACACTAGCTGTTCGGCTACAGTAGTTGCTTCCTGGTTGGGAATGGGGTAGACCTCGGGCCACTTGCTGAAATAATCGGCTACAACGAGCGTGTATCGATTTCCCCATTCAGATTCAGGAAAGGGTCCAGCGATGTCAACAGCAATCCTTTCGAATGGCACGCCTACGTTATAGGTTTGCATTTGTCCTCTCAGTCGTCGCTTTGGGCCTTTGACGGAAGCGCAAATTGTGCATCTGCGACACCAGTCCTCTACGTCTTCTCGAGCGTGGAGCCAGTAGAACCGTTCCCGTAATTTCGCTAAGGTCTTGTTAACACCAAGGTGGCCTCCCGAGGATCCTTCATGCATTTCCTTAACCACATCGTGGATTCGGCTTTTGGGAAGTATAGTTTGCATCCTATAGGAGCTACCATCCGCCGTTTCCCATTTCCGCTTGAGTACGCCACCCTCCACCTGAAGGGAGTTCCATTGTGCCCAATAGCTTTTCAGGGTTGCGCCATGCATTGAAACGTCTTTCCACTCAGGTCGCCCAGTCGTCTCCTTCCATACGAGCAATGGTCCGATGTCTTCATCGGCTAACTGGGCATTTCGAATTTCCTCCGATGACCAACCTGCATCGAATTCGGCCGTTATCACTCGCAGATCAACGGGCGGCTCCTTTTCCTCAATCCGTTGGCAATGTTTGCAGTTAGCTGGACATGGATGACGAGATAGGGCGTCAGCAATTCCATGAACTCTGCCCTTGTGAAGCAGTTGGGGCCTCACTAGGTCTGGTCGGATCGTCGATCGGGTTGCACCAGTGTCGTTTGTTAGGGTGCATTGTTCTTCATCAACTTGACCAGGAAGGCATCTGTCTGCTTCTCCACGATGTTGCCTTGGCACGGTGCTGGGGATGTCGATACTCCTAGCCAACGTTCGCCCCACGAAGTTGGCCCTTGCAGTTTGATGGGCCTCCATTCTAGGCTCCTGACACGGTCTGGATCTCCACCACCCTGGACAATAGCTCGGTCTTCTTCCCTTCTTGCAGTCTCTTTGCAGGTGCCCTTTTTCCCCGCAATTCCAGCATCTAGGCGCACCATTCACCTGCAGCTCTCGCTCAATTCCCACGCGCTCACACCTGCAATTATCTGTCACTACCTCGCGAACCCGGGCAGTGGTACGGGTCACATTTTTGGCTGCCTCAAAATTTAAACTATAAGCCAATGCATCCTTGACTGTTTGCTTTTGAGCTAACCGCACGGCTTGTTGCAATTCCTTGTCCTTTAAGGCGCTGATGAATGCTTCTGCTGCTACGTCATCTCGATGTTCTGGGTCGTACGCTGGGTAAGCCAAGAGTGCCAGTCGCTCAATGTCTTGTGCTAGCTGCTGCAAGGTTTCGCCAGACTTCTGCATCCGATGCCGTACCTGTGCCCGGTAAATCTGCTTCAGATGATCGTCTCCATAACGCATGTCCAGCGCATTCATTATAGCAGCCGGGTTTGAATGCAGCTCAACGGGGATAGTCTGCAAAAGCTCGGCAGCTGGGCCTCTTAGAGCAAGAATTAACGCAGTTGCTCGTTCCTGCTCATTCCAGTGATTTATCCTAGCGGCTGCTTCAAACTGGATTTTGTAAATAGTCCAGACCGTTTGCCCGTCGAATATTGGTGCTTGCACATTCCTAGATGAGCTTTGCGCTGCGGTTATAAGCGGGGCTGGTGAAGTAGTTACTACTGCCTTCGCTGCTTCCAATTCTTTTTTCACTTTTTCCATCTCATGGTTCATTCTCTTTTCGACCTGGCTGACCTTTTCCTCGACCTGGTAAACCTTTTCCTCGACGCCTTTAATTTGTTTGTTCAGGCTGCCGAGCTCCGCTTTTATTTCGGTGGACTGTTTTTGAAAATCTGCCTTGATTTCGATCGCTTGTTGGTCTAGCTTCGCTGATTGTTCATTTAGCTTCGTTGATTGTTCATCTAGCTTCGCAGTCAGACTCGATGACATCAGCATTAACATTTGCATTAGCGCATTTTCTGGCTCCTTTGATTTTAGTGTTTCTACTTCTCCACCTTCTGCGCCTTTTTCCGCATCTGAGAACTCACCCGAATCCAGATTCCCGCCTTTCGACTCGATCGCGTCACGCAAGCGTGCAATCAGTATGGCCTTTGTACCTTTTGTAGCCAGATTTCGTTGTTCCAACTCCTCTTTGAGCTCCGATATGCTCAATTGATTAATTTTGAGATGTAAATTTCCTGGCATTTTTATTGTTTCGGCTATTTTTCCACGTTAATTTTCACAATTGTGCACTTTAAAACTGTTTAAACGTTTTCACTTCCAAAATTTTTCTTTCTCACTTCTTGACACCATTGTCGCGTGTTATTGGTTCGCGGCCAATAATTTTAATGTTCCGGGAAAGTGAAAACGCAATGTCTTTTAATTTAAGTTAAAAGAGTTTATTTAATTAAATAAAATGCACAATAATCAGTTAACACTTTTCACTAATTTTAATTTTCACTATGAAAAATCTAACACTTGTCCATAAATTTCTTATCGCAATTGTCTTCTAAATCACTTCACTATTACAAGAATCACTTTTCTACTACTCGAATAATATCGCTTCCCACACACAATCGCAGTTCTTATCGCGGTCGAATGAATGATCATCCCCCCATTCATTCAGCTCGCCTTTATATAGGGTCTCTACCTATTCACCCATTTCTCGTTTATTGGCGAATGTTCTACCGAGAGGTACCTGGTAGATACGAGCAAATTCATGAATGGAGTGACGTCACTTGCAGATGTTGATCATGCTTGTTGGGTTCTCGTGGTTTCGAGTGAATTCGTGTTCTTCATTGTTGTGAAAACAATTGCGACAGTAGCTCGCAGAATAATTTGTACATGTAACAATATGAACGCACTCTTAAACTTTTTTAATTTATTTTCAATGTCAAAAAGTCAACATTTTTATCATGGTAAAGTTCACCAATCAGCAATCTTTGGAAATTATTAAAAATTACTACCGAAATTCTGAATCGGTTTCATCGAAAAATCACATTCAGCGATGGAGCTCATTTCTGGCTCAATGGCTTTGTTAATAAGCAAAATATGCGTTATTGGTCAGCAGCAAATCCACATGTGCTTCTTGAGACACCGTTGCCTCCGCAAAAAATTACTTTTTGGTGCGGTTTTCATGCCGGAGGTGTGATTGTGCCGCTTTTTTTCGTGGATGAAAACGATCGTCATGTTACCGTCAACGGTGAGCACTATCGTGTTATGTTGGAAGATTATTTGTGGCTAGAATTGGATGAACTTGGTATCAACGATATGTGGTTTCAACAAGATGGTGCCACTATTCACACAGCACGCCTCACAATCGATTTATTATGTTTTTAATGGAAAACACTATATAAAAAGGAGCATCGACAACTGATGACCGTTCCATACTTCCAATTCCAACCTACCTTTTTGCAATTCATCTCTGTTCAATCATTCACTCTTCTCTGTTGCGCTCTCAACTGTTGCTGCAAAAGTTCAGATTCTACTATATTTAGTAGAATCTCAGCACTGATCAGTATTTTAGTAGCGGAAAAACGTAAAGTAATATATTTCTTAAGAAATTAAGAGAATAATATGAATTTCTAAACCAAAACAAGTTAAGTAAGCAGGAGAGTGCTCCTAGCAGAAGGTATTTGTAAACATCCGAGGGTTAGAAACAAGTTTTCTAATAGCGTGAATCGATAACTTGAAATATTGATCCAATATTTTTATATGAAATCGTTCAAATGTCTGCAAAAGATACACAGTTTCTTTCATAAGCGCAATGCAGCCGCCATTTGGATCCAGCTTAAATGATTTTGCTGAATGCTCGGCCGATTGAACATATTCAAGTTTATCACTATTCCTTAAATTTTCATGAAAATTGAAAGAAAATGAAAGTGCCTAGGTTAATTTGAAATGTGTATCAACCATAAATACGTGTTATTGTTGTTGTATTTCCATACAATTGAAATGGCTATAACTATCTTGATTCTGACTCGATCTAAATTAAATTTTGTGGACAGAAATATCTTATATCAGTCTAGAGGTGCCGTTTTGATTTTATGGGCGAAAATGTAAAATCTACAAATCATACTATTATTAACAAAGTTGAGTGAATTTCGATTGCTGTGGTTTTTGTTGCCCTTGTACTCATAAAGTGCCACATACGTGATCATTTTCAGATTTTTCGGCTCAAAGGTGTCCAATCGCGAGGGGGGGACACACATTTTTGGTACATTTTGCCTTCGCCTGGACCCCCTAATTCATTTATTTCAGATTTTAAAAGTTCCTTTCATTTGATACCCCACTCGACTACCTTTGATTAAAAAAATTTTTTAAGGGCTCTTTCGTTATAAGGGGGACCACCCTTAAAAAAATTTTAAATTTTTGGTAAGTCCTAAACTTTTGAGAGACCATCACTTCTTACCTTTTCATAAAATTTGAGCATTCTAGCTTCTATAGTTTCTGAGGAAACTAGCTGTGACGCACAGACAGACGGACAGACAGGTCGTGAAACTAGTAGGTCTTTGTAAAAAAATTTTTTACAAAGGCCTAAAAACGACTTTACTTTCCAGCATACCCTTCTTTTTTCCAGCACGAATGGCAGCGAGCGGTAAGTATGCCGTTACGAGGTTGGGGTTCTAGAAATCCGCGGATGGCCGGTTTCGCGTCGCGTTCGGTACGAGGTGCCATAGTTTGTTTTGAGTTTTTTCTTAGAGTCGGTTATTTCGCAGTTGAATTAGAGTAGCATGATTTTTCGGTACCGCGTCGGTGATATTCGGAAACGGGGAATTAGATCCATTTTTTTTGTTGTTGTCTGGAAAAATGTTAGAAATACCCAATAAAGTAAGGATAGGTTTCTTTTCCGTATGTTTGTGTTTTCGATGCGTTAGTAAATCGGGCATGTGAAGCGGTGCCTGGATTTTTGGTATTCCGGACTAAGTCTGCTCGCGCAAGATCCGCGGCCAAACTCCTCTCCGAACTAGCTAGCTAGCCAGCAGCCACCTCGGAGTAGACTGAGAGTGTCCGGACTTGTTGACCTGAAGGATACAGTCCGTTGTCACGTTCCAAGACTTCACGTCTAGAACCGATGAGAGGTCGGTTCAGATTTCCTTTGGGAATTCTCGACGTCGAGCGTACTGAAACGAAAATCATTACAAATGGCGCCCAACGTGGGGCCTAAACATCCTAAAGGGGTAAAAGATTAGCGTCTTCTGACGATTTGTTACTTTACAGAGAATGTAAGGTACCTTGGTACTCGAGCCCCACAGACAGGAGTAGTGGAATTGTGTTACACAACATTCAGTCACTTCACATGAATTGCAGCTTCCGCTCTCACGTCAATTGAAGCTTCCGTTCTCCGCGACAGAATCCTTCCGATGTGTTGTCCCAGGGTAAAACCTGTAAGGACCTCCTATTTTCTTGATGAGAGCTGTCAGCCAGATGGGTTCCTCCTATCTGCCTGGACTCTCAAGAAAATAGAAGGTTACCCTGCCTTTATATCGCGGAAGGATTCTACCCATCTTTTTATACGTGATAGATAAGTGGTTTCGGTTCGACGGCGGCGTATGCTGGAGTTGCGAAGACCGGAATTCTTCCACGCGTCGGGATTTTTGACCACGTACAAAACTCGTTACGGTGACGGTTATCACTCATCTCGTCGAGTCAATTAACGTAGATTAAAGACGTTTTTTGTAATGTATTTGGGGTTGGGGATAATTTTTAAAATCGGCCAGAAGCACCCTTTCTTCGGCAGTCCACCATTCGCTCTCATTTCCCTATGGAGGAGTCGGCGCTACTGGAAAGGAAAGAGTTTATTAAATAATTCTTTTTTGATCAATCAAATAGCTCGCCACTATCGGCAACTAAAATTATTGATAAGTTTTTTTATATAACTGGCAAACATTTTGTTGCAATATTGCTAGAATCATTGACTAAGCGGCATCTTAAATGTATTTTTGTTATTTATCTTATCTGAAAATTTGGAGAAGATCCATTCAAAAGTGTAGTGTAGTGTAGTGAGGAAATTAAAAGGGCTATAACAACTGTAAATTTTATTGAAGCTTATAGAATGTAAGGATCTTTTAAAGGGCTAATGAAATATTTGATTTCATTGAATTTAACAACACTAATACAGTTCATTAGCGAAAATATTAAATTTACAAACGCTACTATTATTAGCAAAGTTCAACGAATTTCAACCTCTAAATTATTATTTATTGGTTCTACCTCCATGATTTTGTCACTTGTAAATTGTAGGTGCTCATCTTCAGCCCTTTTTTATTAAATTCAATCAAGTGTTAATAGCATGTACCTTAAATGTTGAAGTTTATTTAATATTCTCATTTAAAAATGTTGTAACTCGTTGAACAAGTTCTCAAAGATATTCATGATACATATCATTTCTGAAACTTTCATGCAAATCCTAGCAAGCCCGAAGTGTCTGAATCGGTAAAAAGCGCATATGATTCCGTAGCCATGTGTTGTTATCGTTGCAACGTAGAAAAATTAAAACCACTATAACTTTGTTAAATACTATTCGATCCTCTTGAAATTTCAACATAGATCAAACTTGTAAATAACCATTTGTGTATGGAATTCCATTGAATTTAATGACACCCTTACGATTTGATGCATGCACTTCCCTTTCTCCTGCCCCCTTGACACTGATAAGGTAACTTTAAAACCTGCTTTGGAAAAATCTCATTAAGACCTTTCATTTGACAGCCCAAGGGTCACCACCCTATATGAGGAGACCCCCCTTAAAGCATTCTCGAAATTGTTGACACCAAAACTTACAAGAAGTCATCACTTCTGCCATTTCCACCAAGTTTAATGGCTGTAGCTTCTATAATTCTGGAAAAAAACTGCTGTGACATACAGACGGACGACAGTGCGACACAGGTTGTGATTTCAATGGGATTTTGTAGGATTTTGTATACTAGATTTTATGTTTCATATACATGAAATAGATCGTAAAATCATACGTTATTCTCGCTACTCATTTTAATTCACTCGGAACCAATAATATTTTTAATGAATAGTCCATTAAAAGGAAATACTCGTATAACATCAATTCACTTTTAACTGAATATCTTTCCTTTTATCGTTCTGCACGAGAGTTAATTCTAGAAATGTATTCAGTCTAATTTCATACAGAACCTTGCATTATATTTTTTTGTTTCTTTATTTCAGCTGTCTTCATGGCTGAGGTTGTCAAGCTAGTAACATGTCTCTACTTGGTTTTCAACGAAGAAGGAAGACGACTCGAAAGTTTGATCCTAGCTTTACGACGAACAATCATTGAAAATCCTCTCGATACTCTCAAAGTATGCGTTCCATCATTCATCTACATCGTACAAAACAACTTACTCTACGTTTCCGCTTCACATTTGGATGCTGCAACCTACCAAGTCACGTATCAATTAAAAATCCTGACAACTGCCATGTTTGCTGTTATAATCCTGAGGAAAAAATTACATTCAATGCAGTGGGGCTCTTTAGTCCTGCTTGTTATGGGAGTGGTTCTAGTCCAACTTGCACAAGATGATAAGGCTCCATCAACATCAGTTCCCGGACGTGAACAAATTCGTCTTCTTGGCTTTGCAGCAGCTTTGGGTGCATGTTTTCTATCCGGTTTGGCTGGCATTTACTTCGAAAAAATTCTCAAAGGATCCGACATTTCAGTATGGATGAGAAATGTTCAGCTTAGCTTGTTGAGCATTCCTTTCGGTCTATTAACTTGTTTTGTCAGCGATCGTAAGGATATCTTTGAATTAGGATTCTTTTTCGGTTATGACTTGTTCATTTGGTACTTAATTCTCTTGCAAGCTGGTGGTGGTTTAATTGTAGCTGTAGTAGTTAAATATGCTGACAATATCCTTAAGGGATTTGCAACATCTCTGGCTATTGTCATTTCATGTGTAGCGTCAATATATTTATTTGACTTTCATCTAACATTTCAATTTACCGTTGGCGCGGCATTAGTTATTGCGTCAATTTATATGTATGGATATGATCCAGCAAAAAGACCTCCGCCACCGACTGCTAAGATCTCAGAAGATCATGAAAGATTACTTAAAGTATAGGTAAAGCAAATTAGTTTTATACTTTTGATAAATTAGTATAGTGATGAGGACATTGTTCGAGGAAACAATAGGAGAATGAGGTAGAAAAGTATATTGAAATTATGAATTTTGATCTACATTAAAAGGGAAAACTTTCCAAAAGTCAGACAAATCCAATTTATTACATCACTAGCTTCTTCAAAGTCTTTCGAATTTTGTAATGACACAATTTTTCATTGTAGATGTACTACAATTAAGGTTCTAAAAACACGATGCCTCAATTAATGTTTAATTAAATAGACTTAAATATTTCACGATAGGTCAGTAATCACACGAGATAATTTTGCGATTCTCGCTTGCTCGGGAATCTCTTTGATTTGCAGTAAGCAAACATAAATAATGATTTCTTTTATTTGATTATTATTAAATAGCTTGCCCTTGAAAGACGCGAACTTCTTAGTTACTAGGAAGTCCACTGTCAAGATATTTTATGCGTATGTATTGTATTTTAAAATATATTTTATACAACTTCCATGGAGTATTATTTCTTAAGATTTTGACTACACTGCAATTCAGTAAGCGGCTTCTACTCTAGCTGGTTTCAGTCAATTCACTAGTATTAGTGTGGTGGCTGTAGAGGTAGAAAAAGAGAGGTGAGTCTCCCCACACAGAATTTCGCTTGGCGCTTCGAAAAGTTTTTTTTTACCTTGGGGTAGAACATGGATGTTTCGTTGCGGAATCGAAAAACTGCAAGACTCAAAACCAGATTTGAGAGTTGAGTGTGTTCCGCTTATTGAAGCGCATAAAGTGTCGTGGAATTTAGGTGTAAGTGTGGAAATATAGTTTTGCAATGGACGCTAAATTGAATTAATTCATTTTTAAGATATTTCCTAATAAAATTACCTTTGATTGCAAATATATAATTAAAAACTTTAAGCAAGCAAACCCTTTTTTTCAATGCGGAAAGAGCAGAGGGAGCAACAACTAAACAAGTTATGGAGCTTATCAAAATTGATGGTATAGTCGAACGTTGACCGTGATATCAGTGACACCGCAGGAAACCGAACGTCTTGAGCCTCAAGAAAACCCGGGTGGATACTCCCACATAGACTATTCAGAAACAAGTTCACAGCCAATTAGTATCCCTGATGTAATGATTTTCCACCGTTCGTTGTCCGAGATTTCCCGAAGGAAATTGAAACCGAGCTCTCATCGGTTTTAGACGTGAAGCGTCGAGGCGCATCAACGAACTGTGCCTCCAAAGGCCTACACGTTTGGATGCTCACAGTGTACTCCGAGGTGGCTGCTTGTTGGCCATGTAAGGATTTTTTCATCCTCGTTCGATATTTCCGAAAGGAAATCTAAATTAACCTCTCATCGGTTATAGACGTGAAGTTTTAGTATGTGCCAACGGACTATACCCAAAAGGTCAACTAATACGGGCACCCTTAGTCTACTACGAGGTGGCTGCTAGCAGGCAAGCTAGTTCGGAGAGGTGTTTCGCGAACAGACTGAGTCCAAATACAATTTCTCAGCCACCAATTCAAATGCCCGTTTAGAACGTATTCCTCGAAGAAAAACTTTTCGCTATTACTGTGAATTTTGCCTTTACGAGGATAACGATCAATCAACAACGGATTCCCGCGTTCCCGATCTCCATACCGAGGCGGTGCCAGACGTAAGCTATTCTAATTGAAACAGTCTACGCTAACAAAAACATTCAACCCAAAATAAGGCACCGCATAACCGAACCGATCAGTCGCGGATTATTAAAACCCTACCCCCTCTGCGGCATACTTACCTCCCGTCTTTGTCACCCACTGAATAAACTGGCTATCCACTGAAAAGGAAAGATTTTTTTAGGTTTAGTAATTTGTGATTTCGTTCAAAAATAATTTTAAGGATTCAAAAGAATACATTTAAACAAACCAAAATTATAAATACAATAGAAATTTAATCCTACACAATACACTTGTTTCTTTTCTTCAAAACTTTATAAAATATACAAACTATAACTTATGAAATTCTTTTGTAGCTACATGATTGAGTTGCTTATTTTAATAAAAAATTTCTGAAAAATTATAAGAGAAGAAAAATTGTAGAAGAAGGTGGTTTCGACGTGTGTACTAATTTATTAGATACACACCGGTGATGGCGACCACCATGCTTAGAGGTGAGAGAGCTATTTTTAATTTTTAATTCGTAAGAAATTGTAGGGTAAATGGAGATGGGGGATGTGGCACCGGGATGTTGGTTAGAAGACCCTATTGTTTTCAAAATATTGTAAAAGTCGAATTCGAAAACTTTGAATCTCTTGAAGTATCCGTTAACAAAATATCACTGCCAGGTGTGGATAACCTTTTCATTATCTCTGCCTATGCAACTGGTCGAAATGTTCTCAAGTTCAAGGAGGAGCTCAATTCCTTGTTTGAAATACTCAAATTGAACAGGCTGCATAGTTATTATATTCTTGCTAGAGACCTGAACGCCAAGCATTCATAATGGCTAAACGCCAACAATAATCTAAGGAGTGGTGTATTCCTGAAATCGTAGATAACAGAAAACCAAATTTAATACAGGTGCAATCAATATGGGTCGGAGCTCCCAGCATATCCTAGGGCAAATTCATATTTGGACCTCTGTATTGCTGACGCAAGACTTGAATTCAGCTTTAATAGACCTCAACGGAAACTGCGGGTGCTTCCTTACGATAGCGACCATAACGCAATCGTAATGGAAATCAATCATCAAACGGATGATTTCTTCCTCATTCCACTTCAGCATGAAAATTTCGGTTGAATTTAAAAAAACGGATTGGGGAAAGTTTCAAAAGAAGTTTAATCGGGGTTACCGGAAGCAATATCCTCCTTCCGATGATGGCAACGCTTGCTCAATGGTTCCTAATGCCAGGAACCTAACTAACGATGAAATAGATCTCTATCTGTCGAAGTTAGAGAAGCTGACGTTGGAAACAATTAAGAAAATAATTTCCAAGACTAAGCATCGAAACAATATGGAAGGATATGAAACACCAACCATCGTAAGGTTAAAAAGATTGAAAAGCCTTCTTCTCACACGCGCCAGCAATATTTATCGGCGATTTTTGGACCTCGTTGCGATTTTTGACCTCGTTGGCTTTGTTGAAATTACACCTGAAGAATGTCAGGAACTTAATCTATTCATACTTCTGGAGTGAGGTCAGTAATTAATGGGCGGAAAAACTGCGAAGTATTAGCCCACAGGACCTAGAGGGCGTTTGATGAAAGTGAATAGCTTATTCCGTAAGAAATCTCGAGTGAAGGTATCGAATCTTGAAGTCGCTAGGTATGAGATAAATCTTCTTGATAGGGCTGGTAACGAAATTGATAGTACGACTCCGGATAGAAGTGGAAACAGGATTATATGTGATGGATTGCAGAAACTTGCCCCGATTGAAACACATTTTGAATTGGTTCATCTACCAAACCCTGAGAGAAGGAATCAACTACTTTCAGACATCGTTGAAGCAAAAGTTTCAGACTTCAAATCAAGTCTGAATGGCCAATCAATTCTTCATTTCAATGAAACATTAACATCTGACCTCATACCGAGCTTGAATGTTATTGATTATTTTGTCAGCTATGTAGACTTGTGTTTCATATTTGGCAAGATAAACAACAAGAAATCATGTGGTATTGACTGTGTTTCAAATACAGCAAGCCGAAATTTGGCTGGGGTTGCTATTAGGAATTATTGCATATTGTTCAACAATATGTTGAGCAATTCATATTTCCTAAATGAGTGGAAAAAGGCTAAGGTATTTCCGATCTTGAAGAAAGGAACAGAATCGCTCAATCAGCTTGCTGCCTAACATCAGCGACGTGTTTGAAGTGATACCAAACAAAGCATTAAACGCCCACATATGAGTTGATGCCGAATTGCCAATTTGGTTTTCGTGCCAGGCATTCCACCATACATGCGACAACGAAAGTAACCTCAGACATTTGTTGGAACCTAAATAACAGAATGTGTTAGATCGTGTCTGATTGATATGGAGTAAGCCTTCGATATGGTGTAGTTAGATGAACTAATTTTTAAATTCCTTCAGGACAGGTTCCCCAGGCACCTTGTTGCCATGATGGGCAATATGTTATACGGGAAATCGTTTGTTGTAACTGATGGAAATTTAACGACAATGTGTGACTTCAAGGTCTTGAATGGCAGCAGGGAACAGTGCTCATTCACAAGTTATTAAAAAGCTTTGAGTATAACCAATGACGACTTATTTATTTGTCTAATTGAAACTTAGCTACGTGAATCTATACTGGATGCAGAAATTTCTCTTAATTACAATATTTTTTTGCTGTGATCGAAATCTAACCTTCTCTCACAAAGATCTACCTAGCAATTCTCCCTTACTGGTGTATGAGACATTCTTTGATGAGATTTCCTCATATATATTTTCTTGCGGGCGTCCACACTCTTCGATATTAATTTGTGGTGATTTTAACCGATATTCAGTACAGTCGTCGTTAGACCTTCTTTTTCCTGTACTATCAGCTGATGCTCCTTCCTTATGCATCTCCTCGTTCCTATCGTTCTGTTCACTTTCTCGATTCAACAATGTTCCTAATCTCAACAGTTGGCTACTTGACCTGGTACTATCCAATCTCCCAGTTAACTGTTTAACTATTTCCCGTGCCTTGGATCCTCTAGTCCCACTTGACAGTCACCATCCACCTCTATCGTTTAACCTCTTAGTTGTTCCCAACAGAAATTGTAATATAGCTCCTATTCCTAAGTTTAACTTCCTTAAATCAAACTATGAAGCTCTAAACTCACGATTTTTATGCGTGAAGAAGCGGTGAGTAAATTTTACCTCCACCTTCATAACTTGATAAAACATTTTCCACCAATTCAGCTTTCTAGAACAGGAAAGCTGAAACCTTGGCTCACTGAGCAAGCACTTTTTGCATTGAAAGATAAAAAGAAAGCGTATCGCTATCATAAAGCTTTATGGTACTGATGAAACCCGAACTCGTGTTTGTGTCTTGCGTGCTGCAGCTAAGAAAAAAATTAAAGTAACGAAGAAAAACTATTTCAGCTGCAAGAAGAGTTTTTTAAGGAAGAACAACGCGAAACCTTTCTGGTCTTATATTAGGTACTTTAAAGCCTCGCCTTCTATTCCTTCCTCTGTCCACTGGAATAATACTTTAAATTTCTCTCCTCAAGTAATCCCGAACCTTTTCTCTGAATATTCGTTTTTTTTTCACGTTTACACCTGCTTTTTCCACTCCATTGACGTTTCCTTGTTTAAAACAGATTTCATTGAAGTTGAAACCTTCATTAAGTTCCTTAACCAAATATCTTTGTAAAATCTTCAGCATCTTCTTTTTCTATCCCTCTGGCTTTCTTGTTCAACCTCAGTTTAAGTACGGGCATTTTTCCTGCTTAATGGAAAAGAGCCGACATCGTCCCTATTTTCAAGAGTGGTGATCCCTCTCCTATACCTAATTATCGTCCAGTATCGTTACTTTCCTATTTTCCAAAATTATTTGAGCATCTGGTACACAACCTCCTTTCAGTGCTTCTTTGCCCTATTATGGTAAAAGGACAACACGGATTTCTTAAAGGTCGTTCTACCTCAATGAATTTGACCGAGTTCACCGATTTCATTGCAAAAGCATTGGATAACCGCTGACGTAATCTTTACCAATTTTCCAAAGGCGTATGATACCATCAGCCATCAGCTTCTTCTCTACAAATTTAGTGCGTATGGCATTGCTGGCCCTCTGTTATTATGAATAAAATCACTGTGGTATATCTCCCACTCCACTTTATCCTTCTTCTGGTGTTCCATCAAAAATCACCTAACCTGCAGATGATTTCGAAATAGGTCTATGCAGGATCGTCAGCATTTCACGAAGATTTGAGTGCCTTATATAATTGGTGTGCATCCAATTATATTTGTCTTAATGCTGCCAAATGCAGTAAAATGGATCTTACTCTTAAGTTCTCTCCATTAGCGTTTAGCTATATGTTAAATGATGTTCTTTTTACCGTTGTGAATTTTACAAAGTGTCTTGGTGTTACCTTTGATTCTCTGCTCAGTTTTGATGCTAATATTCTTAATATTACCTCTAGGGCATCAAAGTTATCAGCATTCATTTTTAAACATGCTCATAAATTCAATAGTATTTCTTCTCCTGTCTACTTTTTCTCTTCCCTTGTCCGTCCTATCCTTGCATACTCCTCCGTCGTTTGATCTCCTCGATACTCATATCTCTTCAACTCATTAGAGCATGTTCAGCGTAAATTTACTCGTGTCTTTTTCTATAAGTTCAAACTCCCATATCAACCCTATGAAACTCGTTTAGCTTTCCTTAGCCTCCCGACCTTGTTGTCCCGTAGTATCTATCTGGATCAATGTTTTTTGTATCAACGTTACCACCATCAAATATCTTCTACACTGTCTTCTGAATTAACTTTACGTCTAGATACACGCCCTTCTCGGGTAAATAATTGCTTTGTGGTTCGGTTTGCTCGTACAAATATATATTTTCATTCACCCATTTTGCAAATGATTAGGAAGCATGACAAACTAGAGCTTGGTCCTTTTTCTGATTCATATTTTGTTTTCAAACTAAAATTGAGACTCATTTTGATTTACCTTTGTTTATTCTATTTTCCTACTTGCGGTTTATCTGTTAATAGTATTATACATAATCCTAAGTTTATCATGAATTATTTTCTTTGTATTTTCATTGTTAAACTTGATTTGTTCCGTTTTGTAATTGGATTGTATTTTAATCTGTTAAATGGAATTTAATAAATAAAGAAAAGAGGTCATTGGTAGTGTTTGCTGATGATCTGATCATTTATACGGCAGACCGAAAAGCTAAAACAGTTCAGAGCAATTTTCAAAAATGTTTAATGATGTGCAGCTCTGCACCGATAATTGGCGAATGAAAATAAATGTGCAGAAGTGCGGAACAATTTTGTTTCGGACAACATTGCAGGGGATCAATTAAGATCAGAAACGTAATTGGAAGAATTTTCACATTATGGCTAGTGAGGGTAGTTTAAAATGGGTTCTGCATAAATCCAGTGTTCGATACCTTGGTGTTCATCTTGATCAGTATCTGTACTATACTGAATATGTCAAAATCATGCTCAGTAAAGCACAAAAAGTAATCATGGTCCTTCGATGACTCTTTCATTCCAGATACATTGATCAAAAGGTCAAAGTTATCTGTTACAAGACCCTGGTAAGACCAGTTTTGACATATGGATGTCAGATCTGGTACAACCAGAGAGCTAGTACTATGGGAAGAGTTTTCGAAATGAAATGTCTTCGTGTATGTACTCGTTAATACAGAAAGCCTGAGACGGATTGGAAACACTATTTATCGAATAGAATAATTTATCAAACTGCTAAAGTGACGAGTGTCGATATCTTCATATTGAGACTTCTTCGGAACCATATCTCAAGATCTTTAACTGTGAACGAAAATCCCTGGATTTCACAGCCGTTCCACTCTACAGACGGGTATATTGAGACTTGTCTTATTACTGACTCCGTTCTTCCCGAAGCATTCGTGTATTTAGGCATAAATCGTTATGTTTTTGATTCTGACGGTGTCCCAATCGTTTATCACATATATAGACGAGATAAAATATTCTCTGAATTTGAGTTCACGAGACGATCCATTCCAATGGAGATACTCATTTGCTAGATTCATTGAGGCTGGTCGAGCTGGGATGGAACAATCTAGGTATTGGTGGCTGAATGACAATGTCTAAATTATTGGTGGTTATTTTTTGTTTTGTGTTTTTCATTGCATAATTTTGAGTTTCAGCTCATTATTGCTAGATTTAGAGTTGTTGTGGTTTGTTTGTGTTAAAAATTAGGGAAAAATTTCAATATTTGGTATTGGTATATGTGTAGTAATGGAGCCAACTGCCCGAAAACCGCATAACACTGTTCCGAAATTTCAATTACAGATTTGAAAAATGTAATTACTCAAATTTCAATTTTCGTAAATTATAAAATTTAGAAAGAAAAACAAAATAAATTTTTTATTACAATATGATTATAAATTTATATTCTTTTTTTTTAACATTAAACGTAAATTTTTTCTTTGCATTGATATTCTTTTATTTTGATTTAAATTTCCAATATATAATTTTTTTTAAATAATTATATAACGCAGATCTGCAAATTGAAATTTCGGACATAAGAACACTGATTTAGTGCATCCCATCCATGTATTGCATTGCCGAATGCAATCTACTCGTAACTCGGCTGAGCTAACAGGTTATTTCGATTTTCAGGTGTGGATTGAGGAGTCTCGTCGAGATAAGCAAAGCCGGTGCATCAGCTACGAGAGAATCGTCAATCAGCTACGAGAGAATCGTCAATTCACTTTTTTATTAATCAATTCACATTGCTCGTGATGATTCAGTTCATGCCATATTAAAAAATATGCCGATTTAGTCGTTCGAATATCTTCGTGAATTTTACTTACCATTGGATTCAGAGCAGAAAAATATGTTTCGATTGTATTGAAAGTATCCTGCACCATTTAAATGTGATTTTCTCGATTGTGCTGCCTTGTCTCACTCCATAGAATAAATTGAGCTGCTCAGCTCCAAGTTTGGGACATTCGTGAAATCTATCTCCCTGTTCAAGTGTGTCAAATATCCGTTAATTTCTACTTTTCTGTTCCCATTTCGACGTCGGGCTACATCTGAAAATTGTGTTCCTTCGAGCTGGCGAAGGAGAATGGATTCCAAGTGGATGGATTAGCGGTCAAGCGACGGGAGTGGAAACTAGCGTGAATCTGAATCTAAAGCCACAGGCAACGGAGTTGATTTTAATACGCCCAAATTTGAAGTGTGATTTACTTGCGTGTTGGCCCCATCTTTGCAAAACTGCACGATACATTTTGGATTATCGGTTTAAATGTCGTTGGAATTGCATCTCGACGTCCATTGCCACGCATTTCCCTGATTTCATGTCTCATCCTGCCGTGTTAAAAATGAACGGCCTCAGAAATATCGATTTTATCATATTTTCTTTTGTTTTGTCGATCGGGTTTTAAACTTCTTGATAAATGATTCTGAAATCCCTTTCAAATGAAACAGATCTATTACATATGCGCGTGAAAAAAAGTTCCGGTTGAGATCGCAGTATTGAGTCGGCGCAGATATAATTGTCGTTCCGCAAGGTGTATATTTTAGCTAGGAGATTGCGTCGGTAGATGTCGAATGTAAGTGTGGTGCAATAAGTTTCAACTATGCAATTAGCTAATATCGCTAAAAGTGTTAGTCCACGATATATGATTTGAGATAGCTAGTGACATACAACAAATTGGATATGATATATAGATGCTTTAAGTAATGTGAATAATGTGTTTGGATAGTGTTTGGACAGTGTAAAGCTACAGAATATGTGAACTTCTTGTTACATTGGATAATTTTGATTTGAGTGAACAATATGATAGTAACTTTGTATATAATAATTAATTCGTTCAAATAAACACTTTGTAGTTTTCAATGAAAAAAAACCAGAAACCCAACAACAAAACAAACGAAAAATTAAGAAAAAAAACACTTCTCACAATTCGAACACAACAATAAACAGAGATAAAAGTGAAATTATCATTTAAGTAGCGTCATTAGCACTTCTCAGCAACTGCCATTGTTTGTGATTTTTAAAAACGTAGAATAATAATGGAATCAGCATTCAAGTAATAAAATTAAAGTGACAGCTGCCAACTTTTGAAAATGATGATAAACGTGTTTTTAGCTTTTCAATAATGAATAAATAAAGCGGAGTTCTTTAGATTTTTAAATGATAAAATAATCGGTGAACGTATGCAACTACCTGCCAGGTTTAAATGTAAAATCCCTTGATTAAATTTAAATTGATTTTAAAAAGGTGGGAAAATACTTACAAGCAGTGTGCAATATAAGTGCTAAGTCGTATTATAAGTTTATTCCATAAGCGATTGAATGAATCATCATTGGATTACATGCCAGTAGGAGCTATGTTTGTATCGTATTAACAAGCGACATTGTAAACCATCCATATCATCAGCGGGCGCCCGGCGAGGATGAGGGTGAGTATCCGTTTAGTTTCCTTTTTTTTATATATTTTTTGTATTAAATATTCCTATATATGATAATATACTACTGTGACGTTTGAATTTAAACTGCACGCGTCGTAGGATTTGGAGAATTATTTTTTTTAGGTTGGTAGTACTGTCAGTGACATCTATGTCAAATTTACATGTCAAAATATTCATTAGTGTTTGAGATACGCGTCGTTTTGTGAGCTGCTAGAAGTGAGTTTTTCGTTTTTTGCGAAATTTGCATTAAATTTTGTTTGCGGAATCTATTTTCTGCTGCGGATACATTGAGGATGGTGCAGAAAGCCTTTGGTGATGAGGCTATGTATAAAAAAGGTTTACAAGTTTTATAGTGAGTTCCAAGCCGGCCGTGAACATGTCGAAGACGAAGAGCATCCTGGGCGACTATCAGCCTATTCTCTTCTTCGGTTATCGTGGTTTTGTGCATTAGGAATTCCTTCCGCCCGGCCAAACAGTCAACAAGGAATATTATTTGAACGTTATGCGTCGTTTGAGGAACGCTATCCGCCAAAAAAGGCCGGAATTGTGGAAAGACAATTCTTGGTTTTTACACCACGATAATGCACCATCCCATACTGCACTCGTAATTCGTGATCATTTCGCCAAAAACTCAACCCATATCGTTCCGCAACCACCGTATTCACCTGATCTGGCACCGTGCGACTCTTGGCTGTTCAGCACGCTCAAAAGACCGCTTCGGAGACACCGTTTTGATACGATAGAGGAGATTCAAGCCACAGCGAAGACGGAACTGAAGGTCATCCTGGAAACGACGCGTATGTCAAACACTAATGAAATTTTCATTTTCGTTACTTCTAAGGAATGAAATGTTTTCGTACTTTTTTACTTCCATTTCCAGGGCGCATGGTGCACTCTATAATTTTTTTTGAGTCATATGTTAGCCTGAAATGTTCCATGTTCGTCCACAGTAATGATGAATCGATTAAAGTATTACATTAGCGACACATTTTTCAAGTTGGCTATGTAAGATTTACGCTACGTTACGTTGTCCAAGTAAGATTTACGCTACATTAAAAGTGAACAAAAAAAAATAATTTAATTAGAATTTAAATAAAAGAGTACAATTTAGTTCAACTTCTACGACAAAAGTGCAGCGTATTATTGTGGTCCCTTTCCAAGAAAAAAGTTAATAAACACAGAATAGCAGTAATATTATTTGATTAATTTCTTGGATTTTATAGAGAAGCTAGTTTGATAAGCATTTTGGTAATGCGAATAATATTGTACTATTGTAATAATTCTATACATGCATAAACTTGATACGGTGAAAATGACTTTAAAAGGAATGAAGATAGACATGTTTAGTTATAAAAAATTACCCTCGGTCTTTTCTTTTCATCAAACCTGACCGGGTATAAGACCCGCAACGATGGCCGGCCCCTCCACTATAATGAGCTAGCCATCGGGCGAGCTCTCCCCTTGCGTTGCGTTTCAGGTGCTCTTGCCCGGGAAGAGTGGCCTTCCCGGGTAGAGTGGTCCTTCCTCACGTGCTCTTTTATGGTACAGTGCTATGTAATTCTATCGCATAACACTATAACATAAATTGGCCACGTTTATGTTTCTTATTTAAAATAATAAATGGGAAATATATCTTATTTGTGGGCCATAAGTATCGCTGGTAACGATAAAATCCTCTTAAGTCCATCTGTTTTTTCCAGGCCCGATTTGTCCTCCGAGTCAGCAATTTTCTTTCACCCTTAGTAAGTTACCTCGTTTCTTGACTTCAGTCGATATTTATATGAACCCTCGAAATTCGTGGACGCGAAATTTTTTTTGTAGTGGGTCTTGTGCTGGGGAAAAGAACCCACCCTACGACACCGCAACGCTAGCCTGCCAGCCCATTCACGCGTCCCTAGATAAGGCCAATCTTGGTGGATCCAACCATCCTCTTTCGATGAGGCAGCAGACCATCGCTGCGGCCCTTTATGGACATTTTGATCTACCCACTTTCACTACATATGCTATGTTTATGATAGTAGGTTTAGAGATAAGGTTTAACGTTTAGGTTAGGAATACCATGATACCATTTTTGGGTATAAGATAAAGTTTTTGATTGAACTTTTTTAGACTTAGATTATAAAATATTAGGTGTAGGATAAAAGTTCACTGTTTTGCTAAAATTATAAATAATTTTAAAATAGTGTTGGTTAGTTTTTCTCCTTTTGTAATTGAATCATAAAATACGTAATCATTTTAATTTATTTGAATTTGATTGATAATTTATCAATTTATTGAGCCATCTGGGCCCTTAAGTTTTCAGTATTTTTATTGTTTGGAATTTGCTTTATATTCTTTGAAAATTTATAACGATTGGTATTGAATGAAGCGCTTTTGACTATAACTCCGTGTGGCTGCGATAGGTGCTTACTTGAGTACCTTAAATTGGTGTAAAAAGGGTCAAGTAATCAATAAAAAATTTAGCACGGACAAATACTTACAAGAAAAACGTAACTTGAATATAGGAAAATATATTGAGTTTGCATATGTAGAATAAATTAGAATAATTCTCTCACCTCTAAGCATGGTGGTCGCCCTTGTGTGTCTATAGAGTGATGGCCTGTGAGGAGACGTTATACAGTACACACGTCGTAACCAACTTCTTCTATAAGCATTTACACACAAAAAAAGCCTAAGTAATTTTTTTATTTTCTTCAGCATAATTTTTGGAATTTCCTGTGATTCGAAACCTACTTTCTCCTATTCTTAAAGAAATTTCATGCTGGAAATGATGCTCCCGCCAAAATACATCATACACCTCCTCTCAAACTTTTCCCAACGGTTTTTCCCTCCTTAACTAAATTTCCCTTCATATGACCTACCTAAACCGTGGTGAAGACACAAAAGTAAGATGGTGTCCGTGCGTGAAGTGTACTGAAGTAATCCAATAAAAACAATGAAGAATTGCCGCAATTATTGTAAATTTCATCCGGAAAACTACACCAATTGATACTTCCCGTTCTGTGCAAACGAAATTTCAGCAAAATTCGCGTACACGCTTGTTATCTACTCGTAAATCGTGATTTGCTAGTGAAGTGTTTGTGTGGTGAAGTTTTGTGCTCTGTTGTGTGTCCGCGAAATCGGTCCAATTGGATTCGGTCTATTTTCATCTAGCGAATGTATTATTCGAATGATTGATTTTTGGCATTTGATTTGCAATTACCAACTAGCGATTTCGGCCCATTGCGGAGCGTGCTAGGAGCTTAAGAAGTCCTTTTGCGGGCGATGTTAGCGTTGGCGAGAGTACGGTGAAAAGTTGGGGAATATCAAGATTTTAATGTGAGGTAAAGTTTTGTTTACATTTGACGTTTGCTCCACTTGCATGCATTCGACAATCGCAATCGCCCCATTCACTTTTAAAATGTGCAATGTAGGGCAAAAAACTCATGGATCGTCGTGGGGGAAAAGTCAAAAGTAGCCCACAAATGGTTATAAATAAAATCAGAGAAACACATGCGTGTCTAATCTTGCCAGGCAAGCTTGTATGTAAAACGGTATTTGCGTGCATTTTGGAAATGTCTGGCAGGTCAAAACATAAGTGCGCAGCCAAGAATTGTTTGAAAATATTGTCAAGGGAGTCGCAATTTCACACGCCCGCATGAAAAAAAGAAATTGTTGGTGTAATTGAAATTCCGCCTCGTCGGGGTTGATTCGGAGTGAGTTGATGTTTGTTTGCCTTGTGCATTATGGCGGGAAGTTCAATTGTCAGCTGAGTTGTATACAAACTTTTGCTTGTTTGTTTTTTCATTGGCGACTATCATGAGGAACTCAATTGGTATTTGATTTAGAAATTACAAACTATTATTGCACCGAATTTTAATAATGTAAAATGTTAAACTTCTTAACCCAAAGACTTTTTATGGCATATAAAAAGTACTTTAACTGATCCGGCTCCTACGAACCGAGGATTTGTATCGGTTGTCCCTCGATCGTGGAAAGGAAGACTGGGAAAGCTATTGATTAAACCGCAGTCGAAATAATTTACATGGCACAACCCTTCCATTACCCCATGATAACTTGTTAGCCAGCTTTGAACAGCTTTTTGTAGTTATGTAGACACAGACAACGCCATGGGTCAAAAATAATGAAATACAACGAAGTGAGTAAGGATTGATAAGTCTAAGATGTCCTTAGTCTCAAAAGAGTATTGCAGGGTATTTATTCCGTTTCTGTGGAGTACTCTGCTTTGTTATTCTGCCAATAAATTTTGATTGATTATATTACTCCCTTTCATTTTCTTCGTAGTATTACAGCCCCTCTCGGCCCTTCGCTTCCTGCAAATAGCGCCTCCAACTGTCAGTCCATTAACCGATTCCTCTAATTTCGAGATCCGAGCAGCGATGAACTGTCTTCGTCGACCGAGTCAGACCAGCGTTTCCTCGGTTTCCCCACTGGTCTCCGGCCTTCAGCTCTCCCAACGAATACCTTCTTGGGTATCCGTTGTTCGTCCATACGATTCATGTGGCCAGCCCATTGTAGCTTCCGCTGTTTTATAATCGTTGAGGCCTTCGGCTCGTCAAAAATTTCATACAGCTTATGGTTGTATCGAATTCGCCACTCCGCTTCACTCCGATTATTCGCCTCAGGACCCGTCGCTCAAAGGCGTTCAATATATTTGCGGATGCTTGGGTTAGGGTCCATGTTTCACACCCATAGCATAACATAGGTCTTATCACAGATTTGTATACTTGGAGCTTTGTTCTTCTGTGTATGCAGCTGGTGTTCAAGATCGTCAAAACTGAAAAAAAATATTTTATGTTCAAGCTGTATTCTTCTGGGTATTTCGTCTCTTTCATTACTTGTTCACGTTATTTTGGCGCCTAAATACACGAATTCGCCCACATTTTCGATACTATATTCGCCAAGTGTGATATTTTGTGTATTTCAGGTATTTTTATTGACTGCGTCATGAGCTTTGATTTATTTTTAGCCCTACTATAGTGTTTTCCATTAGGGACATAACAATTTTGTTTCTTTATATGAACGCATTCTTATTTTTTTTAAATAAACAGTCAATGTCAGAACGTTAGCTAAAGTCAACATTTTCATCATGTAAAGTTCACGAACCAGCAACGTTTGGAAATTATTAAAAATTACTACCGAAGTTCAGAGTCAGTGGTCGAAACTTTAAGAGCGCTTACTCCAATTTTCGGCCGTAATAATCGTCCCACCCGACAGGCTGTGCGTGCTATATTGGATTAGTCCGAGTCCAAATTTTCACTATTGTAAGTTCTGGTGCCGAAAAGGCGTCGTACCGCTCGAAACGAAGGAAATATCGCAGCCGTAAGTGCATCGATTCAAAATGAGCCAAATCAGTCCATTCCACGTCGTTCTCAAGAATTGGGCATCGCTCAAATGACACTGTGGCGGATTTTCTGAAAAGATCTTGGCCTACATGGTTACAAGATCAAATTGTCTAAAGAACTAAAGCCACTTGATAATTTTAAACGCCGAAACTTCTCCAATTGGGCTCTGGCAAAGCTTGAAGAAAATGAAGAATTTCATCAGAAAATCAATTTCAGCGATGAAGCTCATTTTGAAGTGAATATGGGTAGGATAATTGTCCCTAATGGACTGCAGCGATGGTCTGCTGCCTCGGCGAAAGAGGATGGTAGTATCCGCCGTAATTTGGTCTTGTCTAGGGACGCGTGAATGCGCTGGCAGGCTAGTTTTGCGGTGCCGTGGGGCCGGTTCTTTTCTCCAACACAGGACCCACTACAAAAATATTTTTCGCATCCATGAATTTCGGAAAGGGTTCAAATAAATATTGACCGAAGTCGAGAACGAGGTAACCTACTAAGTGTCAAAAGAATTGTTGCTTCAGAGGACCAATCGGGCTTGGAGAAAACAGACGGAATTAAGGAGAATTCGTCGTTACCAACGATACTGGCTCACAAATAAGAGTGGGGCATCCAGATGGAAGCTTTGCCCCCCTCACACCCTCCCAACCGGATTAAGATCCAAATGTAGACGTGGCCATATATTTCCCATTTAAGTGAAAAACTCATACAAACATAATTTACATGAATTGTTCCATTAAATGAGAAATACAAACGTGGCCAATTGATGTTATAGTATTATGCGATGGAATCACATAACACTATACCATAAAAGGGCACGCGAGCGGAAGGCCACTCTACCCAGGCAAGAGCACCTGATACGCATTACAAGGGGAGAGCACGCCCGATGGCTAGCTCATTATAGTGGAGGGGCCGGCCATCGTTGCGGGTCCCATATCCGGTCAGGTTTGAATGAAAGGAAAGACCGAGTTTTAGGTATTCTAGCAATTCAATATTATCTTTTATTCCTTTTTGCAATTGATTTCACCGTATC
Source organism: Odontomyia ornata (assembly GCA_963969285.1). Lineage (NCBI taxonomy): Eukaryota > Metazoa > Arthropoda > Insecta > Diptera > Stratiomyidae > Odontomyia > Odontomyia ornata. Next base: position 410,117,348 of record OZ017739.1, read on the forward strand.
AAGTTTATGCATGGACACAATTATTACAATAATACAATATTATTGTCACTACGAAAATGCTTATCAGACTAGCTTCTCTAGAAAATGCAAGAAACTAATCAAGTAATATTAGTATTACTTTTGTTTTGTGTTTATTAACTTTTTTTTTCTTGAAAAGAGACCACAATAAGATGCTTCACTTTTGTCGCGGAAGTGGAACTAAATTTTACCCTTCTATTTAAATTCCAATTAAGTTATATGTAGATTTGTTTTTCCATTTTTCTGTAGCGTAGATCTTATTTGGACAATCTTAGACAACTAAAAAAAATGTGTCACTAATGTAATGCTTTAATCGATTCACCATTACTGTAAACGAATAAGGAACATTTCAGGCTAACATATGATTCACAAAAAATGATTAAATGCACCATGCTCGTTGGAAATGGAAGTAAAAAAGTATAAAAACATTTCATGCTTTAGAAGTAACTAAAAAGAAATTGTTTCAGTATATTTTGAACAGCTGAGCCTATCAAATCGTTTCCTTCACTTACGGCCAAAATAGAAACGGTAACCATTGGAATTTTTCAGGTTTCAAAATGGTTTACCTAGTTTACTGTAAGGTTCATATAATGGGTTTATAGTTTTCAATTTGATTTTATATGGTATTACTATTTATTTCAAATCGATATAGACTACTGTTTTATTTCTAGTTTTAAGTTGTATCGTTTTAATTAAATTTTTTTTTATGTAATAGGGGTACCGGTGCGGTTTTTTTTTCGAAAATTGAAGCTTTACTATGAAAAATTGCTTTTAGACGATCGGAAATGGTTTGTTGAGCGACGCCAAGTGATTTTGCAAGTTTGGGATGGATCTTGGTCGAGCAATGTCTCCAATTCGTGATCTTCAAACTTTTTTGGCTGTCCGGGCCGTTCATCGGCCTCCAAGTCAAAATTGCCACTTTTAAACCGTGCAAACCACTTCTGGCACGTACGCTCAGCTAGAGCACGCACATCATACACTTCCACCAAAATACGACGACTTTCGACAGCCTTTTTCTTCATATTGGAATGAAGAAGTACTCCCGGCAAAAACACGTCATTCGGCACAAAATTCGACATTTTCAGAGTAAAAAAAGTATTGTTGTTTACGCTTCAGCTAAATGACACATACTGATTCTGAAACTATATGACAGTAGCTTTGCAATACATTTGGAAAGATGAATCACTGGAATAAAAATCAAGTTACGCCATCTGTTAGAAAACCGCACGAACTAACCGGTACCCCTATTAATAAAACAAAACTTGGTATACAACATGCACATCTATAAATACTTACTACAAGAAATATAAAAAAAAGGAAACTAAAAGGGTACTCACCCTCATCCTCGCCGGGTGCCCGGTGATGATGGGTGATGACTGAAATTTTCTTGATTGCTACTAACTAATTATTTTTTTTTCATCGAATAACAAAATAAACAAATTAATTCTGTATAAATTGACCACTATTTCCTTTTTTTTTGTTTCATGTCTTCTGTTTGAGTCAGATTATTTAATACTACGCGCTGGTTGCGCCACATCAATTTTTCGGTCATAAACTTTAGAAACTTTAGGTGATGATGAAAGCATTGAAATGTTAGTTGATCCCGGCTATTTGCAAGAGCTCTTGCAGCCATTATTCCTAAACATTCTGTTTGTGAGAAAAATATTTTCTGCATCATCTGCCGTGCGCACACCACCATTAGCAATCACCGCCGTTTGCACAGGTTAATTAATATGCTTGAAAGCTTCTTTTTCGATGGGCTCGCAAGTTTTCTCTCACGGAGCTCGACCATGCACGGATATAAAGGAGGCGCCACAGTTCTCTACGGTTCGACACAAATTCACTGATGATTTGTAACCAACGTCGTCGGAATCATATCAAGAAGAGTTCAGGCCGTTTTAAAAATGTACAACCATAGCCTGCAGTGATTGCTCAGCGTTGTGGGCAGCCGCAATTAGAATCTATTCCATCCGCATAAGGATAAATCAGCTTCGCAGCTGTTAAAAGGTTATTTGAATCTTTAGCGGCAAATTGTGCTATTTACGGCGAATCATCTCCGTTTGTCGCAAGCTCATTTCCTCGCTCCAAATCACTTTGACAAACGGATCCGCTATAATCACACGAGTAAAACACAAGTCGACATCAATGTATCTTCTTTAGGGACCTGATTATTTCTGGGAGGGAGGAATATTTTCCAAAATTGTAACAAAGGACACTTTTTCACTTTCAGGCTATGACTCTTTCAACGTGAATCTAGCTAATTTCACTGTCCAAATTTCCACTTCTTTCTGCGTGTTCACTATACTACTCGATTTCCATCCTTACTATCTTCTTCTTCTTCTTGGTAGCACTACAGTCCCTCTCGGGCCTTCGCTTGGAGATAGTTAGAGTATCTCATTTTCATGACCGTATTGATTTTTTCGAATGTTGGTTTAGTCAGTACCATGCTCCCGTGTGCCTGCTCAACTATGATATGATCTGATTAAATCAGTCCATATCACCACTGAGTGAACACTTATAGTCTGTCCGAAAAATCCCCTGAACTAAATCACGTTGCTCCCAACGAGATTTGAACCTGGGACCTTCGGCTTATGCGTTCATGCTCTAACCACTAGACCACACCGACATACTCCTTACTATCTTACGATGTTCGTATTCCCGGCACTTTTCGTGCGACTTTCCCCGACAAATTCTATTTTCCCCTTTCAACAATCTTTTTCGATCTATTTCCCGGGATTTACCAAATATTTCACGAACAAATCACTAAAACAATGACAACGAATGACGAACTGCCCGCGCTTCTGTTTTCTTTGCTCGCGGCGTCTGCGCTGTGTCGATATCAAGCGGACTCCCCGATCCGTCTAAATCTCTCCATAATTTCTCTGCCGCACCTGTAAATCGAAATCCGCTGCTAGCTCAGCCGAGTTAGATTGCATTCGCCAATGCTATACATGGATGTGATGCACTAAATCAGTGTTCTCATGTACGAAATTTCAATTTGCAGATTTGCGTAGTTGTTAATAAAAAAAATAATAGATTGAAATTTTAAATAATAATAAAAGATAAATATTATAAAGAATATCAATGCAAAGAAAAAATTTACGTTTAATGTATAAAAAAACAATATAAATTTATATTTATGATAAAAAAATTGAATTTTTTTTGTCAAATTTATTAATTTACTAAAATTTAAATTTTAGTAACTAAATTTTTAAATCTGCAATTGAAATTTCGGAACAGTTTTATGCAGTTTTCGGTCAGTTGGCTTGCTCGATTACTACAATTTCTGGCTCAATGGCTTTGTTGATAAGCAAAATATGCGTTATTGGTCAGCAAGAAATCCACATATGCTCCTTGAGACACAGTTGCTTGCGCAAAAAATTACAGTTTGGTGCGGTTTTCATGCCGGAGGTGTGATTGAGCCGTATTTTTTCGTGGATGAAAACGACCGTCAATGGAGAGCGCTATCGTGTTATGTTGTAAGATTATTTGTGGCCAGAATTGAATTAACTTGACATCAACGATATGTGGTTTCAACAAGATGGTGCCACTATCCACACAGCACGCTTCACAATCGATTTATTGAAAGGCAAATTTGGTGAACGTGTTATCTCGAGAAATTGTCCGGCCGAATGGCCGGCTCGTTCATGGGATCTAACGCCATTAGATTTCTTTTTATATCAAGTCACAAGTCTATGCCAACAAGCCAGCAACTTCAAACGAGCTCAAAGACAACATCCAACACGAAATTTCCAACGTTTCGGTCCAAATGTATGCCAGAGTGGTCGAAAATTGAGTCCAAAGAATCGACCGCTGTAAACGGGCTCGTGGAGGTCATATGACCGAAATCGAATTTTATTCATCAAATGCAATGCTTGCACTACTAACAATAATTTTGGACTCAACATCTCAAAAATTTCGGTATTTTCTTAATAGATAAAATTTTTAAGTCCTTAATGGAAAATCCTTTAGTTTTGCTTCGCTCTTGAGTTTCACGAAGAGTTCTTTAGCAGTTGTTAATGGCCGTGACAAAATATTGATGTCGTCCGCATAGGCTACTACTTGGCGCGACTTGTACGAGGTGTGTTCGAAAAGTATCGCGAATTTTGAATTTTCGCGGGTTACGTATATTCGAATTTCGATTTTTTTGTGGCGTTATGTTGGTACTCATGTCTGTCACTTATGCCGACAAGCTCGGCCATTTTGAATGTTCACTTGATTGGTGATAGCTGCTTTACTTGCACGTGTTTTCAATCGTCTTCGATTTTTACTTATTCAAAAAAATGGATCAAAGAACGTGTACCAAATTTTGTGTGAAAAACGAAATTAAGTGCGCGGATGCATTCCGAATGTTGACTGTGGCATACGGAGAAGTTACCTTGGACCGAAGCAACGTTTATCGGTGGTACAAAATGTTTTTAGAAGGCCGAGAAGATGTGAACGACGAAGAGCGTGCCGGACGCCCGAGCACTTCAACAACAGACGAAAAAATTAATGAAGTGGAGAAAATGGTATTGGCCAATCGTCGAATCACCGTTAGAGAAGTTGCTGAGGACCTAAACATATCGTTTGGCTCATGCCATTCGATTTTTATCAACGATTTGGGCATGAGACGGGTCGCCGCGAAATTCGTACCAAAATTGCTCAATTGCGACCAAAAACAGCAACGCATGAACATTGCTAATGAGATGTTAAACTCTGTCCGCGACGAACCAAATTTGCTCCAGAGGGTCATAACTGGTAACGAATCGTGGGTTTATGGTTATGACGTGGAAACCAAAGCTCAATCATCTCAATGGAAGCTGCCGCATGAACCAATACCGAAAAAAGCGCGCCAAGTTCGGTCGAATGTGAAAGTTTTGCTGACAGTTTTCTTCGATTGCAGGGGCGTGGTGCATCATGAGTTCTTGCCACAGGGAAGAACGGCCAATAAGGAATATTACCTGCAAGTTATGCGCAATTTGCGCGAAGCAATCCGCCAGAAACGCCCGGATTTGTGGGAGAACAAAAATTGGCTTTTGCACCACGATAACGCCCCTGCTCACACATCGTTGCTTGTGCGCGACTTTTTGGCCAAAAACAACACACTAATGATGCCGCGGCCACCGTATTCCCCAGATCTGGCCCCCTGTGACTTTTTCTTGTTTCCTAAACTGAAGAGGCCCATGAAAGGACGACGTTACGCTACGCTTGACGAGATAAAGGCGGCATCGAAGGAGGAGCTGAACAAGATTAAAAAAAATGATTTTTTGAAGTGCTTCGAAGATTGGAAAAACTGTTGGCACAAGTGTATAATATCTCATAGGGATTACTTTGAAGGGGACAAAATAGATATTCATGAATAAATAAATAATTTTTGAAAAAAAACAAAATTCGCGATATTTTTTTAACACACCCCGTATAGTAATGTACCTCGTGTATCGACACACACCCCGTATAGTAATGTACCTCGTGTATCGACAGGTTTCTTATGACGTACTCCAGAGCCAAATTAAATAGCAATGGGGCCAGCCCATCTCCATGCTTTAGACCGATATTTGTGTCAAAGGCATCGGTGAGTTGGTTATTGATGCGGATGTCGACGTCATTGTCATTTTGGTAAGAGGGACTAATTTGGCTGAGATCACAAAGCAAAGCATTCTTTGGTACAGTACGTTACGATCAATACTATCGCAAGCGTGCTTGAATTCAACGAAAATTTGTTGTACGTCTATGTTGAACTCCCAGCATTGACAGTGAACAATTCGTTTATCGTCGATCTACCTGCTTTGAAACCACCTTGATACTCCCCAATAATACTGTTGACGTATGATACGATCTTATTTTCTAAGATAAGCTTCACTGGAATCTAATCGTTTTCCGGCGCTTTATTACTCTTTTGGGCTTTGATGGTGGAACAAACTTCATCCAGAGTAGGTGGGGCCAATGGAAGCTCTCCGGAAATATCTATAGGTTCCGATGCTCTGGAGCTGTGCGGAGGATTAAGGAGCCTCTTGAAATATGATGCCCATCTTTCCTTAATCTTGGTTTCATCAGCGATGATATTGCATATGTCATCACGACACGATAACCATGATTCAGGCTTTTTACAACTTTGTATGCTTGTCATGGGTTGTTGCTCGCTAGACATACATCGATACTTCTCAATTGGCTGCTATAGTATTTTTTTTTCTTAGTTGAATGATATTATTCGCTACTCTTCTGAGATTTTCATAGGATTCTCTCTTCGTTCTGGTTTTCCTACCTAAGTATTCTTTGTACGCCTGATTCTTTTTGTCGAACGTATTTTGGCACTCTTCATCGAACCAGTCATTTCTTTTGCGCCGGGCTTGATGTCCGAGCGTGTGTTTTGCTACGGTCTTAATAGCCGCTTTCACTGCCATCCAGTTCGTTGCTTATTTTCAGCGATGCGCCTGATAAGATGGGAGCCAGCTGGTTGTCGAGGTTCTCCGTGAAATTTTTGCCGCAGACGCCGTTTGGAGCCTTTCGATGTCAAATTTTTGAAGCGGGCTGGTCTTCGCCGAATACGCCTTTGACATATGACATCGATAAGTTAATTTGATCAAGTAATGATCTGAGTTACAATTGGCTCCTCCGTATGTACGGACGTCGAGTATGCTCGAGGCCTAACATTGTTGGATATGGTCGATCTGGTTTTGTGTGTTGCCATCTGGTGATACCCAGGTCATTTTATGAATGCGTCAATGTGGGAAGCAAGTCGAAAGTATGACTAGATTTCTGCTACATGCAAAGTCAATCAGGCGCTGGCCCTTGTCATTTGTTTCATCGTAGATCCTGCAGTCGTTCCCTGATGACTGTTATCTGTTCGATGCGTACGTTGGTAATGATCACATCGTTCAGATGCATATTGACTCATTAGGTGAAGTTACAATACGCAAATCCAAACTGTGGTTAAGGTATTAAATCGGATGTAAAAAATTTGCAATACCGGAGTATTACCAGCTTAACTTAAACCTGACAGAATGATTCTATTTCCAACTTAGATATTTCTCCGCTTCATAATGCTTACACGAGTATGCACAAAATTATTTGGCTTTCCTAAAAAATGTGAAATTTTTGTCCTTCATCATAAACCATATATTAAATGTTTAATATCTTCCGCACTTAGTGGAACTTTCAACTGAAAAAAATAAAATAAATGAAAGAAATTTCCTATTAATTCCACTATATTTAATATATTAGTAAATAAATTTATTTTTTCTTGAAAGCCGTCGGGCCTTGCTTTGTTGTGTGAGCAGACGCGTTTCGACTCCTTTGAGTCATCTTCAGTGTCATTTTTAGTAAACATTTCAAATCGATTTTTAGTAAATTCGGATTAAATAAAATGTAACATATAAATATATACTACATTTTTTCTTTTTGAAAAGCTTTAGACATTGAACATGACTCAAATGAGTCGAAATGCGTCTGCTCACACAACAAAGCAAGGCCCGACGGCTTTTAAAGAAAAAGAGAATTCGCCTGCGGATATCAAATAAACGTCTACTTGAGGACTTCTGCTGTACTACTAATTTGAAACGACGCACGTGAGCCCTAATATTTAAAATAAAAACTTTAACTGGATCCCTAATTACTCCCTCATCACCTGAAAGATCTTTTTAATTTTTATTAAATGTGAAACTGAAAAAAAATCTTTACATCTTATTGGGTTGTTCGAAAATTAATGTCGTTTTTTTCATTGTTTTTATCGATGATATACTGACCATTTTGTTGCATGACCTTTTGTCATCTTTCGATAAGTTGAAAAATTCCATGTTCGAAGAAGTCTTGGTTTTTAGAAGCGAAGAACTGGTCCAACTCATTTTTAACAGCTTGATCGGAATCGAAAGTTTTACCATTCAAATGGTTTCGAAGGGAGCGACGCAGTAAAGTATCTTTCAGACGATACCAGTCGTATAGTGGCTGGCATTCGAAAACTAGCAAACGATGAACAGTGGGAAACATCGAAGTGGCGAATTGAATTTTGTTTGAAATAACGGTGTCTTTATTCCATTGTCGATGGTACGCGAGTGTGTCCGGCGGCGCCGGTGAACAATATCGTGAAACCGTCCGGGGATTATCAAAGCTGGCAACGAGACAACGAGCGCGCAGCTCAAATACTCGGCACGGCCCTCGATGAAGAAGCTGCCATCTATGTCCGCAGGAAAACTGACACGAAAGAAATTTGAGAGGCGTAATCGGTATTTCAGCAGTCTTTTCTACAGTGACTACACGTCGTTCGATAAGTTCTTCTAGATCACGAAGGATGACGCCCCTTCCGTCACGAAACATGCTTCCCAACTAGATAATGTGTTTGATGACATCCTTACGGAATTACGCAAAGGCAACCCGAATGCCCAACTCCCGTTTCAACTCCTCGTTGAAACTTTGCACTCGAATGAGAATTCCTTGATTTAGGGAACATCACAGACACCTGGCGTTTTCTTCGCAAAACAGACTACAGAAGCGCAGAAAAATCAGCACCAGGCTCTTCCTCGGCAAATAAAAAAGAGTATGTTTATATTGCAAGAAAATCGGCCATCTCATCGCTGATTGCCGAAAACGCACGGAACAGAAAATAGCAAGTTCACATGTCAATAACTCCGAACCAACTCTGAAAAGCAGCAAACCAGGTTCATTCCTCGTAGTGCAGACTTCGCTTCTGCAGACTCTTGGGTTTCGGATTCCGACACAACGCATCATACGAGTATAACGGCGAATAGCCAGCACTACGCTAAGTTCGAGAAGTTTCCTTGCATACGGATCAGGAAAAATTAACATCGAGACACGAGTAGGTGAAAGATGGTCACCTGCGACTCTAAATGACGTTTGATACGTACCCGAAGCTCGTCATCAACTTTCCTCTATTAGACAGGCCGTCAAACATGAAAATGAGATCACATTCAATCACGACGGCATGGAAATTAGACGAGACGATGAACTAGTCGTAACTGGAAAGCTCGTCGGCCCTGTCTACACCATGGATATTCGTGTTTGTAGGTTCACCAGTGGAATCTAACCTTGCCACAATAGAAGAAGTACTCCAAGGCTGGCGCAAACGCTTAGGCTACAAGACAAACGTATGTGCGCGATGTGGTGTCTCGTGTCGGCATATCGGTCAAGTGTTTGGTCACTGCGTCATTTTATTTTGATTGCGTTCTCGGTAAATCACACCATAAGCGTCCCATTCGCGTCGAGATCGTCCGCAGTCCATCGATGAACTGATTAATGCCGTTGCAAACGGTCCCTTGTCGATTGATTCGATTAATGGCTTCCGTCTAGAAAAGCTGTGCACAAACGACACCATTGAATACGAACTTCAACACCACAGTGAGAAGTCTTGTAAAGATGAGGCCAGTCAAGACGGGGAAGTTGACAACATATCTGACGGTAACCCGGGTTTGTCCATAGCTGACAGCGATACTCCGGAAGAACGTTTAGCAATAAATACGAAGTGGGCTATAATGTTTGTCGTTACTACCCGAACTGTGCAATTGCATGTCCGACAGAAACATTTCAGGAAGGTTTCGGGCCACATAACTATCCCGAAGCTATGAAGAGTAGACATTAGGACAAGTGGATGAGTGCAATGAAATCTTGGCTTTTGAGGAGAATGACACATGGAACTTAGTACCATTGCCGCCGGGTAATCGTTGGGTACTTCGAGTGATGGTTAGATTGATCGATATCGTGCTGCGTTAGTTATTCGCGCCGTATTGCAACGGGCAGGGCTGAACTATGATGGGACCTTTAGCCCGGTTGTCCGGTACGACGCAATACGAGCTCTTATTGCGATTGCAGCTGAAGAGAAACTTGCACTCGGACAAATTGATGTGAGCACTACATTCCTGTATGCTGAAATTGATGCTGAAATCTATATGACTCAAACACAGGGCTGCAACGATGGATCAAGTCGTGTGTGTCGTTTAAAGAAATCTTTATACGGTCTTAAACAGTCACCTCGTTGCTGGAGCAACAAGTTTCACTCATTTATGTAAAAGAACGGGTTTACGCGTTCAACAGCAGATCGATGTATCTACGTTCGGAAGATTGCGACAGAGAAATTACTAATTGCAATCTACGTTGATGATAGTCGCATTGCAGGCTCGACGCAAATGCTGTCAACTCGTTCCTGAGACTGCTGACTTTAGAGTTCAAGATCACAATTAATTTTTGGGAATGCAGATCGAGCAATGTGAGTCTAGTATGCGCATTTCACAGAGACCATACTTGGTGAAAGTTTTGCAAAAAGCAATTCCGTGAAAACCCCTGCTGAAAATAACCGGACGAATCATCGAGTGATCCTCTGGACAGCTCCGTACCATACTGATCGGCGGTAGGTTCTCTCTAGCGTATGCCGTTTCAAAAGTTGCTCGATCAATGACAGAACTTACAATATCCGACTAGGCTTCCGGCAAACGCATACTCGGGTACTTGCGTAGTATCTCTGATGTGAGACTTTTCTACACTTCAACCGACAGTCGACTACGTCCCTACTCTGATGCAGACTTTGCTGGAGATATCTACACCTGAAGATCAACAAATGGTTTTGTCTCGCTCGTGAACAACACTGTAGTATCCTAGACTTCACAGTTGCAGAAATCGGTTGCACTTTCAACCACTAAGGCAGAATATGTAGCTGCCAGTGAAGACGCGAACGAGTTAGTGTGGCTTGAACTATTGTTGTACGAGATCGGTAAAAGCAAGACTGTACCGGTGTAATCTATCGATAACGCGAATGCAATTAAACTAGTCAAGAACTACGAATTTCACAAAAGATCAAAGCACATAGAAGCACGTTATTATTTTATTAGAGAGCTTTATCAAAAAGGTGACATTGATGCGGAGTTCGTGCGTTCTGAGGATCTGCTGGGGGACATGTTTATAAAGCCTCTAAATTCAGTTCGGTTTAAGAATATGTGTTCCAAGATTGGACTTCATAATTGATATAACTCTAGGAAACACTTCTTTTTCAGTTTACGGGAACAACGTTTCCCATGTGTTTTAGGTATCTCCAGCTAGTTTCTCATTTATGAAGTTATTATTTTGTTTATTGGCAAAACTGTTGTGAAGGGGTAGTATTTGTAACATGCTATGACATGCGTCTTATTTTCACTGCGACTGACTATAATAAATGGCCTTTTCTCTTTAGTTTTCGTCCGAGTTTTATTTCACAAATCTCAGGGTCTTTTGTTGATCCTAGCAACCTCTTCAGTTTTGTAGGTCTACCTGTGTTAACCAGATCTATGTCTAAGTTTCTCAATATCTTCTTAATTGTTTCCGTCCTTGAGTCATAAGCCATAACTAGCCTCTTGCTCTGGTAGACTTCCGTGGTTAGCGTTGTGAATTGCCTGTTGAACATATCCTTCGTTTTGCTATCAAGAGTCATTCGTGCGTTATGCGTTCCACTCCACTAGCCTCTAGATGTATGATGTTTCCTACTCTCGGGCTTCCTTATTCAATGGAAGCGTGAGCATTCAATTTATCAGCCAGTGAAATGTTGCCCATTTTCGTTGCTGTTCATGATTCGAAGAGCATTCTGTTGTCGTAATCCGTCTTGTCCATGATAACCAAGGCATATCCTTTGTCCGCTTTCTTATAGTGGACCGGTAGATTCTTGAGCTCTGACGATATTTTCTTCCTGCTTTCCGCAGGCGGAGGGAAAGGAAAGCATTAGAACCAGCACTGCAGATGCACTGAGAAAAGGAACAACCGCCCAAGACGCAAATATCTGGCTAAAGCAGGGGGAGGGGCTGGTCGCATTGCTATTCAATTTTGCTCTGGAATACGTCATAAGAAAGCTATCTGTCGATACTAAAGAGTTATTATATAAGTCGAGCCAAGCAGTAGCCTATGAAGATGACATCAATATTTTGTCACAGTCGTTAACAACCGTCAAAGAACTTTTCCTGAAACTCGACAGCGGAGCAAAACTATTAGGGCTACAAATCAATAAGAATTAAACATAACTCATGACACAGTTCCAAAATATCATACTTGGCGAATACAAATCGAAAATGTAGGCGAGTTTACGTATTCAGGCGCCAATATAACGAGAACCGGTAATGAAAGAGACGAAATACGCCGAAGAATACAACTCGCGAATAAAATTTTTTATTCAGTTTTGACGATCATAAAGACCACCTGCATCATACACAGGAAATCAAAGCCCCAAGTTTACAAATCTGTGATAAGACCTGTGTTATGCTATGAGTGTGAACCAAGGACCCTAATCCAAGCATCCGCAAACATATGGAACGCTTTCGAAAGGCGACCACTTGGGGCGGAGCTAGACGGGGGCCAATGGCGAATTCGATACAACCATGAGCTGTATGAATTTTTTTAACGGCAGTCTCTCATCGATTGTAAGACTGGGGAAACTGCAATGGGCTGGCCATGTGAATCGTAGACGAAAAATGGATACCCAAAAAGGTATTCGTTGGAAGAACTGAAGGGCGGAGACCAGTGGGGAAACCGAGGAAGCGTTGGTCTGACTCGGCTAATGAAGACAGTTCATCGCTGCTTGGATCTAAGGAATCGGACCAGTCAATGGACCGAGATAGTTGGAGGCGCCTGTTGCAGGAAGCGAAGACACGAAGGGAGTGCAATGCTACGAAGAAGAAAGAATGAAAAATTATATTTCCCACAGATGTAAAATGACGGAAATATAATATGTCTGTCACGAGTATATTGATATGTTTAAAAAATCGGAATACATCTGTTGGAGATATAATTTAAGTTGCGAAACAAATTCACTTTTCTGCACAAACCCGGTAAATATTTCGAAATTTACGTCTAACGTCGAAAAAGAATCAACATTAATTTTATTATCAGTTCGTTCTACCATAAGTAATTACCAATAAGTTTTTAAGAAGCATTTATTATATTATATGTATTTATACTTCCCATACTGGATTCGAACCTAGGCACCGAAGATCAGAACTCCAATGTTCTATCATTGGGCCAAAAGTCATCACATGTTAGTCGACGTCATCAAATATGCATATATCCATAGCAAATATATCACTCAGTTCGTGGTACATATTATATACGCTGTAGATATATCTTATCAACTGCAAAGATTTTATAGCTTCAAAAACTTCAAAATATAAAAATCAAGTAAAACTTCGAGGGGAAGTCAAAAACTTCTTGAATAGACATGGAAGGGGGTTGAAATAAAACATCAAATCATTTTTCTTTTTCAGTATACTCTCTCTTAGCTCTAATATATTTTTCATATATATCAAATAATTTGCTAATACCGTCAAAAAAAAAAATGTGTTAGTTGTTAAAATAGGCCGATATTTCCGAACCGCAGCTTTTCCTTTAGCATTGCGAATGAATAATAGGTCTGGATTGTAGGGTAGATGACGGAGTTGTTCAAAACGACATCGTCGAATGGGAGCCGTAGCAGCATGGCTTGTGTACATGGGAGCGTTGTTGTGCAAGAGGAGTACATCTTTTGCCAACTTTCCTCTCCTTTTATCTTTGATTGCTTCTTTTGATCGATCTAGTAACGAAGAGTAGTACTTCCTTGTAATCAATCAAAAGGATACCCTAAAAAATTGTCGCCATGATCTTTTTGGCTGAATGAGATACTTTTAACTTTTCAGGAGGGGGTGGGCCTTTTTATGGCACTGCATTTACTCGTGTTTTGACAGAGTCATAATGGTGAATCCAAGTTTCGTCACCAGTAACAATCCAAGCAATAAAATCTTCCTTCTACTCTCCATAGCGGCCCAGTGTGCTTCTCGGGATCCATCTTGCACAAACTTTAGCCATCCCAAGATGTTGATGTAGGATATTAAGAATGGTTAATTCAGATATTCCAATCAATGCTGCAAGTTTTTTCTTCTTTAGCCGACCATCTCCCAATACCAGTTTGTCAACTTTTTCGATGATTTCAAACGTCGTAGCCTCAACTGGCCGCCCTGGTCGAAGGTCGTCTTCAATCGAGTCCCTCTCTTGCTTGGAAAGGCGGTGCCAATAAAACCGTAGTCTTACAAAGGACACAGTCCCCGTAAATAGTCATAATATCTTGAAAAATTGTCTAATGTTTCTTTCCTTGTTTGGGAGGAATTTTATCACGTCACGATATTCAATTTTGTCCATAGTGACTAGTTTCTTGCGGATTGACTTGGTTGCTCGTTAAAAACTCAAAATTTAATAAGCGGATTACGCTGAAACTTGGTATATATACTAACAACACTCATTTAGAAACATTTTGACCTCCCTACATTTATCAACAGGGAGTATAGAAATTTACGTCTCGGATAAATATAAGACATGAGGACTACATTTTAGCTTTAATGGATATGTCTTGATTTCAATATGACTAAAATACTCGTCAAGGATAAATGATATCTATTGCATGCAAATAATGGTTCTTCAGATATAAACAACAAAAATAGTTCCGTTGAGAATATATTATATCTCCTTCAAGAAATACTACCTGCCATGCATATATATAATTGTAATCGCTGCAGGCATAATCCATAAAAAAAATTTCTCAGCATGGATGGAGTTTTAGATGAAGTTTTTCACGTCTTGTCACATTTGTTCAATGACCTCGTTCTCGCCAGCCTGGTTAGTACTTTCTAAAGGATTTTCCAAGATGGACCTGGATCTCCCCTTTACAGAAACCTCTTTTAACTTCTCTAAGTCGAGTTTTAGAGCCCGGCATCTGTTCTGTGTAGTTACTGGTCCTTATAAGAAAGTAGTCAGTATCACTGACGACAAATGCCGGTATATCTGATATGACCTATTTATTTGTGGGTCAATCTTTCATTATAGTACAGATACAGATCAAGATAAACACCGAGGTATCGAACACATGATTTATGTGGAACCCGTTCTGAACTACCCTCCCCAGGCATAATGTGGAAATCCTTCCAATAACGTTTCCGCCATATTAATTATAAGATCATTAGCTAACGATGATCGCGTTGGCGACACGTTAAAATCAAGGCCGTTCAATAGTTTGCGAATTAATAATGAGAAGAGCAGAAGCACAGTAACTATTCCTTGCTGTAAGCCATTCAAGACTTTGAAATCGTGGAATGCCGTCATATTTCCATCAGCTACAAGAAACGATTTCTCGTACCGCAAATTGCACATCATTGCTACAAGGTGTCTGGGGAACTTGTTCTGAAAGAGTTTAAAACTTAGTCCATCCAACCAAATCGCATCGAAGGCTTTCCCCATATCAAAGAGACACGCTC
This sequence comes from Odontomyia ornata, assembly GCA_963969285.1. Lineage (NCBI taxonomy): Eukaryota > Metazoa > Arthropoda > Insecta > Diptera > Stratiomyidae > Odontomyia > Odontomyia ornata. The sequence continues at coordinate 410,132,587 of OZ017739.1, forward strand.
CGATACATCCTTTATTATTTAGGTTACAACACATGTCACCCCCCGCAGCTGGAATGCCAGTTGACAGGAATACTCTTCGAGGCTAGCATTCTGCGGGGAGTGCCGCCTCCACGGACCCGAGGATATGAAGGTCGCCATGCGGTTCCTCCTGGGATGACAGGTAACTGACTGAATGTGGGCTACGCTTTGCCAAGGAACTGAAATTGATGCTCTCCGTTCCGGTAAAACCTTGGCAGGACTCGGAGTACGTTCGAAGCTCGCACCATTGGGTTGGTGAGACAGACTCCCGAATAGCGCTGCTCTGACTCTGAGCACTTGCCCCCATGAAGACTTGTGCCAATCCTTGCATGGCCTCCCTGCTCTACAAAGATAACCATGGGAGCCTTCAACTGAAAAACTTAAAAATAAATAAAGAAAAAAGCACAAAAAAAGTAAAAATATCAACAACGCCGACGGAACCAGCAGTTACAGCCACGGTGTTAAAAGCGTATTTAGAACGGTAACAACGATGGCGCATACAATGACATTAAAGACGGCCGAAAAACGAAGAATAACGGACAGCCTAGTCCAAACTGAAATTCCTGCGGTCTTCGGGCGCAAAAAAGGATACGAACGCCAGAACGTCCTAGAATATCTTTAAGGATTTCTTCAATGAGTAATATCAGTAATTTTAAAACAAAATGGCCGCAGGTTATAATGAGAATATTGAGTAAATTTTTGTTAATTTCCCCCAATTTCAATATTTATGGTAGCGGCTCTTAACTCTTATTGAATTTAGTAATGAATGGCTTAAGATAAAAGCCTACATTTTTTAGGTTGAATACAAACCCCTTCTGGTTGGACCATATTGCTGCCTACCTACCTTGTTTTTATTAGAACTTAATGAGACTAGTCGCCATTAGGAAATCCTAGTATTGCCTTGATCGTTCATTATGAGTGTAGTTGTTTTTGTCTCAATCGTTCTAGCAATTCCAGATTTTTTGGGGGAACACGATCATAATGATTGTTTTGTAAGATGTTAGTTCTTATTTTGGATGGTTATTTTCCCTGTAATTTGGCGCCCAGTGTTTGATAATGTAATTTTTTTCGTGTTATGTTATGTTTTCATGTAACAGTATATTCTTATCCTTTCGTATTTTCTGAATTCGAATTTAATTTTTTATTTTTTCTTCTATTGTTTGATTTCTATATAATATATTACTGATGTTTAGTCTGTATGTGCAGATTGACATTCACGATAAAATAAATAGTTGAATCAAGCGTTGTAAATTTTATGATTCATAAGACGCGAAACATTATTTTGTCTTTATTTGCTTTCTCAAAAGCTTTTCCTTCTTTTGCTAATGTCTAACCAGGAAAGTTCGATGATTTTCATTTTGAACTTCAAGCATATTTTTTCCTCATATGATTTTTAAATTGCTAGTTTGTTTATTAATCCTATTCCCATATGCATTTAACTTCCTTTTCTAAAGTAAGTTTCTGTTACAGGTCGTAAAATATCAATAACAAACCATTGAAAATGGCCCGATGGAGTAAAAGTATAGCCGTGCCTCTTGACACTCTTATCAAGGAAAAAGAAAACACCAATCGCCCGACAGCTGCTCGCTCGGCTGGCACAGTTGGAAAATGGGGTAAAATGGGATTTACCTCTACGCGTACATACGCCTTAAAAGCCTTAATACCAACACCAAGTCCGGCAAATTCGCCGGAAGGCAGTGATTGTCAGCTGTCTTCCAATAATGAACCGCCAAAACCAAGAAAATTTTTCAAAACACGTAATACAACGGTGGAAGTGCGCACTCAGTTCATACAACACCTACCACGCGCTCCTCCGTCTCCCATTCGGTCTGAAGGACATTCACCGCCAAAGAAGGAGCCACCGTTAAAGTTGAAAGTTCCAATGGAGCGAAAGAAATCTACTTCGTCCGAGCGCAGCGCTCAAAAGCCGAAAAAGAAGAAGGAAGAGAAGAAGTTGAAGCCAGAAGCGCCTCCATCACGAATAATATCGCGAGCCAGGAAAGTGGTCAACTACAACGAAGAAGACGACGAGCGTAGTCAAACCCCGCTTCGCGATATAATACAAAGACTTTCTCCGGTGCCGGTAAGAAAGGAAAGTCCAACTGCAGCTCCTGTTGTTCCACCACCACCGCCACCAATACCAGAACTACCACCACAAAAGGTGGAGAGTGAACCTGAATCGACCCCAGTTGTAGTAGAACATCCTCCTGTTGTGAAACCCGCTCCTGTAGATCATCCGCCAATAGTTTTGCGAATATCAAAGGTAAATTGCTAGAATTTCGACTTGCTATCGATAATACCATCGCATGTAGAGAGCGTATGTAAATTAATTTAGACTTTTAGAAGAAATGAAGAATATTCCAAGTCTAAGAGGCGAGCGTTAATATTCAATTAGCATAATCAACACTTTTTGTAAATAGTAACTTTCTATCAGTAATGCTAGAACATAAATGCATCATTTTGATTTTTTTTCTTCAAAACAATAATTTCACACTTCGCGACCCCTATCACATTGAGGTATTGTTAAATATAGGTATTTATACTTTATTTGACTATCACTTGGATCGTTAACAAATAGTCTTGATCCACCACAACAATTTCCCTTCCATTTATCGCTATTGGTACATTTGCTTTTATCTGGCAATGCCTTTGATTACATAATCACTCCAGTCGTGCAACGGCGACATGTGTACGATCATTTGAATTGTAAACATGACGCGGTCGTTTGTTGAGCCGTCACAATTCTTTGTAGACTTTCTTTCTGATAAGTGCAAGTGCTTTGCAACTGTTTTGATTTCGCGATAACGATCGTTGTCAAATTTCCTAGGTCGTTTTGTTCGAGTGTTAAAATGTGATTGTTTAATTTTTTCTTTCATTTCTAATTTAGGGCACTTCGCGCTTAGTAAGCACCGACAGTGAAGATATTCTAAATTCGCCTGGACATGAGCCGACAGTGAACGAGCCTCCCGCATCCACTCGCATCGCGGAACCGCCCGTGGCTCCCGTTGTAGAGTGTGCTCCAGATCCAGTGGAAGAACTTCCGAAGATCCAAGATCTTCGCATTGTGCTGAAAAGACATGATTTTAAATTGACTGAGAAGGAAGTGGAAAAAGTAGAAGAACCGCCACCGGAGCCCCCGAAGCCTCCGATTCGAGAAGAACAGCCTCCAGTGAAACATGAAAGTCTTAAAATTGTTATAAAAGCAAGTGCCCTAGAAAAGCCGGAGAAAAAAGAGCGCAAAAGCAAGAGACATCACAAAACAGCGTCTGGTCACAAAGTTACCGATCCTACATTTAAAACACCATCTCCTCAGCCCGGTGCCGAAAACTTTGATCTCTATCGAACCCTGGCTGGTTCGCCATCAGAGCGAGACTTTGACTCGCAAAGTTCAATTTTGGGCAGCATATCATCGAAGGATAATTCACAATTCCCTCTCGTCATGCCCGACGAAAGTTGTGTGATACGAAGTCGCGGCTCCAGCGACATCACTAGTGATGTGGAAACTAGTCAACATAGTTCCATGGTTGCTCTTCCTTCCGACATTGAATCGAGACTGGAATCAATGATGGACTGTGACGAAGAAGAACCTGCTCACGATAGAATATCAGACACACCAAATCCAATCGACAGATTGAATACAATTCCTCAAGAACCACTAAATGAAGACATTTTGGAATTGCTGAGTGGCGGTGAGGAACGGATCGAGGCAAGTGAAGAGCCAACTTCAAAAGTTGAGGACCTCTCGACCTTAACTGTTTTAGAAACAGTTGATCAAGATGTTTCGACTGAGGAGATTTCCACGCAGGATCTTCCGAAGGAACCAGAGGAAGAAGAAATTGTGAACGAAACGTCACAAGAGATTGAAGAACCTGTGATCGCACCGAGAAGAACTCGCGGGAGGAGAGGCGCTGCCACCAAGATAGAGAAACCCGAACCCGTTGTTGAAGAAGTACAGAAGACTGCCGGTGGAAGAGTTACCCGAAAAAATAATAATGGAAGTTTACGGGTAAGTTGCAATTGTTTTCCGATGAAATTCTTCTCTTCAATCTAATTCATACGCTTTAATCATTCAATAATTAACACATAACCAAGCATCTTTGAATTATATCGGATGTATCTATCATTACAGAATAAAAAACTACCGCCGGAAGTAATCGAACCAGCTCCTCAGCCAGTACAACCATCCGCGCAACCAGTTATACGCAGCTACAGTCGTCGATGTAAAACGCAACCTAAACAGCTCCTACCATCACAGCCTGAACTCGCCACGACCAATGAGACAATAGCCGCCGAGCTCTTGAGTGTCGAATCCAACACTTCAGTGCAACCAATTCAATCCGAAACAGCGTCCATAGATCTTCCCGATGCTCCCCCAATTAATCTTAATCCAAGCGTTTCCGTTCCACTATTCGAGGATATCGAACCACCCAAACCGACATTGAGAGAGTACAAAATTAAAAATAAGATGAAACGTGCGTGGGAAGCATCAAAATCTAATGAGATGGACGAATTGATGGATGAGCCCCCGATGACCAAAAGTAGAACTACGGATAGCCCTAGTGAAAATAATTTAAGTAGTAGAAATGCAATTAGGGATAGTAGTAAAATTGTAAATAACAATACAGAAAGTGGAGAGGGCGATGGGCCGGCAGAGGATGAGAAACGCAGTGTCAAACTTGTGATCTCGAAAAAGAAGGGAAGTATTTTCAAGAGTAGAGCGTTCGTGACAGAGCAAGGAAACGGAACCAAGCGCCATGTGTACAAGCACACTTGGGACGCTGAGAAGGAGAAATCTCAAAACGCCGAGGGATCGTCGACACCTACAGTCGCGGTAGAATCTTCCCTGTTCGAAGACGATGATTTCAACGACGAGCAAGGGGGCACATCAAAACTTACTCGTATGACGCGGCAAACTGCGAACAAGTTCGAAAACGAAAACGTGACCAGCGTCAGGATAGACAGGAAAGCGAAAGACTACTACACGGTGGTGCGCAATGTGAAGACTGCTCATCAAATTCAAGAAATCGGAGAATATCAGGAAATGGACGACGATGTCGAGTACATATTGGACGCTCTTCAGCCACACAATCCAATCTCAACCAGGTGCCTTTCTGCGCTGCAGCTTGCTTCGAAATGTATGACACCCGCCTTCCGAATGCACGTCCGTGCTCACGGTACTGCAACCAAGTTCTTCAAGGCCTTAAAAGATGCGAAAAAAGATTTAAGTTTAAGCTTATGTACGGCAAGCATAATGTTTGTCCTTTCGCAGGACACTCTGAATATGGACTTAGATCGCGAGTCGCTAGAATTGATGTTGAATCTCCTGGAGTCTGAAGGAGAGAATTCCTTGGACGACGGTGGGATGTTGAATTTCGAAAGAAATAAACAGCGAGTTAAAGAACTTTGTGAAGAAATCAAAAAGCAAGGCAAAGCTGCCCATCTAAATATAGATAGTATATCGGCTGCTTCCTTAGCAATGGAAACGTTGCTTTCGCTCACATCGAAACGAGCTGGAGAATGGTTCAAGGAAGAATTGCGTGAACTGGGCGGTTTGGAGCATATTATAAAGACCGTTTGTGAGTGCTGTCATCAAATTTCGGATTACGTAGTTAGTTGGACGGAAGTGTTGCTGGATAAATTGAAGACAATCGAGCGTTGTTTACGTGTTCTTGATAATGTGTCGGAATTGAATCAACAGAACCAAGAGTATATTCTTACCTACAAGGATGGTGACGCTGTTGATACATTGTTTCGACTTTACAAGCTTTGTGATAGTGAGATTGCGCTATATCCCACAGTTGAGAATACCCCGAAAGAGCAACCCGGCGTGGTCTTACGCGAGGCTCTTGTTCCGACACTGAAAGTATTGATAAATTTGACACATCCTTTCCACGAAAACGACATGGGAAGTCAAATTTTGGGACAACGTGCTGGAATATTTGACACAAGTTTTCATTTATTGTTGCAAGCACCCAACTACGTACCGGAACGTTGCATATTTGAGCTTAGCATATTGGTAAGTTTTTCAACATCAATTCCTACAAATTGGGCCTTGACTTGAAAAAATGGAAATTGTTATGCAGGTTCTCTACTTATTAATCAATCTTACAATGTACACTGTGCCGAATCGAACTCTTATCATGAAGTCACACGCACCCTCGGATTTTGGTAATCAATTTGATAAAGTGCCTGCCATTAAAGCGCTCATAGAATATTTTTATAAATGTGAAGAACAAGCGAGGTATGCGTAAACAATATTTAGTATTTGAATTTTAGGTTAAAAATGAACTATATCTTTATTTCAGAATGGCTGAAGAAAATACAAATGCAATTTTAGAGAATCCATCTGAAAGAAACAAGAAATCTCAAGAAGAGCTCGAAGAAACCGTGACAAAATGTAAGTATTAATATTGGGGGATAATTGGAATCAAATAGCTTGATAACGGCAATAGGAGCACATTTATCGCATGCATCCATTTATATTGAATCGGCGGTTTTTATTTGGAGATATTTCTTTAAGTTAAGAATCCTTGAGCATTTGCTTAAAGTATTTGTAATGATTTCCAATAGCTCGTTTGCAATTCTTCCCGAAAAAAGTGTGAATCGACCTCTCAGCGATTCCAAAACGTAGTCTTGAGCCGTGCCAAGGAACCGTACCCTTAAGGACAATAAGTTCGGCCACTCACAGTCTACTCCGTGGTGGCTGCTGGTTGGCCAGCTAGTTCGGAGAGGAGTACGGTCGTGGGTCTTGCTATGAATAGACTGTGCTCGATTACACTTCTCAGCCACCGTCAAATTGCCCGTTTAAGAGGAACGTCTAAAAGCTTCAGAGAAACTACGTTACTTTACCGAGTCATTTCATTTCACCACTTCCAAAAAAACAAAACAAATACTGAATTCGCGAGTTCCCGATCTATATATCGATGCGGTGCCGAAACTAAAACTACTCTAATCCGAATCAAAAGACTACGCTAATTAAAATGCAAAACTTCCAAACTGAGGCACCGTAAACCCGACCCGAAAGCATGTGACCGATTATTCGCGGATTTTTATGAAAGTCGACCAATCGACGTCATGCTCACCTGCTACTTCCGTTCCCCCTAAAAAGTCTATACTACCGGAAAGAAAGATCGGGATTCTTCTTCGGTGCACTACAGCCCCTCTCGGACCTTCGCTTCCTGCAACAAGCGCCTTCAACTTTCTCGGTCCATTGACACGTCCTCCAATTTCGAAATCCGGGCAGTGATGAACTGTCTTCGTCGACCGAGTCAGACCAGCGTTTCCTAGGTTTCAGCACTGGTCTCCGCCCTTCAGTTCTCCTAACGAATACCTTTTTGGGTATCCGTTGTTCGTCCATACGATTCATGTGGCCAGCCCATTGCAGCTTCCGCACTCTTACAATAGTTGAGACCTCCAGCTCCTCAAAAATTTCATACAGCCCATGGTTGAATTCCCTCCAATTATTTGCCTCAGGACCTGTCTTTCAAACGCGTTCAATATATTTGCGGATGCTTGGATTAGGGATGTTTCACACCCATAGCACAGCACAGATCTTATCACAGTTGGTATACTTGGGGGTTTGTTTTCCTGTGTATGTAGCTGGTCTTCAAGATTCGATCGTCACCTTTTTATTATGGATAGGGAGTTAAAATAGCACGTTATTGATTTTAAGGCAGTCAATGAACAAATGTGTACGATCCGTATAAAAGTGAAATTCTTCGAAATTTGGCTGATAAACGCACATTACCCGACCGAAGAAAAGGACGTAGAAACGAAGAAAACGTTCTACGATCACCTGGAAAGACTACTTGACTTGGCAATGAGCTAAATCATCGGGAAACGACGGGAGTATTTAACCTCCACAATGAAACAAATGACAACGGTCAGCATACGTTCGATTGCTTCCCACATCGACGCATACACAAAATGACCTGGGTATCACCGGATGGCAACCCACAAAACCAGATCGAACATGTTCTGATCCAACAATGTTAGGCCTCGAGCATACTTGACGTCCGTACATACCGAGGAGCCAATTGTAACTCGGATCATTACATGATCAAATTTACCTATCGATGTCGTATGTCAAAGGCATATTCGGCGAAGACCAGCCCGCTATAAAAATCTGACATCGAAGGGCTCCAAACGGCGTCTGCGGCAAAAAATTCCACGGAGACCCTCGACAACCAGCTGGCTCCCATCTTATCAGACGCATCGTCAAAGACAAGCAACGAGTTCTGGATGGAAGTGAAAGCGGCTATTAAGACCGTGGCAGAACAGACGATCGGATATCAAGCCCAGCGCAAGAGAAATGATTGGTTCGATGATGAGTGCCAGAATGCGTTAAACAAAAATAATCAGGCGTACAAAGATTACGTAGGTAGGAAAACCAGGACGAAGAGAGAGCACTATCAAAATCTCAGAAGGGTAGCAAATAAGATAATTAGAATTAAGAAAAGAAAATACTATGCCGACCAATTGAGAAGTATAGATGTGAGCAACGATGGAAGATAAGCGTACTAAGTATTGAAAAGCCTGAAATGTGGTTATCAGCCCAAAACCACGCTGTGTCGTGATGACATCGGCTGATGGAACCAAGATTAAGGAAAGATGGGCATCATATTTCACGAACCTCCTAAATCTTACGCACAGCTCCAAATCATCGGAGTCTATAGATGTTTACGGAGAGCTTCCATTGGCCCCACCAACTATGGATGAAGTTTGGTCCATCATCAAAGACCAAAAGAATAATAAAGCGCTGGAAATCGATGAAATTCCAGTGGAGCTCATCAAATATGGTGGCAGTAATGTTCATCAAGCTATTCACAAAGTCATCCAGCACATTTGGCAACAAGAACATATGCCAAAAGAGTGGAGCCAATCAATTATATTCCCTATCCACAAAAAAGGTGACAAGCTACAGTGCGGAAATTATAGAGGCATATCACTACTTTGTACAGCGTACAAAAAATAAAATCGGGTCATACACCAACAGTATTATTGGGGAGTATCAAGGTGGTTTTAGAGCAGGTAGATCGACTATAGACCAATTGTTCACTGTCAAGCAGGTACTTGAAAAATGCTGGAAGTTCAACATAGACGTGCACAAAATTTTCGTTGACTTTAAGCAAGCATACAACAGTATTGATCGTAACGTACTGTACGAAGTAATGCTTTGCTTTGGCATCCCAGCCAAATTAGTCCGTCTTACCAAAATGACAATGACGTCGATGACCTCCCAAGTCCGCATCAATAACCAACTCACCAATGCTTTTGACAGAAATATCGGACTAAAGCAGGCTGTGGAGTACGTCATAAGAAAGCTACCTGTCGATACACGAGGTACATTACTATACATGTTGTGCTAAGTGGTAACCTATGCGGACGACATCAACATTTTGTCACGATCGTTAACCGCCAAAGAACTTTTCCTGAAACTCGGCAGCGAAGCAAAACTAGGAGGGCTACAAATCTATGAGAATAAAACAAAGCTCATAACGCCTTTTTTGCTTTAGCGCTACAATCCCTTTGGGCCTTCACTTAGAGATAGTTTAAGTATCTCATTATCTTGATCAATCTCGAGAAGGTGATATGGTCAGTACACTGCGTTGGCCGTACGTTTGCCACCCAGCTACGACACGTTCTGATTTCAAACCAGTTCATATCATGAAATGAAAGAGACGAAATTCGCCGAAAATTACAACTCGCAAATAAAAACAAAGGAAAACAAAGCTCCAGGTAAGGGATAAGGCCTGTGCTTTACTATGGGTGCGAAACATGGACCCTAACCCAAGCATTCGCGAACATATTGGACACCTTCGAAAGACGGGTCCTGAGGCGAATAATAAGAGCGAAGCTACACGGGGACCAATGGCGAATTCGATACAACCATGAATTTTATTAAATTTTTGACGAGCCAAAGGTCTCAACGATTGTAAGACTGCGGAAGCAGCAATGGGCTGGACACATGAATCGTCTGGACGAACAACGGATACCCAAAAAGGTATTCGTTGAGAGAATTGATAAGCGGAGAGCAGTGGGGAGGTTTCCTCGAAACGCTGGTCGACGAAGACAGTTCATTGCTGCTCGGATTTCGAAATTGGAGGACGCGGCCGATGAACCGAGATAGTTGGAGGCGCTTTTTGCGGGAAGCAAAGGCTCGAGTGGGGTTGTAGTGCTAGAAAGAATAAAAAGGTTGAGAGATCATAACAGATGCGGATGACGTTTACCTTTGTAGTGAATAGTAGGTATTTATATATGTCCGTAAAGGACTGCAGCGATGGTCTGCTGCCTCGGCGGAAGAAGATGTTAAGATCTGCCGAGATTGGCCTTGTCTGGGGACGCGTGAATGTGCTGACAGGCTAGCGGTGCGGTGACGTGGAGCGAGTTCCTTCTCTCTAGCACAAGGATCCACTACAAAAAAATTTCGCATTCACGAATTAAAGGGATCGAATGCCGATCGACTGGTGTCGAGGCCGAGGTAACCTACTAAGGTTGAAATTGCTTGTTCAGAGAACAAGCTGGGACGAGCAAAAACGGACGGACTGGCGGAGACGTTTAATAGACGTAAAGACTCTTGTCAAGGTGAAAGTGACGCAAGCCACTCAAAGGTTCAACGATGGCAATATCGCGTGCAATCAAGTTCCCTTATAGCTCGTGGGCCGCAGCACTATGGGGAAAGTTTAATATATTTTCCGATGCTTTAAAAGTGGGACCACGGTTCTTTCACGGGGTTTAAGATGCTGTGAACTCCGAAAATTGGTAGAACTATTGAATGGTCGTTGGTTGCACAAGTTTCGACTATTTTTCACTCACTGTTTCTTTTTTCGCGAAATTCCGCGTTATGGTTCCCGAAAAGCTGTCTACCCGGTGGCGAGGATGGCGCGCACGGTGTTTTCTTTAGCTCGTGGTCTCGCCCGTGCTTTCCGGTTCGCTCATTTTAGTCGACTCGCCCTCCGTGCATTACCGTGTATACGGTAAATCGCATCAGCCGAGCTCAGCCTAGTTAGATTGCCTTCCGTGATGTATGTAATACACCGTTGGGGTGTATTAGATCAGCGTTCACACACTCGAAATTTTATTTGGCAGATTTAAAAATTTTAAAAACAAAATTTAACTGAAGTAAAAAAAAATGAAGAAAAGTTTAAAGAGTAATAAAAATTAAATCTCATGAAAAATATAATTAAAGGGAAACATTTAAATTTAATATAAAGGAAAATTGATATAAAATAACATTCAATATTAATAATTATAGGAAAGCAAACTATTTTATAAATTACGATTATGAATGTAAATAATTTAATTATTTTTCTAAATCTGCCATTAAATTTCGAATAGGAGATAGGAAGGCTTTCGAGCAGTTTACTTGTGTGTCTTACTACACCTTGTATTAAGGGTAGAGAAGTTAGTCGCTATCCGACATTTCGACCTGTTCGTAGTACTAAAGACGTGTACAATCGGTGTTTTTGTGGTAGCACTATATAGATTGCGACTATACACTATTTTACATAGGTGAACATGTTGACCTTATGGGTATGCCTGCTGCGTTTTGGAGTAGGATGGTTTACGTTACCCTAGAGACGAACAAATCCATCAATGTTCAAACAAAAATTTCAGCTTATACAGGATGGCGCAAAATGAATGACCCTATCGGAAAATGTTATAACTTTTGCAAATGGCGTTGTACGAGAATCATATTTTATATTTATAAACTAGACAGCTGCAGAATACAAACAGACAAGTAATGGATCGCTACACTCCACAAGGGGGTGTCATAATTGTGACGATTTACTAGTGACAATTTTGTATCGAAAATCATCATGTGCGACGAGTCGCATTTCCACTTTAGGGGTTAGGTCAATAAGCAAAATATTCGTTTCTGGGGCACTGAAAATTTTCGTGTGATGCACGACCAGCCATTATATACACTCGAAGCCACGGTGTGGTGCGGAGTTCACGAGGGAGGCGTGTTCAGGCCCTATTTTTTGAGGACGCCATCGGCAATACGGTCATTGTTACTGGCGAACGCTACAGGGCCATGATAAACGGCTTCTTACTACCGGAATTGCATGAGCGGGGCTTGATGAACACGTGGTTTCAAAAAGACGGTGCACCCGCACACACAGCGCGAGCCACAATGGATATTGTGAAGGAAGCAATTCCTGGTCGGGTAATCTCCCGTCGCCCGATTTAACCATTCCAAACTTCTTTCTTTGGGGCTTCTTGAAGTCGCGAGTTTATGCCAACAAGCCTCAGACAGGAATGCAGACAGTTATCACGGAAAGTCATGGAAAATACGATAAAACGGGCATAAGTGTTTATCAACGCTAGCGGTAGCCACTTGATGAATATAATCTTTTCCACTTAACAGAAAAAATTGTAAAGGTCCAAATAAAGATTTCCATCACTCAAAATCATTTTTCTTTTATTTATTAAAAAAGTTATTCAAAAGCAAAATTGGATGATTAATTTTGCGCCACCTTGTACTATATATGAAACCTTATTTGTATACAGACGTTATTTAGTCTTATCTTCGTAATTCCTCATTCACTGTAATTGTAGCTTACTCTGTTGTAAGTCAAATAATTAAATAAATAAAACGACATTCTTTCGCATTTCTTTTCAGTATTACAAAAAGCTGGTCATCATATGGAACACACAATGAAGGCGAGTTACGCTGGTCTCTTAATAGGATACCTCATCTATGATAGTGGAGATAATGAGAAAGTTATTCGGTCATACCTAAACGACAATAGCTTTAAGGATATCATTAGTGTACTAGAAAAGTACTACAACTTCGTCAATCTAACTGCAGGCGTGAGTAGATCTTCTGTGATGTTGTTTTTACATTGTCTATTTATTGCATTAATTTTTAATCCATTTTTCAGTATGACGTTACATCTCACATCAAGTCAACCAGAAAATTAATTGATTACTTCAAAAAATGTGACATTCGACATTCCAATAATGAAAACAATGAGACAACAGCTGGACAAACATCGGCTAGTTCATCTTCAATGATGACAACACGTAGTACGCCACGTGTCTATAAAACGTATAGTCAAAGATAATCAAAAATGTGAATTGCAACGGCAGGTTAATAATTGTATTTGAAATAATTGAAAAAAAAACTAGTTTTAGTCTACTTCCTTATATTTTTTATACTTCAATGAAAAAAAAGAAACGACAGGAAATTGAATAGTGTTTGGTTCTTAGTTTAATTAAATTTTAATTTATTTAGAAGAAAGTTCTCAATTATAGTTGTATCCGTCTTAAAAATAACAAAAACAAATAATTGTCTTCAAATTTATTTTAACTCTCTATAAATTCTTGAAAATATTTTTCCTTTTTGTAAATTAAGTGCTAAACATTGTGTAGATTAATTTATGAAAATTTTTTTTCTGGTCGAGCTATCGATAAAAAGTTTAGCAGATTGTATAGATTAATTTTTCATGGATATAAAATCCCAATTGTATTTTTCAAGTCCTTAAGCAAAAAAATTCAATCAGATTTTTATTCTTGTATGATCATATAAAATGTCTAAATTAAAGAAAATTTAACAAATCAGCAATTTTCACAATATTAATATTTGATATGCAATGAGAGTTTCTCGAACAGAGCCAATTATAAAAACAAAAATAAAAAATTTGCTACTATAGCTGTATATAGGATCTTGAGCGACCAAATATTCTATTGTGGAATAGTTTAAGGAGCATATAGGAAGAAAAGAGAAAGAACAAACAGTTTAAGAAGTTATGATGGATTTTAATTTTTGTCTGGAAAAAAATACAGAAGTAATGTCAAACGTATTTAGTAGTTGTGAGATTTAAGAATTATATACATATATATGAAAAGCTAATATTAGGTAAAAGATATCCTTTGTAAATAACGTTGTTCAGATTTACAGAAAGTACATTGTTTAGTATTATATTTGCCTAAAATTGGATGATTTTTTATTGAAATATTGGAAAAGACTTTATACGCCTCATTTTTAATGGTCTTCTCATGCCCTGGCTTCTGGCCGGCTGTGCAATCAGTTGTTCTCTTGGTCCATCTATAGTGTCCTCTTATTCCGAAGAGGCTCTACAGGTTTTAGGTAAATTTCTCGAGAGAAATTTACCTATTGCGGAGAGTATCTATATATATATATATATATATATATATATATATATATATATATATATATATATATATATATATTGGATATAACGAAATTTGTGACCACGCTAGAGGTTGCAATTTTGCTTCGATTTTCACCAAATTTTCAGGAAAGGTGTATTGGGTAAATATCTCGGTTAAGTTCGTGAGCCAGCTATATCGGCCGGGCAAAAGCAAAATGGCGGCCATTTTAGACGAAAAATCGTGATTTCTTTTCTGACCAAAGTATAGCTCCGATTTGGATGAAATTTGGTACAAAGATTCACTGATGTATGTGATGAGTCTCACAATAAAAAATCCAAAGTCGGTACGGAAGAAACAAAATGGCGGTCGCTCAAAGGTCGAAAAACGTGCAAAATTTTGTTGTTGTAATAGTGGTCAAAGCTTTCAACAGATCTTCATGAAATTCGACAGTTAGATCGAAATAAGTATCTAAAGAATTACTTAAAAAAACTGGAGGTCAAGTCACAAAAAACAAATTGGCTCAAAACTTCAAAGGCTTTTAAAAGTCGCAATTTTGATGCGACGTATACGAAACCTGGTTTCAAGGTAGACATTACTTAGATCTACAGATTTTGATATTTTGGTGATCATGCATGTGCAAATTTTTTTCAGGTTTTTGTGGCCCTCTAGCGGACACATTTTCCAGCGGATTTGGATGAAACTTGAGATTATGGATCTCTGTACTATGTTCTTGTATTATGCAGAAAATTATTAAAATTGAATGAAAAATAAAAAAGTCGAAAATTTAAAACCTAATATTTTTAGCTGCCATTTTCACTAAAAATTAATTGAATTATTTTGCCCTGTCTAGAGTGAAACTCCGATTTGAAGGAGATTTGGCACATTGATTGATGAGGTCCTAACACAAAGATTTAAAATAGTTCAAAATCAAATGCATGCATTCAAAATTGCGGCCCCCAAAGGTCAGAAGGCAAGCGCAATTCGCTATTTTAGTAGCAACTGAAATAATGAATTTTTTCATGGAAACGTTTTAAATGACTTAACTTGAAAGTATTTATAAATCAGACTATTTTTTAAATATTGTAAAATATTTTTAACAATACCCTAAATACTTATAAAACCGGGACTTGTCTGTCTGTACGTCCGTTTGTTCGTGCGTCACAACAAGTTTTTTCGCGAACCACATAAGCTAGAATGAGGAAATTTTCTACGTAGGTCAAAAGTGGTGCCTCTTGAAATTTCCAGTGTAAGAAAATATTTTAAAGTGTTTGAGGGGGTCTCCCCATACAGGGGGGTGACATAAACAATTTTTTTTTATATCTATAGCCCTCAGCAGTCAAGTTTCTCTACAGATTCTGACAGAACTTGAAATTATAAGTTATTAAGGCAAGCTAATTTAATTTAATTATGCAAATCGGATGACAAATAAAAAATCCGTACGGCTCAATATTTTTAGCAGCCGTGTTCAATAAACATTCATAATGACGGTCCCTGATGGTTCAGAAAAGAATCGAAAATGTATATATTAATGGCAATGCAAGTGCTGATTAACATTTTATGGAAATCTTTTGAAATTAACTATTTGAGCTATTTAAGCCAAAAAGTTATCACCTTTGTGTGGTAACTACTGTGAAATGTGTAAACAATAATTGTGAGAAGGGCGAAACCAGTATAAATATGTTTATAACAATCTATTACCCGCCGATTTTCAATATGTGATCCATACGTGGGCAACTCAATTTAATTAGCAAAATATTTGCGCCCCTATGAAGGGTGTCCAAATAGCAGCTACAAAAATTGCACTTAGAAGTCCAGTAGTAGGCAAGCCAAATAATTTTTCGAAACCTTACGCTACATACAAGAAATTTACCTTTCCGACTGGTGCTGCCAACGGCGACTTTTTCTGTTGAAATAATTTGTCATTTACTTCGTGAGATTAGCATTTCTGTCGCCTATTGTTGCACCACCTAGAACACTTCTTCGTTATAATTATACTAAGGCCTTACTACACTAACTCCCTCCTGGGGAAAGCTCTACCACACATGTAGACTGACTTGTTCGTAAATTAGGATACCCTCTATATCAAAACGCAAAAGTTAAATTCTCAAAACGAGTACATCGCAGTTAATATCTTCTAGCTCCGTCAAGCCCGGGGTATCATCTGCACTTTCTGCTAGAGGACTAGCAGAAAATAATGTAAGTGGCTATAATTAGCTTAGCTTAGCTTAATCCTCCACACAGCTCCAGAACATCAGTGCCTATAGATGTCTGCGGAGAGCTTCCATTGGCCCCACCAACTGGATGAAGTTTGTTCCATCATCAAAGCCCAAAAGAATAAAGCGCCGGGCATCGATGAGATTCCAGTGGAGCTCATCAAATATGGTGGCAGCAGTGTTCATAAAGCTATTCACAAAGTCATCCAGCACATTTAGTAACAAGAACATAGTCCGAAAGAGTGGAGCCAATCAATTATATTCCCTATCCACAAAAAAAGTGACAAGTTACAGGGCGAAAATTATAGAGGTATATCACTAATTTGTACGGCGTTCAAGGCATTTTCAAAAATCTTCGAAAATTAAATCGGGTCGTACGTCAGCAGTATTTTTGGGGGGTATCAAGGTGGTTTTAGAGCAGGTAGATCAACAATAGACCAATTGTTCACAGTCAAGCAGGTACTTGAAAAATGCTGGAGGTTCAACATAGACGTACACCAAATTTTCGTTGACTTCAAGCAAGCATACCACAGTATTGATCGTAACGTACTGTACCAAATAATGCTTAGCTTTGGCATCCCAGCCACATAAATCCCTTACCAAAATGACAATGACGTCGACGACTTCCCAAGCCCGCATCAATAACCAACTCACCGATGCTTTTGACACAAATATCGGACTAAAGCAGGGAGATGGGCTGGCCCCATTGCAATTCAATTTGGCTCTGGAGAACGTCATAAGGAAGCTACCTGTCGATACGCGAGGTACAATACTATACAAGTCGAGCCAAGTAGTAGCCTATGCGGACGACATCAACATTTTGTCATAGTCATAACAACTGCCAAAGAACTTTTCCTGGAACTCGACAGCGAAGCAAAACTAGTAGGGCTACAAATCAATGAAAATAAAACGAAGCTCATGACGCGGTCGAGGAAAAATACCTCAAATACACAAAATATCACACTTGGCGAATATAGTATCGAAAATGTGAGCGAATTTGTGTATTTAGACGCCAAAATAACGAAAACGGGCATTGGTAGGGACGAAATACGCCGAAGAATACAGCTAGCAAATAAAATATTTTATTCAGTATTGACGATCTTGAAGACCAGCTGCATACACAGGAAAACAAACCTCCAAGTATACAAATCTGTGATAAGACCTGTGTTAAGCTATGGGTATGAAACATGGACCTTAACCCAAGCATCCGCAAATATTGTATATTGAACGCCTTTGAGCGACAGGTCCTGAGGCGAATAATCGGAGCGAAGCTAGACGGGGACCAATGGCGAATTCGATACAGCTCTATGAAATTTTGACAAACCGGAGATCTCAACAATTATAAGACTGCGGAAGCTGCAATGGGCTGGCCACATGAATCGTATGGCCGAACAACGGATACCCAAAAAGGTATTCGTTGGGAGAACTGAAGACCGGAGGCCAGTGGGGAAACCGAGGAAACACTAGTGTAACTCGGTCGACGAAGACAATTCATCGCTGCTCGGATTTCGAAATCGGAGGACGCGATTAATTGACCGAGACAGTTGGAGGTGCTATTTGCAGGAAGCGAAGGCCCGAGAGGGGCTGTAGTGCTAAGAAGTTAATTTGCTGCTTCTCAAATTTACCAACAACTCGAATCTCTTTCGGAAAGAATTAAAAAGTAAGATGAGAAAATCAATTTCGTATTTCAACGTTTAGATCAACATGGTTCAAAATAATTTGTCATCCAGCCTAATTCCCATGAATAAGCTTCGTCTCATCTCGATCAAAGTCAACTCCATTGTTACTCTACATCAACGTAACTATCTCCTGGAATCATCGTCAAAAAAATGCATGACATCATGCTTCTCTCAGAAACTCACCTCAATTCATGGCACTCCATGACATTCAAGGATTTAAATTCTTAAGAAACAATAGAGGTAGACGGTGATGAGGGAGGTGGCACTGGGATATTGGTTAAAAGACCCTATTGTTTCCAAAATATTGAAAAAGTCGAATTCAAAAACTTTGAATTTTCTTGAAGTGTCCGTTATCAAAATTTCACTGCCAGGTGGGGATAACCTCTTCATTATCTCTGGCTATGCAACTGGTCGAAACGTTCTCAAGTGCAAGGAGGAGCCCAATTCTTTTTTCGAAATACTCGAACTGAACAGGCTGCATAGTTATTATATTCATGCCGGTGATCTAAATAGCCCGGCATAAAATATGGCTGAACGCCAACAATAATCCAAAAAATCGTGGACAACAGACAACAGAATACAGGTGCAATCTATATGATTTTATCCTCAACGAAAACTTCAAGTGCTTCCTTCTGACCATTACACAATCGTAATGGAAATCAATCATCGAAGGGACTATATCTTCCTCAGATTGGGGAAAGTTTCAAAGAAAGTTTAATCGTGATTTTTTTCTTTTGCTTTAGCACTGCGGCCCCCTTTCGGTCCTTCGCTTAGAGATAGTTAGAGTATACATTATCTTGATCGAATGTATCGGCACTCTAAGAAATACAGAAAAGCAGGCCATCAAGATGAATCATAAGTACGAGAAGTTGTCTAGCTTCCAGCTAGTCTCCTTATATCAAGCTTTCTCGAACCAGCGTGGCTTTTTTAGCATGGCTCATGACCCTTGCTTTAATGTTATTAATAACCAGGGCATATTTTCGTCCATATTTGGTTGGTTGGTTTTTTTTCAAATCTTTCTAATTGACGATTAATAATTATAATTTGACAAAAGTATATTGTTATTTTTAATCGTAATATTGTTAAAATTTAAAGTGTCAAGTGGACCATCAAGTTTTTAATTGTTTTAATATTTTAAAACTTGCTTAACGTTGTTATAAATGCTATAATTGATGAAATAAAGCGATAAAAAAACAATTAAACTCCAGATTGCAACAATATAATTGTTAATAAAATTTCCAATTATACTACAACTTAACAACTAATACGTTATTGTACATTAAATGCGAACAATCTTCACTACATTTTGCCTGTCTTTTGTGCCATTGCCATAGCATTTTCATTCGCTATCATTTGAAATTCTTGGAATCTTTGTGATATCCTTTGATTCATCTTTAAGTATTTTTCCATACAATTCATTGAACAACGATCCTGAAAAAATAAAGTTGACCTAAATTACATATAATTTTAATCATCATAAATGTGCATGCCTCTTCTGTGTGTATTTTCCTTGTCGTGAAATCTTTAACGCAATCCATGAAACATATTTCGGATAATTTATTATATGACATTAAAAAGTCTTGAAACTGAAATGAGACATTTCCGTAAATTACAGGTTATGATAAGAAGAATTTAAACTTTAACACGAATACGTACCGTTTTCATTTGATCTTTATCAAGAGAGTCTAAAGGAACTTGAGTACCCATTCTTCTGTAGTCTTACGAATATAGTTAGCAAATCAAGACAATATTCGAATCTTCCAATGGGGGACGACGATACCTGTCAATTTGGTATATGACAAATTACTAAGAGAAGAAACATTTCATAGCTTTTATAGTTTTGCGGTAGGTGGCTTGCGATGTGAGCGGATATGCGAACCAATTCAATGCTCTTTAACACCAAGCTGCGTTGCAACATTGCGTAGTGTGAGATTTGCGTACGCGATATCGCAACTCGCAACTTTTCATTCATGCCGTGACTGCTGTCACATCGACAATTTCGATAAACACGATAAACATTTCTTCCCTCCCTAAGAATAAACATCAACAAAATTGACAGGTTGAGAAATGAAAGTGAGGATTTATGCTACTTGATACAGTTTGCAATGAAAGGAAACAGCTTGTAAGAATAGCACTGATAACTTATCTTACAACAAAGTTGTTCAATAAGAATTCGAAGGATGATGCACCCAGAAAGTTGTCGAGTCTGTGAATCAACAGACAATTTAGAATTGATATTGGATGGAGGAAACGAGGAAACTCTTTGCATGCTTCGATCAATTGCATCGTCGCCGGTAAGTCAT
Organism: Odontomyia ornata; assembly: GCA_963969285.1. Classification (NCBI taxonomy): domain Eukaryota; kingdom Metazoa; phylum Arthropoda; class Insecta; order Diptera; family Stratiomyidae; genus Odontomyia; species Odontomyia ornata. Next base: position 410,152,921 of record OZ017739.1, read on the forward strand.
TTTAACTAACGCTAAGCCGGTAAGCATTTCAACTAACACTAATGTGGTCTGGAAGATCGAATGGAAGGAGAGTTATGCAACCTGAGTATGTGAAGCTGCGATCGTTGTAAAGTTAAGGATTTTTAAGGAACAACTAACATACTACTTCACCAATTAGACTAAAGTTGTGCTTTTAAAGGGGTGAACCATGGAAAGGTTTCAGTCTGTCCGCGCAGTAATAAAGCTGAATCCACTTTGAACCTCATAAGTTATCAAGTTGATGTTTACGTTATCTTAAAATCGTATAAATTACATTCATTCACATACTTATAGTAAGTGATCTGACTCTTGGTCATTGCAACGTTAATTCATATAATTGTTCTTGGCTAGATTTTAGTTCTTTCTTATCAGTATAAAAGCGTTCAAGGAGATTTTTAACAGAAACTTCGCATGATCTTTTTTGCCCTAATCGAATAACTTATAAACTATACTAGCCTATTCTTTTAAACAATCTGCGGAGATATGAAGTTCATTGTAGAAGTGTTGGGGAAAAAGTTTATGTTCCTTCGAATTGGTTTTTTTTAAAATATTTAATATATACTGTAATGATTTCCGATCGCTCGTTTTCCATTACTTCCGAAGAAAGTGTGAATCGTCCTCTCAGCGATTCAAAGACGTCCTGAGCCGTGCCAACGAATCGTGCCCTTAAGGTCAACAGGTTCGGGCGCTCACAGTTTACTCCTTGGTGGCTCCTGGTCGGCCAGCTAGTTCGAAGAGGAGTACGATCGTGCGACTTACCTTGAATATATCGTATCTCAGCCACCGTCGGATTGCATGTTTTAAAAGTGCGTTTATAATATTTCACATTTAGGGGACGATTTGTCAAACAAAAGTCTGAAACACCCTCTGTCACCGTTCCTTGGTGAAAATTTAAGGAGTGGGTTGAAAGTAAATTTGCTAACGAAGGATGGATGCGTCGTATATGGTTACGATATGTGGCTGATGTGCTCGCTGTTATTAAAGAGAATGAGCTGAACTCCATACATAAGAACATCCAGTCCACAATGGAGGAAGAAAGTGAGGTATCTATTTCGTTTTTGGACTTGATGATCACGAGCGAGTCAGGCACCTCGAATTTGATATATACAGGAAAAGTACGAGCACACAACGAACCGTACGAGCTACATCAAACCACAGCTTTCCGCAGAGAATGGCATCCTTCCGAACGTGGCTACAGCGCATGCTAACTGTACTATTAAGCAAAGAAAATTGGAAGCAGGAGGAGGAGTTTGTAATTGATACAGCAAGAAAGAATGGATATGACCCAAATATAATCGCATCGATGAGAAGGAAAATCGAAAAACGAGAAGAACGGATGAAACTGACATGTTAAAGCAAGAACAAGGAAAATCTGGAACTGAGAGTAGCAATTACCTATTTCGAGGTGTGTGAACCTTTACGAAAAATAATGAGCGGAAATAGAATCGCGTTTGTTACAAAGAGTTCACAGTTTCAACTGTAGAATATGGTCACACAATACAAGGACACGAAAAGCAAGCAAGAAAAGCGCGGAGTTTACCAAGTCAACTTTCAACAGCGCGCGAAAGTGTATATTGGTCAGACAAAATGCAGCGTGAAAATCCGCTTCAACGAACATATCAGGGAAGCACAGTTAGCGATCGCTAAAAATGAGTATTCGACAAAAGGGGCTATAATTTCGTTGAGCTGAATTTAATTGTTTAGAGAAGAAACTCAGTGGTTGTCGAGATTATTCACCTTTTATTGGCGTGCGGCACCTATTGCATTATCTGAAGTATCTACAAATAACGCAAGATGAGCGTCGGCTTGAGGAAATGCCAAAAGCGTAGAGTCAATTAAATGCTGCTTCGTGGTTTCAAAAGCAAGAACGGCTTCTGGAGACCACTTAATCTCACGGGACTCTTTCGACTTAGGTCTAGACAAGAATTTGTTCAAAATGCATTTTGATTGGTTGCATTGGATAGAAATCTGCGGTAGAAATTCAACATGCCCAAATATCTCCTTATATGGCGGCAGTAGTGTTTATAAAGTTAGTCAGAAAGTCATCCAGCACATTTGGCAGCAAGAACATATGTCGAAAGAGTGGAGTCAATCAATTGTATTTGCTATCCAACAAGGGTAACAAGCTACATGCGAAAATTATAGAGGCATATAACCACATTGTACGGGGTACAATATTTTTTCGTAAATCTTAGAAAAAAAAATCGGATCATATATGTCAACAGTATTATTGGGGAGTATCAAGGTATTTTAGGGCAGGTAGATCAACAACAGACCAATTGTTCACAGTCAAGCAGGTACTTGAAAAATGCTGGGAGTTCAACATAGACGTACACCAAATTTTCGTTGACTTTAAGCAAGCATACGACACTATTGATCGTAACGTACTGTACCAAATAATGCTTTGCTTTGGCATCCCAGACAAATAAATTCGTCTTACCAAGATGACATGACTTCGACGATCTCCCAAGCCCGCATCAATAACCAACTCACCAATGTCTTTGACACAAATTTCGGACTAAAGCAGGGAGATGGGCTGGCCCTATTGCTATTCAATTTGGCTCTTTAGTACGTCATAAGAAAGCTACCCGTCGATACGCGTGGTACATTACTATACAAGTCGAACCAAGTAGTAGCCTATTCAGACGACATCAACATTTTGTCACGGTCATTAACAACTGCCAAAGAACTCTTCCTGAAACTCGACAGCGAAGCAAAACTGGTAGGGCTACAAATCAATTAAAATAAAACAAAGCTCATGCCGCAGTCGAGCAAAATACCTCAAATACACAAAATATCACACTTGGCGAATACAGTATCGAAAATGTTAGCGAATTTCTGTATTTAGGCGTTAAGATAATGAAAACGGGTAATGAAGCAGACAAAATACGCCGAAGATTACAGCTCGCAAATAAAATATTTTATTCAGTTTTGACGAACTTGCAGACCAGCTGCATAAACAGGAAAACAAAGCTCCAAGTATACAAATCTGCGATAAGACCTGTGTTTTGATATGGGTGTCGCTTTGAGCGACGGGTCCTGAGGCGAATAATCCGAGCGAAGTTAGACGGGGATCAATGGCGAATTCGATACAACCATGAGCTGTATGAAATTTTCGACGAGCTGGAGGTCCCAACGATTGTAAGATTGTGGAAGCTGCGATGGGCTGGAGACATCAATCGTATGGGCGAACAACGGATACGCAAAAGGGCATTCGTTGGGAGAACTGACGGCTGGAGACCAGTGGGAAAACCGAGGAAACGCTGGTCTGACTCGGTCGACGAAGACAGTTCATTGCTGCTCGGATTTCAAAATTAGAGGAAACGGTTAACGGACCGAGACAGTTGGAGGCGCTATTTGCAGGAAGCGAAGGCCCGAGAAAGGCTGCAGTGCTACAAAGAAGAAGATGAATTTCTTTCTTTTTAAGAGTCATTTTTATTCGCTATTTACTATTCCTGGGATTATCGGACTAAAATTATATTTTGTCATCCAAGAAACGTACGGACCTTTTCCCCCTTTTTAGCTATAGGTTTACCCAATAACAATTCTTACCTTTTTAGCTTCCAAACATCAGCTTAGGACATGTGCTCTTGCATCTGTTCAAACCTGTTTTAGATCTTTTTGTAAAATGACTAGATTTAAGAGGAATCCCCTCTTTACAAGCAGACCTTTCACTATAATCATATTAAATCGGCAGATCATTTTTTTTGCTTTTAGCACTACAGCCCCTTTCGGGCCATCGCTTAAAATAGTATTTCATTATCTTGATCATATGTGTTGGCGCTCGAGAAGGCTTAGACCGTTGATCCGTTAGCCCAGGTGCGATACATTTTGATTTTAAACCAGTACGTATCATAACTGAACGGACTTATAGTCCGTCCGAAGAATCACTCGAAATAAATCTCATTGTCACCAACGGGGTTGGAACCAGGAACCTTTGGCTTACGCAGCGAGCAAGTTAGTAGATAATTACCTATTTCCAAATTAAGCGACAGGTTAGACCTACCACCATTTTAATGTTGACAGTTAATTAATTTTGAAAACACATGCTATCAAGTGTTTCTTATTTTAAATGAATTCTTCTCATTTACAGATTACAATGAATGACAACCAGCCTCAGCATATCTGCGTCCAATGTATTGTTGAATTAAAGGAGACATATTGCTTAAGATTGCTTTACGCTATTACTTCTGCTAAAATGAAGAATTTGTTGCAATCCGCAAGACGTGCGACTGAATTTCCATCAGATGTAGATGAGCTTAGAGATGAAGCTTCTATCATCAAGAAATCAGACAGTAGTCAAAGCGACTGTAGTAAGTTTTACGCTGAAATTTTCTAAGTTTTCATTGTCTTATACATATACGCAGGCTTAGCGAATAAAAAATGCGAAGAAAGTGGAATAAATGCAGAGGTACATGAGCCTGAAGGAAAAATGGCAGGGTTAATAAACAAGTGCAATTACGAAGTTATTTCGGATGAGGAAAAATATGCAGGAAACAACAATGGCTGTTATTTGAACGGGATGTCAGGTGATCTGCAGGATAAAGGAGGGTCAACTGGTGAAACCGTGATGGGACAACCAATGACGGACTTGGATGCAGAGTGAGTAAAATCGGACTCTCTTAATTTTTAGTCATATTAATAGGCTTTTTATTATTTCGAGTGCTATTTTAAACTATTTGCAATAAAGCCTGTCAGCAGTTAAAGAAGCTACCGACTGTGGAATCATATTTTAGAGATCTGATCATTAGATGAGGTTAGTGAAATGCCTTAATAACTCGTTTCACTTGAGCTGAACCTTTGAAGATCTACGTCATAGCTTGAACCATTTATTTGCCATTAATGGCAGTTTCAGAGCGAAAAATCTTTGTTAATTCAAAACCAGGGAATAAACTACCTTCTGGAAACAAAACTAAGAAAGAAAAGAGTGGTAATACACTTCTTTACGAAACTGACTATGAAAGGAAAAAGTGATAATTGAAGAATAGGATGAAGGCTTAGAAAACACATGTGCCCAATAAACGCACTTCCTTCAAGCGAAATGGAAGCTTTTTTGAGGCGATGACACTTCTTCATGACGAAAAGTTTTCCAGGGACGATTGTGCCTTAAATTCAACCACTCGTTTATGGTCTGATGTATGACCCCGGTTAAAGCTGAAGATGAACCTTATTTTGCCATGGCATCATCTCTTTGATTGTTCACAACACCACGGTGGTCCGGCATACAGGTAAGCTAAAGATTGTTGTGCTTCGCAACCGAGCATAGCTTGACCTTACATTCGATCACCAGTTAGTGAATGAGTTGCCGAAACTATCAATGTGGTGTAATTATCACAACGGATATTTATCGGTATTCCCCTCTACATTTCCTCAACGATGCTCGCCAGTACATGGAAAATAGCGAATGTCTGCTTGAAAACCTTGGTATACTTTTTTACAATTATGGCTTGTGCTTAAGTTGATTTCAAAAAGGGTTCAACCCTCTCCACTTCCGTCTTGAGGCTTGACTCCGTGAGTGAACCAATGAAATGCCGTAAAAATATATTTAATTTTTCCCAGGCAGTTCTTATTGGGATTCCTATACTGTTTTTCAAGTAGGAAATAGGGATCTTGAAGGTATAGCATCAGAAGTCATGTTTCAAGTTTCTCCTACATCACTGGAGAGCTTTTAATTATTTCTCTGGCCTGACTCTGAGAATCAATTGATGTACATATTTAAATCTGTAAGCTATTTTAGTGACTAGAAATTGTAGACATATACTCAAAAGTAGTGATTGAGAGTACCAAGAGTGCTAGTGCTCCCATGATGCACACACTGATCTTTTCAGTTTTTTTATTGAAGAATGTACCTAACAATTACTGCAAGTAGTACAATGAGCCGAATGATTGTAGTGTACGCCCACAGAAAATTTCTTGGTTTCACACACCATGTTTTGCGAAAGGCTCTGCGATATTGTTAGAAGTTTGCAGTGCCTCGAGAACATTTTATTTGAACATATTTTTCCCAATTTAATCAGCTATCAAGGATTACCTCAAGATATTTGACCTTCTATATTCGATTGAGGTTTTGTCCAGAGTTTGGGCGTAGTTTATGTGGATTCCTGCCCAAAAAGACAACCTCATTCTCACCAATGACAGGAACTGTTGTATTGTCGAAAAATATTTTCTAGTCCACGTTGCTACCTTTAAGCACAGGTCAAACATCTGTTCTGCTTACATATCACATACAATTCGGCTTGACCCTTTATTCATAAAATCAGGCTAGCGAAGATGTTGGTGCTCGCCGGAATTGCCCTTGTTTGAGGATGCGTGAATGCACTGGCAGGCTAGCATTGCTGTATCGTGGGTCGTGTTCTTTTCCCCAGCACGAGGGCCCACTACAAAAAATTTCGCATTCACGAATTAAGCGATCGTAGGACTCGGTTCGACGGTGTCGAGGCCGAGGTAACCTACTGAAGGGATGGATTCCCAAAGTAAAACGACAGACTGGGCCTGGCGACCGCGGTCGAGACATGAGAGGATCTAGTCTTTACTATCTATACGTGGGTCATTCAACAAGTACTTAGCCTCACCGCCCGATGGCGCTGCTATTACAAAAGAGTTTTACCATCGTGAAGTACATCAACAAAACTAATGAAGGGAATTGACTGACAGTAGGTTACTAAAAGAATGTACTGCACGATGGTAAAACTCTTTTGTAATAGCATCGTCATTGGGCGGTGAGGCTAAGTACTTGTTGAATGGCCCACGTACTTACGACTCCCAAATAAGAGTGGGGCATCCAGGTGGAAGCGGCGCCCCCTCGCAAAAAAGCTTTGATACACACTATGTACTTAGTAATAGCTGACGAATAAACCTGTCACAGCACTAACTCGTATTTGTGCGCTCAAGTAGTGAACTTGTGTTTTTTATTCGGTCGTCACCAACGGGTTATGGGCCCAGAGTGACCCACGCGGGCTCTTTTTTTTTAGTTGCGAACTAAATATTTTCTTCATCCGAGATCAATATGAACGGATTCATGGAGAATTCGGTAATCTCTCACCGACTGAATGGATCGAACCATAGAGCGTGGAAATTCCAAATAAATGCTATTCTTCGTGGGCAAGATTTATTGGAATCGTTAATGGTAGTTATCCAGAACCAGACTCAAAAGCATCCGAAGAAGATAAGAAAGAAATGGTCGCTAAAGGATGGAAAAGCAATTGCAGTATTATTTGCATCCATCGGTTCCGACAGGCAACTCATGTTTTAACATACAGAATGGCAAAAAGTGTCCTGAAGATACTGGAATCGATACACCAGCAGAAAAGCGACGTGTGGACGATGAATCTATATAAGGAATATTTCAAGCAGAAAATGACGGACAACGAGTCGGTTCTCACTTTTGGGTTAAAGGTCGATTCATTAGCAGCAGAAATTGAAGACCAACGTGAAAATTTGTCAGATAACCTTAAAATGTGCCGGATTATAAGTGGACTGACAGCAAAGTTTAACAATTTCCAAACCGTATGTACAATATAAAAGAGTGCAAAACGATGGAAACACTCTTATCAAAGCTCCAGCTCAAAGAGGAACAATTTAATCGAGAGGAAGAGGACATCACCAAGCCGGAAATGGCATTCAGCGTTAAATATAACCAAGGTAAGAAAGACAACGCACCTGCAGAGCGAAAATCGAAATTTTCATGTTTTTCTTGTGGCACAATTGGACATTGGAAGAAAAATTGCCCAAGGAACAAATCGAAAGCAAAAAGTGCGAAAGAGAAACAACGGTCGCAGGCGATTGAATTTTCGGCGGCGAATGACACTCTTCCGACGGATTATGGCGATCTTGCTGATTCCGGGGCAGCAGCGCACACAACTTATTGGGGCGACGACGAAACACGAAGTGGCTTCGAATCGCAAACGATAAAACCCTGCATATTGAAGGCAATTGAACGATTGAAATTGAAGTCTAGATCGATGGCAAATGGCACTGACGATACATAAAAACCGTCAAATATGTACCGAAGGCAAAAGTAAATTTATTTTCTGCTTCGGTTGTGACAAGTAAGGGATTTGCGATTAACTTCGCGGATAAAGGCTGTAAATTAGTCGAAAGAAGTGGAAAAGTGGCTGCGTCGGGATACCGAGATGACCGCAACTTTGTTCGAATGGCATTTTGTGCTGTAAAATATCATTCATTATGTTTGGCAGCGGGGAAAACTTCTTCGGGCTCCCTTCTTGAATGGCATAAACGGCTCAGCCACGTCAACAACGCGGCAATTCGGCCAGTTGCATCAAAATAACCAACCAGAAAGAAATTTTTTGTGAAAAGTATCAGTACGGGAAAATGCGTAGGTCTCTCCCCCCATCTAAACAAATGCGAGTGATGCAAGCAGCAGGATTTACCTACATGGATTTGTGTGGCCCGATGGAGACTGATCGGAGGAGTCCGGTATTATATGCTGTTAAAGGATGAATCAACTAGTTTCCGTTTTGTGTACTTTCTCAGCGACAAGACAGAGGTAAAAGACCATTTTCGGAAATTTTTTGTGCACATTAAAAAATGTTTGGAATCGATCGATTCAGTATATACGTTATGATTACGGTAGCGATTTTATAACCAAAGGCATCAAGGATATGACCTTGAAACGCAGAATTCTATTTAATATAAATTTCCCACTATAAACCGGAGCAAAATGAACTAATAGAGCGGGACAATCACACGATTCAGGAATCTGCACGCACAATGTTAATTGCAAGCAAACTCAACAAATATTTGTAGTCGAAAGCTGTGAGAAATTCTGTTTTCTTGATGAATTGAACTCCGAATTCCAGAAATTTAAAAACAATGCCGTTTGAACAGTGCTTTGGAAAAACCCACAACTTGATCATATAAGAATCTTCGGGACAATCGGATTCGTGCATATACCGAAGAATCTTGGACGAAAGAAATGGGACGCTAAATCAAGGAAGATGTTTTTGATTGGATATGCATCAACCAAAAGGAATTTTTGTTTCGACCACCCAGAAAACAGGCAGATTCGATGAGGAAGATCAAAACAGTCCCGTAGTTCTATCTTACAACATTGAAAGCGAAAACGAAATTATAACTTGCGACACCGACGATCAAATTCAGAAGAAGGAACGTGCGTAAATCAATGGTCATCCAGACGAAACAGAAGACGATGTGGATAACAAGAGAAATCTAAGAGATAACCCAAAAAAAGGAATTTTTCGATGCTGAAAGAGGTTGTTTCACAGAATTATACGAACCATTAAGCTACAACGATGTAATAATTTCCGACCAAGCTCCAAGTTTGAAAGCAGTTATCGAATAAAACTTGAGACATTGTTGAGATGCCAGAGAAATGCAACAACATTGTAGGCTGTAAATTGAAATTAGCACCGAATCACAAGGCTAGGCTTATAGCGAAATTCGGATATTCATGAACTTTAGGAATCCACTATTCACAAACTTTTTCGTGGGTGATTCGATGTGATACTGTAAGATGCATATTGGCAGTGGCAGCGTGCTATGACATAGAGTTTTTACAATTTGATATTAAAATGGCCTTTTTAAATGGACATCTCAACAAGGAAATATAAATTCCAGCTCCAGAAGGAATTGAGCGCACTCAAAATCAAATATGTAGACTACGCAGAAGTCTATATGGTTTGAAACAATCATCATTAGCTTGGAACGAACGATTTGTCAAGTTCATCAAAGCATGTGATCTAAAGCAATCGAAATCCGATCCATGCGTTTTTTATTGTGAAGTAAAAGGACAAATGGTAATTATTTTACTTATGAATAATGGACTTATTATATCATTACTTATGAAATTCTTTGTAGCTACATAATGAGTTGCATATTTTAACAATTTTTTTTTGAAAATTACAGAAGAAAAATGTTAGAAGAAGGTGATTTCGACGTGTGTACTAATTCTCCTCGGGCCATCACTCTTATTAGATACACACCGGTGATGGCGACCACCATGCTCAGAGGTGAGAGAGTTATTTTTAATTTTCTTAATTATGCGAACTCAATATGTTTTTGTAACTACGAAGTCACAATTGGCGGCGGAAGTTTTTATGTCGGTCTAGAATTTACTCGTGATCGAAAGCAGAAGATCACCAATATCAGCCAATCATCGTATGTAAACAAAATCGTATAGAATTGTGACATGGGAGCTTCAAAGCCGATTGATATACAAGTTGATGTAGGAATATTCTTGACTAAATCGAGGCACAGCGACCAGGAAGCTCAAGTTCCATATAGAGAGCTGGTGGTCCCTTAATGTAAACAGTTACAGTTTCAAGACCAGATATTGCGTATGCTGTAAGTTCGGTTTGTTGTTATATGGAAAAGCTGAATCAAGCTTCACGTGAACGCCGTAAACCGAATATTCCGCTACTTAAATCATACGAAGAATGTTGGCATTGCATACGGTCTTGGCGATTCAATACTTATTAGCTACACAGATGCAAATCATGCCCACTACTGGATATGCGTTTCTGATAGCAGGAGGAGTGGTTAGGTGGAGAAGCCAACTTCAGAGAACATTTGCAATTTCAATCGATTTCAATTTCAATCGGAATACATTGCGATGTGCGAAGGAACAAAGGAAGCTATGTGGTTGCGAGACTTATAGGAGGAAATTGGATTTAAGCAGGATCAGCCTACCAACTTGTTTGTTGACAACCAAAGTGCGGTACGGTTAGTCCGGAATCCGAAATCTCATCATCGAACAAAACACAACGATAAGCAGTTACATTTTAATAAGAGAAAAGCACAACGACAATATCCTCGCACTGCCACACGTTCAAAGCGATGAACAACTTGCAGACGGTTTTACGAAACCTCTTACTGAAAGACGTTTCAAATCTATTTTGAGTAAACTCGGATTAAATAATATGTAATATATATGTACATATAATTAACCTTTCGCAGCACTTACTCGAATTTGTGCGCTAAAGTAGTGAACTTGTGTTTTTTATTCCGTCATCAATAGGAAGAACTACCCAAGAGTAAACGCCAGCATTGTGAAGCAATCGATTACGACGATTTTTGTAATCAGAAATAAGAATGGTGTAGAAACTTAATAATTTGAAAGCCCACCAAAGGTTTCTTAATGAAACAATTAAAAATCTTTTTGACAAAAGGCGTAATGTATAAGATTTGATTTGTAGTCCGCATGTTGTAGTGCTTAAAGGACTCGCTCCGTAAATCGTAGTTACTGGTTCGAACTCCGTTGGTGACAATTTGAGCACAAAACTTTTCTGACAGGAACATACTCCTGTCTACTAAATTTGTTTAATATAAAAGCTTTTTGCCAAAGCATTTTCATTATATCTGTAGTGTCGAGAAAAAGACATCCTTATTTTAACACTTAATATAAGTTTTTGCATTGAAACTTATCAGATTTTTTTTTAATTCGTTTTCAGATGCAATACATATCAGAAATGTGGCGAATTCTACAACACGAAGACTGATCTCATCGGTGGAAAACAAATCTCACCCGAACGAACACATGTTTGCCAAATTTACAGTCATATGCTAAAATCGACTGCTTCGGAAAGTAAGGAAACAACCAAGTCTGGCTGTGAAATCTACAAACCTGAAGTTAGTGGTGTAATGTCTGAAGTAGCACCTTCCTTTAAATTGCAAAAAGCATCCAAAGAAGGATCATTAAGTGAGAAGGGTAGTAAAATTAAGATTAAGAGTACTTTCAATGGGCGACATAAATCTTCGCACTCTATTTCGAAATTAAATAAGTGTGATAAATGCGATAAGTCATTTACTAAATTAAAAAACTTAAAGGAGCATCTAGCCTCGCATTCGAATGCCATATATAAGTGCGAAAAATGTGAGAAACCTTTTAAATCGCTCAAATACTTGAAACTGCATAAATTTTCACACTCTAATCAAAACAAATGTGTTGAATGTGGTAAATCCTATTCCGTACTGCGACATTTAAAAGAGCATATGGATCTCCACGCGTATCCTGATCGCTATAGATGTGATGAATGTGGGAAATCATTTTCTAGCTCAAAAAGATTACAACAACATCTAGCTCTGCATACGAATCGCGGCAGCTATAAGTGTGATAAATGTGGGAAATTGTTTAATTCGTCACAATCTTTGAAGCGGCATGAATTTTCCCATTCTGATCAAAATAAATGTGATCATTGCGGTAAATTATTCACTTCATTGTATTACCTAAACGTACATCTAGCCTTGCATAAGAATCCCGATATCTATAAGTGCGACAAATGTGAGAAATCCTTTAAGTCAGTTCAATATTTGAATCAGCATAAATTTTCACACTCAGATAAAAATAAATGTGATGTATGTGGTAAATCATTTGCCATAATACGACATTTAAAAGAGCATATGGACATCCACTCTAATCCTGATCGCTATAGGTGCGATGACTGTGAGAAATCATTTTCATCCTTAGGATGGTTAAAATTTCATCTAACATTGCATTCGAATCGAGACGGCTATAAGTGTGATGAATGTGGGAAATCGTTTAAATTACCGCAATATTTGAAGCAGCATAAAATCACACATTCTAAGCAAAACAAATGTGATGAATGCGGTAAATCATTTTCTCGATTAAGCACTTTGAAAGAGCATTTAGCCTTGCACTCGGATCCTGACCAATATAGGTGCGATGAGTGTGGGAAATCTTTTGGCACAGCAAGTGGTTTGCAGGGACATAAAGCAGCGCATTCAGGTATGACTAAATGTAATGAATGTGGCAAACTCTTTTCGACATTACAAACTTTTAAAGCGCATTTAATCTTGCACACAAATCCTGACCTCTATGCATGTGATGAATGTGGAAAGTCCTTTACGAGAGCAACAAGTTTGAAGGAACATAAACAGATACATTCGGCTTCAGTTAAATGTGATGAATGTGGTAAATCATTTACTAGAGCTCGAAACTTAGAAATCCACCGAGCCTTGCATTTGGATCCGTACTGCTACAAGTGTGATATATGTGAGAAGTCATTCACTTCTCCGTTAATTCTTAAGCAACATAAAGTCTTGCACTCGAATCCAGACCGCAAAAAGTGAATGAATGTGGAAAATCATTTTCCTCCTTAAAGAATTTACAAATTCATCAAGCGTTGCATATGAATCACGAATACTAACCCAGAGCACATTATTTCAATTAAAATAAATATGAGGAATGTGATGACTTAGTTACTGAACTAACTAATTTAAGTTTTAAAGGACGTATACGTTAAATAACCCGATTATAGTACTTGTGGCTGTTGCTGATGAAATATCAGAGACAAAATACACTACCAAGAGCATTGATTAGCACTCACAATGCCCATATGACACATAGCTCAGCAAGGATGGAATTTTGGATATTATTTCTAAACAGGCCTGAGGAAGCCACATTAAGACTTTTTCCTTGTTTGTTTTTGTTTCCTACGAACAAGTCAAATGGGTAACTTTTCCAATTTTTCCTGTCAAAATGAAATACATATTTATGAAGATGGATACAGAGATTTAAAGGTAGCTCGGAATAATAACAACAATTCATAATACACAAATTGTTTAAATTTAGAATGCTATGTGGGCTATTAAGTTTTTAAATACTATAATGTTTTGCTTTATGTTTTCATAAGATTTATAACGATTGAATCAATTAAATACATCTTAATTCGAATTTGAATATATATTATAATAGAAGCTTGCAATGAAAAAAAATGACTTTTTTGTAGCCAGTCTTTAAATTCAATTGAATTAGGTAAGTAAATATTCGCAGGGATTTTTGGTTAGTAACCTCATTTCATTGGAACATATGTACCATATTGATGTTTCTATTAAATGCGATCAAGATACGCTAACGAATTTGATATATTCTATTTTAAAAACTTACGAGCGATTTGTCTGTTTGCGAAGACTCAATTAATCGATTGACATTCAAACTTTTCGTATTATAAAGGGTGGGCGAAATACGAGTTTTTTTTAAATGCAATAAAGTGAACAAAAATCAAATTATTTCTTATATTTTGGCTTTATTCGCAAGAACAAACCTTTCCGTTAGTTGTGAAATACAATTTCATTCACATAGCTGCCACGGCTGGCGTGACAGTAGGCACGTCTCGTTCGAGAGAGATTTCCCAAAGGAAATCTCAACTGACCTCTCATCGGTTATATACATGAAGTTGTGGGACGTGACAACGGACTGTACCCATCAGGGCGACAAGTCCGGACACTCTTAGTCTACTCCGAGGTGGCTGCTGGCTAGCTAGCTAGTTCGGAGAGGAGTTTCGGTCACGGGTCTTACGCGAGTAGACTAAGTCCGAATTACAAAACTCAGCCACCGGTTTAAATACCCGATTTAAAACGCACCGAACAACTTACAATGACTCTACTTCAAATTACGTAACCTCGTTCCGAGGACAAGGAACAAAGACAACCGTTGAAAAAAATACGCGCTCTCGAATACTACCGACGCGGTGCCCGAAATAACCTACTCGAATTCAGACTGAAAAATTTTAATCTAAGAAAAAATGCACTGCGTACCGACCGCAACGCGAACCGACTATTCGCGGATTACTGGAACCCTACGCTCTTGGCGGCAAACTCACGTTTCACAGACACGTTTCTGCTGAAAAGGAACGGGTTTTTCGCTGGAAAGGACAGCCGTGAGTTTCATCACAGCAAAGGTTTTTTCATATTTCTTTTCTTTTTAAACAATGCTATGAACGTGAAAACACTATTAACAATTTTATCATTAAATTTTCTTCTTATAACTATACGTGACAACCAAGAAATATTTCGTTTCTTTTTTCATAGAACCGACATCAAAAAGAAAATAAGAAATAAGACGATCGATTTCTAAAATGACATAGATGAAATATGATCGAGACAAACGCTGTACATGGCGTGCATGTACGTTTTGAAGGTCAAGGATTGAGTATGTGATAGCTGTGTTCCTTACGAACAGTGTGACCTAGTTTTTGTCGGGAATGCATGTTTCATGCCCATGCTACGACCATGAGTGAACGTCAAGTGTCAACCGCCGTTGCGCACGGAAATTTTTCTGCGTTTGCGAAATCAATTCGCTTGTGGTAGTCGCAGGGTGATAAATCCAGACTGTAGGAGGTGTTCCAGTACCTCCCACCCGATTCCGATATTGTATCTAGCGTGAGACGTGCGGTATGAGGGCGCGCGTTATCCTGGAGAAGAATCGCACTTCGTGCTGGAATGCTCCTCCGTTTCGAGCGATAAGCGGGGTTCACGTGTGTTTTCAGAAGGTTACAATAGTATACAGCATTGATGGAACATTGAGTGCACAAGAAATCGACGTACAGCACGCCCCGCCAGTCCCAGAGCACAATACACATAATCTAACCGTGGACCTGGTTGTCTTCGCTTTGAAAGACTCCCCTTCCTCCTTCCTCCACTCTTTAGACATCACCTTCCTTTCGGGAGTATAATAGTGTACCCGTGTCTTATCTGTAGTGAAGATTCGCGTTAAAAAACCGTCCCCCTCCACCTCGTACCGCGTCAGCAAGCGGCGACAAACTTCCAATCACGTGAATTTTTGTTCGAAGCTCAACAGTTTAGGAACCCATCGTGCCGTTATTTGGCGATATTGAAGGTGTTCGTGGATGATAGACTATACATTATCAATACTGTTGCCGAGTTCAGCCAAAATTTCTCGAACATTCATCATACGGTCCTCCAAAATGATTTGTTCGACGCGGCAAATGTTGTTTAGTGTAATGTTGGTTCGCGGTTGACGATCATGCGACTCATTACCGACGGTTTTACGACCATCCTTGAATGCTTTGGCCCATTTAAACACAACAGCCTTACTCAGGCACTCACTACCGAAGTGATTTCGCAAACGCAGAAAAATTTCCGTGTTTTCGACGCCTTCCTTCGCTAAAAACGAATGACAATACGTTGCGCAACGGCGGTCGGCACTTGACGCTCACTCATGGTTGTAGCACGCATGTGAAACATGCACTCCCGACGAAAACTATTCCACACCGTTTTTAAGGGACCCAGCTATCACATACTCAAGTCACGACCTTCAAAGCAAACATGCGCGCCATATACAGCGTTTATCTCCGTCACATTTGAACCACCCTCGTATAATAGCTCATCATACACAAGTCAATACAAATTAAGGTAATAAATAATATAATCTTCATAGCGCAAACTCTGAGCATTCTATGTACAATAATCTAATAAATAAATGGCTCTGCGTATATGAACACAAGGTCTTGGACGTTCAAACAAACCATAGCTAATCAAAAGGGCAAAGATATTATTCAAAATAACTAAAAAGTACAAAAATAGTCAAAAGAATTGAATAAAAGTTTTCCCTTTTTTCTTAACAACCGGCCGATTCAGTGTCCTTTTCATCCAGTGGATTGCCGAGGCAAAAAACAATAGAATCGTATAAGAGGAAAACAAGATGTCAGCGAGGGAAAGGAATGAACGATTTAAAATGGAATGGAAGAATTCTACCGTTAATGTGTTAACCAAACGCAAAGGCTGGTTGTTGCTGCCTATTAAGCTGGTCGCTGCACTAAATCACTCGATGCAGTTTGTGTGAAATTAATCCAAGAACGTTTATCCTAGTTTCAAATGATTTGCACATTAGTTGCTAGGCACACACTCCTATATTTCAGACACCTTCACCTCTGACTTGACGGCAGTCTGCCCTCGATTAGATTGACCGGAACCTGTTTTTCCCGAGATTTTACTAAGAACTATTCGTCTCTAACTACGACGAACTTTCCGCTCGGATGACCGCCATATTGGGTTTAAATTAAATAAAATTCACACTCGATGTTCGTTTTGCGCACGCGATCGCTCAGTTTTTGCTTAGTTTTCTCCCCACCCATCGACATTAGTGGCATTCAGTCGCAGAGACCTATCAAACAACCTTATCAGCTGGTGGAGGGGTGAGAGATCCCCAGTGAATATCGATCCGAAGGATCGAGGCTATCACAATCTGAGCAATGGTTTGTTGAATATTCAATTTCAGTACTTGAATCGTTTGTGGATTTTCTGCATAACATCGATCTTTCGGAGCACCCCATAAAAGGAAGTCCAACGATCCTGAATCGCAGCTTCAAGGTGGCCAATTGACATCGCCAAGGCGGCTGATTACACGCTTTCCGAATTTTGTGCGCAAAAGATCGATTGTTTGATGAGTTGTATGGCATGGCGCGACATCCTGTTAAAACTGAAGGTCGGTTAGGTCCAAACCCTCAATCGCTGGCCACAAAAAGTTGGTTATCATGCCTCTGTAGTGCTTCCCATTGGCTAAAAAAGCATTTCCGGCCTCATATTCAAAGAAACACGGTTCAACGATACCACCACTCTAGAATCCACACCACACTGTCACTCGCTGAGGGTGCATTGGCTTGTCGACAATCACGTGTGAGTTTTCCAAGCCCCAGATGCGGCATTTTTGTTTGTTTACATAGCCACGGTGATGAAAATGTGCCTCATCAGAAAAGACGATTTTTTGAGAAAAATCAGCATCCAGTTCAAGCGTCGATTCATTTCGTGCCGCGGAACCTTAATGCTGATTGTCAAAATAACATGTGATTTAAAAAGAAACTACTATATGGCCCACCCTGTATACAAAATAAAATTGTGTCAATTGATATCTCGTGGATAAAATGAAAATTCGCCTTTTGGCAAAAATTTTCAACAGATCCAAGAAATAACATGAAGTACCAAACATGGACTGAAATTCATCGTTGATTTGCGGAAAACAAATTGTATATTGTCGGGACCCCTTTGTCCCGGCTTCAAAAAGAATTTTCCTCCTTAAAAACCCAACAAAATCTCATTATTTTTGTTCCTTTACTTCACCTCAAGAAGACTTTTAATTCGTACTTCAACTTTATCTATGTATATTTGAAGCTTTGATGCTTTCTAGAAATGCAACTTTCGCTTTTAAATGTTCGGAAGGCAATGAATAATTGCAATTGTACATTCTTTTAATAAACGACCTCTCTGCCGCACTTTCATGCGCAGAATCTTACGAGCACCAAACAAGTGAACACGCACGACATTCACCGATACACCGTCGGCTATCTTGACCTTCTCGAATTGGCCATACTTGTTGTCTAACTCCGTTGCCGTTCCTGCAAGCGACAACGCAACCCGCAAGACAGATCACCAGTACCCTTACCTGGGCGTCACCACGTCTCAGCATACCGCAAGGAGCATCAATAGAAGCATCATAAGGCTTTGTATATGTTGAATGTAATTTCATCAGAATTATCTTCTTTACAGTTCAAGTGATACTCTAAACGAAAATTCAAACACATATTTGTATAAATGTATGAAAGATGAACGAATTAACATCACAAAAGTTATCACTCTGTGGTGTTGACTTATTCATTTTTCGTCGTAGACCATTTTGCATAGCTCATATTTTAAAGTAGGACCAGTTTTTTCCTCCTCTGATGCTCCAGGCCAACGTTGTTGGACCAGAACATAGTCGATCTGGTTCTGTGTGTTGCCATCCGGTGATACCCAGGTCATTTTATGAATGCGTCAATGTGGGAAGCGAGTCGAACGTATGACTAGATTTCTGCTACATGCAAAGTCAATCAGGCGCTAGCCGTTGTCATTCGTTTCATCGTGGTGGCTATATCCTCCAGTTGTTCCCCGATGAGATAGCTCATTGCCAACCTTCGCGTTGAAATCACCCAGAATTATTTTTGTGTCATTTGTAGGCAATGAGTCGACCAGTCTTTCCAGGTGATTGTAGAACGTTTCCTTCGTTTCTTCGTCCTTTTCTTCGGTCAGGGCGTGGACATTAATCAGCAAGATTTTGAAGATTTTCGCTTTTATACTGATCGCACACAGCCGTTCATTGACTGCCTTGAAATCAATAACGTGCGATTTGAACTCCCTATCCACAATGAAGGCCACTCCGAATTCTCTTTTTCCAGTAGGCTTCCCACTTTTGAATATTGTGTGCGATCTCATGTCTTGAATGTCAACGGATACCCAAAAAGGTATTCGTTGGGAGAACTGAAGGCCGGAGAACAGTGAGGAAACCGAGGAAACGCTGGTCTGGCTCAGTTGACGAAGACAGTTCATCACTGCTCGGATTTCGGAATTGGAGGACGCGGTCAATGGACCGAGACAATTGGAGGCGCTATTTGCAGAAAGCGAAAGCCCGAGAGGAGCTGTAGTGGTAAGTAGAAGAAGAATAAAATGATTCTATCAAGTAGCATTTCAAATAATTGAAATTCATTCCGGTTGTATTAATAATTTAGAGTTTTTGTATCTAACTTTCTTTAAAGGCAATTTGAACAGAATCGTGCATGGCTGTGTAGGCGATGGATATATTCAATTAGGTTCATATCGCAATACAACCACATTTTGAGTATTGAAAAACATTGGAATTTCCATTGCTTATACTGCCATGTACGATAGATTGATGTTCATGGCCACGAGAGTGCCAGGTTCGCAGTTTTGCATGTTTGCTTGTCTGCGGAATGAAATCTAACCGTTTGTTTCGGTTTTTCTTCTGTAGGCGGGCGAATATGTAAAGGCAGCGAATTGGCACTCTTGTCGCGAGTCGACGGTTTGAGCCCGTTGGCTTGAAATAGACGTCTGCGCTTGACAGTGCGGTGGAAAGGTCGTGTTAATAGAATTTACAATTATTCATTGCCTTCCGAAAATTTAAAAGCGTAAGTTGCATTTTTTGAAAGTCTTGAAAGATTCAAGATATAGTAGATTATAAATAGATAAAGTTGAAGTACGAATCAAAAGTCTTGTTGATGTGTAGTAAAGATACAAAAATAAAGAGAATTTTTTGTGATTTATAAGCGGAAATATTGTTTTTAAAGCCGGGCCAAAGGAGTCCCGAAACAAAACATTGGAGGCCCAGCGAGAGATTGGTATCATTTGTCTCTTGTCTTGTGCCCAGTAACGACGACGACTAGTAGCCACATGGGAGACGTTCAAAAGGGAGGATAGTAACATCCGATCCTTACCAGAAGTCACTCCGTCGCACGAATATTTTACGATTTACGAGACCACCAAGAGTTCTATCTTTGCTTTCAGGAGCACTTCCACGACCAAATGCTTGCCCAAAAGCATTTGGAAATGCCACCTGAGGAACCTTCACTGGATAGGCCAGAACCACACCAGAAAAGCGACATAGAGGACCAGGCTGCAGATGTCTCAGCGCCAATGGACGCTGGTATCGTAAGGATGCTACAACGCTACAAGGCGATGGCAAGTTCGCTGAGGAGGACAGTTGATCGCTTGAAGCAGCTGGAGATCGCATGGATCTGATGCAAGGGCGAAATCGCAACGGCACAACTAGCTTGGCGACAACTGAACGAACTCCCCAGCAAATCTTTGAGTCGCAAGATGATCCTGTAGCCAAGGGCGTTATTTTGCAGCAGCACATTTAATTGGAAGAGATTGCGCAGGATTTTCTGAGCTCAACGCTACATCTGCATCGTCAGCTCCACCTGTGACGGTCCCCGGGTCGATATAAACTTCCAATTAGACAACTTCGTGAACAACATCCCCAACACCTATAATCTAACAAATTACGACAACTTTAATAAATCAATAGAATACGCCTTACAAAAACTCCTCGAAGACAAGGTTAAAATTTTCTTCACCAATGCAGCAAAAATAATCTAGGAACGGGAATAGCCACCTACCACTATAACACCAAGATGATACTAAAATTCAGCATCAACAATGACCCTTGTGTAGCAAGCGCAGAAATAAAAGCCACAATCTTAATAGAATCACACTCCAATAACACCTTCGTTATTTTCACTGACTCCAAAAATGCAATAACTGAAATCATCTATAAAACCAACCACAAAATAATTCCTAAAAAAAATCAGGAACAACCTTAACAATAGACCAAGCTCATTACTAATGTTATATTGGATTCCTATATCCGAAAAAAACTCTACATAGTTAAAGTCGTTGATAAGCCTGCCAAACTAACCATTACTGAAGGAGATGAAGTGGATACCTTTACCTTGACTGAATGGGACGACACCAAAAAAAATCAATAATGAAATAAATGCAGAATAGCAAATATACTACCAAAACAAAATCGCCAACATAAACGACAACCCCTGGATTCAAAAAGATCTCACCTTGGTTTCACTTTTTCACAGCAAAAGCAAACACATAAAAATAAATTAATCGAATCCTGCTCAACAGAGCATATAATCATACAAGACTGAAAAACGCTAAATTTGTCGCTCTCAGGGGTGCAAGTGGTGTGACATGACGGATGATCTTGAGCATAGAATTTTTAACTGCAAGAACTTTGAAAATCTCAGGAGCATATATAATAGCTTTGAAAAAAATTATGTAATAGCACAATTCTTGAATAAAAACAATGAAAAATCCTTAAAACAACTCATAGACTTTCTCGATGAAAATAACTTCGAACTCTAAACAATATTGCAATTCTCCTCCATCAATTTACAAACCGAACATTCAAACCGTCGCCTTCGTAATACAGGGTTTTCCAATCAGAGGTGTTATTTTGATATCAAAAGAAAAATACCATTTTTCAATATAAATGATCGGATGTTTATTTCATTCTGAAGAAGAAGGTATGCCGTTTATAGTGCAAACTAAAATCAGGCAAATGACACCCATGACCACGCTTACAGGACCATATCCTTTTCATGAAATTTTCCATAACCAAATCGCAAAGTGGCTGCCCTATGTCCTCGATAGCCTCACGAATTCCATCTTTGAGATCTTGAATCGACGCTGGGCTATTGGCGTAGACCTTCTCTTTCACGTGGCCTCAAAGGAAGAAGTTGCAAGGCGTTAAATCACAAGATCTCGGCGGCCAATTGTGATCACCTCTTCGAGAGATAACACGGTCCGAAAACTTTTCCCGTAAAAGATCAATGGTTTCGTTGCTTGTGTGGCACGTGGCGCCGTCTTGTTGAAAGTAAACGTTGTCTAGATCAATACCATCCACTTCCGGCCATAAAAAATCATTAATCATCTCTCGATAGCGCAATCCATTCACCGCAACTGTTGCTCCAGCCTCATTTTCGAAAAAGTATGGTCCAATGACTCCGCCAGACAAAGATCTCAGACAGAATGGATACGAAATGCATCGAGAAAATTGAAGCACTTTATCATGTAGCGTGAAGTTGGCGCGTTATTAGCTGTTGATTCGAATTTCAAATAAATTTGACGTGACGTCTCCCACTAATTTTCGCATCTTGAATTAAATCAATTTTCCGTGCGGGTATTCTAACTTGAACGATGTAAAAGATTGAACATGACTTACTCTACGAAGGATACGTCCCTGACATGCTTCCTAGAGCTGTTTTTATAATCCCACTCACGTCACTTGATTTTTCATTCTTCGACACAAAAACACTCGCGATCCGTAACAAACTTTTCAGTTTGATTAATTATCACATTTGCAACGCTTTTACACTAGATGCAACACGGTTTATCTTAAAAAAAATTTTTGTGTACAATTTCAAATTCAAGTTGATTAGACGTTTCCCATCAATGTTGAATTTTCACAAATCATATGTTTTCAATCATATGGTTGATTTTTTGTTGACAATTCAGGGGTTAAGGTGTAAGAGGGGTGGGATTTCCGTGAGACCAACTAGAGAGCCACTTGAGAGTGTGGATTCTCTAGCGGCGTGAAAGGTAGGGGGATTTCAATTCGCATGCGAGAGGAAGGCATGTATGTAGTAAAAGTACTTCACTCACGTATGGATGAAGATAAGCTCATTTCGCGTCCATTACTTTATATGTCTTTGCGCCGGACCATAAACAGCACCAAACAGTCACACGTTGAGGATAGAAAGGATTTTCAACAATAACTCTTGGGTTTTCTGAGCCCCAGATGCGACAATTTTGCTTGTTAACGAAGCCACCGAGGTGGAAATGGGCCTCATCACTCAAGATGATTTTTCGATGGAATCCCGGATCATTTTTATGCATTTCAAGGCCCAATCAGCAAAAACACGACGTTTTTGATGATCAACCGGCTTGAGTTCGTGTGTTAACTGAATTTTATAAGCCTTAACACCCAAATCTTTATGCAAAATACGGTGTAATGAGGTTTGTGGAATGCCTAATTCCAAAGAACGACTAGGAATGGACAAACCTGGGTTTTCTTCAACACTTTCGGCTACAGCAGCAATATTCTCGGCAGTTCTTGAGTGACGTGCACGGGTTTTATTCTTCACATTACTAAGTTGTCCCAACAGCTAGAATTTTTCCACAAATTTCTGTATTGCGGTCCGACAATGTGCTTCAAGACGACCCAAAACTGTTCGAGTTTTACGAACCGTCTCTGCCAAATTTTCACCATTTTTATAGTGAATTTTAATAATTTCAAGGCGTAATTGAAGCGTGTATCGTTCCATTATTATCAATGGCGTAGTTTTTACTTGCTAAATATTAAAAAATGACAGCTTCAAAAGTGACATCTACCGAAATAGCGGGCTATTCAAAATATCACCTCATATTCGAAAACCCTTTATAATTGCCGTATTAATAGCTGATTAAAATATCAGCTGTTTACACTCAAAAATGACGTCGTCAGGTTTTTGCTTTCTTTTGATCAGCTGAATGTAGTGACATTTCTTTCGATCGCTAACTTTTCGACTTGTATCTGGTCGATTGAAAATATGTTCACAGTGGAAGTTGCGTGTTTTACGTAGCGGGCAAAGCTCTAAGTATTTCGTTAGTGATAGCAATTGATTCCACACACCTACATTTCGTGCACGACATTTTTCAACTTTTTAACTTATGGCCGGATTGGTAAAATCGATGCCATATTAGATATGGGCTGAAATCAGCTGTGCACTTTTGCTCTTGTCAGTAAGTGATATTTCTTCGACTCAAAAACTCTAAGAATTTAGTACAGAAATTTAAAAAATAGTTTTAAAAGTGGAAAACGTGTGATTTGAATCAATAAAATTCGGTGAGCGTAGCTTGAAGACTCTGACTCGCTCGACGCAGACAGTTCATTGCTGCTCGGATTCGGAATGGGAGGATGCGGTCAATGGACTGAGACAGTTTAAGGCGCTGTTTGTAGGAAGCGAACGCCCGAGAGGGGCTGTAGTGCTAAGAAGAAGAAGAAGCTTAAAGATTGCTGTAGTGAACACAATAGTGTTCACTAACCTACATGCATTAAAACAGGCAGAATCATTCGCTAAAGTTTATGCCATAAGTTAAAAAGTTGAAAAATGTCTTAGGGAGGAAAGAAAAGGAGTAAATGGTAGTTCAAAAAATTTCCGAAAGTCGGCTATGTATTTGTAAGGTCCTTTGATTGTAGTGGTGGTGGCTTAAAGCATGGGTAGTCTCAACAGAAGTAGGGCAAACTTATTCAATTGGTGGGAAAATTCAAATTGATAGGACCATGCCGAAAATCTTTAACCAAAAATAAATTTACGTATTTTATTAGTTTCTCATACAAGTTTCCTAAGATAAATTTGATAAGTGACTAAACTTTGGATTAAAATGCAATCAATGAAGATGTATTTTTAGAGATAATTAAAATTTCGAATAACATAATGAAGAGCAACTGTTTAGTTCTCTGAGGTATATTTTTCAGCAGACTCCGATCATGTTCATTCTAATTATTGAACATTAATGCGATAATAATTTACTAATGTCATACAGGTTCTACTCAACAATGACGTCGTCAGGTTTTTTGCTTTCTTTTGATATGCTGAATGTAGTGACATTTCTTTTGATCGCTAACATTTCGACTTGTACCTTGCCGAAATGGTTTTGCAGTGAAAGTTTCGTGGGGATTAAATTTGCATTAAAGTTTAGTATAAGAAATTCTACAAGTTCGGTTTAGATTCCACTAACCGATTTGGATTACAATGTTGGTGATTTCGCCATTTTCGGTCTAAGAGTTCTGAAATTGAAGGCGCTAAAAGTAATGCTAGCTGTCAGTGGAAGGAGTTGAACGTGTGTTTCATTTGGTTGTTCTAAATGTTGTAGGCGTACTGTGGACAGTGCAAGGTGAATTTGGAGCGTGCTAGGAGTGTGATTTTCACCTTTTTCATGTGCAACATCGACTTTTTCATGTGGAACATTTGCATTCTGCCGAAGTAGGCTGACAGCTCACGCCAGCTGGCCAAAAGTAGGCTGACTACTACAAATGCAAATTTCTACTTGAAGGCTTGTTACACTTAAGGTGGTGTTGTTTTTGAGCAATCATCTACTCTTTTCAACACCAACGTAAGTCTTAACAAGCCTTTCAGTAGAAATTTGCATTTGTGTAATCAGACTATTTTTGGCCAGCTGGCGTGAGCTGTCAGCCTACTTCGGTAGAATCCATATACCTGTACGGCGTAATATATCCGATGTTTCACATGAAAAAGGTACAAATCACATAACTTGGATGTTAAAAATCCACCTTGTAAGTCTACTTTACATCTACACCATTTAGAACCTCAAAATGAAACACACGTTCAACTTTTCACTGACAGGTAGCTCGAGAAAGCAACAAATTCGTGTACTTTTAACTTTGAACATCAATAAAACATGAACGGATATATGAACTGAAACGAAATTCCCTTTAGGGTGGGGGCGCTACGGTGTTCTCCGTGGACTATCTGTGTTTCACAATTGAAATCCGTCTCGAAACTGTACAAAACCTCGAATTTTCATCGGCACTTCCAGATTTTTCCATATACCTTCATATAAACTAGCAAGCATATTCAGCCTAGATGTGATCATGTATGAGATAGTAGGGCTTTCTGGTACATGGCTTGTAACAATTTAGTAAGGCTTCGATGCCCTTTCTTCAAAACTGACGTAAGGTAGGAAGCCATATGGTAGCAATTCGCATATGCATTAGTCGGCCTACTATGGACATGCTTCCGTGAGCTGTCAGCCAGCTGTGGCATTAGCAAATGCTTATATCGCGTATTTTCGAATGAAAATGTACGAAACGCATTCCGTGCATGCTTAAAATTCACCTTGCACTGTCTAATATACCCCCAAATTTTTCAAGACGGGCAAATGAAGCACATGTTTTGCACCTTCCACTGATAGATCAGCGTTGAGAAGTAAACAAACTTATATTGATGCACTTTGGAGGCGATAAAAATCAAACGACAATAAAAACTGAAATAATTTTCACTTCACTAGGAGCGCTATTGTGTTCTCCGCGGGCCATCTGGATTTCACTGTAAAAATCTGCCCCTAAACCATACAAAACCTCGAATTTTCGTTGGCACCTCCGCAATTCTTCATATAACGCCATGTAAGTTAACCAGCAAAGTCGGCCTACTAATGGTCATGTGTGGGGTAGTAAGCGCTACTGCCATATGGCTTCCTATTTTACGTCAGTTTTGCTATTTTTCCCTCACAAAGTGGCACTAAGAGAGAGAGAAGAGGAGTAAGTCTATCCGTGTAAAACCCTGTATGTGAATTCCGATATTTTGCTTGTACAGGCGGTTTTTGCGAGGGAAGGGGAAATCATAACAAACGTCAAAATTTTGTTTACTGCTTCGTGCATTCATCGTTGTCAATATGCGGAAAGTATCATTTTCTCGCGATTTTCGTGAAAACGGTAGTGAATATTTAAGTGGTGAACGTAATACATACTGCTTCGGTTAGTTTCACACGATATATAGTGAAAATTTATCAAATTAAGTGACTCAAAAATTAGAAAACGACAATGCACTGTTCGGTTCCGTGTTGCCCGAATTTCAATAGTGGCTCGAGCGGAAAATCGTACCTTTGGTAAAAATTGATAGTTTCATTGATTTATAATCGTGAGAAAGTTTATTTTCAATAGTTTCAATTTGTGAATCGCAAGAAAACTGCTCAAAAATATTTGCAATTTATTGTTTTGATTGCTTCATATTTTGCCGCATATCTTGTGGCTTAAAGCAGAAGCGGCACAAAATTGGAGCATTTTTAAGGGGGTCATAATTCAGCTGCAAAAAATGTATGATTTCTATTTTCAAATTAATATTCGCACAAAATAAAATATATATTTAGAGTCAATGTGAAGTTAAAGATACGAACATCTCTACAGCTGCTTTTGGACATGTAAGTATATTTCATGTTTGACTATTGTTTTATTTATATTTATCTTTATTTCAGAAATCAACTTCAGAGGTTAAGCTAAGTTTAGTGCGGTTTCCAAACAATTCCTTCAGCGGCGAATAAGTTGATTGCCCTGGATAGTTCAAGTGTCATATAGTTGCCAGCACCTTACATTTAACACCCTAAATGTCAGGAATCTTTGACCGGAAATGACGAAATCTCCAATTGTCTTCACCCAAATATTTAAGTGGGATCTGAACGGAATTTGGAGAAGGTATGAATTTCTTATCCTAAATTTTAATGAAAATTTTAATCCCCTCTATTTTAGAACATGCTTTTGACGAAGCCCATGATACCTTTTCATATTTTGTATTATGTCGCCATAATTTTCCAGTTATATATTTATATTGATTTAAGCCCTTCAGCAGCAACGTTGTCTATGGAAAGCCTTGAAAGTGTAAGTTTTAATATATGATAAGTAGCATCAATTATGACGTTTTTTATTCAGGCTTCTAAACGAAAAAAGTCAACGGGAGATGGTTCACACGGCTTGCAGTTTTAATGTTATTTTAAATACACCACCTTAAATTTGAACATAATAAACAAAAATAAAGAAGTAAAAGGTACCATTTTGCATTTCATTCTTATAATGGTGCTTTATATAATATAAGTAATTTAATCAAAAAGATGGAAGATTGATTTTATCTAAGCATTAGGATTCACTTTCCAGCTTGAATAAATACGGGAAAATTTTTTTGCAGGATTTTAATTTTATTTTAGGGTAGATAATTTTTCCGCTTGTTTAATACTAACAATAGTGTTTTATTAAAGTATGCCACGTGAACATTGTATGTGATTTCTTCTGTTTAATTAGGATGGTAATTAAATGCTACATTTTTTCTAAAAAGGCGACATATATCAATCAAAGAACGTTTTTTAGAGAAGCTGTTATTCACTAAGTACAAACAAAGTATGCTCATAAGTGGTCACTATTACTCCCTTTTATGTTTGTTCATCAAAAAGTATCTCAACACCAGGTATTATTTTATGTCTAAAAAAAAAGTCAAAAAGATTTTCTATCCACCAAAAACTGAATAAAACAATTCGCTTTTACGGTATGTAAGAAAAAAATATTCAACAGAAAGAGTATTGCCGTTAATATTATTTTATCAATAAAATACCAACAACAATTCCAACGGCCTGGAAATAACTCAGAATAATTTACAAAGCATTTTGATTTAGCTAAAGAGTATGTGGGCTATTTACGAATGTATTGATACATTATTATCATTATAAATTATTGTCAGATTAATGTTTAATAATAAGCACGAAGGCGATTGGAATCTGCTGAAAAATATACCTCAGCAAACTAAACAGTGGCTCTTCATTATCTAATTCAAATTTTTCAATAACCTCTAAAAATACATCTTCCTTGATTGCATTTTAATCCAAAGTTTAGTTACTTATCAAACTAATAAAATAGTAAATTTATTTTTAGTTAAATATTTTCGGCATGGTGCTATCAATTTGAATTTTCCCGCCATATGATTAAGTTTGCCCCTCTTGTGATGAGACTACCCATGCTTTAAGCCACTACCACTACAATTAAAGAAACCTTACAAACACATAGCCGACATTCGGAAGTTTTTGGAGCTATCATTTACTCCTTTTCTTCCCTCCCTAAGAAGTGGCACCGCTGTGCATATGCAAATAAGGAACGTCAAGTTAAGTAGCGCCAAAACTGACGATAGATAGGAAGCCATATGGTAGCAATTTGCATATGTATTAGTCGGCCTACTATGGACAAGCTTCTGGTAGCTGTCACCCAACCGCGGCATTAGCAAATGCTTATATTTCGTCATATATACTATTTTACGAATAAAAAACGTGCCGAACGCATTCCGTGCATGCTATAAATTCACCTTGTATAGCCCATTGTGCTCCTAAACTTTCCAATACGAGCAAATGAAGCACACGTTTTGCACCTTCGACTGATAGCTCAGCGTTGAGATGTAAACAAACTCCTATAAATTCACTTTGGAAGGCGATAAAAACCAAACGGGTATAAAAACTGAAATAATTTTCACTTCACTAGGAGCGCTATTGTGTTCTCCACGGATCATCTGGATTTCACTGTAGAAATCCGTCTCTAAACCGTACAAAACCTCGAATTTTTGTTGGCATCTCCACAATTCTTCATATAACGCCATGTAAGTTAGCCAGCAAAGTCGGCCTACTAATGGTCATGTGTGGGGTAGTAAGCGCTGCTGCCATATGGCTTGTATCTATCGTCAGTTTTGAGTAGCGCGCACATAGTTCGCCTAAATACGATTCGCGCTTATGTTATGTTGACAGATCAAAACTTACGACAGATACAAGCCATATGGTAGCAATTTGCATATGTATTAGTCGGCCTACTATGGACAAGCTTCCGGTAGCTGTCATCCAACTGCGGAATTAGCAAATGCTTATATTTCGTCATATATACTATTTCCCGAATAAAAAACGTCCCGAACGCATTCCGTGCATGCTATAAATTCACCTTGTATAGCCCATTGTGCTCCTAAACTTTCCAAGACGAGCAAATGAAGCACACGTTTTGCACCTTCGACTGATAGCTCAGCGTTGAGATGTAAACAAACTCCTATAAATTCACTTTGGAAGGCGATAAAAACTAAACGGGTATAAGAACTGAAATAATTTTCACTTCACTAGGAGCGCTATTGTGTTCTCCGCGGATCATCTGGATTTCACTGTAGAAATCCGTCTCTAAACCGTACAAAACCTCGAATTTTTGTTCGCACCTCCACAATTCTTCATATAACGCCATGTAAGTTAGCCAGCAAAGTCGGCCTACTAATGGTCATGTGTGGAGTAGTAAGCGCTGCTGCCATATGGCTTGTATCTGTCGTAAGTTTTGTGACAGATACGAAGAAGTGTCATCGTGGCAAAAGTTATTGGAGAAAATGGATGATTTCGAATCGATTTTGATGTTTATGTTTTTGATAATGTGTTATAATTTTGTTGATGAAAGTTTTCAACGGCGTAGAAAAAATTTAAATTAAATATATCAATACCAGAATGGAATTGTGCTTAATAGATGAGAACACCTGTTTTCTGCATAATTCCTAAATCTGGATAAAATTTTACTCACTCTTTCAAATGGCGAACAACAATGTATCATTGTCCCTTAAAGTAAACAAATGGCGAACAACAATGTATCATTGTCCCTTAAAGTAAACAATGTATTTGTCATACTGACATAGAAAGTTCGTTTGATTTCAATTTTTCATGCTGCGTATGCCATCCTTATGTCAAATGTACTCAATGCTATTCGAGTTCAACTTTTCTGACATTTGCTTTATGTCTGCTTATGTTCATTGTAACTCAGCCTTTAGTAATTGTTCGTCGGTTCAAGATGTCAGTTCTGTCACTTGAACAATGTTGGAAGTAAACATCAACAAAAGTGGCGGATACTACGCTCTGGTCAACTTTGCTGAAAGTTATTTTTATTCGACTCATTTTGCACGCAAAGAATTCAGTTTGTGAGTAAGGGCAAATAACTGATCTTACAACAAAGTGGTTGTGTCGAAATTAGTTGTGTGAATATTGGCCTTCTAAAGACGTCGAAACATAAAAAAGATTAACGCTAGGTTTAATCATCACTGGAGAAATTTTCCTAAATTCTCTGAATTATCATCAGATGAACAATGGTGCTGCCGATTTCTTGTCGGGTCTGCGAATCCACCAACAATTTGCAATTGATATCCGCGAGCGGAAACGAAAAAATTCTTTTGATGCTTCAATCAATTGCATCATTAAAGGTACGTCAGAAGTTTTCTTCTATAGTTAATGGCATTTCAACTGATTTAATGAAGGGGAATGATAACCTTCCAGCGGATGCGTGCTTGAAACTCACGCCAGCGGGCGCGTGGCGTCATTTTGGACTCCTCCGAACTCGTTCTCTTTTCATGTATATAAATGCATTTTTAGGGTTTTGTAAAATAATTTTACAAAACCCTACTAGTTTCGCGACCAGTCCGTCCGTCCGTCCGTCCGTGTGTCACAGCAGTTTTTCTCGGAAACTACTTAAGCTAGAAACATCAAATTTTGTGTGTAGGTGTAAAGTGGTGCTCTCTTCAAAGTTCAAATACAAAAAAAATTTTATAAGGTACTTAAGGGGGGTCTCCCCATATAGGAGAGTGACCCCCCGAAAAAAAAAATTCATTGAAGGTAGCCATTATGGGTATCAAATGAAAGGTCTTGATGAGAACTTTTCAAAACAGGTATTAATTTGGCAATTTGTGTCCCCCCCCTTCGCGATTGGACACCAGTGATCCGAAAAATCTGAAAAAATCAGGAATGTAGGACTTGGTAAGTACAACAACAACAAATACGTGAGAAGTCGCAATTCACTCAATTTTGTTAGTAATAGTATGATTTATCGATTTTATGTTTTCTTGAATAAAATCTTAACGGTACGCTTAAATTCAATGTCTATAAATAAGATTGATCTATCCTGAAAGTTTCATAAAGATTGAATCATATTTAGCGAAGTTATAGCGGTTTGAATTTTCCTGTATTACTATGGAACAATATGCGCTGCATTTATTACTATGGCAACACATGGCTATGGAACAACATGCGCTTTTTACCGACTCAGACACTACAGTTTTGCTAGGATTTGCATGAAAGTTTCAGGAATGATAGGTGTCATATATATCTTGAGAATCGGTTCAGCTAGTGGTATCAATAATCGTAAAACAAAATCGTGGCTGTTTTAAATGCGAAGATTGAATAATTTTGAGTTATTTTATCCCAACTTCAGCGTTTAAGGTGCATGCTTTCAACACTTGATTTAATGAATGAGTGAAGATGCGTACCTACAATTAATGCTCATAAGTGAAACAAGTCAACGAGGTGGGAGAGAGCTCCTAGCAAAAAGGTTTTGTAATCATTCTAGGATTCGAAAAAATTGGGTATTAATCGATGATAACAGTACAGGAGAGTGGCCCCTGAAAAAAAAATTCATGAAACGTAGCCGATATGAGTATGAAATGAAAGTTTTCATGGGAGGTTTTCAAAACAGTTGTTAAACTGTCGGTTTTTGCTTCAGTGAGGGCACAGGGGGAAATACATGAAAAATGTGTTTCCTCCGTCGCGGATGGACATCTGAAATAATTATCAAGGGAGATATTTATGAGTATAACAATGCCAAAAACCTCAGAAGTCAAAATTCGTTCAACTTTATTAATAATAGTATGATCTTTGTATTTCATATTTTCTCCAATAAAATCATCTTTGACATGTTTCTTGACTTGATTCGATCTAGTGACTGCATTTTGTAAATTGAATACAAAACCCTTCTGACATGAGCGTAGGTCTGTTTACCCAACTTGTTATATTACTCATCGGGATTTTTTTTAGCAGGTACATAAGGAAAACACTAGGTGCATTTTATTTAACAAACAAAAAAAAAAATGTTTAGTTTTTAAGGGAAAAAATCTTAACTATCCTAGAGAGCAGTTCAGCCATCTTACGTCATTCTGTTTTATCGAATAGCGTAAATATAATCATTTCAATAATATATATATAAAAAATAAGGAATGAAAGAGAACATTAAGAAAATGATCTTAAAAATAAGTAACGTACATAGATAAAGGAAATTCTCATACTAATAGAATGACACATCTTCACGCTGTTCTTCAGGTTCTGCACAAGAATTACAGCAAACTACCATTACTGTATGTGATTTTTTGCTCATGAATCATCCACATTTGTGACAGGATATAGTCGTCCTATTATATTTTTTTTTGTTACTGTCGCAAAAATGGCAAATAGGTCTTTTCGTGCTAGGAGTCGATCCTATGGAGTATCTTCTTTATACTGCTCTAGAAAACACAGTACGTCTCGTGTAAAGGAAGTAATTCTGGCCCAGTACTTCAAATTTTCCTCCACGAGTGACATGCCGAAGTTGAACAAGTGTGTTCTGCTAATAATCGCACTTAGGATTATTGGCCCTGAAAAGTTTGGAGCAATTGATCCCTAGCACATCAAGTAGTCGATAAAATACTACCATTAGCCACCTTCGAGTTGTTCTGGAAGTGAAGGCCTTCGCACACATAAGGTCGACGGTGTCTACTCCACCTTTTGTGGCATTATAGTCAAATACTTGATAATGCTTGTCTGTTTCTCACGGCTCTATGTTTCTTATTCATCATGGAGACTTAAGTGACGTCAAATTGAGCACCAAACTTGTAACTCGCCCAGACCACACTGGAGTTTTCCATGATGAATTTTTTTTTTTTGTTGAGCGTACCCATGAATCAATCCGATCTTCAATGTCTTCAGGTAAAGGATAACTACTAAAGATGTTACCAGCAGTAATATTTATATAAGTTTTTATTATTAGACTTGCTAATCTAATGGCGATGTCATAAGGTTTGGTAGTTGTAGCGTAGGGGCCTATCGTTTGTTTCTTTCCACAGTAGATTCCTAAATAGTAAGTATAAGAAGTTCTAGTATCGCATAAGGGATATATTATAATGCCGTATTTAGCAGCCATATATCATTGTACTGGATGATGATGGTTGTATTCCGCACTGGATTGCACTGACTCCGCCATTTAGAAATTACACACGAATGCACACACGTCTACTTAGTTAAAATAACAAATGACTGCTGTCGTTGAGATCCACTACAGCGACAAATTAATGAGCAGTTTCTCCGGATTTTTCTGACGTCCTCTGTATATATACACAAACGAATATATATATATATATATATATATATATATATATATATATATATACACATATATATTTAAATATTGTAATATATATATATATATATATATATATATATATATATATATATATATATATATATATATATATATATATATATATATATATATATATATATATATATATATATACACACATATATATATATATATATACACACATATATATATATATATATATATATATATATATATATATATATATATATATATATATATATATATATATATATATATATACATATATATATATATATATATATATATATATATATATATATACATATATATATATATATATATATATATATATATATATATATATATATATATATATATACTTGGTATATAGTTACCTGTTTCCAAATTAAGCGACACGTTAGACCTATCACCATTTTAATGTGGACAGTTAATTAATTTTGAAAACAAATTCTATCAAGTGTTTCTTATTTTTAATGAATTTTTCTCATTTACAGATTACAATGAATGACAACCTCCCTCAGCATATCTGCGATCAATGTACTGTTGAATTAAAGGAGACATATTGCTTAAGATTGCTTTACGCCATTACTTCTGCTAAAATAAAGAATTTGTTGCAATCCGCAAGACGTGCGACTGAATTTCCATCAGATGTAGATGAGCTTAGAGATGAAGCTTCTTTCATCAAGAAATCAGACAGTAGTGAAAGCGACTGTAGTAAGTGTTGCTTTGAAATTTTCTTAAGTTTTCATTATCTTATTTGTATGCGCAAACTTAGCGAATAAAAAATGCGAAGAAAGTGGAATAAATGCAGAGATACAAGAGCCTGACGGGAAAACGACAGGTTTAATAAGTAAGTGCAATTACGAAGTTATTTCGGATGAGGAAAAATATGCAGGAAACAACAATGGCTGTTATTTGAAGGGGATGTCAGGTAATCTGCTGGATAAAGGAGGGTCAACTGCTGAAATTCAAACTGTGATGGGAAAACCAATGACAGACTTGAATGCAGGGTGAGTAAATTTAGGCTCCCTTAATTTTTAGTCATATTAATAGGCTTTTTATTATTTCGAGTGTTATTTTAAACTTTTTGCAACAAAGACTGTCAGCAATTAAAGAAGCCCTTGACTGTGTAATCATACTATTTTAGAGATCTGTTATCATGAGATGAGATTAATGAAAAGCATAAATAACTCGTTTCACTTAAGCTGAATCCTTGAAGATCTACGTCCTAACTTAAACTATTTATTTGTCATTAATGACCGTTTTAGAGCGAAAAAATCAAATCAAATCGTTAGTTTGGATGTATATAAGTTTAGTATAAGAAAAGAGGAAAAAAACTAAAGAGACTCTAAACTATAATTATTTTTATAAAACTAGTATAAATTCAAGATAGAGAAAGATATCATATGTAAGAAAAAATTTAGTATCGTAATATGCAATTCTCTTTTAATCTTAGCGAGGGCAAAACAAAGCTGCTAATCTATTATCGTATTGTAATTTTTTTAGTATATCATATAATCTATATGTCTTCGACCCTATCGGAATTGTTGAAAATGAAAAGATTTACATTTAAGCGTCCGTTTACGAGAACAAGTTTGAAAACTTCTCTAGATTTTGCCTTTCGTTTTTACTCAAATTTTTTCGAATATCGATGTCCCGTGCCTAGCAGTGATAAAGTTAAGAACCAGACACTCTTTCGAAAGCGAATATTATTTTAGCAAATATCTTTGATAGCATACAGCTGCTTTTATTTATAACCGCATTGATAGCAGTAAAGGGACAGCCGAACAAAATGCCATAAATATTGTCGCGTGTTACGCTTCGCGGCCGATAATTTTAATGTTCCGGGAAAGTTAAAACACACTGTCTTTTTATTAAGTTAAAAGTGATTTTTTACTAAGTATGGGCAATTATTAATTTTACTATTTTACAAATCGCATTTTAATGTAATTTTCACTGTCTATCAATTTATATTCCAACTGTCTGTATCATGAAAATCACTTCACTATCAATCAATATCGCCTTCATGGGAGTCCCACACTCTGTGCATAAATAGCATTCACCTCCCTACCACAAAAAAAAATCGCCATTAATTCGCGCTCCACTCTTATCGCAGTTTTTTGCTATTCATTCAGCTCGGCTTTATATAGGATCTCTAGTCATTCAATCCATTTGTCGTATATTGGCGAAAGTTCTGACGAGAAGTACCTGGAATATTCGAGCAATTCTGAATACTCGCAGTGACGTCACTTTAAAATATTGATCATGGATCTACTTGGTTCATTCTTGTGCTTTCGAGTACATTCTTGGTTGATCATGGTGTTATTAATAGTTGCGACAACAATGGCGACAGTAGCTGGCAGAATTATTTGGACATGTAACACTGCCCCCACCTCAGTTCTTTTCAGCCCGAAAAGATGTGTCGCTAGTTGTAGTTAAGTCTCCCTGGATGTAATATGGGACAAGACGGTCCAGGTGCACGATTTTCATTTTGGCTCTCGGCTTACGGTGTTCCTGTATGCGATAATATATGCCGTCGTTGATTCATTTTGTAACCCGGTATGGTCCCTCCCAATTATGCTGCAACTTCGGAGACCTACCCTTCCGCCGTTGTGGGTTATATAGCCACACCAAGTCATCTTGCTGGCAGCCAGTAGAATTTGTCTTTAGATCATACCTCGTCTTCATGCGGTCAGTAGCCGATTCGAGGTGTTTTTGCACTGTCCGATGAATCTGGTTCATCCGTTGCCTTAGCTCACTTGCGTACTCCGAGATCGTTTGGGGTTTCTCAGGGGGTGTTCCGAACTTTATATCAGCCGGCAGACGAAAAGTCTTTCCAGAAATGACTGTGGCTGGGGCTTCGCCCGTCGATGCATGTTTGGCAGCTCTATACGCCATCAAGAATAATGGGATGTGCCGGTGCCAGTCCCTTTGGCTCTCGTCAACCATCTTGGCCAGGTGTTTATTGAGTATGCCGTTGAAACGTTCGACTATTCCATCGGATTGGGGATGCAGCGGTGTTGTCCTCGTTTTCCGTAATCCCAGCAGCACGCACATCTCGCGAAAAACTAATGACTCAAAGTTTCGGCCTTGATCAGAATGTAGTTCACAAGGTACGCCGTACCTACTGACCCAATTTAACACTAGCTGTGCGGCTATAGTTGTTGCTTCCTGGTTGGGAATGGGGTAGACCTCGGGCCACTTGCTGAAAAAATCGGTCACAACCAGCGTGTATCGATTTCCCCATTCGGATTCAGAAAAAGGTCCTACGATGTCAACAGCAATCCTTTCAAACGGTACCCCCACGTAATAGGTTTGCATTTGTTCTCTCAGCCGTCGCTTTGGACCTTTGAAGGAAGCGCAAATCGTGCATCTACGACACCAGTCCTCTACATCTTCTCGAGCGTGGAGCCAGCAGAACCTTTCCAGCAATTTCGCTAAGGTCTTGTTAACACCAAGGTGGCCTCCCGAGGATCCTTCGTGCATTTCCTTAACCACATCGTGGATTCGGCTTTTGGGAAGTATAGTTTGCATCCTATAGGAGCTGCCATCCGCCATTTCCCATTTCCGCTTGAGTACGCCACCCTCCACCTGAAGGGAGTTCCATTGTGCCCAATAACTTTTCAGGGTGGCGCCATGCATTGAAACGTCCTTCACTCAGGCCGCCCAGTTGTCTCCTTCAGTACGAGTAATGGCCCGATGTCTTCATCTGCTAACTGGTCATTTCGAAACTCCTCCGATGACCAACCTTCATCGAATTCGGCCGTTATCACTCGCAGATCAACGGTCGGTTCATTTTCCTCAATCCGTCGGCAATGTTTGCAGTTAGCTGGACATGGACGACAAGATAGTCCTCCGCCCTTCTGATGAACAATTTTGTAATCGTTTGACTGCAATCTTTCGATCCATCTCGCAACTTGTCCCTCGGGTCTTTGAAGTTAAGCAGCCATCTCAGCGATGCATAGTCTGTTCGAAGAACAAATTACTGGCCATATAGGTAATTGTGGAACTGCTTGGATGTCTCTATTATAGCCAATAGTTCCTTCCTGGTCACGCAGTAGTTCCTCTCACTTTTTGAGAGAACTCGACTGTAATACGAAAGGACTCTTTCTTCGCCATCGGTCTGCTGGGAGATTACAGCTCCAATCCCGCCATTGCTCGCAGCGGTGTCAACTACTATATGCCAGCACGGGTGATTCACACAGCTTCTCCTTCAAGGTCTCAAAACCTGCCTGGCGTTGTTCATTCCAGACGATTGCCAGAATCACCATCAAGCTAGGCCCATACAATGCTCTCAGAAAAATTCGGTACATCAGTGTCGGTACATACTACCACATTCATCTTGGGAATTTGGACGCTGGAATCCTCCATCAATACTTCGAATCCAACGTGATTCCATGTGGTCGCAAAAAACCATTCCGAGAATGCAGTCATCCATAATGTTCGCGACCAGAAAATTATGTCGGAACGCAAGGTCTCCCAACTGTATCCGGAGGCTGACCGCTTCATGGTCAGGTTAAGTTTCTCCAGTAGCTGTCCTTAGTGAGATAATCCTGCCCTTGTGAAGTAATTGGTGCTTCACTAGATCTGGTCAGATAATCGATCGGGTTGCCAGGTTGTCATGGTGCAATGCTCTCCGTCAACTTGACCCGAAAGGCATAAGTCTGCTCCCCGATGTAGTATTGACACGGTGATGGTGGTGCTGGGGACGTCGATCCTCCTAGCCAACCTCTGCCCCACGAAGTTTGCTCCCTCAGTCTGAAGGGCTTCCATTCTGGGTTCCTGACTATGTCTGGATCTCCTCCACCCTGGACAATAGCTCGGTTTTCTTCGCTTCTTGCAGTCTCTTTGCAGGTACCCCTTCTCTCCGCAATTCCAGCATCTAGGCGCACCTTTAATGGGATGATGAATGCTTCTGTTGCTGCGTCATCTCGATGTTCTGGGTCATATCCTGGGTAAGCCAAAAGTGCCAGTTGCTCAATGTCTTGGGCTAGCTGCTGTAGGGTTTCGCCAGACTTCTGCATCCGATGCCGTAGCTGTGACCGATAAATCTGCTTCAGATGATCGTCTCCATAACGCATGTCAAGCGCATTCATTATGGTAGCCGGGTTTGAGTGCAACTCAACGGGAATAGTCTGCAAAAGCTCAGCCTCTTAGGGCAAGAATTAATGCAGTTGCTCGTTCCTGCT
Organism: Odontomyia ornata; assembly: GCA_963969285.1. Classification (NCBI taxonomy): domain Eukaryota; kingdom Metazoa; phylum Arthropoda; class Insecta; order Diptera; family Stratiomyidae; genus Odontomyia; species Odontomyia ornata. Next base: position 410,191,972 of record OZ017739.1, read on the forward strand.
CATTCCAGTGATTTGTTCTGGCGGCGGCTTCAAACTGGGCTTTGTAAATACTCCAGATCGTTTGCTCGTCGAATATGGGTTTTCACATTTCTGGATGTGCTTTGCGTTGCGGTTATAAGCGGGCTGGTGAGGTGGTTACTACTGCCTTCGCTGTCGGTATCACGAAAATCACTTCACTATCAATCAATATCGCCTTTAATTCGCGCTCCACTCTTATCGCAGTTTTTACTATTACTCTTTCCCATTCATTCAGCTCGGCTTTATATAGGGTCTCTAGTCATTCAATCCATTTCTCGTATATTGGCGAAAGTTCTGACGAGAACTACGTGAAATATTCGAGCATTTCTGAATACTCGCAGTGACGTCACTTTCAGATATTGATCATGGATCTACCTGGTCATTCGATAATGAGAATGAGATACTCTATCTCTAAGGGAAGGTCCGAAAGAGGCTGTAGTTCTCCCATGTTATTATATGTTTGTGCATATATATACTATATGTATTTATATATACACACAACTGTGCTAAGCTAGGCGATTCGATTCGTCGTAGATATGCGTGTTCGATGGTATGCGGCGACCGGCGACATTTTGGGTATGCTATATTTCTTGGATACACATTAGGTTTGCGGCCGTGCATTTGGTTTATGCTGCCATTTTTTGCATATACGTGCATTATTGCAAAGTTTGATGTACAGTGTGCTGTATAGCCCGTGTAGAAGCTCGTATATTTTTTTAAACATTTAGAAAATTAAGTTTGAGAAGTGAATTTGGTGTTAAAATTTCTAAATTGGTATGTAATTTTATATAATTAGTCCGCATTAGCAGTTTTAATAAAACTTGAGGATTGTGGTCACTTACAAGAATAAAATATGACCAAACACAATTAATAGTTAACACCTGTGCCCTTAGAGCAGATGCTTAAATAAAAGCGCTAACTATATCTAAAGAAATACTGCTATTTGATTCATTAATGGCTCTATTTTGCACATACAACAATTTTTTTGTGAGTTATGAAATATTGCCAAATCTGAAGACTAATTATAAATTTCTGGCATTGTCTTTAATGCAAAGTTAAGCCTCAAGATTATTTACATTCATCTTTACATGTGTTTCCGAATTGGGTGTTAGCGTTTCCGTGAAAGCATCTGCATGAACGTTGGTCGTACCGTTAATTCTGTTGAAATCAACAGAATATTTTTAACGTAAACTTTCAATGCTATTGAACGTATTTTTCAAAACCAAAAATAAATTGTTGCCTTAATGTACTTTAAATGATAAATTTACTTATCAATATCAAAGCAAGCAAATTTTGAATAAAGTCTTCCACTGCCACTAAATTATTAATAAACACCGGCTCTCATTTGGTGGCCCCTATTATGTAGTTTTATCTAAACAAATTCATTTAATATTGCAGTGCAATGGAAAATAAAAGAAGCAAGTTGTGGACATTTTTCACCAGTTTCCGGTGATAAAGCGAAATGTGATCTATGTCAAAGCTTATATTCTGTGAAGGGAGGGTCCAAGACAAATTTGAGGAAACATCTCATGAGTAGACATAACAAAACCGGCAGTTCCCATAACCTCAGAACCAACTCTAATGCCAGTGCCATCAAGCTCACGTTCTGAAGATCCAAATATGACGCCAGTGCCATCAAACTCACATAATGAAGTTGTAATATCTTCGAGGTTCTATTCGCAACAAAAACAAACTACAATGTCATCATTTGTGAAAAAGCCTTTTAGTATGGCAAGAGAAAAAAGATTGAATGACTTAATTCTCAATATGGTTGTGAAAGATTTGCAACCAATAGTAGAAGATGCCGGTTTCAAATCTTTAATAAATTATATGGAACCACAACATTCATTACCTTCCAGATACACATTGAGCACGAAGTTGTTAGATGCTCAATATGCAGTTGTGAAAAATAATTTAAAACTGGAATTGAGCAGTGCTACTCATATTTCCATTACAACCGACGGTTGGACTTCACGGGCAATGACGTCACATCAAGCAGTTACAGCACATTATTTAAAAAACTGGGAACTAACGACAGCGTTACTGGGTTGTTCTGAATGCCAGGAGCGACATACATAATAATGCGCTTGTTATCAGAGTGGGAAATACAAGAAAAAGTGTTTGCATTTGGAACTGATAATGCACATGAAAGCGGCAGTGCGATTGATTGGCTTCGAGCGCTTGACCTGTTTCGCTCATACCTTAAATTGGCTTCGAGCACTTGACCTGTTTCGCTCATACCTTAAATTTAGTGGTGCGTGCTGGCGTGCATTATGAAAAAAGTAAAAGCAATTGTGGAACACTTCCATAGAAGTTCCGTGGCTACAAAAAAACTACTGAAAATGCAGGAACAACTCAGGCCAGGCAAAACCCCATTAAAATTGAAAAAGGATGTCATAACAAGATGGAATAGTAGCCTGGAAATGATTGAAAGAATGATAATTCTACAGGAACCTCTTGAAGCTGCGCGTGGGCTTTTAAATAATCCTGTAGAAGGTCTGCTTGAGAAAGAATGGCAAGTTCTTTCAGAAATCCAAAAAAATTTGAGTCTATTTAAGCAACTAACAGAGCAAATTTCCTCACAAACCGAGGTAACAATTTCAATGATCATTCCGGCGGTTCAAACGGTTAGCATTTACAGACGAATCAACATATAAAAATGCCGAAAAAATTTTACAACTAGATTTGGAAAAAATTCTCAACACATCCTACCGTGGCGGATCTTTCATTCAATACTGAAGCAGTAAATGATTCTGCATCTGCAATTTTGGTGGATGACAACTCTATTTGGAGGAAATTCGATGTAAAAACTTCTTCTTTCGCAGCATCAACTGTTAACACCAGCACAGCTGCCATAAGGCAATATATGGAGGAAAGAATTATAACCAGACATGAATGTCCTCTAAAGTGGTGGCAAGCGAGAGCGGTTCTTTATCCAGAGCTGTCACGTTTAGCGGAAAAATGCTTAACAGTCATGGCTAGTTCAGTGCCTTCAGAGAGGATATTCTCTAAATCTGGTCTGATTTCATCTGAAAGACGCAGTTCTTTAAAACCAGACCGCATGGAAAAAATTTTGTTTTTGAATATGAATCAAAGATTAATTTAATAATAGAGGAAAACCGATATGAGGCTAATTATTTTCAAAACTAATTATTTTTTTATGACTGATGAATTCCAGACTGATTATTTTTTAACTAATGAATTTTAGACTGATTGTTTTTGTAAGTTCACCTTATTATTACTGAGTTAATATATTTTCTCAAAAATTATACAAAGTGTGGCCTTTATTTCTAAATGAAAGGGAAATGACACTCCAAGTCTATAAATTGGATGAGTTAATTGTTGAAGATATTCTATGGTAAAATTTTAAAATAATTTCAAGTTCAAGCATATCCTTTCGGACAGTATTATTTGCGTTTTATGAAAACTCTAATCAAATTCTTTAAAATATGGTATTGAGGTTAAAAATAATCACTTTGAGAAAATAGAAGAACATATGACTATTCGCTTGCTATTAAAATAGCCAAGCCAGGTGTCAGACACTTGTTAACATTCTATTTATTTCCATGTTTAAAATTCTTGTGTTGCTTAAACCTGCAAAGAACGAAATTACTACATAGGGAAACATTTTAAATTGCACGAGTCACACGAACAATATGTACATACCCATTCTATACGGTTCGAAAGTAACGAAAGTAACGATACTTTTGTAACGAGTACTTTTACATCAAGTAACGAATACATACGGATACAGATTTATTCGTTACTTTCACAGCTCTAATATATATATATATATATATATATATATATATATATATATATATATATATATATATGTGGGAAACGAGCTGTGCTGGCAACCCGGAACGAGTGGCCTGCTAGACGACACAGACGAGATAACGGGTGATTGAACAACTGGTTAGCGAGCACAAACACATAGCAGACGGATGTTGAAGAAGATTCGTATCGAAGACGTCGTGAGAGGCAGTTTAGCAGAGAGCCGTTCCCATCATTCTTAAATTCATATTGTTTTCATTTACAAGTCCGCATCACTATATTAAATAAATATCTTTTATCGAATCAACATCATCGTTATTATTACAATCCCACAGTTTTGGGGGCTCAACCGGGATTGGATAATTGAGCGATCGGATACTTGATTAATCGGATTCATCAAACTGGGATTTTTATATAGTGCTTTGATATTCAGTGTAAATTCAGTGACAATAGAAATTGAAAAGTGCAGTGAACATGTCGAGTAGGAAGTTAACACTTGGTGACTTAGTGTGGGATAGTTTGACCCACCAGCGAACGAAAGCGTCTAGTATAGCTGTGCTGCATAAAGTCGTTTTCGAGAGAGATGACGGTAGAAAAAATCGTAGACAATTACGCGAGTTCGGTGGGTTTGAATATAAAGGCGAAGACAGTGAAGAATTTGAAAACAAAAGAAAGTACATTTGTGATAATTTCGACAAAGTACAGTTAGAAACAGTAAGTGAAATTTTATCGATAAATGTGAAACAGAAAACAAAAGAACAGTTAGCCGTCCAGTTGTGTCGATGTTTGAACGATCTCGAGGTCTTGGAAATGGAAATCGATGAAGGGCGCGAAATCGAGGACCGAAATGTGCAAGCAAGTAGTGAAAGCGACGACAACACCAGCAAACGATCGCAAGGAGTAAGGGAGGAGCAGAGGAGTCGAGCTGATGCCGAACATGAGGAACTGTTGTTGCTGCGAAAACTAATGAGCATTAAACAACTGCGCATAAACGACGAATCGGAGTCCGATGACGAATTGAGCGATCCTCGTCATTCGAGAACAAGCGCGAACAAAAAACGTTGCTTGAAAAAGTACCATAAAATGGCGAATGTAAGCGAGAACGACGAAAATGAAAAATCAAATGGCGCGTGGGCTGATGGTGACCGTAGGACGGGCACTATGACAAAGTGCAGTTTTTCGTTTCGAGACGTTGAAGATACAATTCGTACATTTGATGGTAGTGGACACTACCTTATTGAGAATTGGATTGCAGATTTCGAAGAAATCGCTGACATGTTTGTTTGGAACGAGCTTGAAAAATTTGTGTTTGCTAAAAAATCGCTTCGTGGCGATGCCAAAACATTAGTACAAGCTGAAAGAGGAGTGCGGTCCTGGATTGAACTACGAAGATTGCTGCAAAAGGAGTTTTCGATGAAAATTAGTGGTGCCAAACTACATCGGGTGTTGAGAGAACGAAAGAAGGAGAATTCCGAGTCGATGATGGAATATGTGTTAGCAATGCAGGAGATGGCCGCTCGTGGTAATATAGATGAAGCGTCGCTGATCGAGTACATAGTCGAAGGAATACGAGACACCGAAATTAACAAAATGATGCTGTATGGAGCTGAAGACATAAAGCAGTTGAAGAAAAAGCTGAAGATTTACGAGGACATAAAAGAGAAGGCAATAGCCGTAGCCGATAGCCGATCCAGAGTTGTAGCTGAGAGCCGATCAAGAGTTGTAGCTGAGAGCCGATCAAGAGCCGATACCATTGAGCTGAATAGCACAAAGCTGAACAGTGGAGCTGGTTTTGCAGTAAATAAAAAATATTGTTTTAATTGTGGGTCTGCTGATCACATAAGAGCTGCGTGCACTTTCCCTACAAAGTGCTTCAAGTGTCGTGAGTCTGGACACATGTCCAAGGAGTGTCCGTTAAGCCAAACCCCTAAAGTGTTGAACGTTGCTGAAGTTAAGTCCATTGATAATTCGCCGATGTTGAAAAATGTGTCAATTGGAGGAGTTTCAGTAAGAGGACTTATTGACACGGGCAGTGATGTGAATCTAATCAAGGAAACTGTGCTGCATACATTACCGAATATTCAAATTCAATCAGCTGTTCGTTCATTTCTTGGATTCGGAGGAGTTTCCGTTGCTGCGGAAGGAAAGTTTCTGGCCGATGCCGTGGTAGATGAAATTAAAATGTCATTATGGTTTTACGTCGTGCCAGATGGGGCCATGAGTGTTGATTGCGTGCTGGGCCGTGGAATTGCTGCCGTTGCTGATATAATCATTAAGAGGGACAGTGTTGAATTGAAAAACTGTTGTGCTGAAGACGAAGCTGTTATTATGTCCATTGCAACATTAGAAGACGATGGTTTGCCGCTAGAAGTAGTACCGTCTAAATATCAAAACGAGGTGCAAGAATTAATCGAATCATACAAGCCGCAGGTCGTAGTGGAACCACCGTTTAAGATGCATATCGAGTTGAAAGAAAAAATGCCAGTCGTGCATCGGGCTAGTCGACTAGATTTTGTTGAGCAAGAGGCACTCAGGTCGCAGATTTCTCAATGGCTGATGGATGGAGTTATTCGACGATCAACGTCGCCATATGCTAGTAGAGTAGTCATCGTAAGAAAGAAAGATGGTACGCCGCGAGTTTGCGTCGACTACAGAGATCTGAATAAGAAGGTCATTAGAGAAATTTTCCCGACTCCATTGATAGAGGACGTCATCGACAAGCTGCAAGGCGCACGCGTGTTTACAACAATAGACCTAGAAAACGGATTCTTTCATGTAGCAGTCGATGAATCGAGTATTGGATATACGGGATTTATCACCAACGAGGGGCATTTTGAGTTCATGTACGCGCCGTTCGGATTTTGTAACTCGCCAGCTGTGTTTTTGCGTTTCATTAACTTTATTTTCAACCCGCTGATTCACGAGGGGATCGTGTTAACATATATGGATGACGTGATAGTGCTGGCCAAGGATGAAAGAGAGGGCGTACAGCGCTTGAAGTACGTATTGGAAGTGTGCATGAAGCACGGGCTTCGGATTAAATGGAAAAAGTGTCGATTCTTGCAGCGGCAGATTGACTTTTTGGGACACCGTATAGCAGACGGAACCGTCAAGCCAAGCGAGCAGGTTGTCCGCGCTGTAACAAAATTTCCATTGCCACAAAATATTAAAGCTGTACAGTCCTTCCTGGGATTAACCGGGTACCTGAGAAAATTCATATTAAATTATGCAATGATTGCTCGTCCATTGTCAAACCTTTTAAGGAAAGAAGTGCAATTTCGCATGGATTCATCGCAAATAGATGCAGTAACAAAGTTGAAAGCTGCTATTACTAGTTGCCCAGTGTTACAAATTTATCGACGAGGAGCAGAAACAGAGCTGCATACGGACGCTTCAGCTAGAGGATTTGGAGCTGTGTTGTTCCAGCGAAGCGAAGATCAACAGTTGCACCCTGTTTACTATTATAGCAGCAAAACCACTAGTGCTGACGAGAGTGCTCATAGTTACTATTTGGAAGTTAAGGCCGTCTATTTGGCTTTCAGGAAACTTAGACACTATCTGTTGGGAATCCATTTTAAGCTGGTCACTGATTGCAGTGCTTTTAGACAGACAATAGAAAAGAAGGAGTTGCCACTAGCAGCCTCGAGATGGGTAATGTTTATTCAAGATTTTGACTTTGAAGTGGAGCATCGAGCTGGAAGTCGCCTCCCGCACGCTGATGCATTAAGCCGATTTCCCACGATGATATATTTGATGCGAGATGAATTTATAGTCAGGTTAGAGCGAGCGCAAGCGAAGGATCCGCATATCGAAGCTATTAGAAAAGTGCTGGAATCCAATCCTAATTACGATGGCTATGTGTTAAAAGGATCGTTGCTGTTCAAAGGAGTTGCCGGAAGAGAGCTGTTATGTATACCAAGAGCGATGGAATCAGAAGTCATTCGAACCGTGCACGAACGGAGTCATTTTGGCGTACGAAAGACGATATTCCAAATTGAGAACGAATACTACATCTTGAGTTTGAAGAAGAAGGTGGAGAGTTGCATTCAAAACTGTGTGCGGTGCATCCTAGCAAGTCGCAAAGCCGGAAAGCAAGAGGGGTTGCTGCATTGTCTAGAAAAGGGTGATCAACCATTGGACACTCTTCACGTGGATCACTTGGGGCCGATGGATGCCACCAGTAAGTCATACCGCTATATTTTTGTTGTTGTGGATGCTTTCTCGAAATACACTTGGCTGTTTCCGACGAAAACGTTGTCTACCGATGAAGTCTTGAGGAAGTTCGCCGAGATCCAGAGAAGCTTTGGAAACCCGAGACGGTTAATCAGTGATCATGGAGCTGCCTTTACGTCCGCAGCTTTTAAGGAGTTCTGTGACCGGGAAAACATACATCATGTGATAACAACTACAGGAGTGCCGCGTGGAAATGGGCAGGTTGAACGAGTCAACGCCAATATAGTGCAAGCTTTGAAGAAGCTGGCTATCGAGCATCCTGAGAAATGGTTCAAGTATGTGGACCGTTTGCAATTCGCGCTGAATACGAGTTTCCATAGAGCTACAAAAACTACGCCGTTCGAGCTACTCTTTGGGGTACGAGGCAGGGGTGCAGAGCATACTGAAATTCGACAGATGATAGAGGAACTACACGTGCAACATTTTAATGCCGAGAGAGACCAGAGACGAATCGAAGCCAGAGAACACATCCAGAAAAGTCAAGAGGAGAACCGCCAGCAATACAATAAGAGACGTAAGCCGGAAAACATCTATAAGGTGGGAGACCTTGTCGCTATCAAAAGAACGCAGTTTGTTGTTGGAAGAAAGCTAGCCAGTGAGTTTTTGGGTCCGTACGAGGTTACGAAGGTGAAAAGAAATGGGCGATACGATGTTGTCAAAGCCAGTGCCAGTGCCGAGGGTCCGAAGATAACTAGTACAAGTGCTGACTACATGAAACCGTGGCGCCGTTATGCCGACTATGAAGACGAAGGTTCTTCATCCGAGACGGATGAAGTTCAGGATGGCCGAATGTGGGAAACGAGCTGTGCTGGCAACCCGGAACGAGTGGCCTGCTAGACGACACAGACGAGATAACGGGTGATTGAACAACTGGTTAGCGAGCACAAACACATAGCAGACGGATGTTGAAGAAGATTCGTATCGAAGACGTCGTGAGAGGCAGTTTAGCAGAGAGCCGTTCCCATCATTCTTAAATTCATATTGTTTTCATTTACAAGTCCGCATCACTATATTAAATAAATATCTTTTATCGAATCAACATCATCGTTATTATTACAATCCCACATATATATATATATATATATATATATATATATATATATATATATATATATATACTCTTCTCACAGGAGCATATTCCTGTCTACTAAATTTGTTTAATATAAAAGCTTCTTTGGCAAAGGATTTTTATTAGATGGTCTCGAGAAAAACCTTACTTATTTTAACATATATAATTTTTTGCATTGAAATCTATTCTATTTTTTTCAATTCGTTTTCAGAAGCAATACATGTGATAAATGTGGCGAAGTATACAGCACGACGACTGATCTCATCTGTGGAAAACAAATCTCACCCGAACGAACACATGTTTGCGAAATTTATAGTCGGATGCTTAAATCGACTGCTTCCGAAAGTAATGAAGCAACTAACTCTGGCTGTGAAATCTACAAACTTGAAGTTAGCGGCGTAATGTCTGAAATAGCGCCTTCCTTTAAATTGCAAGAAGTATCCAAAAAAGGATCATTAAGTGAAAAGAACAATAAAAATAAGATTAAGAAAACTTTAAGTGGGGGACATAAATCTTCGCCTTCTACTTCGAAATCAAATAAGTGTGATCAATGCGATAAGTCATTTACTAAATTAAAAAACTTAAAGGAGCATCTAGCCACACATATGAATGCCATCTATAAGTGTGAAACATGTGAGAAATCTTTTAAGTCGCTCAGATACTTGAAAATGCATAAATTTTCACACTCTAATCAAAACAAATGTGTTGAATGTGGTAAATCCTATTCCGTACTACGATATTTAAAAGAACATATGGAGCTCCATGCATATCCTGATCGCTATAGATGTGATGAATGTGGAAAATCATGTTCTTGCTCAAAAAAATTAAAACAACATCTAGCCCTGCATAAGAATCGCGGCAGCTATAAGTGTGATAAATGTGGGAAATTGTTTAATTCATCACGATCCCTCAAGTTGCATGAATTTTCACATTCTGATCAAAATAAATGTGATGTGTGTGGTAAATCATTTGCCTCACTACGATATTTAAAAGAGCATATGGACGTCCACTCTAATCCTGATTGCTATAGGTGCGACAAATGTGAGAAATCCTTTAGTTCAGCTCAACATTTACATAAGCATAAATTTTCACACTCAGATAAAAATAAATGTGATGTATGTGGTAAATCATTTGCCTCACGACAAAATTTAAAAGAGCATATGGACCGGCACTCTAAACCTGATTGCTATAGGTGCAATGAATGTGAGAAATCATTTTCTACCTCACGACGGTTAAAATTCCATCTAACAATGCATTCGAATCGAGACGGCTATAAGTGTGATGAATGTGGGAAATCGTTTAAATTAGCGCAATATTTGAGGCGGCATAAAAAGCGGCATTCTAATCTAAACAAATGTGGTGAATGTGGTAAATCATTTTCTCGATTAAGCAGTCTAAAAAAGCATTGCAAGCAGGAATTGCACACAACTCCTGACCTCTATGAATGCGATGAATGTGAAACGTCCTTTAGGAGAGCAGACAGTTTGAAGGAACATAAACTGATGCATTCGGGTTCAATTAAATGTGATGAATGTGGTCAATCATTTACTAGAGCTCGAAACTTAGAAATCCACCGAGCCTTACATTTGAATCCGTACTGCTACAAGTGTGATATATGTGAGAAATCATTCACTTCTCCGTCAAATCTTAAGCAACATAAAGTCTTGCACTCGAATCCAGACCGCAATAAGTGCAATGAATGTGGAAAATCATTTTCCTCCTTAAAGAACTTACAAATTCATCAAGCGTTGCATAAGAATCCCGAACAATAACCCAGAGCACATTATTTCAATTAAAATAAATATGAGGAATGTGATAACTTAGTTACTGAACTAAGTAATTTAAGTTTTAAAAGACGTATATTTCGGGTTCATATCAATCCGATACAGATAATCGTTAAATAATCCAATTATAGTACTTGTGGCTGTTGCTGATGAAATATCTGAGACAAAATACACTATCAAGAGCATAGATTAGCACTCACAATGCCCATATGGCACATAGCTCAGCATGGATGGAATTATGGATAATATTTCTAAACAGGCCTGAGGAATCCACATTAAGACTTTTTCCTTGTTTGTTTTTGTTTCCTACGAACAAGTCAAATGGATAACTTTTCCAATTTTTCCTGTCAAAATGAAATACAGATTTAATTTATGTAGATGGATACAGAGATTTAAAGGTAGCTTGGAATAACAACGGCAATTCATTATACACATATTTAGATTCTACGTCTAGCATTCGTTGCGTATTGATGTGTTTTTAAAAGCTCCTGTCAAATTTTAAAAATTAAAATAATTTTTAAAACGTCAATTCGAAACTAGTTCCAAAAATCTTATTACATCGTTTAATTATTCGAACAATTTATCGAGTATCTGGATTTTACTTACGAGAATTTTAATACCGGATTCGCAGTTTTCTCCAGTGACCCCTAATATTTTATCACAACCAGATGGAGCAGCAACTTTCTTGAACAACTTTTTCTCAACTGTGGGCGAAAAAATTACAAAAGAGCTTGGTGATGTCCCAACAAGTAGGCTAGATCACGCTAACATCTCACCCGATTCCATGTTTCATATTCATCCAACCAATAAAAACGAAGTTCTTAAGACTATTGAGGCAATGAAGAAAAATACGGCTCCAGGTATTGATCAGATCACGATGGAGGAAATTGTACTTGTAAAAAATGAAATAGCAGAACTCGTGGCTAATTATTTAAATGAGCATATCAGAAACGGAACGTTTCCTGAAGAGGGGAAGCTTGCAAAAATTGTACCTATATTCAAAGGAGGAGATCGATCGGACCCCAATAATTATCGCCCAATTGCACTCTTGACCGGATTTAGTAAAATATTTGAAAAAGTAATTAACTCTCGCTTAACATCCTTCATATTAGATAACTCTATCCTAAACTCCCGCCAATATGGCTTTCAGAAAAACAAGGGAACGTTTGACGCTCTACTCTCGGTAACGCGATTCATCAACGAGAGACTTGATGTAGGGGATTATGTTGTTGCCATTTTTGTGGATCTAAGGAAAGCGTTTGATACGGTCGATCATGACCTCTTACTTCGAAAACTAGAAGCATATGGTGTTCAAGGCACAGCAAATAAACTATTTCAAAATTACCTAAAAGGCAGACTGCAGAAAACAGCATTTAATAATGTTCTGAGTGACCCGGCACCAATGAAATCAGGTGTTCCACAAGGCTCAATACTTGGCCCAACCTTGTTCCTTCTATACACTAATAATTTAAATACATGCAGGCTAAGTGGTAATTACTTTTTATATGCTGATGATACAGTGCTTCTTTACTCGGGACGCGATAAAAATGACATCGGAGACGCTATCAACGAGGATCTAAATTCATATAATTTATGGTTGAAAGAGAATAAACTAGCGTTGAATATTTCAAAGACAAAATATATTATCTTTAAGCAAAAGAACAGGGAAGACATAGATGTTGATATAAAAATTAATGGTGAAAAGCTGCAAAGAGTGCTCGAACTTAAATATCTTGGCCTTACTATCGATCACCGTCTGACCTGGCTCCCGCATATAAACAACTTAAGGAGGCAATTAGCACCAATAATTGGATTGTTACGAAGATATGAGGAATTTCCAAAAAAAATCAAGCATCTTGTTCTGAATGCCTTCGTACTGTCAAAAGTACATTACGGAGTGGTAATTTGGAGTCAGTCCTCAAAGCAACACCTAAATATAATTTCCAGGATATTAACCAAGGCGTATAAAAATATACATAATCTCCCAAGGCTCACACCAACAAACATAGTGTATCAATCATGTAACGCATTGACTTTTAACCAAATCATTAAAATGGAGAAAGCCAAGTTTATCTTCAAAAGTTTAAATCTCAGCTTGTCGTCACAAACACCATTTATTAAAGTCTCACAAAAGAATCAATACAGTACTAGGAACGCAAACCAATTTGTAATTCCTTTTGCAAGGACAGATCGCCTGAAGAACGATGCTACAAATGACGCCCTTCGTATATACAACAATCTTCCAGAATCAGTTAAAGAAGCGAATTCTCTTATGGTTTTCAAGAAAAGACTTAGAAACTATTTAATGAATAACGATTGAATCTCAGTGCAGAAACTTTCAACATAGCATCTTAGGTCAATTATTGATCCTATCTTCGAGATGCCTCGAGAAACACCTACTATTATTATAATATCAGTCCAGTAATTTCAACATAGCATCTTAGGGCATTGTTGACCCTATCGTCGAGATGCTTGAAGAGACAGCTATTCTTTTAACTCAGAGTTTTTTTTACTGCGTCGAATTTATAATTTTTTTTATCTCTGAGAGCTGATCACGATATGGACAAGACAAGTTTAACCGGAGGACTTCACATATTTTTGTGTGCCCCCTTATACCGATGTGTTATACATTGCCTGGGTGGCACACCTGAGGAAACGACGAAATGTGAAGTGCAGATCGCACGAGCGTAGTGCGACGAAGAAAGTGTGATGGAGAGAGTGGAAGGGAATGGAGGTAAAAAAAAAAAAAAAAAAAAAAAGAGAAAGTCTCAAAAAGTTCAAAAAGTTTCACGGGGGGCATGGAGAAGCCCGATGGCTTCCCACCGCTGGGGACCCAAGGCCGGGCATTTCAAATGCTACGAAAGAAAAAATCATGAAACGAAAAAATGACCAAGAAAGCTTTGAGCATGGGAAGCGTTTTACGCTTTCAAGCGAAGAATTGGAAATTGTAACCGGAGAAAAAGCAAGAGTTACTAGAGAAATGAAGAGATGAAACTCCGAATTCAAAATTTGGAGGAAATGATCCAGAAACTAACAAACGTCAACAAAACAAAAGTGATTATGCCTCAAAATACGTCCGGAAAAGGAGAAGCGACCAGAAACAAGACAAACGAAAAAAGTTGCCACGCAAAAGGCTCAACAAACAAATAAAGCAACATTACAAGATACGAAAAGGCAACAATCCATGATGCTGATACCATACTAAGCGCGGGAGGAGCAACCGACACTGCAAATTTCTATGCGGTACTTGCTGCGATGAATGACGATATGGATATCGATATGGAGTGTCAAGAAAACATAGGTAATATTAATGATTCTAGTGATAATTTTATCGAATACTTAAAATCAAAAAATAAGGAAAAAAAGCCAACTGGTGTGTCTGCTTCCTTCGATTAATGTCTTTGGACGGCGCGGAGGGGATTTGGTTCGGCGATTGGCAGCCGAACATAAGATCGATAATTTTGAAGTTGAGACTGACCGCTGATAAACTCACAATTAAAACAAGACACTGGCTGATTTCAAGCTGACGAAAGAAACTCTTAGTAGTGGAAAAGCTCCCCACTTTGTATACATGCCAAAGGCGGAAAAAATCAGACCTTTCTGTTCAAGGGCTTGGACTGTGGGGGGGAATACAGTTGATCTCCTTGAAATATTACAGAAAACAGCACCAGCTGTTAAATTCATTAGTGTGAAAAATTTTGCTACAAGGAGATTGAAGGCAATATGTTACCATTTTATATGGTACAAATTTCTAACGATAGCAGTCCCAAGTGCCGTCCAAAAGGTAAGGTGCTTGAACTTTAGAGTTCTGAGGTGGGAGCGTTTCCAAAAAAACTGAGGTCAACCAGTGTTACAGGTGCCAAAGATTCGGTCATTCGGCTGCTAATTGTGCCATGCACTATCGCGCTGCGTTAAGTATTTATAAAGATATTCATGCCCCCGGTGAATGCAAATTCGCTCAGATGAAGTCAAAAGAAAAATTATACTGTGTTAACTGCGGTATATTTGGTCAACCAGCATCATATCGAGGATGCCCTCGATATCAAGATGCAAAAGTAAAATTTTCACCAAAACACCCAAATACATCGCAGTGTGTTACCTTCCAACTTCGTAAAACCCGGAGTATCATTTGCGCTTGATGGTAGAAGACCAGCAGACAACAATGTGAATAAAATAAATAATGTAAGTGGCAATAATGAGCTGCTTCTAAAAATTTACCAACAGCTTGAATCTCTTTCAGAAAGAATAAATAAGCAAGATAAAAAAATCGATTTCGTGTTTCAATGTTTAGGCCAACATACTTCAAAATAGTTTGTCACCCAGTCACATTTCCATGGATAAGCTGCGTCTCATCTCGATCAACATCAACTCCATTGTTACTATGCATCTACGCGACTAGCTCCTTGAATTTATTGCTAAGCAAAAGCCTGACATCATGTTTCTCACTGAAACCCACCTCAATTCTTGGCACACCATGACGGTGATGGGGGAGGTGACACCGGGATATTGTTTAGAAGACCCTATTGTTTCCAAAATATTGAAAAAGTCGAATTCACAAACTTTGAATCTCTTGAAGTGTCCGTTATCAAAATTTCACTGCCAGGTGGGGATAACCTCTTTGTTATCTATGCAACTGGTCGAAATGTTCCCAAGTCCAATCAGGAGCTCAATTCCTTGTTTGAAATACTCGAATTGAATAGGCTGCATAATTTTTATATTCTTGTCGGTGACCTGAATGCCAAACATACATCATGGCTGAACGCCAAAAATAATCCCAGAGGTGTATTCCTGAAATCGTGGATAACAGAGAACCAAATTGAATATAAGTGGGGGTATTCATATTTGGACCTCTACACTGCTGATGCAAGACTTGAATTCAGCTTTAATAGTCCTCAAAGGAAACTGCAGGTGCTTCCTTACTATAGCGACCATAACGCAATCGTAATGGAAATCAATCATCAAAGAGATGATGTCTTCCTCAATCCAGTTCAACATGAAAATAATCGATTGAATATCTTAAAACGGATTGGGGAAAGTTTCAAAAGAAGTTTACTCGGGATTACCTGATGCAATGTCCTCCCTCGGATGATGGCAAAATTTGCTCAATGATTCCTAATGACAGTAATCTAACTAACGATGTAATAGATCTCTATTTGTCGGAGTTAGAGAAGCTGACGTTGGAAACGATTGAGAAAGTAGTTCCCAAGATTAAACATCGAAACAATATTAAAGGATATGAAACACCAACCATCGCAAGGTTAAAAAGATTGAAAAGCCTTCTTCTCACACGCGTCAACAATATTTATCGGCGATTTTTGGACTACAACTATCCCTCGTTGACTTTGTTGAAATGACACCTGAAGAATGTCCGGAACTTGATCCGTTCATAATTCAGGAGTGAAGTCAGCAATCAATGGGCGGAAAAACTGAGGGGTATTAGCCCACAGGACCCGGATGGCGTTTTCATGAAAGTGCATAGCTTATTCCGCAAGAAGTTTCGAGTGAAGGTATCGAATCTTGAAGTCACTAGTGATGAGATAAATCTTTTCGATAGGGCTGGTATTGAAATTGATAGTACGACTCCGGATAGAAATGAAAACAGGATTATACAAGTTTTCCCATAAGAGGTGTTATTTTGATATTAAAAGGAAAAAGCCATTTTTTAAATATAAATGATCGGATGTTTATTTCATTATAAAGAGGAAGGTATGCCGTTAATAGTGGAAAACAACATCAGGCAAATGACCACCACGCTTACAGGACCATATCCTTTTCATGAATCCAGATCAATACAATCCAATTCCAGCTATAAATAATCATTAATCATCTCTCGATAGCGCAATCCATTCACCGTAACTGTTGCTTCAGCCTCATTTTCGAAAAAGTAAGGTACAATGACTCCGCCGGGCCATAAACCGCGCCAAACTCTCGGGTTTTCCGAGCCCCAGATGCGACAATTTTGCTTGTTAAGGAAGCCACCGAGGTGAAAATGGGCCTCATCACTCAAGCTAATTTTTCGATGGAATTCCGAATCATTTTCATGCATTTCAACGACCCAATCAGCAAAGACACGTCCTTGTTGATGATTGACCGGCTTGAGTTCTTGTGTTAACTGAACTTTATAAGCCTTAAGACCCAAATCTTTATGCAAAATGCGGTGTAATGACGTTTGTGGAATGCCTAATTCCAAAGAACGACGAGGAATGGAAAAACCTGGGTTTTCTTCAACACTTTCGGCTACAACAGCAATATTCTCGGCAGTTCTTGAGTGACGTGCAAGGGTTTTATTCTTCACGTCACTAAGTTGTCCCAACAGCTCGACTTTATCCACCAATTTCTGTATTGCGGTCCAGCATTGTGGAGAAATCCATGACGACGATTTTTATAATGAGAATTAAGAATGCTGGAGAAACATAATAATTTGAAAACCCACCAAAGGGTTTTTCAATGAAAAATTAAAAATCTTTCTAACAAAAGGCATAATGTAATAAATTTGATTTTTAGTCCGTGTGGTGTAATGCTTAGTGTACTCGCTGCGTAGGTCGTAAGTTCCTGGTTCGAACCCCGTTGGTGACAACTTGAGTGCAAAACTCTTCTGACAGGACAATACTCCTGACTACTAAATTTGTTTAATATAAAAGCTTCTTTGCCAAAGCAATTTTATTAGATGGTCTCGAGAAAAGCCTATTTTAACATATGATATAATTTTTTTTGCATTGAAATCTATTATATTTTTTTCAATTCGTTTTCAGGAGCAATACATGTGAGAAATGTGGCGAAGTATACAACACGAAGACTGATCTCATCTGTGGAAAACAAATCTCACCCGAACGAACACATGTTTGCCAAATTTATAGTCGGATGTTTAAATCGACTGCTTCGGAAAGTAATGAAGCAACTGACTCTGGCTGTGAAATCCACAAACTTGAAGTTAGCGGCGTAATGTCTGAAATAGCGCCTTCCTTTAAATTGCAAGAAGTATCCGAAGAAGGATCATTAACCGAAAAGAACAATGAAAATAAGATTAAGAACACTTTAAGTGGGGGACATAAATCTTCGCCTTCTATTTCGAAATCAAATAAGTGTGATCAATGCGATAAGTCATTTACTAAATTAAAAAACTTAAAGGATCATCTAGCCACACATAAGAATGCCATCTATAAGTGTGAAACATGTGAGAAACCTTTTAAGTCGCGCAAATCCTTGAAACGGCATAAATTTTCACACTCTAATCAAAACAAATGTGTTGAATGTGGTAAATCCTATTCCGTATTACAAAATTTAAAAGAGCATATGGACCTCCACGCGTATCCTGATCGCTATAGATGTGATGAATGTGGAAAATCATGTTCTACCTCAAAAAAATTAAAACAACATCTAGCTCTGCATACGAATCGCGGCAGCTATAAGTGTGATAAATGTGGGAAATTGTTTAATTCATCACAATCTCTCAAGTTGCATGAATTTTCACATTCTGATCAAAATAAATGTTACGTATGTGGTAAATCATTTGCCTCATTTCGATATTTAAAAGAACATGTGGACCTCCACTCTAATCCTGATTGCTATCGGTGCGATGAATGTGGGAAATCATTTTCTACCTTACGATGGTTAAAATTCCATCTAACAATGCATTCGAATGTAGACGGCTATAAGTGTGATGAATGTGGGAAATCGTTTAAATTAGCACAATATTTGAAGCGGCATAAATTCACACATTCTAATCTAAACAAATGTGGTGAATGCGGTAAATCATTTTCACGATTAAGCATTTTAAAAAAGCATTGCAAGCAAGCATTGCACACAAATCCTTACCTCTATGAATGCGATGAATGTGGAAAGTCCTTTAGGAGACCAGCAAGTTTGAAGGAGCATAAATTGATGCATTCGGGCTCAGTTAAATGTGATGAATGTGGTAAATCATTTATTAGAGCTCGAAACTTAGAAATCCACCGAGCCTTGCATTTGAATCCGTACTGCTACAAGTGTGAAATATGTGAGAAGTCATTCACTTCTCCGTCAATTCTTAAGCAACATAAAGTCTTGCACCCGAATCCAGACCTTAATAATTGCAATGAATGTGGAAAATCATTTTCCTCCTTAAAGAACTTACAAATTCATCAAGCGTTGCATACGAATCCCGAACACTAACACAGGGCACATTATTTGAATTAAAATACATAAGTATGAGGAATGTGGTAACTTAGTTACTTTAAGGACGTATATTTCGGATTCATATCAATCCAATACAGATTTACGTGAAAAAACCGGATTATAGTACTTGTGGCTGTTGCTGATGAAATATCTGAGACAAAATACACTATCAAGAGCATAGATTAGCACTCACAATGCCCATGTGGCACATAGCTCAGCAAGGATGGAATTATGGATATTATTTCTAAACAGGCCTGAGGAAGCCACATTAAGACTTTTTCCATGTTTGTTTTTGTTTCCTACGAACAAGTCAAATGGATAACTTTTCCAATTTTTCATGTCAAAATGAAATACATATTTAATTTATGTAGATAGATACAGAGATTAAATGGTTGCTCGGAATAATAACTGCAATTCACAATACACATATTGTTAAATTTAGAGTGCCATGTGGTCCATTTAGTTTTTGAATACTATAATGTTTTGATTTAATGTTTTTATAAGATTTATAACGATTGAATCAATAAAGTTTATTTTAATTCGAATTTGAAGAATAAGCATTCGAAGGCCTATTTCTCGATTATAATAGAAGCTTGCAATGAAAAAAAAATGAGTTTTCTGTAGCCAGTCCTTAAATTCAATTGAATTAGGTAAGTAAATATTTGCAGGGATTTCTGGTTAGTAATCTCATTTATTTGGAAGATATGTCCCATATTGATGTTTCTATTAAATGCAATCAAGATGAACGAATTTTGTATATTCTATTTTAAAAACTTACAAACGATTTGTTTGCGAAGACCCTATCAATCGGTTGACACTCAAACTTCTCATATTATATAGAGTAGGCGAAATACAAGTTTCTTTTTAAAAATGCAATTAAATCAACAAAAATCAAATTTTCTTCTTATATTTTGGCTTTATTCACAAGAACAAATCTTCCCGTTAGTTGTGAAATACAATTTCATTCATATGGCTGCCCACGGCTGGCGTGACCATCCTCTCAGCCCAATTTGCTAAGGCATTGAATATTCAATTTCAGTGCTTGAATCGTTTGTGCATTTTCCTCATAACATCGATCTTTCACAGCGCCCCATAAAAAGAAGTCCAACGGTGTCAAATCGCAGCTTCAAGGTGGCCAATTGACATCGCCAAGGTGGCTGATTACCCGCTTTCTGAATTTCGTGCGCAATAGATCAATTGTTTGATAAGCTGTATGGCATGGCGCGCCATCCTGTTGAAACCAAAGGTCAATCAAGTCCAAATTCTCAATCTCCGGCTACTAAAAGTCAGTTATCATGCATATGTAGCAATCCCCATTGACCGTAGCAGCATTTCTAGCTTCATTTTCAAAGAAAGACGGTCCAATGATGCCACCACTCCAGAATCCACACCACGCTGTCACTCGCTGAGGATGCATTGGCTTCTCGACAATTACGTGTGGGTTGTCCGAGCCCCAGATGTGGCATTTTTGTTTGTTTACATAGCCACCGAAATGAAAATGTGCCTCATCAGAAAAGCCGATTTTTGAGAAAATTCGGCATCTAGTTTGATTTCAATATTTGCCAACGTTGTTTAAGCGTAAATCGATTCATTTCGTTCAGCGGAAGGTTAATATCTTGGGGAGGGAAGAAAAGGAGTAAATGATAGCATAAAAACTGCCCGAATGTCGGCTATGTATTTATAAGGCTTCTAGGGTTATAGAGGTAGTGGCTTAAAGCATGGGTAGTCTCAGCACAAGAGGGGAAAACTTAATCAAATTGCAGGAAAATTCAAATTGATAGCAACATGATGAAAATATTTAACTTAAAAATAAATTTACATATTTTATTAGTTTCTCATATAAGTTTCCTAACATCAAATTGATAAGTAACAGAGCTTTGGATCAAAATGCAATCAATGAAGATGCCTTTTTAGAGATTGTTGACAAAAATCGAATAAGATAATGAACCGCAACTGTTTAGTTTTCTGAGGTATATTTTTCAACAGACTCCAATCGCCTTCATGCTAATTATTGAATATTAATCTGATAATAATTTATTAATGTCATACAGGATACATTCGTAACTAGCCCACCTCCTCCTTAGCAAATCAACATTCTATGTATGATATTGTTACTTATTTCCAGACCGTTTGAATTTATGGCGATATTTTATCGATGCAACATTTTTTCTGTTGAATATTTTCTTCTTATATGAAGTTAAAATAAATTGTTTTAATCAGTTTTCGGTGAAGAGAACATCTTTCTGACTTTTTTTAGACATAAAATAATACCTGGTGTTGACTTTTTGATGAACAAACTTGAAAAGGAGCAATAGTGACCGCTTCCGATCATATGTTGTTTGTAGTCACTGATAACACCTTTTCTAAAAAACGATTGTATCGTCACCGAAGCACATCTTGATTGATATGTTACTTGCCTTTTTAAAAAATATATAGCATTGAACTACCATCCTAATCGAAAAAAAATTGCACACGACGTTCACGTGGCATCTTAAAGTAAAAAATTATTGTTAGCGAAAAAATTCTTGATCCTAAAAGAAAAAACTTTAATCCTGTGACAAAGTTTTATTGCATTTGTTTAAGCTGGAATGTGAATCCTAATACTTTGATAAAATCAATCTTGCATAGTTTTGATTAAATTACTTATTTTGTCTAAGGCAGCATTATATGAATTAAGGGCCAAATAGTACTGTTTGCTTCTTTATTTTTGTTTATTACGTTCAAATTTAAGGTGATATATTTAAATTTACGTTAGTGCTGCAATCCGTATGAACTAGCTCCCGTTAATTTTTTCGTTTTGAAACCTAAATAAAAACTGCGATAATTGATGCTACGTACCATATATTGAAACTTACACTTATCGGACATCGCTGCAGTTGAAGGGCTTGAATCAATCAATCTATAACTGGAAAATTGGTAATGACAACATTAGTGAAAGATAAAAAGCTGGATAGACAGACCTATGCTCATGTCAAAAGGGTTTTGTACCCAGCTTACAAAATGCAGTAACCAGCAACGAATAAAATCAAGAAACATGTCATGTTCGAGGATCATACTATTATTAACAAAGTTGAAAGAATTTTGACTTCTGATGTATTTGTTATAGTTATACCCATAAATATCTCCCTTGATCATTTTTTCAGATTTTTTAGATCACGGGTGTCCATTCGCGAGGGAGGAAACACATTTTTCATGTATTCCCCCCCCCCCCCCCCTGTGCCCCCCCTGAAGCAAAAACTGTCAGTTTAAGAACTGCTTTGAAAAGCTTTCATAGGGAACTTTCATTTGATACTCATTTCGGCTACCTTTCTTGAAATTTTTTTCAGGAGCCACTCCTCTGTACTGTAATCATCGATTCATGGCCTATTTTTTCGAATCCTAGAACGGTTACAAAGCCCTTTTGCTAGGAGCTCTCTCCTGCCTCTTCTGTCTGTACTCATCCTCATGATACCTACATTTCTGAAATTTTCATGCAAATCCTAGCAAAGCTGTAGTGTCTTCGTTAAATACTATTCGATCTATATGAAACTTTCAGAAAAGAAATAGTCATCTGTTTGCTAAATTTTGATTAATTTAAAGGTACCGTTTAGATTTTATTCAAGAAAACATAAAATCGATTAATCATACTATTACTAACAAAGTTGAGCGAATTTCGACTTCTCATGCATTTGTTGTTGTTGTTGTAGTCATTAAGGCCTACATTCATGATTTTTTTTCAGATTTTTCGGATGGAAGGTGTCCAATCGCGAGGGGGGGGGGGGGGGGGTACGCGAAAAGTTCGTACATTTCCCCTTCCCCTGCCCCCTCGGTACTCATAAGGCAATTTTAAGACTTGTTTTGAAAATATCTCATTGAGACCTTTCCAATGACACCCTACTCGACTACCAATGGTGAAAATTTTTTTTGAAGGGTCACCTCCCTATATAGGGAGACCCCCCTTAAACCTCTTTGAAAATTTTTTCACCCTTGAACTTTCAAGAAGTCATCACTCCTGACCTTTTCACAAAGTTTCATGGCTGTAGCCTGTATAGTTTCGGAGAAAAAGTGCTGTGACGGACGGACGGACACAGGTCGTGATTGCAATAGAGTTTTGTATTTGAGTACAAAAACCTAAAAAGGTACCTCCTTGTAAATAATTTCAGCTGTCATGAGCTTCGGCAAAAGCATGTTCGAGAAGAGCGAGGATTAAAATTTGCATTGAAATTTAGTATAAGAAATTCATACGTTCTCCAAATCCGCTTTAGATCCCACTAAAATATTCGGATGACTATTGTTAGCGATTTTGTCGTTTCTGGCCTATGCTTGATATTGAGGGGACTAAATGTAAAGTTCGATCGACAAAATATGACTTGCACTATGCAGGACAATTGAATTATTCGCCAAAACTGAAGGAATTGTTCGATGGTCGCACTAAAATTAGATGCTTAGCAAAGAAAATGATGAATGTACATAATCTTACACACGCTGAATTAAATTTAAATAAAACAAATTAAATTGGCATTTTTATTTCACATGAAAATACTTACATTTCCAAAAGTAGCTGTAGAGATGTTAATATCTTCAACCCCGCATTGAGTCTAAAAATATAAGACATTTGATTTTGTACGAGTATTAATATAGAAATAGAAATAATACATTTTTATTTTTTCTGCAGTTGTATAATGTTACAAATGAATGCTATGGCCTTGCATCGTGGGACAAACGTACCTTTACATTTAGATGGATGATGTTGTGATCTTTGAAATGGTCTTTGCACGCTCGAGAATATTCAATTCTATTAATTCCAAAAATTCGACACGACTACATTTTTCTTTATAAACGAGTATCATTCGCAATTCTGAAATGATAAAAACTTACGATCAATTATAATCCTCTTAAAAAATGCTTCGATTTTGTGCCGCTTCTGATTTAAGCCACTGGATTTACGGTAAAATATAAACAAAACATCACAAATATTTTTGAACTGTTTTCTTCTAATTTGTAACTTGAAACTATTAGAACAAAACTTTCTTGCGATTTCAAATCCATAAAACATTAAAATTTTTACCTATAGTACGATTTTCCACTCGAACGATTATTGAAATTTGGACAATACGGCACCGAACAACGCGAGGTCATTTGCTAACGTTTAAGTCACTTGATTTCATAAAGTTTCACTAGTATCGAATGAAACTAGCCGAAACAGTAACTATTGTGTTCACCACTTAAATATTCACTACAGTTTTCGAGAAAACGGAACTTTCCGCACATTGCCCACGATGAATACACGAAGCCGTAAACAAAACTTTGATTAGCTAAACTTTAATTGGATCATTTCACCCTTTCCACATCAATTTTAATGTAAATCTATACGATAATTTTGCTTTACATTGAAGCTCGTTCATTACGTCGCACGGGAATTGAAGTACAAGTACTTACAAGAGGAAATTTAACTTGAACATAACTTGTAGTTACAAAAACATATTGAGTTCGCATAAGTAGGAAAAATTAAAAATAACTCTCTCACTTCTTAGCATGGTGGCCGCCATCACCGGTGTGTATCTAAGAGTGATGGCCTGATGGGAATTAGTACACACGTCGAAACCACCTTCTTCTAACATTTTTCTTCTGTAATAATTTTTCAGAAAAATTGTTATTAAAAATATGCAACTCATTCATGTAGCTACAAAGAATTCCATAAGTAATTTTAAAAACTTTAATCTTTCGAAGGATTTCCCCTCTCCGCGCAAAAGCCACCACTACAATAAAACTGATGTAAGATAGGAAGCCATACGGCAGCAGCGCTTACTACTCCACACATGACCATTAGTAGGACGACTTTCCTGGCTGACTTACATGGCGTTATATGAAGAATTTTGGAGGCGCCAACGAAAATTCGAGGTTTTGTATGGTTTCGAGACGGATTTCTACAGTGAAATGTAGTAATCGAGCAGTTACTCTATCAAACTGCTCTAAAACTTTCCTATCTCTTCATCCCTACAGCTTGGTGATCAAGAAAATTGAAATTCATACTAGAAAAGTGGAAGCCAGTGCGATTAAACGCATATTGCTCTAGGCGGTGAAAAGTAGACATTAATGATTATGCAGTTTAGAATTTTTTTTAAATATCTAATGTCTTCCTTAAAATATTCAATAACTAACAAACACCTTGCATATCAATTTTGTTTCAAATCAACGTGGTATTACAAAAAAAAAACTGCGATATATTATTACGCATTATTCATTATTGTATCTTCACGTTGAAAATGAATTCAAATTTATCAGCAAACTGCCCGAACACCTTTTCCCTCTTCTCGCTATCACTTTCCAAACAAAAACTTTGCGCAAATCCAAAACAAGTAAACGAGTATTCAATTCCTAACCACATTATATCAACATCTAGGAATCTGCCTTTGAAAATCAAATCTACATTGCTACAAATTACATCCGAAATGGGAGAAAGCATTACTAGTGTGCAAATCTAACTTGCTTGGGATTTAATTGCACGGCGACGTCTCCACTCAAATCCACAACAGCAACAACAAACACCAGAGCAGCAGCAATTCTAAGTAAATCGCATAGGCGAGAGAACAACGAGTGCTGTTGCTGATCGAGACAAAGGGGAGTCGGCTGGAGATCGTGAGACCGCGTAGACGCTGCGAGGAAAGAAGATTCGACATCGGACCGCCGGTAGTTGCGCGTGGATGCGATCTGATTCTCTTTCGGAAAGGTTTACGTTCGGCGTCGAAGCACATGTGTGACGGTCAGTGGAAAATCCTTGAATTTCCATGTAAAATGGTTCCAAATTTGTGCGAATTCTGTTTATAAGAATAGCTCTGAACATTTGCAATCGGACTTTTACAAAAGACTCCAAAATCATAGAGTGCCGTACCGCGAAATTTACAATTGTGACTTGTGTTGCATTTAGACTTGGCAAAAGGACGTAGTTTTGTCATTGGTGATTGCGCCGTTGTTGTGTGTGATTCTGATTCTCACATTCGAATAGGAATTGAACAACGGTTTGATAGTGAGAGGGAGATGATGGTAAAGAGTGTTCGGTGTGGCATGAAAATTTCACCGGTTCCGTGTGCGGGGAATTGAAGAGCGGGAATCGCGTGGTGAGGGACGACGGACGAGTTCAAGTGCACGAGTGGGGGATTTGGACGATTGCAAGGGAGATTGTTATCGGTGGCCGCGGAACGAGCAAACGGAAAAGTGACAATCGAATTGTTGGGTGCTGGACGGTTGCCCCATGTCCTTAGTGTTGATCGCGACTTGTTCCAGTTAGCAATTGTGTAACGGGATTAAGAATTCATTGACGACGCAGCAGTGCATATAAATGAAAAGCTCTTTCTTAAAACCTCGAAAAACGGTACCTCCTGCCGAGTTTCTCGTCAAACGAGTTCCATTTAAGTCAGTGGGTGCGTACTTGGTGTACGAGTGTTAGCACGATGACCGAAGCGGGGACGGCAATAAAAACAAATCCCGAATTAAATAAAAACCGCTTTCTTTTGAAATACATAGAATAAATACGACTTGTTCGTTACAAAATTTTATTGTAGTACATCAGCCCAGAATAGAACAGACTAAACGACATTACAGTACATTGAGCAATTTGTGCGGCTATTTTCGTGAATAAAAAGCGCAAGGTCGAAATCGATTCGCGGTTGGCGATTAAATGGTCGATAAAGAAGCAATTGATTGCGAAGGGCAAAGATTCAAGTACAACGTCTGGATTTCTAATAGCATCTGCATCTTTATATTTGGCTGGAGAAATCAAAGATGATCTCTTGAAAATTCTTGATGTGATTAATGTTGCACATAATACATTGAATCGTGGATCAAATCCTCTAGAATTAGGAGATGAATATAAATCCATTGTTAATTTATACTAAAACAAAGAAAGTTTCCAGGACTTATACACCCCTGCTTCGTCAACGAGCGCTCGTGGTCGGACAAGGTATGTAAGTACGCTTCTTATATCCTTATTATATTGGCCTTACTAGATTTTTTTTAATTATTACATCAAATTATTAAAATTGGCATATTAACGAGTGATTGATACAGAATGATGGTTTAGAAAGAAAATTAATAGAAACTGATGCAATGAGGCCGTTCTTACACATTAACTAGAAGTTAGCATAATCGATGTTTTATAATCGTCTGCACTGCTTCGAATCAATCAAAAAATTGTATTGCCAAGAGTGTACATATAAATCATACGCTTATGAAACGATACGTCCTTATTGAAATTCTTGGAAATTAAAAACGCAACCAATTATAACGGTCGACTAAGCTCCTTTCTACGATCATCCTAATAAACTAGATAAATAAGGGCAATAAATTGTGTTTAATCAAAAAAAAAAATTCGGTCACCTTTTATTTTGAGACCCAAGAATTCGTGAATGCGAAATTCTTTTGTAGTGGGTCCTTATGCTGGGGGAATGGACCCGCCCCACGACACCGCAATGCTAGCCTGCCAGCGCATTCACGCGTCCCCAGACAAGGGCATTCTCGGCGGATACCAACATCTTCCTCCGCCGAGGCAGCAGACCATCGCTGCAGTCCTTTACGGACTTGTATACTTACCCAGTCACTACAGAAATCCAGATGGTCCACGGCGAACACAATAGCGCTCCTAGTGAAGTGAAAATTATTTCAGTTCTTATACCCGTTTAATTTTTATCGCCTTCCAAAGTGAATGAATAGAAGTTTGTTTACTTTTCAACGCTGATCTATCTGTGGAAGGTGCAAAACATGTGCTTCATTTGCTCGCCTTGAAAAGTTTAGAAGTAAAGTAAGCAGTGCAAGGTGAATTTTAAGCATGCACGAAATACGTCTCGTACGTTTTCATTCGGAAAATACGCGATATGAGCATTTGCTAATGCCGCAGCTGGCTGACAGCTCATGGAAGCTTGTCAAGTTTATCTAATTATAATCTACTTTAACTTGGACCTTTGATGCTTTCAAGAAATGCAAATTTCGTTTTTAAATTTTCGGAAGGCAATGGATAATTTTACTTTGTACGTTCTGTCAATATTCAACCTATCCGCCAAACTTTCAAGCATGACATTCACCGATACACCATCGGCTATCTGGACATTCTCGGATTGGCATTACTTGTCTAGCTCCGTTGCCGTTCCTGCAAGCGACAACGCAATCCGCAAACAGATCACCAGTGTCCTTACTTTACATTGGATAGGAGACGCGTAGCTTTAGCTTAGAGCAGCGATGGGTCCACTGATCTGTATTAGTCACTGGATAAGAGGCACGTAGCTATAGTTTAGAGCAGCGATGCGACTGCTGGTGGACGGCGGTTGCACCATACTGATGGCGACGGTGGTACCATCGCCTTCGTAATATATTGACCGTATTCACAGCAGATCAAAATCTCAGCTGCTTCCACTCAACAATGACGTCATCAGGTTTTTGCTTTCTTTTGATCAGCTGAATGTACAGACATTTCTTTCGATCGCTGAATTGTATCTTGCCGATTAAAAATGATTTCATAGTGGAAGTTGTGTGTTTTATATATAGAAACGTCGGGGAGCAAAGTTTTAAGTGTTTCGTTGGTCATAGCAATTGGTTTTAAAAACCTACATTTCGCGGCACTACACTTTTAAACGTTTTAGCTTATGGTATCAATTTTAGCGCAATTTTCGCATGATTTAATGCATGTAGATTAGTTAACACAAATGTTTTCACTAAGCAATTCTTAAAGCTACGCCCACCGATATGTAACGATTCAGATCGCATGGTTTCTACTTTTAAAACTATTTTCTAAAAGTACTAAATTCTTAGCGCTGCTGATTCGAAGAGATGTTACTTATTGGCAAGAGCAAAAGTGCACAATTGATTTTAGCCCATATCGAATACGTCATAGATTCTACGAATCCTGCCATTATATTACGAAGGCGATGGTTGTACTCAAACTGTTCAACGAACGATAATGGTCATGTGTGTGGTAGTAAGCGCTGCTGCCATATGGCTTGTATCTATCGTCAGTTTTGCTTCGGACATTGGAACAGGTAGCTAACAGGAACGGCCCGATGCTAATGGCAGAGCATATTTACTAAATAGCAGCTGCAATTGGAACAAATTTTCTTTCTTACGGTACTTATGGAGCAGAGAGAATTAGACTAAAAGTGCGTTTGTATGGTAAACAAAAACTTGAATTTGCATGCAATTTTACCAACACAAGGTAAACTTTAATCCATCTTTTACACGTTTATTTGCCTCTCTTTTCATTTTGACAGCTCCTCGATTGCAGGTGCTAGTTAGTATATATGCTCTGCTAATGGAACACTGAATTTTCTTGTCATCAATTCTCGCTGTCGATAAGGAGAAATCTTCATATTATCATATGATTTTTTTGCATTCGCTGTCAAATTCGGTTGTGAAAACGCGTAAACAAACTCGATTGCTGTGTAATTTGGATGTTAAAATCAGTGAAAATTCGTGATTTATCTGTTGTACATCAACAAGACAATAAGAGACAATGTATCGGTTAGATTGCAAGTGAGAAAACGTTATATTTCGACGAAAAATTAAGAAAATGCAAAGAAGTTTCAAAAATATGCAGCATTGTGAAAATATGTAATAATAGAACGACCCACCAGGCCACAGGAGTAGCATTTCCTAGGTTAGTAGCAACATAAAACGTAGAAAAGAAAATACAAAATTTGGAAGTGTTTTTTCATTCAAAATCACTGCTTTCAAATCATGCATGATTATGTTTACATTACGATGGCGACCATTTTTTTCGGTTAGTTTTCGCGTAGTAGCGCCTGCATTTTGGGGGCAAGTCTTGATAGCATATTGCTTGAATAATTTAATTAATGAAATCAATTTTATTTCTTATTCCAGATGTCTGTTAAATGATACTGGACATGCGAATATATGGGGATGAAAAAATAATTAATGGACAACAATCGGTAAACTGTTTACTTTTATAAATCTCATCTGGATCTCAGACATATTTTTATTTTTGCAGGCAAATGCAACGAATTTAGCGACAGGTTTGATTTCAAGTGCCTCTTTGGATGTGGAAGCTATTCCATCCTCGAAAGCGGAAAGCAGATTCCTTTAACTGTAGGCATATATCGAATGAATTCCATTTATTATATTATTGAATTTTCAAATGAATAAAAGTAATTTCGAAATAATTAGTCTTTATATTAACAAGCAGTAAGATATATGAACTCCTCAAAAATATGCTTTGTACAAATACGAATTTTGTATTAAAGCTTTTGATCAATTTCATAGCCTATATCAAAGAGATAAATTTATTATTGGGGCGCAGGATAATTCATTTAAAGAAAACCGTTGGATTTTTAGGACTAATCACTGTTTTGAGAAATTCAATAGTAGTAAATAACATATTTATAAACAATAGTACTCTCAAATTTGTTCCCTCGTACAAATTAGTTCAAGATCTTATAAAGTTATTTTTTATCCATTCAATCAAGTCTCGGCCATAGCAATATAATATACAAACTGTAAGGCATTTTACTACCACGTACGAGAAACTTTAATTTACTCCAAATAGTATACTTAAAAATGTTCAAGTGACATGCATCGGAAAGCTACTCTTTATTGTATATGGTGAGCACATGAACAACAAACGACACTTCAGTTTGTTAGTTAAGCTTATAGCAGTAAAATATATTAACACAAAATACTTTTTGATTGCGAAATTAAAATCAGAATATATTTCTGTTAGCCGATATCTCAACAAATTATTACACCTTAAAGATATGTAGTTCTCTCACATAAAGTGAAGGTCAAGCTCAACGATTATACATTTCACCTTGATTCCACTGAAGACGATCCAAAGCCTGGTTATGAAAGGGAAATGGAGGTGAAAAAGTATAAAAGAATGAACGATAATAATTTTAGTAATAGTTGAATTTGTAATTATCTAAGGAACAGATTTAGTTTTTGCTTATTAAATGTCGCTGCGAGTTTTTTTTATCTAAATAAAGTTCTGCAAACTATTCAAGTCTGAAAAAGGAACATTATCGATCAATTATGCAATAGCAGTTAACTTTTACATATTCAAATATTTCTAAATTGTAGCTCCTTTTTTATAGTACACCCTTCGAAAATTAAATCAAAAGAGCAACGTGCGTGGCGCATCGGGAATTGATGACAAAATTTGAGTTGATGTTCCACTCCAGTGTTCCATTCTCAAAGCTTCGGACATATTCTCGAACCGAAAAAACGACTAAATTTCGAATCGTATCCAAAACTGACGATAGATACAAGCCATATGGCAGCAGCGCTTACTACTCCACACATGACCATTAGTAGGCCGACTTTGCTGGCTAACTTACATGGCGTTATATGAAGAATTGTGGAGGTGCCAACAAAAATTCGAGGTTTTGTACGGTTTAGAGACGAATTTCTACAGTGAAATCCAGATGATCCACGGAGAACACAATAGCGCTCCTAGTGAAGTGAAAATTATTTCAGTTCTTATACCCGTTTAGTTTTTATCGCCTTCCAAAGTGAATTTATAGGAGTTTGTTTACATCTCAACGCTGAGCTATCAGTCGAAGGTGCAAAACGTGTGCTTCATTTGCTCGTCTTGGAAAGTTTAGGAGCACAATGGGCTATACAAAGGGGAATTTATAGCATGCACGGAATGCCTTCGGCACGTTTTTTATTCGGAAAATAGTATATATGACGAAATATAAGCATTTGCTAATGCCGCAGTTGGGTGACAGCTACCGGAAGCTTGTCCATAGTAGGCCGACTAATACATATGCAAATTGCTACCATATGGCTTGTATCTATCGTCAGTTTTGATCGTATCTCACGCGCCCTAAGATTAATAAGAACTGGATGGGCTAAGCTCATATAAAATGCATGAGACAGCATGCGACCGGTTTCTGCTCTCTTCCAAGTGAACAGTCTGTCATTTCCTCCCCGTCTGCCTCTTGCTTGTCACTTTCTTGTTCCAAAAGCTGACTAGGTGTGAACTGACTGTCAAGTTGACAGATGCAAATTGGACGCCAAATTGGCCAATTTGCAAGTTTCGTCGCGAATTTTATCCGATATTAAAACTGTGGAAAGTGTTCGCGATCTAAATTCGTTCCAAGTGTTTAAACATTCGATTGGAGTTTGTGATTCAAGTTACTTTAACGTGTGACACTGTGTAATTAACTTAAAATTTCAAAATGAAATGTGTAGTGCCTTCGTGAAAAAATCATAGTGGAAACGGATCTGTAGGTGTTTCCTTTCACAAGTGAGTAGTTATTATAATAATGTTTTGCATGTTTTTCATACAATGCTGAAGGTTTTTCAACTAGAAAGCAAATTTTTGGTATTGTATGAAAATTTTTTACATTGAGCAGCAGCCATGTTTGCTTGTGCAATTTGGCTCTCTCTAAGGTTGCAAACAAGAGCGTAGCAGTAGGAAAAGTGGTCGCAGGGGTTGTTGCAACCATATTGTCACGTGGTTGTCCACTCCAGTATTATTTAATTACTCAATGCACGCGCTAGTAAAACTTCGCATCCATGTTTAATCGTCAAATTGACAATCGGCCTTGCGAGAGAGACTATATGCTCCTTAGGGAGGGAAGAAAAGGAGTAAATGATAGCTCCAAAAATTTCCGAATGTCGGCTATGTGTTTGTAAGGTTTCTTTGATTGTAGTGGTAGTGGCTTAAAGCATGGGTAGTCTCATCACAAGAGGGGCAAACCTAATCATATGGCGGGAAAATTCAAATTGATAGCACCATGCCGAAAATATTTAACTAAAAATAAATTTACTATTTTATTAGTTTGATAAGTAACTAAACTTTGGATTAAAATGCAATCAAGGAAGATGTATTTTTAGAGGTTATTGAAAAATTCGAATTAGATAATGAAGAGCCACTGTTTAGTTTTCTGAGGTATATTTTTCAGCAGATTCCAATCGCCTTCATGCTTATTATTGAACATTAATCTGATCATAATTTATAATGATAATAATGTATAAATACATTCGTAAATAGCCCACATACTCTTTAGCTAAATCAAAATGCTATGTAAATTATTCTGAGTTATTTCCAGGCCGTTGGAATTGTTGGTATTTTATTGATCAAATAATATTAACGGCAATACTCTTTCTGTTGAATATATTTTTCTTACATACCGTAAAAGCGAATTGTTTTATTCAGTTTTTGGTGGATAGAATATCTTTTTGACTTTTTTTTAGACATAAAATAATACCTGGTGTTGAGATACTTTTTGATGAACAAACATAAAAGGGAGTAATAGTGACCACTTATGAGCATACTTTGTTTGTACTTAGTGAATAACAGCTTCTCTAAAAAACGTTCTTTGATTGATATGTTATTCGCCTTTTTAGAAAAAATGTAGCAGTTAATTACCATCCTAATTAAACAGAAGAAATCACATACAATGCTCACGTGGCATACTTTAGTAAAACACTATTGTTAGTATTAAACAAGCGGAAAAATTATCTACCCTAAAATAAAATCCTGCAAAAAAATTTTCTTGTACAGGGTGTGGCAGCATAACTTCCTTTTTTGAAATGCCCGCCCTTAAAGTGCTAACTGTTATAGCGCGGCGCTAGTAGTCTCATTCGAGAGAGGTGATTTTAAAGTTTTGCTCATCCCTTGGTTAGTCGCTATCATGCGTTGGAACAGTGCGGAGCGTGCATAAAAAACAAGTACCGCTGAAAATTTGTTTTGTTGAATTTTGAAAAAAGGAAGTTATGCTGCCGCACCCTGTATTTGTTCAAGCTGGAAAGTGAATCCTAATGCTTAGATAAAATCAATCTTCCATCTTTTTGATTAAATTACTTATATTATATAAAGCACCATTATAAGAATAAAATGCAAAATGGTACCTACATCTTTATTTTTGTTTATTATGTTCAAATTTAAGGTGATAAATTTACATTAGTACTGCAAGCCGTATGAACCATCTCCCGTTGACTTTTTTCGTTTAGAAGCCTGAATAAAAAATATCATAATTGATGCTACGTATCATATATTAAAATTTACACTTTCAAGGCTTTACATAGACAACGTTGCTGCTGATTAATATATAACTGGAAAATTATCATGACGACATTAAACAAAATATGAAAAGGTATCATGGGCTTCGTCAAAAGCATGTTCTAAAATAGAGGGGATTAAAATTTAGGATAAGAAATTCATACCTTCTCCAAATTCCGTTTAGATTCCACTAAAATATTTGGTTGAAGACAATTGGAGATTTCGTCATTTCTGGTCAAAGAGTCCTGAAATTGAGGGTGTTAAATGTAAGGTGCTGGCAACTATATGACACTTGAACTATCCAGGGGAATCAAGTTATTCGCCGCTGAAGGAATTTTTTGGAAACCGCACTAAACTTAGCTTAACCTCTGAAGTTGATTTCTGAAATAAAGATAAATATAAATAAAAAAATAGTCAAACATGAAATATACTCACAAGTCCAAAAGTAGCTGGAGAGATGTTACTATCTTCAACTTCACATCGACTCTAAAATATATATTTTATTTTGTGCGAATATTAATTTAATAATAGAAATCATACATTTTTTTGCAGCTGTCACATCTAATGTAAGAATGTAAGAAATATACGCGTTCTTCGAATTTGATTTAGAGCCCACTAAATCATTCAGATGACAGTCAGTCCTGAAATTGAGCGAGCTAAATGTAATGTTCGAGAAACTAAATGACACTTACCCTATTCAGGCCAATGGACTTATTCCCCGAAACCGAAGAAATTGTTTCATAATCCCACTAAAATTAGATACTTAGGAACGAAAACAGCAAATACATGTAAACTTACACATCCTGAATTAAATTCGGAATTTGAACAAAACTTTGTCCTATTCGTAGTTGAATTCTAAAATAAAAAGTTTGAAATCGGCATTTTAATCAATTATGAAATATACTTACATGTCCAAAAGTGGATGTAAAGGTGTTAATATATTCAATTCCACATTGAGTCTAAAAATATGAGATACTTGAATTTTGTGCAAAAGATTAATTTAAGAATAGCTATCTTACACTTATAGCTTAGATTCAAATAAACGACGTCGTCATCCTTGAAATGATCTTCGCAAACTTGCGAACGTTTTATTTCCGGATTTATCCCGAGAATTCAGCGCCACTCCACTTTTGCACAAACATCATTCAGAAGTCTAAAATGATAAAAAGTTACAATGAATTATGACCCCCTTAAAAATGCTTCAATTTTGTGCCGCTTCTGCTTTAAGCCACAAGATATGCGGCAAAATATGAAGCAATCAAAACAATAAATTGCAAATATTTTTGAGCAGTTTTCTTGCGATTCACAAATTGAAACTATTGAAAATAAACTTTCTCACGATTATAAATCAATGAAACTATCAATTTTTACCAAAAGTACGATTTTCCGCTCGAGCCACTATTGAAATTCGGGCAACACGGAACCGAACAGTGCATTGTCGTTTTCTAATTTTTGAGTCACTTGATTTGATAAATTTTCACTGTATATCGTGTGAAACTAACCGAAGCAGTATGTATTACGTTCACCACTTAAATATTCACTACCGTTTTCACGAAAATCGCGAGAAAATGATACTTTCCGCATATTGACAACGATGAATGCACGAAGCCGTAAACAAAATTTTGACGTTTGTTATGATTTCCCCTTCCCTCGCAAAACCGCCTGTACAAGCAAAATATCGGAATTCACATACAGGGTTTTACACGGATAGACTTGCTCCTCTTCTCTCTCTCTTAGATATGCTCTGACGCGGTCATATCATTTCCTATGGTGTTTATACAAGCATAGCCTCTCCATTTGTTCCGTTCCTCAAAGGTTGGGAGTAAACATCAACAAAAGTGACGTAGATATTAGACTCTGGTGAACTTTGCTAAAAGTTATTTTTATTCGACACATTTTGTACGCAAAGAATTCAGTTTGTGAAGTAAGGGCAAATAACTGATCTTACGACAATGTTTTTGTGTCAAAATTAGTTGTGTGAATATTGGCCTTCTACAGACGTCGAAACATAAAAAAGATTAACTCTTGGTTTAATCATCACTGAAAAAGTTTTACTAAATACTGTGAATTTTTCATCAGATGAACAATGGTGCTACCGATTTCTTGTCGGGTCTGCGAATCAACCAACAATTTGCAATTGATATCCGCGAGCGGAAACGAAAAAATTCTTTTGATGCTTCAATCAATTGCATCATTAAAGGTACGTCTGAAGTTTTCTTCTACAGTTAATGGCAATTCAGCTGATTCAACGAAGATGTTTAATAACCTTCCGGCGGGCGCGTGTTTGAGCTCCTTCTCTTTTCGTGCATATAAATGCGTTTTCATATTACTTTTCGTGATTTTTTTTAGCAGGTACATAAGGAGAATACTAGGTGCATTTTATTTAAAAATAGTATAGGGTTATCCATTTTACGCTTGAGAAAGTAAAGGTAAAGAAAATCATAATATTCAGATGGAAACAAAATTTTTTATTCAACATAAAGATTGAACCTTGCCATTGTACGTGAAACACAACATCATTCAAATGTCCTCCACGGGACCACTTACAGGCCTCAATCCTTTTGGGGTAATTTTCAATGACTTCGGCACATTTCCGGCAATATCTCGGCCATAACTTCACGAATATTGGTTTTCAATTGCCCAAGATTTTGAGGATTGTGCGCGTAAACACGATCTTTTGCATAGCCCCATAAAAAGAAATCCAAAGGTGTTAGGTCGCAGGATCTTGTGGGCCAATTGACATCACCCAATCTCGAAATTACGCGACCTGCTCGATTAGCCTGTGTTGAGTGGCTTGTGGCACCGTCCTGTTGGAAACACATGTTCTCCAGATCATAATCTTCAATTTCTCTCCAAAAATAATCGGTTAATATCCGTCCATAGCCGTCAGAATTGACTGTGATGGCTCTTCCTTGATCGTTTTCAAAAAAATACGGGCCAATAACACCACGAGACCATAATGCACATCAAACGGTCACTTTTTCCGGATGCAAAGGCCTTTCTGCGATCACCTGAGAATTTCGAGGGCCCCATATGCGGCAATTCTGTTTATTTACGTAACCACTGAGCGAAAAATGACCCTCATCACTAAAGAAAATTTTGTTCGATAAATCGTTATCAATGGCTTGTTGTTCAATCACCCAATTCGTATACATTCTGCGTTGTGTATGGTCTTGAGGCTTAAGTTCTTGAGTGAGTTGGGTTTTGTACGGATGGAGATGCAAATCCAAATGCAAAATCCGCCACAATGAGCCGTTAGACAAGCCCAAATGTTGAGCACGTCGAGGAATCGACAAATTCGGGTCTTTCTCCGTACTTTGAGCAACGACATCCATATTTTCAGCAGAACGAATGTTGCGATGATGCACAGGCCTTGCAATATCAATAACCGATCCAGTCTCTTCAAATTTTCTCACTGTGTTCGAAATTGTTTGCTGTGTAGGTCGATTATGTCGACCGTAATCAGCTCGTTAAGCCCTAAATGTCGATACAGCAGAATCATTTTTATAATAAAATTTAATAATTTTAACGCATTCTTCAACTGTTAAACGATCCATATTTCTAAATGGCAAACCTTCAACTAAAAAAAACACGCTTTGGATGACATTTAATTCTGACAGATGTCAAATGGCAGGTTTATACTTTCTCAACCACGAAATGGATAACTCTGTATATATATATATATATATATATATATATATATATATATATATATATATATATATATGTATATATATATATATATATATATATATATATATATATATATATAAATATATATATATATATATATATATATATATAAATATATATATATATATATATATATATATATATATATATATATATATATATATATATATATATATATAAATATATATATATATATATATATATATATATATATATATATATATATATATATATAAATATATATATATATATATATATATATATATATATATATATATATATATATATATATATATATATATATATATTTATATATAAATATATATAGACATATATAAATATATATAGACATATATATATATATATATATATATATATATATATATAAATATATATAGATATACATATATATATATATATATATATATATATATATATATATAAATATATATAGACATATATATATATATATATATATATATATATATATATATATATATATAGATATATATATATATATATATATATATATATATATATATATATATATAAAAATATATATAGACACACATATATATATATATATATATATATATATATATATGTATATATATATATATATATATATATATATATATATATATATATATGTATATATATATATATATATATATATATATATATATATATATATATATGTATATATATATATATACATATATATATATATATATATATATATATATATATATATATATATATATATATATATATATATATATATATATATATATATATATATATATATATATATATATATATATATATATATATATTTGTCCCTCAAACAAATCTCATAGCGTTTTTATTCTTCTTACACATTTAATACTTCAAACCCCTTAGAGCACTTGGAAGATGTGTCCGCTCAATAAGTAATCCTACACAAGATTGATTAAAAATTTCTTAATATATTATCTATAAAACTTTTTTAAACACCTTCATTCTCTATCAGTCTCTCCGTCACTCTTTTTTTGTAAACAACACTCGTGCGACCTGGACTTCAGATTTCATCGTTTTCAGACGTTTAAAAGAGTCTTTTTAGTACGCATACTTTTTTTTGTATCTTTAGTTCGGTTTAATTTTGTAAAAAGGCTACAAACATCTTTCAGTCGTAAATAAGGCCATCAATATTGTCGCGCGTTTTTGGTTCGCGGTTGTAATAATTTTAATGTTCCGGGAAAGTGAAAACGCAATGTCTTTTAATTTAAGTTAAAAGAGTTTATTTAATTACAAAAGTGCACAATGATCAATTTAACACTTTCACTAATTTTAATTTTCACTATTAAAATTCTAACACTTGTCCATAAATTTCTTATCGCAATTGTCTTCTCAAAATCGCCTCACTATTGCTTGATCGCTTTTCAATTCGCTTTCCACACACTATCGCAAGTTTTTATCGCTGTCGAATGAATCCCACCATTCATTCAGCTCGCCTTTATATAGGGTCTCTAATCATTCAACTCAGTTCTCGTACATTGGTGAATAAGCGGGAACATTCCAGCATGAATGAATGGGCAGTGACTCACTTTCAGATGTTGATAATGCTTGTTGGGTTCTCGTGGGTTCGAGTAAATTCATTTGTTGATGTTCTTAATGATTGTGAAAACAATTGCGACAGTAGCTCGCAAAATTATTTGTACATGTAACAATATATTTAGTTTTGTTTAAAACCAAATATAGCCCCTATCAACTAACACTAAGGTGTGAACACAACATAGAAAAAAATGCTAATGATTTCCTTACAGGAATATTTCCATTTTTCAGAATAAACGGAAATATTTCAACAAAAATCTCGTTTGGTAACAGAGCGTATCCCATTGTGCATTAAATCCTAAATCGAAAGTCTAAATCTCATTAGTTTTTTTTTCAAGGAAGATGGATAAACCTTGAATGGATATGGGCCAGGTTAGCTCAAATTCAGCTCTAATTAAAACATGTTTTAGATGAGTGGCCTCTTTCTATTTAAGAGTCATATTTGTTTGCTACTCGCCATTTCTGGGATTATCGGACTAACATTATATTGTCTCATCCAAAAAAACGTACGGACCTTTTTCTCCCTTTTTTAATTACAGGTTCACCCAATTGATTGTGCTAAATAACAATTCGAATCCTTTTAGCTTCCAAACATCAGCTTAGGACATGTGCTCTTGCATCTGTTCTAACCTCTTTTAGATCCTTTGGTAAAATAACTAGATTTAAGAAGAATCTCCTCTTTACAAGTAGACCTTTCACTATAACCATATTAAATTGGCAGATCGTTTTTTTGCTTTTAGCACTACAGCCCCTTTCGGGCCATCGCTTTAAAAACTTAGAGAATCTCATTATCTTGATTCCATTTTCGGATTAATACTGCCTCAAATAAATGAAAGGTTAAAAATGTTCCTTAACAAGCACTATTTTTTATTTAAGGAACATTTTTCATATTTCATTGATTGTATGTGTTGGCGCTCGAGAAAGCTGGCCGTTGATCCGTTCACCCAGGAGCGATACTTTTTGATTTTAATCCAGTACATATCACAACTGAATGGGCTTATAGTCCGTCACGCAAAACAAATCTCATTGTCACCAACGGGGTTCGAACCAGGGACCTTTGGCTTACGCAACGAGAACTCTTAACTACAACAATACGCGGACTACTTGGTAGTTAGTTACCTAATTCCAAATTAAGCGACACGTTAGACCTATCACCATTTTAATGTGGACAGTTAATTAATTTTGAAAACAAATTCTATGAAGTGTTTCTTATTTTGAATTAATTCTTCTTATTTACAGGTTACAATGAATGACAACCTCCCTCAGCATATCTGCGATCAATGTACTGTTGAATTAAAGGAGACATATTGCTTAAGATTGCTTTACGCCATTACTTCTGCTAAAATGAAGAATTTGTTGCAATCCGCAAGACGTGCGACTGAATTTCCATCAGATGTAGATGAGCTTAGAGATGAAGCTTCTATCATCAAGAAATCAGACAGTAGTCAAAGCGACTGTAGTAAGTTTTACGCTGAAATTTTCGAAGTTTTCATTATCTTGTACGTATACGCAGGCTTAGCGAATAAAAAATGCGAAGAAAGTGGAATAAATGCAGAGGTACATGAGCCTGACGGAAAAATGACAGGTTTAATAAGTAAGTGCAATTACGAACTTATTTCGGATGAGGAAAAATATGTAGGAAACAACAATGGCCGTTATTTGAAGGGGATGTCAGGTAATCTGCAGGATAAAGGAGGGTCAACTGCTGAAATTCCAACTGTGATGGGAAAACCAATGACAGACTTGAATGCAGAGTGAGTAAAATCAGACTCCCTTCATTTTTAGCCATATTAATAGGCTTTTTATTATTTTAAGTGTTATTTTAAACTTTTTGCAACAAAGACTGTCAGCAACTAAAGAAGCCCTCGACTGTGTAATCATACTGTTTTAGAGTCCTGTTATCATAAGATGAGATTAATGAAATTCAAAAATAACTCGTTTTACTTGAGCTGAACCCTTGAAGGTCTACGACATAACTTAAACTATTTATTTGCCAAATCATTGTTAATTCAAAACCAGGGAATAAACTACCTTCTGGAAACAAAACTAAGAAACAAAAGAGTGGAAACACACTTTTTTACGAAACAAACTATGATATGAAAGAGTGATAATTGAAGAAGAAAAGAATGCTTCAAACACGTAAATTTGTCCGATATACTCTTTTATTTCAAGCGTAATGGAAGCTTTTTATAGGCGAAGATACCTCTATATGACGAAATGTTTTCCAGAAACGATCGTGCCTTAAATTCAACCGCTCGTTTATGGTCTGATGTATGACCCCGGTTAAAGCTGAATATGAACCTTATTTTGCCGTGGCATCATCGCTTTGACTGTTCACACCGTCACAGTAGCCCGGTAAGCAGGTAAGCCATAGATGTCAGAGAGAGGATACGAAATGGATCGAGAGAATTGAAGCACTTTATCATGTAGCGTGAAGTTGGCGCGTTATTAGCTGTTGATTCATATTTCAAATAAATTTGACGGGACGTATCCCATTAATTTTCGCATCTTGAACTAAATCAATTTTCCGTGCGGGTACTCTAACGTGAACGATATAAAAGATTGAACATGACTTACCCTACGAAGGATACGTCCCTGACTCACGTCACTTGATTTTTCATTCTTCGACACAACACTCGCGATCCGTAACAAACTTTTCAGTTTGATAAATTATCACATTTGCAACGCTTTTGCACTAGATTCAACACAGTTTATCTTAAAAAAATTATTTTGTGTACAATTTCAAATTCAACTTGATTAGACGTTTCCCATCAATGTTGAATTTTCACAAATCATATGTTTTCAATCATATGGTTGATATTTTGTTGACAATTCGGGGGTTAAGGTATAAGAGGAGTGGGATTTTCGTGAGAGCAACTAGAGAGCCACTCGAATGTGTGGATTCTCCAGCGGTGTGAAAGGCGGGGGGATTTCAATTCGCATGCGAGAGGATGGCATGTATGTAGTAAAAGTACTTCACTCACGTATGGATGAAAATAAGCTCATGTCGCGTCCATTACTTTATATGGCTTTGAGATAAGCTAAAGATTGTTGTGCTTCACAACCGAGCATAGCTTGAGCTTACATTCGACCACCAGGTAGTGAATGAGTTGCCGAAATCATCAATGTAGCTTGATTATCACAACGGATATTTATCGTTATTTCCTCAACAATGCTCGCCAGTACATGGAAAATAGCGAATGTCTGTTTGAAACCTTGGCATACTTTTTTACAATTATGGCTCGTGCTTGAGTTGATTCCAAAAGGATCCAACCATCTCCGCTTCCGTCTTGGGGCTTGAAGCCTTGAGTGAAGCAATGAAATTCCGTAGAAATATATTTAATTTTTTCTAGGCAGTTCTTATTGGGGTTCCAATACTGTGTTTCAAGCAAGAAATAGGGATCTTGAAGGTATAGCATCAGAAATCATGTTTGAAGTTTCACCTACATCACTGGAGAGCTCTTAAATATTTCTCTGGCCTACGACTCTGATAATCGATTGATGTACATATTTAAGTCTGTAAGCTATTTTAATGACTAGAAATTGTAGACATAAACTCAAAGGTAGTGATTGGGAGTATCAAGCGTGCTAGTGCTCCCATGATGGACCCACTGATCATTTCAGATTTTTTATTGAAGAATGTACCCAACAATTACTGCAAGCAGTACAATGAGCCGAATGATTCTAGTTTATGCCCACAGAAAATTTTTTGGTCTTACACCCCATGTTCCTCGACATTGTTAGAAGTTTGCAGTGCCTCGAGAACATTTTATTTGAACATATTTACTCCAATTTAAGCAGCTATCAAGGATTACCTCAAGATATTTGACCTTCTGTGTTAAATTTATACTCTGTTCAGAGAGTGGGCATAGTTTAGCAAAAAAAGGCTTAACCCCATTCTCACCAATGACAGGAACTGGTGTATGATCGAAAAATATTTTCTAGTCCACGTTGCTGCCCTTAGGCACTTGACCATGTAGGGGGTGACAATAACTTATCACGGGCTCCGCCTACCTCATGGACAGATCAAACTTCTGTTCTGCCTACCTATCACTTCCAATTTGGCTTGACGCTGTGACAATAAAGTCAGAAGAATATAACGTCAGTACCTGCCGTTATAAGGCTAACCCAGTGGTGTCCGTAGACGGGGTTTGTAGAAGGCGCCAACCATCGTCCCTCACTCGAGGTATGGGGTCCCAGTTTATTCCCGTTCAGGATACCTGCCACACAACTGGTGTGTTTTTGAAAGTACTTTCCTGCTATTCCAACCACGTTTCAGCCAGGATAGGCGAATGCTTTGTCTAGCTAGAATAGGTAGAAATAGGCCATTAGACTTCCAATTTTATGTAAATTGCCCCACTTTTGTTTTTTGTGGATAAGCCGATAGCCGCTGCCTATCATACCGGAACCTGCTAAGATTCAGAGCTTTCTATGCATTTTATCAATCCCTAGGTATGATGGTGCTACATCAGCATGCGCGT
The DNA here is from genome assembly GCA_963969285.1 of Odontomyia ornata. Taxonomy (NCBI): domain Eukaryota; kingdom Metazoa; phylum Arthropoda; class Insecta; order Diptera; family Stratiomyidae; genus Odontomyia; species Odontomyia ornata. Next base: position 410,235,763 of record OZ017739.1, read on the forward strand.
AAGGGTCATTTTATAGTTTGATATCCCTGATGGCATTGCCTATCAACATACTTCATAGTAACAGTGACAGGACTTTGCTCTATGGGCATCATCTCCTCGCTACTTTCATGGAGCACAATAGGGGTCCATTAAGCATAGCCTTGATTCATCATATTACGATTTTCCGCCACCTCAAAACAAGAGCAGTATGAGGCACTTTCAATGACCAAAAAATGCTTAGCGAAGATGAGGGAAGGCTTAGATTTGTGGGTCGAAAAGAGAGGCAAAATCACCAACCTATAGATGATAAATATGTATCTTCGACAAACTGAGGATTGCGCGCAAAACGTCTTAGTACACATGCTAGCAGTTGCTTGCATCGAAAATGAATATTATTTTAGCAAATATCTTTGATAGCATACAGCTGCTTTTATTTATAACCGCATTGATAGCAGTAAAGTGACGGCCGAACGAAATGCCATAAATATACATATTATGGACAGGTCCGCGAGGTGTAGTGGTTAGAGCACTCATCCCGTAAGCCGAAGATCCCTGGTTTGACTCTCGTTGGCGGCAACTAGATTGTGGAGTGCCGACACATTCGTTGGAGGCGCTGTTTGCAGGAAGCGAAGGCCCGAAAGGGGCTGTAGTGCTAAGAAGAAGAAGAAGGCACATTCGATCACTATGCTTTATGCATTTATGTGTATATATACTATATATATATATTATATATATATATATATATATATATATATATATATATATATATATTTGTGTATATATGTATATACTATATATTTGTGTATATATGTATGTACTATATATATTTATATTTATATATATATATATATATATATATATATATATATATATATATATATATATATATATATATATAATTTTTATTTATTTTTTTGAATTCAGATAATGAATGAAATATGAAATTTTAACTTGGCATGAAATTTTAACTTACACACTATGTTCTTAGTAATAGAAAATAGCTGATGAATAAACTTGTCACAGCACTCACTCGTGTTTGTGCGCTCAAGTAGGGAACTTGTGTTTTTCATTCGGTCATCACCAACAGGAACTACTACTCAACAGGAAACGCCAGCGTTGTCGAGAAATCGATGACGACGATTTTTATAATGAGAATTAAGAATGGTGGAGAAACATAATAATTTGAAAACCCACTAAAGGTTTTTTAAATGAAAATTTAAAAATCTTTCTGACAAAAGGCATAATGTCGGTGTGGTGTAATGCTTAGTGTACTCGCTGCGTAAGTTGTAAGTTCCTGGTTCGAACCCCGTTGGCGCCAACTTGAGTACAAAACTCATCTGACAGGAGCATACTCCTGTCTACTAAATTTGTTTAATATAAAAGCTTATTTGCCAAAGCATTTTTATTAAATGGTCTCGAGAAAAACCTTCCTTATTTTAACGTATGATATAATTTTTTGCATTGAAATCTATTCTATTTTTTTCAATTCGTTTTCAGGAGCAATACATGTGAGAAATGTGGCGAAGTATACAACATGAAGATTGATCTCATCAGTGGAAAACAAATCTCACCGCAACGAACACATGTTTGCCAAATTTATAGTCAATTGACTGCTTCGGAAAGTAATGAAGGAACTAACTCAGGCTGTGAAATCTACAAACCTGAAGTTAGCGGCGTAGTGTCTGAAGTAGTACCTTCCTTTAAATTGCAAGAAGTATCCAAAGAAGGATCATTAAGTGAAAAAAAGAATAAAAATAAGATTAAGAAAACTTTAAGTGGGGGACATAAATCCTCGCCTTCTATTTCGAAATCAAATAAGTGTGATCAATGCGATAAGTCATTTACTAAATTAAAAAACTTAAAGGAGCATCTAACCACGCATAAAAATGCCATCTATAAGTGCGAAACATGTGAGAAATCTTTTAAGTCACTCAGATACTTGAAACTGCATAAATTTTCACACTCTAATCAAAATAAATGTGTTGAATGTGGTAAATCCTATGCCGTGCTACGAAATTTAAAAGAACATATGGAGCTCCACGCATATCCTGATCGCTATAGATGTGATGAATGTGGGAAATCATGTTCTAGCTCAAAAAAATTAAAACAACATCTAGCCCTGCATAAGAATCGCGGCAGCTATAAGTGTGATAAATGTGGGAAATTGTTTAATTCATCACGATCCCTCAAGTTGCATGAATTTTCACATTCTGATCAAAATAAATGTGATCAATGCGGTAAATTATGCACTTCATTGTATTACCTAAACGTACATCTAGCCTTGCATAAGAATCCCGATATCTATAAGTGCGACAAATGTGAGAAATCCTTTAGGTCAGTTCAACATTTGCATAAGCATAAATTTTCACACTCAGATAAAAATAAATGTGATGTATGTAGTAAATCATTTGCCTCACAACGATATTTAAAAGAGCATATGGACCTCCACTCTAATCCTGATTGCTATCGGTGCGATGAATGTGACAAATCATTTTCTACCTCACGATGGTTAAAATTCCATCTAACAATGCATTCAAATCGAGACGGCTATAAGTGTCATGAATGTGGGAAATCGTTTAAATTAGCGCAATATTTGAAGCAGCATAAAATCACACATTCGAAGCAAAACACATGTGATGAGTGCGGTAAATCATTTTCTCAATTAAGCATTTTAAAAAAGCATTGCAAGCAAGCATTGCACGCAAATCCTGACCTCTATGAATGCGATGAATGCGGCAAGTCCTTTAGGAGAGCAACAAGTTTGAAGGAACATAAACTGATGCATTCGGGTTCAGTTAAATGTGATGAATGTGGTAAATCATTTACTAGAGCTCGAAACTTAGAAATCCACCGAGCCTTGCATTTGAATCCGTATTGCTACAAGTGTGATATATGTGAGAAGTCATTCACTACTCCGTTAGTTCTTAAGAAACATAAAGTCTTGCACTCGAATCCAGACCGCAATAAGTGCAATGAATGTGGAAAATCGTTTTCCTCCTTAAACAACTTACAAATTCATCAAGCATTGCATACAAATCCCGAACACTAACACAGAGCATATTATTTCAATTAAAATAAATATGAGGAATGTGATAACTAAGTTACTAAACTAAGTAATTTAAGCTTTAAAGGACGTATATTTCGGATTCATATCCATCCGATACAGATAATCGTTAAATAATCCAATTATAGTACTTGTGGCTGTTGCTGATGAAATATCTGAGACAAAATACACTATCAAGAGCATAGATTAGCACTCACAATGCCCATATGGCACATAGCTCAGCAAGGATGGAATTATGGATGTTATTTCTAAACAGGCCTGAGGAAGCCACATTGACTTTTTCCATGTTTGTTTTTGTTTCCTACGAACATGTCAAATGGATTAGTTTTCCAAAATGAAAGACATACTTATGTAGATGGATACAGAGATTTAAAGGTAGCTCGGAATAATACTGCAATTCATAATACACATATTAAGATTCTACGTCTAGCATTCGTTGCGTATAGATGTGTTTTTAAAAGCTCCTGTCAAATTTTAAAAATTAATATAATTTTTAAAACGCCAATTCGAAACTAGTTTTTCAAAAAACTTATTACATCGTCTAATTATTCGAACAATTTATCGAGTATCTGGATTTTACTTGCGATGAAGTTTAAAAAAGAAGAAACGTTTTTTCACCGGGGGCATGGAGGAGCCCGACGGCTTCCCACCGCTGGTAACCCAGGGCCTGACATTTCAAATGCTACGAATGAAAAAATCATGAAACGAAGCAGCGTATTACGCTTTCAAGCGAAAAATTTGAAAGAGGAACCAGAGCAAACGCAAGAGTTACTAGAGAATTGAAGAGATGAAACTCCGAATTCAAAACTTGGAGGAAATTAACCAGAAATTAACAAACGTCAAGAAAATAAAAGTGATTAGGCCTCAAAATTGGTCCAGAAAAGAAGAAGCGACAACAAACAAGACGAATGAAAAAATGTAGCCACGCAAAAGGCTCAACAAACAAATAAAGCAACATTACAAGATACGAAAAAGGCAACAATCCATGATGCTGATACCACACTAAGTGCGGGAGGAGCAACCGACACCGCAAATTACTATGCGGTACTTGCTGCCATGAATGGCGATATGGATATCGAGATGGAGTGTCAAGAAAACATAGGTAATATTAATGATTATAGTGATAATTTTATCGAATACTTAAAATCAAAAAATAAGGAGAAGGAAAAGAAACATACCGGTGTGTCTACTGGTTCTCCTGTTAAAAATAATAAGATAACTGAGAAAGTTCCTTCGATTAATGTCTTTGGACAGCGCGGGGGGATATGGTTCGGCTATTGGCAGCCGAACATAAGATCGATAATTTCGAAGTTAAGAGACTGACCGCTGATAAACTCACAATTAAAACAAAACACTGACTGATTTCAAGCTGGCGAAAGAAGCTCTTAGTAGTGGAAAAGCTCCCCACTTCACATACACCCCAAAGGCGGAAAAAATCAGACCTTCCTGTTGAAGGGCCTGGACTGTGGGGAGAATACAGTTGATCTCCTTGAAATGTTCCAGGACGCGGCACCAGCTGTCAAATTCATAAGTGTGAAAATTTTCGCTACAAGGAGATCAAATGTTGAAGGCTAAATATTACCGTTTTATATGGTACAAATTTCTAACGATAGCAGTCCAAGTGCCCTCCAAAAGGTAATGTAATTGAACTTTAGAGTTGTGAGGTCAACCAGTGTTATAGCTGCCGAAGATTCGGTCATTCGGCTGCCAATTGTGCGATGCACTATCGCTGCGTTAAACATAAAGATATTCATGCCCCCGGTGAATGCAAATTCGCTTAGATGGAGCCAAAAGAAAAATATACTGTGTTAACTGCGGTATATTTAGTCATCCAGCATCATATCGAGGATGCCCTCGATATCAAGATGCAAAACTAAAATTTTCCCCAAAACACCCAAGTACATTGCAGTGTGTTACCTTCCAATTTCGTAAAATTTACCAACTGCTTGAATCTCTTTCAGAAAGAATAAATAAGCAAGAAAAAAAAAATTGATTTCGTTTTTCAATGTTTAGGCCAACGTGGTTCAAAATAATTTGTCATCCAGTCACATTTCCATAGATACGCTTCGTCTCATCTCGATCAAAGTCAACTCCATTGTTACTATACATCGACGCAACTAGCCCCTTGAATTTATTGCTAAGCAAAAGCCTGATATGTTTCTCACTGAAACCCACCTCAATTCATGGCACTCTATGACATTCAAGCATTTTGAATTCGTAAGAAACGATAGAGTAAACGGTGATGGGGGAGGTGACACCGGGATATTGGTCAGAAGACCCTATTGTTTCTAAAATATTAAAAAAGTCGAATTCAAAAACTTTGAATCTCTTGAAGTGTCCGTTATCAAAATCGCACTGCCAGGTGTTATCTATGCAACTGGTCGAAATATTCTAAAGTTCAAGGAGGAGCTCAATTCCTTGTTTGAAATACTCGAATTGAACAGGCTGCATAGTTATTATATTCTTGCCGGTGACCTGAATACCAAGCATACATCATGGCTGAATGCCAAAAATAATCCCAGATGTGTATTCCTGAAATCGTGGATAACTGAGAACCAAAGTGAATGCAGGTGCAATCTATATGGGTTGGAGCTCCCAACATACCCTAGGACAAATTCATGTTTGGAACTCTGCATTGCTGACGCAAGACTTGAATTCAGCTTTAATAGCCCTCAACGGAAACTGCAGGTGCTTCCTTACGGTAGCGACCATAACGGAATCGTAATGAAAATCAATCATCAAAGGGATGATGTCTGCCTCATTCCAGTTCAACATGAAAATTATCGGTTGAATTTCTAAAAATGGATTGTGCAAAGTTTCAAAAGGAGTTTAATCGGAATTACCAGAAGCAATGTCCTCCTCCGGATGATGGCAACATTTGCTCAATGGTTCCTAATGACAGGAATCTGACCAACGATGTAATAGATCTCTATTTGTCGGAGTTAGAGAAGCTGACGTTGGAAACTATTGAGAAAGTAGTTCCCAAGTTTAAACATCGAAACAATATGGAAGGATATGAAACACCAACCATTGCAAGGTTAAAAGGATTGAAAAGTCTTCTTCTCACACGCGTCAACAATATTTATCGGCGATTTTTGGACTACAACTATCCCTCGTTGACTTTGTTGAAATGACACCTGAAGAATGTCCGGAACTTGATCCGTTCATACTCCAGGAGTGAAGTCAGCAATCAAAGGGCGGAAAAACTGAGGGGTATTAGCTCATAGGACCCAGATGGCGTTTCCATGAAGGTGAATAGCTTATTCCGCAAGAAATCTCGAGTGAAGGTATCGAATATTGAAGTCACTAGTGATGATATAAATCTTTTCGATAGGGCTGGTATCGAAATTGATAGTACGACTCCGGATAGAAATGGAAACAGGATTATTTGTGAAGGATTGGATAATTGGAACTCATTTTGAGTTAGTTCATCTACCAAACCTTGAGAGAGGCAATGAAATATTTTCAGAGGTCGTTGAAGCAAAAGTTTCCGACTTCAAATCAAGCCTGAATGTGAATCAATTCTTCATGTCAATGAAACATTAAAGTCTGACCTCATATCGAGCTTGAATCCTATTGATTATTTTGTCAGTTATGAAGACTTGTGTTTCATATTTGGCAAGATAAACAACAAGAAATCATGTGGTTTCGACAGTGTTCCAAACATAAGTCTTCGATATTTGCCCGAGGTTGCTATTACGAATTATTGTATATTGTTTAACAACATGTTGAGCAATTTATATTTCCCAAATGAGTGGAAAAATGCCAAGGTATTTCCGGTCTTGAAGAAAGGAAATGAATCTTAGCCCTAAAAGCTATCGCCCAATCAGCTTGCTGCCTGATATCAGTAAGGTGTTTGAAGTGATACTAAGCAAAGAATTAAACGCCCACATTAAGAAATATGAGTTGATGCCGAATTGCCAATATGCGATAACGAAAGTAACTTCAGACATCTGTTGGAAACTAAGCAACAGAGAATGTGTTGGAGCGTCGCTCATTGATATGGAGAAAGCCTTTGATACGGTGTGGTTAGATGGACTGATTTTTAAACTCCTTCAGGACAGGTTCTCCAGACACCTTGTTGCCATGATGCATTATATGTGAAACGAGAAATCATTTGTTGTTACCATAGATGTGAGAGAGGATGGATGCAAAATACATCGCGAGAATTGAAGCACTTTATGATGTGGCGTGAAGTTGGCGTGTTATCAGCTGTTGATTCGAATTTCAAATAAATTTGACATGATGTCGCCCACCAATTTTCGCATCTTGAACTAAATCAATATTCCGTGTGGGTATTCTAACTTAAACGATATAAAAGATTCAACATGACTCACCCTACGAAGGATACTCCCTGACATGCTTCCTATAGCTGTTTTTACAATCCCATACACATCACTACATTTATCGTTTTCCGACACAAAAACACTCGCGATCCCTGGCAAACTTTTCAGTTTAATTAAATATCACTTTTGCAACGCTTTTGCACTACATTCAACACGGTTTATCTTAAAAAAATTGTTCTGCGAATTTTCACGAATCATATGTTTTCAATCATATGGTTGATATTTTGTTGACGATTCGGGGGTTAAATTATAAGAGGAATGGGATTTTCTTTAAAGCAACTACAGATCTAACGGGTGGTCCAACCAAAACCCACGATGTTAATTGTAAAATTAAGTCACCATTCCCTTCTGTCTGTTCAACTAACCATCCGGCGTATTGCCGACGCTTGAAATGGTCAGTAGGCTTCAGCTCTTGAGTCAATTGAAACTTGTAAGCGTGTAAATTTAAATCCTTATTTAAAATTCGCATCAGTGATGTTCGTGAGATGTTCAATTGTTGGGCACGACGACGAGTCGTGGTTGACGGCTCTTCTGCCACACTATCTTGAACTACAGCAATGTTTTCCGCAGAAAGAACTGGCCGAGCATGCACAGGTGATTTCACATTTCCTACAGACCCGGTTTGTTGAAATTCGCGCACAATTCTTCCGATTGTGGACCCATTTTGTCGATGATGCTGATCAAAAAAAATCACGAAGTGCACGAAATGCATTTTGATTTGAACGCCCATTTTCGTAAAAGGCTTCAACAACCTTAACGCGCTGCTCAATTGTGTACCTCTCCATGGTTGAATTTGTCAAACTGAAACAAAGAAATATCGAATTAAGTTAGGCGAAAAACTTGACATTAAGGTGTGACTCACAATTAACATCGTGCATTATGGTCGGACCACCCTTTATTTGAGTGTGTGGATGCTCTAGCGGCGTGAAAGGTGAGGGAATTTCAATTCGTATGGAAGAGGAAGGCCAAACCTGGTGAATAGGGTGGTTGATCGATGGTATTTATTGCGTTTTTGGCTTTAAATTCGGTCACAATTCCGGTCGTTTTCGGTGGATGCTCGCACGCCTCAATACGGCCAAATAAAACCCCTTAATGACCATCTGTCCCGGAGCAAACAGATCCACCAAACCACGAATATCGAAAAAACAATGAGCATCACCTTGATTTTTGAGTGGCTTTGGGGTGGTTTCCGATGATTGTTGACTTGCTACTTGCATGTCAAATTCATAGACCCATGTTTCATCGCCAGTTATAATGCTCTCCATGAATGTGGGATTAGAATTTGCACGAACAAGCATATCCAAGGAGACCTGTTCACGGTACTCTTTTTGAAGAATATTCAGCCTTATCGGTCGAGCAAGAACAAATTTCATACCCAAAATATACATCAAAATCATTCGAACGGACTCGCGAGAGATGTCGAGCTCTTTTGCCATCTCTCTATCACTTGCATGAGGATTTTCAAGCACCATATCCTTCACTTTTTTAATGTTTTCATCAGTTGTAGAGGTCGAAGGTCGTCCAGAACGAGGCATGTCTTCAACGATCTCTCGACCGTCTTTGAAGGCTTTGTATCACTCGTAGGCTTGTGTTTTTTATAAAACTGATCACCGTAAGCCGTTTTCAACATCCGCAAAGATTCCGCACATGAAATTTGGTTAGAAACACAAAATTTGAGACAAATTCTTTGTTCGATATTTTTATCCATTGTGTGTTGTTAGACTTGATCTTTAGTCCATGTGGTGTAAATAGTGTACTCGCTGCGTAAGTCGTATGTTCCTGGTTCGAACCCCGTTGGTGACATCTTGAGTACACAACTCTTCTGACAGGAGCATATTCCTGTCTACTATATTTGTTTAACATAAAAGCTTCTTTGCCAAAGCATTTTTATTAAATGGTCTCGAGGAAAAGCCTTGCTTATTTTAACATATGATATAATTTTTTTGATTGAAATCTATTATATTTTTTTCAATTCGTTTTCAGGAGCAATACATGTGAGAAATGTGGTGAAGTATACAACACGAAGACAGATATCATCTGTGGTAAAACAATATCCCCCCAACGAAAACATGCTTGCCAAATTTATAGTCGAATGCTTAAATCGACTGCTTCGGGAAGTAATGAAGCAACTAACTCTGGCTGTGAAATCTACAAACCTGAAGTTAGCGGCGTAATATCTGAAATAGCGCCTTCCTTTAAATTGCAAGAAATATTCAAAGAAGGATCATTAAGTGAAAAGAATAAAAATAAGATTAAGAAAACTTTAAGTGGGGGACATAAATCGTCGCCTTCTATTTCGAAATCAAATAAGTGTGATCAATGCGATAAGTCATTTACTGAATTAAAAAACTTAAAGAAGCATCTAGCCACGCATAAGAATGCCATCCATAAGTGCGAAAAATGTGGGAAACCTTTTATGAAACGGCATAAATGTTCGCACTCTAATCAAAACAAATGTGTTGAATGTGGTAAATCCTATTCCGTACTACGAAATTTAAAACAGCATATGGAACTCCACGCGTATCCTGATCGCTATAAATGTGATGAATGTGGAAAATCGTTTAATTCATCACAATCGTTCAAGTTGCATGAATTATCACATTCTGACCAAAATAAATGTGATATATGTGATAAACCATTTGCCTCACTTCGATATTTAAAAGAGCATATGGACCTCCACTCTAATCCTGATTGCTATAGGTGCGATGAATGTGACAAATCATTTTCATCCTTAGGATGGTTTAAATTCCATCTCACAATGCATTTGAATCGAGACGGCTATAAGTGTGATGAATGTGGGAAATCGTTTAAATTAGCGCAATATTTGAAGCGGCATAAACTCACACATTCGAATCTAAACAAATGTGAAGAATGCGGTAAATCATTTTCTCGATTAAGCAGTTTAAAAAAGCATTGCAAGCAAGCATTGCACACAAATCCTGACCTCTTTGAATGCGATGAATGTGAAACGTCCTTTAGGAGAGCAGACAGTTTGAAGGAACATAAACTGATGCATTCGGGTTCAGTTAAATGTAATGAATGTGGTAAATCGTTTACGAGAGCTCGCAACTTAAAAATCCACCGAGCCTTGCATTTGAATCCGTACTGCTACAAGTGTGATATATGTGAGAAATCATTCACTTCTCCGTCAAATCTTAGGCAACATAAAGTGTCGCACTCGAATCCAGGCCGCAATAAGTGCAATGAGTGTGGAAAATCATTTTCCTCCTTAAAGAACTTGCGAATTCATCAAGCGTTGCATACGAATCCCGAACACTAACACAGAGCACATTATTTCAATTAAAATAAATATGAGCAATGTGATAACTTAGTTACTGAACTAACTAATTTAAGTTTTAAAGGACGTATATTTCGGATTCATATCCATCCGATACAGATTTACGTTAAATAACCCAATTATAGTACTTGTGGCTGTCGCTGATGAAATATCTGAGACAAAATACACTATCAAGAGCATTGATTAGCACTCACAACGCCCATACGGCGCAGAGCTCAGCAAGGATGGAGTTTTGGCTATTATTTTTAAACAGGCCTGAGGACTAAGACTTTTTCCGTTTTTTTTTATTTCCTATGAACAAGTCAAATGGATAAGTTTATCAATTTTTCCTTTCAAAATGAAATACATACTTATTTAGATGGATACAGAGATTTAAAGGTAGCTCGGAATAATAACTGCAATTCATAATACACATATTGTTAAATTTAGAGTGCCATGTGGGACATTATGTTTTTGAAAAGTATAATATTTTGCTTTATGTTTTTATAAGACATAAGATCTAATCAATAAAGTGCATTTTAATTCGAATTGGAATAATAAGCAGTCTAAGGTCTAGTTCTCGATTATAATGGCAATACCCGTATTATATACATTATATTATAAAGCAACATTATTTCAATGATTGTCTCACGGATTAAATGAAATTTCACCTTTTCGCACAAATTTTCAATAGATCCAATAAATAACATGAAAGTACACAACATGAAGACTGAAATTCGTCATCGATTTCCGGAAAGGGGATGCGGGGCGACAAAGAAACAATCAGATACGAAGTTCCATGACATGTTAACCCTTAACATACCAAGGAGGTTCTCGGAGGACTCCAGAGTGTCACTTTTAATAATCCTACAAAAACTATTACAACTAATTTACTCTTGATTTTCGCATATGTCCGGAATCAGGTTATGGAAATTAATACGTAATTAAACCCACAAAAGAGTATTTAAAAAATTAAAAACCACGCTACCAATTCAGATTGTTAATTGTTGACTTTTTTTAGGACGTGTGTACTTTATAAATTTTAAGAAATGGAAGATATCTTGAGCGAATGTGATGAGGAATTTATTCCACAAGCAGATATGGTAGAATTGGTGGACAATATTGATGAAAGTGACATCGCTAGCGGCAATTCTGACGTGGATTCCGATGAGGATGAAGTATTATATTTATTGCAAAATCAGGGAAAAAATTGTCAACTTCTGTGCCGCTGGTGATTCGCAGTCGACAGTGTAACATTGTCATTGCTGTGACCACAATATCCAAACCGTTCAACTTGTTCATAGATGACCACATTGTTGATCATATATGCATATTTACCAATGCTGAAGCGTCACGTGTTTTTCATGATTTCAATCCAAATACTGCTCTGGATGGAAAGAGAATTTGGACAGATGTAAACCCTGCGGAAATAAGAGCACTTTTAGTTGTGCTGCTGATTTCTGGAACTGTGGCTGTCTTAAGAAAAAAAATTGGAAATGTGGACAACAGATGAAAGCATTTTCCGTGCAGTTTTTACTGCTGTCACGGCTAGCAACAGATTTGCACATATCCTGCTCAAAGAAATGCAAATGACAAACTTGCATCTATACGTGATGTTTGGGACTGGTTTGCAGAAAATTGCATGAAGCTTTTCGAACCGTTTGAAGTCATCACAGTAGACGAGCAACTGGCCGCATTTCGCGGCAGATGTCCTATGTGGTAATACATGAAATCGAAACCAGGAAAATATGGGATCAAGGTCTGGGCAGCTGCAGACGTGACGATGTCATACTTGTACAATTTGCAAGCCTACACTTGAAAACTTCCATGAAATGAGCCAGAGAAAAACTTGGGATGCCACATCATATATAACTTGATGCAACAGCTCTTTGGATTTGGAAGAGGCGTGACGACTGACCATTTTTGACGTCCGCACCAACTGCAGAATTTTTGCTACAGAAGAAAATTAATATGGCAGGGACATTGAGAGCAAAAAAGGCCTGACATTCCTCCAATGATGAAAAATGCAAAAGGTAGAGAACTTCTGTCAACAAAATTTATCTTCTCAGATACCGGTACAGTATCTATCAGTGGTCAGCTATACCCCAAAGAAAACAGAACTGTTCGTTTACTTTACTCTCAATTTTAGATGAAATTGGTAAGAGAATATTCTTGTGTCAGACGAACCTCAAGATGGCTTTTGAGACTCTTCATGAAAATATTTGATATCCGGGCACTAGTGCCTTCATAATTTGGATATCAAAACCGCAGCCAAAAAAAGTGCAGATATCGGTTCCTGTTGGAGTTAGGCAACGAATTGACAAAGCCCAACATTTTACGAAGGGCAAACAATCCAAGTAGGTTCCATCTTCCAGTTTTCAGAGCCGTTGAGGCTGCGGAAGTATTTGTTGCGAGCAACACTGCAGCTGCAAGCACACCATCAAGAGGGGAAGATGTTCCTGTTGCTCTAGACGCAATGCCAAGAAAGTCAATACGGTGTGTTCTGAATGCAAACGTTTTGTCTGTGAGGTACATATCAGTGCAGCTGTGACATGTGTTAAGGACTGTAGTGATGGAAAATATAAATCAGAAATATTTAATTTTCTGAAATAATATAACTGGTTTTTACATTGTAGTGAAATTGGATGTAAAAATGTGTATACTGTATCGTAAAAATTATATAATCGGATTTATATATAAAAATGTGCACTTCTTACGAAGACTACACGTCTTTTACTACAATAACTATTTTTGAAATAAAGTATTTGATACTAATATTGCTTGTTTCTCTGAAACAACCTTAAAACTAACTTGAGGAATCCAGTGCAACAAACAGTAGAGAAATAAACAAAAATTAATGGGGTCCTCCGAGGACCTTACCCTGGTAAACTACGTTCATAAGAGAGGCTTGGTATGTTCAGGTTCGATAATACAAAGCGGAAATATTGCGCGGCGTGCAAACAAAAGACTGCAGTCCTTTAACGATGGACGACAACGATTAAGTTCATCTCGATCGTTTTTGAAGAGGACATAGATACAATTGAAGATAAGAACGTGGGAAATTCGTCAGGAGAAAATACTTGCAACAGCAATATTCGTGAAAGTAAAAAGGAACAGTTAGATACTAGTCAATTCGCAACAGCTGTTAACCAGAATGAATTAAACGCCTCACAGGATCAAAGCATACGAGAAGCGCACCGGCCACTAACAACTGAATGCCGCAAGAATCGTGAAATCAACGCAAATTCTTTACGTGCGAGAAAGAAACATTTGAAGCGGAAAAAGGAGTATCTAGGAAGAAGAGAGGCTATGATACCGCAAGAGTAGCTACTTGAATTCGTACACCAAAAACTAGATAAAAGCAAATAAATGCGTAAGCAATAATATACGATAAGGTGAAGTATAAATTTATTTTTGATGTGATGGAGACATTACATTATGCTTACCGTTGAGAAATAAGTTCGTAGTAAAGAATTTCGCTTTTTGCTGGAAAAAGATGAAACTGAACAAATAAAGACAAACAAATCAAACAGTAAGCAAAACTCATCCGACTGGTATTTGGGTGAACCTGCATGATATGCGAGCTGCTTAAAAATTGGCCGGTTGAGACTAGTTGCTGGGTGGTTTGATTTGTTGAGTTTGAGGTGGAAGTTTGTCGTCAGCCATTCGGGAAAGGAAATTTTTCGAAGTCGGTTCCACTTGAAACTTATGTTTTGTCCAAAAAGCACTCTAATTTAATTAATCGCGAAAAATGATTTTTATTTTTGCTATCAGTTGTAATAATATTAAGAGAAAGAAGTGTGTTTTTAAAATGCTGCATACTAAAGTTCAAGAATTGTGAAACGAAATCGTGATGCCGCCAAAGATGAAGTGTTGATAAATCGTACGAGAGAATTTGATTTTTATGTTGACCAATGGCCACTCGCATTGGATTTAGAACATCAACAGTGTTTAGATGAACATAGAGAATAAAAATAAATTTGATAGGATGCTTGTTGCCATAAAAGTCAATCTCTTGAAAAAAGCGAATCAAGCGAACACGATAGCGGAGCAAGCGAACACGATGGCAGAGCAACCAAAGACCAAAGCCGCCCGCAAGGAAATGCCTTCGGACATGATGGATGCGGACGATACAACAGCAAAGAATTCAAGCTTCAACGAAGATATTAACTGTAAGGTAAATGAATTTATAGTAGCAAAGGGTAAATTAGTTACGAAACGTAAAACCCTGGTTCCTATACCAATCCCACCCACACCTAGCACTAACCCTTTCAGCGCACTGGCAAACGATAATAATAACTCAAACGCGGCTAACAGTCGAGTAAAGAAGGTATGGTTCCCACCAATATTCATTGAAAATTTAAAAGCAACGGTACTTAAAGATATCATGGACAGATACACCCTTACAGATGGTACCCGTCTTGAGTACCGAATCACAAAATTGTCAAACTTCCGACTTAAAGTCATAGTGGACAGACTCGAGGCACACGACTACATTATGAACCTGCTTAAAAACACGGGAGCAGTGGGATACTCATTCACCCCCAAAGAAAAGAAGAAATGTGTCGTTATTCTAAGGGGTATTAGTTCAGAATTTGGAGCGGAGGCTGTTCGAGAGGACATAGCCAGACAAATCCCGAATTTAGGCCTCCAGACTGTTAGTCCACTTACCACTGCATGGTCGAGAGCAAATAAAATCGACATAGATTCATTTAGGATTACAGTGGGATCGCAAGCTGATAAGAATGAGATGATGAAGCTGCGCTACATTCCCAACGCCCCAAAAGGAGTGATCTGGTGCAATGCTATCGGTGTCAAAGATTCGGGCACGTATCCACCAACTGTGGATTCCACATGAGATGTGTAGCATGTGGGGAGGAGCATAATTCCGAAAGCTGCCCCAGAAAAAATATGGACAAGCCGGAAACCGCGCCATTCTGCACCATGTGCAAGACCCATGGGCATCCAGCCAATTTTCCCGGCTGTCCCGAACGGAAAATATTGTTAGACAGGGTGATCGAAAATAAAGCCAAACGGACGGCACCTCAGAACAGATTCTCACCGCTCCCCAGCTACCCAAACAACACACCAATCCCTACAACCCCACACCACATTGCCCCTCCCTCCAATCGGACCTCATATTCAGAGGTTTTAAGGAGTGGAACTCCGACCCATAATTTTATTTTACCAACTCCTAATCCCGTCGAACGCCTACAACAAATAACCGTGGAGTGGCTGGGAGTCTCTCCCAGTGAACTCCTATCCAAGGTCAGGGCTTTCCTCCCATACTTTGACACCACTCCTGACCAAGAGAAGCCAATGGCGCTCCTCAATTTCTATTTCAACCTTTATCGTCGCAAATAGACTAACCCTTCTACCCCTGAATATAAACTGCCTAATCTCACATGATGAGGCGTTACACTGCTGATTTGGTCAAATCCTCCCAACTCAACATCCTTCTTCTGAACGAAACAGTTCTTAACCATCACCACAAAGTCCGTTTGGAGAACTACCATGTGCTTCGGAATGACAGTGGAAGAGGTACTGCGATACTGTTTCGGGATGATTTAGATATCCATCAAATCCCTTTTGAACAAAATAATTCCTCATGTACGTTAGCAACGCCCAACACCAAGCGATCCAATGGAAACCCAGCCAAAATCCTTATTGGCTCCCTATACCTCCCGTGCAATCTAGGTCCCCAGATCCCATTTACACTTAACCAAATCCTCGCAACAGCCTCATCCCACGACTCATTTATACTAGGAGGAGACCTTAATGCCAGACACCAACGCTGGGGGGACTCCACAAGAAATACCAACGGGAACTATCTATTTGAATGGCTCCATGCGGACGCCCTCCTCTCAGCATCCATAGCAAATGTTGGGGTCCCAGCATTTCTCAGAGGGAACTCATTTTTAACACAGCTTCATAATATCCTCTGACCTCAACGATCCCACAATTCCCTTCACTTGCTCCACATTTACCTCATTATCGGACCATCATGGCCTCCATCTCAATATAGCCCTTAGATCACATACCTGTTCCTACTTGCCCTCCTCACTATAGACCGTTTATTCCATAGACTGGCCAAACTTCAGAAAAGACCTCAAAGACCTCCTTCTGAATCTCCCACCGGAAAATATCATTCTCTCTCGAACGCAGGGATAGACTCTTATAAATCAGCACTAACATCTGCCATTATAGAGTGTCTAGACCAGCATGCCCCTTTCCAGAAACCACGCAGCCCGCTTTATAGATGTCTAACTCAGGAGACTCTTCAATTAATAAAAACTCGGAAGCATATGCTCCAACGGCTTAAGCTTTAACCGGTATAATGAGGAGTATTTGGAACTTAAAACGCAAATAAAGAGCATTTCCCGTGCAAATAAAGAGCATTTCCCGTGATCTGGTTTTCCCGTGAAATCCAAAAACGCATCAGATCAGAAGTCAACAACTTTTATAAAAGCAGATTGATATCACTGCGACCACCTTCAGATGTTTTTAAAACGATAAATCAATTCACGGGCCGTAAAAGTTCCAAATTCAACATTGAGAAAGACCCTATAAAGCGAGGGAACGAAGTCTTCACTGCACAATCTGAAAAGATCGTTGCATGTGAGGAATACTTCAAACAACTATATTGTCGCCGTGAGTCATCCAGCATAGCTTTGAACAACAAAATTAAAGCAGAGGTTCTACTAACGACGGAAGGGTACGAGGGATCTTATTTAACTATATTCTCTAGTTATAATAAAGCATCCTCTCCACAACATCCAATCTTCGCCGAATTTTTCACCTCGAAAACGGAAGTAGCAGACCTCCTAAATGCCTCAAATAGCAAGCTTTCTCACGGCCTTGATGGTATCCCGAGCAGAATACTCAACAAGTGCAGAAAGACCATCTCCTCCTTCTTGACGATATTATACAATAATTGTATTAATAATGGATACTTTCCAAAATCTTGGAAAGTTAGCAAACTAATACCAGTACCAAAACCAGACTGCGCAGGTAGCATTAATAATTTTCGGCCAATTTCCCTTTTGCCTAACATGGGTAAACCCCATGAAAAAGTTATTCTACGAAACTTGAACGAATTTGCTAGTCCCCTGATCACCGATTTTCAGCTTAGATTTGAACGTGAACGATCTACGGAGCATGCAATAATGCTATTGCACAATAGAGTCACCCGCAATCTTCGGCGGAAAGAGTGCACAGTCGCCTGTGCTCTAGACCTGAAAAAAGCGTTCGACTCAGTTTGGATCAACGGTCTCAAATACAAATTGAAAATGGCATCCTGTCCGGTCGCAATCCTCAGAATCCTATACAGCTTCCTTTCGGATAGAACATCCCAAATTAAACTGGGGAACCTCATTTCAAATCCTATCCCTATCAAATCGGGAGTCCGACAAGGCTCTATCCTCGGTCCCGCCCTGTTCAACTTTTTCCTTCATGATATTCCACGTCGAAACTGCTCGACTATCGATATAGCAATGTATGCAGATGATATCCACCTCACGGTCACCCATAGCCTCCCGGAGATGGCCCAAATAAAGCTGCAGCGCTCTGTCCTCAGCATCTTTCAATATCTGAAGTACTGGGGGCTCAAAATAAATGCCAGCAAATCGGGACTGATCTGGTTCAGAAATGCCAGCGGGAGAGGGCACTGCCTTGCCGTGTCTCAAAGTAGGAATGTGCAAGCACATACTGCTGGTGAAATCATCCCTCTCCAGGAAAATATCAAATACCTTGGAGTCCATTTTAACAATCGACTTAAGGTGAATAGACACGCAAGGAAAATTCTCAATCAAGCGAAAGCAGCGTCCGCAATTATTTCGTCTCTCTTTTCTTCGAAATCAGTCTGCCCAAAAGTTAAGGTGTTAATGTACAAAACTCTTATTAGACCGGCATGGCTAACAATCTCGCCTACTGCGGCCGAAGAAATCCAAATCTTCGAGAGGAAGATCCTTAGGATATGCCTATCCAAATACAGACGGCCTACTAAGAAGTACTACAGGAATTCTATCCTTTACAAAGATACAGAGATAGAACCGATTCTCCATTACATGTTGGCAATGTCTAAAAATTGCCTAGAGAAGTGGCGGGAGCACCCCCTTCAATTTATTCGCGCACTTTTCGAGCGTACCACCGCAAATAATAATCCCTACTACCTATGTCCCTTTGAAATCCTTGAACAATACCACCACGATCCCATTGATTCCGTAACTACCAATAAACCGGCGTTTTACGTTTCATCTGAACCGAACACATACCGTGGTTAAACAAAATATTTGTAAATTTAGTTAGTGCATAAGTGTAATAAAATAAAACCACAAGTTAAATATACATAAATGTAAATAAATTCGAGTGCTGTACTAAACAGCTTATAGTTTTAGGTTAGATGTAGGAATAGATTTATTTTATATTAGGGTTAGATTCAGATTAAGTTTTAACACGCAACAATCTTCTCCACCTTCTTGTCAATTTCTACCTGCCAGTAGCCACTCTTGAGCTCGAGTGTAGAAAACCATTTTGCGTCGGCTAAAGTGTCCATGATGTCATCGATGCGTGGGAGCGGGTAACTATCTTTCTAAGTGATGTCGTTAAGCTGCCTATAGTCGACACAAAAACGAGTGCTACCATCCTTTTTCTTTACTAGAACTACAGGCGCGGCCCATGGACTGACAGAAGGTTCAATAACGCCTTGTTTTTCCATGTCTGAGATCAGCGCGCTCACTTCTCCTTGTTTGGCTATAGGAAGACGTCTCGGTGCTTGTCGAATCGGCTTGGCTCCCTGTGTATCTATGACGTGAGTTACCAGACTCGTTCGGCCCTGGTCATCCGGGCTTGTTGAGAAGATGTCACTGTACTTGGTGACCAGATCAGAGGCTCGTTTGAAAAGCTGCACTGGCAATTTGACCTGCTTCAATATTGCAGACGTGGATTCCCGGGCTTTGTCTGTGTCTTGCCTCCTTTTCCAATGATGGTCGTGAGTAGCTTCCAAAGAGGTGATGGTGGAAACAGGCTGGCAGCTGCCGATGACTTCTCCCGCTTTGATGCTCGTGGTTGAGTCTGCGGTGTTAAGGACTCTAACCGGCACATATCCGTTCCTTAAAGATCTTACAAGGCATCGTCCTACAATCAAACTGCGCAATGCGGACGTCTTCATTGGCTCTATCAGATAAGATCGGTGGTCTCCAGAATCACCATCAAGCTTGGCCCATACAATGCTTTCGGAAGAATTCGGTACATCAGTGTCAGTACATACCACTACATTCATCTTGGGAATTTGGACACTGGGATCCTCCATCAGTATTTCGACATTCTATCATTTCAATACACGTTTGCCCAAATCCAACGTGATTCCAAGTGGTTGCAGAAAATCCATTCCGAGAATGCAGTCATCCATAATGTTGTTGCGTGTTTTTTGGTTCGCGGCCAATAATTTAATATTCCGGGAAAGTGAAAACGCAATGTCTTTTAAGTTAAATTAAAAGAGTTTATTTAATTCGTCAAAAATGTACAATCACTTCACTAACAATTTCACAACTTTAATTTTCACAATTAAAATTCTACCCTACTTGTCTGAAAATTTCTATCGCAGTTGTCTACTAAAATCACTTCACACTCAAAAAATCAATATCGCCTGTACTTCACGTACCGCAGTTTTCTATCGCGGTTGTAATGAATGATGATCCCCCCATTCATTCAGCTCGCCTTTATATAGGGTCTGTAGTCATTCAACCCATTGAGTAATTAAATAATACTGGAGTGGACAACCACGTGACAATATGGTTGCAACAACCCCTGCGACCACTTTTCCTACTGCTACGCTCTTGTTTACAACCTTAGAGAGAGCCAAATTGCACAAGCAAACATGGCTGCTGCTCAATGTAAACAAATTTTCATACAATACCAAAAATTTGCTTTCTATTTGAAAAACCTTCAGCATTGTATGAAAAACATGCAAAACATTATTATAATAACTACTCACTTGTGAAAGGAAACACCTACAGATCCTTTTCCACTATGATTTTTTCACGAAGGCACTACACATTTTATTTTGAAATTCTAAGTTAATTACACAGTGTCACACGTTAAAGTCACTTGAATCACAAACTCCAATCGAATGTTTAAACACTTGGAACGAATTTAGATCGCGAACACTTTCCACAGTTTTAATATCGGATAAAATTCGCGACGAAACTTGCAAATTGGCCAATTTGGCGTCCAATTTGCATCTGTCATATTGACAGTCAGTTCACACCTAGTCAGCTTTTGGAACAAGAAAGTGACCAGCAAGAGGCAGACGGGAAGGAAATGACAGACTGTACACTTGGAAGAGAGCAGAAACCGGTCGCATGCTCTCTCATGCATTTTATATGAGCTTAGCCCATCCAGTTCTTATTAATCTTAGATTCAACCCAGTTCTCGTACATTGGCGAATTCGCGGGAACATTCGAGCGACTGCAAATGAATGGAGCAGTGACTCACTTTCAGATGTTGATGCTTGGTGGGTTCTCGTGATTTCGAGTAAATTGTTGATGTTCTTAATTGTTGTGAAAACAATTGCGACAGTAGCTCGCAGAATTATTTGTACATGTAACAGTATTTATTTGTCAAACCACTCAAGTCGTAAGCCATATGAGCAAATGGCAAAGTCTATATATCTAAAAAAAACACTGATGTAAAATAAGTATACATATTTTCTAACCGTCAAAGTTTATTTGACATGCATATACTGTCAAATGTCACGTAGTCATTAAGCATACTCTGTAATGTCAAGTTATAAAACACTCAATAAAGTTTACTTACTTCTTACATCTTGTAGCTATTCCATTAGTAATTGCTCGATGCTTCAAGATGGCTGTACTGTCACACAGACAATTTGGGAAGTAAATATCAACACAGATGAATAATGGTGAATAATTATTCGATGCATCAACATATGTGGTTGTGGATGTTTCGCGATGGTGAACTTTGCCGAAAGTTCTTTTAATTCGATGCATTTAGTGCGCAAAGATTTCAGTTTGTGAAGTAACGACAAATAACTGATTTGACAACAAAGTTTTTATGTAAAAATTAGCTGTGTAAATATAGCCTTCTACAGACGTCGATACATAAAAACAGATTAACGCTGTGAATTTTCATCGGGTGAATTATGGTGCTACCGATATTTTGTCGGGTTTGCGAATCAACCAACAATTTGCAGTTGATATCCGCCAGCGGAAACGACAAAATTCTTTGGATGCTTCAATCAATTGCATCATTTCAGGTACATCAGAAGTTTTCTTTTATGGTTAATGGCATTTCAACTGATTCAATGAATGAGTATGGTAAACTTCCGAAGGGTGTGCGATTGAGACACGCCAGCGGGCGCGTGGCATCATTTTGGCCGCATCCGAGCTCGTTCTCTTTTCATTTAGATTACTCATCGTTGTGTTTTTTTAGCAAATGCATAAGGAAAACACTAGGTGCATTTTATTTTTTTAAAACTGTTTATTCATTAGTTTTTAAGGGATAGCAAGAAAGGAGTAGGAGTATACCGATATTTTGGCATTGCCTGGGAAGCACACGTAGGAATCGACGTCATGTGAAGCGATGGAGAGTGGTAGGGAATGGAGGTATTAAAAAAAAAATCTTAACTATCGATATACAGCAGTTCATCCATCTATTTCATTCTGTTTTATCGAATAGCGTAAATATAATTGATTCTATTGATATATAAAAAAAAGGAATCAAAGTGAACATTAGAAAAATGATCATATGAAATAAGTAAAAGTATTTAGAAGATAAATAAAGTCAATTCTCATACGAATGACATTACAGATCTTCTTGTTATTCTTCAGACTCTTCCCATGAATTACAGGAAACTATCATTAATGAATGTTATTTTTTGTACCCGAACCGTCCATATTTGTGACAGGAGATGGGCGTCCTATTATTTTTTTACTACTACTGGAAAATAAGCCTTTTTGTGCTAGGATTGCCTTTTGGTCGATCCGATGGCGTATCTTCTTCATACTGCTTTGGAAAACAATATATGTCTCGTGGAAGGGCAGTTATTTCAGCCCAGTACTTCAAATTTTCCTCCACGAGTGACCTGCCTAAGTTGAACAACCACTCCCAATCCAACAACCTAAGAATGCAGAACGTTTGCAAACGTTTGAATTTGAAGTTAATCTATAAGAAAGATTAAAATTCGAGGAGATTTATAATTTTTCGGTTTTTTATGTAATTTTCACCAATATAGGTGATTTCAATCCTACGCCTACAAAATTTTAGTGTACATTGCAAAAATTATTCAGTCAGATTAGTGATAAGTGCGTAAAAAATAGTGTTCCTTAGAGTTTTTCGACAGGTAAGAATTTTTTGAGTATGCTTTAATGGAAGACCCGCAAAATAAAAAGAAGGTCTCTCCTGGCGCTGGGAAAAGGAAGGAAACAAATCTAAGGAAAAACAATGTTGAAATTGGTTCGAAAAGAATCAAAAAAATAAATAAAGGCGATATACCGTGTATGCTACATTACCTCAATTCAAATACCATCGGTGAAATTAGTGAACCCATGGACACTCTGGATATAGAAAAAACCAATCACTACACAAGCAATATGAATTCAATTACTCCAAATAAAAACGAAAAAATAAATCCCTTGGATTCAACCTCAAGTCTTTCTATCCCTATGGACGACATTGAAAACTTTATGTTCAACATCATGACTAAAATAATCAAACCCAAAAATTCAATAACACAAGTATTAAAGGATCGGATGGCTGCAATAAATGACAGTGATTAAATACAGAACGAACGAAAGCCATACAAAATAAAAACCAGACACACCGATGACCGATGACCATTGAACAAAAGTATGGGCAAACAGACTACAACAAAATCAAATTAGTCTTTAACAAGCTTGAAGATACTAACGCCGTTCTTATAAATGACAAACTTAAAAATGTTGGCGTAAGAGCATTCATCCCAAGCAATTTCATAATGAGACATGGAATTGTTAAAGGAGTATTTCTTAACATAACTGAAGAAAAAATACTGGGTGGCGCAAAATTAATCCCCCCATCGGAAGATGATAAAATTTGCAAATTGCGGCGTACATGAATCATATTTGGTATTTGTGAATTAAAAAGCTGCAGAAAACAAACAGACAAGCAATGGAGCGCTCTACTCCGCAAGAGCGTGAAATGATTTTGTCGATTTCGCATCAAAAATCACGATGAGCGATGAGACGCATTTATACTTAAGCGGTTACGTCAATAAGCAAAATCTTCGTTTCTGGGGCACTGAAAATTTGCGCGCGATGCACAAACAGCCATTACATACACTCAAAGTCACTGTGTAGTGCGGCGTTCACAAGGAAGGAGTGATCGGGCCGTATTGTTTTGAAGGCGCCATCGGTAATACGATTTCTTACTGCCGTTATTGCATGAGCGGGGCTTGATGAACATGTGGTTTCAACAAGACGCACGCACAGCACGAGTCACAATGGATATTGTGAAGGTAGCGTTTCCTGGTCGCGTATGCTCTGCTAATAATCTTACTTTTAGGATTATTGGCCCTGAAAAGTTTAAAGGAATTGATCCCTGTTGCTTCAAGTAGTCGATAAAATACCACCATTGGCCACCTTAAGGTTGTTCTGACAGTGGAAGCCCTCGAACACATAAGATCGACGGTGTCTACTCCACCGTTTGTCGCACTGTAGTCAAGTACTTGATAAGACTTCCTGTTTCTCCATAGTTACTTTACTGTCGCGCATAGTAGACAAAATAAGTGCAGCTCTATGTTTTTTTAGTTACCATGGAGACTAAAGTGACATCAGGCACCAAACTTGTAACCAGCCTATATCATACTGGAATTTTCATCAACGGCCAAACGCTCTCCAGGAAAATAGGGCTGTTAGCAATTTCCAATAAATTCATTCAAAATTTCACGAATTGGGTCCAAATTGTCCATGTTCGCATGTTAGGGTTTTGTATTTACATCGTCAGCCGTATGCACCTCATTAGGAATCAGAAACGTCTTTCGCTAAATTTTGCCCGTATAATCGTGAAACCTGTTTCATTAGTACTAAAATATTCTGCTAGATTTGTATGGCTACCCCTCTTCACGGCGATAAAAAATACGGACCCAAAAAAAATAGGATTTTGTTTTTGTCAGTGCACCTAAAATCTCTTTCTCTGCGGTCAGGATCAGTATTTTTCCCCTCTGAATGCAAATATTAGTATGATGAACTTTGTCAACAATACTTGTAACATCAGGAAATATTATGGCAGAGTAACAGTCAATATTTCTGGAACATCCGCGTGCAGCCCCTTTCTTCTTCTTAGCACTACAGCCTCTCTCGGGCCTTCGCTTCCTGCAAATAGCGCCTCTATCTGTCTCGGTCCATTCACCGCATCCTTCTATTTCGAATTCCGAGCACCGATGAACTGTCTTCGTCGACCGAGTCAGACCAGCGTTTCCTTGGTTTCCCCACTGGCCTCCAGGCTTCAGTTCTCCCAACGAATACCTTCTTGGGTATCCGTTGTTCGTCCATACGATTCATGTGACCGGCCCTTTGCAGCTTCCGCATCTTACAATCGTTGAGACCTCCGGTAAAAATTTCATACAGCTCATGGTTGCATCGAATTCGCCATTGGTCCCCGTCTAGCTTCGCTCCGATTATTCGCCTCAGGACCCGTCGTTCAAAGGCGTTCAATATATTTGCAGATGCTTGGGTTAGGGTCCATGTTTCACACCCATAGCATAACACAGGTTTTGTCACAGAAACATACTTGGAGCTTTGTTTTCTTGTGTATGCAGCTGGTCTTGAAGATCGTCAACACTGAATAAAATATTTTATTTGCGAGCTGTATTCTTCGGCGTATTTCGTCTCTTTCATTGCCTGGTTTCGTTATTTTGGCGCCTAAGTACACAAATTCGCTAACATTTTCAATACTGTATTCGCCAAGTGTAATATTTTGTGTACTTGAAGTATTTCATCAGCCTTGTTTTATTTTCATTGATTTGTACCCTACTAGTTTTGCTTCGCTGTCGAGTTTTAGGAAGAGTTCTTTGGCAGTTGTTAATGACCGTGACAAAATGTTTACGCGTCCGCATAGGCTACTACTTGGCTCGACTTGAATAGTAATGTACCTCGCGTATCGACGGGTAGCTTCCTTATGACGTACTCCAGAGCCAAATTGAATAGCAATAGGGCCAGCCCATCTCCCTGCTTTAGTCCGATATTTGTGTCAAAGGCATCGGTGAGTTGGTTATTGATGCGGACTTGGGAGGTCGTCGACGTCATTGTCATTTTGGTAAGACGGACTAATTTGACTGGGATGCAAAAGCAAAGCATTATTTGGTACAGTACGTTACGATCGATACTGCCGTATATTTGCTTAAAGTCAACGAAAATTTAATGAACGTCTATGTTGAGCTCTTAGGCACTTTTCAAGTACCTGCTTAACTGTGAACAGTTGGTCCATCTATAATTTTCGCACTGTAGCTTGTCACCTTTTTTGTGGATAGGAAATATAATTGATTGGCTCCACTCTTTCGGCATATGTTCTTGTTGCCAAATGTGCTGGATAACTTTGTGAATAGCTTGATGAACACTACTGCCACCATATTTGATGAGCTCCACTGGAATCTCATCGATGCCCGGCGCTTTATTATTCTTTTTGGCTTTGGTGGCGGCACAATCTTCATCCAGAGTTGGTGGGGCCAATGAACGCTCTCCGCAGACATCTATAGGCTCCGACGCTCTGGAGCTGTGCGGAGGGTTAAGGAGGTTGTTGAAATGTGATATATCTTTCCTCAATCTTCGTTTCATCAGCGATGATATTGCCGATGTCATCACGACGGAGCGTGGTTTTGGGCTGGTAACCACGTTTCAGGCTTTCCACTACTTTGTATGCTCGTCTATATTGCATCTATACTTCTCACTTGGTCGTCATAGTATTTTCTTTTCTTAATCCTAATTATCTTATTCACCACTCTTTTGAGATTTTCATAGTGTTCTCTCTTCGTCCTGGTTTTCCTACCTACGTATTCTTTGTACGCCTGATTCTTTTTGTCTAACGCATTCTGGCACTCATCATCGAACCAATCATTCCTCTTGCGCCGGGCTTGATGTCCGATCGTCTGTTCTGCCACGGTCCTAATAACCGCTTTCATTTCCATCCAGAGATCGTTGCTCGTCTGTAACTATGCGTCTGATAAGATGGGAGCCAGTTAGTTGTTGAGGTTCTCCGTGAAATTTTCGGCCACAGACGCCGTTTGGAGCTTTTCGATGTCAAATTTTTGCAGCGGGCTGGTCTTCGCCGAATATGCCTTTGACATACGACGTCGATAGGTTAATTTGACCAAGTAATGATCTGAGTTACAATTGGCTCCTCGGTATGTACGGACGTCAAGTATGCTCGAGGCCCAACGTTATTGAATCAGAACATGATCGATCTGGTTTTGTGTATTGCCATCCGGTGATACCCAGGTCATTTTATGAATGCGTCGATGTGGGAAGCAATTCGAACGTATGACTAGATTTCTGCTACATGCAAAGTCAATTAGGCGCTGGCCGTTGTCATTTGTTTCAT
This sequence comes from Odontomyia ornata, assembly GCA_963969285.1. Lineage (NCBI taxonomy): Eukaryota > Metazoa > Arthropoda > Insecta > Diptera > Stratiomyidae > Odontomyia > Odontomyia ornata. The sequence goes on from OZ017739.1 coordinate 410,263,022, forward strand.
CGTGGAGGCTATATCCTCCAGTCGTTCCCCGATGAGCTAGCTCATTGCTAACCTTAGCGTTGAAATTACCGAGAATTATTTTTGTGTCGTTTGTAGGCAATGAGTCGACCAGTCTTTCCAGGTGGTTGTAAAACGTTTCCTTCGTTTCCTCGTCCTTTTCTTCGGTCGGGGCGTGAACATGAATCAGCCAGATTTTAAAGAATTTCGCTTTTATGCGGATCATACACAACCGTTCGTTTATTGCCTTAAAATCAATAACGTGCGATTTGAATTCCCTATCCAGAATGAAGGCCACTCCGAATTCTCGTTTTCCAGTAGGCTTCCCACTTTTGAATATTTTGTGCGATCTCATGTCTTGAATGTCGTTTCCAGTCCAATTCGTTTCCTGGACTGCCAGTATTTTTAAATGATATTGACTGGCCTGTTGTAAAAGGTCCTTAACAGCGCCAGGGTAATTGAGTGATCTGACATTCCAGGATCCGATGCGAGGTGGTTGCCGTGAGTCCAATCCATTCCGAGGCCCATCTGCAGGTTTCGAAACATTTCAAGGTTTTCCAGGGACGGAGAGTTAGCCCGTCGCCCAACCTCCATTCCGGCGGCATGGTTATTACGTCAATTCCGTTATCAGGCGCGGAAGATTCGCCTTCCCCCTCTTACGCCTTCACAAAGGAGGTGTAAGTAGTGTTTAGTAGCAAAGCTGTAGATGTATTTACCGTTACTAGTAATTCTCGGCATTTAATGTCACATTATTGGGGAACCAGTAAACACAATGTGCGACCCCGAGAGCATTTACTACTATTTAAGGGGGGTTGGGGAAACAAGGGGTTCCCTCCTGCTTTCTCAAACGGGCTTGGGACCGTCTATGGTGGAGTTGTGCAGCCCCTTTAGGGCCCATAAAAAATGTTTAATGAAAATTTCCTTTAGTTTTGGTGACGTCTCTGCTTCCTCAACACCTCCATCCAATTCTGATTCGCTGTCATGCTCTCCTCTCTCAATTACCTGGGTCTAGTAACCTGGATCGTCCAAATCCTCATCATACTCCTCAATTTCGTCTTGTGTCCCCTCCTCCTCCAGTTCTCGAAAAAATCTCAGAATATCTTCCGGCTTGCTGTAACGTTGCTTGTGTGAAAGAAAATGCTGCCGATAGATTTTCTCGTTTGTTTGAATATTGAATATTGAAAACTACACTTTCTGAAATTAGCAACAATCATTCATAAAACGACAGTGAATATGCGATATAATTGAGAAAATATGTACTTGCATTTTGTTTCGATGTCAAGAAGAAATAGTTCACGATTAGGCGCGCAGTGGCAATCTGGTCGCCTTGACACTACTGACCAGACATGATCAACTTTGATACTGACTACCACAGGGCGATCGCGAAGAAAAGATATTCCCGACATGCCATCTGTTGTCTTATGTGCTACTTAAAGAATACCGGTGGGCCTTACTGTGCTGCGCTGGCTTAAAACAATAAATTGAAAAGTAATTTTTAAAATGGTGGCCAAAATGCCGCCCGCGCGCTGATGGAAGAAATAAGGAGACTTTTTAGAGAAGAGTTACGCATCAGCTCTTGCACCGAAGAGTTGTTAGTCTTACTGACTCAAGAATCGAACTTTGGCTTTCAGGAAGAATGTTGAAAAGTAAGGGTTTGACCAAATTGCGATTCGACTGTCGTATCGAGTGATTTTTAGCCGCAAATATAAGCACTCTGCTATAAGATTTGCTAAGAATATTTAGGCATGCGCAGAACTGTTATGCTCAGTTGAAGGTATGCCCTTGCCAGGAGTAATGAGCGCGAGTATCACAAAATCGTTCAACTCAAAAAATAACATAAATCATAAACCGGATTTAAGGAAAAATCGCAAATCCTTGCGACAATAGACTTGGCGCTTTTCCATTTAACCATGTGTAAATTGCGATAGTCGTACAACTATGTCGCATTTCGTAGTCTGTTCCATCCCTAAAACTATGACATTTTTAAACCATTCTTTTACACTTCCTACTTCATTCTTTCTTCTTTGCACAAGCCACACCCATACTGATTGTAATATCGGGTTAAGGGATCAAAAAAAATTTGTTAAGTTATCCTTTTAGTCTCATTTTATCTAAATTGTAATCAGATCTCAACAATTAAAAAACATAAAATTCGATCCGCTAACAAAACGCTAAATTCATAAATAAACGGTCTCTTCAAGAACGAGTACCTCAGCGATAGTGTCAAAAATGCCCTATAATGTATTTAATTTTTCTGCACTAAGATTTGTTCATTAGATATTCCTTAGTCATTCTGCAGCTAATCAACCTGCATGTTAAACATGCTGTTGCCAATAATCTGCACTAATTTAATGAAATAGAGACGAATGTAAAAATGATGGTTTCTTTATTTGAGTCGTTGAACAAAAACTGGATTTGGGGATAAAGCATCATGAAATAGAAAGCGCAAATAATCACAGGTTGTACGATAATTTATTTGAATTTTTAAGGAGTTTTGTTATACTTATAAAACCCTATTTGTATCAGTGGCTAGACGTTAATAATATTGGAAATCAAAAGCTACAGCCAAGAGATGGTTCGCTCGCTTTCGTTCTTGAAATTTTGATGTCAAACATGCACCTCGCTCAGGTCGACTAATCACTGAAAAAGTTGATGAAATCTTACAAAAAATTGAAGAAGACCGTCACATAAGCAGCCATGACATTGCTAAGGAACTGAATATCCATCACCAAACGGGTTTGAACCATTTGCGTAAGGCTGTATACACAAAGAAGCTCGACGTTTGGGTGCCGCATGAATTAAAACAAAAAAAAATTTATCGACCGAATTTCCATTTGCGATGCTAATAAAACGCAACGAAATCGAGCCATTTTTGAGGCAAATTATTACGGGCGATGAAAAATGGGTAAGATACGAGAATGTCGTTCGAAAAAGATCATGGTCAAAAAGAGGGGAATCATCACAAACGACTTCAAACCCAGGATTGATACCAAATAAGGTTATGCTGTGTGTATGCTGGGATTGGAAGGGAATTGTTTATCATGAGGTGCTAGAACCTGGCCAAACACTCAACTCGGCTCTATACTGTTAGCAATTAACCAGATTGCAACAAGCAATTCAAAAAAAACAACCAGAATTGATCAAAAGAAAGGGCGTTGTCTTCCATCATGACAATTCCAGACCACACACACCTTTGATGACCTTGCAAAAATTGACAGAGCTTGGCTGGGAAGTTAAGATGCATCCACCGTATAGTCAAGACCTTGCACCATCAGACTACCATTTGTTTCTGTCTCTGCAAAACTTCCTTAATGAAAAGAAATTCACTTCAAAAAGGAGATTTTCGCCGATAAACCACAAAAGTTCTACACAGATGGAATAATGGCTCTACCCAAAAAATGGCAAAAGGTCATAGATAATAATGGACAATATGTACTTAAATAAAATCCATTTTAAATAAAAGAAATATTCAATCGAAAAATAACAAAAAAGGCTCAATACTTTTTAGAATATCCAATATAAACAATTAATCTTACATGAATGCAATTGAGTATTTATTTGCACTTTTTCTATTTAAATACAATTTTCTCTTAGCCTAAATTTGATGAATGAGCAAAATAGATTTATTGATTGGTAGATAATAGTTGATAAGCAAAGCTATTCCATAATGTAATTAATGAAAATGCATAAATCATGAACAAGCCTATTCCAAGATGTTGTCAAGTACAATTACATTTCTCTATTTGCAATTTGTGCATTTTCTTACAGAAAGATCAATGAATTAGAAATTATGAATATGTGAATATATAGTTCACTGACATGAACACTATTGAAATCAGTTTTGTCTGTCCGTTCGTCCGTTTGTATGTCGCAGCAGTTTTTATCCGAAACTATAGCAGCTACAGACACCAAATTTCCTTGAAAGTTTGGGTATCAAATAATTTTTCAAGGAGGGCCCCATATCTCTAATTACAACAATGCACGATTTAGAACTTATATTGCTCTGATAGATAAAATAAATTAGACATTACTAAAAACAATCGTTTAAGGCGCTATTAGTTGATGTCCGGATGAACAAATTTTCAAACAGGCACAGTTATATTTAAATATTTTTCTGATCACAAATATTTGGGTTTAGACCAAAATTTGCGACTTTTTCTGCAGGGGTATGATTTTCGTTAACAAATTAAGATGAGGAAATACATGTTATCAAGTGTTTCTTAATTTACGTAAATTATTCTTATTTACAGATTGCAATAAATGACTACCTCCCTCAGTATATCTGCCTACAATGTAGCGTTGAATTAAACGAGACCTATAGCTTTCAGTTGCTTTATGCGACTACTTCTGCTAAAATGAAGAATATGCTGTTATCTGTGAGGCATATGACTGAAGTTGTATCGGATATGATTGAGGTGAAAAATCAAACTTCTCTCACCATCAAATCAGACAATAGTGAGTATTCCATTAAAATTTAAAATTTTTAATTATATTATCTTAAATATAGAAACTAAAACAAATGCTGTTGTAACTCAGTTTGAAGAAAAAGTTGCTGATTCTGAAGTTATTCCTGAAGACGAAGAATATGCAAGAAACATCCATGGGTGCTACGTGAAGGGAATGTTAGATCATTCACATTTTCAAGAAAATTCAAATGATGAAATTGAAAGTGTGACGACAACAGCCATGAGAGGCTCGGATGTAGAGTAAGTAAAATTGAAATCACTTGAATTTTTTTTCCTTTTTGAGTTTACCAAAATTCGTTATTAGAAATTACGTAGTCTCTCGGCTATGCAGCTGAACCTAATAAATTAGAATCCTCAAAAGGCGCATTTCCATGGAATTAGATGCATACTGATTGATTGATTATATTGCTTTATTATTATTATACAGGGTTTTCCAATAAGAGGTGTTATTTTCATATTAAAAGAAAAATGCAATTTTTTAATATAGTAAATGATTGGATCTTTATTACATTATAAAGAGGTATGCCGTTCATAGTGGAAAATAACATCAGGCAAATTACCACCACAACCACGCTTACAGGACCATATCCTTTTTATGAAATTTTCCATAACCAAATCGCAAACTGGCTGCCCTATATCCTCGATATCCTCACAAATTCCATCTTTGAGGTCTTGAATCGCTGGGCTGTTGGCGAAGGCCTTCTCTTTCACGTGGCTCCTAAGGAAGAAGTCGCAAGGTGTTAAATCACAAGATTTCGGTGGCCAATTGTGATCGCCTCTTCGAGAGATACCACGGTCCGGAAACTTTTCCCGTAAAAGATCAATGGTTTCGTTGGTTGTAGCACGTAGCGCCGTCTTGTTGAAAGTAAACGTTGTTCAGATCAATACCATCCAATTCCGGCCATAAAAAATCATTAATCATCTCTCGACAGCGCAATCCATTCACCGTAACTGTTGCTCCAGCCTCATTTTCAAAAAAGTAAGGTCCAATGACTCCGCCGGACCATAAACCGCACCAAACAGTCACACGTTGAGGATAGAAAGGCTTTTCAACAATAACTCGGGTTTTCCGAGCATCAGATGCGAAAATCTTGCTTGTTGATGAAGCCACCGAGGTGGAAATGGGCCTCATCACTCAAGATGATTTTTCGATGGAATTCCGGATCATTTTCATGCATTTCAGGGACCGAATCAGCAGACACAAGACGTTGTTGATGATCGACCGGCTTTAGTTCGTGTGTTAACTGAACTTTAAAAGCCTTAAGACCCAAATCTTTATGCAAAATGCGGTGTAATGACGTTTGTGGAATGCCTAATTCCAAATAACGACTAGGAATGGACAAACCTAGGTTTTCTTTGACACTTTCGGCTACAGCAGCAATATTCTCGGCTTCTTGAGTGACGTGCACGGGTTTTATTCTTCACATCACTAAGATGTCCCAACAGCTCGAATTTTTCCACCAATTTCTGTATTGCGGTCCGACAAGGGGCTTCAAGATGACCCAAAAATGTTCGAGTTTTACGAACCGTCTCTGCCAAATTTTCACCATTTTTATAGTGAATTTTAATAATTTCAAGGCGTTGTTGAAGCGTGTATCGCTCCATTTTTATTAATGGCGTAGTTTCTACTTGTCAAACGTCAAAAAATGGCAGCTTGAAAAGTGGCATCTACCGAAATAGTGGGCTATTCAAAATAACACCTCTTATTGGAAAACCCTTTACATAAAATCGAAACACTCGTTTGTTTTACATTATCATGATTTATTTTTTTATTAATTGAAAAAAAAGCCAACATTCTAATACAATAGGTATACCTGTTTTTATATATATATATATATATATATATATATATATATATATATATATATATATATATATATATATATATATATATATACACATACTCAAAAAAGTCTGCGTACACTTGCTGGTCGTAGCAAATAAATCAATATAAAAACCTTTGCCATTTGTTTATAACTTAAAATCTTTTCTTTATTATATTCATTAAACTATATGTTACATAAATATGTAACTTATCACTCGTTCGCTGTTTAGAATAACCAAAATAAAAGTTTCTTCCAAAAAGTCATGAAAATCCATCCAAAAAAGTCTGCGTACACCTGAAAAAATTTATTCATTTTATTTGAAAACCACTATATTAGCTTTCAGTTTTTGAACCTTAATATCTAGTAGCATAGCCTTTCCTATAAATGACTTCCTTTAGCCTATTTTGCATGGATTGAACAAGTTTTGATGTTTCTTCGGCCGTTATTTTGTTCCACTCGTTCAAAATAACATTTTTTAATGACTCTTTGCTAGTTATGTCATGCTCTCGAATTTTTCTTTCAAGTAAATCCCACAAATGCTCAATTGGGTTTAAATCTGGTGATTTAGGAGGTGTACCTAAGAGTTTTGGGACGTTGTAGGCCAACCAAAGCCTATTTATTTCAGCTGTTTGTTTGGGGTCATTATCGCGCTGAAAGAAAAATGCGTTCCCCAGCCGCAATTTCTCGGCACTTTGCTTAATATTATTTTTTTAAATATTAAGGTACCCGTATTTATCCATTGTAGATTCTATGAAAACGAGTTGCCCCACTCCACTGGCTGCCATACACCCCCAAACCATCACACCGCCGCCACCATGTCTGGAGTGGCCTGGAAATTCTCCAGACATGAATCCATCGAGAATGTCTGGGAGCTTCTGAAAAGGGAAATAGGAAAATCTGTTATAACAACAAAAGCAGAGCTCAATGAAAAATTGATTTTCGAGTGGAATCATAATCCTCACCTGCAAGATACTATCCAGTCATGCATAGAAAGCATACCCCGACGAATTAAGGCACTTATTGCGGCTAAGGGAGGGTCAAAAAATATTGACTTAACATAGTTCGTAGAGTAAAACTGATGTAATATCCACAAAATAAAAAAATATTTCGTTACATTTGTTTTCTTTTATTGTTTTTTTGATAAAAAACCGTAAAAGTAAAAAGTACATAATTATGCAGCAATATCCACCTCCAAAATAAAAAAATTACGCATTTCGTCTTTGGGTCTAATAATATGGCAAGGTACTGTATATATATATATATATATATATATATATATATATATATATATATATATATATATATATATATACGCTGTAGATGGCGCGCATGTATGTTTTGAAGATCGTGGCTTGAGTATGTGATAGCTGGATCCCTTACGAACAGTGTGGCATAGTTTTCGTCGGGAGTACATGTTTCTCCCGCGTGCTACAAGCATGAGTGAACGTCGAGGGCCGACCGCCGTTGCGCAACGTATTTTCAGTCGTAAAACGGAAATTTTTCTGCGTTTAAATGGGCCAAAGCATTCAAGGATGTTCGCGAAACCGTCGAGAATGAGCCGCATGATCGGCGGCCGCGAACCACCATCACACCAGACAAGATTTGCAGCGTAGAACAATTAATTTTGGAGGACCGTAGGATGAATGTTCGAAACATTTCGGCTAAGCTCGGCATCAGTATTGGTAGTGTAGAGTCTACCATCCACGAACACCTTCAATATCGCAAAATAACGGCTCGAAACGAAGAATTCCAGCACGAAGTGCGATTCTCCTCCAGGATAATGCGTGCCCTCATACCGCGGGTCTTTCGCTCGATACAATATCCGAAGTGGGGTGGGAGTTACTGGAACCAAACCCCCCCCCTTGACAGTCCGGATTTATCACTCTGCGATTACCTCATGTTTGGACCACTGAAAGAAGCCCTCGGAGGTCAAACATTCAACACCGACGATGAGGTAGAGAACTTTCGTGCGCACATGACTGTCCGAGTTGCCCAAGGAATTCTTCGATATCGGTATCAAAAAGCTTCCGGAAAGGTAGACAAAATGCGTAACGTATAATGGGGAGTACCTAGAAAAACTGCAAATTTTTGTAAATTTGTTCGATAGTAATATATATATATATATATATATATATATATATATATATATATATATATATATATATATATATATGTATAAATATAAATATATATATATATATATATCTGTATATATATATATATATATATATATATATATATATATATATATATATATATATATCTCTATATATTATATATATATATATATATATATATATATATATATATATATTATATATATATATATATATATATATATATATATATATATATATATATATATATATATCTCTTGTTTATATCAAAGAAAAGAATTTTATTTTGAGTGCTTGATAAAAAATACGGGAAAGAACTTTTACGATGAGTTTCTTCTTAAAACATTGATTACGGGAGGGAGTACCTAGAAAAACTGCAAATTTTTGTAAATTTGTTCGATAGTAAATATATATATATATATATATATATATATATATATATATATATATATATATATATATATATATATATATATATATAGATATATAAATGTATATATATATATATATATATATATATATATATATATATATATATATATATATATATATATATATATATGTATATATATATATATATGTGATATATATATATATATATATATATATATATATATATATATATATGTATATATATATATATATATATATATGTATATATATATATATGTATATATATATATATATATATATATATATATATATCTTGTTTATATCTAAGAAATGAATTTTATTTTGAGTGCTTCATAAAAAATACGGGAAAGAACTTTTACGATGAGTTTCTTCTTAAAACATTGATTACGTTTGAATATAAGCCTTATTGGTCAAATGACTTTGTATTGGAGTTCACGAAAACGCTATCTCATTCTAATTGTTAATTCAATCACCAATTCTTTATATTGACGTGCTTAGTATAAGTTTCAAGTAAATTTTTAGGAACAATACAATACAAATATATTTTCAGGAACATCTGTGGAGGAAAAGAAACTTCAATCCAACAACAACACGCGCGTAGAATTGAAATACAACTATTCAAAACAGCTGATTCGAGAAATAATACAGCAGGCTTTGAAACCTACAAGCGGGATGACTGTGACCTAATACCCGAAGTAGCGCCTTCCTATAAAATGAAGGAAGTATTTAAAAACGAATCAGTAAGTGAGAAGCAAAGCGAAATCAAAGTCAAGAAAGTGTTGAAGATGCGTAAAGCTTTGCATCCTTATTCTAAACTAAATCAATGTAATCAATGCGAAAAATCATTTACTTCAGTATTAAGGTTAAAGAGTCATCTAGCCTTCCATAAGAATCCTGACATCTATAAGTGCGATAAATGTGGAAAGTCTTTTCAGTCAAGAGAATCTTTTAATGCACATAAATTTTCACATTCTACCCTAAATAAGTGTGATGAATGCGGCAAATCATTCACCAGACCTCGAAACTTAGAAATTCATCTAGCCTTGCATTCGAATCCCGACAGTTATAAGTGTGATATATGTGGAAAGGTATTCACTTTTCCAAGCACTTTTAAGATACATATGGCTTTGCACTCAAATCCCGACCTCTATAGGTGCCATGAATGTGGTGCATCCTTTTCGAGAGCGACAACATTGAAAAGACACAAAGCTTTACATTCTAACGTAATGCCTGACAAGAAAGTAAAGAAGAGGTATAAATCCTTGCATCCTCATGCTAAACTAAATAAATGTGATCAATGTGATAAATCATTTACTTCACAACAAAGGCTAAAGAGTCATCTAGCCTATCATAAGAATCCTGACATCTATAAGTGCGATAAATGTGAAAAATCTTTTCAGTCAAGAGAATCTTTTAATGCACATAAATTTACACATTCTAATCTAAATAAATGTGATGAATGTGGTAAATCATTTACCAGCCCTCGATACTTAGAAATTCATCGAGCCTTGCATTCGAATCCCGACAGTTATAAATGTGATATATGTGGAAAGGTATTCTGTTCTCCAGAAAATTTTAAGATACACATGAACTTGCACTCGAATCCCGAACTCTATAAATGCGATGAATGTGATAAGTCCTTTTCGAGAGCCATAACATTGAAAAGGCACATAGCTTCACATTCTAATCGAAATAAATGTGAAGAATGTGGTCAATTATTTGCCACGTTGCAAACTTTAAAAATGCATTTAGCCATACACTGGAATGCTTTCCTCTATCGGTGCGAGAGATGTAAGAAATCATTTGCAACAGCATTAGGTTTGAAAAAACACAAAACATCAAATTGCGATTCATTCAATAAATGTGATGAATGTGGAGAATCATTTGCTACATTTCGAAACTTAAAAGTTCATCGAGCCTCACATTCGAATTCCGACCCCTTGGTATGTAAAATATGTGGAAATACATTCATTCGTCCGAATCTTCTTAAGGAACATATGGATTGGCACTCGAATCCCGACCTCTTTAAGTGCGATAAATGTGAAAAATCTTTTAAGAGTGCACGATATTTGAAGGAGCACAAATTTTCACATTCAAATCGGAATAAATGTGATGAGTGTGGTAAATCATTTTCGCTATTTCGACGTTTAGAAGAGCATAAAACCCTCCACTTGAATCCCGAGCTTTATAGTTGCGCTGATTGCGGGAAGTCATTTTCTAGCTCAATAAACTTGAAACGACATCTGCGTTTGCATCCAACTACATAGCAAATCAGAAGAATCAAAAAGCATCACATTCCTATTAAAGTAAACATAAACGCGAGGATAATTTTCGGAATTCATGATTTTGTTTGTTTATTCTTACAATTTTTATAATCGATTCCTTTTGCCGTTTTTCAGAAATGGTTCTTGTTAAAATCAACTGCATAATGTTGTGAAAACTATTTATAGTATAAAGTATAAGCTCTAGTTCTAGACTGTAATAGTAAATACAAAAGATGTTTGCAATAAATTACATGACTATTCTGCAGCTAAACTTCCTAAAATCGTTTGTGTTCTAAGATCAATCCCGATACGCTGAAGAGTTGAGGATAGTACTGTTTCTGGATCTATATGTAGTGCAACCGATTTTACAAGTCGATTGATTGAAGATTTTTTTTTCAAATTTTCATTTCTATTCGTTTTCATGTAAAATATAGCAACCAAAAAAGGAATTGTACGTCTAGTATTCGTTGCCTACAGACATGTTTTGCGATAGCTTCTGTCACTAATTTAAAAATTAAATTATTTTTTTTAAATGTGAATTGAAAAATAATTTTTTGCTGGCAAAGGTTTATTTATAAAAATTTTGTTTAGGGAATGCTGGTGTCCTAAGTGAAAGAACTACATTGTTCTTTCACCCGAGCATTTCGGTTATCAACTTAATAGCACATTGCACTCGATGGTACCAGCCCATATGCTGGAATCAGCCGTTGTCATCGAGCGTAAAGTGCTATTAAGTTGACAGCCGAAATGCTCGGGTGAAAGAACAATGTAGTTCTTTCACTTAGGACACCAGCATTCCCTAAACAAAATTTTTATAAGTTCGCCGCCACTACATAAAGGTGGAAATTACTGCTCGATAAAAGTTGCAGCACTGCCATGTTGCAGCATACATATATGGGCTCGCAGTCAGCTGAAACCCACGCAGTCGAGCTGCCCCGAGGTGACTGACGTGGCAGCTCCTGATGAGTATCGGTCACCTCGTACGAAACTGCGGAACAGACAGATGAAGAGACGTGCGGACAGATGGAGAGACGAGCCGACAGACGGACAAATAGGACGGGAAACTAGTAGGTTTTTGCAATATTTCTTTCAGAAAGCCCTAAAAATCATGGAGCTAGACCCGATAGTAAATAACTTAGAGGCTGAAATTTAACATTCTCGTCAGTAAAACTGTATTAGTATCATTAAATTGGATGAAATCAGGCATTTAAGTAGTTCTTTATAGTATCATCTTATTCTCTAATTTTCAATAAAATTGACCGAAGTTACAGCCATTTGAACTTCTTCCGATAACAACAATTATATACGATTTTTTTACTACATGGGCTTTCCATCGAACCAGACACTACACTTTTGATTGAATCTTCTCCAAACTTTCAAATAAGGTCAATAACAAAATATCATTTAAGATTCAGGTCAGCCAGTGATTTTAGTAATATTGGAACAAAACGTTGGCTGGTTAAAATGGAGTTCTTTTAAAGCAAGAATATATTTGTTGTGCATGTCATTAAAGTTTTTTTTAAATTGAATCATTCTATTTATCCACAGATTGTAGGTTAAGTACAAAACCCTTTTGACATGAGCGTAGTTCTGTCTACCAAACTTGTTTTAGCTTGTCGTGAAAGGGTTTTATATTCTTTGGCCCGAGTTGGTCGCTGGATGTATTCTTTGTGCGCCTGATTCCTGTTTGTAATATTGGGTGCGATCTCATGTCCTGAATATTGCTTCCTATCCAGTTTGTTTCCTGAATTGCCAGTATATTTAGGTTCAAGGATCCGATATTCCAGAATCCAGTGTAGTAGTCTTTTTCTTCGGTGCAAGGTCGTTGCCGTAGGTCCAATGCATTCCGAGATTCTATTGCAGGTTTCGATACAATCTTAGGTTTTCCAGGCACTTCGAGTTAGACCGTCGCCAATCCCCCATTTCGGCGGCATTTTTATGACTTCGATCCCGTTATCACGCGCAGAAGACTCGCCTTCACCGTCTCACACTAGCCTGTTAGAAGATGTGAACGTTTCCAGCGACCAACACATGGAGGTGTAAATAAGATTTGGTAGCAACGCTGTCGGTATAAATTCAGTTATTGTGATTCCTTGGCATTCAATGTCTCATCATTGTGATCAAATAAACCCAATGTGCGACACCTAGACCTTTTCCTACCATTTGGTCGTTTACTTCGCATTGTTACTTTATACTAATAATGTTGATGTATAGAGTGAATGTTATGGAAAATAATTATTTTATCAAAATTTTATCCAGAAATTTTTATTTATTTGATCTAAGATATCCTAGAAGTAGTTTTTGTATTTTTTCAATGTACAGATAATATGAGATCCTTACCGGACCTAATGGAGAGGACATTTAAACTGCATTAAAAAAGATTACAATAAACCCTGAGTACGCAGTATTTAAAGTCTTCCATCCATATGTAAGCCTTTTTGGTCAAACGACTTTGTATTAAATGGAGTTGACAAAATCACTATTCTAATTCTTAATTTAAATTACAATTTTTTTTACATCGACAAATATGTTTTTAAGGAACAATAAAATACAAATATATTTTCAGGAACGTCTGTGGAGGAAAAGAAACTTCACTCCGACCACAACACGCGCGGCGAATTGAAATACAGTCATTCAAAACAGCTGACTCGAAAAATATTACAACAGACTTTGAAACGTACCGGCGCGATGATGACTGTGACCTAATGCCTGATTTAGCGCCTTCCGCTAAAATGAAAGGAGTGTTTAAAAACGAATCATTAAATGAGAAGCAAAGCGAAATTAAGATCAAGAAAGTGTTGAAGAGGCGTAAAGCGTTGCATCCTTATTCGATACTAAATCAATGTAGTCAATGCGATAAATCATTTACTTCACTATTAAGGTTAAAGAGTCATCTAGCCTTCCATAAGAATCCTGACATCTATAAGTGCGACAAATGTGGAAAATCTTTTCATTCAGGAGAATCTTTAAGTGCACATAAATTTTCACATTCTAGTCGAAATAAATGTGATGAATGTGATAAAATATTTACGCGCGCTCAAGATTTAAAAATTCATCTAGCCTTGCACTCGAATCCCGAACTCTACAGGTGCCATGAATGTGGCAAATTTTTTTCAGGAGCATCATCATTAAAAAGACACAAAGCTTTGCATTCTGACATAATGCCTGACAAGACAGTCAGGAAATGTGATCAATGTGATAAATCGTTTATTTCACGACAAAGGTTAAAGAATCATCTAGCCTATCATAAGAATCCTGACATCTATAAGTGCGATAAATGTGAAAAGGTATTCACTAGTCCGGAAAATTTAAAGATACATATGGCCTTGCATTTGAATCCTGAACTCTATAGGTGCCATGACTGTGGGAAATTTTTTTCGAACGCGACAAGATTGAAAAGACACAAAGCTTTGCATTCTGACCTAATGCCTGACGAGAAAGTAATGAAGAAATTAAATAAATGTAATCAATGTGCTAAATCATTTACTTCACAACAAAATTTAAAGTATCATCTAGCCTATCATAAGAATCCTGACATCTATAAGTGCGATAAATGTGAAAAGGTATTCACTGGTCCGGAAAATTTAAAGACACATGTCGCCTGGCATTTGAATCCTGGACTCCATAGGTGCCATGACTGTGGTAAATTTTTTTCGAGCGCGACAACATTGAAAAGACACAAAGCTTTACATTCTGACCTATTGCCTGACGCTAAAGTAATGAAGAAATTAAATAAATGTGATCAATGTGATAAATCATTTACTTCACGACAAAGGTTAAAGTATCATCTAGCCTATCATAAGAATCCTGACATCTATAAGTGCGATAAATGTGGAAAATCTTTTACGTCAAGAGAATCTTTTAATGCACATAAATTTTCACATTCTAATCTAAATAAATGTGATGAATGTGGTAAATCATTTACCCGCCCTAAATTCTTAAAAATTCATCGAGCCTTGCATTCGAATCCCGACAGTTATAAATGTGATATATGTGGGAAGGTAGTCTCTTCTCCGGAGAGTTTTAAGAGACATATGGCCTTGCACTCGAATCCCGAACTCTATAAATGTGATGAATGTGATAAGTCCTTTTCGAGAGCGATAAGATTGAAAATGCACAAAGCTTTACATTCTAACGTAATGCCTCCTTATACTAAACGATATAAATGTGATCAATGTGATAAATCGTTTACTTCACTATATAGCTTAAAGAATCATCTAGCCTATCATGACAACCCTGACATCTATAAGTGCGATAAATGTGGAAAATCTTTTAAGGCAAGAGAATCTTTTAATAGACATAAATTTTCACATTCTAT
The DNA here is from genome assembly GCA_963969285.1 of Odontomyia ornata. Taxonomy (NCBI): domain Eukaryota; kingdom Metazoa; phylum Arthropoda; class Insecta; order Diptera; family Stratiomyidae; genus Odontomyia; species Odontomyia ornata. The sequence goes on from OZ017739.1 coordinate 410,278,424, forward strand.
TCTAAATAAATGTGATGAATGTGGTAAATCATTTAACAGCCCTCGATACTTAGAAATTCATCGAGGGTTGCATTCGAATCCCGACAGTTACAAGTGTGATATATGTGGAAAGGTAGTCTCTTCTCCGGAAAATTTTAAGAGACATATGGCCTTGCACTCAAATCCCAAACTCTATAAATGCAATGAATGTGATAAGTCCTTTTCGTCAGCGATAACATTGAAAAGGCACAAAGCTTCACATTCTAATTGAAATAAATGTGACGAACGTGGTTAGTTATTTGCCACGTTGCAAACTTTAAAAATGCATTTAGCCATACACTGGAATGCTTTCCTCTATCGGTGCGAGGGAGGTGAGAAATCATTTGCGACTAGGTTTGAAAAAACATGAAACACATAATGCGATTCATTAAATAAATGTGACGAATGTGGAGAATCATTTGCTACATTTTGAAACTTCAAACATCGAGCCTCACATTCGAACTGAACCCTTGGTATCTAAAATATGTGGATTGTGGAATGGCACTCGAATCCCGACCTATTTAAGTGCGATAAATGTGAAAAATCTTTTAAGAGTATACGATATTTGAAGGCGCACAAATTTCCATATTTAAATCGGAATAAATGTGATGAGTGTGGTAAATCATTTTCGCTATTTCGACGTTTAGAAGAGCATAAAACCCTCCACTTGAATCCCGAGATTTTAAGTTGTGCTGATCGCGGGAAGTCATTTTCTAGCTCAATAAGCTTGAAACGACATCAACCTTTGCATTCAACTACATCGCAGAACATTTGAAGAACCAAAAATATCACATCCCTAGTTAAGTAAACATAAACGCGAGGATAATTTTCGGAATTCATGTTTTGATTTGTTTATTACAATTTTTATAATAGATGATAAAATCAAATGTATACTGTAGTGAATTTTTCTTTAGAATAGTAAATACGATTTATAATAAAAAGTACAAGCTCTAGTTCTAAACTGTACTAGTAAATACAAAAGATGTTTGCAATAAATTACATGACTATTCTGCTGCTAAACTTCTTAAAGTCGTTTGTCTTTTAAGATCAATCCCGATACGCTGAAGAGTTGAGGATAGTACTATTTCTGGATCTATAAGCAGTGCAACCGATTTTACAAGTTGATTGATTGAAGATTCTTTTTTCAAATTTTATTTTTATTTCTATTCATTTTCAATTAAAATATAGCAACGAAAAAAGGAATAGCACATCTTGTATTCGTTGCCTACAGATCTGCTTTTTGATAGCTTCTTCCTCTTCGTAACACACCACCCCCATTCGGGCCTTCGCTTATTGCAAATACCGTCTCCAACTGCCTCGGTCCATTTACTGTGTCCTCCAATTTCAAAATCCGAGCAGCGATGTACTGTTTTCATCGACCGAGTCAGACCAGCGTTTCCTCAGTTTCCCCGCTAGTCTCCGCCCTTCAGTTCTCCCAATGAACACCTTTTTAGATGTCCGTTGTTCATCCATACGATTCACATGGCCAGCTCATTGCAGCTTCCGCAATCTTACAATCGTTGAGACCTCCGGCTCGTCAAAAATATCATGCAGTTAATGGTTGTATCGAATTCGCCGTTGGTCCCCGTTTCGTTTCGCTCCGATTATCCGCCTCAGGATCCGTCTTTCGCAGGCGTCCAATATGCTTGCGGATACTTGGGTTAGGGTTCATGTTTCGCACTCATAGCATAATACAGGTCATCACATATTTGTATACTCGCAGCTTTGTTTTCCTGTGTATGCAGCTGGTCTTCAAATTCGTCAAAATTGAACAAAATATTTTATTTGCGAGCTGTATTCTTCGGCGTATTTCGTCTCTTTCATTTTTTCCGGTTCTCCACAAATTCGCTCACATTTTCTATAGTGTATTCGCCAAGTGTAATCGCTTGTCCGGCAATTCTTCCTCTCTCCCCTCCCGCTAGAAGGGGATACCCAAGCTTGAAGGCGCCTCACGGCATAGCAAAACGAGACCTGGCCCGAAGTAGTGTGTCAAACAGTGTTTTATGGGTAATTCAGTCGCCTTCTTGCAAGCATGGGAGTCCCACACTCTTCGCGTGAATGACAGTCACCTCGCAACCACAAAAAAAATCTTTCCTTAATGCTGGTGTCATCAGCGATGATATTGCCGGCGCCATGACGACAGAGCATGGTTTTCTGATGATAACCTCATTTCAAGCTTCTCACCACTTTGTATGCTTGTCTTGTATTGTTGCTCGCTAGACTTACATCGATACTTCTCAATTGGCCGTCACAGTATTTTCTTTTATTAATTCTAATGATATTATTCGCTACTCTTCTATGTTTTTCGTAGTGTTCTCTCTTCATCCTGGTTTCCCTACCTAAGCATTGTTTGTATGCCTGATTCTTTTTGTCTAACGCAATCTGGCACTCATCATTGAACCAACCATTTCTCTTGCGCCGGGCTTGATGTCCGATTGTCTGATCTGCCACGGTCATAATTTCAAATTTTTATTTCTATTCGTTTTCATTTAAATTATAGCAACGAAAAAAAGAATTGTACGTCTAGCATTCATTGCCTACAGATGTGTATTTTGATAGCACCTGACACCAATTTAAAAATTAAATTAATTTTTGTAAACGTCAATCGAAAAATAGTTTTTTGCTGGACAAAGTTTATTGTTTGTCACATTATACAAACAACTAATTCATCGCTTAATATCGTCACAGGATTAGCAGGCGGTTTTCAAAGCGGAAGGAATCTCGGCAATCCCTCTAAAAAGTGGGATGGAACAGCCGGATGACGATTTCAATGTTAGGAGAAGTGAACATACAAACACAAATTTTTTCTATTCGGAAACTAATATTCACGATTTTCAGCTATCGGAACCACGAATGAGAAGCTAGGGAAGATTTGAGAAGGAAGATTTCCAATCGCAAAGGAAATTGAAAATAGTTGAAATAAGAGACAAGGAAAATGGTAAGCTAAAAACAGAAAATGATAATTAATTGAAAGAAATGATACGAAGATTGTCGCCCATTCAAAGAAAAGTAAAATTCAAAGAAAAGTAAAATTAATAAAGAAGGGGAAATACTGCTACATAATATTAAAATCCGAGAATGAAGCATAGAAACTGCTTTAAGAAATAAGTGATGATGATGCAGACAAACAAAATGCTGCTACAAGCAAACTAAAATTTAAAACTAGACTAAATATCAAGAACGCATTACAACAAGCATTGAGATCTCCTTCACTACATCCATAGATTTGAGCGATCAGCATAGTAGTCTAACCGAACAAAATACATTGTAGAAGATTCTTAAAGCACGTTTGACATGAAATCGATAAAAGCAATAATATATAATAGCAATCAGTCTCAAAACAAAGAAACGACATATCCAAGCAAAGATAAGCCGAAAAACATCACTGTAAACAATATTCGGCAAATTAGAGCAGGCATATTTGTGAATGGACATTTGTGAAAACACGTCTGAGTCCCACGCATCACGTTATCCGCAGCCTATGGACACTGCAAAAACAACCACTTCTAACAATCCCCATCGTCAAGCAACGCGCAATGCATACGCTATTTTATCCAAGCAAACATGGCCGCCTCACACAATCAAAGTCATCTTACAATGCAACGTATGCCATGCTACTTCTGTTTCATGATGTAGATTCCGATGCCCTAAAACTGCCACTGACAGGTAAGTCTATGCACACGCAACCCCCATTTCTGACAAGCAAGGTCATTTGCATATGCCTCGCGTCACCGACGTCAATTTCCATGCCTAACAGCATTCACCGCTGAGCAAACCCACACCCCAATCACCGTCCAACAAGTGACGCGCATCAGTCCTACTCGCCGCCAGACTTAAGCATAAATACCCTTCGATTAACAACGAAGAAACTTAACCACGTGCTCACGAGGAAAATTTCTATGGCTCACAGTATCCACGGCGGTGGAAATCTACCTCAAATTACATACTCCGCCAACCAACATGCGTGATGTTTTCTCGCCCACAAGGCCACCCAGCCTTAACCACATAGATCAATCGATAAGACACGCGAACCTTAAGCAAGCACCCACGAAGTAAATTTTTCTGCCTCAGGACACCCGTCGAAAGGCAAATCCGTCGCCCATACATAATGCAAAGTCATCCGTCTATAGTAGCGCCCTTCATCACCACGCGAACACTCGCGCCATAAAAACTTCCGGCACGCCTAACATGATCAAGCAAATCGGTTATTTTCACACACTGCCGTCCATCGTTAGCCAAAGACACCAATCGATGAGCAATGCGTTCCTTAGCCGAGCGCCCATGAAGCAAATTCCTATGCGTTAGAATACCCGCTGCCAGGCAAGCCCATCATCCATCAATATCGCAGCCATTCATCTATACCAGTGCCCGCCGTCACCACGCAGCCACTCGCACCATGAAAAACGTCCAGCACGCCTAAAGTAATTAAGTAAATCGCTCCGCCCAAACGCCTTCAATAAGTAACACACGCTAAAGTATCTTAAGCCCTACAGCCAGCAAACCAATTGCCCGGAGCGCCACCTATCCCTAATGAACTAGCAGCCCTAAAACTTCAAGCTAGTAGTTCTACACATGGATCTCCTATACATTAAAACAGTCATTGATATAAAATTATCTGCCACTAGAAGCGTAAAAGACCCGGGAAGCACTTCCACTAAAAATTATACCATCTATAAATAACAAAACTACTCGAAGACTAGATGCAACGAGTAGATTAGAAATCCTTCCACTATAGAGAAATAACAACTATCACTGCCTCTTTAACAAATCACTGCCTCTTTAAACCTGGCCATCTTGCTGGGTTTGATAACGCATACAAAAATAAAACTGACAGTCAGCTGTTTTATCAATGACGTCATTACTATTTTGCTTTTTTTATCAACTGTCGTGACATTTCTCCAGTAAGTGTCAGATTGTACTCAAATTATGGGAGGAAAGTTATTGGCGGCACTTTATTATCTGAAAAATTGTTCAGCAGTATAGTCTGAATTGTTTGTTGTGAGTCGTGTAGTTGTGCTGGAAGTTGCAAAGCATTCAATTGAGTATTTCATACATATTTTAATCAACATCAACCTGAACTTCATTTAATTTTAATCTTTGACAATTCGTTTAAGTACATTGCTCGAAACTCAAATCAAACCGATTCTACACAATCTTAAATTAGTTCGTAGACGAAATAATAAAGCCAATACTAAATCGTCTCCTACGAAAAATAAGTCTCGTACATATAAAATGGTAACAAAAAGTAAACCCTCAAATGGCAGCACAGCACCCGGAAAATCGACTAAACATCATAACGATACATCTGATAATGAAACGGATGAGGATAATGATGAGGCAGTTGATATACTCCTTCAATTCATTAGCAACGATATTTCAAGAAAGTTGATTGCAAGAGTGAAAGAATTTTTGATAATCGCAGAATTGCCAATTTAATGTTTATTAATTGCAGCACAATGCATTTTCCAATACGTAAATGTAGATCAATTGAATGTTTTTAAGCTGATTATTACAACTTTGGTAATTCTTTCCTCTTGTTAAAAATAAAAGTTTATATTTATGGAATATTCTAGGGAAATTCGCATTATATGCCCTGGTTTATGTGAATATACTTGATTCATGGGTTTAAAAGTGAAGCACATAATTATGGTCTCTTTGCCAAAAGGAATTAATAAACTCAGGATTAAATTAATAGTAATAAATTGGATTACTGTCTTGCGTTTATGGAGAAGCTAGTTTGATAAGCCTTTTCGGAAGGAGAATAATATTGTACTATTGTAATAATCGTATTCAGGTATAAACTTGATAGAGTGAAAAGTTCAACAATTTTAAAAGGAATAAAATGTATTGCTAAGTGAAAACGGCTTCGTCTTCTTCTTTCGAATCTGAAATGGGCCTCGACACGCTTATTTTGATGCTTTAGGAGCTTCTACGCCAGGGATGATAGGTTCCCGAAGATGGACCTAGTCACAAGGATATATATCAAGTTGGGAGGGTATGTGAGGTGCAATTTCTACCTAGCTGCCTCTCCTTTCTGATATTGTCCAGTTTTTCCATTGAAAACTAAAGGATGACGTTTGCATCAAATAAGTATGCAAGAGTAAGAAAGACCCCCCTTCAGCTGCCTGTTAGGCTATAAAAAGTAATCTTGAAATTTTTACGCGTGAAATTTGTTTTGTAGTGTGAATTTTGGGCTGGTGGAAAAACCAACCCCATGACAGCTTGCTGCCAGCACGCGTGTGCTTCGCAAGGCAAAACCCTTGCAGCTGGACGTGGCTGTTTTATAGCTCGCTGAAGCAGCCGACCATCGTTGCATGTCTTTTACGAACCGACATGAAAACATACAAACCTTAGAAACACTACAGTATTAATAAACAACTCATTGATGAGATGGACTGGCCCCATTGCTATTCAAGTTAGCTCTGGAATATGTCATAAAGAAGCTACCTGTCGATATGAGAGATATGTTTCTATACAAGTTAAGCCAAGTGGTAGCCTATGCAGATCACATCAACATTTTATCACGGTCATTTACAACTGTCAAAAACATTTTCATAAAACTCGACAGTGAAGCGAAGCTAATAGTGCTAAAAATAATTGAGAATAAAACAAAACTCATGACTCAATCCAGGAAAAATACCTCAAATTGTAATGATTTTCTCACGTCTCGTACCCTCATTCTTTCGAGACTTCCCGAAGGAAATGTAAACATGTAAACATCCGTTCTAGACGTGAAGTCATGGAACGTGACAACGGACTGTATCCATCAGGGCGACAAGTCCGGACACTTAGTCTACTCCGAGATAGCGAGTTCAGAGAGGAGTTCCGGTCACGGGTCTTACGCGAGCAGACTAAGTCCGAGCTACAAAATTCAGCCACTGGTTTAAATGCCCGATTTAAAACGCGCCGAACAACTTACAACGACTCTACTTCATATCACGTAACTTCGTTCCGCGGCAAAGGAACCTAGACAACGGCTGAAATAATGCACGCTCCCGAATATTACCGACGCGGTGCCCGAAATAACCTACTCGAATTTAAACCGAAAAAACTACTCTAAGGAAAAACATAAACTCAATCTATGGCACCGCATGCCGATCGCAACGCGAAACGACCATTCGTGGATTACTCTTGGCAACATACTTACCTTTCGCCTACGTTATCCTGCTGAAAGGGAAACGGTTTTGCTGGAAAGGAAAGCTGTGGGTTATTTGGCATGCACAATTGGTATATTGTTTAGTTCTTTGTTTTAAGTTGATTGGTGAAAATGATGTTTTACATGTTTACCACAATTACAGCCAAAAATACATTCATGCTGTTATTTTTAGTAGGGCGTGTGGTGTAGTGGTTGGAATGCTCACCTAGTAAGCCATAGGTCTCTGGTTTAAATTCCAATTGGCGAAAACGAGATTTGTTTCGAATGATTTATCGGCCGAACTGTAAGCCCGTTCAGTTATGATGCGTACTGATTCAAAATCAGAATGTATCGCAGCTGGGCGGACGGACACATGGCCCAGTTTTATTTCATTCATAATGATCTTATCGAAACCTGGCGCTGCAAGTTTCTTCATTTCGTCAATAGTTATGAAGACTTCCCTTTCCCGTTGGGTGAATATGGAACATGGACTTCAGAAAGATCTCCTTCCGCGTAAAAACTGCATTTAATCCATAGTTCACAAACCAAGCCATAAGTGAAATAAAAAACTATTAGTTGCAATATACTGGCATTTGTGACGTCAGCTGTGTATACACGTATCATCAGCTGATAGTACAGCTTTCTATATTCAAGTTGGCAGTGCTGGTACTGGTACAATTTCTATGTACAAAGTTTAATAAGTTTTGGTACCATATTGTACCTCAGATGAATAATTACTCTATGTATTATACTATGCTGTCACACTGACAACTTGCTAGTGGGAATAGCATCAACAAAAGTGATGGTGGGAATTAGTTACAGTGTACTAATACTACAAAATATTGTTATCGGGCACATTTTGCACCAAAAAGAATCATTTTGTGAAGTAAAGACAAGTATTTGATCTCAGAATAAAGTTTTTGTGTATTAATTGCGTGTGCGTATAGTAGCCTTCTAAAGACGTTGATGAAAACGTCAACGCCAAGTCAGATCATCACTGGAAAAGTGTTCTGAAGTTCTTCAATTTTCATCGGATATACAATGATGCGCTCACTCTCTTGTCGGGTCTGCGAATCAACCAACAATTTACAATTAATATCCCAGAGGGGAAATGAAAGTATTCTATGCATGCTGCAATCAATTGCATCGTTACCGGTACGTCAGAAGTTTTCTTTTGTAATGGATATCATTTGGACTAGTTCAAAGAATGATGCTCTTATGATAATGAAACTATTTAGAGGAATGTTATTTATCAATTCATGGATTGATGAGCTGCTAACTTACTGACTCAGCAACTAAATCAAAGCTTTCGGGAAGAACGTTTCAAAAAGTAAAATTGTCATTTTTTTAGGGTTTTGTACAATAATTCTGCAAAACCCTACTAAAATCGTGTCCTGCCTGTCCGTCCGTGTGTTACACCACTTTTTCTCGCAAACTACTTAATCTAGAACCATACGATTTTATAGGTATGTAGGTGCAAAGTGACGCCCTGTTCAAAGTTTCACCAGAAAAAGAAATTCGTAAAGTTAAGGGGGATCTCCCCCTATATAGGAGTGACCTCCGAAAAAAAATTTTCATCGCGTGTAGGCAATATGGGTATCAAATGAAAGGTCTTGATGAGAACTTTGCAAAACAAAAAATGACAAGTTTTACGAACATTTTGTGTCCCCCCTCGCGATTGGACACCTTTGATCCGAAAAATCTGAACAACAGTGCTGAGACTTCACAAGTACATGGGCAACAAATACCTCAGAAGTCGAAATTCGATCAACTTTGTTACAATAATAATAGTACATTTCATAAATTTTACATTTTTGCCTATAAAATCAAAATGGGAGCCTTAAATTTCCTAAAAGCTACAATTCAAGTTTTTTGACAGCAATTATATGAGTTCTGAAGGTTTCACAATAATAGAACAATAAACAGATAAGTTGCAGCCGATTGAATATTTAACAATTATAACAACATTGACACGTGATACTAGGGATATACACGTTTGCAACGGACTTAGACACTACAAATATGTAGGAATTTTGATAAAAATTTTAGAAATGGTTTGTAATATTGATGTGTTATCATGACTTATTAAGCGACAGGGTCAAAACACTTGAAACAAAATGGCGGCGAATTTAAAAATATAACCATAATAATTTTTCGAACTCAATTTATGAAAGCTGTATATTAGTCAAGTTCTGATATGCAGAACATTTTGTTTGAGTTGTGTAATTGTTTTACAAAACCCTTCTGGTAGGAGGACTCTCCTGCTACTTCAACTTGTTAATTCATTGCGTATCAATCTACATCACTCTTTCTTCATTACACAGGCTCGTGCGATCTGCATTTCTCTTTCTTTCGTTTCAGTGGGTGTTCCACCCATACTGTATTTCATTGTATACTCACATAATACTCATATTAAACCTATTTTTTTAATTGCGTGGTTATCCAAATAATGGTCAAAGAAATGGTCTGGGCTATGTAAAACGCACTGGTCAGCGGGTTCGATTTTTTGTCCCGACTATTGCTGGACTGGTTCACATACTGAGCGTACTGAGCCCAAACATGGCCGTGTAAAAACATTTTGGTTGAAAAAGTGCGGCTCGGGTGATGCTGGTATAGTAGTTAATCTTTGCAATGTCAATGTAGGTTCCAAACTCAATGCTCAAATTTCTGTCATTTTTGACCATGGTAAGCAACACCTTTGAATTAAGAACGCGACTCTACGCATTTTGCTTTGAACAGTTTCAATTTTTTGTAACCTCTGTTTGACAAGGATTCAATTGATAGACTTGATTGCAGATCTACTAATCGCCTGAGTATGGTACCATGGTTTGTCGTCGTCAAATGGTGGGTTCTTTTCCAGATATACTCTGTGAACCCTAGTCCTTTGTCTAGGCAACCATTCCTCCAGTCACGTTTAACGCTTGACGCGATAATATCCATGCTGTCATCATCCTCCAAGTGGGTGTGTTCCAAAAGGCCTCTCTCTCTAATCGACTTCTGCAGCCGCCTCTATCTCTTTATGCCCAGGGATCAAAAGAAAGTTGAACTTGACGTTCGGTTTGATGTTGATGACCTGCCAGATGTCATAGATTACTCTTTTAAGATTTTTGTTATTTTCAATATTCAGCCTGGAATCTGAGAAAAAAATCAACACAACACCGACAATATTCTTAGCTCCGTCGGTAACAGAAATGAGCTGAGACATACTCTTCAATTTCTCCACATAACAAATGAATTTGTCGCTAAGTTCAGAGCCACTAAGGTCGTTATGTGTGTCGCACATCGGATTACCAATCTCTAGAAATACCTTAATATTGAGCGTTCTAGTATCCACGACCGTGAGAATAATTCTGTCGAAGAAGGCCCTGAATTTCTGATATAAGTGGGCATAGCTGCAGGCTGTATTCTTTAAGTGCGTCAACTCAGTGTCTGGGAAGTTGTTAAAAAAGGCTTTGCCTAACTCTATTGCTGTGACCTGTTCGGCTCTATCCTTGCTCATGAGTTTTTCAGCTATTTCGAATGTCGAACATTGGCGGAGCTACGTGGGAGTCCAAGGCAGAGCGTTAGGACATTAACTTTGACGGCGTTGATTTTATCGAAAAAATAGTTTGGTGCATCTGCAAAGATGTTAATTCCGTATTCAAGTTTCGATCTAATTAAAGCTTTATATAGATTCAAGGCGATGGTCGGTTTGAAATTGTTCGTAGGTCTTGTTGGTTCTGTTTGCTGATAACTTTGTCGTTGCGTTCTTTAAAGGGTCTTGTCCTATTTATTATTCATCTTAGGTAAAGAATGTTGTTCTGCCATGCAATCTGACTTCCTTTCGTGCTTAGGGAGCGTTGAGTGTGTTTTTGTCTAGAAAAGATTATCGCTTGTGACTTTGCAGGATTCACTTTCAAACCCAGTGAGTCATAGACTCTGCTGAAATCATTTAATTTGCATTGTAAGGCATCAATGGTGTCCAGGAGCTTCTTTTCTTCTGATCGCACGAGGAAATCGTTGGCATATGGCAGGACAATAGTCTTGTTTGTTCAGCGGTGTAGAACAATTGTATACACGTTAAACTGGAGGAGGCTTTAAACGTCATCATGTGGTAGGCCCTTTGATTATTTAACAACATAATTCTTCGATCCCAGTTGATATATAGAGTGCTTATGCAGACGTTGACCAGTGTTTGCTGATGCCGATTTAGATCCACATGTGAACGTGAATGACAGCTTGTCTTTATCTACTTTGATTATTTGTGTTAAGGCAGGCTAAAGTCGACTTGTTTTTCCTATATGCATAGCAATTTGGGAACAAGATGGTGATTTTCTCAATATATTGATCGAGTTTAATTTTAATCATAATTAATTAATAATTGGTACACTGACTAACGAGATCAGGCTGTAGGTACTGAAATGTGTTGGATCCTAGTTAGGTTTTAGTATTGCGGCAATTCTAATTGTTCTGCATGCATCCGGGACTTTGCCCTCAGCAACAGCTTTATTACAAGCCTCAAGGAGGCATCGAAAGAGAGTTGAAGCAAGATATTTTCTTCTTCATAGCACTACAGCCCCTCTCGGGCCTTCGCCTCCTGTAACAAGCGCCTCCAACTGTGTGGTCCATTGACCGCGTCCTCCAATTTTGAAATCCGAACAGCGATGAACTTTCGAACTTTCGTCTTCGACCGTGTAAAACGAGCGTTTCCTCTGTTTCCCCGCTCGTCTCAGCCCCTCAGTTCTCCCAACCAATACTTTTTTGTAGTATCCATTGTTCGTCCGTACGAGCCATGGCGAGCCCATTGCAGCTTCCGCAGTCACAATTCATGAGACCTCCGGCTCGTCAAAAATTTCATACAACTCTTGGTTGTATCGCATTCGCCGTTGGTCCTCGTCTAGCTTCGCTCCGATTATCCGCTGCAGGACCCGTCTTTCGCAGGCGTCCAATATTTTTGCGGATGTTTAGGTTAGGGTGCATGTTTCACACCCATAGCATAGCACAGGTCTTATTAAAGATTTGTATACTTTTATCTTTGTTTTCCTGTGTATGCAGCTGGCCTTCAAGATGGACAAAACAGAGTAAAGTATTTTATTTGTGAGCTGTATTCTTCGGCGTATTTTGTCCCTTTCATTACCGTTTCTCGTTATTTTGGCGCCCAGATACACAAATTTGGCCTCATTTTTGATATTGTATTCGCTAAGTGATATTTTGTGTATTTGAGGTATTTTTCCTCGACTGCGTCATGAGCTTTGTTTTATTTTCAATGTTTTGTAGCGCAACTATTTTCGCTTCGTTGTCGAGTTTCAGGAAAAGTTCTTTGGCAGTTGTTAACGAACGTGGCAAAATATTGATGCCATCCGTATAGGCTACCGCTTAGCTCGACTTGTATGGTAATGTACCTCGTATATCGACAGGTAGCTTTCTTATGACATATTCCACATCCAAATTCAATAACAATGAGGCCACCCTATCTCCCTGCTTTAGTCCGATATTTGTGTCAAAGGCATCGGTGAGTTGGTTATTGATGCGGACTTGGGAGATTGTCGACGTCATTGTCATTTTGGCAAAACGAACTAATTTGGCTGGTATGCCAAAGCAAAGCATTATTTGGTATAGTACGTTACGGTCAAGACTGTCGTATGCTTGCTTGAAGTCAACGAAAATTTGTTGTACGTCTATGTTGAACTCCCAGCATTTCTCAAGTATCAACTTGACTGTAAACAATTGGTTTATCCTCGATCTGCCTGCTCTAAACTCACTTTGATACTCCCCAATAATACTGTTGGCGTATAATCCGCTTTTATTTTCTAAGATCTTTGAAAATATTTTGTACGCCGTGCAAAGTAGTGATATGCCTCTAAAGGTTTCCTACTGTAGCTTGTCACCTTTTTTGTGGATAGGGAATATAATTGATTGGCTCCATTCGGCATATGTTCTTGTTGTCAAATGTATGGATGGCTTTCTAATCACCGATGCCCGGCGCTTTAATATTCTTTTGGGCCTTGATGGTTGAATAAATATCGTCCAGAGTTGCTGGGGCCAATGGAAGCTCTCCGCAGTCATCTATAGGCTGCGATGCTCTGGAACTGTGCGGAGGATTAAAGAGGCTCTTGAAATATGATGCCTATCTTTCTTTAATCCTGTTTTCATCGGCGATGGTCTTGCCGATTTCGCGTGGTCTTAGGCTGATCACCTTGTTTCATGCTTTTCACTACTTTGTATGCTTGTTTTTGCTTGCTAAACTTATATCGATGCTTATCAATTGGTCGTCATAGTATTTTCTTTTCTTAATTCTAATTATCTTATTCGCTACTCTTCTGCGATTTTCATATTGTTCTCTCTTCGTCTGGGTTTTCCTACCTAAGTTTTGTTTGTACGTCTGATTCTTTTTGTTTAACACATTCTGGCACTCATCATCGAATCAAGGCTTTAAGTATATTGTAATCGATTGTGTCGACACCAGGCGCCGTAGGCTTCCTTTGCTCGTTGAAGATCTGATGTACCTCCTCAGCTTTAAATAGATGATCGGGGTAACGGCGGTTATAGCTTTCTTGGCGATGTTGCTGTAGGGGTGTTGTTTGCTCCTAATATCCTGAAGGAAAAGTAAACTTAGCTCTTCGGCGATTTGATCAATCGGGTTTCTACTGTTTTGGTTTTTGATGTTCTTGATAAAGGTCCAGAAACGTGTAGCATTGAATTCAGCTTTTTCCCATCTTTTCTTTGTGGCCTCTCTGACCGCCATTTTCCACTCACATCTCGCTTAAACTTGATTAAAGCCACATTTTTCCTGCTGCAGACCTTCATTAGTTCTTTCGACCAATAGTACTTGTTAATGTATTTGATTTTTTTCCGTTTCGTGTTATCGTTGATGATTTGGCTTACTTCATTGATGATGTCCTCAAAATTTTCGTTGAAGGAACCAGCCGCGATATCACTTTCAATCCTATTCTTGTTTCGACAGAGCCGTCAAGTACTCGAATCCATTTTAATCGTGATCTTAATGGGGCAATGACCACTGTTGCACAGGTCGTCATTGACCTCACACCAGCTGGTTAGCTCTAAAGGTGATTTTGACACAGTTATGTCCGGTGAGGACAAAATCCATTTGCCATCGACCGTGTTTCCTTTGAAAGTCGAGATTCCGGTATCGAATATTCTGAATCTCAAATTTTTCACCCATTCAAGAAGAGTTTTTCCTTTGGAGTTTGAGAGACTATCACCCCGGTAACTGTGTCTCGCGTTCAGATCAAATCCGAGGACAATGCGTCTGGTAAGATCCTTCTGGTGTTGATATCTTCCATTCCAATTTTAAACGCTTATGCAGTGACGCTGGCCGTAGCATATATCGAGACAAGAACAAGGTTGGGTTTGAGATTGAATGTTCGCACAGCAACGGCTTCCAGATTGGTGTTTAAACTGATAAGCCTGTATTTAATATCCTTGCGTAATAGAATACCCTGGCGGCCGATGAAAATGGAGTAACAATGGTTTTGCTTTTAAAAATGTACATCTTCATTGAAGTGTTTTTTGAGTTTATTCATTGTTATTGACTGTGTATTGTAGGTTGAGTACGAAACCCTTCTGACAGTAGCGCAGTTCTGTCTACCCATTTTGTTTTTTTTGTTTTTTTTTTGTAAATAACATTTAAAATCTGACATTATTTTGTTCATTTCTGTGCCGGGTTTTTAGAGAATCTAAATAAGCTGACTAATTATTCCTCGATTGCGTTGCAGCCAACAGAACTAATAATGCTCTCATAGATAAAATTACTTACGCAATTTATTATCTTACTTTAAAAAAACAATATTTGTAACTGCTTTTCGTTGATGCCTGGTTCAACAGTCACAACTATGTTTAAATAATTTTCTGATCACAAATGTTCGGCTTTAGACCAAAATATGTGGTCGTATCCTGCAGAGTCATGATTTTTGTTAATAAATTGAAAAAATTCATGCTATCAAGCGTTTCATAATTTCCGTAAATTATTTTCATTTATAGATTGCGATAAATGACTACCTCCCTCAGCATATTTGCCTCCAATGTAGCGTTGAGTTAAAAGAGACTTATAGCTTCCAGTTGCTTTATGCAACTAGTTCTGCTAAAATGAAGAACATGTTATCTGCGAGGCATATAGCTGAATTGGTATCGGACATGCACGAAGTGAAAAATGAAACTTTTCTCACCAGGAAATCAGAAAATAGTGAGTGTTCCGTTAAAATTCTGAATTTTTAATTATCTTATCTTGACTTTAGAACATGAAACAAATGCTGGTGTCCATGAGTCTGAAGAAAAAGTGGCTGATTTTGAAGTTATTCCGGAAGACGAGGCATGTGCAAGAAACATCCAAGGATGTTGCTTGAAGGGATCCCCAGATCAATTACATTACAAAGAAAAGTCGAGTAATGAAATTCAAAAGGTGATGAAAAAAGCAATGTCAACCTCGGATGCAAAGTAAGTAAAATTGGAGTTATGTATTTCATTTTCAGCCATGCCGTTTGCTAGTTGAACAATTCAATTTTCCATTCTTCATTTTTTCTTTGCGTTTCTAAAAAAATGTAAATTAGAAAGCTTCTCGGCTATGCGGTTTAACCTAATATATCTTAATCCTTCATATATATATATATATATATATATATATATATATATATATATATATATATATATATATATATATATATATATATATATATATATATATATATATATCTAAAACAAAAGATAATCGAAAAATATTATTTATTTTATGTTCCCATGTTTAGCACTTCCAAAATATCGTTAATTTGTCTTTCCTCCATTGAAACGCTATTTGTTTTTGTTTTACAGATATATATTTTGGGAGTGAGTTGCTCCCTTCTTCAGTGTCAATTATTTTCTGAAACTCGGGGATATTTATAAGATAAACCAAGTTCTAATTGCTTAGGGTTTAATTACTATGGGATTTTATTACCTGCCTAGATGTCCTGATCTTATTTAACTTATTTTTATTGGATCTAATTACTTAGCAGAACGTATCGCAGCTGGGTGGACGGGGGGACACACGACCAAAGCGTGATACTGACCATACCACCTTGAAGAGTGCCAATACAATCGATCATGATAATGAGATACTCTAACTATCTCTAAGCGAAGGCCCGAAGGGGCTGTCGTGCTACAATATATATGTATAATTACTTAGCCCCTTATTACTTAGGGTCTAATGGATTTTTTTACTTCTATTACCTGTTTACATATCTTAGTATTACTTTAATTGTTCTTATTTCTATTATTACTGTTATTATTTATAATTTATTTTTAATTAAGGAAAATCGTAAAAAAAGGAAAACCCACAGCTATTCCACTAAATTGTAGTGTTTCGAGATGTTCACATGGTCCGTAAAGGACTGTAGCGATAGTCTGCTGCCTCAGCGACGATGTTAGTGCTCGCCGGAATTGGCCTTGTCTGAGGACGCGTGAATGCGCTTGCAGGGTGGTGCCGTGGGGCAAGTTCTTTTTCCCCAGCATAAGGGCCCACTACAAAATATTTTCGCATTCACGAATAATTCCATAAAAATATAACGATTCGACAGTGTCGAGGCCGAGGTAACCTACCGAAGGGATGAACCATAGAAATCGCGACTGACTATGCTCGATTTACGCGCGTAGGACGCGAGACGTTTTCGTCCTAACTCCGGACACTTACGACAACCAAATAAGAGTGGGGCATCCAGTTCATAAAACGCCTCAACGCATTTTTCATCAAATTGAAATTTTGCGCCTATTTTCAATAAGTTTTGCATAGGTTTTAGCATTTGCCGAAAATTAAGGCACTAAACGTCAGAAATACGAAAATAGACCAAGGCACGATTGCATTTCCGTTGGATTTGTTGGCGTTCGGTACTTCTTGGTAGCAGCAAGATGTGTATTGCTCGGCCGAATCCCATTTGCAGTGACTCTATAAACCAAAAACTCAATTTCGCTGCAGGCAACTTGACATTTCCCTTGTTTGGACCAGTTTTAAATTAGATTGGACGTCAGTTTCACCACGATAAGGATTGGTGCTAAATGCATTACAATTTTTATTAATACGAATGAGCGAAAGGAAGGATTGTCAGCTTCATTTAGCTTCTCCAATTCTTTATTGAAATTATTAGTAATAGTTTTGGCAGATGGTATGCATCTTACTTGAGCTAACCTAATATTGAATACGCGTAAAAAATCACAACCGAGAACCAATGGCAATAACATATACGCATCGAGTACAACGTATAAAAAATGCAACTTTATTCCGAAATTTAATCAAACACAAGTTTTTTTTTCATAGAAAAATAAATGTTTTCCTCCAATCTCACGATATTTGATTTTAATAGATTTATGTGTATGCTTCTTTGGCACTTCTGTACTACTGATCCATCTTTTCTCGCTGCCGGTATCGAAAAGAGAAAAACATTCCTTAACTTTGGTATACTTGCTATTATGAGAAGGAAATACAATACTTACCAAGTTCATTGCCCCGATAGTCTCAACAACAGAATCATTGATCATTTTTTGTAACTGTTCAGCTGTAACTTTGTGACGAATAGCACTCATAGCAATTTTAGCACGCTTTGGGCACTCAGCAAAACGACGTTGAATGGATTGACACTTGGAGCAAGCGTTGGGTGGTCTCTTTTCCTCAGGGCAGGCACTCTGATAATGGCCAAACCGTTGGCAGTTAAAACAGAGCATTTCCTCCGTCAGTCTTAGCAGCAGTCATCAGTTGGGAATCAGTTCTACCACCAGTCTTCACATCGTTGGTTTTGTACAAAGTAGCCTTACGTTCTCGACCGGATTTGCCACAGAACGAATTTGATCGTATCGATTAAGAAAAGCTTTCGATTCAGCAACAGTGGTCACCTTTTATAACAGAGAAACCGCCTTTGTATGATCACGCAAACATTTAATGATAGCACCCACTATTACCACTTCGCCGATGTCGGCTGAACGCGATATTCTGTAGTTCATATAGGTAGCGCTTCGATGACTCATCACTTTTAGGGGCATATCTGTTCAGTTGGTGGTACACGTCGTTCCGCGAATATTGTTTATGAAATTGGAGCCGCATTGCGTGGCATAAATAATCAAAGTTGTTGGCGGCACTCCATTGTAACCATATGCTGGCTGTACCGTTCAATTTCTGTCTCAACAAAAGCTATTTTATCTCAGTACCACATTGATGGGCATCGAGCAGCTGGTTGAAATCCGCTAGCCACTTATTGACTTCATAATTATTGTCATTGTCTGTAAAGTTTGGGATCGACTTCATAACCTCAGGAAAATTAATCTGTTGGTTTGGTTGCCGGACCGTAGTTTGTTGTGGCTGGCACAGTTGTTCAATTTCCTTCTGTAGCAGTAACAGTTCGCGTTCTTGCCGCAATCGTTCGATTCATTTTTGTAAGTTATGTACACTTTCCTCATTTCTGCTTGATGGCACAGGACTCTGAAGGCATCAGGGTTAGAATCACATTGGTTGGCATCCGGTCGACTGGCATCAAGTGCGCTGGCTTCAGGTCGATTGGCATCACATGGGTTGGCGTCAACATTTTGCACGAATTTTTCAATATCAGCATATGAAACCCATAACTGGGCAACTGGTGGGCTTGGTGCAAAATCTACATCAGCCGCACGCAACGCGGCCATCAATTGCGGTCGGTTCATTTGATCTTCCATAGCTCCACACTGTTTCCTGTATTTTGGAACTTCGATTAATGTACAAAATGGACAGCTTACCCCACACCTGAAGTTGTAAACTTAAAAGATGGTTGATTTCAAATTTATTGGTCTGACGAGGCGTCTGGCTTTACTGCTGTCAACAGACTGACACTTTTTTACAATGGCGTGGTTCACTGTCCTTCTTAGATGTTCTTAGATGGCAGCACGACTAACATTTAAAATTAGAACGTTATAGGTTAAAATATTTTATTTTCTACCCGCCTTGTTAAAAATACCCGTGGATTCACAACAAAACATTCTGCCAAGAATCTGCTGATATTTTCACAGTATCTCTTTCTATTCCCTCTTGGGAGATACGCACGCCCGTAGAAAATCTACCGTACCTGCCTCAGCCTTTTTATATAGCTGACTCATTCGAGTCTAGCTCGCTGCGGCTTGAAACAGCTTTTCTTGTTTCCTGCGCCACTGTGCGCTTTGTTACGGGTGAATTACAGTGTTACCTAAACTAGCTCGCTCCGAACACTACCATACCAATAGTTTTATGCTTTGAACGATATAATGCCGAGCCGCACTCGATTAGGTTTTTGTTTCAATAAAATGGAATTTGAATTAAAAAAATTGATTGTATCAATGCCCCCTCGCACAGGCCCGAAAGCGGATGCATGACGTCACAATGCGCACCAGGATTTTAGACCTATTGACGTGTTCTTTTAGACCAATTGAACAGCTTTTGGCAGTTCCCAAAGTGACGTCATGTACGTTAATTGCTTTCCTTTCGGGCCTGAGTAAGCAGACGTTGATTGTATCCATAATTTATAACTTTACTCGTATTGATAACCAAAACGTACGAAATATTGGTAGATAGATAGGTGTCCGTTAAGGCGTATGCCACATCAGATACAGCAGTAACCGAGCAGCAACATAAGCGTGAAGAAATTGTCGAATCATTAGTAGGGCAACATTCATATTTCTAACAACTAGCACTTCACCATACACCCAAATGCTACCACATCAACTACATCAAACGATGAGGACAACAATTTTAATTTTGGATGGATTGTTAGCCTACCGTTCAACGTGATTTACAATTTCGTTTAACAAACGTGAAACACGGTTTAACATCATTTAGATGCATACAGCGCATGAGCAAAACGGCTTGAGGAAATTTATTGATGGCACTCGATTGTCATTACGAGTATGCAGATTTCTATTAGTGTTGCAATCGCTGAGATTTGCTTCATTACAAAGCGATGTATTATAGAGAAGACAAATGGCGAGATTCTCAAAGTCAAATTTGACGAACGAAAACTTTACAGATGTACATTTGTGAATGAAATATTAATCAGAAGAAAACCATATACACTAAACTCGATTGTCGAAAAAAAACTCAACAAAAGTTTTGTATCGGAATATTCGCCCCATTCGTAGCCTAATCTGTTAGTGCAGTCGACAAAACTTCGCGACAACAATGATCAATTTTACGATGCACTGGTTCTAATGAAAACCAAAGTGCACATGCTTACGACCAAAGATTTCATCGAAATCAATAAACACTAAAAATAAACTTTTATTACTAATACTACTTGAAAATGAAGTGATGGCATACTCTCGCCATATCTTTCGCAAGTGGATCATTGTTTTGAGATCCGGCATACATTTTGACCCCGCGTTAATGTTTTCCTTTATCCGAGTGAATGCTCATACTGAACTTCACAAAAAATTTTTTTTTATTTATATATACTATATATATATATATAATATATATATTGTCGCGTGTTTTCGGTTCGCGGCCAATAATTTTAATGTTCCGGGAAAGTGAAAACGCAATGTCTTTTAATTTAAGTTAAAAGAATTTATTTAATTACAAAAATGCACAATAAACAATTTAACAATTTAACACTTTCACTAATTTTAATTTTCACTATGAAAAAAATCTAACACTTGTCCATAAATTTCTTATCGCAATTGTCTTCTAAATCACTTCGCACTCAAACAATCAATCGTCTTAACTTCGCGTTCCACTATGTCGCAGTTTTCTATCGCGGTTGTAATGAATGAATCCCCCCGTTCATTCAGCTCGCCTTTATATAGGGTCTCTACCTATTCACCCATTTCTCGTACATTATCGAATGTTCTACCGAGAGGTACCTGGTAGATTCGAGCAAATTAATGAATGGAGTGACGTCACTTGCAGATGTTGATCATGCTTGTTGGGTTCTCGTGGGTTCGAGTAAATTCATTTGTTGACGTTGATTATGAAAACAATTGCGACAGCAGCTCGCAGAATTATTTGTACATGTAATTATTTGTACATGTAACAATATATATATATATATATAGTCATGACTCATACATTGTTTACGTCATAAAAAAAAGGGGTGCACTTGTCCATAAGAGTTCTCAGCAATGGAGAGTCCGAAACACAAAATTCAAAAAGATTCTTAATTTGTATAATAGCGGCTATGATTGGTACTACTAGAATCATGAAGTTTTATGCAAAATCAGCAAAATGGCGACTGTTTGAAATTTTTTTTCGTAAAAACCTGTTTTCTTACCGATTTTTTGTTGAAAAAAAATAGAAAAAATCAATATTTAGACACGATTCTAGTACTGACCATAGCTGTATGTTTAACGAATATGTGGTGAAAATTTCAGGAGGATCGGTTCATTAGTTTCATTGCAAATGCGTGTAACCAATTTGTTGCACTGAGGCGGTACGTTCGATTGCGAAGTCTTGTGTGTATATGTTTGATACTTAATACGAGTATGGATACACACCCACTTCTGCTAATCCATGATACGACACCGCGCCCACAGATGCTTTGATTACAATTCGCAGCTTTTCGTATATGTATGTTGTCATTCACATTATACAGAAAGGAACGACCGAACACGAACCTCGCAATATTTACATCGCGGCTCCCGTAACATTGCCTCCCCGCTGAAAAGAAAAGTTCACGACTGGCTGAGCCCTGTCGTGAAAGATGCTCATTCTTGCTTCATTGTTTTAATTGGTAAACTTGGAATGTTGATTTACAAATAACTAATTTAAACGATTTTAATCGAATTTTTTTTTCTCTGCTTATAAAAGTCATTTTATGCTTCTTTCAATATTCATTTCTGATTACAATATTTGTTTTTTCTTATTGAAACATAATGACGCAGTTGTTTCATAATCTTTGTTTTGAGTTGCTTTGCTTTGAAAATTCTAAATAATTGTTCACTAAGGCTTATTAGGCATTTTCATTTGATTAATTTTAACATTACTACTTCAAACGATTTGAATCGAATTTACTTTTTCTTTGTTTATTGTTTCATGAAAAGTTATAATATGCACCTTTCAATATTCATTTCTGATTACAATATTTGTTTCTGATTGAAATATAAGACGAAGTTTTTCATTATCTTTGAGTTGCCTTGCTTTGAATTTTTTAACTAATTGTTTTCTTACCCTTATTAGGTATTTTCATTTGTTTTGTTTTGCTCCATTTACATACTAGAAGATGAATTATAATTAATTACACATTTAAACACTGTTTCGCTTATTTGTCTTTTACAATACGAGTATATATATTTTTTTGCTTTACTTTAATACTTCTGCATTGCTGTAATTTATGTAACATATAATTTCTCTTTTGTTTTCTCTTTATTTCTTTGCTTTGCTTTACTTATATATTAAGATAATAATGCATATGAAGATATCCATTTTTATTTTTTCACAAATATATACACTTTGGCTTTTTACAATATGCGTTTTTTTTTCTTTACTTGAATCAGCTTATTGCATTATACTTTCGCATTGCTATTATGATTAACATATAATAATAAGTTTTTTTTTTCTTCTCGTTTGTTTTTATTTACTTGTTTTGCTTTACTTATACATAAAAAAGCACATGAAGATATAATCAATTTTTGTTTTACGATGAACTAATTTCACAAATACATACAGTTTCGCTTATTTATCTTTTTACAATATATTTTTTTTGTTTTGAGTTCATTGACCTTTGTTATATTATATGAAAGGCTTTGTTTTTATTTTATTGCTTGTGTCTATTTAAATTATACAAATATTTTTAAGCTATATTTCATTCTATTTCTTGTACTTTTACATTGCTTATATCTTTGCTCAAATTTCTTTCAAGATTTCATTTGTTATTGCGTTAGCTTCGTTACACTTATTTTCGTTTGTTTTTCGCTATCAGACTTTCGTTTTATTACTTTTGTTGATAGCAACAATAATGCTTTCAAAAATAAACAAAAAGAAACATTTTTTTTTTTACTTTACTCTACGAATTTTTTCCTTTTACATTTTTCGAGGCTTTTTATGATTTTCAATTTGAAAGAAAATATCCTTCATTTGTATCATTTTTCTTCATAATTAAATTTCCATCGACTACTAACTTTCTAAATAAGCTTTTGGTTATGTACTTTGCAATTAATATGTTAATAGGTTAGTAGGGAAATTTTATTAGTACGAGTATATGAAGCTTTAGACGCTCTTTTGTTTTGGGAACAACCCAATTAAATTGTACATGAGGAATGTAAGATCAATACGATCGTTTTTGTTCGGAAATTTTTAGCTTTACAAGAGAATAGCTTTTTATCGATGTGGCTTGCGAGTCGTTGTTGTTGCTTCATTGCTTAAGCTTAAATTGGTTCTATGGAGTTTGGGGTAATGAGTGTGGGACCTGAGCTTTTCTATTAATGTGGGTCGTTAATGTTGTTAGTGGGAAACAAACATTGATAATTTACATGAAGGTGCTAAATGAGCTTTGAAGATAAAACAAGGAGAATAGCTTTGTCTCTGCAATAACGAAGGAGCAAATTGTATGTCTTTTTTTTTTGTTTTCTTTTCATAGCTTTCACATGCGCCAATTGCTCGGAGGTCTATGCTATGTACATTATACATGCTAATTTGTGGTAGGTTGGTGATTGTAATGAAGATTATTTGTTTCTATTAGCTTAGCTTTATGTATTTTGTAGTGGGTAGGGCTGGCTGTGGGATTATGTAGCTTTTAAGGTATATGCCTTTAATCGTTGTTTGATTGGTTGAAATTGTCTATTTCACACTCGTGTATTCATATGAGATAGTACAAAGGGAACTTTATTTGAATTATAACGCTCTGTCTTTTAAATATGTGCTAATAGCTGCAGATTATTGATGAATCGAAGGCAACGTGTTATTTTGAAGTTTTTTTTTATTAAATATAGAAACGTTGGGTATATTATAATGAATGTTATTGAGGAAATCAAATTAGAAGGAAAAATCTTAAGCTTGAAAGTTATGATATCAACTTTGAATGATTTCAGCAAACTGTTATGTTAAAAATATCTTGCGAGAAGGAGGATTCGAAAAGGTGGTCGAAACAAAACTATCACTATATGTTGGGCATGGGAGCATATAGTTTCAGCCTTCATTTAAGACCCTTTATGTTCCGTTGAATTTCTCCCTAGTGAGTATATGTTCGGTTTAGCGTAACGCTGTCCCAGACTTTGCTGGAAGACAGAACAGTGCCTTGCGAGGTCACTTCATTAGCCGTTCGTTAAAAGTGTTGATCTCGATCTCGAGGATACGTGTAATGTAGAAGGGTGGGAAATGGGTGGGTTTTTTAAAATTTTTTTGTGTTATCCACAGGGGTTTCAATTGTGAGTTATTTAGTAGTTAGCAGTTAAAATGTATTTATTGAGCGAAGAAACGTAGTGACTAGTGGAAGCGTGTCTGCAAACCATTTTAGTTCAACAGCACCGAGGCTCCGATTGGTTGGTATATCGACTTAATATTAAATGTAGCGTGTCTGCCGACAGTTGAAGTCAGGCAGCTCAGAGGCTTTTATTTATTTCTATAGTGTCTTACAACAAAAAATAGCGTGTCCGCTGACAACTAGGGTCCATGGCTCAGAGGCTATTGCCGGTTGCCTTACCGACTTGTAACTAAAAATAGTGTGTCCACCGACAGCTTCGGTCGACGGCCCAGAGGCTATTGTCGGTTTCCTTACCGACTTGTAACTAAACATAGCGTGTCCACCGACAGCTTCGGTCGATGACTCAGAGGCTATTGTAATCTTGTAACATAGACATCAGAATAGCGTGTCTGCTGATGGTTTCCGATCAACAGCTCAGAGGTTGTCTTTTCTTTTACTTAGACTAAAGGCTGAGTGGCTGCCGACAGTTTTGTTTTGAAGGGACCACATTTGTGGCTGTCGACAGTGGGTTTTTGGGGGATCACTTAACTTATCGGGTTTTCCTATTTATAAAAGCTTGCCGGGATTTATCGGCTTTATTGCCACTAGTTTCCTTTTTATTACTGCTAATACTATGAAATTGCAATTGAGTGCTGAATTCATATTTTGTCATTCGCGGGGAAAAAACGGGAATTGAAAGACATAATAGGTTTAACGGTAAATTTGTTTGTATTGAGTTGGCCTATATTGAATTGGGTTATAATAATTAAAAGTCGTTTGTTTCACAGTTCCTCCACTTGGATCATTTCAGCGAAACTTGAAATTATTTTAAGTTTCTTGTTTAGCATTCGTATTGAAATAGTTTCTCTTGTATGTAAATTTTTAAATTCATTACACGCGGGTTGTTTATTTCGTTTGTACTTGAATTTAATTGCATTAAAAATTACTGTCCACATGTCTACTCATTAATTTATTTAATGAAATGCATATTTTTCTATGGATTCAATACATGAAACATAAGAGTGTAGCGACTTAAGGTTGTACCGATCACTTGATTTCATTAAACGTTCTCGGGAAATTATTTGAATGCTAGATCAATTTAAAGATAAGACCGGAATATTCATCTGGATGCGCGGTATTGTTATTATTTTTGTTTCGGTTGTTTGAGCGATAAAAGATGTTATGTTGACATAACAATGGACAAGCGTTTGTTTGCTCGTTATTTATGTTTTCATTTTGCTTGCTTGTAGTTAATGTTGACTTGTACTGTTTGTTGTTTTGATAAGTTGTACGTTAAATTATGTTTGAATTGTTGAGAAGTTTATCTAGATGATTTAGAATAGACAAGATTCGATTTTGGAATATGATCGAATTTCTCTGCATAAATTATTGGATATGAATATTATATTTTTGTTATTCAGATGATCAATGTGATTGACATTTTTAAATTTGAGAATACTAATCTAGTTTTACTGACAGTGTAAGTAGCAATGGTATCGTACAGGAATTGAGTGGTTTCGGATATCGGCTGGGAGTAAAGATTTACATCCCATTTAATCTTGCTACACAATGCGCTACATTGTGGTGTTTGCAAAACCGATATCCTACCGACTGCGCCAATTTGTTGTACAATACCAGTACACCCTATATATACTGGCATGCGCTGGGAGCTTTATATGATGTGTATCCTATATACACATCAAGGCTCCCGGGGAGAGAGAGATATTCCTGTATACCACTTACCTGCTACTTTATATTTGCAAACTAGATCAGTAAAAGGGTGTTTGTTTGTTTCATGATTTAATTTTATTTTATTCTTTGCTTGATTATATAATTACACGTTCAGTTGACTATATTAATATTAATAACATATTTTGCTATTGATTCTTTCAGTAATTAATTTATTACAAAGACGTATAAAGTGCGCGCATTAATGGAGCTTGTAAAATTTTCGCGGTTTATATTTACTTTAATTATATTTTTTAGTTATTCAGAGGGAAAAGGAAATTCGAAGAAACCAATCAATTTATTTAAGCTTTACCTGTTGCTCGGGCTGACGCCTTGAGCACGCAGTTATATTAACGAATCAATTGATTAATAATCCAAATGCTAGTCCCGGGCACAAAGCCTTGGGACGCTAATACTCGGGCTAACGCCTTGAGTATGCAGTCAGATTAATAAATCAATAATTATCAGTTCAACTGCAGGCCCCGGGTATAACTGCCTTGAGGCGCTTATACTCGGGCGGATACCTTGAGTATGCAGTTGAACGTATTCTAAATTCGCTTACCCCGGGCTAAGTGCCTTGGGAAAGAGTAAGCTCGGGCGCACGCCTTGAGCCAGCGAATGGAGAAATACTTCTCGATTTTCTTGCTTCTATAATTTTCTTTTATTCTTTAATTATGCTGACTTATTGCTTACCAACTAACATAATGAAGACAATTTACCATTTAAAAGATCAAAGTTCAACTTTGATATTTTTATTCAATGCCATCTCTCTGTGGCTGGTGCAACCACAAAGCTAAAGCTTTCGCTCGATTTGTTTCATTGCAAATGCGTGTAACCAATTTGTTGCACTGAGGCGGTACGTTCGATACTTAATACGAGTATGGATACACACCCACTTCTGCTAATCCATTATACGACGCCGCGCCCACAGATGCTTTGATTGCAATTCGCAGATTTTCGTATATGTATGTTGTCATTAACATTACACAGAGAGGAACGACGGAACACGAACCTCGCAATATTTGGACTGCGGCTCCCGTAACACGAGTAAGGAGGAACGTGAACCGGAAGCTAAGATAGCTATCGTGAAGTGATAGGAGTGGCATCGTCGACGGCAGCAGTCAGACAAAGGCCATCTTTTTAGCTAAGTATGTCGCACTCTCGATACTTCCTTTTTTTGTTGCAACATTTTTAAAAACATCTCATAATTTGTATCCATATATTTTCATATTAAAGATCAAGTACGTAGTGAAGAATTTAAGAGTGTAACAAAAAATAGATTTTTTTTGATTAAATTGATTTAAATAATCTTTTTCTTTCAATGTGTAAAGGCTGCAGCTCAGGAGTTAATTACCGGGTAACGAAATAGTGATTTGAAATGGTAGTGAAATGGTAGTGTTCGGGAATGAGCTTCAGAGATACCCTCCCATAGGTTGTTACATTGTCGAAAGACACAATTAGTAGGGTTTCCGTGTGTACCTTGAGTGGTCGCTTCAGGTTGTAACATTGTCGGGCGAAGTGGAAGCGTATAGTGCCCGCAGAGTAAATTATTATTAGGGGTTTCAGTGGGTACTTCTAGTGTTCGTTTCCTCGACCCGGGTAAATTGAAACCGTCAAGACGAATTGTCGTTGGCGGCTTATTGGGGCCTTGAACTTAACCGGGTCTGAAAGCCCCGCCGGAGTTTTCTTCGTTTAGGGAGTAACAGCTTCCTCGCAAAATGCAATATGATCTTGATCGATATGGTAACTGCAGTCTGAATCACAGCGGTTGTCGTAGTATCTCGCTGGCCGTCTGCTTTGTCGTTTGAGTTATTTTGAATTGGAGGTTTGTTTGTTACGAATTTGTAAACGGGAGCAGGGCCATGAACTTAATTACGCGAGCTTTGAACGTTCTTCTTAGAACTTCCATATTTTATTCGGACAAAAACGCCATGACACTTCGCCTGGAGCCGTTTGTGTCCGGTTTCACACCGGCATTAACGCATATAAAGCAGCTATGTCCCGATGCCATAACCGCTAGCTGATGATATCAGACACTATCATTAATTGTGCTTTAAACCGTATATCAAGCTTTATTATGCTAAAAACCCCGTCCTGTCATTAACAAAATGATATATCATTAGTTATAATCTAAAACCCATTATGATGCACCACAAGGATGCGGCCAACGTTACACCCCTGTGGTGGAATGTTGCATGGAGACAACCGACTCAATCCCAAGAACTATTCGAATACTAAGTGTCAAGGATGCGTGCGTAAGCCTAGCTAGCTTGATTTGGATATTGAAGTTCGCTAAGTCATCCGTTTTTCCAAATAATGTTCTCCATGGACCTGATAAAACTTCCAATTTACAACAAATTTTATTGAATCACATGAAGGATTTATAAAAACAATACGAGAACGTGTGATCAGACGAGCATCTAACAAATTACACAATTTAAATGTATTTTCTATTCTTCATTTTAGACATATGTAAATTTATGTTAAGAAAAGACTAGTTTTTCCTTTATACCTGTACATTAGATTTACAATATTATTTTTATTTCGAATAGCTGTTTTTCGGCCACTATTTGTGGTGTTCTTCAGTACTGAAGAGCACGTTGAAAGTTTTCTAGAGTCCCGAACCGCGTCCCCTTAAGATGTCTCTTGATCTTGGGGAACGAAAGAAGTCCGCTGGTGCCATATCCGGGCTGTAAGGAGACTGTGGCAACGTTGCCCTCGACTGTTTGGCCAACTGCTCGGGACGAGCAGGCAGGTGTGCGACAGAGCATTGTTGTTATGGAGGGTTCACGAATCGGCAATCTCCGGACGGACTCGGCGAACCCGGGCGGTTAGTCGACGGAGCACCTCTCTGTAGTACTGGCCGTTTACAGTTTGGCCGGGTGGCACAAACTCTTTGTGAACAATGCCTTTCACGTCAAAGAAAGCAATGAGCATCGACTTCACCTTCGATTTGCTCATGCGCGCTTTTTTCGGTCGTGGTGACGCCGGTGTGTGCCACTCCGAACAGTTGAGAGCAACGTTGCCACAGCCTCCTTACAGCCCGGATATGGCACCAGCGGACTTCTTTCTGTTCCCCAAGATCAAGAGACGCCTTAATGGGACGCGGTTCGGGACTCTGGAAAACGTTCAACGTGCTACGACGAGGGCTCTAGACAGCATCGAGGTTGCCGACTTCCAGGGAGCGTTCGGGGATTGGAAAATCCGGTATCAGCGTGTTATCGACTCCAATGGGGACCACTTTGAAGATTTCTAAAGAAAAATTGTACACATTTTGCCAATAAAAAAATTTCCTGAGGTCAGTCCGGTTACTTATTATACAGCCCCTGTACATTAGATTTACAATATTATTTTTATTTTGAATTGCTGTTTTTCGGCCACTATTTGTGACCACAAATAGTGGTCGAAAATAGCTATTCTACGAAATAAAAATAATAAATCTACTCTACAAAGGAAAAACCAGTTTTTTCTTAACATTATTGTTAAACATTAGAAAATAACTGACTCTCTACATACTTGAATATTAAAAGTTGTTGAAAGTAGAATGACAAAGGATTTATTCGAATCATTTTAAGTTCAAGTAACTTGAATTGATTCCTCTTTTATATAAAAATTTTTTGGCCCAAACATTCACATTTAAAAAAGATTAATTTTATTTTAATATTTAAATTGAATTTCAACTTTCAAATGCTGAAATGTTTCATGTTTATTTTAAATTTGTTTTCAGCACTAATACAAGTGAGGAATTTGCTGAAGCATGCAACCTAAAGATCAATCTGACGTGCCAAAAACAAACTTCGCTTCAACGATCACATGAATGCCGAATTAAAAGTCGGTTTCTTAAACTAACTGATTCAAAGAGTAATGAAGCAGCTAACTCTGGCTCTGAAATTTACATTCCTGAAGGAAGTCACGTAATGGGCGATGAAGCGCCTTCTTTTAAATTGCAAGAAGTATCCCAAAACGGATCATTAAGTGAGAATCATAGTGAAATTAAGATTAAGGAAGCTTCGTATTCTGATTCTCAATCAGATAAATGTGATCAGTGCGATAAATCATTTTCTACATTACGAAGTTTAAAAAGGCATTTGGCCTTGCACGAGAATCCTGAACTCTATATGTGCGATGAATGTGGAAAATTCTTTACATCATCAATTGCCGTGAGCAAACATAAAGTATTGCATTCTGGTCTAACTAAATGTAATGAGTGTGGGAAATCGTTTTCGACGCTAAAATTTTTTAAAGAGCATGTAGCCTTTCACTCGAATCCTGATCGCAATGCGTGCAATGTATGTGGAAAATCCTTTACGACAGTATCCAGTATGCGTGAACATAAAAAAATACATTCTGATTTACTTAAATGTGAGAAATGTGGTAAATCATTCACCAGATCTCGCAATTTAAAAATCCATCGAGCCTTGCATTTGAATCCCGAACGCTATAAGTGTGATGTATGTGGAAAGGCATTCACTCATCCAGAAACGCTTAAGGTACATATAGCGTCCGATGTATGTGGAAAATCTTTTACGACAGCATCAAATATGCAGGAACATAAAAAAATACCATCTGGTTTACTGAAATGTGAAAAATGTGGTAAATCGTTCACCTGATCTCGAAACTTAAAAATCCATAGTGCTTTGCATTTGAATCCCGAACGCTATAAGTGTGATGTATGTCAAAAGGCATATACTCATCCAGAAACGCTTAAGGCGCATATAGCTCGGCACTTGATTCCTGATAAATGTAGTAAATCGTTTCAGTCATCAAAATTTTTGAAGCGGCATAAAGTAAATTTGGCCTTGCACGAGAATCCTGAACCCTATAGTTGCGATGAATGTGGAAAATTCTTTGCGTCATCAATTACTTTGAGGAGACATAAAGTATTACATTCTGGTCTAACTAAATGTAATGAGTGTGGGAAATCGTTCTCGACGTTAAAATTTTTTAAAGACCATGTGGCCTTTCACTCGAATCCTAATCGCAATTCGTGCAATGTATGTGGAAAATCCTTTACGACAGTATCCATTATGCGAGAACATAAAAAAATACATTTTGGTCTACATAAATGTGAGAAATGTGGTAAATCATTCACCAGATATCGAAACTTAAAAGTCCATCGAACCTTGCATTTGAATCCCGAACGCTATAAGTGTGATGTATGTGGAAAGGCATATACTCATCCAGAAACGCTTAAGGCACATAAAGCTCGGCACTCGATTCCTAATAAATGTAGGAAATCATTTCAGCCATCAAAATATTTAGAGCGGCGTAAAGTTCCACATTCTAATCTAAATAAATGTAGTCAATGCGATAAATCATTTTGTACATTACGAAGTTTAAAAAGGCATTCAGCCTTGCACAATTCTGACCGCAATGCGTTCGATGTATGTGGAAAATCCTTTACGACAGCATCAAATATGCAAGAACATAAAAAAATACCATCTGGTCTATTTCAATGTGAAGAATGTGGTAAATCGTTCACCAGATCTCAAAACTTAAAATTCCATCGTGCTTTGCATTTGAATCCCGAACGCTATAAGTGTGATGTATGTGGGAAAGCATTCACTCATCCAAACACGCTTAAGGCACATATAGCTCGGCACTCAAATCCTGATAATTGCGAGAAGTCGTTTCAGTAATAATGTTTGAAGCTTCGTGAAGTTTCACATTCTTATCCATATAAATGAAATCAATACAATTCTAGTTTACACTGTTTAAAAAGATATCTAGCCTTGCGCTCAACTTCTAACTACCAAATGCGCGATATATGTGGTAAATTTTTTGCGTTATCATATGATTTGAGGAAACATAAAGGTATTGCATTCTGATTTAATTTATCGTCATGATGCGGGAAATCGTTTTTGACGTAACCAAGTTTCAAATTACCAGCATGGCAATTGAAGCAGCATAAAAAACACTTCAGTGTAGTTAAGTGTGATAAATGTGGTAGATCATTTACCAGATCTCGACGCTTAGAAATGCATCGAGCTTTACATTCGAATGTTGATCACTATAAGTTCAATGTATGTGGAAAGACAATCACTCCTCCCGAAACTCTTAAGGCAAATAGAGCCTTGCGCTCGAATCCTGGCGGCAATAAATGCGATGAATGTAGAAAATCATTTCGTACTATAAAATATTTAAAACGCCATCGAGCGGTGGCATGGAATTCTGAAGTCTATGAGAGCAAAATGAAACAAATATGAGAAATGCAGTAATTTATTTACTGAATAAGAAATTTAAAATTTGATCAGACATTTCCTGCGAACCTTGAACTTCGAAAGCACAAAGTCTAAAGCGATATATACAGGGGAGTCCGTGATTTCATGAAAGGGCTTAATGAAAAATGACGGTGGTCCAAAGGGTAAAGACAAAAAACAAGAGAGATCTGTAATAATTTGAGTGTTGAGCTATAATACACATAAGAAATTGTTTCTCAATTGATTTTTTAATTGTAATATTGTTTAAATTTTTAAGCGCCTAGCGGGCCATTAAGTTTATGATTATTTTAATGTTTTTGAAACTTTCTTTATGTATTTATAAAATTCATAGTGTTTGATCAAGTAAAGTGCATTTGAATTTGAATGGTGTAGCAATAATGGATATCGGGTGATAATCATGCGGTCAACTGTATATTTGAAAGCTAAGGTGCATATCGCAAAGCGATATACATCTATTTAAATCGGTTACAGACTTCATTAAATGCAAAACAATACAAAATACTTCAAAAATAATTAAAGTTTACACAACAATGACATTTTGGATAATAAACCTTTTTAATGACTCGGCCCTACGCCACTGGCGAGTATTATTCAATTGTTGACGTTAGATGAGAATCCAGATGCCAGCAGACGTCACGACCACACACATGACCATTAGTAGGCGACTAATCATACGCAATGCGCCACCTTATGACTTCCCATCCTACGTCAATTTTGTCTGGGAGTGTCAAAGGTGCATTCGAGCAGATGGGAGATGTGCGAGTGAGAACGTCAACGGGACTCGGGAATTGAATTGTCAGCATAGCCGGCCCGAGATCCTCATCTTTTAGCAGTTTATGTTTGTTGAAGTGTAATTTAAATTCGCAAAAAATCGTGAAATCGTCCCTGGAGCTGTTGCCTTTGACGAATGCGGTAGTCCTTTTATCATGTCACGTGGTCAAAAGAAACAGAAAGGATTGACAGGAGCAGATGCTTCTAAGGTAGGAAGAATCGTCTAGAATCTTTGAATGTATGAGAAAAACAAATTTTATTTTATTTTTACGTCTTTAATTCCCAATTAGCCTTTAAGCTGTGAATATTTAGTGCTGCTGGCGGTTTTCGAACGGCTGAATCGATTTTGTGTGGTGCTTCCTCTTGCTCTTTTACCGCTACATGGCAGTGATTCGATCGATACCTAAATTCTAGCTATGATGTCACAGGCTCATGAATTACGACAATTGAAAGTAAGGGATGATGAAATGGATGCATTGGACTTCAGAAGAACTATAGCGCAAGCGGGCAGTAAAAATGTTCATGGCAAAGTAAATATTTTCATGCAAGCATATGTATCGCGGGGATTTATGAAGTCGAGATGCCATTTGACAAACAAATGAATCAACGGAGGGGATTCTGCTTCATCACGCTCGATTCAGAGTGAGTAAGTTTTACGATGAAATATCGCCACTGGCGAGTATTATTCAATTGTTGACGTTAGATGAGAATCCAGATGCCAGCAGACGTCACGACCACACACATGACCATTAGTAGGCGACTAATCATACGCAATGCGCCACCTTATGACTTCCCATCCTACGTCAATTTTGTCTGGGAGTGTCAAAGGTGCATTCGAGCAGATGGGAGATGTGCGAGTGAGAACGTCAACGGGACTCGGGAATTGAATTGTCAGCATAGCCGGCCCGAGATCCTCATCTTTTAGCAGTTTATGTTTGTTGAAGTGTAATTTAAATTCGCAAAAAATCGTGAAATCGTCCCTGGAGCTGTTGCCTTTGACGAATGCGGTAGTCCTTTTATCATGTCACGTGGTCAAAAGAAACAGAAAGGATTGACAGGAGCAGATGCTTCTAAGGTAGGAAGAATCGTCTAGAATCTTTGAATGTATGAGAAAAACAAATTTTATTTTATTTTTACGTCTTTAATTCCCAATTAGCCTTTAAGCTGTGAATATTTAGTGCTGCTGGCGGTTTTCGAACGGCTGAATCGATTTTGTGTGGTGCTTCCTCTTGCTCTTTTACCGCTACATGGCAGTGATTCGATCGATACCTAAATTCTAGCTATGATGTCACAGGCTCATGAATTACGACAATTGAAAGTAAGGGATGATGAAATGGATGCATTGGACTTCAGAAGAACTATAGCGCAAGCGGGCAGTAAAAATGTTCATGGCAAAGTAAATATTTTCATGCAAGCATATGTATCGCGGGGATTTATGAAGTCGAGATGCCATTTGACAAACAAATGAATCAACGGAGGGGATTCTGCTTCATCACGCTCGATTCAGAGTGAGTAAGTTTTACGATGAAATATCGGCAGTACCCACATCATAAAATTAGTGGTATAAGTCCCTTAGCAAAATACGGTTTCTATACAGTATGTATATAAGTTTAAGCTCTGCCAGAAACACATAAAAAAAAACTCTGTACTTTCGGTACCGAGAGCAACTTCTATATTCTTTTGTCGCTACCACAATGTATTCTTTTCGAACTCCTTAAGAGCCATGCGCATTCCAGCAAAGTCTATTTTCATTTCAATGTGTAAATGCCACTAAAGTTTTTATCGCAAAGTGCGTAGAAATTACATTAGAACCGAATAATAGTCCGGCACGAGTTATTGCGAGAGGGAATAAGAACCACGAGAAAGTTGCATAATGCAAATTTGCGGTCATTAATTTGAGACTTTTGCGGTGAAGGGATGGGTGTCGTGTTCCATGATACAACAAAACTCGACGTGGCCAAACGGAATAAATGTTCATTTCATCAAAGAAGACGGCAAGGAAACTTATATGACTGTCACTGAATTTCCACCCGCTTTAGAGAAGAAAAAGGAAATTGCAGTCATATTTTAAGCGCTTTATGACTGAACAATTAGTCAAAGCCGGAGCTGGTGCCGTTATAGCTGAAGGTGATTCAATTTCTCGATTGCCACATTTGCATACTTGGGTTCGTACAATGTGTGCAATATTCATGCACTTGACAAATGGAGAACGTGTTGTCTGACGGACCGGAAGCTTAATATTTCCCCTGCTATTAAGAAACAGACTATATGTGCAACGAAGGATGCCGATTGTGTCTCTAATTTAATTTTGACAGTTGTCGGTGAAACGTTTGTTAAAATTCGCTGAACAGATTAATCTTATATATATTACATATGACCATTAAATTTACCCTAAAATAAATTCGCTATAAAATAAAATTTTATTTAACATTACGTTCTACTCAACACTTTAGGGCATTTCATATTGATAAAATATATACAAATGAAGAAATAAGTACTGTAAATAATTAAAACCCATTGTAATATGAATTGCTAAAGATAACAACGACTCCAGCATGCCCTTCTCTTCCAGCAGGAATGGTAGCGAACGGTAAGTATGCCGTGATGAGGGTAGGGTTGTAGAAATCCGCGGATGGCCGGTTTCGCGTCGCGTGCGGTACGCGGTACCATGTTTTGATTTGAATTTTTTTCTTAGAGTCGTTTATTTTGCAGTCGAACTAGAGTAGAAAATTTTTCGGTGCCGCGTCGGTGAAATTCGGGAACGTTAAATTAAATCTAGTTTTTGTTGTTGTCTGGAAGGTTGGAATAAAGTAGAGATAGGTTTCATTTCCGTATGGTTGTTTTTTCGACGCGTTTAAAACGGGCATGTGAACCGGTGGCTGAGTTGTTGTATTTCGGACTTGCGACCGAACTCCTTTCCGAACTAGTTAGCTGGCCAGCAGCCACCTCGGAGTAGACTAAGTTGTCCGGACTTGTTGACCTGTAGGGTACAGTCCGTTTTCACGTCCAAAGAATGCACGTAAAGAACCGATGAGAGGTCGATTCCGATTTCGTTCGAGCGTTTTGAACAGAAAATCATTACACCTTTTACTATTTTTATTGAACATATTAACTGTCAAAATAAAATACGAGTACTTGTGTAGTGTATAGAGAGAATTAAACATAGCTTAAAAAACAAAATTAATAATAAGAATTGTAAGGCCTAGTTTTCGACTGTATCAATAAGTATTTTAAAAGTTTGTAATAAAATAAATAACATTCTGCAGCTAGACTTTTTAAAATCTCTAGATTAGGTCAGTCAATACTTGCAGGCGATTGGGGTGAGTAATTTTATTTTATTGGGACGTACGTGCACACCTATATCAACAGCAATAACAATTCACTAACGGATTTAGTATAATTCATTTTGAAAAGTCAAAGTATCTGCTTTGACTTTCCTTCTGCTTGGGAAGAACCACGCAACATGAAATAAGCGTCGACTTAAAAAAAGCACTTGTAAGATAACGCAAGAACATTTGAAAAGTAATTATTTTATTGTGGGAATTTAGCAAAAGGATAAGGGACTATTAATGCCGGCGATGATTTTGATATGAAGATTTGAATACATGAACTTATATTTTCCATGGGAGGTTGTTTTGTATATGCTGCATTATGCGATGAAAGAGCATGACAATTTTCATTTATTCTAGTTGAGGCGGAGTATTCACTATATACTTTATTATCACTCTCTATAAAAGTGTTGTCATTTATTGTTCCGGGCTCGGAGGGTCTGGGTTGGCCCTTAGATCCCTTCGCATGGTACAACGTTTTATAGATGTTCCTTCTGGTCTTCCTTTAAAAGCCAAGGAAAGCACTTAGCTCCGGCTTCGCTATAGTTATGACAGTAACAATCTATACTTCCTTTGACAAATAACCCGATTTTTTACGCTTCTGACTCCAGTCGTACAAAGGCTTCCTCCGCATCTCAAGTGTTAACGCCGGGACTCTATTGTCCCGAACTTCGATTTTATCATTTTTATTAAATACATTCACCAAAAACTCAAAAATTCGTCAAAAATCTTTTAATAAACGTTCAGCAGCTATGATACAGACCAACCAACAATTGAACAATGAGTAAACTTTTGTTTCAAAGTTTTGACAAATTAAAAAATGAATAAAAAATGGGTTGCTCGATTGATTAAAATAAAAATGTGGTATTCGAAACATAAAATATTTTCGTTTTGTGGTGAATTGAAATTGAATTTGGTGAATTGAATTAAAATGATCGATCAATTGATAAAGCAATCAAATAAATCGTATTAATTACGAATGGGCTAACTATTACAGTGCTAATTAATCTTAAATAACTATTAAAGTTAATTACAGCGTTAATGTAGCCGGATCAGGCCATGATGGGCGCTCAGGGGTGTCAGGAACTCAACATCAAGTATATCTAGACATAATGCTAACTTCGCCGGCATACAGTCCTCGTTTTGTGCACGTGGTACCTGCTGGCGTTTTCCAGACCAAATGTTGGATAGCATTGTGGGAAGCCTATCTCCCTGTTGTATATTTATACACGTATGTTTAAATATTGCGTTATATACAATATATAGCGTATTTTATACTATCTACTTATAGCATGCTACCATCTATATATCATGCTATTTCGCTTATCATGGCTCGCTCTCTCTTCAAACGCATCAGGATGAATGAGGAATTAATTAAACTATTTGAAGAGAATAAAAAAAAATTAAAGAAGATAGTAAAAATTTAGTAGTGAATAATAGTGAACTGATAAACAGAAATGAACAATTAAGAAATAGTGATGGTGTGAATAAGAAAAAAAGAAAAACCAAGAAAGCAGTAATAAAAATGAAGGTGAAACTACGTTGGAAGGCGACTGCGAAGAAGCAAGCACCTTGAGATTCAATCTAGTCTACGATGAAGGCAGCACGACAAGATTCAATTTAATCTACAATGAAGGATGACAAGCTGAGAGAAATGAAACTCAACCAAATGATGGAAGAAAGTGTAATTCTGATAATCTTCATGGACAACATGATTGAAACTGGACAGAAGGCAGAAGCACGAAAAGCATCAAGCGAGAATCAATTCATCAACAACAGTAGAGCAATTAGACTAACAGTATGAACGCAAAAAAAGTAAGTGAAAAAAGAATAACCCCTAGAATAGTTTATAAAGTTTGTGTAAAAGCTTTCAGAGGGGAAATAATTGAAAGAAACATACATCCCGACTCATGTTATATCCAGCAAGGATTTAATAAAAGTAGATATGTTGTGTACACTAAATAACTAGCGACCAGGAATGTCATTGCAATTTTAAAAATGATGTCAGTAATTTCACCTACACTTTAAAATCTGATAAAACTATGAATTTACTTTTAAAAAATATTTGTGAGGCTAGACCGAAATTACAAATTTAAATCTGTCTATTCATGTTTTTTTCTTATTTTTACTTTTTACCAAACTTTAATATGAGCTTTGCACCTTTAAAAATTTTAAAAACAATAATAATTACGATAAAGCAATCAATTTACAAACTATATAATGAGGCTATCATTCAAAAAAAAAAAGAAAAAAGGAATACTTGATTTGTATTTAAATATTAATTTTCAACATAAAACTAAAACTTAATCAAAACGATGCTAACTTAAATAATATATTCAGGCATTGATTACAATCGAGCTTACTTGAAAATCAAAGGAAAAATAAATTATTTGAAAATTACATGCAAAAGCGTTATAAAATTCTAGAAAAAAAAACTTCAAATTATTTACCCTACATCCTCGCCGGGCGGCCGCTGACGATGTGGGTGAATTTCTCAAACTAATTGAAATGGGGAGCAAAATTCCAAATCACACTTTTGCACTGTATATAAGTCAATTCCCTTAATCATATATGATGTCGAGACAAGCTGCAGGGGGTCAATCAACTCAACAAGTTGTTCAGTTATAGCTACTTTTCGAATAAAGTTCCTATCAAACGCATAAATATCGCTCAATTAATTAATGTTTTTTTTCTCATCCTTATATTCCACTATCTGGAAACATCATCCCATCTACTTTTAGCCAATTATTTCTGGCGAACAACGTCGTCTCCAACATTGATTCGAACAATAGACAGTATCCCATTCATTCGGATAACCTCTCAACCCCAACCGACATTTCCACGTCCTCGACTTCTCCTTTGATAACAGTTATCAAGTCTGTTAATTTATTGTCGATAACAATCTGCCGTGCATAATCCACTATGTTCGAGCAACTCTAAGATTTATCTTGTCGCATGGAAAACAGAGACAAATCACAAAAATCGGTACCACTAGCGCCGTCACCCACCAGCGATATCGAAAGAGGTGGTTTGCCGTGAAAGTAGTTGCCAACCAGATGATGTTTCTAACGGATGCACAATCTCCAGACTTCAAATTTTCTTTCCGAACAATTTCGTATAAATTGCAACTTTGTTCTACTTATGCACTATTCTACACAATTTCCATCATTTCCATCTTAAGATATTTATATTCACGGCACTTTTTGTGCGTCGTTGCCCGACAAATACTATTTTTCTTCATTCGTCGAAAATAAGCTTCGACATGTGAACTTCACCATCTCTGTCGGGAACAACATACGACCGTCAAAATGTTCAAACACATTTCACGTCGCCGAATGCACGCCAGACCACTTCAACACTGCTTTTTCAATCTATTTCCCGGGATTTTCCCAATATTTCACGAATAAATCAGTGAAAGAATGACGACGAATGACGAACTGACGCGCGCTTCTCTCTTCCACAGCAATACCAAACTGTCGCCGTAATGTTAGAATTCTGTAGTTGACGGTAGCAAGCAAACGTATCACACACACATCCAATCGACCACATGCGATTTCACCACGCACTAATCAATGTAATTGTAACGTACTACCTTTTGCGACAAAACGCCGTCGGACCCGCGCTCCTACAATTGATATATTTGTGCTACCAGTGCTTATTTTCAGTTAATCACCATATGATAACGTTCAGTAAAGTTTATTGCCTCAATAATATTCATAATCGAGTTACTTCGTCCTGGAAAAGAATTTCTGGCATTTCATGGCAACCTCAATTTGCCGTTGACGTGTATGTGTGAGTAAGCACATTCAGCGTATTGTTCAACAATTGCTATAGGAAAACTTCATAGAGAACCATCGCATGCATGCATTAGTGTGCGTCAAATGCCAAAAACGGGGGCTCCTACTCTATCCACTGGAATGAAATGATCTTGATTCTTCATACTCCTTTTTACTGAATATTTCTAGATGAATTATGAATTTATAGTAATTATCCTTGAACCAATTTACCTAACCAGCGAATTGCTCCACAGATAGAGTGGCGAGGACTTGTAAGACCACGACGCCATTATTGCTACAGTCTAGCGAAAAATTATCTTCGCGACTTTAAGATTCTTAGTATCAATGAAATGACTTTTCAGAATACTTTGAACAGAATGTACTTTATTTAAATTCACAAAATCTATTTATACTACAATTTAACAATCGTCAACAAAAAAAAAGAACTTAATTAAATTTAAATATACATTTCTCACCTTCACTTATTCCGCTCTACAAAATATCCAGCGATGTCACATGGTTTATTTATGACCCAATAAATTCTACATTCTACTCTACTCGGACCTACTACACTTAAATTACGCTTGACCAATTCTTATTTACAAACATTAAATGCATTGACCATACACATACGTGATGCACCTAAATTACCGGAATTATGAATCTGCATATGAAAACGTAAGTGTGCCTGATAATTTATTGTTTTCATTGATGAGTACTTTGTACGCATGTATACATATGAAGTCATGTAGATACTTATCGTTTAGGGTTTGGCCACATTGCGATTTTTCTGTCGTAACCAGCGATTTTCAGACGCAAATACGAACACACTGCGACAAGATTTGCAAAGGAACTTCAGGCGTGCGCAGAACTATTATGCTCATTTGAAGGTATGTCTTTGCCAGGAACACATGCGCTAACTCATTTGTGCGCTATGCAAGAAACTTCCGTGCACGTCAGCGTCAAATGTCCAAATGATGTGCGCCTGCGCGAGTATCACAAAAACTACCTACTAAACTGGTTTTAGCAAAACCGCAAATTCCTGCGATTGCCGACGTGGACAAAATTGTCGAAAATCGCAGTGTGCGGGCTTCCATTTAACCATGTGTAACTTGCGACAGAAGTGCGACTATATAGTCGTAGTCTGATGCATCCCTTAAGAATGATAAGATTCTACATGTGAATGCAAAGAATGTTTGTATGTACAATAGGTTTGTAGCAAGCATTTCATATGAAGGAAATGCATTGTATTATTAAAACAAAGGTGAGCAATGATAAATTGGAAAAGGTGAGTAAGGTAAAAAGATAATATGAAATTGTAATATAGATATTATAGGTAAGTATGGGAAGTTGTAATATAGGTATTACACTTGCCAGGTGAAAGTAACCCGCGAAAAATCGTCCAGTGTGCACTTAGTCCACAAATTTGCTTAGAAACTTCACGTTCAAGTTGGTCTGATAGCTTTTGGAATCGATTTTCACCGTGAAAATTATGTTTTTGGTAACTTAGCGGACACAAAACACGACAAATCGTGCGACCTATGGCGAGTCAAAATTACGCTCTGCGTTGCTCAATCGCGTACTCCTCGAATTCATGTATTCGTCTAGAACCCCGCGGCGTCCGCGCTGGTACGCAATCTCGAGTAGACTCTGATCCGTTTCTTAACAACTGGCAAGGCAACGAATTCCTTGCTACACCAATCGACAGAATAACAACACAAAGGAACGAGTTCGCTAGATTCGAAGTTTCCAACGCGCAATTGAATGGGATAACCGCGCAGCGATCACGTTGTGACGATTCGATGTTGGCTTTCAATATACACTTCCTAGCCAAACAACGTTGAAAATAACAATTGCCCTCACTGTACGCACGAGAGCTTCGGAGTCTCGTCTTCTTGCTACAACTCAAAACGCGTAAATTCCCCGGTGCGGTTCTGCGCTCGTAGCGGAAAAATCGTTTGGGCCTCCAGACGTGTTTGCCGTGACGATTTATAACAAACTCCACGATCCGTCCCAATCTCCGCATGATTTTCTCAGCCGCGCCTGTAAATCTAAAATCGTTGCTAGCTCAGCTGAATAAGATTGCATTAGCTAATGCAATACATGGATGTGATGCACTAAATCAGTGTTCCCATGTCCGAATTTCAATTTGCAGATTAATAATTGATTGAAAAATTAAATCATTATAAAAGGATAAATATTATAACGAATATCAATACAACGAAAAAATGTACGTGCAATGAAATAAAAAGGAAACAATATAAATTTATGCTTATAATAAAAAATTAAAATTCTGTAATTTACCAAAAATTTAAATTTTAGTAACTAAATTTTTCAAATCTGCAGTTGAAATTTCGGAACAGTATTTTGCGGTTTTCGGACAATTGGCTTGTGTGACTGCTCGATTACTGCTAAGTAACAGTGGAAAGATTGGTAACCCTGAGCATATCCAATATTATAATTTTCAGAGGGTTGGTCATGTGGCACTAAACTGTGCAATGCAAATGCCGTGTGTAAAATGCCTCACTGTTCATGAAAGAGGTTCATGTCCAGTGACAGAGTAGGATGCAACATCGTGTATGCTTTGTAAGGAAACAGAACGCACTGCTAGTTTTACAGGTTGCCCAAGATGGCAGGAGATAATTTGGGGGAACGAAGAGAGTCATAAAGCTAGTTCTGTACCGCAAAAGCAGTACATATCATTGAAATCTTCAAATGAAGATAAGTGTCCAACATTACCAAGAAAACCGACTAATAGAAGTCTGCTAGAGTAACATATTCACATCAACCATAACAGAACACAT
Organism: Odontomyia ornata; assembly: GCA_963969285.1. Taxonomy (NCBI): domain Eukaryota; kingdom Metazoa; phylum Arthropoda; class Insecta; order Diptera; family Stratiomyidae; genus Odontomyia; species Odontomyia ornata. The sequence continues at coordinate 410,321,557 of OZ017739.1, forward strand.
TCAACGGGTTTCTGGACAAAGCATCAAAGAGTGTTTTGGAATTAACGTTGATGGTTTTCTGGGAAAAGCTAAGAACTTTGCTCAACTATATGGCACATTAACAGATATCTTTGAAAAGAGACAAGCGTTATTTGAATTCACGATCGGATTGAAAATAAATGACTTCTAAAATAAAAATTTTCACAATTAATGTAAGATCACTAGTACCTCATAGACTTGAACTTTGAAACGTTCTTAAGATTTCATAAGCCAGATGCTGTTTTGTTATAGGAAACAAAATTAAAAAATGGCATAAAGTATCCTTCAGAGATTATGACTTTATGCAAGGAGAAGGTAACATAATTGGGAACTGCAATAGCCATTAAATCAATACAAAAAAAATCTGTATCCTTGAATATGATATTGGATATAACAATTATTGAAATAAAAGTTGGAGAAGGATGGCTAGCTATTGCAACTGTAGACACAACGGCAAGAGAGCTCAGAAGATAGATAAACAATAATATACTTTGCAACAGCGGAGTGGATATAGGATATAGGATAGGAGGGAACTTCAATGCTAAGCATACAGCTTGGAACAATTATCAAAACAATACCAATGGAATTCACCTTTGAAACTGGATGAAGGATATGGCAGATACATACAATATTAAAAAATTGTGTTCCAAAACACCTAGTAGAGTAGACGAAAACTCATCATCTTATATTGATTTATTTTTAGTTTCTTATGCTCTCCATTCATCTGAGCTAATTAGAGATTCCTCACTTAAGAAATTGATTCTGATCATTTTGCTGTTGAATAAATGGTTTTAACTGGTTTAACACAACACTGATAGTTAACAAATGTCATATTGTTAAGTTGCTTATGAAGTTAGTTCGTAAGTTGATGTACAATAAATCAGATGAAATAGTTCAACGCGTGTTTTCAATTCGACATGGATTATTAAAAGAAGAGTTGACATTTGGCGACGATTGAAAATCATTGTTAAATTTCAAGAAGTATTTGCTTAAAGGGGAAAATTAAGTAGTTTATCATGAGCAAAGAAGAATTCGAACAATTATTGGAGGTTTTCAGTAGGTCAGCATGATTTGCTGCAACAGATGAATGCAAATTTTACTCTTCAACAATCACAACAGCAACAGCCGCCATTACAAGTTTTGCTGCCGCTACTTCAGGAGTTTGATCCAAATAAGGAAAATTTTATCGTCAAAGATTCGAAAATTATTTAACAATGAAGGGTGTTCATACAAATAAAACACTATGCCATCAAATGCTTGCGAATTCTATTGGAGCTACACACTTCAAATTGCTTGTGTCATTGGTTGCCCCTAAAAGTGTTTCAGAGCTTGAATACTATGAACCGGTGGAAAAAATAGAAACACATTTGTGCGCCAAGAAAAACATGTTAGTGGTCCAGCATCGTTTTCTTTCAATATAACAGAGCGAAGGGCAAACAGTGGCTAGTTATGTAGTATTACTGCGGCGGGATATGACTGACTGTGCGTTTGTATCAACATATCAATGCAAGGCTGATATTCAATTCATTCGAGGCATTAAAGATAATACGATACGGAAACAACGCCTTCAATCTGAGAATTCAGATTTTGAAAAATTGTTGAAAAAACATTATCATTGAAAGCTTCCAAGATTGGCAGCCGCGAACTCAATTCAAAACAACCTGGCAGCATAAATTATGTCAATAGAATACACTCCAGGCCCTCAGGTACAAATCGTCGTAGGAACCGATCAAGAAATCATTTCATCATCGAGATTAACAATGCGTTATAATCCAAATTAAATTACAACCAATTAGGTATTGAAAATGTATGGATACGGTGTGATAGAGACCCATAAAACAACAGAATGCCGCACTAACGAGTTTGCATAAAAATAAATGAAACTCGTATTTCTCTTATACACGGGTTTATTATGTTTTTTCCCCATATACATACGTATTTTGGGATCTAGTTGACCCCTTCTTCAGTGGTTTGTTTACAACTAAATTTTATTTCCTTACTTCCTAGCTTTTTATACCTTTTATTTTTATTTAATTAATTACTAACCAATTGGCTACAAAATATTTTAGAACATGATTTATTCTTCTTCTTCTTCTTAGCACTGCAGCCGCTCTCGGGCCTTCGCTTTCTGCAAACAGCGCCTCCAACTGTCTCGGTCCATTGACCGCGTCTTCCAATTCCGAAATCCGAGCAGCGATGAACTATCTTCGTCGACCGAGTCAGACCAGCGTTTCCTCGGTTTCCCCACTGGCCTCCGGCCTTCAGTTCTCCCAACGAATACGTTCTTGGGTATCCATTGTTCGTTCATACGATTCATGTGTCCAGCCCATTGCAGCTTCCGCAGTCTTACAATCGTTGAGACCTCCGGATCGTCAAAAATTTCATACAGCTCATGGTTGTATCGTATTCACCATTGGTCCCCGTCTAGCTTCGCTCCGATTATTCGCCTCAGGACCAGTCACTCAAAGGCGTTCAATATATTTTCGGATGCTTGGTTTAGGGTTCATCTTTCACATCCATAGCATAACACAGGTCTTATCACAGATTTGTATACTTGGAGCTTTGTTTTTCTTTGTATGCAGCTCGTCTTCAAAATCGTCAGCACTGAATAAAATATTTTATTTGTGAGCTGTATTCTACGGCGTATTTCGTCTCTTTCATTACCCGTTTTCGTTATTTTGGCGCCTAAATGCACAAATTCGCTAAAATTCTCGATGATGTATTCGCCAAGTGTGATATGTTGTGTATTTGAGGCATTTTTCCTCGACTGCGACATGATTTATTACTACCCGTTTAATTACAAAACTATTTACTACCTTTAGTTACCTACTTATTTTATATATTAATCCTCTTTATTAGGGTTGTAAATCCGTTGCCTAAATCGTGATGCATCCGTTTACCTTCTTCGGTTCGAGCAATGTATATGCTTCCGAAGGCGTCCAACTGGCTTCGTTTTTTGACCATTTTTATGCATTTGGCATCTTTTTGACTAATTGCATGCCCTTCGTTGATGATGTACTTTGCTACAGATGATTTGACTTCATTTCGCTTCTTCTGGACGGGTAGCTCTGCTTCTCTGAGGTGTTCTTGTATCCTAGTTGAAATCGGTCTAATCGTTTGCCCAACTACCGCATATCACACTCGTTGCATTTCACCTTGTATATGCCACTTATTGGCCTCCGCTACAGGATCCTTCGCTAATCCTAGTGTGATCTTCGTTTCTGCCATTTTACTGCTAATTGTTGCTTCTATTCCCGTTTCGCTAAATATTTTCTTTATTTTGTGGCTGTGGTTTGATTTGCTTATTGCTGCTCGTTTGATTGGCTCTCTGTTGCTGCTCATTCTCTCTTGATTCTCAATTTTGTTTATTCGTGTTTTAATTGTTTCTTCGTCAAACCCATTAATCTTTGCTGTATTTTTGATGTATTCGATTTCTTTCCCTTTCTTGCGTTAGTGGTATTGAAGTCATTCGGTGAATCATCGTGTTATAGGCTGCCGTTTTTTGTGAGAAACTATGTTCAGATATTCTGGTGATTATCCTTTGTGTGTGTTGGTTTTCTGTATATATCGTATTCAATTATTCCCCCATTTTTGATGATCTTGAGGTCCAAAAATGGTATTTCATTATCATCTTCCATTTCCATTGTGAACGTTATATTGTGATGCCGACTGTTGAGCGTTTGGAATGTTTCTTCCAATTTTTCTTTTTTCACTATTGCCAATGTATCGTCGACGTATCTCGTCCAAAAACTTGACATCCATCCACTACAAAGCATGTTCCAGGAGTGCGTCAAATAAGTGTGGGAGAAAGAGTTCAAGTTGTTTACATGGGGAACAATAAAAAAGTATGGAAGATTGGAATTGTTATACGCAAATTTGAAAAATTTCATTATCTTATAAAACTTGATGGAAGCTACACACCAAAACGACATATCAATTAAAATCTACAAAAGTTCAACAACGTAAAGTTCATTTTTCTCCAGGTATTGAAACTACCACTTCTACACAAAATTCCAACGATTATAGTCAACACCATTTCGAACCAACAATTTTTCACAAACAATCTGAGTCAAAGAATCAAGAGGCCGAATTGTCGAGTAATAATGACCCTCAAGGAAGTCAACAGCAAGTTATTCAGAGATCTGAACGTGTACGCAATAGACATACATATTTAGGAGATTACATTTCACATTAAAGAATGCTTAAATTTCAATTGACTTTATGTATATCTTCAATATAAAAAAAAATTTTAGTTTGAATTAATTAAACATGAATTACATTTCAGCGTGGGAGATTGTTACGTCCCATTATATTGTAATTAAAAACATCTGGCAACACTGGTAATTAACAAATGCCATTTTGCAATTTTGCTCGTGAAGTTAGTTCGAAAGTTGATGTACAATAAATTAGATGGAATAGTGTAACGTTTGTTTTCAATTTGACATGGATAGTTAAAAGTAGACTTACGACAGACTCTCTGAATAGTGAGCAAGAAAAACATTACCTTTTTTTAGATGGAGCTAAGTCTGAAGCTGAAAATGCTAACAGCAACAAGGCAAGATAATAGTATTACAACATTACCCTTATAACATTATCTCCAATCCATTAGAAACTTTCATACAATCTGTTAAGTAAGAGTGTATCTAGCATAGCTTGCGATCGGTTAGTGATATCGACTTCAAATTTTATTTGATAGGTAGAGAGAACTTCTGTCTTTGGCGCTTTGGAAAAAAATTTCAGTCGAAGTGAATCTTCCGTCGGGAAAACACTGAAATCGCGATGAGTGCCATTTACGCAAAGCACTTTGAGGCCGTGTTCCTTTGCACACACCCTAAAGGACCAAAAATGAACTATGTAGTCTGTATTGTTTGTCAAAAAGTGGGTTCAACGTTTAAGGAGTCAAAAACCGTCGAAGACCTTCCAAATCATGGTTCGGTAGGAAAAGTGACCAAAAAGGACGAAAAGCGAATCGTGGCTTTGTTTTCGCGCAATCCTGGCTTGTCCTTACGTCAAGAACAAGCGAAATTGAAGCAAAAAGGTCTTGAGTTATCACACGTCGCCATTGGGGAACATCTGTGCGCAAACAATATAAAATGGCGGAGTACCGTTAAAACCCCCTTTTGTCTGAACGTCTCGTGGCCAACCGGCTAGTCTGGGCTCAGGAAAATATAGATCGCGATTGGAGTAATGTAATTTTTTCTGACGAACCTTTTGTTTGGGGTTTGGGAGTTAGGCCTACATCAAGCAGAAGCTCCGTGGAAAACGTGCTTACACTTTGAAGCAGCTCTCCCGACAAATTCGACTCATTTGGAAGGCGCTTCCCCTCGAATACGCCAAAAATTTAATGGAAAGTATGCCTCGGAGATGCCAAGCAATAATTGATGCTGGGTGGACTCATTATTAAACTGAAAGCGCGTTACCTCAGAATGTATTTAATGCATGCATAAGTCAAAAACTGTTGTTAAATAAACTATTTCAAAATTATGCTGGATACGCTCTTACTTAACAGACTGTATTTGATAAAACTGCTACAGTATATGGCGAAGCAACCAACGTTTCATTACAATATACTCACTTCATTTCAACTAGTTATATTAAGAATATTATTCGGAACCTTAAACCTAAAATCTTAACTGGAAACAATTGGCTTAATCAAAAAATTATCAAAAATTTACCCGATGTGCACTCTAAGGTAATCACAATATAATTAATAATTGTATAAATTTACGCTATTTTCCCAAAATTTGGAACGACGAAGTTGTCGTGCCTATACCTAAAACTAGTGTAATTTATTTATTTATTGAAATATAAACGGACAACTGTCCTAATAAATTTCAATTACTGAGTATATGGTAGCTTAGCACTAAGATAAATAATTTACAAACTAATTTAAATTCTAAAAATAAGAAGAAAAAGAACTTAATAATTTAAAGAAAAGAATGATACATGTGTCAAGTGCAACATACATTCAACTAACAGGATTCAAATATAACACTTTTTATTTTGCTCCGGTTTGTATTGAAGAAATCAACTTGTCGACAAAGATGATTTCCGGTGCTTTCCAAACGTTCAATAGGAGAGTACTGACTGTAGTTCGTTTTACATTTTCGAAGCTTGAATAGATCATTTGATCTCGTGTTTCGTGGTGGAATTCTGAATGAAATATGTTTAAAAGCTCAGGCACATCAATATTGTTATTAAGTAAATTGTATAAAAACATAGCATCAAAGTACATTTTTCTTGCTTGAAGTGTATTCATGTTAAGCAAGGATAAAATTTGGCAATAATCTAAATTTTCACGGGGGATGTAAAGTTTGTAGGCAACGGATCTTAGAAATTTATTTTGCACCTTCTCTATACGATCAGAAAAAGATTTATAATGGGGATTCCATAAAACTGATAAATATTCCAATTTACTCCTCACAAGTGAGAAATACAGCGCTTTAAGCGCATGAATATTGCTGAAAGTTGAGGTATTTCTTATGATAAAGCCTAACATTCTGCGTGCTTGCTCCGTTATATTGTTTTTATGTGCATTAAAGTTCAACGATGAATCAAACATTATACCTAAGTCGATTAAATTATCAACTCTCTTTAAAGGGATGTTATCCATGCTATAAATATGGCTAAGTGTAGTTTTACATCTGTTAAAAATAATATATTGGCACTTGCTGGTGTTAAGAAACAAACTTTTCTGTTTAGCATAAGAACAAAATTGATCTAAATTTGATTGATGTGTCAGTATATCATTATAACAAGATACGGATTTAAAAATTTTGCAATCATCCGCAAACATCAAGAATTCTACATCATGTAGAGTTTGACAGATATCATTGATGAAAATTAAAAATAGGAACAATCTCTGTTTCATTCAGACCGATTTCCCTTATCCCTTGCGACAGTAAACTATTGGAATACGTAATTAAAGATAAAATTTTAGCGTTCTGTGAGAAGAAATTTTTTAACGATAAGCAGTTTGGATTCCGTGTAGGCAAATCTACATCATACGCGCTTATCTCTGTAACAGGAGGGGTTAATGGTGGTTCTAGGAAAAAACACACAACACTTGCATGTACGTTGGATATACAAAAAGCGTTCGATACAATATGGATTACAAGATACTGATGTAATCCCAATTTCCAATCAAATTATAAGAAATAATCTCAAAATCGAAAATCACTGTTAAATTTAATAACCCCTGACCAAAATCCCTTCCATATAAAAGCGGGGGTTCCACAACGCTCAATTCTTCGACCCATTCTTTTTAAAATATTTCTGTCAGACTTTCCTACTGACCCCAGGACATCGTATAATCTATATTTTATGCTGCCGATACTATAGTCTACACATCGGGTTTATCAGTCAAAGAAAGTTGGATTGAAAATTTAAAATATACAAATATGTATTTAGAAAAACATAAAATTATAGATGCAAAATGAATCTTCTGTAACTAGGCGATATGCATCATATGAATTTGCGTTACACAGAAATATAACAATAATTGAAGAAAAAATAAATAAACAAATCGAGCAAAGCGAACATTAGTGCGTCAGTAATATATTCTATCTATATGGTTCACAGAGAATTTAAAACTAAACAAAAGAGGAACAAAATAATTAGGATTTGTAAGAAGAAGAAAACGCTCTCTTTACTTTCAGTAGATTAAAGTTGCATCGAGAAACAGAAGCGTAAGGTGAGTATGTCGTCGAGTGGTTGTTTGCGTTTTGGAAATTTTATTTAGCGTAGAGTGTTTCGGTTAGAATTAACGTACAGTATGTTTGACCCTGTGCCGGTACGTAGATCGGGAACGCATGAATTGGAAGTTGTTCCTCTCGAATTGTTGGATGCCTCGGAAAGGTATGTAGATCGGGCACGCATGAATTGGAAGTTATTCCTCTCGAATTGTTTGAAGCCTCGGAAAGGTTGCGGTAAAGTTGATTAAATTTTTTTTCCTATGTATAGTTTTGAACGCGTTTTAAACGCACAATTCAAATCGGTGGCTGAACGATTATAATCGAGCGTACTTTACTCGCATTAAGACCCACGGCCAAAATTTCTCTCCAAACTAGCTGGCCAACAAGCAGCTACCTCGGAGTAGACTGCGAGCATACGAGTATGCATGCCTTAAGAGGCACAGTTCTTTGATGCGCCTCAAGACCACGTTTTTAATCGATGAGAGGTTGGTTTAGATTTCCTGCGGAAAATCTCAGGAAGCGACGGTGACGACGATGCAGTTAAAATCATTACAACATCGTGTGCTCGAACACGAACATGGTCGATTGGGTTTTGTCATTTTATGCATGCGTCGATGTGGGAAGCAAGTCGAACGTATGATTAGATTTCTACTACATGCAAAGTCAATCAGGTGCTGGTCATTGCCATTTGCTTTGTCCTTCAGTCGTTTCTCGATGATATACCTCATTGCCAATCTTAGCGTTCCCAGAATTATTTTCGCACCATTTGTAGATAATGATTCGAATAGCCTTTCCAGGTTCCCTTCGATTCTTTGTCCTTTTCTTCTTTCCGGGTGTGTACGTTCATCAACAAAATTTTGAGGAATTTTGCTTTTATACGGATTGCCCACAATCGTTCACTCACAGCCTTAAAATCAATCATGTGCGATTCAAGCTCCCTATCCACAATAAAGGCCACACTGAATTCTCGCTTTCCAACAGGCTTCCAACATTTAAATATTGTGAGCGATTTCATGTCTTGAATAGCGATTCCAGTCCAGTATATTTTTGATCTGTTGTTAAAGATCCTTGACAGCGCCAGGATTGTTAAGTGATCTAACATTCCCGGATCCAATGCCATAGTCTTTTTTCGATTGCGAGATCGTTACCACAGATCCAATCCATTCCAAGCCTCTGTTGCAGGTTTCGAAATAATGTAGGGTTTTCCAGGGATGGGGAGCAATCCCGTTGCCCAACCTCTATTCCGGCGGGATAGTTATTGCTTTTGATTCCATTACCAGGTGCGGGAGACTCGCCTTCACCCTTTTGTACAAAGTAATAGTTACCAGCGACCACCCAACAAGGAGGTGTAAGTAGGGTTTGGTAGTAGAGCTGTAGGTGTACGAGTATTTTCAGTTATTTGCATTTCTCGTGGCTTAATGTCCAATCATTGGGGGAACCAGTAAACCCAATGTGCGACCCTGAGACCATTTACTAGCATTTGGTCGCCAGTTTCCAACCTAAAAGCTTGTATTTTATATTTGTGAATGATTCATGTATAAAATGAAAGAATAACACATTAGGAATATGTATAAATATAATGATATTAATTTTTAGTGTTGTCGCCGAAGCTAACGCAAGTGTTAACAAGCTCTCTGGGCAAAATTTGTATTTTCAGCAGTCAGCCTACTTGTGGCAAGCTTCCGTGAGCTGTCAGCGTACTTCGACAAAAGCAAATACTTGCATGCCGTAACACTTACTATGTTTTAGATGAAAAAAGTACAAAACACATTCTTAAAATTCACCTTGCACTGTATGTCCACATTTTTTAAAGCACATACGTGTCCACATTTTTTAAAGCAGCAAATTTAAACACGTTTAACTCTTGAAGAGCAACTTCAAGAGGTAAATAAACTGCTATCTTTTTAACTTTAAATCTCAATAAAACATGAACGGATGTATGAACTGAAATAAAATTCACTTCATAAGGAGCGCTACGATTTTCAACGTGGACCGGCTTGATTTTATCGTTAAAATTCGCGGCGAAACGACATTTCATATTTATTTATTTTTTTTTTTCGTAGCACCAGCCCCTTTCGGGCCTTCGCTTAGAGATAGTTAGAGTATCTCATTGTCATGATCGAATGTATCGGCACTCCACAAGGTGATATGATCATTACCACGCTTTGGCCGTGTGTTGGTTCGTCCATCCAGCTGCGATACGTTCTGATTTTAAACCAGCGCGTATCATAATTAAACAGGCTTATAGTCCGTCCGAAGAATCACTTGAACTAAATCTCGTTGACGCCAACGAAACTCGAACTAGAGACCTTCGGCTTACGGGCTTAGTGCTCTAATCACTAAGCCACGCGGACTCGACATTTCATATACCGCCATATAAATTTGCGCGAAAAATCAGCCTACAAGTGGTTATGTATATGGTAGTAGGGGTTTCATGTACATGGCTTTTTAATATATAGTAAGGCTGGTTGTCACTCTTTGCTAATTTTACTGCATCGATTCTTCTTAACATACTCTCTGTGGAAGCTTTGATGCCTTCTTTTAGCTTAGGCGCCCAATGCCACATCTTTTTGATATTCTCGATCAAAATAGGACGATTAGCGTTTTCTTCATAAATTACCCTCTTTAGTTCATGCCACATATTTTCAATCGGGTTCAAATCTGGTGAATTTCCTCGCCATGGTGGTATAGGAATATTTTTATTGGAAATGAATTTTTTCATGTTTCCCGGTGTGACATCTTGCATAAAGGTAAACGAAGATGCCTAAAAGCCGATCTCATGAAAATATGGTAGCTGTCTCATGGTACCCTCGACACAATATATCGGTCCTGGTCCTTCAATGGTAATCGCTCCCCATACCGTAATACAAGGCGGATATTAAATAGTTTTCTGGATGCACGATGAGTTTGTAGTGAAAGAAGGTATAAAAATGCCCGTAGAGGACTGCAGCGCTGGTCTGCTGCCTCAACGGAAGAGGATGTCAAGATCCGTCGAGATTGGCCTTGTCTGGGGACGCGTGAATGCGCTGGCAGGCTAGCGTTGTGGTGCCGTGGAGCGAGTTCTTTCCCCCAGCACAAGGACCCACCACAAAAGAATTTCGCATTCACGAATTAAAAGGGTCGAATGCCGATCGACTGGTGTCGAGGCCGAGGTAACCTACTAAGGGTTGAAAACGCTGGTTCAAGGAACAAGTTGGGACGCGCAAAAACGGACGGACTGGTAGAGACTTCGTCATTAACGACAATCTTTATGGCCCACAAATAAGAGTGGGGCATCCAGATGAAGGTGGTGCCCCCTCGCACCCTTCCAACCGGATCAAGATCCAAACGTAGACGTGGGCATGTGTTTCCCATTTGAGAGAAAAACTCATATAAAAACACATTGTATGACACTTACCCTCAAATGAAAAGCACAAACGTAACCAATTTATGTTGAGTTATGCAATGAAATCACATAACCCTTTATCATAAAAGGGCACGCGAGGGAAGGCCACTCTACCTGGCAAGAGCCCCTGCTAACCACGAAAAAACGCAGGAGTGCGCCCGATGGCTAGCCCATAGTAGACGAAAAACCTGCCATCGTTACGGGTCCTATACCCGGTCAGGTACACCGAAACGGAAAGACCGAGGTGTACGTTTAACAATTCATTTTATTTTTAGTACTTAAGTATAAACAAAATATTTTTTACTCTTATTTTCACGGTTTAATTAAAAATTGATTTTTTACTATATCAGTATGTAATAATAAAATTTCATTCCGTCAATTAAAATAAAACAAAAGAAAACATAAACTTATTTATTTGAAACTGAGGTATTTTTTTTTACTTGCCCGATGTTAAGTTCTAATATTGCAATATTAGGATTTTATAACTGTTGTTTGTTTTCATTTGTTGTCTTAGATTTAATACAAATTACAAAAACTATAAAAGTTATAGCATGATTTTGTGATGTTTGTTTTATGAGTGAAAAAAAAACTATTGGTACTACATTAACATTTTTAGTGACAAAACTATGAGCTATCTTCAAAGTTAGTTTTAAGAAGGATGTTAAGACAACGACCTGCAGGGAACGCAGAGAATAAAGAGGCAAACACACACCGGCAACATGGAGCCTTATCTTTTGCAGTGGATAAACCATTGAAAAATATTTCACTTCCCATCTTCCTTGCATTCGCATGATGGATGCGGGTAATTAGCTACGGTGCAATCAAAACAACGTCCACCATGCCGACAATCCAACTCGTCAAATTCCTTTGAGCATTTCAGATGCAAACCCCTCTTTATTAATGTTGAAACTTGCTCGGACACTGATCGGCGCTTCAAAGAATTGTTCTTTCGCATTGAAGATAACGAAACGACAACGGGACATCGACTAGCCGGAGTAAAGTGGTCGGTCTCCCGATGCTTAAAAAAATCCGCTCGAACAACAATCTGCAAAATTTCAATTCGCGGACCATGGTCATTCTACGTTGCTTCTTCGCAGTGGATCAGGCGTTCACGTGTAACGGGAACAACTGTTGACGGCATTCTAACTACGACAATCCATCGTAATCAAATTGACGAAATGCTCATCGTGAGGGTTCTCGCGGGAAAGCCTGTGCCCCAGAATACAGCTCGAATGAAGAAAACAATTTTCAGATAACGAGTACATTCTACACCGAATTTATATGAGTACATTTCATGGTTATTTCTCTTGATATTTTAATGGGAAGAGAAGGAACACATTCTGTTGAAGTCTTGTTAGTGGATAGGTATTTTGGGAAAAAATGGAGTCTTTCAAGAAAACACCATCACTGAACTGGTAGGAACACTATTAAAATAATCCGCGACTACGGAGGAATTAAGCATTGCAGTATTACATGTTTGCCAGTTAGAATTGCACTCCATTTGTTTTTCTAACGTATTACATTCACTCGTTATTGATTTCAAGTGTGGGGTGTCGAGATCTCCTGTCACTATATTTCAAGTTTCTTTGATAGCATTGGTCGAGATGCTTATTATTTAATTTAATTTTATCCATTCGGCAATTTGTTAAAGGGAGTTAAACAACAAAACTTGAACACCTTTTATGCACTCCCGAGTATTGATATAAAAACTCCGTTCTCCGCGGGCTTCCCGTGTCGCGGTCGTAATTCATTTCTAAAAACATCCATACCGGTTACATGAATAAATACCAAATATCAAACTATTATGACTTTGGATTGAACGCTGGGAAAGTATTTCAGATATTCTGACTTCCTTTCAACTTTCAACGATGCATGAATCATTAGGTATTAGAAATCAGATGGCGTTCCCGAAGTTTTTATTCAAAAATGAGTCGTTTGAACACACAACACAAGCGAACATTGCTGGTGGGCAATTTACAATGGAAATAACCTCTTGCGCATGATTTATTCGAGAAAAACTGAAATAACCAGCGTAAACGAACTCAGCTTTAACACACATCACAAGCGAACATTGCTGGCGGGCAATTTACAATCGATATAACATCTTGCGCATGATTTATGCGAGAAAAGCGGAAATAAGCAGCGCAAACGAACTCAGCTTTAACACACAGCACAAGCGAAGATTTCTGGTGGGCAATTCACAATCGATATATCAAATTTACACTCTCGGTTGATGTTACTAGCACATAAGGTTCTCGAGAATTGTTTTTCTGATGGTTTCAAGTCTACTTGATAAAACACTGATGACTCGAGCAATAATTATGAAGCTTCCGTCGTAGTATCGTGCACTCTCCGCCTTCTATCGCGTGCCGTGGTTCATCTTGAACTCCCGAGCCGTTCCAAAAACTTGTCTTCTGTTCCTCTCGCAACCGGTGAAATTGAATCAGCTGAGTTCGATCAGCCTAGTTAACTTGCCTTCCGTGATGTAATACACCGTTGGCGTGTATTACATCAGCGTTCCCAAACTCGGAACTCTATGTGCAGATTTACAATTTTTAAAACAAAATTTAATTGACGTAAAGAAAATTTAAATGAAGTAAAGAAAATTTAAATGAAGTAAAGAAATTTAAATGAACTAAAGAAATTTCAACTGAACTAAAGAAATTTTAACTGGAGTAAGGAAATAAAGATTTTAAATAGTTATAAAAGTTAAATCTCATGATGAATAAAATTAAAGGGAGACACTTAAATTTTAATATAAAGGAAAATTGATATAAATTAACATTTAATATAAAGGGAAATTGATATGAACTAACATTTTATAAAAATAATAAGAAGAAACAGTATTCTACAATTTATGAGATTTGAATAAAAATAAGTAAATATTTTTTTCCAAATCTACCATAAAATTCCGAGTAGGAGATAGGAAGATTTTTGAGCAGTTTGCTTGTGTGATTGCTCGTTTAATACAAGTTATATTTCTCTCTCGGGCACCTCACAAATCCACCAGCTTCTGTTAGCCATTAGACGGTTGAGTCGTCTGTAAACACTATTTGAAAAATTAGAACTAACGTGTTAATAATTGGAGCCTCCTGGAGCAATATCAACTAATTCCTTTTTCCAGTATTTCGTCGCAAATGCAATTTTGTGTTTATTCATCATTTCAGTTAAATGCGATTTCTTTACCGTTCGCCCACATTGAAAGATGACATCGTTCAATCTCCTTCGCAAATTCCGGTTTGCAATAGCCACACCAGCCTCATGCACGATCTTAATAAGTTTCTACAAAGGTGCCCTACGGTTTGCAATAGCAATTGATACCACTTTGCGGTCATCCCTAGGCGTGGTTTTTTTTTTACAATGTGTCTGTTCAGCTGTGTCACCTAAGAATTTTCATTTATTTTTTAACTTTTGGACCACTTTATACGGTGAAACTTCCTGCTGGCGAGAATTTTCTCTTACTGAGTGATCTGATGTTCTCAGAAAGCATAAATTGCACTTTTTTCTAATTGGGAATATCCGATTTTCGTTTGTCTTTTTGTACCATAATATTGTTTTAAAGTTCAGCAATTTGACTACTTACTCAGTAACTCAATATTTCTTTCCACGAAACTTTGAAATCCAAACTAAACTAACACAAATTTTCCAGTTAAGATACTAAAAGAATACAATACAAATAATCGTGTGCTTTAATAATGGGCACCTTTAACACAGCTTGCGCGCCTTTTTACACTGTTTTACCCGAAAAAAGGATCAAACTATGGTCTTATTATCGTAAATTTATTAGGTAACCCCGGCCAATGATCATTTGAACGTTATATACGTTTTCAAGAGGAAAGGTCGAAGACAGTTGCAGGATGATGAAATTTACAAGTGTTTGTAATTCCTTTTCCAGGGTACAAGCAATGAAACACATGCATGGAAAAGTTTTGTATCAATCTTTATTGTATGTACTTTTGGCATAGTTATCTACACAGATATATGTACGTAAATAGCACTTTAAATTTACCCAAAAACAATTCCACATACGTAGATGATTCAAAGTTTATAATTTAGAATTTTTGATGTCACGTCACGTTAGGGATGATATAGCAAATTTTGAGTACAATGCAAACAGAAAATGCGCTTGAAATGGACTCTTTGCAGATAGATTTTTTATCTGCTTGGCAGTGTTTAAAATTGAAATTAAATTTAAAAACGTTTAGTAGTAGTCAACCAAAAGGAATAATATTGTGAATATGATTTCCGCGACAATTATGTGGACACAGCTTATAAAATCTCCGTAATGAATATTTCTTATTTAAATTTGAATAAAACAATCAGTAACATAAGCAATATGAAAAAAAATTAACGACCAAATTGTTTGACATTATATTCATTTTGCTAAAGAAAGATGAAGCGCATTGAAATCAAAATTTCAAATGTATTTCATGCAAACATAATTTTAAATTTTTACTGATTTTAATAAAATTGTTAAATTTTTCTATTTTTTGCTTATACTTCTATAGAAAAATCACCTCCGTTAAATCACTTAGCAGTAATTTGCCTTAGAATTAAAAGTTTTTCAAATGGACTTTTACAATTATTTTAAAATCAAGAAAAGTTTAACTCTAACTGACTTTGAAACAAGTGAAAAAAAAAGAAGACAGAAGGTACAACGTAATGTTAAAAACTTATAAATTAAACCCTAAATGTAATTATTTTTAATGTAGCTTAATTTTTTCTCGTTTTTTTTACTTCTTTGTAACATGACTTTAATTGTTATAAATAAATTCTATTAAATTTTATAAAAATTATTTGTTTTAAAAATAATTTCATTAAATATAATATAAGGGTTCATATTAATAAAAAAATGTAGAGTTGCATTAAAAATTGCCATTCTTCGAAAATAATCGAATCAATAATAAATTAGATATTAATGTTCGGGATAATTACGTGTATTGTATGGGTCTAAGAATCCTTCTGATTCAGCGATAAGTGCATATTCCAAAATAACTCGTCCCTCTTTATATCTGAAATAGAAATTGGAGTTTATAATAGTCTGAATTTAAGCTTAGTTTGAAAAATGTTCATATAATCGGGTGACGATGTTGTGTAAAATTTTTTAAGGTAAAGTTTCTGGCAAGGACATAAGTTTGAATAAATGCTAATAATTATTTTTCAAAGAATAAATAAAGCTAACAACTTTCTTGAAACTTTTCCAGCCAAGGGTAAATCAGTACATATTCATTTTTTGAGAAATTTTATTACTTTTTTCCCCATAATTATACTTTTTTGCGAAGAAGAACTTAATGACAAATAATGGAACAATAAATGATTTTTGTAATCCGCAATTTCTTAGACATTATTTAACGAAATGTTAAAATGTTAGAAAAAAATAATCATTAAAACAACAGTTTATTACATATTGCTAAGCCAGTTCAAGAAAGTCTTTCTAATGATATTTCTTAGCTGTATCAGAAAGCTCACACTCTTCGCATTGTAAAAAATTCTGGTTTAAATATTTTGAATACTTTGGAAACCATATCCAGCGTAGAAAAAGACATTGCTGCCAAACAAAAAAAGCTTGAAAAAGTTACAAAAAATGCTGAGAGGCAAAGAAAATTGAGAAAAAATAAAAAAAAGTACAAACCATGATAGCTCAAAATCCTAGTATGGCAAAAGAAGTAAAGCTGCAGAGTAGATCGGTTTTGGGGCAACCAAGACTTGAAGAAAATCGAACGGAACTAATGAAAACCATAGCAGAAATAGCAATGTTTGGTGCATCAGCCGATGAAAAACGTCGATTTGATTCTCTTAGAAGTTGTAAGACGCTTCGAGGGTTAAATACTGAACTATAAAATCAGGGATTTAAGTTGAGTAAAACAGCCACTTATTACCGACTACTTCCTAGAAACGTGAATAGTATAGCTGGCAGGCGCCATGTAAATACAGTAAATGTAAAATTATGCCGTGCGCAAGCAGATCTTCACAAAGAGCAATCAGACTAGTTATTTAGTTTAAGCACCATTCGAGCTTTGGAAGAAATAGCGTCAATTTTGGGACCAAGTCAAACTATATTTCTATCACAAGATGACAAGGCAAGGGTACCCATAGGTATTACAGCTGCGAATAAGCAAGCGCCTTTCCTAATGCGTATGGAGTACCGTGTCCGTCTCCTCGATCACGATTGGGTCGTTGCAGCCCGCCACAAGCTCATCCCATCTGTTTACGTTGCCGTTGAAAAAAAGGAAAATTCAATAGGAGATCCCAAAGCAGTTACTTACTCTGGTGCCACTTATGTTGCGATTAGAAGTGCAAAACACTCATCTTCAGATGCATCTTCGCATGCATATCATTTCAACAGGTTGCTGGAGCTTCCATCGTTTGCATCATTGGTAAAGAAATCTGATGCAGTGAAACATGTAGTTATTATGACAGTTGATGCTGGTCCAGATGAAAATCCACGTTTCGCTATGGTAATAATGCAAACTATCCACCGCTTTCAAACTTATGATTTGGATACAATTTTTATCGCAACCAATGCGCCTGGAAGAAGTGCGTACAATAGGGTTGAGAGATTTATGTCATGGCTAAGTAGACAACTTGCTGGCATTGTGATTCCACATGATAAATTTGGAACTCATCTTGACAACCAGGGAAAAACGGTTGACGCCGATTTGGAAAGAAAAAATTTCAAGTATGTTGGTGAAGCACTGGCAGACATATGGAATGAGCTGGACATCAATTCTCATTAGGTAACAGCTGAGTATATTCTTCCTACCTCAAAAGAATCTGACCAATTGCAAGCAACAAAACCGAGCCCTGAATAGTACGCAGTACACGTGCGTGAGAGCCAGTACTTTTTGCAGGTATTAATTTGATCAAACGATCATCTATTTATTGAGTGATTTTAAAAATCCCTGTTGGCAGCACCAGCCGGAAAGGTAAATTTCTCGTATGTAGCGTAAAGTTTCGAAAACGAATTTGTCTTGCTTTCTACTAAACTTCATACTGCAATGTTCGTAGTACCACATGGGTATTTATTAACATAAAAAAATCTGGCTACGTTTGTTTTTAGAGACCTTTTATCGGGGCGCAAATATTTTGCTAATTAAATTGAGTTGCACGCGTATGGATTACATGTTGAAAATCGGGGGATCATAAATTGTTGTAAACATATAAATATCGGTTTCGCCCTTCTCGCATTTGCTGTTTACACATTTCACAGTGGTATCCACACAAAGGCTTAAATAGCTCGAATAGATAATTTCAAAAGATTTCCATAAAAGTTTAATCAGCACTTGCATTGCCATTAATATATACATTTTCAATTTTTTTCTGAACTATGAGGGCCGTCATTTCGATTTTTATTGAAATCGGGTGCTAAAAATATTAAGCTGTAAATTTTTGACTTTTTTATTTGTCATTCGATTTGCATAATTAAATTAAATTAATTTGCCTTAGTAACTTATAATTTCAAGTTTCAACGGAATCTGTTGAGATCTTGGCTGCTAGAGGGCTACAGAAATAAAAAAAATTGTATGCCACCCCCCTGTATGGGGAGACCCGCCTGTATGGGGAAACCCCCCTTAAATACCTTAAAATATTTTTTTGCACTGCATAATTCAAGAGGCACCACTTTTGACCCACGTAGAAAATTTTCTCATTCTAGCTCATGTGGTTTGCGAGAAAACTTGTTATGACGCACGAACAAACGGGCGGACGGACGGACAGACAGACAAGTCGCGATTTTATAATTTTTTAGGGTATTGTTAAAAATATTTTACAATATCTTAAAAATGATCTGGTTTATAAGTTCTTTCAAGTAAAGTCATTTAAAACGTTTCCATGAAAAATATTAATTATTTCAGTTGGCACTAAAATAGCGAATTGCGCTTGCCTTCAGACCTTTGGGGGCCGCCATTTTGAATGCATGCATTTGATTTTGGATTATTTTAAATCTTTGTACGCTAGGACCTCATCAATCAATGTACTATCTCGTTCAAATAGGAGTTTCACTCTAGACAGGGCAAAATAATTCAATTTTTAAAGAAAATGGCAGCTAAAAATATTAGGCTTTAAATTTTCGACTTTTTTATTTTTCATTCAATTTTAATAATTTCCAGCAAAATACAAGAACATATAACAGAGATTCATAATCTCAAGTTTCATCAAAATCCGTTGGAAAATATGACCGCCAGAGGGCCACAAAAACATGAACCCAATACACCCTTCTTGAAAATTTGGTGAAAATCGAAGCAAAATTGCAACCCCTAGCGTGGTCACAAATTTCGTTATATCCCATATTTATATATATATATATATATATATATATATATATATATATATATATATATATATATATATATATATATATATATATATATATATATATATGATGCTCTCCGCAATAGGTAAATTTCTCTCGAGAAATTTACCTAAAATAATATTTAAACATCAATTATTTATTTTTAAGATAATTAAATTCTCCGACATGAAGTGCTGCAAACCATACAGAAGCTCTTTGCGTAGTGTTATTAAGACGGGATTCTTACCACCACCTTATCCAATCTTAAACAATCAAACTGGACCATTCATTCCCGACCCAAAAAGCTTTATCAACTTGAAGTCAGCTTCCTTAACATTGCGCTTTGCTCTTAATATTAGACCGGAATGTAATTTCTCGAAAATCGTTCCATATGACTTATATTGTCCTTCCTTGGAAAATGGTTAATTGAATAATCGTATATACGCAGAATGTGGCATTTATTTTGCAACGAAAAAAGCAGTAGCAGAACATACAAAAGCACTGCATAAAAAAGAAAAGTCACTTGGAAAAACGAAGTTCAAAAAGGTTATATGCAGGCGTAAAAAAGAAATATTATGTATAACTGAAGATTGCCCCGATGATGTGAATTGGCTCGAAGAAGAAGAAATTGAAAATAGTGAGATAGTAAATTGTTCTATAAAAGAACAGGAATCTTCCATTCCCATAGTTGATAAAATTGATGAATTGGTCACTAATCCATGCGTAGATGACGAATAACTTTTCCTTGTTCAAATTCGGTTTTTCTATATATTTATGATATATAAAGTTTATTTTCAAATTTCATAAATCTACGTATAGGTTTAACAATTTTTTGTATATAATTTACAAAATTATTCTGAAATAATATTCAATTTAATTAATAAATTTTTTACTTTATATTAATTATGATAATAAATATACGTTAATACATTTTTTGGACACTTTTATTCAACATATAATTTGTAATATTTTATATTCCAAATTATCTATGTTACGTAACACTTCAGGTAGGAGGGTGTACATAGAAAATTTCTTATATAGTGTTATGTAGGGGGAGCGTTAATGTGAAATTAAAAAAGAAATGCGTTACGTAATATGTGAACGTCCCCTTAAATACATTGACATATTTCACATTCGAAATAATCCAATAATTCTTACACGATTTTATGGCTTCATGCTCCTGCCCAAAGGCAATGCAGAGAAACAGCATAATCTTCAAGTATCAGAAGCACCTGTATTTTGCCATCTTTCTACTTTTACCGCAAATATTTTCTTGACGACTTTTTCAAGAACTCATTTTTAATTCCAAGTAATTCTTCCTACTTTTTCTTGAAAAGCCGTCGGGCATTGCTTTTTTGAGTTGGCAGACGCGTTTCGACTACTTTGAGTTATCTTCAGTGTCTCATTCAAAAAGGTAAGGCCCGCCGGCTTTACAAGAAAAAAGAGAATGGGCCTGCAGATATCAAATAAGCAAAATAATTGATAATAATTCTTCCAACTTTCTGCCCAGCTTTGCCCGAAGAGGAATGACTGCGGGATTGCTGTTGCTGACTAATGATTAACAGATGAAAAAGTACCCTGATGATAAGGACGTTAGATCTTTGGAATCTGCAGACATTGGCATGATTTGCCGGAATTTCTATCAGCACGATTTTCAGCCAACTTTTCATAAGCCAGCGTAACTGATTTAAGAGCTATTCTACTTTAGAACCCTATAAAAATGCTAATTTTTGGGATTTTTTTTGAGGAGTCATTACATATATGGTTATAAATCTTTCTGGCATTGAATAAATAAACTCTTGAACTTCACAAAAAATTTTTATATATATATATATACATATATATGTATATATATATATATACATATATATATATATATATATATATATATACATATATATATATATATATATATATATATATATATATATATATATATATGTATATACATATATATATACATATATATATATATATATATATATATATATATATGTATATACACACACATATATATATATATATATATATATATATATATATATATATATATATATATAGTGTTACATGCACGAATAATTCTGCGAGCTACTGTTGCAATTGTTTTCATAACCATGAAGAACCTCATGATCAACAAAGTGAATTTACTCGAAACCACGAGAACCCACCAAGCATGATCAACATCTGAAAGTGACGTCACTCCATTCATTAAGCTGCTCGAATATACTAGGTACCTGTCGGCAGAACATTCGCCAATGTAAGAGAAATGGGTTGAATGGCTGGAGACCCTATATAAAGGCGAGCTGAATGAATGGGGGGATTTTCATTAGAACCGCGATTGTAAAAACTGCGAAAGTGTGAAGCGAATTTGTTCGAGTAATAGAAGAGTGATCTTCGTTGATTGTGAAGTGATTTTAGAAGACAATTCCGATAAAAATTTATGGACAAGTGGAAGATAGACTTTTAATAGTGAAAATTAAAATTGTGAAATAGTTAAATAAGTGATTGTGCATTTTTAAGCGATCATATAAACTCTTTTAAACTTAATTGAAAAAGACATTGCGTTTTCACTTTCCTGGCACATTAAAATTATTTGCCGCGAACCATAACACGTGACTATATATATATATATATATATATATATATATATATATATATATATATATATATATATATATATATATTTATATTTATATATATATATATATATATATTTATATATATATATATATATATATATATATATATATATATATATATATATATATATATATATATATATATATATATACATATATATATATAGTCATGACGCATACATTCTTGACATGTCATAAAAAAAAGGCGTGGACTTGTCCATAAGATTTCTCAGCAACGGAGAGTCTGAAACACAAAATTCAAAAAGATTCTTAATTTGCATAATAGTGGCTATGGTCGGTACTAGAAATGAAGTTTTATGCAAAATCAAAAAATGGTAACTGTTTGTAAATTTTTTTCGAAAAAACCGGTTTTTTACTGATTTTTTGTTGAAAAAATAGAAAAAATCAATATTTTGACACGATTTTAGTATCAATCATATCTGTATGGTTGACGAATATATGGTAAAAATTTCAGGAGGATCCGTTCCTCAGTTTCTGAGAAAAGCTTTGGACGGCATCGAAAAACATGATTTTGATAAAAACGCGTTTAAAGTTTTTTTTTATTGAAAATTTGTATAAAAATGATACTTACTGCTAATCTGCGAATCCTCATCATCATTCTGAAATTTTAATACGATATTCTTGAGATCATATACTTTCAAAAAACGTATAAAAATCGATTTTTTGATTTTGACAAAGTAGAATAGCCCCTTAAGTTGTTCGCAGATTAGTCTTTTAGCGGACTTAAGGGAGCCTTCCAAAGATTTTTAAAATTTGGATCTCTTTTTCTTCTTCTTTGTAGCACTACAGCCCCCTTTCGGGCCTTCGCTTCCTGCAAATAGCACTTCCAGCTGTCTTGGTCCATTGATTGGTCGCCAGTGGCATAGTGTTTTGATGGCAACTGTGGGGGGGCATTACCAGATGGATATGCCTCGAAATGTATCGGTGTTTGATTAATATTTATGTTTCAAATATTTATATCCACAGATCTAAATATTTGGAAAGAAAAAAAAAAATATTTTATCCGATATCCGCACGAAAGATGAAGTCCGCTTGCACTTCGAGGTCATAACCATCTGGCCGGGTGCAAGGGTTCGGGATCGGAATCACTCCGATTCCCGGGCGTAGGCGTCACATTACATCCTCCGATTTCGAAATCCGAGCAAACTGTTGTAATAACTTAGCCCGACGCCTAGAGATGGCAAATACTGCTACTTTTGATTCACAGTGTTTGACTGCGATTGCTCTTTTTCGATATCTGTGAAAAAGAGCAGCTCTTCTAATAGCAGTCATTTCTGAAAAAATTGCCTTGAACTTCGTTTTATCCGAAGCAAAATTAAATTTAATTGAAGATCAAAATATGAAAATAAGAACACTTTGAAGGCAATTATATTAGGAAATTAAGTTATATTTCATTTTAAATAAATTAAATGATGTGAAAATTGAATTAAAAATTGTTTTCATGAAATTTCACATTACATAACACAAAATCTTCTAATTTAATAATTGATTTATGAACTCAATATATTTGGTATTTATTTATACATACCAATCCAATAAAAAACCGTGAGGGCTTTTGAGAAAATTACTTAATGTGAAAAAAATACTGAAAACTATTAAGTGCTTAAAAATACTCAGTCAATATATATACATTTACCAAATAAATTACAAAAACGAATGAATATAATATAATGTTTTGGTTCAAAAACAAAATTCGCTCCACTTTACCCTGCCTTTGAAAACAGGCGCTCGCAAGGCACGGGAGTACCTATTGCATACAAATTTTCTCTGGCTAGCTGGCTGTGATAAGGATAGTTGTGCTAGTTTTCCCGCCACCCAAGTAGAGAATCCTCATTTTTTGATAGAATATTTTCTTCTAGGTACCTTTGAACCTCCACAACTGTTCTGGAGTTGGCCGTTAAATAGGTTTTACTTGCGATACTGCCTTATCATAGGTACTCCAAAGTGAAACTTCATCGTTTGAATTATCTCCAGCAGCTACTTCTTCTCGTTCGGCGGTAAGCGTCAAATTTTCATTTTGGCCACTACTGCACTCATTTATTCTGGTGGCAACAGCATGGACAATACTTTCTTTGATCCGATCGGCAGTTGATGTTTGCTTGTATGTGATATTTTTGAATTGTGGATCTAAAAATGTTGCAACACAAAGAGTATCGTTATCTTCAAGATCATCAAATCTTTTCGCTAGTCCAGACTTCAGAGAGGAGACTACAGTGAGATGATAATTTCCTCTTAGTAATTGGTTGACCACGTTTTTCAAACCACTTATCAGCACAACGACGAGAGAAGCCGTTAAATGTTTTTCTCCACTCGTAATTTTTGTTATAGCTTCAAATGGTTTCAATGCTTTAATTACTTGCGCTGTTATTGTCCATTCATCTGCTGACATAATTGGGACATCTCTGTCTATAAGCGCAACAGTCATTTTAATAGCTTCTTCCAGTTCTAAAATTTGTTCAAGCATGTAATAGGTAGAGTTCCATCTGGTCGCAACATCTAAAATAAGTTTTTTAGGTTCTTTGCCTGCATTCT
This sequence comes from Odontomyia ornata, assembly GCA_963969285.1. Taxonomy (NCBI): domain Eukaryota; kingdom Metazoa; phylum Arthropoda; class Insecta; order Diptera; family Stratiomyidae; genus Odontomyia; species Odontomyia ornata. Next base: position 410,346,136 of record OZ017739.1, read on the forward strand.
GCTGGTACTGCAAAAATTTATGATTTGTGGTAGAGCTTCTCTTAAAATGAACCACTATTTTCCTAACTTTTTCGAGTAAAAATGCAAGAAACTTAAGGCTGTCTTCAGTTAAGAGATTTATACTGTGAGCTAGACATCCAAAATGCTTCCAACCTAAATGGATAATAATTGCTGATTTTATGTTAGCAGCATTATCAGGCACTGCCAGATAAGCTATTTCTGACAGTTCCCATTATCAGTAATCTGCTTAATTTTTTTAGCTAGATTAAAACCGGTATGGCTTTCATTGTAGCTTACGCAACTTAACAAAATCGACTGAAGAGTAAAATCAAAATCGACGAAATGGATTGTTACTCCTATAAAATTTTCGTTGTTCGTAGAAGTCCAACAATCTGTAGTTAAACTACAACTCTGAACAGATTTCGACAAAATTTTGGCTTCCGTCAAAACTTTCTCATACATCGCAGGTAGCATTGTGTCGGAAATATGCCGCCGATTCGGTAAATTGTAAGAAGAATTTAAAGATTTCACGAATCGTTTGAACCCTTAGTCCTCCACAATGCTGAATGGTTGAAAGTCAACCGTAAAAAGGTACATTAAATTCTCGCCACTATGCTGCTTCGCTGTTGTGGTTAACTTTTTCGGCACGAAATCGTGCAAGGTTCCTAGGACCGATGCAGGTCGTATAGAAGGATATTTTGGCTGGCTACTCACTTCAGTACAAGCGTTTGCGCTTGTGCTAGGTTGCGGTGGTTCATTATTTGCCAACGTCACATCTTTATTTTGGATAATTTCATTCTAAAATGTATGAAATAAAAACAAACAATAACTTAAAAACTCAGTCAAATAGTATCGCTGGATGTAATTGCAAATAGAGTAGCCGAATTAAAGCCCAGATCGATGGAGAGACAGAAAAAACTCACTCACAGTGGCCTTTCTGGAGGTACTGGAAGATGCCAATCTACCAGCCGGCATTTTAATTGTTGGGTGTTTTGTTGACATGTGTCGTTTCAAATTTGTGACTGATGTCTTATATGAAATTTTCAGCTATCAATAACATTGAAAAAATCCCAAATAGGGCTTTTTTTTCGATTTAGTTTCCATATTTCTGGAAACAATTTGATTTGTGTACAAAGGTTAAATAATAAAAGTTTAAAACTCAACTATGAGCAACTAAATCAATGGTTGATTATGTTTTGCCGATTTTTAAGAATAAGATTATCAAATTTCTCGTTTTTGTTCAAAACCTTTTATTCGAGATCAATTTGCTTTATTAAAATAATTACAAATTTTTAGGCTCTTATAACCGATATTTTCTAGTATACAACTGTATTTTGAATCAAACACTTTTTCGAACAAAAACAGTTATTCTAATTATTAACAACGACATTAATACAAAGCACTACAAATTTCTTGCACAACGATTTCAATTACCTTTTCAACTCGAACATTGAATGCGATATTATTTTCACTCAAAACTTGATTTAATTTCAAACAATTTTGTCTGATTTTATTTTTTTTGTGGTAGGGAGGTGAATGCTATTTATGCACAGAGTGTGGGACTCCCATGCGCGACTGGACTACCCACTAAACACCTCCCCTGTCAACCTGAGAACCCAGCCTGGAACCGTTTGACACATTACTTCGGGGCAGGTCTCGTTTTGTTACGCCGTGGGGCGCCTTCAAGCTGGGGAGTCCCTTTCCTAGCGGGAGTGGAGAGGGGAAGAGGAAATGCCAGAAGAGCGATTCCCCAGCCCCAGCGCCCCCGGCTGCTGTGAGTCCCTTTTATATTTTAGGACTGCCCGAGCGTAATGTGCCACCTGGTTCCATTTGTCAACCGATTTGAGCATCACCGCAACTATATTATCCGGGGTGAGCTCTCCCGTCTTCCTGTAGAGTTCCCTTCGCAGCCTGACCCATTTGGTACAAGCAAAAAATGTGTGACAGGTATTGTCCTCCTCTCCTAGGCAAAACCGACACTCGGGGGACCGTGACTTACCGATCTTATGCAGGTAAGACTGAAAACACCCATGCCCGCTCAAAAGCTGGGTCAGATAGAAGTCAGTCTCACCATGCCTTCGATTTAGCCACGGTCTCACATCCGGGATGAGGCGCGCAGTCCACCTTCCCTTCGTGCAATTGACCCAAGACTGCTGCAAATCGTTGAGCGAGCGCTGTCTCCCCTCGCGGACAACCATCTCCCTCACGTCCTCGCCTCGGCGCAGGTAAATAGCGCGGCGCTCTCTAGCAAGGAGGGCGATAGGTATCACGCCTGCAATAACTCTCACCGCCGAGTCAGAGACTGTTGGATACGAAGATGCAATTCTCAGTGCTCCTCTTTTCTGTATCTGTGTCAAACGTTTTCGGTATACCTCCTTGCTGAGAGCGTCGCCCCATACCTTTTCTCAATACAGTAGCATTGACCCTACAGCACTCATCAAGAGGCGTCTTCTTGATGGGCTGGGTCCCCCTACGTTGGCCATAAGTCGACGCAGAGCCGATGTTCCCGAAGAAGCCTTCTCAGCCGTTGCCCTGATTTGCTCAGAAAAACTCATCTTCGAGTCGATCGGTAGCCCCAGGTACTTCACCGCTGACTTCGATTCGATTCGTAAGTCGCCAATACTGATCATCCTTACTCTAGGGATTCTCTTTTTTGTTAAGATGACCACTTCGGTTTTCTCCAGTGCTAAACTGAGCCCGCGAGCAGTCATCCAGTCCCTCACTCGGCGCATTAGCATACCTAGCCTAAGTTGCGCTTGTTCAACGGTGCGTCCAGCGACCAGAGCCGCAACATCATCCGCATAGCCGATCAAGCGCGACTCATCTGGCATCTCAAGTCTCAGTAGCCCGTCGTAAGACACGTTCCACAGGTCCGGACCAAGGATAGATCCCTGGGCAACACCCGATGTAATTTCCATCCTTCGTTGGCCCTGTGTCGTGTCGTAGAGCAGGCTTCGGTCCTTTAGGTAGTTCCTCAAAAGCCGCATTAGATATTCTGGAACTTGAAAAGAGTTTTCCAGCGTATCCAGAATATCCACCCATCTAGCGGAGTTGAAGGCATTCCTGACGTCGAGTGTCACCAACAGGACGATCCGTCGCTTGGTGCGACTATATGCCTCTGCCTTTTGGACCACGTTCACCACCTCTGCAATCGCATCAATGGTAGAACGTCCTGCTCTAAAGCCGTACTGCCGAGGAGATAGGTCCCCAGCAGCGCGAATCGCGTCAGGGAGTCTTCCTTTGATGAGTTTCTCTAGCACTTTCCCAGCCGTGTGTAGCATACATAACGGGCGGTATGCAGACGGCGATTCGGGATTTCCCTTCCCCTTGCTGATCAGCACGAGCCTCGCCACCTTCCATCGTACCGGGAAAACCCCGTCCCGTAGACAAGCGTTGAATGTGCTGAGCAGCAAGTCAGGGCAATGGTGATATACGAGCCGCAACACCTCAGCCGGAACATCATCTGGACCTGGAGCCTTCCTCGCTGTCAATGAGAGGACTGCCTCCTCCAGTTCCAGCCGTGTGAAGAGTGGGCACTCGACTGCTGTTTCACCATGGACAGCGTCAACACGGACGGGATGGGCGGGGAAGAGTCCCCGCACTATCGCGTCCATCTTTTCCGCGTCATGTATACAAGGCTTCCGTAGGGCACCAAGCTTCCGCATGACCAGCTTGTAGCCAAGGCCCCACGGATCCTTGTTCACATTGTCTACTAGGTCTTGCCAGCAGCGAGCCTTGCTACTGTTGATCAGTTTGCGAAGGCATTTCCTGGCCGACTTATATGCTGCCACCCAGTTGCATGCCTCGTCACCGTTCGGCGCCCGTTGAGCCTCACGTCGAAGCTTGTGACACTCCCTTCGCTTTTCAGCGATTTCAGTTGACCACCAGTACACTGGGGGCTTGCTGTGCCGGGGTCTTCGACGGGGCATAGAAGCGCAGCAAGCAGTCGTAATGATGCTCATAGTAGAGTTCACCACGTCTTGAGCTACCCGTTCTTCCGTCCCCTCCGGAGCTCCCTGAAGCGCCTCACCTGGTGTGAGCACCTCGACGAACCTCCCGACGTCCATCCTTCCGATGTTCCATCCAGTTGTAGAAGCCGGAGAGTACGGACGTCGGGAGACAGCATCACTTATCTCAAGCAGAATGCACTGATGATCACTGGCTGAGTAGTCCTCTAATACTTTCCAGTTGTGTATCCTCCGTACTAAGGATTCCGAGGCGAATGTCACGTCCGTTATGGTTCCCTCACAGCCAATACGGCGGAAAGTCGGCGTATTTCCGGAGCTTAGTACGACGAGGGCCATCCTGGCTGCCATTTCCAGGATTCTTTTTCCCCGTGGATCTGTCTGAGGCATGCCCCATTCGATTGCTTTAGCGTTGAAGTCGCCCCCAACGAGCACTTTGCCCTCTGCATTCGAGACAGCGCCCCCCAAAGCATTAAGCTTGGCTTGGAAAGATGATATCGATTCGTTAGGCGTTAGGTACACACTAAAGAAGGTGGTCCCTGAGCACCGAGCCCACACGAAATCATCCCCCCGTCCACAACTCTCCGCTTGAAAGTCACTGATCCGAACCCAGATGGCGGCAGTACCAGTTTCATCAGAATACCATAATGCAGGACTTTTATTATGGTGTTGCTCACTCAGCAGCAAGAAGTCGGCTTTCACGTCCCACGCAAACTGCTCAAGCAGATTTTGGGCGGTTGAACTGCGGTGTAGGTTTAGCTGCAGGATGCGGGTCATTGGAGTTCTGATTTTGCCTTGGCTATGGCTTCCTGGAACTGATTTTATTTGCAAAACTACACTTGCATTGAATGAAACAGAAACTAATTTTCAAAACTAAATAAATAATGCCTTAAGATTTGCATACGCGATATACAATCTTTTATTTGAAACTTTATCAAATAACTTTTCTGTTGAATCCAAAACTTTATATGGAACACGTTTTGAAAATAATTCGCTTTTCAAAATCAAAATAGTTCACAATACACCTTTGATACAATGCGAATGAAAATTACAATGCGAATGATCTGGAAAAACAAAAGCCAATCAACCATCAATCGCTTAGAATTATTGTATCGGCTACTGCTCTTTAGAGCATGTTTGCTCTTCTGTTCTTCATTACAAATCGCATTCGCATTCGCAGTCAAATCTTAATTGCTCCAAATCGCAGTGAACAACACAGCCAAGTTCTTATCAAAAAGAGCTGCGATTTCAATGAGCCGAACAGACCAGACTAAGCCGCATCGCCCATAAGCGCACATTATGCTTATGCAGCTATGCACCCAGCGACCCTACGAGCAAAAGCAAATCAATGAGAATAAGCAAGACATCGCTGCGATTCAGAGAGCAGTCAGCTGAAAGCATATTTTGCTTATTGGGTTGTGATTGATTTTTTACACTGCTCTTTTCAATCGCAGCTCTTTTCAATAGCAGCTCTTTTTCATATGGGATCGCAACCTGTGATTGCTCTTTTTCAATCACAGTGAAAAAATCGCAGGTTTGCGAAATAGCATATCATCCCTACCTACGCCACTTACGACGATCAGCCGATCCATGTATCCTACGCTACTGACGTCGACGGTTCGGGAGCGACCTTTTAACTACTCGCTGCCACTGAACCGCGATTTGACAGGTATCAAAAGGAAGGAGGGATAACGTCCAGTTCGCGCGGAATTGTGTGAGTTCCACGTTGCAAAACCTCAGCGGTGCGGATACCGGCCAAACAGAAAAAAAGGAAAAAGAAACGTGTTAGTGGCAGCCGCCTCGAGTAGTTATGCTTACTGGACATCATCCCAGATTGCGAATCACTGCGCCTCCATCTACACCATCTGCAGTTTCCCACGACAAGCAAGCCCTTTTTAACGTTGCAAGTAGCTTCTACAGTAGCACACAAGCAACGAAACCATTGAACTTTTACGGGAAAAGTTTCCGGACCGTGTTATCTCTCGAAGAGGTGATCACAATTGGCCACCGAGATCTTGTGATTTAACACCTTGCGACTTCTTCCTTTGGGGCAACGTGAAAGAGAATGTATACGCCAACAGCCCAGCGTCGCTTCAAGACCTCAAATATGGAATTCGTGAGGCTATCGAGGACATAGGGCAGCCAATTTGCGATTTGGTTATGGAAAATTTCATGAAAGGAGATGGTCCTGTAAGCGTGGTCGTGGTGGTCATTTGCCTGATTTTATTTTCACTATTAACGGCATACCTTTCTCGTTATAATGGAATATACATCTGATCATTTACTCGTATATTAAAAAATGGCATTTTTATCTTATTGGAAACCCCTGTATAAAACGCCGAGAAACTTGATGAGAGTCTTTTTTACTTGAGTTTTATTTAGTCGTAATATTTATTTCTGTCTTTGGGTTGATCTGGAAGCAGTTTTCTCTATTTCTTAGAACAGTGCGTTACAATTGCATGAGGAGCATAGGAGAAAAAAATAATGCTAAAGTGATTTAATAAATTCGATTTTCGCCCGAACACCTAAAACAAACACAATTTTCTAAACTAACCTGATGGCGTCAAAATCTTACGAGTAATGGGAAATGAAATTCATGCAACTTTCTTTGAAAATTATCTGCAGTAATTGTAGCCTGCGTATAAATAAAGAATGTGGTGTTGCTAATTTTCTCCTTCTTCTTTGTAGCACTACAGCCCCTCTCGGGCCTTCGCTTAGAGATAGTTAGAGTATCTCATTTTCATGACCGTATTGATTTTTTCGGAAGTTGGTTTGGTCAGTACCATGCTCCCGTGTGCCCGATCAGCTATGATATGATTTGATTAAATCAGTTCATATCACCACTGAGTGAACACTTATAGTCTGTCCGAATTTGCTAATTTTAGATAGGTAATAATTGAAAAAATATGAATATATGAATAATTTTTTGCTTTAGCACTAAAGCCCCTTTCGGGCCTTTGATTAGAGATGCTTAGAGCATCTCATTATCTTAGCCGAATGTACCGGTACTCAAAAAGGTGATATAGTACTACACTTTGGCCTGTCATATCAAGATTTGATACTTTTAGTAGATGTGATGATTTATCATTACATAAACACCCGCTAGCTTCCAATATTTGTAGCCACTTTACACCGGTGGTGAAGTTTATGATTGAGAAAATGAATCAATCTGCTTAAGAGTGATTCATATTTACATACATATATCATATTTACAAACTATAAACAATAGTTCCGAGATTTTTTTAATGATTCCATTTCCTAATCACGTTTTTGAATGATTGAATTTCTTAATAGCATTACATTTTCCTAATTGATTTTAAACAATACCGACGAAAGATGTGTTTCTCTGATCGCAAGATGATTAAGAAAATATGAAGATAAAATTAGTTCAGTTAAACTTCTTTGTAGTCAAATAAAAAAATATTTTTTAATAGTTTTTTTTAAACATCTCAAAAAGGGTGCTTTAATTAATTGATGATAATTGGCCGTTGATCCGTTCACCCAGTTGCCATACGTTCTGATTTTAAACCAGTAGTACGTATCGGAACTGAACGGGTATCTAGTCCATCCGAAGAATCACTCGAAACAAACGCCGTTGTTACCAACAGAATATATGTTTTAAATTACCGAATCGATAGGCTTAAAATAGCGGATTATTAGTTTTTCGCATCACTAATTGCATCCACGGCATTTAAATATTTACTGCATTAAAATCCATGAAACCAGTTTTTAAAAAGACCGATTTGATCGAAAAGTTTTTGGTCAGTGAAATAGCTATGATTCCTAAATTAATCAGAAATAAAAACGATTATTAAACTCACTTTTGGGAGTCGTCTGTGGCGAATTCATACATCCATCCTAATTTGGCTGAACAGTTTTTGCACATGACGTCACGTACCATGTGACGTCCGGTCAACATTACCCGATCCTGTACGTTGCTGTACGTCAGATTCACGACGCGTTTAAAAAGATACGCTCGGCCTGCAAGATTGAAAGAGAGAACTATAAATAATACCAGCAATGAAAGTATCAAATTATGACGTCTTATACTTAATGCCTCGTATCCAATTTTCTACGATTTCCATGCACTTTTCTCAATTAATCTTGCTTACCTGTCGCTCCTGTGAAACGGGTACTGATTAATTCTGTTTTATTTGTTAAATTTGCATCGCAGGCGTGACAAGAGAACAGTTTCACACCTCCCATATGCTCTAGGAAAGTTCTGCCCATTTTTCACTATTGTCTTCCGAGTTTTCTTTAATATACAATCTAAATTGACACTGTACCAAACTTTTTCTTACGCTTTGCGTTATTTCCAATGAATAATTCGATCGAATTTGATCGATTTGGGCACTTTTTCCCAATAGCAGTCTTGTCACGTATCAGCTGTTCTTTGTTTTCAGTTTTCTCCTACACTCTCCGTCACACACTTGTACACTTTTTTCAATTTGTGCTGCGTACGCGTTTCGTAAAGCTGTTGGCACGAGTAGGAATGAGAAACGCTTCAAGAGCAAAAGAGATGCAATGACCTGGAAACATAGAGGTCATAGAGGTATACACTGGAGACGGCGAGCTTTCATTTCCCATATAAAATATTGAAGTCTCTTAATACATGCTCAATACGAACCATAGAGGTATACACTGGAGACGGCGAGCTTTCATTTCCCATATAAAATATTGAAGTCTCTTAATACATGCTCAATACGAACAAACATTTCATGTCCGTATACTCCAATTTTCGAAAGCTTTTGGACTTTCACGAATGAGCTTACGTATGATTGTCCAAACTCTATCATTGTTCGAAATTAATTTCGAAATAGCTAAAAAAGTTCATTATTTTCAGTTTTCTCTTTAATGATCATACAGCATTTACAATTGTAAACAATGCCTCCAAATATTGTTCAACAAACTTCTTTCCTTTCCATAAAATATACTAACAAACTACGAAGTGCGCCACATTCAAATCGTTTTCGATCGAAATCAACAATTGTGACACCCCTGATTTCGGAAATGATGTTTCAGCTGATAGAAAACCGGAAGTTGACAATTCCTGCGAAAATTCCATCAAATATCGTAATTTTTAAAAATTTTAAATGAAAACGCTTGTTTCGGTCGGATTCTGTAAGTGATTTCGAAAATAAAGTGTTCAATGTGTAAACGTGAGCAAAAATTTGAACGCGTCATCGAGTATTTTTCATTATTTAGGTAAGTAAAGTGCAGTCAAGGAAACAATTATGTGTCCGGGTATAATTTACGTGATGTTTTCTGTGTCCGTCCAGGTTTTCGGTTTGATTCGTGAATTAAAACATAATTTCGAATGTTGCGTGAATCGTGCCTGCTAGAAACGGTATATGGGAGACGCGAGTTTAAAGATTTTCTCGGTTGAAACAGATTTGACGCCGGTCATAGAATTCCGATAACATGCAACTGAAACTCGCTTGCATTTTAAGAATTTACGCGCTTTTTTTCTGATTTTTATTCCTACGGATTTAAATGGGCTTAAGTTATCCTTAAAGCTTCGTGTTGAAGTAATTAATTGTGTTTTTAAGTCAAAGTTCGTAATTATCAAAGAGGAAATTGCAAGTGAAATAGATGTTGCGCGCAAATGTTGAAGTTTTGTTGGCTGCGTCCATAATGGTGTTAAGGTTAAATTGTTGAAAATAATTCGTTTTGTTATTGCGAAGATGCTTGTAAAAGTTTCATGTATCGGAGTAAACATTTTAATTGAAAAACTTTGAAGGTTTTCTAAAATACGTGATCTCGTACCAGTGCAGTGCACCTACAATATGGGAGCTGTTTTATGAATTTCGAAAACTGGTCGGTTGAATTTAAAAATTTTTTCCAAGGTTTCTGGAGTTGTGGTGATGGGACTGAAATTGTTGTTGAAAATAGAACCAATTAATGTCGAAATGCATGCATGGTGGTTTAATTTGGAAATATTTGTTTCTTTACCGGAAAACGAAGAAAACCGACTTCAAAGTGCCCTACAAAGGATGAAATAAGTTTTATGAAGGTGATATTAAAGCAATTTTATTCATCTTTCTTACTTTGGAGTCGGTTTTTAGGTAAATTTCTCGAGAGAAATTTACCTATTGCGGAGGGCATCATATATATATATATATATATATATATATATATATATATATATATATATATATATGGGATATAACGAAATTTGTGACCACGTTAGAGGTTGCAATTTTGCTTCAATTTTCACCAAATTTTCAGGAAAGGTGTATTGGGTAATTATCTCGGTTAAGTACGTGAACCAGCTATATCGATCGGGAAAAAACAAAATGGCGGCCATTTTAGACGAAAAATCGTGATTTCTGTTCTGACCAAAGTATAGCTCCGATATGGATGAAATTTGGTACAAAGGTTTATTGATGTATGTGATGAGCCTCACAATAAAAAATCCAAAGTCGGTACTGCAGAAACAAAATGGCGGCCGCTCAAAGGTCTGAAAACGTGCAAATTTTGTTGTTGTAATAGTGGTCAAAACTTTCAACTGATTTTCATGAAATTCGGTGGTTTGATAAAAATTATAAATATCTAAAGAATTGCTTAAAAAATTTGGAGGTCAGGTTGCAAAAAACAAAATGGCGGCCAGTTGAATGTCAAAATTTCAAAGGCTTCTAAAAGTCGCAATTTTGATCCGACATATATGAAACTTGGTTCCCAGATAGAGATTACTTAGTCCTACAGCCTTTGCTATTTTGGTGATCATGCATGCGCAAATTTCAAAATGGCGGCCATTTAAATATGCGTTTTTTTCATGTTTTTGTGGCCCTCTAGCGGTCACATTTTCCAACGGATTTTGATGAAACTTGAGATTATGGATCTCTGTACTATGTTCTTGTATTTTGCAGGAAATTATTAAAATTGAATGAAAAATAAATAAGTCGAAAATTTTAAGCCTAATATTTTTAGCTGCCATTTTCTATAAAAATTGAATTATTTTGCCCTGTCTAGAGTGAAACTCCTATTTGAACGAGATAGTACATTGGTTGATGAGGTCCTGGCATACAAAGATTTTAAATAATCCAAAATAAAATGCATGCATTCAAAATGGCGGCCCCAAAGGTCTGAAGGCAATCGCAATCCGCTATTTTAGTGCCAACTGAAATAATGAATATTTTTCATGGAAACGTTTTAAATGACTTTACTTGAAAGAACTTATAAACCAGATCATTTTTAAGATATTGTAAAATATTTTTAACAATACCCTAGAAAATTATAAATTCGCGACTTGTCTGTCTGTCCTGTTTTCTTGCTAACCACATGAGCTAGAATGAGGAAATTTTCTACGTAGGTCAAAATTGGTGCCTCTTGAAATTTGCAGTGCAAGAAAATATTTTAAGGTATTTAAGGGGGGTCTCCCCATACAAGCGGGTCTCCCCATACAGGGGTGGCATACAATTTTTTTTATTTCTGTAGCCCTCTAGCAGCCAAGATTCTCAACAGATTCCGTTGAAACTTGAAATTATAAGTTGTTAAGGCAAGTTAATTTAATTTAATTATGCAAATCGAATGACAAATTAAAAAGTCGAAAATTTATAGCTTAATATTTTTAGCAGCCGATTTCAATAAAAATCAAAATGATGGCCCTCATAGTTCATAAAAAAATTGAAAATGTATATATTAATGGCAACGCAAGTGCTGATTAAACTTTTATGGAAATCTTTTGAAATTAACCATTCGAGCTATTTAAGCCTTTGTGTGGTTACCACTGTGAACTGTGTAAACAGCAAATGCGAGAAGGGCAAAACCGGTATTTGTATGTTTACAACAATTTATTATCCGCCTATTTTCAATATGTAATCCATACGTGTGCAACTCAATTTAATTAGCAAAATATTTGCGCCCCGATAAAAGGTCTCTAAAAACGAACGTGGCCAGATTTTTATTATGTTAATAAATACCCATGTGGTTCTACGTAAATTGCAGAAAGAAGTTTAGTAGTAGGCAAGCCAAATTCTTTTTGGATACTTTACGCTACATACGAGAAATTTACCTTTCCGTCTGGTGCTGCCAACGGGGATTTTTTTTTTTTAGGTGAATTTCTCAAGAGATATTTACCTATTGCGTATATATATATATATATATATATATATATATATATATTTATATATATATACATATATATATATATATATATATATATATATATATATATATATATATATATATATATATATATATATGATTTATATATGATATAACGAAAATCGTGACTACGCTAGAGGTCACAATTTCGCTCCAACTTTCACAATATTTTTAGGAAAGGCGTATTGCATGAATATCTCAGTTAAGTTGTTTAGCAAGTAAAATCGATCGAGGGAAAACAAAATGGCGGCCATTTTAGACAAACATTCGTGATTTCATTTCTGACCAAACCGTGGCTCCTATTTGGATGAAATTTGGTACAGAGGTTTATTAAGGTATGCGATTAATTTTACAATAAAAAATCCAAAGTCGAACCGTTTGAAACAAAATGGTGGCCGCTCAGACGTTGAAAAGCGTGTAAGCATTGGATGTTGTAGTTGTGACCAAACTTTTCAACCGATGTTAATGAAATTCGGTTCTTTGGTAATTACTGTAAATGCCTAAAGAATCACGTTAAAAAACTAGAGATCAGGTCTCCAAAAACAAAATGGCGGCTAGTTGAAGCTAGAAATGTCAAAGGCTTTTGAAAGACCCAATTTTGATTCGATGTGAATGAAATTTATTTCCAAGATAGAAAACAATTAGATCTAAACATTTTGCTATTTTGGTGTACAGACATGCTCAAGTTTCAAAATGGCGGCGATTCAAATATGCAATTTTTTCAGATTTTTGTGGCCCTCTAGTGGCCAAATTTTCCAATGGATTTTAATAAAACGTGAGATTATGGATAATTGTACAAAGTCCTTGTACTAAACAAAAAATTATCAAAATCGGATGAAAAATAAAGAAGTCGAAAATATAAAACCTAATATTTTTCGCTGCCATTTTCATTAAAAATTTAATACTTATGCTCTGTCTAGAGGAAACTGATTTGACTGAGATTGGACAAATTGACTGATGAGACTCTAAGATTGAAATATTTTTAAAAATCCAAAATCAAATGCATGCATTCAAAATGGCGGCCCACAAAGGTCAGAAGGTAAGTGCAATTTGCTATTTTAGTAGCAACTGAAGTAATGAATGTTTATCATGGAAACATTTTTAATGGCGTAACTTGCAAGTATTTATACAACAGACCACTTTAGGGGATTGTAAAATATTTTTACAATCCCCTATTAAAATCGCGATCTGTCTTTTCGTCCACCTGTCCATCCGTCCGTGCGACACAGCAAGTTTTCTCCCAAACCACATACTTGAATGATGAAATTTTCTACGTAGGTCAAAAGTGGTACCCTCTCAAGAAAATTCCACCAGAATAATAATATCAGCACATATGATAATTTTTTGGCTTTCTTTTTCTAGTAAACAATTAATTTTCAACCGCTGCATTCTCATAAAGTTTATCGTCAAGAGTATGATACACCTTATCATATGATGAACAAAATTTCGACCCCAATTTCGAAATTAGCTTCGAGCCTATGCGAGTTATCACAATAGCAAAGGCAAAAGCTCGTGGCTTCATGAATTTGATCTTTCGCCGTCTCCTGTATATACCTCTATGCCTGGAAATTTCATGTGGAGAAGCTTTTTGGTTTATTTACTTCATTTGGTTTTCTTCATAGATATAGAGAGTGTTTATATGTCTTTGGTTTTCTTCCAATTTTCTCAGCGCCGACATTTCTTTCGTTTTTCTCCATTGTTGTCTGGTTGACGTTGCAAAAGCATGTCGGATGAGACTTGAAGAATGGACCGAACTAAAATAAAGTGCAAAGCTGCGCATATTCGGAAAATATTTCTATTTTGAGGTATTTGGTTTGTTTTTCATGATTTATCTGGACCTTTCTGTATCTGAAGCTGGTGCTGAAAATTCTTGTTTTTTTGTTTGCGCTCATCATTGTTTAGTTATAATGAGTAAGTTTGTAGCCAAATAGTGTAAAGTTTTTAAGCTACAAATTAGGGGTGTCTACTTAAAAGATATATCGATATTTATATTCGATATAAAACACCAGATCCTTGCATCGATGTTTTTCGATGTATCGCTTGGAAACATCGATAATTTTTAGTATTGAATACTATTCACACAAGTTTAACATTAACTTTTTCCTGTCAAAAGCAAAAAGCGGATACATTTGTTAGTGAAACATAAACTACAAATTATTAGAAATATTTTATTACATACTAGAACACTTCAAAACAATAAAATAAACAGAAATTAAGTTCTAAAGTCTTCCTGGCGCTGCTAAAGACCTTTTACAACAGGCCAGTCAATATAAATTAAACATACTGGCAATCCGGGAAGCAAATTGAGCTAGAAGTAATTTTCAAGACATGAGATCGCATACAATATTCAAAAGTGGAAAGCCTACTGGAAAGTGAGAGTTCGGAGTGGCCTTCATTGTGGCACGTTATGGATTTCAAGACAATCAATACACGGTTGTGTGCGATCCGTATAAAAGCAAAATTTTACAAAATTTGGCTGATTAACGTACACACCTCGACCGAAGAAAAGGACGAAATAAACGAAGTAAACGTTCTCCAATCATCTGGAAAGACTAGTCGACTTATTGCTTCCAAATGACACAAAAATAATTCTATGTGATTTCAACGATAAGGTTGGCAATGAGCTATCTCATCGGGGAATGACTGGAGGATATAGTCTTCACGATGAAACAAATGGCAACGGCCAGCGCCTGATCGACTTTGTATCTGGCAGTAATCTAGTTAAACGTTCGACTTGCTCCCCACATCGACGCATTCATAAGATTACGTGGGTATCACCGGATTGCAAAATACAAAACCAGATCGACCAAGTTCTGATCCAAGAACGTTGGGCGCCATGCATACTTAACATCTGTACATACCGAGGAGCCAATTGTAACTCGGATCATTATTTGATCAACGAGCCATAACACAAGACAAGCAGACAAAGTAGTGACAAGGTTAAAAGACGGTTATCAGGCTAAGACCACGCTCTGCCGTGATGACATCAGCAACATCATTGCTAATGAAGTCGAGATTAAAGATAGGTGGGCATCATATTTCAAGAACCTCTATAATCCTCCGCACAGCTCCAGAAAGGATAATAAAGCGCCGGGCATCGATAAGATTCGAGTGGAGCTCACTAATTATGGTGCCAGTGGTATTCAAAAAGCCATCCATACATGTTGCAACAAGAACATATGCCGAATGGAGCAAATCAATTATATTCTCAATAAACAAAAAGGTGAGAAGCTACATTGCGAAAACTATCGAGGCATATCACTACTTTGTACGGCGTACAAAATGAAATCAGATCATACGCCAACAGTATTATTGGGGAGTATCAAGGTGGTTCTAGAGCAGGTAGATTGACGGTAGACCAATTGTTCACATTCAAGCAGGTACTTGAGGAATGTTAGGAGTTCAACATAAACGTACACCAAATTTCCGTGGACTTTAAGCAAGCATACGACAGTATTGGTCGTAACGTACTGTACCGAATAATGCTTTGCTTTGGTATTGCAGCAACATTAGTTCATCTTACCAAAATTATAATGACGTCGACGACCTCCCAAGTCCACATCAATAACCAACTCACCGACGTCTTTGACACAAATATCAGGCTAAAGCAGGGAGATGGGCTGGCCCAATTGCTATTCAATTTGGGTGTCGAATATGTCATCAGAAAGCTACATGTCGGTACAAGAGTTACGTTTTTATACACGTCAAGCGAAGCGGTAGCCTATGCGGACGACATCAATATTTTGTCACAGTTGTTGACAACTGCCAAAGAACTCTTCCTGAAAGTCGACAGCGAAGCAAAACTAGTAGGGCTACAAATCAATGAAAATAAAACAAAGCTCATGACGCAGGCGAGGAAAAATACCTCACCCAATCAAAATATCATATTTGTCGAATATAGTATAGAAAATGTGGGCAAGTTTGTGTATTTTGGCGTCATAATAACGGAAACAGGTAAGAAAACAGAAGAAATACAGCTCGCAAATAAAATATTTTATTCAGTTTTGACGATCTTGAGGACCAGATACATACACAGGAAAACAAAACTCCATGTGACAAAACCTTTGTTATTTTATTGGTGTGAAACATGGACCCTAATCCAAGCATCTGCAAACTTATTGAACGCCTTTGAGCAACGGGTCCTGAGGAGAATAATAGGAGCGAAGCTAGATGGAGACCAATGGCGAATTCGATACAACCATGAGCTGTATGAAATTTTTGATGAGCGGGACGTCTCAACAATAGTAACGCTACGGAAGCTGCAATGGCCACATAAATCATATGGACGAACAGCGGATACCCAAAAAGGTATTCGTTGGGAGAACTGAAGGCCGGAGACCAGTGAGGAAACCGAGAAAACATTGGTCTGACTCGGTCGACGAAGATAGTTCATCGCTGCTCGGATTCAAAATTAGAGGACCCGGTCAATGGGCCGAGACAGTTGAAGGCGCTATTGGCTCTTTACACAAATTTTGCAAAAATAATAGTTTACTTAATCTTTTGCCCTTCATTCTATATCTTTGTTGTTGACTATTTGAGCAGCCTTTGAAAATAAACATTCAAATGGAACAGAAGTCCCGATAATAGTTAAGTATTTAAAGGTTATCTTACTTTTATATCTTGCCAAATTTGTAAGGGATTCTCATTGAGCTTTCCTGCTACTGGGCTACGCAAGTAGATAGATAGTTCATCAGAAATTGTATCCTTTAATTGTTGTGATTTCCAACTCTTGCTTACCAGTTTGTGATGATCATCCCATAAGGAAAAGCTCTTGTCTTGTTTTTCAGATTGATCAGAATCTCATTCCGATATTTTGACATTTTGTGCAGTATTTTTCATGGTCTTTAATTTTCGCGACTGCTGTAGAGCAACTGAGTTCCTGAAGTGAATAAATTATACCTGGGATTGAATACAGTAGCCATGGCGAGTGAAGTTACTCTCTCAGTAGTGTCCATTCTTTTTTTAATTTCATTAAACGTGAACGATTTCAATTCTTTAGGGAGTGAGTCTTCTAATTGGAGTGGTTGGATTTTCAAAATTGAGCAATGAACTAATGGAATCACCTTGCTACTAGTGCAGTATTTGTTTGGAGAAACTTCTTTAGTAGCAGCTTCGAGCAGTCGTAAGACTAGTGACACAGAAGAGAGAACTGACTGTTCTGACTGATTGCACATAGGTGGCTCTATTTTATGACGAAATATTATATCATTGATTACAGTTCGTAACTTTAAAAATCTCCCCTTCATATAATAAGTCCTGTTCCATCTTGTTGGAACTTTTTGAATTAACTTTGCTTCTTTATTTGTGGCTTTTATTCATTCATTGATTGCTATATTACTTTGTTTGAATCTTGAACCATGCTACAAGGTTCTTGACCTTATTTATTAGATTTTGTAATTCTGCACAGTGTTATGTCACATTTTGCGCAACTAAATTTAAAAAGTATGCAAAACACGATATGTTTTTTTTACCAAAGGCCAGATTAACCATCTTAATTATAGATGGTGCGTTGCCCGTTACTACAGCCGAAATTTTATCCATGTCAATATCCAATTCGGCACAAGTATTGGATATTGACATGGCGCAATATGATCCAAAGTGTTGCGATCACATGACTGAAATACTCCATGAGTAATAGAAAAAAATTCAGTACATATACCAAAGTGTCCTGTAATTCCAATCAAGCTTCTCATGCTCATTGTTTCTGTCCATATATCGGTTGTGAGTGTTAGATTTTCTATACTTTTTAATTTATTTTTCAAAAAACCTGACAATGTATCATATTTGTCATCGACCCAGCGAGTCAATGTCATCTTACTTGGAAGCTTGTAATGTGGTTGAAGGCAGTGACTCGGGTTCAACGTTGGAAACAGCAGGTTAAGAGACAGATTTATTTTTTTATAATTGTTTCACTGTCGATATTGGGTAAGTCGACATTGCTCAATACTTACAAATTTTCATTGTTGATTTCCAAAAACGCAGTCAAGTAGATACTTTTTACTTGGTTAAGCAGGTTTGATGTATTGCCATAGGATTTATTAGTTTTTTGGTAAATTTTGCATTTAACAAGATTTCCATTTCCATCGGTTTTACCAAGAAACTTCCACACATTACTTTTCTGTGGAGGCGCCTTCATGCAATCAAATAAAAAAGAAAGAGAACAAATGAATTTATCTGTATATTTTTCCCATAATTTTATTTCATATCTGTCTGTAGTCTCACATCACTATTGATGACATACGATCATAAACGTTGAAAGACCTGCATCAATAATGATTGAACTATTGATTTAATTTGTTAACAAGTTAAAAACAACTAAATAAAAGCAAACTAGCGAAATGATTTGATGCAATGCACGTAAGTATCGAATTTATGCCAATAAATTATAATCCTGGAGGCCAAGGCCCAGCTTGGACTGTCGCGCCATAGATGATGATAATATTGTCAGTGGTGGGAACTTACGGTCGTCAAGCAAATGTGAGAAGGTCCAGGACAAGTAACGAAGATTTCACCCACGTTTATAGACGGTCCAATGAAAAATCTTAATCGGCAAAAAAACAAGTTCTAATTTAAATGGATTATTCTAATTTAAATGGATTATCAGATAAAGTGCCTTTTTGGAGTGTACACGCTCTAGATTAACATACTCGTAAATGATATCACTACAGTATACCTCCGTTTATTAATTAAATTTTCATTATTGCACTTTATGAAACGAAATCCACAAAATTATATCATTTTAAATATACGCTTCCAAATATTAACCCAATTACTACTACTACTGCAGTTAAGTTAGATTCAAACGAGTATAAGTAACATCTTAAATTAGTATACTTTTTACTTTTAAATTTATTGGCGATTAAATAATACTTAGATAAAGTGCAATTATCTGATCTAAATAGATCTAAAGATATTCTTTTCTCTCCAATAAGTATCATAGCTTAAATATTTTTTTTGACTAAGGAATAGTGGAACCAAATCCAACGTAGGTAAGTAAATGGTTAATTCGACTGAATGTTCGAAAAAAATTTCAGATAAAGTCGGAGTTTGTAATTTGATCAAATAAGAAATCGAGATTTCGAAGTTATTTTCTTCGTAGATTTGCTGAAGGCGAAAAAATTCATACATCAAAAAACGTGTTAAATGTTTAGTGTGAACTTGTGAGAAACGTTTTGCTCCTGAGTTGTATTTGGGAAACCCATCGAACAGTAATTTATCTACTTGACTAGGTTTCGCTCCATACAGCTCAAGAACCGTTCCATTTCTTCTTCTTCTTCTATGTAGCATTACAGCCCCTCTCGGGCCTTCGCTTAGAGATAGTTAGAGTATCTCATTTTCACGACCGTATTGATTTTTTCGGAAGTTGGTTTGGTCGGTACCATGCTCCCGTGTGCCCGCTCAGCTATGATATGATTTGATTAAATCAGTACATATAACCACTGAGTGAACACTCATAGTCTGTCCGAAAAATCCCCCGAACTAAATCACGTTGCTTCCAACGAGATTTGAACCTGGGACCCTCGGCCTTGGCGTTCATGCTCTAACCACTAGGCCACACAGACTACGAACCATTCCATTTACAGGCCAATAACTATACAATGCCTGAACTTGACAACCAGCATCACGGAATAGTCTTAAGGAATGTTTTGCTTCCGATCTGGCAATTTTTCCCTGTACTTTTTGCTTAGCTTCGCGATGCACCGCTCCTGGATATACACAACATTCGATGGCATTCAATATAATGCCACGATTCGATTTAGATGCTGTCTGGGAAATCACTATCGAGTGCACGACCTCTTTTTCACCACGATGAAAAATTTCGCAAGGTGCTGACGGCAGCTTTGGGATTTTTCGAGCCACGTGTCCTTATCCCGCGTTTCCGAACGATGCATCACAATTTGTGAATACAGCCCGACCGAACGGATTAACTAGTGAGCTCTTCACGAATGCCGTTCCCTTAGGCCGTGCGTAAACTTGATACCAAGTGTAAACTGCTGACCTTAGTGCTTGACTAGATTTTGCGTCTTGTCTCCCACGCAGCCGAGACCCTTTCAAACAGGAGTACGTTCACAGAAAAACAACGAAAAGAGAAGAAAAAAAATAATAAATGAAAACACGCACAATTCGTCGTCACCATTTGAGCAAAGATTATCGATGAGCAGCCATTTTTCTCCCTCTGCCTCGTGCTGTCTTTTTGACGCCCCTCCACTACTTTCGAATTTAGTACACCAGTTCGGCGTACCCGACCAATGTTCCAACACTGCTAATTTTATGTGGCAGATTTAAAATGTACTAAATGAACTAAATTTGAACGAAGTAAAGAAACATGAATAGGAATTTTTAAATAGTAGTAAAGATTAAATTTCATGAGAAATAAAATTAAAGGAAAACGTTTAAATTTAATATAAAGGAAAATTGATATAAAATTACATTTAATATAAAGGGAGATTAGTATAGAATTACATTAATAATAATAATAAGAAAGAAAATTGTTTTACAAGTGACGATTATGAATGCAAATAATTAATTATTTTTTTAAATCTGCCACATAAAATCACAAGTGTAGGATACGGAGTTTTTGGAGCGATTTGCTTGTATAACTGCTCGATTAATACATCATGGCTGTTTTAGTTTAGTGCTTGGGGTATTAAAATCACGAGAACTAGGATTTCAGCTACAGTGTATAAAATTTTATAGTTCAAAGTGGAATGCTTAGCTTATAATATATACAAAAAAAGTTTAACTATTAAAAAATGTGATCTGGACTAAAATAAAGGAAAATTTTCTTTAAGAGGAAGGAATTAATTGAGGTTCCAAAAAATAGCAACATTTTCAGCATTATCGACTTTACAAGCACTCACGATATAAGGGGAGTACTTAGAATTTTTTAACTATGAATTTATTTTCGGTTAAACTCTTGGTTTTTCAAATCTATATATTTATTTTTGATTTAATTCTTGTATTTTTTTTCAACCATACTCGTACGTCTACTTTTCATTAAATTGCAGATATGTGGAAACATTTTCATTATCGTCACTTCTAAAAAATGAAATGTTTTTTTATTCCTGCAAGTATGTGGTAACAATTAAAATACTGATAGTCAAAACTGACGTTAGATAGGAAGCCATATGGTAGCAATTTGCATATGTATGAGTCGGCCTACTATGCACAAGCTTCCGTGAGCTGTCAGCCAACTGCGGCATTAGCAATTGCTCATATTGCGTAGTATATACTATTTTTCGAAGTGAAAACGTAGGAAAGGCATTCCGCGCAGGCTATAAATTCACCTTGCACTGTCCACTGTACTCCTAAACTCTTCAAGACGAGCAAATGAAGCACATGTTTTGCACCTTCCACTGATAGCTCAGCGTTGAGATTAACAAACTCCTATAAATTCACTTTGGAAGGCGATAAAAACTAAACGGGTATAAGACCTGAAATAATTTTCACTTCACTAGGAGCGCTATTGTGTTCTCCGAGGATTATGTGAATATCACTGTCGAAATCCCTCTCAAAACCATGCAAAAACTCGAATTTTCCTTGGCACCTCCATAATTCTCCATATACCGCCATGTAAGTTAGCCAGCAAAGTCGGCCTACTAATGGTCATGAGTGGGTTAGTAAGCGCTGCTGCCTATGGCTTCCTATATAACGTCAGTTTTGCTGATAGTACAAAAAATCTAAGATTAATAAAAATTATTTAATTACTCAATGCAAAAAATATCCCTGCGCCGTCATTGTTCAGAAATGACATTGTGCAATGTGCAAGTGACATCTGGTGGCAAAGTTTTAACTTCTGGCAGTCAGTTTATTGCTCCTAACCTAGAAATTTGTTTACGACTTTTATTTACAAAGTTGTATTCGCCTCGAAATTAGTTTCAATTTTCAAACTTTACATGACAGATAATGTCGAGCACGGTGGAAAACTATCATTACATAGTGTACAATGAATTTGATAAGCCGGTCCAATACTCCGAACCCCCACCGAATTTGTTTGCATACAAAGTAAGTGTTGATAGTGTGTTGCCCCAGAGTACTCATCCATAGCCGCTTCCATGAATGTAACTCGTTTTTTTATTTTTCAGAATGCTGTACAAAACATACCGCAACAATTAGAACCAGCGGCAATTATCGATTCGATTACGAGAGATAATGAAGGTGGACAAGTCCAAGAAAATGGAGCAGTGCAAACAAATTTGACAGACCTTGCAGAACTTATCACGTCAGCGACGAATAAACAAGGGCGTGAGGGCAATGTGAACGTTTATAATAAATGTGTGTTTTTCGTCAACAGCTACAGCAATGGAGACATGCAGGATGCTACAAATATTCTCGGGCAGTTGTCACAGCCATGCTCGAATACGCGGCCTCGCCCTTCCAATTGCTTCGAAATTCCGGATGACTTAGCTGAAACCGTTTCGCTAAGTTTAGGTGAAGGCATTTACTCTCCTGAAGGGTATCGCTCTGAACCAGAAAAACTGGATTACAGGATCCCAGAACCATCGGTGTGTAGTGCAATAACATCTTTTGGTGACGACCCAATTGTTGTTAGCAGCGATTCTGAGGACGAACCTTTTGCTGAAAATGTTAAAGTGAATCAAACATTATTCTTCGTTGATAAAAATGATCTCAAGCCAATACTGACTCCGAATGTAATGCCTGGTGTGTACAAAAAGGTGTCACAGACAGACGGCTCTTGCTCGAAATCCCCCAAATCAAATGTTGTCACAAACGCTAAAAAGAAATGTGGGACAATCATGACAGCGAAGGACTTTGAAGCATCTTTGGCAACGGAATGTGATATCACAATTAAGACTGAAGACGTTTCTGAACCCGTGAACCTAGAAGGAATTTCTCCGAAAAATAGTCCTAAAATGGTACCTGCAAAAGAAAGTGTAAAAGCGAGCAAGTAAGGACTTGTTTGATTTCTTGAAATCGTATTTGGCTGATTGTTATTTTACAGAGTGTATGATAAAGGCAACGATAAATTGTGGCATTTGGCGTATGACATTTTGAAACTGCCTTTCCAAAGTAGTTGCGTGCGGTTTAACCAGTGAGTAGTATTATTTGTCAGTTTTTCTATTCCCCAGATAAATGCATCGTTTTATCTGCAATTGAACTCCCTCTTTCAGAGCCAATAATGAGCTGGTCTATCGCAATCCGTCCAATAAGAAGAAAGTTATCTACCGAATAGTACAACCAGCTGATTTACAGCTCAGCACAGTCTCCATTGACCAGAACATACAGTTGGGAAATCCTACTTTCATCCAGTGCTTGGAAGCTAGTGCCCCCAAAGATCCTCCGCCAGTGAATTTACCTCTGCTGAATGTGATACCAAAAAGACCGAGGGGTCGGCCACGCAAAACTTCGCGGAAACGAACAAATACGCTGAATGAACAAATTTTGCAGCCGAACTCGCAAACAAATCCGTTTCTCACTCAGGAAGCTAATACTCAGCCCACGATTAATTCATCGCCGACATCCCGTACACGCTTCGGCCGAATATCGAAATTGCCTACGTTTATTGAGAGTAATTTCAAAGTGTCCACCGAATCTGCACTTCAAATTGCGTCCCTCGATAATGCAAATGACAGCGATTATAAATGCAATAGCGAACCAAATATACAACAAACTACCGAGAACGATGAGTTTTTAATGGGAAAGCGAGATCGTAATGTTCCTCCGGAATTTCGCTGTAACGGGTGCAATAAAATTTATCTGGGTAAAAATAAAATGCTGCGGCATTTCGGGGCGTTCCCAGATCATTTCACCAACACTGGCGTCGAAGAGATGATCAGTGACACAAGTCTTTATACGTTTCTAGTCAAAAAAGTACAACAGGATAATCTTACCGAAGATCAGCGAATAAAACTTTTGCTCAACGAACTAACTGATTTAGTAAATCAACTGCAGGCGCGGCGCTCGCAATTGATTACTCATCAGTCTGCAATTTATTTTGTAAACTCGGTTGCGTCTAAGATCCTCGGGACTACAGAAGGACATTATGGTATCAAAATGGATGCTTTAAATGCGCCACCAGCGCCAATAAGTGAACCGACAATTTTAGAGCCACCGCCACCTAGACTGGATTATAATTTAAGTATTTCCCTCGATGATACCCTCGCCGATGCCAAGTTGAACTTATCCGAGAACATGATAACGTCAGATGATAGTCTGCTGCGCACCGTCGACGATTTGGTTAAAGAGGGAATCAGGAATTTGACGGGTGATGTTGGAATGTCTCGAGATCCGGTACCTTCAGTTATTAATTACGATCATGCGAGTGATAACGCTGTGGAAGCTGCGAGCATGAAAGAAACTCAAGCTCCACCGATACTGGATTTATCGTTGGATTTGTTCCAGTTTAACAGCAATTAGGTCCGACTGAATGGTTTAAAATTGTGGTCAGTGGATGATTTATTTATTGTGTACCGAAATATTTACATGAAATGTTATCAAAGTGTATCCCGAGAACCGAGAAAGTATTATGAAGAAAACGAGCAATAAAAATATACGTCAATTTCTCGTGTTTTGCATCAATACCAGCAGCATGTACTAATGCTTGACATTTTATCTATTGTGTAGTCATCATAAATTATCACCATCTTCCGCTTATGTGAAAAATATCCCCTCAGGACACCGTAATTTACTACTCTTGCACATATATAGTATGACTGAAAATATCCATACCCGTTCAAGAGCTGGGCTAGATAGAAGCCAGTCTCCCCATGCTTTCGACCGAGCCACGACTTCAGATGAGGAATGAGGTGTGCAGTCCATCCCACTTTTGTGCAATTCACAGAGGATTGTTGCCAAGTGCTAGGTGAGCGTTTTCTCTCCTCGTGCTCACCTGCCTGCCCACTGCCTTCATGTCCGCATATGCAAGGGGATCGATGGGTATCACGACTGCGATGACCAACACCACACTCTCAGAGACTTTCCAACATTCAGATGCCAATCTCAGCACACTTCGTCGCTGCACCTATGCGAGGCGTTTTCGCAACATCTTGCTTAGAGTGTCGCTCCATAGTTCCAATCTGTGCTGAAGCACATACTATACGGAAGTCGTTTTCTTGATGAGGTAGATCCCTATGATGGCTATCAGTCCACTGAGTGCTAACACACCCGCTTCAGCCATATTAACCATAGTCCTGATTTGCTCAGAGAAACGCATCGAGTCAATCAGATAGCCCAGGTATTTCACAGCTAATTCCAACGCAACTTAGCTTCTCCGATGCTGATAATCTTTACTCTGGGAATTATATTCTTGATCAGAATAAATAACATACTTCAATTTTCTTCAGCGTTAGGGGTATCCGCGAGCAGTCATTCAGTCCCTAACTCGGCGCATTAGCATACCTAGTCTAAGTTGCACTTGTTTAACTGTGTGCATCATTATCCGATAGTAAATTAAACGCAACTCATCCGGCAGTTCAAGTCTCAGTAGTCCGTTGTACAAGATGTTTTAGAAGTCTGGGACGAGGATGAAGCCTTCAGCAATACCCGATGTAACTTCCATCCTTTGCCATACTCCCTTCGTGTCATAGAGAAGGCTTCTGGTTGTCTGGTAGTCCCTTAGAATCCGCATCAGATATTTTGAAACTTAAAGGAATTTTTCAATACTTCTAGAATATTCGCC
This sequence comes from Odontomyia ornata, assembly GCA_963969285.1. Classification (NCBI taxonomy): domain Eukaryota; kingdom Metazoa; phylum Arthropoda; class Insecta; order Diptera; family Stratiomyidae; genus Odontomyia; species Odontomyia ornata. The sequence continues at coordinate 410,371,846 of OZ017739.1, forward strand.
CATCTAACGGATCACAAGGCGTTTCTGACATCAAGTATCGCCAGTCAAAGGGTCCGTCTATTAGACACGCTGTGATAAATATCTTAACCTAACAATATTCATGCAGGTTGTCCCTTAGGACTTTAGCCGGAGTTCAATAATCATTTACTTTACTTTATTTTACAATATAAATTCATTAGCTTTCACAAACGAAGTTGTAGAAATTGAGTTTCTTAAAAATAATACTTTATTTGCTTAAGACTACCTAAAAACTACTCGTTCACTGCATCCATTGAACGATTATCTGTCGCTACCCTAACTACTTCCATCTTGTGTTCCACGGCTCTCCTTACTGGTAGTGCCACTAGGTTTTGCGCATACGATTTGATTCGCTTAATCGCTGCCTCCTGATAAAGTGCCTTTTTGAGTAAGACCTTCCATCCCCTCGTTTGTAAAGGCCTCTGCAAGCCCTAAGGATTTTTCGCTCCATAAATTCAATTTTTTTTGCATTTACATTGATTCCCCATTTCCGGTAGTATGCACTAAGATATTTCAAGTACTTTTGGAGCCTCATTTTAGCAAACCGCAAATTGTGCTCAGATTACCACACTAACGAGTCGTCAGCGAAGAGGTTTGCAGTGATACTAGGTTGATAATGCCATGTCCGATGACATGTCCTAGATATCGGACTTTGTTCATGACAAACTTACTTTTCTGGACGTTGATGGTGAGTCCCGCCTTACTGCTATGCAGGACTACTTCTTGCAGGAGTAGGAGGTGTTGGTCAAACGTTTTCGTGGTGAGTAGAAGATCATCCAGGTACACGAACACTTAATGTTTCAGATGAGGTGGAATTACTCTGTTCATCAGCCGGGTTATCGTTTGCGGAGCATTACACAGTCCAAAAGGCATTGTGGTATAGTGGTCGTCCGGGCACTGTGAAAGCAGTCTTATCCCTCGACCCTTCCTCGAGTGGATTTTGCCAGAATTTGCCAGCAAAATTATCGTGGTGTTTGACTCTAGTGGGTTTAATGGCGAGGAACTTGTCATGGTGGAACTGCTAGTGCTGCTAGTTGTTGTGAGCACTCGCTAGCAAGTTTTTTGACTTCTTGCAATTTGTACAATCTGACGTATGTGTATCTGGTTTCCCGCAACGGAGACAAAAGATGTTAGCCTCTGCCTGGCATGCGGTAAAGTGATATCCTGTCTGCCGGCAGTTCCAACACCTAGGGGCCAGTTCGTGTGTTTCGCTTTGATGTTCTTGGTCTAGTTCTGTGTGGGATGGAGAAATGGTCTATGACGAGCTGTCTATTATAGATGGTCTGAGACAAGCTGGCGCGAGTAGAGCAGGCACGCTGGGTCTGAACTCAGCTACTAAGCGTCGTTCCGATTGCTCTCGTCGGCTGGGGAAATTACCTTGGGGCGTGGACCGCTGGGAGTGTTGTAATGCTTCAAGCGCTTTTGCGGACGCGCGAAGCGCATGTACGTTGTGGCGTGGGGCGAACACCAGTCGCTCTCGCAGCTTCGGCCTGATCCCCTCCCAGAAGAGGCTGAGAAACTCAGACTCTGGCATGGGGATCATCAGACGTTCCAACATGCAACACAGGACTTCGTAGTACTCATCTACGGACTCCTGTGCCTGTTGGCATGTGTTTCGGATCCGCTGCTTGAGTATATCATCCCCCCCCCGACTGGAGTGAACTCCCGCACGCCTCAACGTCTCCCAGTCAAACGTTGGAGAAAGATCCACAAACCGCCAAAACCAACCGAGCGCGCTCCCACTAAACAGCATTTGAGCGCAGCGTGTGACAGCTCTCATATTTCCCCCTAAATTCAACCACGCCATGTTCTCGACCCTCCTCAGGAAGGCACCGATTGTCATAGGGTCGTTCTGACCTGTAAACACCAACTTCCAGCCCGCCACTATCTTGGCTACTTTAGACGGTGAAAGGTCTCCTGGTTGGGTCGAAGGTGGATGATCCCAGGTGCCATCAGGCATGGGTCGAGATGGTGGGTCCGGTGGTGGTGGATCAGGAGGTGGTGGGTCCGTAGGTGGTGGATCTGACAATTGCTGCAATTGCTGCCGCATTTAATCCATGCTGGCAGCCATTGCCTGCATGGCGTCTAGTAGGTGGGAGATCTTTTTGATTGGATATGAAAAACTAGTTTTAATTTAAAAAAAGTGGCCGTCAATGGCGAGCTATCAAATGACACCTCACAAAAAAAAAAAAAATAGACAGATAGGTAAATCTAAACAAATAAATATTAAAATTGTAATCATTTAGAAGGTATGATGAGTTAATTTAAAAATTTAGCAAATACGATTCACAGTAACAATATCAAAAAACGAACTCAGCCTTTCCACTTCGTTTTTTCCTTTCCAAAGTAAGGTCACCAATGGTACGCTCTTCCTTTGTGTTACAGGGTCTACTCTCTTGAGGCACCATAAGAATCAGGGTTCAGCAGTGATCTTTCATACGCAAGTTTCGACCAGGTACAATTTGTTTGCCCAGGGTGAATTCTGACTCGCAAGCAGCGCGTGTCTTATCATGGATAGTCACGGACTAGCTAAGCAGTCAGTCCGTGAAGTCAAAATCGATGTGGTGGAAGACACTTAGGCACCGCTTGGTTTGGGGTGCAGATCAAGATATTGGGATAACAACTTCCGAATACACAGAAGGAGTCTAATAACATTTGGCCTTACTAGTTATACGATGGTGGTAAACCACCAATTTATGAATCAAAAGTAGGTCCAAACGATATTGATGTCCAAGGGCACACACGTTCGGAAGTTATTAGTTGCTGGGGCACGATTAGTGCAATATCCCTTAGCGGTTACCTACCCGCCAAAAATCTGGACAACTTGTAGGGTCATCTAGAGACGATGGACTGTCGTCTCGTGCTTACGACTGATGTTATAGCGGGGCTTTGCGAGCCCTCGTTGGGTGCCATTTTCTAGTGAAAGTAGGTTGGTTAAACGTCCTAAAGGACTGCAGCGATGGCCTGCTGCCTCTGCGGAAGAGGATGTTGGGTTCCGCTGAAATTGGCCTTGTCTGAGGACGCGTGAATGCGCTGGCAGGCTACCATTGCGGGGTCGTGGGGCGGGTTCTTTCCCCCAACACAAGGACCCACTACAAAAGAATTTCGCATCCACAAATTCCTTGGGTCAAACAAAGGTCGACCGAAGTCGAAAAGCTGGTAACCAACTAAAGGTTGGAAATTGCTGATGAAAAAGGACAAACTGACCTAGGGAAGACAGACGGACTTCGGAGGACTTTGTCGTTATCCGACGATTCTTTTGGCCCAAAAATAAGAGCGGGGCATCCAGATGGAGGTGGTGCCCCCTCGCACCCTCTTGCCGGGTAGAGTGGTATGATATAGAGTTATGTGATTCGATCACATAATTCTATAACATAAATTGGTCACGTCTATATTTCTCATTTGATGGGCAAGTTCATGCAAATTATATTTGTATGAGTTTTCCACTCAAATGGGAAATATACGGCCACGTCTACATTTGGATCTTGATCCGGTTGGGAGGGTGCGAGGGGGGGCACCACTTCCATCTGGATGCCCCACTCTTACTTTTGGGCCATAAGAATCGTCGGGTAACGATGAAGTCCTCCTAAGTTCGTCTGTCTTCCCTAGATCAGTTTGTCTTTTTTCATCAGCAATTTCCAACCCTTAGTTGGTTACCTCCTTTTCGACATGGCGAAGTGTTTTATGCATATTATTGGAGATTCCATTAGACCCTACAGATTTTTTGGAATTTTGCTCTTGTGCCAACAAAGTGAGTCTCTCAGGATTGACCAACAGACCGTGGTCACTAGGTGCATCAGAGGGATTCGAATTAGAGAACTTGGTCAGGCACAATTGCTCATGGCCTTTATCGGAATTCGTTGTGGTACTGCTCACTAACGAAGTAACGGAAGAGTCTTCACTTACTTCCTCTCCTTGAAGAACTTTCGCAAAATGTTTTGCGATAGAGTCAGCAATAGATTTGTCATCCGTGAGCATGGACCCATCATAAGTGAGGACCCCAATCAGCCTTTTTCTGCCAGTTATCCTATTGATATGAAGAAACATACAAGAACCTGGTTTGATACTTTTCAGCCCCTGATCAAATTGCTAATTAGCAAAAGCCGTGGTTCTCCTTGAGATCATTCGGTTTAGCGACATAATCACTATATAAATACGTTCATACTCCCAGCTGACCATATTTAAATTACGTGGTAGATCCTTGCAAGTAGCTTTCTTACCCGACAACGTCTACGATGAAGCTCCAAGATGTCTTCTGGTAAATCTCGATAAAGGTAGTTTGTCGAGGATTTCTTAATAAAGATCTTTGAGATGACCATATTCAGGGTTAAATTCATACATTTCCTTATCCAAAGATTTTTCAATCTATTAATCGAAATTTCCTTCAATTTTCCTTCAAGGTAAGCACTAACTGCTGCCCAATCGATTCACTTGTATGAAATGAAAAGGTGAGGATCTACAACCTAAAGTTTCACACCCTTTCTCACTTTTAAGGTCAGCTCAACTAAAAGATGGTCAGACTCGGCGTCAAGAACTCCACATTTAAAATTCCTCTAACTGTGGGAGAGATTTACCAGATTGGCAGACACGATCAAGAAGTCATTAGTGGACGAGCTTCGGCGGAAGGTAAGCTCTTTCGAGGCAATCAATATGAGATCCATATTTGATTGAACCCAGTTAGAGATAGCTGTACAATTCGCATTAAAATCATCTCCCATGAAATAGAAATCGAATTTTTTGCACAAAGTAAGCACTGTCTTCAGGTTAAGCCTATAGTTTCCTACAGGAGACACACTCTCTTTTTTGTAACAGCCACGCTTCGCTGCTAGGACTTAGATTATGTTCTTTTTACCCGCAAGATCTGGAGTTACACTCGGCTTGGGTATAACCCCTGAAATACTGACGGAAGCTACTTTTGCTACCTTTATGAGTTGGTGAAAATTCAGCTCACCCACTTCAAGGATCTTAGTCACCTTTGAAGTAGGCTCCTGAAATGGAGATCCTATTGGCCTCTTTCTCGCTTCCTTTTCTGGGTAACAACAGCCTCTTTATCGTCACCACTGTCCGTGGAACTCCCTCCCTCGACCATTTCCATATCTCTGGAAACCTCCGGAACTTGCAGTTGCATCTTCCAACTAGCAAGCAAGTCCAAAACTAATTCTTCTTTTACATCCCCCGAAACTTTTTACAGAAACACTGTAAATGTTTTTCGGCTTTCCGCGAGAAGCTTGATGTCGCAGCGGAAGGCTCCCTGTATTCCCTATTTCCCCCAGAACCTCAGATTCCAAGACAGAATTTGAAATACTGTCGCGGGAAAGTATAAGGAACTACGATTCTTATTATGTAGTGACTAAAAACGAAATAACAGTATTAAAAAGAATGAAAGAATAACAATTAACAAAGATTGATAATACTAGTTTTTTTTTCTTAATATCCCAATTTGAATTCAACGCCTTCTGCCCACTCCGAGCATTCCACTTGTCCTTCTTGCGCTCGATCTACATCCCTTTTCCAGGTGCTTTACTTCTTGTTGTTTTCCAAAAAATTCCAAGTTGTTTGAAATATGAGAAATTCCAAGTTGTTAAAAATTCCAAATTGCTCGATGCGTGCTGCCTCGACGACTGCTCGACTCGAACTCGCCTTGCTCTAAAACTGTACTGCCGTTGTTGCTGATATTTAAATTATATACTTAGCATTTTTTATATTTTAATCATATACTTTGCATTTTTCTTATCAAGTACCTTTAATGTTGATGTAGATAATGTTAAATTGACCTGCATAATTAGAATTGCTACTGATGACACCTTTAATTGTTTTCATGTCAATGTTGACCTAGGCAATTTATTTCTGAATTTCATGTTTTGAATATTATTGTAAATTGCACTTTTTATTGAACATTGATTTTAGAATAAGAATTTTTATTGTATAAATACTACGTACAATGGTGTATCAAAATCACTGTTTTGTACTGTTCAGAAGAACTCAGTCTTTTAATTTGCGGAAGATAGCACAGTTAAGGTGCTGTGGGTATCCCTTTTTATTACCCTTCTCGATAGTTATATGATTCAAGTATCGTCATAACATATTTAGCTTAGACATTCAACATTTTCTTCGATAGTTACACGGTTCAAGCTCCGTTGTAACTTTTTTGTTGCACAAATGTTCAAATTGGTGCTTCAATAGTTACACGGTTCATGTGCCGTCGTAACACATTTACTTATAGTTGCTCATATCGATGATCGCTAAACAGTATGTTAACTTCTCTTCCCATTTTTCTTTTAGAAGATTTTTGACTTAACACTGTATTTGATGCTTGGTCCAACGATGAGAAGCCGTCAGGCTCCCCCATGCCATGCCACTGGCCCTGCAGCATCCTCGAGTTTCTCCGCTTTATTGTTTTAGTATTCAGGCTCACTGTACCAAAATCCAATGGTATTTAGCTTCAATGGTGTAGTATCAAGCAATAAAATTTGGCCAGTAAAATTAATAATTCCATTTGACATTTAAAAATGTTTTAATGAATTTTTAAATTAGTGACAAGAGCTATTAGAAACACGCAGAATTACGGCATGCACACGTTCATATTTGAGCATCTAAGCATCTGAGTCCTTGACCTAACTTCCACAAAGATGTACCAACGCCAAGTTCATGTGCCAATTTCAAACGTTCATTGATCGAGTACCGATTAGGATAAAAGATGTAATGACGCCCAGAAGAGTATCTGGAAAAAAAAACGTGAATTGATTTATTTGCCCACAAATAAATACCAACTTACTTTAATTCAAAGAAATTCTCCATATCACTTTCCAAGAGCGACAATCGCTCATTATATTCTTTTACTAAATCGATGAATTTTTTACCAATAATTGGACGGCCACGGTCAGAAGTGTAATCATTTCCATACAAATTCATTCCAATAAGGATCTTCTACCTTTTTATTCTAAAATTGGGCATTATTTTCGGGTAAAATATTCGGCCGACTTTTTCATCCAAACAAGAGGTGCATTAGCGCCGGAATACTTATAGATCATCAAAGAGAAAGCATGAATGTCGTCGTACAAAGTTTCAAAATGATTTTGATTGAATAAATCACGCATAATCTCACTGAAGGGTGGCACGACCATAATAAGCCTCAAATCATAATCTCTTAACGCTTTGGCTGAAATATTTGGAAGAATTATTTGACATTCATTTCGAAGGCAGCTATTGAGCATTTACCCAATACAATCACTAGTTCATTAAGGATTTCGTCTCTAACGCGATACGTGAGTTACGACCAAATTTTCAGACTATTCCGTCAAGTTTTATATTTCCTGCAAGTGTCGACTATAAGTCTGTTCACAGCTTTTGTTCACTATCGTAGGATAAAAATTTGGTGAAATAGTTCTCTCATAATCGGTCAAAGATAATGCGTGGGAAAGCTTAAATCCTATGGACATGTTAAATTTGGATAGAATTAATTTATAAAAGGGTTTCTTACTTTTCAAACTGTTGTGACCATTGCGTTTGAGCGCTTCATCCAATCGCATCAACATCGTGCGTTCCGCGAATTTCGTAGCTTTTGCCAAACTGGTGAAATTATGTATAATTTTTTAGCACAAATTTTTGGCACATCGTAATCATGATTGTTCCGCTGTCCTCAGCCAGGTTAGATTTGATTGGGAATACTGAAGAAATAGTAGAGAAAACGCTTGCCGGAGTCACATAACCTAGAGTAGGACCCTTAAATAGTTTTCTTTTCATATTTTTATAATAGGCAGCATTTTCTCTTAAAATGTCAACTGGAGACAGTTTGTCATCCACCCGATCCAACACATTTTTATGGACAGCACTCGTCTTGATATCTATGGACCGTTTCTTTTTACTTTTGCTTTTTTTTACCCGGAGATTGTGCGCTATCTACAGGGAATGTTATGACTAACAATATGAATACTCATGACACTGTAGCATCTCCGAATTTCCCAGCGTCAGCGCATCGCTCACGCCACAAGCAAACTCTGGCCCCATGGCAAGTTTTCTCTTATCGGCTAGATCCGCTTTCCGCCTGACAGCGTCGCGTCGTCTGGCTTTATCATCGAGCAAGTATACACACATACTCGTATGTGGTGCATCGAGTACAGCCATTTTTATCGTGAGTGTAGTGATCGAGTGCAGCTATGAATCTCGTCACTTGTTACTCGTGCTCAGAAAAATCCGAACATGCTAGCCCATACATATCTATTTAATATTCTTGTAATTAAAGTTTGTGCCGTTTTATTGAACAAATCTTCTATGCTGTTTAAGCCTGTTTCATGATTAGCAGAATAAAATTCCGCAAATAAATGCAATTTACATAGAAATTTTGCTAATAATATCAGCGGAAAATCACAAAAACTTAGTTTATTCTGAATATATTGAATATGCGATACGAAGAAGACAGCATAAAGCAGATATACAAGGAGTTTTCAAAAATACACGAGACTTTTGTCATAAGAAAATTTTTGGTGGCGCCATCTATAAATGAGATAGTGCGTTGAAACGTTACATCCCTCCCTGACTTCCAGTGAAAGTTTGGTGATATTTGGTTCAGTGAAAGCGAAGTTATTGCGTCTAAAGTGACAGTATGTTTGTGTCATCGGTACAAAAATGAGTTTCGAACAAAGAGCTAATATCATATTTTGTTTTAAAATCGGTAAAACGTTTACCGAAACATTTGAATTGATGAAAAAAGTTTATGGCGATGGTAGTCTATCTCTTGCCAGAGTTAATGAGAGGTTTACACGTTTCAGAGATGGTCGTGAGGACATAAATGACGATGAACATACGGGCCGCCCAAAATCAATGATCACCGAAAACTCCATCGAAATTGTGCGTAAATTTGACGAAAATGAGCCAAAATCATCTTTGAAATTATTCATGAAATTGGAGTTAAATATCTCCAAAACCTCGATTTATTGCATTTTAACTGATCATTTGGGCTTCTGAAAGGTCTCTACACAAATTAACTGTAAACCAAAAATTGTTTAGAATTCAATATTCAAAAGACATCATTAAAGAGGCGAGAAAAGATGAGAACTTCCTTTACAACATTGTAACTGGTGATCTAACGTGGTGTTTCGAATATGAACGCGAAACCAAGCGTCAAAGTGCTGAATGGAAGGCCCAAGACAAGCCACCATCCAAAAAATCGCGTTTGGAGAATTCAAAAATTAAGTCGATGCTCATTTGTTTTTACAATTCCAAGGGAATTGTCCACAAGGAGTTCGTGCCAATGGGCCAAGCCGTCAATGCAATTTTCTATCTTGGCGTTTTGAAGCGTATGTTGCATTCGCATTCGTCGAATTCGGCCTGAATACCGCGAAGGAGGAAGTTGGCGCTTATTGCATGATAATGCACCATCTCACCGATCCACTCTTTTGACTGATTTTTTGACAAGAGATCGCATTTTAACCATCAATCACTCACCGTATTCGCCTGATATGGCTCCCAGTGGCTTCTACCTATTCGGAAAATTGCATTTGGCCATGAAAGGAAAACGCTGTGCGTCCGTAGAGAGCATCCATAATGCTTGTACCGACATCCTGAAGGACATTCCGGTCAATGACCTTGTAATGAATCAGGCAACGCCGCTGGGTGACCACCACCAACACGCCTTGCTGCTATGTGGCTTGTCATCTCATGTTGGTCTTGACAGTTGCACATCCCACGTCAATTTTGTCGTGGGGTGTCAAAGGAAGATTGACTGTCACATGGAAGCCGAGTTGACGTGTTGAAAACGGTTGATTTCTACCGAAAACGAGCGACATTTGTGCGGTACTTCAAAACGCCAGGGAGGAGGGAAAAAGACATGTAGTCTGTGAACCACACCTGGTAAGTGCTTTAAATTTTCTGCTTTTACTGCACCGGCTAAACTATCTTTAACACCTGACAGGGGTGCCGTACAGCCTATTCGACATTCCGGCATTGGAAGATTTCGTCGACCTCGCCGCTTGCCAAGGAATTCTTCATCCGTTCTAAAATTGCAATTTCTGTGTTGTGACGATCGAAAAGCTGGGAAATACATTTACAAATAATCAGGAAAGTTCAACCGAACGACGACAGTAAAACGTAGATACATCGTAAGTAAATAGAATCATATTTCGTGTGGGTGGAAAAGTGTTTGAAGAAAATCGATGATATCAAAAAGAATATACGAGATGCAATTCTGACAATTACTGGTGCTATGAGCACCCTAAATCCACCTATACCACTAGAGAAAAAAAGAAATGAGGCTAGAGTTGGATATACTCGTATTCAAGACTATGCTTCAAATCCAGACTTTAATTACCCTCCAGAATTTTACGAGCACACAGAAGAACTGTGGAAAGATCGTGGTGTTCAGCAAACATATGAAAGATCAAATGAATATCAATTAATCGACTGCGCTAAATATTTCTTAGATCGTATTTCAAGTTGATAAAGTTAATTTTCATATGTTTGATGTGGGTGGACAGCGAGTTGAACGTCGAAAATGGATTCAATGTTTCAATGATGTAACTGCAATCATTTTTGTAACTGCCTATTCTAGTTATACTATGGTTCTTCGAGAAGATCCAACACAAAATCGACTTAGAGAGTTACTGGATTCATTTAAGAGCATTTGGAATATTAGATGCGTCTGTCACGAAATCGAAGTGAAACGGGACATATACACTATTGTAGGTTTATATCATTAGCATGCAAGTGCGAATGACACTTATTGTATAAGACAAATAAGGAGTCCATTTTAAGTGTATGCTAGTGTTCTGGTTAAATGGAATTTTCTCGCTTTAAAAGTAAAGTTTTTAAATACTCACAAATTTGAAGTGCATACAATGACAACGTAGTTCACCCAATTAGGAACCAATTAAGTAGGGAAAAAGTCTGTTGAATCCCTAAACGAAATACTAAGAAGTTCAAAAGCACAGATAAAACCGTGAAAAGTTCAGTTTGAAATTCAAATTCAACTCGAATAATTTTTGCACGATTGTACTACCGAAATCAAGCATGACACCCTTAGTAGTATAATCTAAATAGAAATTAAAATTGAAATTTCGCGCTAAACAATGGATATCAATATTAGGATCTTAGTGTAATCAAATAATAAGATAAAAATTTTGAAACAAAGTTGTATCTAAATTGTAAATCAAAGAAAGTTCCACTTGCATTTAAAAGTTTATTTGTATTTTAACTTATTTTTTAAAAAACAAAACCCTATCAAAGTATGCATATTTATGTTATTGTGGTTAAGATCATCAAACAATCGTAATATTGAACATATTTGGCTTTGAAGCGATTGCACTCAATGGAATATTGCGGTAATACGAATATTAACTGCTGACAATTCATTTCCAAATTTTTAAAAACAATTATATCTTAGAGAATGAATAATTGCACATTGAACTATTTATGTGTGTATGTCACTATTCATATTTTTGTATATATAATGCTCCTTATCAAATTTACAAACTTACAAATTGATTTTTTTCATGTTTTATGTTTATTTTTACAAGAAAATCTAACTAAGGGCTTTAAACTAATTTTGAACTAGATAATTCAGCCAAATATTTCTAGTAAAAATATTTTAACTATACTCAAAAGTAGACAAATCAAGACCAAGTCAAATGTATTAATAAACTGTTTATGCCCAAAGACACCAAAATCATACTTCCTATCTATTTCCTTCTTTTAAATCTTCTTCCTTGTTTAACTCCAAAATTATATTTCTTTCTATTTCCTAAGAATTTTGACTGACTTTATACCTTTCAACTTTCTGACCATTCACCACGGCCCGATTTTGAACTGATAAATGGAAGTTAAGTTAAATCGTATAAGACCAATTAATTACCACAAATTCAGTTACCTTGTCGTTTAATTTTGAAGGCATATAAAATATTTTATTGTTAATTTTTCATCATTTTTTTTATAAAAACCACTATTAAATAAACAGTTTACAAAACAATTAGGTTATTAGAAATTTAAGTATTTACCAAGAAGATCAAACACTAAAAATTTATTACGTTTAATTTGTACAACATTTTCAAAAACATTAAAATTATTAGCACATTTTATTTTTCCACGATTATGAATTTCATATACGCGTAAGATCTTATTAGTTTGATATTAATGAACTTGTAGAATAAAGTAAATAAACTGGAACTACCTCATACCAGTAACATAAATAGACTGTTGAAACAACCGGATATCATAGTTTATAGACTTACTTACTATATAAGTAAATTTTTTGTATTTCTCCTGGAAATTAGTTTGTCAAAACAGACTGAAAGAATGAGTATAAAATGAATTGCTAAAACAGTAACAACGACTTTCCTTTCCAGTGGTTCCATTCTTTCAGCGGGAAATAGAGTGCAGGGTAAGTATGCCGTCCCGAGGGTAGGGTTTAAGAATATCCGCTGAGATCGGTTCGCGTCCTGCGAGTTACGTCATCAATACCTCCACCTATTGCACCAACATTTAATAACAATGAACTTTGTGTAAATTGGCCGGCACAAATTCCTTAAAAGTTATTAGCACAGTTTCAACATTCATTCATACATGTTGCAATCTGCTTACAAAGGTGTTTGCAACATACATTCTTTCCGTTTATTGTGATACTTTCGAAATTACAAATATTGCAAACACTTGCAATATGAATTTATGCCGACCAATAAAGTCAATAGCATTTTAATTAATGTAGGTCGAGTGGAACGTAGGTTACAATTAAAATTACATTAAGAACTTCAACCAGTCTCATTCGATGTTCTGAACGAAACGGTTAATAAAGAGAGTCATTAAAAGTTAACAAATGTTTTTTCCTTTTTTTTATTCTAAATAAAGTGAACCTACTAATCTGGCGCAGTCGGCAGTTAACCAAATCCGAAGATTGGTTAAATAAATAAAAAAAAAAATTGAAAAACAGTGGAAGTGTTAACTATTAACAGTTAAGTGTGATAACTATTGACTAATTATCGTGGCTGTGTAATTACTAGTTGTGATAACTGTCGTATACTCTCAGCAAACCACATCTGAAGATTGGTTTAGTGCAAGAAAAAGCTGCATTCTGGAAGCAAAAAGTGACAAGAGGCAATAGCACACAAAGGAATAAGGATGAGTACTGCGGAATCAAACAGCGCTGCAGGTCAAAATCAGCAGCAATTTACAATAAGTGCAGCAGATCTTCTGAAAGAAGCTGCAGCCATTAAAGAATTCAATGGACTAAGGCACTACAATCTCTCATCGTTTATTAGCGAAGTCGAATTAATAATATCCATGGTAAGCGGAAGTCAAGCGATGAAAAGCTACTTTTTCCGTCGATACATCTTAAACAAAATACAAGGACCAGCCCTACAAGCAATTAGGACGCAAGGACAGAATCCAACGTGGGATGAAATAAAAGCAGAGCTCATTAATAATTTTGGAGTTCGAGAAACATATCATCATCTACATCATCAGGCAATCAGCATCAGAAACAATAATAATGTAAGTGAATATTATTTAGCCTTAAAAAACATATTGGATAAACTAAATGCAAAATACGAATTTGATGTAAATAAGCCCATTGAATTTTCCCCGGCAGCCAACGAATCGATCATTTTGAGAACTTTTCTTAATGGCATAAACCAAAATTGTGCAAGTGTTGTGTATAGCAGAAACGTTAAAAAGTTACGTGAAGCATACTACTTACTTGAAGAGACGGGAATGATAAGACAGGACTACAGATACAAACAACAAGTACGGGACAACATATTTACTCCAATATCAAACAGAAACCAAAACCACAGACAGTACTTTAACGAAAACACAGAAAAACTAAGAAATAATACCGGTGGTCTATTTAATCGTGATGAAATTGTTAAAAGAAGTTTTTCTAATAATCCATCTCAACAATTCCGTCAAAATCATAGAAATTTTAGTAGTGATAATTCAAGATTTTCAAAACTTAGTAGAAACGAAACCATGGAAGTGGATCATTTTGAACAAGTACCCCAAGAACAAGTAAATTTTCAATATCCAGCCAAGAATCGAATTTACCGATAGTAATATTAACTATTGGTACCGAAAAAATCAAGTGTCTCGTTGATACAGGATCAACTACAACCCTCTTAAATAGGCATAAACTTTCCCAATATCAACGATATATGCTTAAGAGTCCTTTATTTTTTAATACTTTGAGCGGATTAACAAAGATTTCCCACGAGATCATTACACAACTACCAGTGGAATTTAATGAAAAAAGTTTAATGAGTTGGAAACTCACCAACTTCGTAAACAAAAATTTCGATGGTTTAATAGGACAAAACCTATTAAAGCCTCTAAGAGCAATCGTGAATTTGGAAGAAGGATATTTAGAAATCAATAATGTAAAAACGAAATTTCTCGACTCATGTCCTTTCATGTATGAAGATGTTAATACTTTAGAGAGTTCTGACAAAACTCTTAAGAGAGGACATGAATGCTGAAGAAAAAGAAAACCTTGGTCACTTGATTAGGAAAAACAGGAAATTATTTTTCCAAGAAGGACAAAGATTAACTCATACTCATGAGGTACAACACGAAATCGTTACAAGTACGGATAGGCCCGTATATTCGAAAATATATAGATACCCTCGAATCCACGAGGAAGAGATAAACAAGCAAATAAAAGACATGTTGGAGCAAGGCATTATTGTAGAAAGTTGTTCGCCATACAACTCACCGTTGTGGATCGTTCCAAAAAAGCTTGACAATTAGGGCAAGAAGAAATGGAGAATTGTCATTGATTACAGAGCTTTAAACGAAGTCACAATATCTGATAAATATCCAATACCCAACATAGAGAATATTTTAGAGAAATTGGGAAGATTGCCATATTTTACAACCCTGGATCTTGCTAAAGGATTCCACCAGGTTCTAATAAAGGACCAGGATCGAAAGAAAACTGCTTTTTCGACACCCTCGGGACACTACGAGTTTGTAAGAATGCCGTTTGGTCTAAAGATAGCCCCAGCGACATTCCAAAGACTTATAAACTCCGTATTGAGGGAATATATTAATCAAATTTGTGTAGTGTATCTACATGACATCTTGATATTCAGCACAACAGTAGAAGAGCATATGGCGAGTATCCAGAAGGTCTTTGATAAATTAAGGGAGCATAATTTAAAGATACAGATAGATAAATGCACGTTTTTTTCTAGATCGACTGAATATCTTGGACATACATTGACGACCGAGGGAATAAAACCAAACATAAATAAAATAGAAAATATCCAAAAACTTAAACTTCCCCAAACCACCAAACAAATAAAGTCATTTTTGGGTATAACAGGGTATTACAGAAAATTTGTTAAAGCCTATACAAAGATTGCACATGGAATGACCAAATATTTGAAGAAAAACACGAAAATCAATATAAATGACCCTACGTATACTGATACATTTAATAAATAAAAGAAAATGTTAATTAACCCGCCGATACTTAAGTATCCGGACTTCAATAAGAAATTTAAACTGGTTACGGATGCTAGTGATTTTGCGATAGGAGCAGTTCTAACACAGGATGAACATCCTATAAGTTATGCTAGCAGGACCTTAAACGTACACGAAAAAAAGTATTCTACCACGGAAAAGGAGCTTCTTGCGATCGTTTGGGCCGTCAATTATTTTCGTCCGTATATTTATGGCAGAAGTTTTGACTTGATGACGGATCATCAACCACTAAAATGGCTACAAACTAAACACAAGGGCAAAGACATAAATCCAAGGTTACAGCGGTGGTTATTGAAGTTAGGTGAATATGGTATCAATATCGTATATATAAAAGGTAAGAACAACAAGGCAGCGGACTTTATGAGCAGGATAAATACGGAAACAGGAGAAATCAATGCACTTGAGGAAAGATTGCCGGAGGAAGACAACTCAACTACTGATGCTAACATACATTCGCAAGAAGAGGAACAGAACGATCATTTTCCGATACTGGAAACAGTGGTCAATCGCTTTTTCACCCAAATCATACTAACAAAAGATAAAGTAAAAGAGATTGAGACTATAGACAAAAAACGCAAAATATTTGTAAGTGCCGAAGATATCTCAACTAATTTTATGATTGACATATTCCGAAGATTTTTAAAACCTGGAAAAGTAGGAATTTACTCGGATCTGTCCGAGCATGAATATAACTTAGTTCAGTTAAAGTTGATAGAAATATTTGGCAAAAGTATATCTTTTTATAAATGTGTCTACCATGCTAAAGATATGAAAAACGAGGAAGAAGCATTCAAACATATTGCAAAGTATCATAAGAAGGAAACGGGACATGGTGGTATAAACAAAAACTATGCAGGTCTAAAGAGAATAATCTATTTCAAAAATTTAAAACGGACAATCCAAAAATATATCAATAATTGTGACACATGTAATCGAGCGAAATATGATCGAAAGCCTTTGAAACCCAAATTTTATACAACGGAAACCCCAAATAACACTAACCAAATAGTTCATGTAGATACATACACTAACAAAAAACATAGTTTTATAACATTTATTGACAAATTTTCTAGGAGCACTTTATTTGGAGGATAGGAACAGTGTAACTATTGTAGAAAAAATTAGGCTATACTTTTCAATTAGGGGTAAGCCTAAGCGCTTTGTAATGGATAATGAGTATAATTCAGTTAATGTTAAGGATTTTTTGAGACAAGAGGAAGTGGAAGTTCATTTCACCAAACCAAACAGCCATACTGGCAATGCTGATATAAATAGTTTTCACAACACCCTAGGAGATAAACTTAGAACGCTAGAGGTAGAAAAATCGGAATTATCAATTCAAGAAAGGGTTTTCAAATGTGTGGAATGGTACAATAAATCGGTACATTCTACTATTACTGCTAGACCGATAGATGTTGAACAGGGCAATGTAGATAGAGCCAAAATAGAAGAACTTCTAAAACACACAAAAGAAAAGAGAATAAATATGCTTAATGAGAATCGGGAAGAAATAGAGTTACTTAAAGAAGAGGGCTATGCTAAAAATTATAAGGCTTTAAGACATAAGAATGAACCTAGGTATAGGAAGCTAAAACTAGATAACATACATCCAACCAATATTAAACGGCCAAACAAATTTTCAGGTCAATTGGATATTAATGGTTTTAATGATATTACCGACAACATTGATGGGAGCTCTGACTGTAGAAGAGATACATAACGATAACGGATTTGTCGAGATAAAATTAGAAGATGTTCTCATTATTCAAAATTACGACATAGTACTTCATATCATAAACCCCCTTGATATCGAGGATGCTATTAATTCTCTCAAAATAAACGTTGAAAAAATGGAATCACTTGAGCACAAACAACTACTTAAACATGAAATTGATACGATACGAATGAAAGTACGGACATTACTACCCCATTGACATAAACGAGGACTTTTTAATATAGTTGGACAGGGAATGAAGTGGCTATACGGTTCAATGGACGACAATGACAGGAAGACCATAGAAGAGCACCTTAGAATAATAGATCAGAACAATCACCTTGACATTGAAAATCTAAACAAAAATATTCGGATAAATGATCATTTTAATAAAACTTTTGACAAACTAAAAGAAGCGATCGAATCAGATAGAAGAAAGATCGCGGAAAAATTCAATGAGACAAAAGAAAACAGTAAACAAATTTATGATCAACTATTGTACTTAGAGATTTTGGTAAAAATAAAGATTTTGGGAGATCATGTACAACATATACAAAGCGCCATTGCTTCGGCTAGATAAAAAATAATGAGTAATAACATTTTAACTGACGAAGAAATAATGACATATGATATAGATTTCTATAAATTTCAAAATATCAAATTAGGTAGAGCTAAATATGATGGCAATAAAATAATTATTGTTATTAAAATACCCAAATCAACTACATTAGCGGTAAGCTCAGTATTTATTCCAATCACGAATAGAGAACATCAAGAGTTATCGTTTAAAAAACAACAAATTTAAAACTCAATAACATTTTTTACGACTATCAGGGAAATAACTATGAAAAAAATTTGAAGGAGTCTGATCTCTGTATACTCGTATATCATAAAAATTGTGTTAGAATCAAAAACTTTAAATCAGAAACTATGGAAATCAAGCCAGGTTTAGTATTGGCAAAAAACCAGAATAATACATACTTTACAAATACATGTGACGAAAGAGTTCTAAATTTAAAGGGAAACTATTTATTTAATTTCAACATTCGAATCGGGAAAAACATATTCAGTAATACTGAAGGAAAAGTTAAACAAAATTTTGTGATTCCTTCATTTTTCAAAATTAATGACACTGTAGAACAATTAACTTTCGATGAACTTGTTTTGAACCAGATTGAAAATACTGAAAAATTAAAAGAATTACAGTTCCATAAAAAAAAATACAACTTTTAATATGATAACATTGATGACGATCACCATAATTGTAATAATTCTATTAATCTCATACACATATTTTTCAAAGAAATACAAGTCGCTTAAGATAAATGTAATTAATAAAACTCAGGAGAGTTTTCAGTTAAAGGAGAGAGGAGTTACGTCATCAATACCTCCACCTATTGCACCAACATTTAATAACAATGAACTTTGTGTAAATTGGCCGGCACAAATTCCTTAAAAGTTATTAGCACAGTTTCAACATTCATTCATACATGTTGCAATGTGCTTACAAAGGTGTTTGCAACATACATTCTTTCCGTTTATTGTGATACTTTCGAAATTACAAATATTGCAAACACTTGCAATATGAATTTATGCCGACCAATAAAGACAATAGCATTTTAATTAATGTAGGTCAAGTAGAACGTAGGTTACAATTAAAATTACATTAAGAACTTCAACCAGTCTCATTCGATGTTCTGAACGAAACGGTTAATAAAGAGAATCATTAAAAGTTAACAAATGTTTTTTCCTTTTTTAGGGTTTTGTAAAATAATTTTACAAAACCCTTCTAAAATCGCGTCCTGTCTGTCCGTCCGTCCGTCCGTCCGTGTGTCACAGCAGTTTTTCTCGGAAACTACTTAAGCTAGAAACATCAAATTTTGTATGTAGGTGTAAAGTGGTGATCTCTTCAAAGTTCAACTACAACAAAATTTTTGTAAGGTATTTAAGGGGGGTCTCCCCATATAGGGGAGTGACCCCCCCGAAAAAAAAATTTCTTTGAAGGTAGCCGATACGGGTATCAAATGAAAGGTCTTGATGAGAACTTTTCAAAACAGGTCTTAGTTTGGCAAAGTTTGCTTCGAGGGGCGCACAGGGAGGGGAAATACACGAAAAATTTGTGTCCCCCCCTCGCGATTGGACACCTGTGATCCGAAAAATCTGAAAAAAATCAGGAATGTAGGACTTGGTGAGTACAACAACAACAAATACATGAGAAGTCACAATTCACTCAACTTTGTTAGTAATAGTATGATTTATCGATTTTATGTTTTCTTGAATAAAATCTTAACGGTACCCTTAAATTCTTTGAAATTCAGTATACAGATGACTATTTATAAGGTTGATCTATTCTGAAAGTTTCATAAAGATTGAATCATATTTAGTGAAGTTATAGCGGTTTGAAATTTACTGTATTACTATGGAACAATATGCGCTGCATGTATTACTATGGCAACATATGGCTATGGAACAAAATGCGCTTTTTACTGACATAGACACTACAGTTTTGCTAGGATTTGCATGAAAATTTCAGGAATGATAGGTGTCATGTATGTTAATCGTAAAACCAAAAAGTGGCTGTTTTAAATGCGAAGATTGAATAATTTTGAGTTATTTTTCCCAATTTCAACATTTAAGGTGCATGCTTTGAACACTTGATTCAATTTAATGAATGACTGAAAATGAGTACCTTCAATTGATGCTCATAAGTGAAACAAGTCAAGGAGGCGGGAGAGAGCTCCTAGCAAAAGGGTTTTGTAACCATTCTAGGATTCGAACAAATTGTGTTTCCTCCCTCGCGGATGGACATCTGAAATAATTATCAAGGGAAATATTTATAAGTATAACAAAAACAAAAACCTCAGAAGTCGAGATTCGTTCAACTTTGTTAATAATAGTATGATCTTCGTATTTCCTATTTCCTCCAATAAAATCGTCTTTGACATGTTTCTTGATTTGATTCGATCTGGTGACTGCATTTTGTAAATTGAATACAAAACCCTTCTGACATGAGCGTAGGTCTGTTTACCCAACTTGTTTTATTCTAAATAAAGTAAACCTACTAATCTCGCGCGGTAACTTTGTTGGTTTTGCCTTTTTATTAGCGTAGCTTCCGTCGGGTTTGAGTTAGCGTAGTATATTTTTCGGTACCGCGTCGGGAATTTGGGAACGCGAAGTAAAAATTAGACGTTTGTCCTTTGACTGGTAGAATGAAGAAATACGGAGGAACGTAAAGTAGGTTTCCTCTCCGTATGGTTGTGTTTTGTGACGCATTTGGAAACGGGCATTTATTGCTGGCTGAAAATTGTAGATGAGCGTAATCCATTTGGAGACCCGCGACCGAAATCCTCTCCGATCTAGCTGGCCGACAAGCAGCCACCGCGAAAACGGATTACGGTGCACGGATTGGTTGACCGGTTGGTACCATCCGTTGGCACTACTCAGACAACGTCAAGAACCGATGAGAGGTCGGTTCCTCGTTCGGACTTAGATAGAAAATCGAAAAGCTTTTGGATCGCGTAAAACAGTGTATCGATGCCGGAGGAGACTATTTTGAATAAATAAACTCGAATTTATTAGAACAAAGCTCCTGTCGTTTCTATTTTAGCTCAGTCTCGTTTATTTTGGAAAGCTCCTTGTACTCGTATAAGTGTAAACAGCGAAACCTAACGCGGGAATAAGGCAAGACAATAGACAGATTCACAGAAAATATTGAAACATTGACGGTATGGTAGCATCTAACTTTTAGAAAATCAAAAGACCTTAATGGAAGCATTTACCAAAGCGCTTCTAAATAAAGATCCTTAACAAACACTTTCACCCTCAGACTAAATACATTTGCTCGGTTTAGTTCTGGATAGTACTATCAAATTTTAGATTTCACTATCTGAAATTTAATTCATCTTTTTTTTAACCTACTCTCTTAAAGTTTCCAATTAGAATTTCTACTAGATGAACACCATGCCGTTCCATTCAACTTATTAAATCCGATGAAACTCTGTAAACTCTTAAAACAATTAAATGTTATAGCATCAAAAAGAACAAGAATATAACACTGTTTGTGTCAAGTTTCCGACATTGTACTCATCCTTACAGCGTCAGTCCTGCAGAGCCTTCATAGCATCACATGCAAAATGGAAACATCTAGTTAGAGTGGTTATGCGGTGTTCTGCCTACTTTGAGAGTAGTTCGCTGTTGAAGTTTCGTGCGACAGCAAAAGTTTCTGAAACAACTTCCTGCTTCATGCTATTTCTGTCAAGCGAATCCTATCACTAAAACCTTTTTTCCATTCGACCCACAATTCTACCACACATGAGCCGTCATTCACCACTTTTGCTTATCTACGAGTTCTTTTCAAAATGCAGAATAGAACGGTCGGCATGAAATTGAAATTTTAGCGGTAGAGGAAAAAAAACTCCATTAGAAACTTTGACGAAATGAATGGAATAAATACCGAATGTATATCTAAAGAGCTTTCCTTTTCCCGCCAACTTCAAAATTAGCATCCGCCACATTCGGTAGTATGATGTCGTTACTATGAAATCGCATTGTTTCGAAATAAGCTACTATAGTTTTTGTAACGAAATACTGTAACATATCGGAAGCTTCGAATGCATGAACTATACCAGAAAAGGAGTGACGGATATAAAATATTCATTCTTGATCCGCTTGTAAAAGTTTTAAATGCAGTTCAGTTGTTTTATTTAATTAAGTAATGCTTTTTATCCTTTAAAGCTGGCAAACATATGTTGAAATCTGCAGATCACAGTTCGGAAATGGAGAAGGCAAAATTAAGTAGAAGAGAATTTATATTTACCATTTATACTCGTATAAGACATGAGGTCTGTGGTGATTGCATGTATTAGGAATTAAATTTTTTCTAAATTATTTGAGTGTTTTATGTATTTAATTTCTTGCTGTAAATGAAATATTTTCATGAAATCTCACCTTTTTAACTTTACTTGTGGCTCATATTTATCAGATTAGTTGATTTAATAAATTAAATAAGCATCTTTTCATTTGCTGAAAGTCCCGTAACCTCTTAACAATATATAATATTACATCTCCAAACAATCGCATGAGTTACTAGTGTTCTGAAATAAACTCAATGAAACAACATTAGTTTGATCAACAAGTGATGATTTATTTTATCAGTCTCGATATTTTATACATAATTTTTCCTTACACTAGCAATAATTTCCACTTTCACAAATTTCTATACTAGCAATAATTCTCAATCGTTAATTGCTTATTTAGTATAGGTCGTTCACAAAGGTTTAATGCATTTAGCTGAGTTTGTCGACAAATCATTTTTGCTAAAGATGAATGAATAATGTACGGAGCAGAGGTATGGGGCGACGCTCTCAGCAAGGAGGTATACCGAAAACGATTGGCACAGGTACAGAGAAGAGGAGCACTGAGAATTGTATCTTCGTATCCAACAGTCTCCGACTCGTCGGTGAGAGTGATTGCAGGCGTGATACCTGTCGCCCTCCTTGCTAGAAAGCGCCGCGCTATTTACCTGCGCCGAAACGAGGATGCGAGGGAGATGGTTGTCCGCGAGGAGAGACAACGCTCGCTCAACGATTGGCAGCAGTCTTGGAGGAATTGCACGAAGGGAAGGTGGACTGCGCACCTCATCCCGGATGTGAGACTGTGGCTCAATCGAAGGCATGGTGAGACTGATTTCTATCTGACCCAGCTTTTGAGCGGGCACGGGTGTATTCAGTCTTACCTGCACAAGATCGGCAAGTCACGGTCTCCCGATTGTCGGTTTTGCCCAGGAGAGGAGGACAATGCCTGTCACACATTTTTTGCGTGTACCAAATGGGCCAGGCTGCGAAGGGAACTCTACAGGGAGACGGGAGAGCTCACCCCGGATAATATAGTTGCGGTGATGCTCGAATCGGTTGACAAATGGAACCAGGTGGCACATTATGCTCGGGCAGTCCTAAAATATAAAAGGGACTCACAGCAGCCGGAGGCACTGGGGCTGGGGGATCGCTCTTCTGGCAATTCCTCTTCCCCTCTCCCCTCCCGCTAGGAAAGGGACTCCCCAGCTTGAAGGCGCCCCACGGCGTAACAAAACGAGGCCTGGCCCGAAGTAATGTGTTAAACGGTTCCAGGCTAGGCTCTCAGATCGACAGGGGAGGTGTTTAGTGGGTAGTCCAAAGGTATCCTCCATGGGAGTCCCACACTGCCAGACTCGGCGGGCATAAATGCCTTCACCTCCCTACCACAAAAAAAAAAGATGAATGAATGAATTTTGTTTACAATTTGTGCTAAAGGCGAATAGTTGAATTATATTTGCAATTTGTGCTAAAGGTGAATGACAGAATTTTGCTGATTGCTATGATTACAAAGTTGAATGTGTTCGAATGGTTACAATGAAATAGTAAGTTAAGGTCATTAATTTTAGACTATTTGGAATATGAACGATACAATGATAAGTTTATATAAGAAAATATTCATTTCTTTATCATTAAGAATATTGGAGTATTAACAATGAAATGGATAATTTTATGTTAAAGAATAGTCATTTTTTGATCATTAACCTTTAAGTATGGACGTAATTTTTTCTTAACGCTACTGCGGATGTGGAGTCTCACAGGCTCCTATATGCACACACTTTTTTTTGAGATTTTGATATAAGGTTGCTTTAAAACTGATTGGAGATTGAAGTTAAGGGATTTAGCAATAAAATAACGTGCTTCTGTAATCAACTTTTATTTAAAACAAGTTGAGTAAGCAGGAGAGTGCTCCTACCAGAAGGTCTTTGTAAACATCCTAGGGTTAGAAACAAGTTTTCTAATGTCGTGAATCGATAACTTGAATTATTCATCCAACACTTGATATGAAATCGTTCAAATCTATACAAAAGATGCACAGTTTCTTTCATAAGCACAGTGCAGCCGCCATTTCGATCTAGCTTAAATAATTTTTCTAAATGCTCGTCCGATTGAACATGTTCAAGCTAAACACTATTCCTTAAATTTTCATGAAAATTGAAAGAAAATAAAAGTGCCTAAGTCAATTTTAAATATAGATAGGGTTTTCCAATAAGAGGTATTATTTTGAATAAATTTTGTGATTTAACACCTTGCGACTTCTTCCTTTAGAGCCACGTGATAGAGAAGGCCTACGCCAATAGCCCAGCATCGATTCAAGATCTCAAAGATGAAATTCGTGAGGCTATCGAGGACATAGGGCAGCCACTTTGCGATTTGGTTATGGAAAATTTCATGAAGAGGATATGGTCCTGTAAGCGTGTCGTAGTAGTTATTTGCCTGATGTTAGCTTTTGCTATTAACGGCATATCTTCTTCTTTATAATATAATAAACACCTGATCATTTATATTAAAAAATGGCATTTTTCTTTTAATATTAAAATAACACCTCTTATTGGAAAACCCTATATCAACCATAAACACGTGTTATTGGTGTTGTAATTCCATATAATTGAAATGGCTGTAACTCATTTGGTTATGGTTCGATCTCGATTAAATTGAACATATATATATTATGTCAGTCTATATATTTGAAAAATTTCAAGACGTTTGAAGGTACCGTTTTGATTTTATGGGCAAAAATGTAAAATCTACAAATCATACTATTATTAACAAAGTTGATCGAATTTCGATTTCTAAGGTATTTGTTGCCCTTGTACTTATAAAGGCCCACGTTCGTAATAATTTTCAGATTTTTCGGCTGCAAGGTGTCGAATCGCGAGGGGGGGGGGGGGGGGGACACAAATTTTGGGTACATTTTGCCTTCCCCTGGACCCCCTAATTCATAAAATGATTTTTTTATTCCAGATTCTTAAAGTTCTAATCAAGACCTTTTATTTGATACCCCACTCGACTACCTTTGATGAAAAAAAAATTTTACGGGTCAATTCGTTATAAGGGGGGACCCCCCTTAAAAATTTTTTAAATTTTTGTTAAGGCCTTAACTTTTGAGAGACCATCAATTCTAACCTTTTCACAAAGTTTGAGCACTCTAGCTTTTATAGTTTCTGAGGAAATTGGCTGTGACGCACGGACAGACGGACAGACGGACGGACGGACAGACGGACGGACAGACGGACAGACAGGTCGCGAAACTAGTAGGTCTTTGTAAAAAAATTTTTTACAAAGACCTAAAAATATAGAAATGTGAAAAATCAAAAATTATGGCACTTTTAAGTCTAAATTTACTTAGGCTACATTTTTAGATATTAAAAACAGCCAAACTTATTACTATAACAAAATGAGACTTTTTTTCTTCAAATATAATACATAAGGAACCAAAAACACAAAACACCTACTTCAGGTAACTAATACGAAAAATATTGACAACAGTCTAATAACGCAAATTTATTGGCAGTCAGTGCACAAAGGTCTAGAACATTGGAGACACACAGGTTTCTTGCACCCAACACAAACATAGGTAGTCATCCTATGTTTTTTCGCGGGACAGATTCTACATGCTCTTCTGGACCCTTGAATGGTTTCTTGATCCTGGACACCTTCTGTAACCATATCATCACCTAAAACGCGATTCATAGTCAACCTCAGTTCTCTTGGCAATCGTGTATTTATAACACGTCTTTGCACATGAGGCACTACAAGCACACGTGCTAGTTTTTTTTAGAAAATCTCCTCTTTCCACAGCTTTTGGTTGATGCATGTTATATAAAATGAACGCATTCATGGCACTCAAGTCTAGGAGACGATATAGCAACACCATGGGCCATCTCCTAGTTCGACGACTACTGGAGTAAATCGAGCATTTTTTGTCAGCCTCATCGACGCCCCCTTTAGTGGAATTGTAATACATAATAATTTCAGGTTTTTTTTTTGTATTTTCATCTACCTGGTTACTATGGTGTATGGAAGATACAAGCATCACTGCTCGATTCTTCTTTGGCATGTATGAGCATAACGTTTTTGTGCTCGTAAATCCAAACAAAGTAGAGTTTACTTTTCTTTGCTTCTTTGGCTGAAATCCTATCGGGATTTCCCTCTTGTTCTTCTTCAGAGTACCCACATATGTCAGTTTCCGTGATGATAGTTGGTCTACGAGCTCTATAGATGAAAACCAATTGTCAGCCGTCACATTACGGTTGGTTCCATGAATGGGTTTTGTGAGGCGTAGGATACACTGAGTTGGAACTAGAAATTTTTTTTCTTGAGCTGTCAGTCCGATACCATCCGAGTCTTTTCCAGAGTAAATATATCCATTATAAAAATAATAGTTATTGGCATCACATAATGCTCGTATTATCAATCCATACTTACCAGGCTTATTTGGCATGTATGATATCATGTGACTTCTTCCTCGAAATTTGACGAGCATTTCATCCACTGTGGCACATTCGCTCAATTCATACAACTGTTGAGAATTACTCACAAACTTATTGAAAATATGGGATATGGCAGCCAACTTATCAGCCTTCATTCTCTCTTCACGATCATCAGGGCTGTCAAATCGTAGGCACAATAACAGAACCAAAAATCTTGTCTCTGACATTCCGCACCTAAATATCTCACAACCTGTGCCATCTGAAGCGAACAAATAACTCGTGTTTTCATCATTTGATTTCAAAACAGCTGAGTAAAACAATAGACCAATAAAGGCTTTTAATTCAACCATATCTAAATTATTCAATTCTGGTCTGTCATAACGGACATACTTGGTTCTGTAACTAGAAATTCTAAGATTGGCCCAAGTTAGAATGCACTGGAGCATTTCTTCATCAAAAAGCTTATTCCAAATACTGTAGTGATCTTTACCATCTTCAGAAGTCAATTTTGAAGAACCAGCACGAGATGTTATAATATTATGTTGTGGGGTACGTACCCTAGCCAAAGGCGGCGTCTTGGCCCATTTATACCTATTTTTGCCGTAGTAATAGTTGCTTGTCACTAACTGCGGTAATGGAATATTGTCGGAACTGTCACTATCCGATTCTTCTCCTAGGACCTGGTCCGGTTCCTGGTCCTGATCTTGGTCCTGATCTTGGACCTGATCTTCATCACTGTCACTCTCATGATTTTGTATTATTTATTTATTTATTTAGAAAATCCTATTTACAGATTTACTTAATCCAATTACAAAATAGGCGAAAATAAAGAAAATACAAAAACAAAATTAAAAAAGAAGGCTACGTTAACCATTGATATTGGGAGCATTCCGTACTGTTGATTTAAAAATTCGCAAAGAATGCGGTGGAGGACCAAGCTGAAGATTATTGTAGGCTCTTATAGATCGCACCAAAGGCGAGTACAGATACGTGTCAGTTTTTGCAAATGGAACGATAAAGTGATCGGATGATCGTGTCCTCAATGGCGCACGTGCATGTAATGCATTGCATAGGTCCGATGCTAAGAGGCCGCTGGAGAGCTTAAAAAGGAAGCATAAATCTAAAAATTGTCTTCTAATGTCGAGAGGTGGGATATGAAGGAAATTTAGACGTTCACTGTAGGAGCGATACAAAAGGTTATATTTATATAAGAGAGTGCGTGTGAACTTGCGCTGGATTGATTCGACAGCTTCCGATAGATAAATGAAACGGGGTGACCATACTTGACAGGCATACTCGAGAATGGAGCGGACCAACAGGGTGAAAAGGTGAACACAGGTATGAATACTGAATGTTCTATGAGAGCATCGTAGTACAAAACCAGCGATTCGCGATGCTCTAGAGGTTATGTCAGCTATATGTACATCAAATTTTAAATGTGTATCCGGTATAACACCTAGGTCTTTATAATGATCCACCGTAGATAGCAGTGATCCGTTAATTGAATACGCATTGGCAAGAGGCGTACGTTTATTGGTGATACACATTTGCAGGCATTTGGACACGTTGAGAGGAAGGCGATTCATAGAACACCATCGAAAGAGGGAGTCTAAGTCAGATTGAAGGTCACTACAGTCCATTTGTGAATAGACGACTTTAAAGATTTTTAAATCATCTGCGTAGAGCAGATAATCTGATGTCAACACAGTTGGTAGATCATTTATGAAAACATTAAATAGAAGAGGGCTGAGGGTTGAACCTTGAGGTACTCCAGAAGAAGGAGAGAAAACGTACGAAGAGCAACCGCACCAAGTAACCGATGAAGAACGATTTGTCCGAAAGAAGGATAGCCATGTAAGAAGAGGGCCAGAGAGGCCAAAAACCTCAAGTTTCTTCAGTAATAGACTATGGTCTACCATATCAAAGGCTTTGGCGAAGTCCGTGTAAATCACGTCCATTTGCTGACCTTCATCAAGTGATAGGGCAGTCGCATTGGTAAATCCAGCCAAATTGGTTACCGTTGACCGTCCCTTAACGAAACCATGCTGCTGTTTAGCGAAGTCATTGGAGATTGCATCATATATTCGGTTATGAACAATTCTCTCCAAAAGTTTTCCAAAACACGAGAGTAGGGATATAGGCCTGTAATTAAGTGCTAAGCTTCGGTCCCCTGATTTGTGAATTGTAAAGATGTTGGCTCTTTTCCAAATTGCTGGGAATGTCCCTACAGTCAGGCTGATATTAAATAATATTGACAAGGGTAAGCTTAGAGATGAGGACAGCGTTTCCACAAAAAAGTTCGGGACTCCATCTGGGCCCGAACTCACGTTAACATCAATGGAGTCGATTATAATTTCGACTTCGGAAGGTGTTGTCAAAATGGTGCTCAAATGAGAGGAATGGTTAGTTGGGAGAATAGGTAAGGGTGACGAACATGATTGAAAAACAGAAGCAAAATGGTCTGCAAATATATTGCATATGGCCTGACCATCAGACGCTTGTTTCCCATGCAGGCTAACAGAGCTAGGTATATTTGAAGTGGATTTGAGGGAGTTGACATATCTCCAGAAAGATTTAGGATTGTTTGATTGTAAAGAGGCCTCGATGGTGTTAAAATATGAATGCATTGCGCGCTTGATGACCATTTTGGCATTCTTACGTAGTTGTTTATAAGACGAGAGAAACGTCTCTCAACCGAAACGCTGTAACTTTTTACGCGCTATGTCTTTTAGCTTTAAAGCTTCTGAAACTTCTGCTGTGAACCAAGGAGCATTCTTTTTGCGAGGAGGACGACTACGGGGAACGAAATTCATTATAATATTATAAAGTTTATTATAGAAGGCCGTGACAGCATCATTGACATCAGTTAAATGAGAGAGAAACTGCCAATCGATCTCAGAAAGCTCTAATTGAATAGCTTCATAGTTTGCCTTGTAGAAATTGTATCTAGAAAAAGCTTTGTTATTCCTATGGCGTGAGATGCAAAGCGATAATTGCATTTCAAGTGGAGGATGGTGAGAATCAGGTTTGACATAAGGGGTTGGTGATTGAGAAAATGAGATAATGCTCATGGGATTGTTAGTGAAAATGAGGTCCAGCAATCTATTGTTTAAGTTTGGGAAATAGTTTAACTGCGTTAGCAAGCATAGAGACGATAAGGATGAAAATGAAATTGATATCTCATTATGTGACACAATCTTTCTAGAGCTTAAATCCCATTCAACCGTTAGCATGTTAAAGTCACCGCAGATCACAAAGGACGCAGAGGGATATGAAACATTAACGTAATTAGAAAGTTCAGAAAAGAAGAGAGTATAGACTTGTAGGGGGGAGCTGCATTGCACACAGACGCACACAATAAATATTAGCAAGCTAGATGATAATCTCAAACCAACTACAACGCATTCAATAGAAGGGGAGAAGGTGATATCTCGATAGATGAAACTTTCAAAATGTTTACGGACCGCAATCGAGACACCTCCGCCATGGCATTTACCGGATATAGCTCGGTCCCTACCTTCACGATATACATAATGTAGAGGAAAGAGTTCTTCATTCGCAATTTCTTTTGAAAGCCACGTCTCAGTTAAACATATAACGTCATCATTTGCCAATATGGATGCTAAATTCATATCATTCAGCTTGGTTCTCATACCGCGAACATTTTGATAATATAAGTTAAGATAATTAGTTGATGTGTGACTGTATTTTTCATTCAATTTCTGGTTCTTGTTCTGTTGGCTGATCGAAAATTTTTGTACGGCCTTCGCTCCAAATGTTTAACAAGTATACCAGTTGGCCAAAAGTCTGGTTTAGAAAGTTCCTGTAATTCCATTGGAACGGTAAGTTTAAACGACGCTACGATTCTATTTGTGTTCTCTTTCTTTGTTAGTTTAACACAATCTATCACAGCTGGCGTAAAGCCAAGTTTAGAAACAACGTATTCCTTAATCTCCTCCTGCGGTGTATCAGTTGATAGACGAGATATAAATAATTGCATAGGGGGGGATATCACTCTTCGTAATAGTCCCGAGTGATTGTATTAGTTCGGACTCCAATATAAACAAACCTTCAATATTCTCTTCTTTGTCATGATCCGTAGCTAACAACTCACTCACTTCTTGTTCGAAAGTTGGATCTGCGACACGAAAATTTTATCGCGCAGGGCCTTGAACAGAACCCGTAGACGGTCGTTTTGATTTAGAATTATCGGGATTATTTATTTTTGACATTTTGTACTACAAAATCTGAATCTTGTTCTGTTGGCTGATCAAAACAGTTTGGAAACATTGGGGAGTTTTTGTGTCACGCAGAGAAAATCTTTGGTCGCAGTCTGCTCAGTGTTTCTGCTAATGATTAGTGATGGCATGTCAAATTAACATACAGTGCGGCCTATCCAGTGTCACGAAATTCCGACACGTTTCATTTCGCGTGGTGGTAGACAGCATTTCACATTTTCTACTGAGTGGCTGTGAAAACTGTCATGGACCTGCAATTCCGTCAGTGCAGAACATAAATCTCGGAAAACTTAGTCCAGCTGGTGTGAAACTTTGGAAAGGCAGATAGTCATCCTGCTGCTTTGCTTACTCGAAAACGCGACTCTTTTCGAAGGATTGGTCTTTTGCACGATATGCCGAAGTTTGTCCCGTGGCTAGTGCGTGCAGACGAGAGTGGAAGAAAAGACAGTCCGTGTTGAGGACTACGGTAGATGTGTTTTTTTAAGTCTTTCGGTGCCAGGATCGGCAGAAATGTTCTCACTGCATCACATAAACTCAGATTAGCACATTGGATTACTTGGGCTTGTGAATTTAGTCGGCAAGTGTGTAATGATGTCCGTGAAGGACTGCAGCGATGGTCTGCTGCCTCGGCGAAAGAGGGTGTTAAGATCCGCCGAGAATGGGCTTGGGGACGCGTGTCGTGGGGCGGGCTCATTTCACCAGTACTATAACCCACTACAAAATAATTTCGCATTCACGAGTTCTTGGGTCTCAGAAAAAGTTCGACTGAAGTCGAAAAATGGAGGTAACTACCTGAGGGTGGAAATTGCTCGTTCAGAGAGCAAGTTGAAACGGGTAAAAACAGACGGAATTGTGGAGACTTCGTCGTTATCCGACGATTCTCATGGCACACAAATAAGAGTGGGGCAACCGGATGGATGTGGTGCCTCTTCACACCCACCCAACCGGATCAAGATCCAAATGTTGACGTGGCCATATATTTCCCATTTAAGCGGAAAACTCATACAAACATACTTTGCATGAGCCCTCCCATCAACGAAAAATATAGATGTGACCGATTTATGTCATAGAATTATGTGATCGGGTCACATAATCCTATGCCATAAAAAGGGCACGCGAGTGGAAGACCAGTCAACTCGGTAAGAGCCCCTGAAAACAACAAAATAGGTGGAGCACGCCTGATGGCTAGCCCATTTTCAGTGAACTGCCTACCATCGTAACGGGTCCTATACACGGTCAGAGGGAACAAAATGGAAAGACCGCATTTATAATTTAGCAAATCATTGTATTCTTACAAATTTTTCTTTGTTAACAGTTTCCACGTCTGCTAATTCAATGTCAATGACAACCTGTTGAGCATAATGTACTACATTCGAGCAATCTACAGCAATTACTTTTGCCACGCCTGCCTTGGCACAAGTTTTATAAAAAAAAATATTCAAATATGTGCAACAACATCAAAGATAAGGAACAAAATTCAATAAAAATAGAGAAATTTTAAGCAAATACAAAAAAAAAATTAATCAAATATAGGAAAAAAGAAATTACTCAAATTTAATATAGAAATTAATCAACTGTAATAATTAAAATCAAATATAGAAAAATGTAAAAAGAAAACAAACGGGGTACTTAACCATCCTTCTCGACGAGCGCTCGTTGATGGGGTGGATAAGGCCTACAAAATTTTTGTAACCTTCAGGGTTTTCTTCAATATTACTTCTACTAAATTTGGTTGCCAAAACGCTCTATGGTTACACTGTCCGCTTTAAAAACATCGGAAAAATATCAGTTATGTGAATAAATTACATTCCCATGAAATATACGTAGCTTACTGCAAAAACTTTTGATTACATTACAATTAGGTAAATACACCAGCTATTCTGTTCAATAACCACTTTTTTATGCATACTTTCTTATGGCCTGCAACCCAGTGAATTACTTTCCTTCTGTAAACTTTATGATAGCCTTCGCTCCTTCACTTAAAGCATATTGCGCTAGTTCATCAACAGGCAAATCTAATCTTACAGCTGTTTGTATATCCCGCTAGAAATTAATTACTAGATTGAACCAAACAAGCAGCTTCGGCAGCAAGACGCTCAAATACAATATATCATTCATAAAACTGTTAATGACATTCATTGCTTTAGCTGATATTCCAATTTTCGGATGAACTTCGGTCAACATTTGTCACCATTGAGAATATTCTTTCGAGCCTTTCCCAGTTTCCCATCTGAATTCTCTGTTACTTTCGGTGGCATACTAATATATCTTTCCCTGACCATCATTCATCAACTGGTTAAATGAAATAAGTACAAAAACGTACTTATTTCATTTAACCAGTTGATGAATGATGGTCAGGGAAAGATTTTTCACACTAAGCGCAATGAGAGACGACCGAAAAAAACGCTAGAACACACTTTTATCCCGTGTGGTTTTCGAATTATGGTAAAATCGATTCGATGTATCGTTTCGGATTTGTATTTAATAAAAATGCACGAAATCACATTAGTTCGACGCGGTATTTGTTCATCGCCTCAGAGAAAAATACACCCGATTTGGGAGGGTACGCACAGTAGCACAATTCGACGCACACCCGTCACTTATCTCCACGAGACTCCTCCATCCGTAAACAAAGCTGGTCTTTCTTCTTTTTCCCGTGTCGGTACCGGTAAAAACCCCATCCGCTCCCCAGTCAGCTGAACTCGAATGCATTCCGTCATGTAATGCACCGTTGGCCTGCACTAAATCAGTGTTTCCACATCCTAAATTGTAATGGGCAGATTTAAATTTTTTAAAACCAAAATTTAACTGAAGTAGAGAGATTTTAAATGAACTAAAGAAATTTGAAATGAAGTGAAGAAATTCAAATGAAGTAAAGAAATGCAAATTTTAATTAGTACTAAAATTAAATTTTAAATTGAAAAAAATTGATATAAAGTTACATTTAATATAATAATAAGAAGAAAAATTATTCTTCAATTGACAATTACAAGGGAAATAATTACATATTTTTTTAAATCTGCCATTCCAATTTTGGATAGGAAATAGTAGGGTTTTCGAGCAGTTTGCTTGTATGACTGATCGATTACTACGAGTAGCCCGTAGAAAACCTTCGTAACGTAAAATGACGATTAGTTAAGGTATCATCCACATCATCAGCGGGTGCCCGGCGAGGATATTGGGTGAGTACCCTTTTTGTTTTTGTTTTGCATATAAATTTATTTTACTTTTTTTTTAAATTTTGTGAGTTAAAAAAAAAAACAAATATTAAAAAAATTATTTTCATTTAATTAAAAATTTATTAATATGTTTAGTATATTTTTTAACAATTTTTTGTCTACATTTTGGTCTACTTTTTTGAGTTCAGATACTTAATTTGAATAAAAAGATGTTGAATTAAATACTATCCTCCGTCTTTTCTTTCGTAGAACCTGACCGAGTATGGGACCCGCCACATTGGCGCCATCGAGCGAGTTCGCCCCTTTTTATGTGTTTCAGGTACTCTTGCCCGAGTAAGGCGGCCTTCCGCTCGCGTGCCTAATACTATGACATAAATTTGCCGCGTTTATATTTTTCATTTAAAGGAAAAATTCATTCAAATTATGTTTGTATGAGTTTTTCATTTAAACGGAAAATATGGCAACGCTTACATTTAGGTCTTGATCTGGTTGGGAGGGTGCGAGAGGGCGCCACTTCCACTTGAATGCTCCACTCTTATTTTGGGGCTGTAAGTATCGTCGATAACGACGAAGTTCTTTTAAGCCCGTCTGTTTTCTCCACGTCCGGTTTGTCACTATTTTTTTACCCTTAGTAGTTTACCTCCTTTCTTGACTTCGGTCGGTATTTCCTTGAACCGCGAAATTCGTGGATGTGAAATTTCTTTTGTGGTGGGTCTTCTGCTGGGGAAAGAACCCGCCCCAAGGCACCGCAATGCTAGCCTGCCAGCGCATTCACGTGTCCTCAGACAAGACCAATCTCGGCGGATCCC
Source organism: Odontomyia ornata (assembly GCA_963969285.1). Lineage (NCBI taxonomy): Eukaryota > Metazoa > Arthropoda > Insecta > Diptera > Stratiomyidae > Odontomyia > Odontomyia ornata. The sequence goes on from OZ017739.1 coordinate 410,406,552, forward strand.
ACCATCCTCTTTCGCCGAGGCAGCAAACCATCGCTACAGTCCTTTACGGACTTCAATCTACCCATGATTACTACATTGCATGCAATTACAACAACAATGATATGTGTTGGTGGTTGATGTATATTTCAAATTGATCTAGGAACTCTCATTTTCTTTCGCTTTTCATGAAGATTTAAGGAATAGTGTTTAATTTGAATATATGCAGTTGGCCGAGCATTCAGAAAAATTATTGAAACTGGAACAAAATGGCAGCTGTTATGTGCTTATGAAAGAAACTCTGCATCTTTTTGATAAATTTGAATGATTTTTTATAAGTATAATTCAAGTTATCGATTCATGCTATAGAAAAACATATTTTGAACCCTTGAAACCTTCTGGTAGAATTGCTCCCCTACTTACTCGACTTGTTTTAGCCTCAAACTGATGCCAAGGAGTTCATGTATTCGATATGATTCATGGATATTTTTCAAAAGTACATATTATTATGTGTGAGCTAATGGGTAATAAAGAGCTAATTAGTAGTAAAAATTTTATTTTAATATGAAAATTCTGTTTATAAATATACCCTATTAAACGTATCTTTGCAAATAATTTGTATCTGATGTTCAATTCAGTAAACGCTGCACAAAAGGTTTTCACTGAAAAGTAATTCACAATGAAAACGGATGGAATCCCTCTATCTTAAGTGATAATAAAACGCTATGGGTGATAAAATTCAAACAAGGAAATGCTTTTTCAATGGTTTGCGTTAAAGGATGAAACTATGTTGGAAAGTTTATTGTGTCGAGAGTTTCTAGCAGTTGAGGAATAGTTTAACTAGATGTTAATCTGGGCTGAATATAATGAGGAAGCTTCTGAGAAAAATTAAAAAGCAAACATCTTAAATAGGAAATACTGCAATGAATGAGGGTCATAATAATTCAATTTTGTTACAAGCAATAAAACCACTTCCTTTTAAAGCTCCAGCAAAGTACTTTGTCCTGATTCTGTATCCTACGATTCAAAGTCTTGTAGACACATGTAATTTACCACACTTTCTTCAACACTGCCGAGAATGTTGAAATTACACTCAAAATCACACGGTACCCTTCCATCAGTTACTTACATCTACTTAACAACTAGAGATATTCAGCTGTGCAACGTTCGTTTGATGTGAAGGAAAAGAAAATGGTTGTCGTAACATTTCTTCAAGATACAATCACTTGAATGTGTCGAATATGGACCAGTAACAGATGTGAATTTCACAAACCAAACCCTATTTAGCCCTTGTTGTCGTCAGCGAATATACTTTAAAGACGAAACAAAGAACACATAATCGTCATCGATCGGTGGTCATAAATTTGAAACGTTTCCGGTGTCCTTGTTTTGGGGTACATTTTCTCAAGCTTGGTGAATACTCGTTTGGCCTTGATGAAGGCGATATTATTCGCGCTTTCAAGGGGAGAATGGAATATTGAAATTATGACTTGTGGGGAAGACGTTGTTTGTGCAATGGGATGATAGGGTTGGGGGAACGTGTATCGAAAAAAAAGAGCATGAGATATACGAGTATGTTTGGGTCTTTAGCGTGATTCAAGTTTATATTTTCAAATGCAAATACTGATTTCAGAAAATCATTTGCCCTGAACTTATTTTTCATATATTGCCCTTGAGAAGATTGGACTTACCCATGTGGTTATAGAAATTGAACAATAAATGGATATTGCCTTCGATAGCCTCACAAAACAAAGAAACAAAGTATTGTTACATGTCCAAACAATCTCACGCGTTACTGTCACTTATGTGATGTTTATAACATTATTCAAAATAACGACGACAAACACGACAATAAATCAAAACAATCATATCATTCAAATCAATCATTTTGAATCAATATGATCTGCAATCATTACGAAACATTACCAGCTGACCATGACGTCATCATCATCAATAAAAAACACCAACAAGAATGAGTACTAACGAGTAATCAAAGGACAACAAAATAGGGTCGTAAATTCAAGTTGTATTAGAATAACTTTATGAGCACATGGTGAATGAAGAGGATCTAGGATTCTGGGAATCACTATATACATAAGCAGATGGTAAATGAAGATGCTACAGGTATGTATTCACTCTTAGTACATGAAGCAATACATGCGATCGTGTGTGAAGGAAGTTACCAAGCGACTTACGAAGTGATATTAATAAAGTAATGTAAAGAGTAGTCAGTACTTAAAAAGTGAACCTTTCAAAAAAGATCAATTTTCTTTCTTCTAAAATATAGTTTTTTCTTTCGTTAGTAATCTAAATTATAGGACTTATATCTAATACGCACAATAGTATTCTCGTTAATTGCTACAGATAATGACTATCACTTTTACTATAGGATTAGGTACCGATTTTCTTGTTGTAGAATAATAACACCTACCGATTTCCAGCTATGAGCAGCTCGAATTTTTATCTAGTTTTTTGATGCTAGGAGGTGAATCTAATTTACGCACTCAATGTGGAGCTCCCATACTCCCAAGGGACTGGACACTCCCCTGTCAAACTGAGAACATAGCCTAGAGCCCTTTGACACATTTCTTTGGGCCAAGTCTCATTTTTTCTACGCCATGAGGCACCTTCAAGCTGAGGGATCCCTCCTCCAGCAGGAGGGGAGGGAGAAAGGAAATTGCGAGATAAGTGACCCCCCCTGCTCGAACGCCTTCAGGTGCTGTGAGGCCTTCTTATCTTTTAAGACTGCCCTACCATCATGTTCCTTAAAATTCCATTTGTCAACCGATCCAAGCATCACCGCGATTCCTTGTAGAGATCCTGGTGCAGTCTGTCCGATTTTTTGCATGCAAAAAATATAGGGCATGCGTCGTCTTCCTCTTTTGGGCAAAATCTAGAGGTAAGACTGAAAACACCCATGCTCCCTCAAAAACTGGGTCAGATAGAAGTCAATTTCACCATGCCTTCAATTTACCAATGGTCTTTGATCTGAAATGAGTCGCGCAGTCTACCTTTCTTTGCACGATTCACCCACGAGTGCTGCAAATCGTTGAGTGAGCGCTGTTTCTTCTCACGGGCAATTCTCTCCCTCATGTCCTTGTTTCGACGCTGGTAAACAGCGCAGCGCTCCCTAACAAGGAGTCGATCAGTAGCTCCAGGTACTTCACCGCTGACTTTGATTCGATTAGTTTCCAATACTGATCGTCTCTAATCTAGGGACTCATTTCTTTGTCAAGATTGTAATAAACATAAGCAGTGGAGCAGCCCCGTGGTGATCAGGAGTGGCTGCTCCTGAAGAGAGAAGGTGGTCACCACGTCGAAACTGCTTAGTTTGTTGTTTTACTAGATTATAGTTAACTACATCCGTCAAGTTGTTGCGAGTAACAAAATTTTCATCCTTTAGGCAGAGATAAGTGGTTCACTTCAGCCGCTTTAACATATTTACGTTTGACGTTCTCCTTGTGATGTAACTCATTCTTTGGAGAGAGAAACGATCGCTTTTTGTACAATCTTTTCATTTGTTTCAAGCCTCCGTGTCCGCTAACTTTAACGAGACACCGAAATTTTGAATAACTGCAGAGTAGCTTAATTGACACATAAAAGAACATTTCTAAAGATAATAGAAATTGATTGGTACGCTTCGTAGAGTAGAGTACGTGATCAATATTTTGTAGGGTAGCTTTGTGACTCGACAAGAATCCGCCTCATATGATCCTGCAAATAGCTACCCGACAAGTACGCATAGGCGGTCGTCAAGCGAAGTTAGTTAGCTGAGCTCGGTCTTGTTTGTAGCTCGCTGTCACTTATGCCAGACAATTGGCACCCATGTCTTATATGGGTTTCTAAAAAAAAAATTTATTACGATTGCGCCCAACATGGGAAGGCGAAAACAATACTACTCTCCTGCGAGTTCTCACATTTTTAATTTTGCTGTCGGTAGACGAACTGGTTCAATTTTTATTGTTGCCCTCACCATTTGATATTAACATAGCATACTTTGGAGGGTTCCGTAAAGTAAACATTGAGCCACCGATAAACTTTCTTCTGGTATTAAGTTGTCTGTCTTCTGGACAGAAAGGTCTATAGCATCTTCTGGAATTCTTCAGCCGCCTGAACATGAAGATGATGTTATAGATCATAACATCCCTGAATGTTGCTAGAAGAAAGGTTTGCACATTTTTATACAGTTTGAAGTCGGACAGCTTTTAGTTCGAACAAAATAATGATGACTGGGATTTTCAAACACACTGCTTGGAATTGCGCCAGCTTTTGCTTGGAGTCAATCTGATGACCGGCAGTGATAAAATCCGCATTATCAATCAGTCCAGACAAACACCCGATTTGTTTTTATGATTAGTTAGCGGTTTTATTAGCATACTTACGAAGAAGACAGTGACATGTGTTCAAGGAGAGGGATCTTAAATTACAACAACCATCTCTCCAATGCGGAAACAATTGTTTCTTCAGTAGAGAAGAGAGAAATCCTTCAGTCTCTCCATGCCTGGGTTGGCATCCCCTGTAATAAACATAAGCAGCCAAGCAGCCCCATGTGATCAGGAGTGGTTGCTCCTGAAGAGAGAAGGTGGTCAGCCCGTCGAAACTGCTTAGTTTGTTGTTTTACTAGATTATAGTTAACTACATCCGTCAAGTTTCCATCCTTTGGGCAGAGCTAAGTGGTTCCCTTCAGCTTCTTTAACATCTTTAGTTTTGACATTCTCCTTGTAATGCAACGACCTTATTACGAGAAAGTAACGGTTGCTTTTTGAACAATGTTTGCGTTTGTCTCAATTTTGTTACAATTTGGAATTACTTTAGAGTAGCTTAATTTACACAGAAGAGAACACTTCAAAAGATAATAAAAATTAATTGGTACGCCTTGTGGAGTAGCATCCGCGTGATAAATATTTCCTAGTGTAGCCTCATGTAGACAAGAACCCGCCTCATATGATTCTGCAAATATAGGGTTTGCCGTTAAGGACACAACAATTAATAAATTTATTTCAATAAATCGATTGTGAGGCATGCTGTGTGGCTAGTGGCAAAGTCTTGGTGAAACCAAATATGGTTGATGCCAAGTTCATAAAATTTTGGCCGGCATGAAAACCGCACCAAACAGTAATTTCTTGTGGATGCAACGATATCTCAAGAAGCACATGTGGGTTTGTTGCTGACCAATAATATATATTTTGCTTATTAACAAAGCCATTGAGCCAGAAATGAGCTTCATCGTTAAAGATGATTTTTCGATAATAGTAATTAATAGTAATTTCCAAAGTTGCTGGTTCGTGAATTAAACCGTGATGAAAATGTTGGCTTTAACTAACGTTTTGAAATTAACAGTTCATTAAAAAAGTTTAAGGGTGCGTTCATATAAAGATACAAACTTATTATCTCCCTAATGCAAACCCTTATAATTAATCGACAAGCACGCATGTCGTTAGGCGAAGCTAGTCAGCTGAGCTCGATCTTGTTTATAGTTCACTGGCACTTGCGCCAGACAAGCGGCACCCGTATCCTACACGGATTTTTAGAAAAAAAAATCATTACAATATGGTCAGTTTGGCTTTCTCTAGTTCTAGACTGAAATAGTGAGCAGTCATCGAGTTTCTCGCTTGGCACATTAGTATACCTAGCTTAAGTCGAACTTGTTCAATGGTGCGTCCGGCGAGTAGAGCCGCAACATCTTTGACATAGCTTATCAAGCGTGATCCATCTGGTATCTCCAGTCTCAGTAGCAAATCGTAAGACACGTTCCACAGGTCTGGGCCAAGGATAGATCCCTGGGCCCTGTGTCGTGTCATAAAGCAGACTTCGTTCTTTAAGATAGGAGGTCGCATAAGATATTCTGGAGCTTGAAATGGGGCTTTCAACGTATCCGGAACATCCACCCTTCTAGCAAAATTGAAGGCGTTCCTTACAGCGAGTGTCACCAACAGAATGATCTGTCGCTTGGTGTGACTATATGCCTCTGCCTTTCGGACTATACTCACTACCTCAGCAAGCACGTCAACGGTAGAATGACCTGCTCTAAAGCTCAGCAGTAAGGTCCCCTTGATGTGTTTCTCTAGCACTTTCCCAGCCATGCCTAGCATGCATAACGGGTGGTATGCAGACAGAGGATATAATAATAACATCATCGGGGAAATACAATTTCACCCAAAATTTCGTCACCTCGCGTACAAAACTACAAATATTTTGATACATTAATAGGGCAACGTAATGTTTCATGAACTTTCGTGTAAACCCAAGAAAAAATTGGGATGTGAGTGCATACGATTTGTCCATGGCGCACAAAATTTAATCAGCGTCAAAATAAACAAGCGCATCAAAATAAACAATAATCTGACAACTGCCAGCAAACGTCAGATGAACGTGGAAGCTCCGAAATGTAATGCAGACGAAACGTTTTGCCAGCTACTTTCGATGCAGATTGAATTATCCCGAAACAATGAAATAACCGGCAATGGAATTCAAATCGCGAAAAGTTCATCTCTGGAAATGGACCGGGGAAATGGCGGCGATCCGTTGGAACAAGAGTTTATAAACTCCAGTGAATAGACGGAACGAAGGCTTTTTGCTTTCTTGTTTGGAAACCAGTAGTAAAAGTTTATCGGTTGTTGTAGATTTTGAAGAGGATCTCCAAGAATATTTTCGTTGGTATCCACCCTCTACAAGAGAAAATAAAAGTCGGCGACAATGGAAACTAAAAGAAAAAAACGCTCAATGCCCCCTTTTAAGCAAATCAGTAGGAGTTGTAGATTTTTTCATGATTGTGAGTAGTATTTATTAATATCAAATTATATTATTATTGAATTTGATAATCATTATTGAATATTATTGACGATTTTATTTATTGAATTATAAAGATTATAAATATTAAAAATTATTAATTCACACGTTTAAAATCAAGAGTTCATTTTCTTAAAGAAGCTCTGTATGGATCGGCTCGGAAGGTAAATCCCCGTGTAAAAGGTAAGGTGGTGTTTGGAAGATTAAACCAGCGATTATAACAGTGAAGTTAACTAAATATTGAGAAAGTAGGCAGTTGTTTGGTGGTAAAACCCGAAATAGAGGGGAAGTGTCAGAAATTCAGCAGTGGGAAAGAAGTTTGTTTGGTGTAGGTAGCGTGGAATCGGAGTAGAATTAGGGAGGGCTTAGAGGAGTTCTAAATATAATCAAAACTGCCATTAAAACGTTTTTCACCTTCCCCCATAGAGGAGTATAATCACGCACAAAGACTAGTGACGAGTGCTTCCACCGATGAGGTGTTTCTTGTTCGAAGTTGTGGAGATTATAATTTTTGGGAGTAAGCTCATACTGGTAAGCTGAAGTTTCGCTTGGCAGCTTATTGTCCATTCTTAACTGACATCTTGTCAAAATTGTATGACATTTGGTTCAGTGGAAACCAAAATATCCGCGCTCAAAGTGACAGTGAGTTTGTGGCATTGGACTTGAAATATTCGATTGTGACTGGTGACGAGACATGGTGTTTTCAATATGATCCCAAAACCAAGCGTCAAAGTGCTGAGTGGAAGCACCCAACCGAGCACAATCCAAAAAAGTCAAAAGTGAAGACAATGTTGATTTGTTTCTACGATTCGGAGGGTATTATTCATCGTAAATTCGTTCCACCTGGTCAAACGATTACAGCTGTGTTTTATCTTGGTGTTATGAAGCGTTTGCTTAGCCGTATTTGTCGTATGCGGCCACAATACCGTGAAAAAGGGAGCTGGCGTTTGTTGCATGATAATGCTCCGTCTCATCGATCGAACTTGATCACGGATTTTTTGATCAAAAATTCCATTTTAACCATCAAACTTTCACCGTACTCGCTGGATTTGGCTGGACTTGCCTATGAAAGGAACCGTTATGCCGACGTAGAGGCCATCCAAAGAGCGACGACCGATATACTAAAGTCGATGGATAAAAATGATCTTAAAAACTCATTCCATATGTTAATTGATCGTGCAAAACGTTGTATTGATGCGGAAGGAGACTATTTTGAATAAAATAAATGAGATTTGCCGGAATATTGAGTTTTTGTCTTTATTTTGAAAAAGTTCCGTTTTTCATGGGACACATCTTGTATATATATATATTTACATATATTGTTACATCCGCGGAAGTCACCGCAGTTGCAGACATTATGTTTCAGCAGAGGGGTGCGTAGCCCGGAGTGGTATACTGAGGCCGGCTAGCACTCAGTCGTTCCGGGACACCCTCTGCTTGTACTGAGCCACCCTACATAAAAACACTAACACGAAGGGAGAAGGACGAGAAAGGGGGAGGTCATTAAAAGAAATGAAAGATGATTGATCTACTACTTCATTATTTTTGTATTTTTCATTGAGTCTAATTACAAAGCACCGTAGTGACAAGTCAATTCAAAAGATATAAAAAAGTTCCATTAAATAAGGCTCCTTTTCAAATTCCCAATTGAACAGACTAAAACCAAATCATCGCGTAAACAGTAAAAGTGAATTGAAACACAAAATATAAAAGAAATTATATACCAATGAAATATTAATAAAAAGAGAAAGAACTGTACGGCTACGGAACGCTCGGCAACTGGAAGGGGAACGGGGCACTGCTAGAAATTATCAAATTGTTAAAACAAATTTTTAAATTAAATTTCTTTTTTGTTCTTTGTTTTTAAACAAGTCTCACCCTCTGATCGCCAGTCGTTACAATTGCTGATAGTCTTTTTAATGATTCAGCGTAAATGTGCACTATTGTCGTTTACTGAAAGGGCACAATGAAATTGACTCACTATCGGTTACTGCTAATAAGGAGAAGTCTCCTCTTCAACGCTTTCTCTTATTTTCTGCACCATTTGCTCATAATCCCGGGTAATCCCAACTCCCAATCCAAATCTTTTCCTCTAACGCATCCCAAATCAATCCACCACACAACGATCCAATTCTTAAATTTCCATCCAGTAATCCAAATCAAAGTCACTTCCAATTTATAAATTAGAATCACTTTTCAGCTTCACGATTAAAATCACTTCTCAACTTGTCACCCTTACGCCTCAAGGGAAGAGGCGCGGTCCAGCCTTGCGGGCCCGGTTCGCTCCGTCGGAGACGGCGCAGGCGCCAACTCGCTATCCCTAGGCTGGATGGTTTGACCAATAGGATCGTCAGCGAGTAGACGATCCGTCCGCGCACGCACGAGGGTTAACCCCTAACACCTAAAGGGAGGGAGAAAAGAAGAAATGTAACGTCCCTAACTTGTACCAACTACTCCGTGTAACCACACCACGACCTCCTGAAAGAAAAGAAATCTGTTGAACCGAAACGCGGAAAAGAAAAACTCCCCGCTTGAGCGCCGCGCACAATCCACAAAGAAAATACCTCTTTTCAATAATAATCAAACTTTTTCAATAATAATTCGTTATATTCACTCGTTATATTCAAAGAAATTACTATAAAATCAGATGTAATTTAGAAGGACAAAAAAACTAAATAAATAGGTACCTTTTTCCTAAATTCGCTAATCTATCGTTTCTTGGGGCCCCAGCAAACGGTCGCCTGATTATTCTCGCTTATCCTGGGAGCCGGATTATCGTTTTGTTACGCTCCTCGCCGAATGAAAAGGTTCTTCTGTTGTTCCGCTGTCTGCCGTGGTGACGATGACGAATAGTTCCAAGTTTCAATCACCTTATTTTTGCTGCCAATACTATATCCTCCGACTTTCCGCCTTGAGTCCAAATTGAAAAAAAGAGCGCCTCCGTTAGTCCTCAGCCCTTTAAATTTGTTCGCCTTAACGGGCGTCCGCTACATTGGAGGTGGTTGGCCTCCCATTCATACGACGAACTCTTTCTTTCGTTTTGGCGCGGTTCGTAGCGCGGCCACCAACCATCTTCGACACCTCGGCTCCGCACCCATGCAACCAATGGTTGCTGCACGCGAGTTGGACTGTATTACCCATTATTTTGGGAACAGCTGATCAGTCCCAATATGTGGGTCACTGGATCATCCTAAAATGTCATCGCCGAATGACATTTTGTAGTTGTCAGTCTAAAGTGTAAATAAACGCGATTTCGATCTATTGGTTTTCGCCATTAAATTCAAAAACGTGTGTTTGTCGGTATAATCGCACGTCTTACATTCAATCGCTTGTTAGTTCATCAGTGTACGTGGTTGGCGCGCAAGTCAGTGTTCCGGTTGTTAAGTGAATGACGGAATGACGTCCCCGAACGAAATGTTTGTCCGCGTCGTTACTTATGTGTTGTAGGTGATTGATTCGTACGTTGCGATAAAGTTGCATGTCGGGAATTAGTGAGCTAATTAGGCGATTTCCGAAAGTCGACTCGGCGTGGTACAGGTGATATGTGTACCTGGTCGTGATGCCTGCATCACATCGCGAGTGTGGTTCAATTTGGAATTCGCCTCGTCTTGGCGTCGCCTCAGAGACGCCGTCAGGAAGGTGTAAATTGGAGACGGCAAGTTCCCCGAGGTAAGTCTTCACTTCGTAACGTCACTTCTTGTATTTTACAGTAGCCTCGCCGGTGTATGTTTCCGTTTGGCGCGCTGCATCCCTTCTCGGTTTTGCTGTTGCCAATACCATCGATTACGGTGGATCCCTCTAGTGCGGTGACCAGGAGTGGGCCCCCTTATCACCTTCCGAGTCGGTGCTAGCCTTTGTGGAGCGCTTGCGTTAGATGCGTTGCCATAGGTTATCCTTGTTGGGAAAAGTGATGGTCGACCGGCCCCCTTCTGATGACGTTCGTCGTCCGTTGCTGCCGTTTGCTCCCTACCTAAATTTAACGCCCTATTCTAGCTCGACGGATAAATAATATTGTTTATCATACAAAGATAACATTTCTTCTTCAATTATATAACAATTTGACTTATATAACAATAACATTTCCTTCTTTTGCATGAGAGTAGTATTAGTGTCGAAAGAAAAATACAATGGGTCAACTGCTACCTCGATGCTCAAGCGGGTTTGGGGTGTGTAAATGACATGCATCCCGATCTCCTTAGTGGTCGTGGTGTGGTCCCCGGATAAAAGCTAGTCACCCGTAACATTCCCCCCCTACTTCAAGTGAATTTCCCTGGAAATTCACTCCTTAGCTAGGCCCTACTGCTACCGGCTGTACTTCTAAAGTAACAGGTTACTTGCAACTTCCTTCCATTTCCAAACCTATTCCCATATGCTCCAATATCTTAATAAAATTCCAAAACTGTGGCCAATTCCCTACTTCCTACTTCTTATCGAGCTTTATCCCTATTATCGTTGCCTGTCCCAGCGTATTCCTGGAAGGAAAGTGGGTTAAACTACCTCCCCATTACTAACGTTCGTAACTAAAGGAAAATCCTTATCTAATTCAAGCTAAACTATTTTAGGTGGGCCAGAGTTAAACAAACCAATGTGGAAGAATAGAGTAAACTCAAACGAAGTGCGAAGGAAGAAAAAAAACACAAAAAAAAAAAAACGTCTAACAACGCGGGAAAGAGGAAAAAAAAACAACGACGCCCCGCCAAGCTACAACCGTCACCTGGACCGGCTTATGGTAACATTTTCTTTTACTTTTCAAAAATTTTTAATATTGTGCCGTCCATTTAGCTTTCTTCATTTTATTACTCACGTCTTTGTTTCCCTCGGTTTGTTATTTGTTTTACTTTTTTTTTTTTTTTTTGTTGGAACCCCCCTACGATGGTATCGCTACTCAACGTAGCGTTTTAAATCCTTCGCGTGCCAGACGCCTGCATTTCGGCCGCCTATATCCGTCAAGGTGAAAGAAGATGCGGACTCGCGGTTTGCGATTCGATATGGCCCCAGATATTCGGGTGCCAGCTTTGCCGAGTAGAATTGAGCCGCATCCGACAGGGCATAGTTCCGCCTCCATACCAAGTCACCAATTTTAAATGGTGGAGGTCTATTTCTTAAATTGTATCGCTGCGTATTCTTGCCTGCAGCTTCCTTGAGGTGTTTCAGTACCTCATCCCGGACCATCCTTAGCTTCTCGGCCCTTTTCAAGGGATCTCTCAAAGTATTCTCTTCCGGTGGCTGAACTGGCCTCTTCCGGGAGACTACCATCTCCCTACCGAAGTTGACAAAATAAGGCGTGCTCCCCATAACTTCATGTGTGTATGTACGTAATGCACATCCGATACGCCCTAAGTCTCGGTCCCACTTTCGATGGTTTTCTCCCACATAGGCCCGCAGCATCCGTTTAATGTTTTGATTGATCCTTTCCGCTGGATTAGCCTGAGGGTGATAGAACGCGGTATATTGCACATCCGTACCATAGGCTGACAGCAGCGCTTGCAGCTCCTTTGACTTGAACTGCACGCCGTTGTCACATACCACTGTCACAGGCACTCCGAACAGCAAAAATACTCTATCTTCTAGAATCTTCGACACATGTGCCGCCGTGGCCTGCCGTAATGGAAAAATCAAAGAGAATTTGGAAAAATAATCCACAACGGTCAGGATATGAGTATGCTCCTGCGTTGACCGAGGCAAAGGTCCCACCAGATCGATGCAAATAGTTTCCCAGGGCTCCCTTGCTTGACCAGCTCGCGTGGCCATTGTTCCAAAGGGTCGCTGTCGCTCCACCTTAGTAGACTGACACACCTTACATCTTGAGACATACCGTTGAACATCAGAACGCATCTTGGGCCAAAAGAATCTCTGAGCAATTCGGTCGTAGGTACGACTTACGCCCATGTGGCCGGCAGTGGGATCGTCGTGGCACTCTTGGAGGACTTTACTTCTATCCGACTTTGGCACTACCTGCTTCCAGAAATTCCCACTGAGTTCCGCATGTCGGTTTGGGATTCTTTTCCATAGGACATCTCTCTCCACCCGCCAGTCTGCAAATTGGTCTGGATTGCCTCGTACTTTGTCCATCATCCCCTGTATCCATTTGTCGTTTGGCGGACTGTCGCTTTCAATAGTCCCTACCTCCGGGACTGATCTTGAGAGCGCGTCCGGCACCAAATGCTCTTTCCCTTTTCGATGTATCACATCAAAATCGAACTGCTGGAGCCGCACGGCCCACCGGGTCAGCCGACCCGTGGGGTCCTTTAGATTGTGCAGCCAGACCAGGGAATGGTGATCCGTGATCACGTTGAATTTCGTTCCTTCGATATAGGGCCGAAGCTTTTCTACTGCCCAAAGGACGGCTAGGCACTCCTTTTCCGTCGCGGAATATTTCCTTTCGGCCCCATTCAGCGACCGGCTTAAATAGCAGATTACCCGCTCTCCCTCTGGGAAGGCCTGGCTCAATACCGCCCCCAGTCCGACATCTGATGCGTCTGTCTGTACGTTAAAAGGCAAACTGAAGTCGGGACAAGACAATATTGGGGCTGACGCTAATTTCAACTTACACCTGTTGAACGCTAATTCGCACTCCGGAGACCATTGCATTTTTTTATCCTTGCGCAGGAGCCCTGTTAAAGGCGCTACCAGAGAGGCATGGTCTGGGATAAACCGACGGTACCACGATACCATACCCAGGAACTGCCGAATCTGCTTCACGCTTTGTGGCCTGGGGATATTCATAACACTTTCAACCTTTTCAGGGTCTGCGCTCAACCCGTTCCCATCGACTACATACCCTAGGTACCCTAGGAACTGCCTCTTGTGCCGTTGACCCCAGCTCTACCCCTATCTCTTGTAAACGGAGCCATCCTTCCTTACCTGCAATAGTAGTGGAGGCACCTGAGTCCACCAAGCCGGTAAACTTATTCCCCATAATATCCACGGAGAGGTGGGGGCGCACATCTCCTGACTCCTGAGTGAATACATAGGATATCCTTCCGCTTGCAGCCTTTCTTTTATTGGTAGAGGTGGTACCCAGTACGCCGCCTACTGGGCACCGCGACCGTTTCCCGATGACGTGGCAAGAGGTTGGCTTACTGGCTGCCGAGTAGTCGCCGCACTTGGTGAACAGTTCGGACACCTTGTCTTAACTACCCCCCTTCTTCCGCAGCCAAAACATCTTCGAGGCTCTTGGCACTCTCGCGCAAAATGGCCTGTCCCACCACATGTCCAACAAGCGCCACGCTGTATATTGCTGGCAGGAGCCACCGCATCCAGAGGGTAAGCCTCCACGTAGGCCAAGTCTGGTTCTAGCAGTCTAGTCGTCCGTCCATCCGGAGGAGGCACGAAGGCTTCTACCGTCGCCCGAGTTTCCTCCAGCTCTCGTCCCAGGGTAATCAACTCGGAGACCGTGGCAACTTTCCTCAGGGATAATCGTGTCTGGTAAAAGGGGCTTATGTTTTTACGCAAAATCTTCATTTTCTCTACCTCCGTATATGGCTCGTTCAACCGTCTAAACAACCCATCCATGACAGCCACGTACACACCGATTGATTCGTCTCTACCCTGGGTGCAATGACGAATTTCCTCCAACAACTGGTCTTCATAGTTTGGTGGTAGAAACTCCTCCTTGAGTTCTCGACAAAGCTCCTCCCAGTTTGCAACCCGATCCTTGGCTGACCTAAACCACACCAAGGCTTTGCCCTCGAAGAGTTCCGCCGCCATTCGGAAAAGTTGGTCCGGAGATACTCCTTTGGCCACTCGGATCTCCTCTACCCTCTCCAAAAAAGCGTTTACTGACCCTGGAGAGTCACTGGAGAACCGAATACCCCATTTGGCTATGTCCGGTGGCTTCCTCAGATCCTGTTCCACCCGCGGAGTAGAGTATACGGGTCCATGCCGCAGTTCCGGGGTTCGAGGTTCCAGTTCCTCAGTGATGGCCGACAAATTCCTCCTTCCGGGTTCCTCCTGCTCCATCCTCCTGGACGGTCCGGCCACGCTGGTTAGTGGTGGTTGCTTGCGCTCCCTTTCCGCTGGTTCTGCTGACCCCTGAGCTAGTGTTGTACACTCTTTCCCTTCGTCGCCCTCACCTTCAGCCTTGTCTATCAGGTCCCCTAACGCCATCAACAATCCCCTCTTTAATTTCTTTGCCTGTCCTACAAGGTCAGGATCCGTAGTGGGTACGTACTCCCAACGGCGCAACGCATACCCGATTTTGTTCCTAATTTTTAGGAAGTCGGAGCATTCCTTGTTCCCTTTGAAATTCCTAGTCAGGGTCAGGATTTCCTCTAACTTATTCGAAACCGCTTCAATATCCTCTGCTGGAGTGAATGGGTAGGCCTGTAAATCCACGAAGCTCTCATCGGCATCTTGCTCTGACTTCAAAGCCTTCCTTAGACGGCGCCTCATATCGTCGACCGTTCCTTCTGGCTCCTCCCGGATTGCCAGCTCATACACCAGCTCATCCTTCGCGAGCCTATCTACCAGGATTCTTATGGTTTTCGCCATCCTCCTGGTATGCGCTGGAAAAAATAAATCTAACTCTAGCACTTATTCTAATATACCAAACACTTATTTGTTTCCAAAAGTTTTGTTTTATTTATCGAATTATGTTTATACAATCTCAAACTAATTGCATCCACTCACACAATTTTCCACACAAAACAAACAATCAATCTACTCACATAACCCTAAGCAAGCACTCTAAGCCATCCACACAACCCACAAACAGAATCCCTTATTTCCGTCTCCAACTCACGCAATTTCACTCACTACCTTACCCACCACTCAACATACGACTCACTATCCACAGTCACCCTCTATCGCACTATCTCCTCAAACACTCCAAATTCAGACTCGTTCGCACTTTTAATCCACAAATATCGCACTTTTCACTTAAAATTGAAACCACAAACACCCGCAAATTCACACTTAGCACGCACAATCACTCTTTCCACCCTTTACTTCACACTCCCGCAAATTAACACTTCACTTAGCACGCACACACTTCACTTAGCACGCACAATCACTCTTTCCACCCTTTACTTCACACTCCCGCAAATTAACACTTCACTTAGCAGGCACACACTTCACTTAGCACGCACAATCACTCTTTCCACCCTTTACTATCACTTTCACCACTTGACTTAACGATTCAACACGTTGGGCGCCAATTGTCACCCTTACGCCTCAAGGGAAGACGCGCGGTCCAGCCTTGCGGGCCCGGTTCGCTCCGTCGGAGACGGCGCAGGCGCCAACTCGCTATCCCTAGGCTGGATGGTTTGACCAATAGGATCGTCAGCGAGTAGACGATCCGTCCGCGCACGCACGAGGGTTAACCCCTAACACCTAAAGGGAGGGAGAAAAGAAGAAATGTAACGTCCCTAACTTGTACCAACTACTCCGTGTAACCACACCACGACCTCCTGAAAGAAAAGAAATCTGTTGAACCGAAACGCGGAAAAGAAAAACTCCCCGCTTGAGCGCCGCGCACAATCCACAAAGAAAATACCTCTTTTCAATAATAATCAAACTTTTTCAATAATAATTCGTTATATTCACTCGTTATATTCAAAGAAATTACTATAAAATCAGATGTAATTTAGAAGGACAAAAAAACTAAATAAATAGGTACCTTTTTCCTAAATTCGCTAATCTATCGTTTCTTGGGGCCCCAGCAAACGGTCGCCTGATTATTCTCGCTTATCCTGGGAGCCGGATTATCGTTTTGTTACGCTCCTCGCCGAATGAAAAGGTTCTTCTGTTGTTCCGCTGTCTGCCGTGGTGACGATGACGAATAGTTCCAAGTTTCAATCACCTTATTTTTGCTGCCAATACTATATCCTCCGACTTTCCGCCTTGAGTCCAAATTGAAAAAAAGAGCGCCTCCGT
The DNA here is from genome assembly GCA_963969285.1 of Odontomyia ornata. NCBI lineage: Eukaryota > Metazoa > Arthropoda > Insecta > Diptera > Stratiomyidae > Odontomyia > Odontomyia ornata. The sequence goes on from OZ017739.1 coordinate 410,423,193, forward strand.
TAGTCCTCAGCCATTTAAATTTGTTCGCCTTAACGGGTGTCCGCTACATTGGAGGTGGTTGGCCTCCCATTCATACGACGAACTCTTTCTTTCGTTTTGGCGCGGTTCGTAGCGCGGCCACCAACCATCTTCGACACCTCGGCTCCGCACCCATGCAACCAATGGTTGCTGCACGCGAGTTGGACTGTATTACCCATTATTTTGGGAACAGCTGATCAGTCCCAATATGTGGGTCACTGGATCATCCTAAAATGTCATCGCCGAATGACATTTTGTAGTTGTCAGTCTAAAGTTTAAATAAACGCGATTTCGATCTATTGGTTTTCGCCATTAAATCCAAAAACGTGTGTTTGTCGGTATAATCGCACGTCTTACATTCAATCGCTTGTTAGTTCATCAGTGTACGTGGTTGGCGCGCAAGTCAGTGTTCCGGTTGTTAAGTGAATGACGGAATGACGTCCCCGAACGAAATGTTTGTCCGCGTCGTTACTTATGTGTTGTAGGTGATTGATTCGTACGTTGCGATAAAGTTGCATGTCGGGAATTAGTGAGCTAATTAGGCGATTTCCGAAAGTCGACTCGGCGTGGTACAGGTGATATGTGTACCTGGTCGTGATGCCTGCATCACATCGCGAGTGTGGTTCAATTTGGAATTCGCCTCGTCTTGGCGTCGCCTCAGAGACGCCGTCAGGAAGGTGTAAATTGGAGACGGCAAGTTCCCCGAGGTAAGTCTTCACTTCGTAACGTCACTTCTTGTATTTTACAGTAGCCTCGCCGGTGTATGTTTCCGTTTGGCGCGCTGCATCCCTTCTCGGTTTTGCTGTTGCCAATACCATCGATTACGGTGGATCCCTCTAGTGCGGTGACCAGGAGTGGGCCCCCTTATCACCTTCCGAGTCGGTGCTAGCCTTTGTGGAGCGCTTGCGTTAGATGCGTTGCCATAGGTTATCCTTGTTGGGAAAAGTGATGGTCGACCGGCCCCCTTCTGATGACGTTCGTCGTCCGTTGCTGCCGTTTGCTCCCTACCTAAATTCAACGCCCTATTCTAGCTCGACGGATAAATAATATTGTTTATCATACAAAGATAACATTTCTTCTTCAATTATATAACAATTTGACTTATATAACAATAACATTTCCTTCTTTTGCATGAGAGTAGTATTAGTGTCGAAAGAAAAATACAATGGGTCAACTGCTACCTCGATGCTCAAGCGGGTTTGGGGTGTGTAAATGACATGCATCCCGATCTCCTTAGTGGTCGTGGTGTGGTCCCCGGATAAAAGCTAGTCACCCGTAACAAACTTTCAAGGTTAAGATCACTTCTCAACTTTCACATTAAAGTCAGTTTTCATTTTCCAACTCAAAACCACTTTCTGATTCCAAATTAAAAGAACTTTACAACTTTCAAACTACAATTCCTTCTACAAAGTCCAAATTTAAACAAATCTTCTCCACACCGCCAAATAACTTCCTCCTCTTTTTAAAAAACCAAACTCAAATGCTTTTCTCCCTGAATTTCCACAAAAAACTTTCCCCAAAAACGCCAAACAACTCCACTCTCCTTCACAAGCCAAATACTAATTGCCTTTTATCTTTAGCATTTCACACCCAGAAAATCCAATCCCGCAATAATTTTATTCCCAATTACCACCGCCGTATCTGGGTAACGTAATCGAAGTTCAATACACTTCGATTCCGCTACCCACACATCTTTATCGTGTCGACAAACGCAACAATTTCCATTTTGCATACATGGCAATTTGCATAACCATGGAAGCGTTTGATTAGGTGCAAATTGTCATATATATACGGAAACAATTGCTTTTGCCGATACTCCAAAAAGAGTGCTTTCCTGCGCTCGGGGAACTTGAACCCAGAGTCCCAGCGGACCCCCGGTCGAGTGTTGTTAGTGGGAAAATTAAAATTATTATTATATTACTATTTTTTTGTAATTGAAAAGAAGGGAAAAGGGCAGGATTGAGATGATGGGGGAATAGAAGTTATAGGGAAATTGTTAAATGTTAATAAAAATAAATAAATTTACTGAGGAAAAGGTATAAGTGCCCAAAGGAAGGTGGATATGTTACGGCGGCAATTTGAAGTTTCGAATGGGGGAATGCCGGTACGCCGGAATTCGCAACAATGCATATATGGGTGATTCATTATGAGGTTTGATTTTTAATAGGCTTTTTGACAGATCATGCATGACTCCTGTCAAACTATAATGTAATTTTTATTCAGTATTGTTTGACAAGTCATCATGGAAAGATTGGGATTGCAACAACGTATCCAAATTGTTCAGCTTTATTACAAAAATCAACGTTCAGTGAGAAAAAAGATGGCGCTACTTCGCATACAGCGAGAGATTTATTGAGAAAACATTTTGGTGAGAACCTGATTTCACGTTTTGGACCAGTGAATTGGCCGCCTAGATCGTGAGATATTACACCCTTAGATTATTTTCTTTGGGGTCGTCAGAGATAATGTAGTGAATCAGGTAGATTAAATGTCTGTTGAAGACTGCAGCGATGGTCTGCTGCCTTAGCGAAAGAGGATGTTGAAATCCGTCGAAATTGGCCTTTTTTGGGGACGCGTGAATGCCCTGGCAGGCTAGCGTTGCGGTGCGTGGGACAGGTTCTTTCCCCCTAGCACAAGGACTCACTGCAAACATTTTCGCATCCATGAATCAAACAGGTAAAAATGCCGATTGACTGGTATCGAGGCCGTGGTAACCTACTAAGGGTTGCAATGCTTGTTCGAAGAACAAATTGGGCCGGGCGAAAACGGACGGACTGGCGAAGACTTAGTCATTATCGACGATACTTATGGTCCACAAATAAGAGTGGGGGATTCAGATGGTAGCGATGCCCCCTCGCACCCTCCCAACCGGATCAAGATCCGAACGTAGACGTGGCCATGTATTTCCCATTTGAGTGAAAAACTCATACAAACATAATTGGATGACTTTTTCCCTCAAATGTGGAATACATACGTAATCGATCTATGCCATAGCGTTATGCAATGAAATCACATAACCCTATGTCATGAAAGGGCACGCGAGAGGAAGAGCCCCTGTCAGCAAAAAAAAAAAGAAAGAGCGCGCAAGATGGCTAGCTCATTCTAGAGGAGGAGCCTGCCATCGTTGCGGGTCCCATACCCGGTCAGATAGAAAGATGATCGACAAGTTTGTTATTTTTCCGATGAGAAGGGCTGAGCGATCTCAAATTGTTTGCAACAGCATGCAAATTTAAAAATAATTTATGATCAGTTCAGATTCAGGTCATTACGGAATTATTAGTGTATAGAGAAAAACATCCACCATCAGATCAAATTTCCCATTGTGGCGTTTTGTCAATTTCGCAGCACGTACACGCTCACAAAGAGGACGGGTTTCTGAACAAGTTTCGAAATGGTGTTTCGCTAGGATGCACTGAAATAATACACAGATAACCTCAACCCACGCCTCGAAAAATAATGGTGTTGTACTCCTCTCCTTGTTCGAAATTTGGCACTGCCAAGGTCACAGTTATACTTTCCGAAATGGTTTCCAATGTAGGAACAGGCTAGATGCAATTTTTAGTTTTAAATACGATTCTGATGACGACCGCCCCAGCATCCAATTACAAGGAGGGAATTTTCCTTTTCGCATCACCCACTTTCAATGGATGAACGTAACGACCACAAACGGCCACCAGATTTTACTCTCGGTGAATTGTGCACAGAAAACTGTCACGTTATAATTTGGATGTCGTAACAGTTTGCCAAGATCTCACACCATTCTTCACTTTCAGTAACGATCTTCACACACACTCGTATAGAAGGCGGTCGAGAAACGTTTTCGTTTGAGGTGCCTTGAAATCGTACGATTCACTCACTCTCTTCTCATAGACCCAAGAAGAAACATGAAAACAAGACGGGCCACGCCGACGTCAGAACTGAATCAAATTTTGTTTTGCGTTCTTCCCGATAGAACAAATTGCGACCCAGAAACACCAAGCGACGAGTTGCCACATCAGAGAGCGTATTACACACGAAGTTTGGGAAAATTTCGGAACAAAAGCTGAAGTGATTTTTAGCAGTGAGCCAATATTTCAACTTGCACGGAAACTGATTCAAATGGCGATAAAATTTATCGAATCACAAAAGCAGTTTTCTCGAATCAAAAATTTGAAAATTTTACCCGTGGTTCTTCGCGATCTCCCATGGACTAACTCATCCGTTCAAATCTTTTCATTCTCTCCATCCGTTTCACAACGGTGCTTGAATCAGCTGCTCGCTCAGCCAGGTTCGATAGCATTCGGTAATGCAATATACAGTTGGGATGCACTAAATCAGTGTTCCCATGTCCAAAATTTTAATTTGCAGATTTAAAGTTTTCCCAAACTTTACAGAAGTAAAGAAAAATGAAAAAGATTTTAAATAATAATAAAAGCTAAATATCATGAAGAATATAATTAAAGGGAAACGTTTATAATTAAAGGAAAACGTTTATTTTAATACAAAGAAAAATGATATAAAATTATTTTTAATACAATAATAATGAGGAAAAAAATTTATAAATTACAACTATGAATTTAAGAATTGAAATTTTTTTTAAAAAATTTCGGATATGGGCTAGGAAGGTTTTTGAGCAGTTTGCTTGTGTGACTGCTCGATTTCTTCAATAAGCCAGCTTCAATGACGCTTTGAAACACAAAATTACTCGTCGCTATGCTGGAACGGGTCCAAAATTGGACCGTTTACGGCGTAGTTGCGGTCAACATTTAAACAGGATAATCTTTATGCTTGGTACTGATCATATCACCTTCCTGAGTGCCGACACATTCGAGGGCCCAAAAGGTGCTGTGGTCCTAAATCAAAAAAAAAAAAAATATGTATATATATATATATATATATATATATATATATATATATATATATATATATATATACGAGTATATATAATGAAATTTATGACCACGTTAGACCAAAAGTATAGCTCTAATTTGGACGGAATTCGGTACAGAAGTTCATAAGCTCACAATAAAAACTCCAAAGTTGAACCGTCCGAAATAAAATGGCAGCCGTTCAAAGGCCAAAAAATGTGCTAAAATTATTTTTGTAGTTGTGATTTTACCCCTTGATCGATGCTAATGAAACTTTGCAGCGTGATAGAAACTATATGTGCCTAGGGAACAATTCAAGGTCAGATCCCGAATTACGAAACAGCGGCTTGATAAATCTGGAAGCTTACCTTTTCGGCTGGTGCTGCCAGAATATAGAGTTTTTTTAATTGAGTAGAGTCCAGTTTAATTGAGTCCCCCTTGGAGCCACTATCTCTCACTACATCACAAAAAACTCACTTTTAGCAGCTCACAAAACGACGCGTATCTCAAACACTAATGAATATTTTGACATGTAAATTTGAGATAGATGTCACTGACAGTACTACTAACCTAAAAAAAAAATAATTCTCCAAATCCTTCAACGCGCGCAGTTTAAATTCAAATGTCACCTTATTTTTTGGTCACAGTAGTGTGTGTAGTCGCCTTTTTGGTCCCATGGTTATCTTTGCAGAGCATGGACGCCATGCGAGGGTTGGTACAAGCACTTAGTGGGATAAGTGCTGAGAGCCAGACAAGCGCTAATCGGAAGTCCATCTCAACCAAACCTACACCATCAACTTAATGGTCTGAACTTCTAACGTACTCCGAGGCCTGCAAAGGTTTGACCGGGACGGAGACGGTATGATAGTTGGATTGGAGTTGTTCACGCATGAGTGTCACCTTGGTGCTACTTTGCAAAGCAACTAGGTACAAACCATCATGTCCGCTAGCTCAAATCATCAATTCCAGTTCATTGTTCAAAGTGTAGTCAAGATTCAGTCAGGGTTTTTACCTGTCATCCCAGCAGGAACCTCACGGCAACCTCCCCAAAGAATACTAGCCTCCAAGTGCATTCCTGTCGACCAGCATTCCACTTGCGGAAAATTTTTATCTACTGAGCACACAAAGGTCTTGTTGTAACTGAATGCCATATTTTGTCCTTGTTTTTTATTTTTTAAATATATCAATTTTGCATTTCTATAATATAGTTTTTTATACCGCTCGTCTCAACATTTAATAATAAGAAGAATAATGCATAGTCCTCATTTTACTCAATCATTCACGTAGTTATCAACTCAACCCAAACATCGATATTCGCTCGGCATCCACGCAACTGAAATCGATAATGTCGAAATTATATTCTTTTCCGACGGAATCAGTTTGTTCACTTTATTACGAACAAATCTCCATTCTCCGAAACAAATACGGAAGCGTCGAATAGGCACATTGAATTTCTATTTCAAGACCAGTAAGACATCCTTTTTCTCTCTATTCTTCACGAACCGAATGTTTCCCTTATTTTTCGTTCGAAATACAAATTAATGGTCGTAATAAGGATACGTTGATGATGAAGTTCAGAGAAAAAAGCGTCTATTCAATTTTATAACATTTTTATGGTAACGTTATTTTATTCCGAACCAGGATGCAACAGATGTAGACAATGGCTTTGATGGTTCTCGTTTTTTCCCGCTTCGTACCAAACTTAGCAAGGAATTGGGATATTGAGGGTGTCGGGGATGGGAAAGTTTAGTGAAATTGTAATAGATGCTATGCCGGCGGAAGTATAATTTCTGGCAAATTAGGGTGATTATAAATTCAAGTAGAACGCATTATGTGTGGTATGCACGTTATTGAAAGAGCTAAGGGTAATTTGGAACGCATCAGCTACGAATTTCAACTTCTAAGAAATTGGACTCCTGTAAGATTCTTTGTGGGCGTGAAGTTATTGAGTTTTAAGTAAATGGTAGCGGTTAGTGCTGATTTATCGGCCACTCGAGTTCATGGAGGCTCTTCTTATTTATTGCATTTTAAAAAAAATTATTTGAGTAACGTAATTAAGATGATATGTTGCTTTTTGAAGAATTCGTCTTAAAATTTTCTTTAATATTTAGTAAGAATATTTTTGATTGGAATTTAATCTTTATTTGAAGTAGGAAAAATTTGAAAAAGAGGATAAGTATACCTGTACTTCATAATTGATGCATAATTGAGACCAGAGTTGGATACAAGGAAGGGGGAGCAAAACTTTTTCTTTAGCTGCTTCAAAATCCTTACTAACACAACACCTTGCTGTAAGTTTTCATTTGATGTCAAATTTCAGCTATTATTTGTATTAGCTCAATATCATTCAAATCAGCGCCAAGAAATTTTTAACAGCGGTATGGCATCTTTTTATTTCAATTTCACTTTCTCTTCCATTCTGTAATGATTTTCCTGTCGCCCGTTTGTTCGAGATTTCCCGAAGAAAATCTAAGCCGTCCTTTCATCGGTTATCGACATGGAGTCTTGGTATGCCAACGGACTGTACCTTACAGGTAAGTTAGTCCGGACCCCCTTAGTCGACTTCAAGGTGGCTGCAGGTAGGCTTGCTAGTTTGGAGAGGAATTTCGGTCATAGGTCTTGCGTGAGCAAACTAAGTCCGAATACAATTTATTAGCCACCGAATCAAATGCCCGATGTAAACGCGTTCCAAAGATCTATGTAGTAGTCAAGCAGTCGCCTAAGCAAACTGCTCGAAAACCTTCATAACATGATCCGAATCTTAATTGCTGATTTGAAAATTTAATCATTCTAATTTATAGCTTATAAATTATAAAGTATTTTTTTTCTGTGTTGTAAACATAAATTGTGTATTATCTTTTTTCTCTATATTTAATTTAAATACTTCTTTATAATTAAGTAGAAATTTTTTATTATTTTTTTAAATATTAAATTTAAACTTTTTTTCTAATCAAATCCTATATGATATTTATCTTCTATTATTATTTAAAATTTTTTCATTTTTAACTTCTTTTAATTTTAAAATCAAATCGGCAATTAAAATTTCCAACATGAGAGCACTGAGATAATATGGCCAGCCATGTATTGCATTGCCGAGTGCAATTTATCTTGGCTGAGCTAGCAAATTGGATCAATTTACCGGTGCGGCATGAGGATTAAGTGGAGATCTGCTTGAGTGGATGGAGGAGTCTGTTGAGAATCGCCACAGCGATCACGACGGGGAAGATAATATTTGATATGTGTGTTATTATTTCGAATTTCCAGATCGCCGATTCGTCAAAGTTGACATTCCGGATACGATATGATGCGATTAGGTGAAATTTGTGCGGATGAGGATGTTTAAAAAAATCGTTTTGTGCATAATCGTTGGTGGTAAAAGCACAGTGCATGTGTAAATTACTTTATGAGAATCCATTGTTCATTCCTATGTGCGGTTCGCATTCGGCATTCGGCAATTAAAATTTCCAACATGAGAGCACTGAGATAATATGGCCAGCCATGTATTGCATTGCCGAGTGCAAATTATCTTGGCTGAGCTAGCAAATTGGATCAATTTACCGGTGCGGCATGAGGATTAAGTGGAGATCTGCTTGAGTGGATGGAGGAGTCTGTTTAGAATCGCCACAGCGATCACGACGGGGAAGATAATATTTGATATGTGTGTTATTATTTCGAATTTCCAGATCGCCGATTCGTCAAAGTTGACATTCCGGATACGATATGATGTGAATTGGTGAAATTTGTGCGGATGAGGATGTTTAAAAAAATCGTTTCGTGCATAATCGTTGGTGGTAAAAGCACAGTGCATGTGTAAATTACTTTGTGAGAATCCATTGTTCATTCCTATGTGCGGTTCGCATTCGTTGACGCCAATAGTGCCCAGTGGTCACTCGGCACGAGGAGTTAGCGATAACGGAGTAATCACCAGAGTTCCTATAAGAATATATGCCGTCATGAATGGAACAGATATGTGTGATACAAAATTTAGCCTTTCCTCTTTGGGCCCTGTCGTAAGCAGGAAAATTAATTAGAAAAAACAGGAATTCATATCTGGAAAGAAAGATTGTTATCGATCTTCATGTACGCCCTATGGATGAAAACGAGGAAGAGTGTTCAACACTAGAGATAACTGTAATAAATATGAACGGAAATTGTGGAAATGGACCGAATGGTGACATGCGAGAGTGCTGATGAAAGAATTGATCCATGTAGTTATTCAAACAAGTCATTTCTTAAATGATAAAAATCAAAGAGGGGAAATTTAAAATAATGCTGTAGTGTATAAATTATCGGATAAAATTATTGTGCAAATTGTGAGCACTTTGGGACGTGTGAGTATTATTTCATACGCTCGTCCGTACATTGGTGACCCCGTTAATAACAAGTGAGTATGCCCAACGAAGAATTCCATGACGTAGTCAGCGGTTCAAACAACCCGGCGAACACCGGTATAAGCCTCATGCAAGACGCAACAGGGATTCAAGCCATCACTTGTAAGTTGCCACCATTTTGGCAGAGCAAACCGGAATTGTGGTTCGCGCGCGTGGAAGCGACGTTCCGAGTATTCAGAATTACAGGCGACGCAGCTCGTTTTGACAAAGTTGTCTCGGAAATGGAATTGTCAATCATTACGCAAGTTGATGACGTAATAGAATCACCGCCTGCCACTGACAAATACGAGACCTTAAAGGCGAGGCTATTGTCCGTATACGCAATTAGTAACCACGAGCGCATCAGACAATTGATGCACGGCTTGGAATTAGAGGAACAGCGTCCATCACAATTGCTAGCACAATTGCAATCAGTGGCAGGAAACAACATGTCCGACACCATGTTGAAATCATTATGGCTTCAACGCCTTCCCACGCAAACACGAGCGATTCTCGCAGCAACAAGGTTGACAGAGTTAAGCAAACTTGTGGCGGCGGCAGAAAAAATTGCTAATAGCTGCGCAGATGGCAATGTAGCGCAAGTGATTAACCACGATAATGCACACCTCGCCGCAAACTACCACGATGAACGCATTACCCCACAAATGATGGAAGGCAGAGCTGAAGTTAATAAAATTTAGCGCCTAGAAATATGGGACCCGAAATCAAAAATTAAATTTTTAATCGACACGGGCGCAGATGTCTCGGTTCTCCCAGTTGACGCAATGCACAAGAAACGCAAACGCGGTGTGTACAGATTTTACGCCGCAAATGGCACACTGATAGATACGTTTGGAAAGACAACGCTAAATGTGTCACTCGGCCTTCAGCGTCAGTACCCATGGCAGTTTCATATCGCACAAGTAGCACACCCTATATTGGGGTCCCACTTCCTAAACCACTACGGAGTACTAGTGGACATAAGAAACAAACGGCTACGTGATCCTGTTATAAAAAGTGCAGTGGCGGGTCGGATCAGCGCGATGCAAGACGAATCTATATCGAGCCTCAGAAGAATCTCGCAATAGGACGATATACTCAAAGATTTTCAGAGTATTACAAATCCGGCCATTAGAACGAAAGTTACTACTCACTCGGTGCGTCACCACATCATAACTAAGGGACCGCCAATATCGGAACGCCCTCGAAGGCTGAACCAGGAGAAATTAAAGGTCGCCAAAGCGGAAATTCAGTTCCTACAAGACCGAGGATTGTGTCGCCCATCAAGCAGCCCGTGGGCGAGCCAACTGCACCTTTTAAAAAAGAAAGACGGTACATGGAGAACGTGTGGGACTACCGACGACTAAACGCCGCCACCGTGCTAGATAGTTACCCAATGCGCCACATTCAAGACGTAACCGCCGATCTAGCCGGTAAATATATTTTTTCGAAAATCGATCTTCTTAAGGCATTTTATCACATCCCAGTTAATGAAGAGGACATCCCAAAAACAGCGGTAACGACACCGTTCGGCCTATTCGAATTCACTGCAATGACATTCGGCCTACGGAACACAGGACAATCTTTCCAGAGATTCATGGACCAAGTACTTCAAGGCCTGGACTTCTGTATTTGTTACGTCGACGACATCCTGGTCGCTTCCGAGTCAGAAGAACAACACAATGGCCACCTTTGCTTGGTCTTTGAACGCTTCGCCAAAAACGGTCTGAGAATTAATGTTCCAAGATGCCCGTGGGGTATAGCAGAGATCGAGTACCTAGGCCATTTGATCAATGCACTAGGCATTTCGCCACCACATTTTCGCGTTCAATTAATCCGAGACTACAAAAACCCAAGACAATCGCAGAATTCCGTCGTTTCCTGGGATGCATCAATTATTATCGACGCTTCATCCAAAATGCTGAGAGCTCATAAGCGCCATTAAATAATTTCTTCTCATTATCAAAGAAAAATGATAAGACACCGATCACGTGGACAGCAGAAGCTGAAGAAGCATTTCAAAATTGCAAAGAGAGCCTGGCCCACACTGTGTTACTTGTTCACTTTAAGTCAAATAAACCACTCAGATTGGCCACAGACGCGTCAGATGTAGTAGTGGGTGCGGTTCTAGAACAACTGCAAGCAAAAAAATGGCTGCCACTGGCTTTCTTCCAAAGGAAATTATCCAAAGTGGGAACAAAATATAGCGTTTATGATCGCGAACTGCTGGCCATGTACAGCAGCATCCGCCATTTGCGCCACTACGTAGAAGGCGCACCATTTCACATCCTCTCAGACCACGCATTCGTGCAACTGTCAGACAAGGCTTCGCTACGGCAATTCCAACATTTAAACTTTATATCGCAGTTCTCCACAGACATACGATACATAGCCGGAACTGCTAACAACGTGGCGGACGCATTATCGCGAATCGAGGAGATTACCGTACCAACTGCAGTGGACCTGGAAAACTTGGCATGTGAACAACAGACGGATAAGGAGCCACAGGAATTACTACAAACTAATACTACGTCAATCATCTTACAACGTGTTAGCATGGGTGATAATCTACAAGTAATAGTCGACACAACACTAGCAAACGTTCGGCCTATTGTTCCAGCAGGATTGCGTAGAAAAGTCTTTGACATCTTTCATCATCCAGCACAGTCAAGTGGTCGAACAACGTGCAGATCCATTGCGAAAAAAATCGTCTGGACAGAGATGAAAAGGGACATTCGAATATGGGCACGTAGCTGTATACCATGCCAGGGATCGAAAGTTGGCCGCCATCAAAAAAATCCGTTGCAGGAGTTTTCCCTAGACATTTGTAATGATTTTTACCTTTCAAGTTCGAACGCGGAACCGACCTCTCATCGGTTCTAGACGTTAAGTCTGAGTAGTGCCAACGGATGGTACCAACAGGTCAACCAATCCGTGCACCGTAACCCATTCACGCGGTGACTGCTTGTCGGCCAGCTAGTTCGGAGAGGATTTCGGTCGCGGGTCTCCGAATGGGTTACGCTCAATTACAATATTTCAGTCACCTGGACATGCCCGTTTTCCAAACGCGTCAATAACTACTCATCCAGAACGGGAAACCTACGTTACTTTAGTTCTGGATGTGATCTCTCCACAGATCTCAAATCAAAACTCTACAAAATCCTATAGGCGCGTTACCGAATCACCGACGCGGTACCGAAAAATATGCTACTCGAAATTAAACCGACGAAAACTACTCTAATGAAATGACGAAACAAGCAAAGGTACCGCGTACCGCGCGCGACGCGAAACCGACTTCAGCGGATTTGTCGAAACCCTACCCTCGCGACGGCATACTTACCCTACACTCTCTGTTCCCACTGAAAAAGAACGAGTCACTGAAAAGGAAAGTCGTGGGTTATCTTAGCAATTCATTTTTAATAATTATAAAGATATTGAACAGAGCATCGATGTAAGTATAAAATCAAACAATTTCAGTAACTTCTAGTTATTTAGCGTTTTCGTTCTTGTAATTCTACTACTTATGGTGAGTAATAATCCAAGAGAAATGCCTACACTAAGGTATTTCCCTATGAGCACTTGTGCTTAACTATTTTAAAGTTTAGAGTAGTAATTCTGAAGGTATAGTCTTAACCGACCAATTTGGGATAGAATACAATTTCCAAATAAAGCTCAATATATTAAACTTAACTCACTACACTCCATCCGCTGAGAAAGATAAATTTATTCCCATAAAAAAACTAAAGAAACTCATGCAAGTTTATGTTTATCTACGATTATCTATACATGCCCTTAAATTAGCCAAAAATTCCCTAATACTTATATAATGGGAAAACTTAACTTTTGCAGTCATTGTACCCGTAAATCATTAGGAGGAAACATACACGCGAATTAGTTTACGCATTTATGTTTTATAAACTGAGGATTTAGTGAATTTAGGAAAACTAGAACATCGCTTGCAATCAAAGCAATATAAAGTTATTGTCGAAGTACGAGTATTAGGTTCATGCAACTTAGTTTAAGTAATCTGAAATTATCTGATTCATAGTAATGTTAAGTTTAATCATAGTTAGCTCTCATATTAATTAGTATACGTATTTATCAAATGTTAGTCTACTGAAACTCCTATGCTATGTGACTAATGGAAATAATTGTTCCGTCGAAAAATTAGAACCTCGTTTTGCACTCAGTATATGTAAGGAACTTTACATGAAACTATTTAAATCTAACAGATCATAAAATCAAAAAAAAAATTGAATGGAGGTTTGAAAAGTTACATATTGTAATACCCAGATTAAATTCGTTATGTGATTTACATCTTTCGTTCAACCTTCATCCTCAATAAAAATACGACAGCATAAATCCTCTTAAATATAAGTGAAATTAGAATAAAATATTATAATTAAGTAGCTATGTAGCTTAACAATACTCATTTATTTATAGTTATTTCTTGATTCATGGATATTTTATCTGTTTGATATATATTTGTTGTATCGCACCTTGGTTATTTTGAAAATCTACAAGTCATTTTGATCTTGGTTTAAGTAAAACTTAGAATGGTTTAGTGGACTTGTATTAGAAATACAATATTAATTATTATTGGAACTGTTTTTGGAAGGAACTACCAATTATTTAGAATTTTTTTAGAATAATCGTTCAAGTTACATTTGAAAGGAGCATTTATCGTGGATGATTTTGAAGGATGTTAAGGAAGCTTTAATGAGAAAAGAAACAGCGAGAAAGTTTAATTTTCGAAAAAGGGCCATCAATCATTTAGTAAAAAGTAATCATCAACATTATTTAAACTTCTTTCTCGTGACAGAAAATAAATATTGCATCAAATAAATTTTTTCCGGACAATAGCACATCTCATCGTTATTATTAATATTTATTTTGGTTCATCTACGTATCACATAGATAGTGCAACAAATCATCAACTTGAGTTTGACAAGCTATTAATTATCCTCCAATGGTACGAAACAAATATCTAGCAAATATATTAAAATTTTATAAATCTAATAATAAATGTAAATAGAATTTTGTCAATCTTTTTCTTCTTTTGTTTAAATAAAATCCCTAAAAATATATTTATAGATCATCCAATTATTATTCTCATTTTTAATTCTCTACTTAGCTTATTACTTAGCTAGAAGAAACATTAGTAATCTAAAGTTAATTGCCTTAGCTGCCAATAACCGATTGCACTCTGAACTATCTGGCAAGGGTAGGAGATAATATTCACTTTCATTCGAACAGCAAGAAGATCCCTTGATCATTATCAACCGTCTATGGGTCGCCTTAATAGAGTATCGCCCAACTACCTTGTTGATGGCGAAGAAGGACAAAGAGGGAGAGAGTACAACCACGTGCGAACCCCTGTACTAGCGTATTTTGTTTGGGTAAAATTTTCCTTTTACATATTTGGCCTGGTAGTGACATTTGGTCTGCGAAGAGGTTGCCGCGTTGAAAAGGATATGCGAGCAATCAGTTACGCGTATTATATTGTAATTGAGGCAGATTCGGGACAATAAATTGTACTCTGTATGTCTACACCTTTTCATAGCGGTAAGGGTGAGAAATCCAATAACAAATTGAACGGATCGTCTGTACGTGCGAGCTTCGGAAAACAAATAAGTATCGCGAAATCGTTCTGCTAATATGGCCACTCAGGAAAGTGTTTCGCGACAGGCAACTGCAACACCTGGCAATGATAAAGCCGATCACAAAGCCAGAATGGATGGTGGACTAACTGGCTGCATCCAATTCGCGCACGCAAAATAAATTTACAAATTGCCTTTAACTTCTGCCACTGCTGATGGTTTATCAGCACTGCTGCTTTCACCCGCATGGTCACCTTTCGCCTGACTATTATCTTCTTGTGCCTTTCCGCTCACCTAGACAAAATATTGCTAACACTTTCTAAGTCTTTCTTAACTAAACTAACCTCTTTCATAATTTGAGCCTGTTGATCTTCTTTCTGAGTTTGACAGAGTTTCATGTTCTAGCCTGAGGCAATGTTCCGGTGAATTTCTCAAGTGTTTGATGTTCCCTTTGCAGTTTTCTTGAGTACGTTTCGCTCCGACCAAATCCTACACACAAACGATCGTCAACGAAAGTATGTTAAGAGGTAGAAAAGCACTTGAAATGTTCTAGACAGCACAACCTACGATCACGAACCATCGATCACCACAAAAAGTTCTTTTGTTTCTCCTTCGCCTCCATGTGGCTGTCAAAATCCCCGGTTGTCACATCGGACAAAACATCTGTGTGTGGAATGGCACGCCATATGGCGGCAATGTGCCTCTCCAGTTGTCGCCAGTGGCATAGTTTTCTCGATGGCCACGGTGGAGGGGCATTTCCAGATGGCTATGTCTCGAAATGTGCCGGAGTTTGGGATTAATTCTATATTTCGAATATTTATATCCACAGATCTAAATATTTGGACAGAAAAAAAAATATTTTCTGCGCAACGATATCCGCACGACAGATGAAGTCCGCTGGCACTTCGAGGACATATCCATCTGGCCGGTTGCAAGGGTTCGGGATCGGAATCACTTCGATTCCCGGGCGTAGGCGTCACATTACACATTCCCCCCCCCCCAAAATCGAAGTAATTACGATCCCGTCTCCTATATAAAAGGTCTTGGTTAGGGCCGTGGCGGGTCGAAGGTCGGTTTCGAAGGATAGGCTACAACCATGTTCGTGAAGACTCGACAGTGACTATATAGTAGGGAGTCAGGTGTTATTCGGAGGTCTTCGTCTAGGCAAAGATTGGGGTACGCCACGGTTTTTCGTGGGAAATAGTTGCACTTCATCGTCTAAGGTCTTTTGCGTGGTAAATTCCCAGGGTTTTACCAGTCATGTCCGCGATGAGGTATCGGGTGGGGCTTAGTACTTGTAGGACTCGACACTTCACGAATTTCTTGTCTAGTTTGGCATTGTAATGTCGGGTGGCATCGCTCTGCCGGAAGTTTCGACGATATATTTCGTCGCCTACCTTAAAGCCAGAAGGATGAGATCGCAAGTTGTACCGCTCCTCTCCCATCCGTCGACTTTCTTCAATCTTCTCCCGCAGTTGCTCTCGCAGAAGTTGGAGCTTTTCGTGCGGTTCCAGAACCACGATTGGGTCCTCTAGCGATTTCAGTTGCCGCAATAGCCGGTAAGCGCTCCCATGACAGATCATGTACTGCCCGAACAATGCGAAATACGGCGAAATGCCGGTAGTGGCGTGGTACGACGAGCGCAGCGCACTAGTGATGGCGGACAATTTGCGATCCCAGTCCTTCTGATTCGGGTGGACATAGGCGCGGATGGCCGCTATGAGCGTACGATTCAGTCGTTCGGATGCGTTGGCTTGTGGTGAATAGACGGCAGTTCGTTGGTGGATGATGCCGTATTTGGACATTAGGTCTCGGAACTTGCTGGAGGTGAACTGGACCCCATTGTCGGAGACAAGTTTCTCCGGAACTCCAAACATGTGAAAGACTCGGTTCTCCAAGAAGCTGATTATAGGTCCAGTGTGCATGTTACGTAGTGGTTCTATGATAGGGAATTTAGAGAGCTGGTCCAGGACCACGACAGCTCCCGTGTGACCAGAAGCAGATCGAGGGTAAGGACCGATAAGATCAATGTACAAGCGCTGGAACACGCGTTCGGGGACCTCAACCTTACCCATGGGTGGCCGAAGAATGGTGTTGGGCGCTTTAGTGCACTTGCATAGCTCACAAGAGGCTACGTACGCTTTTATCTGTTGTGCCATCTTAGGCCAAAAGAAACAGGTTTTCAACCGCCTAAGTGTACGACCGTATCCGCCGTGCGCACTTGTTGGGTGGTCATGAGCCCGTCTGATAAGGTCAGTGGTTAATTCTTCGGGCACCCACAACTTCCACTGTTCTTCCTCTTGTATGGGGTCTCCGGATGCGTGTCCCATCCGCTTATAAATAAATCCATCCGTCAACCGCAGTTCAGGAAGCTGGGGCTGTTGATTCTGGATAGTGTGAATCAGTTGTGTGTAGGTTGCTGACTTGAAGGCAGGATGGTCCAAATCGATCAATTGGGGGCTGTCGTCCTCTTGGACCAACTCGGCTCCTTCAGGGGCGAACATTCTGGATAGGGTGTCGGGGACTACATGCTGGCTACCTTTTCGGTGGCGGATTGTGAAGTCAAATGCCTGTAATTTCAGTGCCCACCTGGCGAATCTGCCTTTGAGATCAGTCTGGCTCATTAGCCATTTCAGAGAAGCGTGATCCGTAACGATTTCAAAGGTGTGTCCCTCCACATAGGCTCGGAAGCGTTTCACTGCCAACACCGCAGCTAGACATTCCTGCTCGGAGACCGTGTAATTTCGCTGGGCTGGGTTCAACTTGTGAGACATGAAGGCTATAGGTCTCTCCTCGCCGTCTTGTGCAACCTGGACTAAGACTGCTCCCACCCCATGTTGACTCGCGTCACAATGGATTGAGAACGGTTTGTCAAAGTCCGGGCTGTGCAGTACGGGGGCTGTAGTCAGACTCTTCTTTAGCTCTTCAAAGGCTCGCAAGCTGGGCTCTTCCCAGACGAATTTACGTCCCTTACGCAGCATGTCGGTCAAAGGAGTGGTAATGGTGGCATAGTCACGTACAAAACGCTGGTACCATCCGCATAAACCTAAGAATCGGCGTAATTGTTTGGTGGTCTTGGGTAATGGAAAAACGTCAATCGCTTGAGTCTTTTCCGGATCGGTCTTGATATGGCCATGCCCAATGATGTGACCTAAATACTTCACCTCTGTCATCACGAACTGGCTCTTCCTTATGTTGATGGTTAATCTTGCCCTCCGGATGTGTAGAGCCACCTCCTGAAGCAGGTCGATGTGTTCGTCAAAGGTCTCGGTTATAAGCAACAGATCGTCCAAGTAAACGAAAACTTGGTGCCGCAAGTGAGGTGGTATTACCTTATCCATAAGGCGCGTCATTGTTTGGGGGGCATTACACAATCCGAATGGCATGGTCACGAATTGATATAGGGGCCGACCGGGGACTGTGAAGGCTATCTTCTCCTTTGAACCGGGGTCTAAAGGAATTTGCCAGAAGGCGTCCTTGAGGTCTAAGCTCGTGATGAAATGGGCTTTAGGCAATCGACTCAGAATGCCTTCAATCAACGGTAGAGGGTATGCGTCCTTGACTGTGACGGCGTTCAAGCGTCTGGCATCTAAGCATAACCGGACCTTGTTCGGCTTGACCACTAAGGTGACTGGGGAAGCCCACGCGCTCTGTGATTCTTCGATTACGCCTAATGCTAGCATTCGATCCACTTCGGCATATAAAGATTTTTCCTTCGCCGGAGATATGGCAAAATGTCTCTGTTTTATGGGTTTAGCATCCCCCACATCTATAGTGTGGAACACCAGGGCAGTCCGCCCGAGACCTTCTTTCTCGTGCGATGGAAAAGCCGATATAGCCGAGTCAAGACGCAGTTGCTGAGTTACATCCAGTGTATGCCGTAATAAGTTAGTGGGTTGAGATTGGTCAGGAACGGTGGTGACGGACTCCAGGGTCGAACCGGAAAATAGTGCCGGGGCCAAGTTAAATTTTCGAACGAAATCCACTCCTAAATAAAGATTCTGGGTTAACTGAGGTATGATGAAAAATTCCATAGGTTTAGTTACTCCTTTAAAGGTGACATCCGTCATAATTTTTCCCACTACAGAGTGACGAGTTCCGTCCGCCGTGCTTAACCAGGAGGTGAAATGACGGATTTGGGCCGCGTGCTTTGCCAGTACCTCCCCTGCAAACTCGGCTGATATGCAATTCACACTGGCTCCCGTATCGACTAAGCCTGACACTCGTTTTTGCAGGAGGTGTACTGACGCATATGGCCGAACATCATCCCTCAATAATTCGTCTAAGTATATGTCCTTCAACACTTTCCTCGACTGCCTGACTTTTCTCCAGAAGCTCCGCATCCGACGCGTGGCTCGCTTGCTTCGCGGTGGGACATTTGTGGCCAACTCCTCATGGAAGATGCGCTGTCGAGTAGCCAAGTAATTCCGTAGCCTGACATGAAAAGGTTTTACATGCCAAGGAACTTTCGTCTCGCTATCATTTCCCTGCGCGTTGGCCTCGGCGGAGGACGGCGTCGGTTGTGGAACTTCGTGAGAACTGTGTTTAGCGGTGCGAGTCAGCAGAGTTGGAGTCCTGTTGGGAGCTGGGTCATAACTAGTGATGGGGTCTGGATTGGTTCGTCCGGGGTTTAGGAGTGCCGACGGGTGGTCGCGGCACTCGGTGGCAAGTTTTTTCGCCCTTTGCAATTTGCACAGTCAGGGGCGTATGTGTCGGCCTTCCCGCAGCGGTAGCAGAAAAGCGTCGGCTCCGCTGGACATGCATAGAACCGATGTCCCGGTTGTCGGCAGTTCCAACAGACCGTCGGGCTTGTAATTGCTTCAAGGGAGGGTCGATCAATCAAGGCTGGGTCCTCAAGCTCCGGTGGTGCTCCGCTCCTCGGTACTGGTACTGGATCAACAAGCAGGTGGTCCGCTGCCATCAACTCCGCGGTGTGATGATTTCGGGGATTTGGTCCCGTTATGCGAGGTTGTGGGCGGAAGGTACCTCGCCGCTCATCCAAGTGTTCTTGTCTACGGGCATGGAGGCGCAATCCCTGTATGGTGTTGATTGGAAAATGCAGAAGGCTGTTCTGGAGATCCCAGCGCATATTCTCTCTGATAATTTCTACCAGTTCGTCCTCGGGCATGGTATTTCGCAAGCGAGTGCTCAATCTCACTATACTTGTGTAGTACTGGTCGAACGGTTCGTGAGCGCCTTGTTTCCGTTTCTTTATTTGCTCCCTTAGCTCTCTCTCAGTGAAGCCATCCTCAAATCGATTGCGGAAGGCTGCACTGAAAGAGTGCCAAGTGGGACGTGGCGTTGACTCTTTAAAGCTCCAGTACCAGTCGGCAGCGTCGCCGCTGAACAAAAGATGTGCATGCCGGAGGAAGGCCGAGGAATCCCCTCCCAGGGTGCTGGATACCAACGCCTGAATCCGGAAAAGGAACCGGTCCGCCGATATCATATCGTTGAACCCGGTAAAGTTCAGGCGCCAACTCTCCATGATACGAGGCGTCGGGTCTCGAAAAAGTGTCAATGCGTTCCCGGGGGGAATCACATCCTCTGTTGACCTGTTGTACTGTACTGCCTCGGGGGCTAGAGGTACCAACGGAGGTCCGGTACTGTGTCGTGGTCTATATTCAGGAGCTCTGGGATCCATTCCTGAGTTCCTTGGAGGTGGGATCCATTGCTCGGATTGTCGGGAGTGGGGCATCGCCACACTGGGATTTGGCTCCCAGCCAAGCGGAGTTCTCACGCGACTGGGTGGTTGGCTCATAGGGAGATTCTGGAGTTTTCCCTCCAGGTTGCCAATTCTCTCCGACATATCCCTCATCAACGCCACGAGGGTGTCAATGGAGTGGGCGGAAGGCATGGGTGTCACCTCGGACACGACACTTGCGGCCGGAACTTCACCGCCTACGGCTCCTTGCATACCAATCATCTTCACAAAATTAACGTTCTCTTCCATTTTAATCTTTGTGGTATTGATTCCAATTTATCATTCCTAACAATTATTTCAAAATATCGAGCTTAAATTAAATTTTTAACTCTTTAAATATGACTAAAACTTAAGACTAAATCAGTGGCCGAAAGTGGCGAGCTAATAATAGTGGGGAAAAAAAAATACTTGACAGTCACTTTCCTTTCCAGTAGTCGACTCCTTCAATGAGAAAAGAGAGTGCGTGGTAATCTGCCGAAGAAATTTATCCCCTAAACCCACATACATTACAAAAAACCGTCTCTAAACTACGTCAAAGTGACTCGACGAGACAAGTGGTAGAGCTACCGTAACGACTTTGTACGCGGTCAAAACTCCCGACGCGTGGAAGCATTCCGGGCTTCGCAACTCCAGCGTACGCCACCGAACGTTGAACCGATACCACTCGTCTAACACGCATAAGAAATAGTTAGAATCCTTCCGCGACATAAAGGCAAGGTAGCCTTCTATTTTCTTGAGAGTCCATGCTGATAGGTAAACCCATCAGACTGGCAGTTCCATCAAGAAAATAGAAGGTCCTTACAGGGGTTAACCTGGGACAACACATCGGAAGGATTCTGTCGCGAGAAAAAAAAATCAAACAAAGGAGAGCGGAAGCTACAACTCACGTGAAGCGACTTCTAGTGTGTATCACACAACTCCACTGCTCCTGATAGTGGGACTCGAGTACCAAAGTACCTTACATCCTCCGTAAAGGACCAACTCGTCAGAAGACGCGAAGTTCTTTCCCCCTTAGGATGTTTTTGGCCCCACGTTGGGCGCCATTTGTAATGATTTTTACCTTTCAAGTTCGAACGCGGAACCGACCTCTCATCGGTTCTAGACGTTAAGTCTGAGTAGTGCCAACGGATGGTACCAACAGGTCAACCAATCCGTGCACCGTAACCCATTCACGCGGTGACTGCTTGTCGGCCAGCTAGTTCGGAGAGGATTTCGGTCGCGGGTCTCCGAATGGGTTACGCTCAATTACAATATTTCAGTCACCTGGACATGCCCGTTTTCCAAACGCGTCAATAACTACTCATCCAGAACGGGAAACCTACGTTACTTTAGTTCTGGATGTGATCTCTCCACAGATCTCAAATCAAAACTCTACAAAATCCTATAGGCGCGTTACCGAATCACCGACGCGGTACCGAAAAATATGCTACTCGAAATTAAACCGACGAAAACTACTCTAATGAAATGACGAAACAAGCAAAGGTACCGCGTACCGCGCGCGACGCGAAACCGACTTCAGCGGATTTGTCGAAACCCTACCCTCGCGACGGCATACTTACCCTACACTCTCTGTTCCCACTGAAAAAGAACGAGTCACTGAAAAGGAAAGTCGTGGGTTATCTTAGCAATTCATTTTTAATAATTATAAAGATATTGAACAGAGCATCGATGTAAGTATAAAATCAAACAATTTCAGTAACTTCTAGTTATTTAGCGTTTTCGTTCTTGTAATTCTACTACTTATGGTGAGTAATAATCCAAGAGAAAGCCTACACTAAGGTATTTCCCTATGAGCACTTGTGCTTAACTATTTTAAAGTTTAGAGTAGTAATTCTGAAGGTATAGTCTTAACCGACCAATTTGGGATAGAATACAATTTCCAAATAAAGCTCAATATATTAAACTTAACTCACTACACTCCATCCGCTGAGAAAGATAAATTTATTCCCATAAAAAAAACTAAAGAAACTCATGCAAGTTTATGTTTATCTACGATTATCTATACATGCCCTTAAATTAGCCAAAAATTCCCTAATACTTATATAATGGGAAAACTTAACTTTTGCAGTCATTGTACCCGTAAATCATTAGGAGGAAACATACACGCGAATTAGTTTACGCATTTATGTTTTATAAACTGAGGATTTAGTGAATTTAGGAAAACTAGAACATCGCTTGCAATCAAAGCAATATAAAGTTATTGTCGAAGTACGAGTATTAGGTTCATGCAACTTAGTTTAAGTAATCTGAAATTATCTGATTCATAGTAATGTTAAGTTTAATCATAGTTAGCTCTCATATTAATTAGTATACGTATTTATCAAATGTTAGTCTACTGAAACTCCTATGCTATGTGACTAATGGAAATAATTGTTCCGTCGAAAAATTAGAACCTCGTTTTGCACTCAGTATATGTAAGGAACTTTACATGAAACTATTTAAATCTAACAGATCATAAAATCAAAAAAAAATTGAATGGAGGTTTGAAAAGTTACATATTGTAATACCCAGATTAAATTCGTTATGTGATTTACATCTTTCGTTCAACCTTCATCCTCAATAAAAATACGACAGCATAAATCCTCTTAAATATAAGTGAAATTAGAATAAAATATTATAATTAAGTAGCTATGTAGCTTAACAATACTCATTTATTTATAGTTATTTCTTGATTCATGGATATTTTATCTGTTTGATATATATTTGTTGTATCGCACCTTGGTTATTTTGAAAATCTACAAGTCATTTTGATCTTGGTTTAAGTAAAACTTAGAATGGTTTAGTGGACTTGTATTAGAAATACAATATTAATTATTATTGGAACTGTTTTTGGAAGGAACTACCAATTATTTAGAATTTTTTTAGAATAATCGTTCAAGTTACATTTGAAAGGAGCATTTATCGTGGATGATTTTGAAGGATGTTAAGGAAGCTTTAATGAGAAAAGAAACAGCGAGAAAGTTTAATTTTCGAAAAAGGGCCATCAATCATTTAGTAAAAAGTAATCATCAACATTATTTAAACTTCTTTCTCGTGACAGAAAATAAATATTGCATCAAATAAATTTTTTCCGGACAATAGCACATCTCATCGTTATTATTAATATTTATTTTGGTTCATCTACGTATCACATAGATAGTGCAACAAATCATCAACTTGAGTTTGACAAGCTATTAATTATCCTCCAATGGTACGAAACAAATATCTAGCAAATATATTAAAATTTTATAAATCTAATAATAAATGTAAATAGAATTTTGTCAATCTTTTTCTTCTTTTGTTTAAATAAAATCCCTAAAAATATATTTATAGATCATCCAATTATTATTCTCATTTTTAATTCTCTACTTAGCTTATTACTTAGCTAGAAGAAACATTAGTAATCTAAAGTTAATTGCCTTAGCTGCCAATAACCGATTGCACTCTGAACTATCTGGCAAGGGTAGGAGATAATATTCACTTTCATTCGAACAGCAAGAAGATCCCTTGATCATTATCAACCGTCTATGGGTCGCCTTAATAGAGTATCGCCCAACTACCTTGTTGATGGCGAAGAAGGACAAAGAGGGAGAGAGTACAACCACGTGCGAACCCCTGTACTAGCGTATTTTGTTTGGGTAAAATTTTCCTTTTACATATTTGGCCTGGTAGTGACATTTGGTCTGCGAAGAGGTTGCCGCGTTGAAAAGGATATGCGAGCAATCAGTTACGCGTATTATATTGTAATTGAGGCAGATTCGGGACAATAAATTGTACTCTGTATGTCTACACCTTTTCATAGCGGTAAGGGTGAGAAATCCAATAACAAATTGAACGGATCGTCTGTACGTGCGAGCTTCGGAAAACAAATAAGTATCGCGAAATCGTTCTGCTAATATGGCCACTCAGGAAAGTGTTTCGCGACAGGCAACTGCAACACCTGGCAATGATAAAGCCGATCACAAAGCCAGAATGGATGGTGGACTAACTGGCTGCATCCAATTCGCGCACGCAAAATAAATTTACAAATTGCCTTTAACTTCTGCCACTGCTGATGGTTTATCAGCACTGCTGCTTTCACCCGCATGGTCACCTTTCGCCTGACTATTATCTTCTTGTGCCTTTCCGCTCACCTAGACAAAATATTGCTAACACTTTCTAAGTCTTTCTTAACTAAACTAACCTCTTTCATAATTTGAGCCTGTTGATCTTCTTTCTGAGTTTGACAGAGTTTCATGTTCTAGCCTGAGGCAATGTTCCGGTGAATTTCTCAAGTGTTTGATGTTCCCTTTGCAGTTTTCTTGAGTACGTTTCGCTCCGACCAAATCCTACACACAAACGATCGTCAACGAAAGTATGTTAAGAGGTAGAAAAGCACTTGAAATGTTCTAGACAGCACAACCTACGATCACGAACCATCGATCACCACAAAAAGTTCTTTTGTTTCTCCTTCGCCTCCATGTGGCTGTCAAAATCCCCGGTTGTCACATCGGACAAAACATCTGTGTGTGGAATGGCACGCCATATGGCGGCAATGTGCCTCTCCAGTTGTCGCCAGTGGCATAGTTTTCTCGATGGCCACGGTGGAGGGGCATTTCCAGATGGCTATGTCTCGAAATGTGCCGGGGTTTGGGATTAATTCTATATTTCGAATATTTATATCCACAGATCTAAATATTTGGACAGAAAAAAAAATATTTTCTGCGCAACGATATCCGCACGACAGATGAAGTCCGCTGGCACTTCGAGGACATATCCATCTGGCCGGTTGCAAGGGTTCGGGATCGGAATCACTTCGATTCCCGGGCGTAGGCGTCACATTACACATTATTGGACCATTGATCCAGTCTCAAGGATATAAATACTGCCTCACAGCAATTGACCGATTCTCAAGTTGGCCCGAGGCAATACCGCTGACCAAACAAACTACCGAGATGATCACGCAAGCATTTTACAATAACAGGGTTGCTCGTTTTGGTGTGCCGCAAACAATAACAATAGATCACGGCACTCAATTTGAGTCTTCGCTATTTAAGGCACTTCCCGGTTTATGGGGTGCAATCGTACCAGGACATCATCCTATCACCCCGCTTCTATCGGACTCATCGAGCGATGGCACCGCACGCTCAAAGCAGCAATCATGTGTCACGAGCAGAATCCAGCCTGGCCGCAAACACTGCCCATGGTATTGCTGGGATTACGTGGAACGGCCAAAGAAGACCTCGAAGCCGATATGCTATACGGGAATACACTCAATTTTCCGGGAGAATTAATCGTACCACAGCAGACAACCATCGAGCCACACGAATTTCTAGGTAAACTGCGAGAGACCATGATGCAAATGCGTCCTTCAGCTACAGGGCAACGCAATACTAACAAAGGCCTTAAAACTTGCTCACACGTCTTCATAGGAATCGACGCAGTTAAGAGACCTTTGACTCAGCCGTATTCAGGACCGCACAAAGTTTTAAAAAGAATTAGTGACGTCCTCTACGCAATCGACATCAATGGGCGCATTGCCAACATAAGCACCGAATGGCTCAATCCCCCCTTTACCGAAGACGTACATGAACACACGTCGCACCATAAAGAGAAGGTTCCAAGCAGAGAAGCATCGCAAAGGACAACAGCGGATAACCTGTTGCCCACAACATCACCATTGTCAACAGCAGCTGATATCATGATACCACAATCAACACCAGCCGAATCACAAACGCCAACTCCAAGAACAACAATTCCAAGAGTCATACCGCTGATAAATACTCCGCCAGCAGGTTTGAAAACATATCCACCCAGTAGGAAGCTACATTCGCTTTTGGCTAAAACCGGAATAGTAGCTCCATTCGCAGCGGCAAACGACAAGAGGCCTTCCGAAGCTAACTCAGTTAGGTTTTTGTGAGACGGCCCTCCTACTTGTAAATATAGTCGGCTGATCGTGACATTCCATCCAGTAGTATTTCAGTATAAATAGCCATTGGAATGTCAATAAAATCTTTTCCATTGATGTTCTCCATGAAGTAAATATCGCGGCTAGTAATTATTCCTCTACTTGACATGATTATGTATGGGTCATACAAAAAGAGAATGCACACACGCAAAATTCAAAAAAGAGAGTTACGTTTGACAGATCATGACTGACAATCGCAAAACAGATAACCGTTTGAAGGTTATTAGTGTAAATGGGTACTCAAACATGTCATTTATTGATAACAAATAAATAAAATTAATTCATTGAATAAACTCGTATGTTTGTTGGTCTGGTGGAAGTGTATTTAGAAGCAGATAAGTGCCATGCAGGGATATCTCACTCTTCAGGAGCCTTGATGTGTCTATAGGATATATGTACATCATATCAAGCCCCCAGCACGTACCAGTATACATAAGATATGCTGGTGTTGTGACATAGCTACATTATATATTAAAAAGAAGAAGCATTTGAAGAACATGCAGTACAAGTGTGGTTTCTGTAAATTTTGGATGAAATCATTGAGTTCTATGCAAGGCAACAGACGTCTCCCGGTAAATATAATTTGCAGCGCTTATTTGTCTGTATGCTGAAGTATAAGCAAAGAGTGAAATCTTTCAGAGAAATCTTTTCCTCTAAACTTAGCCTGTTTACATAACTAATGATTCTTTCTGCGTCGAGCTGTTGCAATATTTTTTTTATACATCTCGTTTCAGGGAGTTTCAGTACACATGATATCTATAATCTCGTAGCCTATAAAATGTGTGCGCTGTATGAAATCGATTTCCCTCGTCTTTTATAAAAACGTTAAAACATCGAACTGACAGCTGTTACACCAAACTTTCTTCAACATTTTGATTTCCGCCACTACGTCCTTTTTCTTCACTCTCACTTTGTCTTACGAGTCGAAAAGACGAAAGGCAAGTCAGCAAGCAAGTTTAAAAAGATGTCGAACATCATCTCGAATCCTGTAAAAAAACGTTGCTCCGACGAAAAAAAGCTTGAAAAGAGTTTTGCTAAACGTGTTCCCTCAACTTGTAAACATCATCATCGACAAGGCGATTTGTTTCCCAAACATCGAGCAGCAGCAAATAAAAAAAAAAAACGACAAAGTGATGCCAAATTGTTACAAATATGAATCCAATTGGGATTGTCGAGAACAAATCTATCCAAGGATTATGGGGGACAAGTAAAAGAAACAGATGGAGAATCAGTGAGTCATGTCGTTGTGATATGTTTGTATGTATGTATGTCAGACGAAGGAGGATTGTCACCAGGGATCATGGTGGCAATGATTCTCCAATAAATCTAGTGCTGCTGGCTTGTAGTGCTGTCGGTGCTTAACGCAAAATTTGGGGATTCAATTCCGATTTATTGGGGAGCAAGGATGATTAACCTTTCGTTAGTACTTTATTCAAGTTTATTGAGTGGGTTAAGCATTGTGAACATGATGTTATTAAATGGGTTCGGGTAGTATGCAATGTTTACAGGATAAATGGAGAACATTTTGCTTTAAAAGAATATTTTATTTTACCTACATAGCATTTAAATTCGGCGACTAATTTCAGTTAAGAAATTTTTTGAGCTTCATTTGTAACATTTGAGCTGTAATTTGGCTGAAGCGTTTGCATTAATAGAAATAAATAGGGTTTTGTATTCAATTTACAAACTGCAGTCACGCAGATCGAATCAAATCAAGAAACATGTCAAAGACGATTTTATTGGAGAAAGTATGAAATATGAAGCTCATACTATTATTAACAAAGTTGAACGAATTTCGACTTCTGAGGTTTTTGGTATTGTTATACCCATAAATATCTCCCTTGATAATTATTTCAGATGTCCATCCGCGACGGAGAAAACACATTTTTCATGTATTTACAACCCCCCCCCTGTGCCCCCACTAAAGCAAAAACTGACAGTTCAACAACTGTTTTGAAAAGCTCCCATGAAAACTTTTATGGCCAATTTTTTCGAATCCTACAATGGTTACAAAACCCTTTTACTAGGAGCTCTCTCCCACCTCCTTGACTTCTTTCACTTATGAGCATTAATTGTAGGTACTCTTCATTCAATTGAATCAAGTGTTCAAAGCATGCACCTTAAACGTTGAAGTTGGGAAAAAATAACTCAAAATTATTCAATCTTCGCATTTAAAACAGCCACTATTTTGTTTTACGATTACTGATACCACTAACTGAACCGATTCTCAAAGATATACATGACACCTATCATTCCTGAAATTTTCATGCAAATCATAGAAAAATTGTAGTGTCTGAGTCGGTAAAAGGCGCATGTTGTTCCATAGCCATATGTTGCCATAGTAATACATGCAGCGCATGTTGTTCCATAGTAATACAGGAAAATTCAAACCGCTATAACTTCGCTAAATATAATTCAACCTTTATGCAACTTTCAGGATAGATCAAACTTATAAATAGACATCTACGTACTGAATTTCAGTGAATTTAAGGGTACCGTTCAGATTTTATTCAAGAAAACATAAAATCAATAAATCATACTATTACTAACAAAGTTGAGTGAATTGCGACTTCTCACGTATTTGTTGTTGTTGTACTCACCAAGGCCTACATCCCGGATTTTTTTCAGATTTTTCGGATCACAGGTGTCCAATCGCGAGGGGGGGGGGGGGACACAAATTTTTCGTGTATTTCCGCTCCCTGTGCGCCCCTCGAAGCAAACTTTGCCAAAATAAGACCTGTTTTGAGAAGTTCTCATCAAGACCTTTCATTTGATACCCATATCGGCTACCTTCAATGAAATTTTTTTTTCGGGGGGTCACTCCCCTATATGGGGAGACCCCCCTTAAATACCTTATAAAATTTTTTTGTAGTTGAACTTTGAAGAGATCACCACTTTACACCTACACACAAAATTTGATGTTTCTAGCTTAAGTAGTTTCCGAGAAAAACTGCTGTGACACACGGACGGACGGACGGACGGACGGACGGACGGACAGACGGACAGACGGACAGACTGGTCGCGAAACTAGTAGGGTTTCGTAAAATTATTTTACAAAACCCTAAAAATGAATAAATAGAAAATGAATACATACTCGCAAATAAACAAACAAATTAGCAAATACAATATATTTATATATATATATATATATATATATATATATATATATATATATATATATATATATATATATATACACGTATATATATATATATATATATATATATATATATATATATATATATATATATATATATATATATATATATAAAGAGTGGTCCAACCATAATGTACGATGTTAATTGTGAGTCACACCTTAACGTCAAGTTTTTCGCCATACTTAATTTGACATTTCTTTGTTTCAGTATTTGACAAATTCAACCATGGAGAGGTACACAATTAAGCAGCGCGTTAAGGTTGTTGAAGCCTTTTACGAAAATCGGCGTTCAAGTCAAAATGCATTTCTTGCACTTCGTAATTTTTTGGTCAGCATAATCGACCAAAGGTGTCCACAATCGCGAGAATTGTGCGCAAATTTCAGTAAGCCGGGTCTGTAGGAAATGTGAAATCACCTGTGCATGCTCACCCAGTTCGTTCTGCGGCAAACATTATTGTTGTTCGCGATAGTGTGGCACCTCAACTCGTGGTCGTGCCCAACAATTGAACATCTCACGAACATCACTGATG
Source organism: Odontomyia ornata (assembly GCA_963969285.1). Taxonomy (NCBI): domain Eukaryota; kingdom Metazoa; phylum Arthropoda; class Insecta; order Diptera; family Stratiomyidae; genus Odontomyia; species Odontomyia ornata. The sequence continues at coordinate 410,453,342 of OZ017739.1, forward strand.
CGAATTTTAAATAAAGATTTGAATTTACACGCTTACAAGGTTCAATGGGCTCAAGAGCTGAAACCTACTGACCATTACAAACCATACTTCTTCTAAAATGAGGACGGTCAAGCAGTTACCGTGAATGGTATTCGCTATTGCGAGATGATAACGGACCTCTTGTGGCCATAAATTGAAGTTATGAGCCTGAGCGATATGTGGTTCCAACGGGATGGTGCCACTTGCCACACAGCCAACGAAATAATGACTCTTTTGCACGAGAAGTTCAATGGCCGTGCTATCTCACGTTGTGGCGATGTTATTTGGCCACCACGACACCGTTGGACTTCTTTCTCTGGAGATATTTAAAAGAAAAAGTGTACGTCAATAAGCCAAGAACAATTCAAGGGCTAAAGGATGAGATAATTCAGTACATCAACGACATTGAACCTCAATTATGTCTCAGAGTCATTGAAAATATGGACCATCGTATAGAAGTATGCCACTGTAGCCGTGGCGAGCATTTGGGCAATATTTTGTTTCACACATAATTGTCATATATCTTTCTATTATAGTAAAAAATATTAACATAATTCTCTGAAAACTTTTTGTGTTATTTACAATTAACATCGTGCGTTTTGGTTGGACCACCCTATGTTAGGAGACTTCAATAGTTAGAGCCCGCTTTGGGGTTCAAACCTGGCAAATTCCAGAGGGAAGCAAATGGAATGTGCGCTTCCAAACTCAAATCTTTGCATTTTAAATGACGGCTCACCAACTCACCTCTCCACACACAATACTTTAACTCATGTTGACGTCTCCCTATGTTCTTGAACCCTGCTGACAAAGCTAATGTGGTAGCGAATCAACGACCTCCATGGTAGTGATCACTTTCCTATATTGCTCACATGTGGAACAGGACTTCAACAAATTTAAAACCAATTAGGCAAATTGGTCTAAATTTAAAAAAAACTTTGATATCAGATCTAAATTCTTTTTCCAGAAGTAGTAATAACAACAAAAAAGCTGCAACTTTAATTGAAGCCATTAAACGTAGCGCAGATTTATCAATGCCATCTACTTCCCCGGTTTATTGCCAAAAATAATCTCCATGGTGGACTAAAGAACTGGCAACCCTTCGGAATAACAAATAAAAAGCTTTTAACACAATTAAAAACAAACCATCTAACACTAACTTGATAGCATATAAGAAATTAAATAGTTAATTAAAATGTAGTTGTAACAAAGCTGAGAGAACATACTTCCAAAACAATTCACCCAAACACACCAATTTCACTTATCTGGCAGACTATTAAAAAACTTCAAGGTCAACCGACTCAGTTCTACATAAGATTTCTGGACTATGCCACCGGTAAAGTATTAGAAAATCCGAAAGAAATGGCAAATCTACTAGCCTTTACAAGGTCAAACTACTCCAATGACTCTAGCTTCGATCCCCGTTTTCACAAGCTGAAACAGTAAAACCTTAGTAAACCGTATAATCCGTCATCACTCACTCCTTCTGCTAAAGTGATAGAACGTCCCATGACATTATTCGAGTTAAATGTATGCTTATCACAATTAACAGGTGACACGCCAGGAATTGACAAAGTAACGTAAAGTATGCTCAATAGAATTCCAAACCAATTCAAATCGAGGATACTCAATCTATACAACAATATTTTTCAAAATTCAATCATTCCACAACAATGGAATACGGCTTTGATTTTTCCGCTTCACAAACCGAGAAAACCAGTCAATCAACCTGCTAGGTGCAGACTCTCTCTTCTTCCATGCATTTCAAAGACCCTAGAAAAAATAATTCCACAACGCATCTTTTGGTTCCTCTCTATAAATTACTATCTTACCAAAAATCAAGTTGCTTTCAAAAAAGGTCAAAGTACAGTTGACACTCTATTCCACTTACCTCAATCATCAGCTTCGATTTTGTAAAAGTATTCGATCGCATTGGTGCACATATTATCTTGGATAAACTTATTCAATGGAAATCTGGCCCAAACATTTATAATTACGTAAAAAACTTCCCCACTAATAGGAAAATTCAAGTCAGACAAAAAAATTCTCTATCAGAAACTCTATCGCTCAAAAATGGTATTCCACAAGGTCCGTTGTACTCTTTTTAATTACTTTTGAAGAAGTCAATCTTATAATCGAAAAACAAAAACATTTCCATCACTGCATTTACACAGATGATTTGTATATTTTCGCAAAAGAAACAGACACACAACTTTTTCAAGATAAATTTTTAAAGACCTAGTATTTAAGCTTTTAACAATCTTGTATTTGGATTACTCTTTGGTTACACGTATTTATTTTACTCTTTGTCAAACTGTCCAAAACGAGGACGATGATGCTGATGAGGTTGTTGTCGTTGGTTGACTGCAGCGCAGGACGAAGAGAGTTGTTGCGTTGAGCTCGTGCCGTCATATCAGATCATGAGAATCTGAAAGAACGGCGCGAGCTATTTTCTCTTTTCTGGCAGCGATATTGCGGATTCTGCTCAGCCGTGATGCGCTGCGAAAATCTGCCACGGGAGCAGGATCTGCTTGCGGTTCGAGGAAGATGTTGGAGTTGGGGCGTCCCGCGCCGCCACAAATTTAATACTCTAACCTCAAAAATCTAAAAATGTTGTGTTTTATCAGGTGCAGAAATATCACCCACCAAATCACAACACACACATATTTACAAAAAAACACATTTGCTCTCCCTTCCAACTCACCTACAAAAATAACCCAATCACAAACACATGTAGTCCTAAGATACCAGGTTTGAAAATTCCAAACAAATATTCCTGGTCAGTGCACATAGTTGAATTGCGAAAACCACTTGAAAAAAACTTAATTTTGATAAAATGTTTAAGTAGTCTTAAATCAACAGCTCATCCCAACTGTATTATCCAGGCAGTAAGATCCAAAATTGTCAAGAATTGATTACGCATTCCCAATTTATGGGTATGCCAGCAAAATTCAACTTCAAAAAATAAAAACTGCATACCATGCAGCAGCAAAATTGTCTATTGACGCATTCCGGACAACACATATTAGATTCATATTATCAGAAACCGGGTAACCATCGACCGAAAACCGACGCTTAGAACTCTCAGATAGACCCATACCAAAACTACTTGCGTCAAGATACTCCATTTTGGAAAAAAATATCGTTTCCATACTACGAAGGAAGACACAACCATAATACGCCTCATCCATTCGTCGATCTTTGAACATGATGAAGGAGCTAAAGATTCATACTTTCCGCCCAGCACAAACGAAGATCCACACACCGTTATGGAATTTTGCGATTCATTGTATGCTTAAGGACCTACAAGTTTTTGCTAAGCAGACAACGAATCATTTACTTCTTCAACAAGCGTACAATGAAACTATTCAACCTCTCAAAGCTAATGGATGGAAGATTATCTTTACGGATGGTTCAAAAACTGAGCAAAGCTCAACGTTTGCAGTTACAACTGACGATGGAAAAATAATTAAATTAGTTCTGCTCGCAAAACACAACTCCAGCCCAAATTCTACCATTTGCAAAATAAGGAATATAATCTGCAGTAAATAAAAAGAAATTGAAAATTATGTGGACATCAAGCCATTCGTAAGTAGTAGGCACCAAATATGCTGATAATGCTGCAAAATACGTTCATAAAGCTTTCAGCAAAAAATATATTTGCAGGGCGATAGACGAGCACATTAAAAACACCATTACAACAGAATAGAACAGTATTATCCATCTCTACAAATCAGTCAACCCTTTTCGGGAGCCAATAATCCTACCAAGCAACACTACCACACAGTAACTCAGAAATTTTATCCGACTAAGGCTAGGTCACACTAAATTAACTAACGAACATATTCTAAAGAAAAAGCAGCCGGATTCATGTCCTTGATGCAGCCACCCGCACATCACCATACAACATTTGCTTACTAATTGTCAACCAGTAAAAGCAAATAAAATATCACATAACACTCATTGCGATCTACTGTCTCTCCTATCAACAGCGTCTCTAGAGAATATTAAAACAATAATAATCTTGCTCAATCATTCTAAAATAAAACTCTAACTAACCTTACAATATTCTCTTACATGTAAAAAAACAAAAATAAAAGGAATCAAACTATCATTCAAGATATCACACTTTACGAATAGCACTTTAAAATTCATATCTAATAAGCCCAAGGCCTTTGTTGCTAGCGCATAAGTTTGCTTGTAAGTTTCACTGTAATTTAAAATACTCTGTAGTTTTTATTAATAATACTAATTAAGTTCCAAAGCCACAACGAAGTATAGACGTCTTGTTTTATAGCTTGGCTGAATACATCTACTTGATTTTTTTAGTGTGAAAATTAAATGTAACACCGGCGACGCCCGATACATCTGGCGATAGCAAGAAGACTCCTTGCTTGCCGTCATCGGTTATTTCATTCGCGAGGCCTCTGCTTGCCGTCAACGGTTATTTCATTGGCAAGCCCACTTCTTGCAATTATTTTTTCTAAATTGCGTTACAAAGGGAGTTGCCGTCATTGAATTTTAATTGTATATTTAATTTTTTCATTTAATATTTTGTAGCGGTCAGCTACAGTATTTCAAGACCCGCACACACGTTTCTCATATGCAACATATGCAAGCATTCACATTACATTTAAGCAAACGCTCATTATCTGAAGTTGTATTGCATTTAGCGGTTATTCGTGCACACACCATCAATCAAGCAACACGTGTAGCTAACAACTCCCAAATACTTAGTTCATTCTTGAATAAATGTATAGTTAGTTAAGTAAAGATTCGCGTTGTCATTTACTGACCAACACCATTCCCACAACCTGGTGACCGCGTGCTACGTTATTGCAAAATCTACTGACGCCAATTCACGAATAATTTCCATAATCTTTTGTAATCCAACTGTTGAGATTTGATCAACTGACAGCTGACCCGACTTAACCCAACCCAACCTTGACCCTATCCTTACCTTGCATTTACTGACATAGAAAACTAGTGATCGGGAAATCATTTTTGAATTGGATTTAGCTGTATAAAATAAAAATAATCATTCCGTCTGCTTTCCTCGTGCATAAAAGTTGTGAATTATTCTCTTTATAAATTTTGTTACGAATAGATACTCATTCTTTTGTACATTGACAGGTACCTTTTGAAACCCAGTTCAATAAATTGAACATTTTCTCAACTTGGGCTCGACTTTTTCTCAACTGAAAAACCCGAAGCCAATGAAGTTAACAACAGGTTATGGGCCCAGGGTAGCTATAAAAGGGTTTTTTCAAAAGTCAGGAAAGGAAATTGTCAGGCAAGTCGAGAAAGCAGTCCAAGACGTCAGAACCGGCAAGGACAACTTAACCTACAAATCAGTGACATTGGAGCAGCCATCGCACAGTAAGTCAACGTTGAGCAACGAACACGGAAGTCAAGTCAGTCGAATTGTTAAATTTAAAGCAAAATGGATACTGTAAAGTCTCAATTGGGAATGTTAAGTGAAGATAGTCAAGGAAATGTCAATTTCATTTCATGGTGATTTAAATTAAGCCTAGCACTTAAGAATAAAGATCTGTATGATATGATAACGGGTGCAAAGCCAAGACCAGCAGGTGCTGCGTCAAATGATACAGTCGCCGCTTGGTTAAAGATAGATGTTGAGACTCAAACATTGATAGGTTTAAATGTAAACAGTAAGATTGCGAACAAAATTGTAAATTATAAAACTGCCCAAGATATGATAGACAAATTAGTTAGTTTATATGGTACAAAGACTGATGTAACTTTAGAAACGTTCCGAATCAAATTCTTTACCTATGAGTATGATGAAAGCAAGTCAGCTGTTGAGAACTGTATGGAGATTTTGGATCTCGCGGATGAAGTGTGAACTGAAAATGACCCTGTGAAGGAAAGTTGGATCAAGACGAGGATCATGAGTGTACTACCGCACACTCGAGGATGAGCGACTCAAAGAAACGACGACAAATGCAGAGGGGAGCACCAACAACGCTCTCGTGGCCAGACGCAGGAAACAAGGGCAGTGGTCAAACAGCAAGCTGGAAAAGTTGTAGTTCGCATACTACACGTGTGATGAATACATTGCCTACTGCAAGAAGAAGTATTCATGTAATATCTGTAAGAGGAAGGGACACTTCGCAAATGACTGCGAATCTCGAGAAGAAGCGAATAAGTCAACAAACGAGAAACCAAATAGGAAGGCGTTATTGACCACAGCACTCTCGATGGTGGGCAACGACATTTCGAAGGACAAGGCCACCTCATGGTATCAAAACTGTGGAGCCAGCCAACACATGACGTCTCACCGAGAGTGGTTTGTTCAGCTTGTTAAATTGGATGGGGCCCATCCCAATTGTAATTGGAGACTCAAACAGGCTAGATAGCGTTGCAGTCGGGAACATCGAGATGGAAGCATTTGATAGTCAAAAGTGATATCCAGTGATACTAGAAGATGTTATTTACGTGCCAAACATCAGCTTTAATCTTTTCGCAGTGAGTCAGATGCTAGACAAGGGACATGCAGAAAAGAGGCAAGATGGATAGAAAATCCGAAAAGGGAATTCTGGTTGGCTATGATATTGATTCACCCTGCTACTGGGTCTATGTGAAAGAGAAAAGTGAAATTATGAGCTCAGACAATGTGATCTTCAACAAGGAAAAGATGAGACTGAGGCAAGGAACTGAACTTGAGACACAGGCATCAACAGCTTTGTTGTATGGGAACCTGGAGCAGGACGTCTATATGCACCAGCCTGAAGGGTTCGACGATGGAACCAGGAAAGTTTGTAAGTTGAACAAGAGTCACTACGGACTCAAATAAGCTCCGCGGATGTGGAACGGGAGGGTCAACATCCACTTTGAGACGAAGATAGGCCTGATCAACATAGATGACGACCATTGTATAAACTAAAACAAGGACAAGAGCATTATGCTCTCACTCTTCGTGGATGATGGATTGGTAGCCGGCAAAGATGAAGAAGAAATATACAAACTCTTAGACGAGATAAGCAAGGAATTCGAGATAACATGCAGCAAGAAAGTACAAAACAAGTTAACGTATTTTGGCATGGAAATCAAGATCGACCAGGACGGTATCTTCGTGAGTCAGCCTCGATACCCGGAGAAGATTTTGAGAAAGATTAAACTCGAGCAGTGCAATCCAGCATCCATACCCACTGAGCCAGGGATGATCAACCATAAGACAGACTTCAAGAACGACTAGGCACTTCCAGCGAATAACCACCATCGCGAGGTGATAGGAAGTTTGTTGTACTTAGCCACAATAACCAGGCGAGACATAAGCTTCACCGTGAACTACCTCAGTCAATTCTGCAACAAGCGCATGAAGAGCCATCAGGCGATGGTGAATCGTGTTTTCCAGTACTTGAGAGGGACCACGACACCCGGAGTTCATTTAGGAGGAAACAAGACACTCGTAGCCTACACCAATTCAGACTTTGGAGGAGACTCTCAGACAGGACAGTCAACGAGTGGGGTGTTAGTGATGAGAGGAGGGCCAGTGATCTGGTATTCACAAAAGCAGCGTCTGATAGCGACTTCACCAAGCCACTCAACAGAAGAATTTTTGAAACGCTAAGTTGTGAATTGATCTCAACTGAAAAACATGAATCCACTGAAATTAACAACACCAATGCATCTTGTCGGAACAACGCCAAACACAGTGCGAATCACTCGTCATCAGTGCAATAGTGCATTCATTTCATCTATAAAACAGTATCGTGCAAATTATATGCGATTAGCAGTCGAAATAATAATAAGATAATCGGCTTAATCCGATCGCAGTGTATTTACGTACAGTAAACAACCGGCGCATTGCTGGGTACCTATAGCACAGGTGTATGCGTAAGAACTACATCTGTGTACCTGTGAATTGTGTCTAGTGAATTACTATCATCATGTGGAACGCCAACAGAGATTCACCGTCTACTGAGGCCGGTACGGTGAGAAACAAATCAGCGATAAGATCACCGACCTTCTCATTCAACAACCTGTCACTTTGGTCCACACATCTTGAAAAACAATTCGAGCTATTCAACATTACAAGTAAATTAACACGATTCAGGTATGCTGCTGATATCAAGGTGAAGCCAACTATCAACAATCCGCTCGTCACAAATCCATGACAAACACTTCGTGACACTCTCATTGAATGTTTATCGAAATCACGCGAAGCCAAGCTAAAACAATTACTCGAGAAAGAAGAGCTAGCGACAGGAAACCGTCTCAATTTTTACGCTATCTTCGCACACTCGACAACAGCGTGCCTGAAAATATTCTTTACGCAGTCTGGCTGTCGCGTCTACCTGCAGCAACACAAGCGATTCTCGCGCATCACTAAACTGATCCACATAAGGGAAACGACAATCAGGTTCATTAACAGCGGTAAATGATCCACCCATGTCAAACCGCCTCTTCGTCACTGATCGAGTCACAAATGTCCGATATTTAGTGGACACTGGCTCAGACCTCTGTGCATATTCACGTCGTTTACTCCAGAGTTGCAGAGAGAGGCTTGATTACACACTATACGTTGCAAATGGCTCGCAAATCAACACTTATGGTTGCATCAACATCGTACTCAACGTTAGTCTTTGTCAAGATCTCTCGTGGCGATTCGTCATCGCTGGCGTGTCAAAACCAATCATTGGCGCTGACTTTCTTAGTTTTTACGGCCTTCTCGTCAAGTTCAAAAACGCCAAACTCATTGACTTAACCACTGGAATAAAAACTCAGGGCAAGGTATCTCGCTGCAGCAACGTATTATCCATTAAATCAACACAAAACTCAATGTCCTTATTCATTGATCATAAAGCAATTCCCAGGCGTAACACGACCCGATGGCATATGCAGAGCAGCTAAACATTCAACCGAGCATCGCATCGAAACAACGCCAGGTCAACCAATCGTCAGCAGAGCACGTCGTCTCGCTCCCGATAAACTGAAAATTACCAAAGACGAATTCGACAAAATGACCATCAAACAGTCCATGGTCTTCATCTCTCCATTTGGTCCCAAAGAAATTTGGTGACTGGCCACCTTGTGGAGACTACCGTCAACAGATACGTCTGTTAGAGGACTTTACGGTTAATCTTCACGGCACAAAAATTTACTCGATAATCGACCTCGTTCGTGCCTTCAAACAAATCCCTGTTGCTTCAGAGGATATTTGCAAAACCGCAATCATCAAACCATTCAGTCTCTACGAATTCCCATTCATGATGTTTGGGCTTCGTAATGCATCTCAAATCTTTCAACGTTTCATTGATGAAGTCACGCAAGGACTTGACTTTGTGTTTCTATATGTCGACGATATTCTCGTCGCTTCATCTACCAACAAAGAGCATCATGAACATATTCAACAACTCTTTACCCGCCTGAAAAAATACGGCATCGTCATCAACAGCGCTAAATGTCATTTTGGCCCGTCAGAGGTGGATTTTCTCGGCAACCGAGTATCTCCAGCATGCATCATACCGCTTCCAGAGCGAATGGCAGCAATAGCAGAATTTCCTAAGCCATCAACAATCAAACAGTTACGTAAATTTCTTGTCATGTTTAACTTTTATCGTAAACATTTTAAAAACACTGCGAAGTTTCAGGCTACACTCAATGACTGTCTCCGAGGATCGGACGTTAAAGGCTCTAGTCCAGTGTCCTGGACAACTGAACGTGAAACCGCGTTCAAAAATTGCAAAAACAGCTCGAGTCACTCGTCATACTCATTTATCCAAACGCTGAAGCACCTTGGATCATCTTCATCAAAGCTTCAGACTTCGCAATCGGCGCCGTCATCCAACAGTAAGTCAACGACATGTGCCAACCGCCCGCATTCTTCAGCCAAAAGCTTTCACGGCCGCTAAGTAAACACAGTACTTATGATCGTGAAATTCACGCAATTTACATGGCCGTCTCTCGCTTCAAACACATCTTCGAGGGTAGACAAATCACAATTTACACCGATCATCGACCGCTCCTCCACGTCTTCAAGCAAAATTCTGATAAAGTAACGCCTTGGCAATTCCGCCGGCTTAATTTTATCGGCCAATTTACAACCGACATTCAATACGTCTCTGGCAATGATAATGTCATCGCCGACGTGCTATCGAGAATCGAAACAATCTCTGCAGCAATCAAAATCATAGATCTCGCTCGCGCACAAGCCAACGACGAAGAACTTCGCACGTATCTTCAATACGACAATCACTCACTTCATCTTCGACCGATTAACGTTTCCAACATCAATCTACCAGTCTACTGCGATACATTAATCGACACAGCACGTCCATTCGTCCCAACGCAACTACGAAAACGTGTCTTCGATGCTTTTCAAAGCATAAATCACCCCAGCCAAAAAGCAACATTCAAATTGGTATCACACAGAACAGTGAAATTGGTATCACAGAGATCGAATGCCAACGCAGAAAAATTATTCGACACGTTACAGCGCCAATACAGCACTTTCCAGGTCGCTTTGGCCGATTTGAACATATTCATGCCGACATCATCGGACCATTTACATCATCCTGAGGCTACAGACACTAATGGACAGATTCACACGGTTCACTGAATCCTTTCCACTTGACGACATCTCCGCAGATTGCGTAGCCAGAACACTTTTTGCTGGCTGGATCTCTCGCTACGGAGTACAACTCAGAACCACCACTGACCGAAGGCGGTAATTTGAGACTGATCTATTCAACGCATTAGCTCGTTTACTAGGCAGCAAGCACATTCATACAACGACATATCACCCAGCATCCAATCGTCTCGTCGAACGTGTTCATGGTCAGCTAAAAGCTGCAATTCGACGTCACACATCCAACGCATTGGTTCATACGTTACCAATCATCTTGATGGGCATACGGGCTGCTTGGAAAGAAGACGTACAAGCTACGCCAGCTGAGCTAGTTTTTGGCGAAGCAATACGACTCTCTGGTGAACTTTTGGCACGGTCAGGACAACTTGATGCGCCTCCACCCGATTTTGTACAACAATTCGTAACCATTTAATTGATTTACGACCTCGACCAATAGCTCGACACGGAAACAAACCGATCGTTGTCTTCAAAGAGCTACCCACATGTTTTCACGTACTCATCCGAGTCGATGCACCTCGACTAGCATTCGAGCAACCATATAAAGGTCCATACAAAGTCGTCAGTGGAACCGACCAATACTACCTACATCGTTGAAATTCGCAACGTCGGCACACCGGTAGGCATTAACAGACTTAAACCAGCTTCGATGCTTCCTGACAACGAACCAGAGAACGCAACTCCGCCGCATTCACACAACGAAGCAACTCCGCCGCATCCACACAACGAACAAACACCGTCGACGTCTGGCCATACAGCTCCAGCTTCGAGTACGTCATCGGCACCCATGCGACATGTGCGATAATAGGTTCCATAGTATACTCAACTATATACCACACTCCATCAACCCTCCGGAGAAATCCGAACACAAGCCGAACAGCGAGCCATAAATCTTCGGTAGCAGGTAGGTAGGTAAATGCTGACACGAGGATTGGCGCGAATATAAACATATGCTTCGATGAGTGATTTCAGGATTACCATATCCCAAAAATAAATAACTTAGCAGAAAAATAAATTCGTTCCATGCAATCTTTGTGTTTTTATTAGGATCTGGCAGCACTCCTATGTTCTGAAATGCGTAAAAAAACACATGCGTCGGAAATTTTATTTAAGTTTGGCTTTGCTTCTTGAGCGCGCCAAACATGGGATCCTTAGGCTAGGTATGCTAATGCGCCGAGTGAGGGACTGGATGACTGCTCGCGGGCTGAGTTTAGCACTGGAGAAAACCGAAGTGGTCATTTTGACAAAAAAGAGAATCCCTAGAGTAAGGATGATCTGTATTGGAGACATACAAATCGAATCGAAGCCAGCGGTGAAGTACCTGGGGCTACTGATCGACTCGAAGATGAGTTTCTCTGAGCAAATCAGGGCAACAGCTGAGAAGGCTGCTTCGGGAATATCCACTCTGAGTCGACTTATGGCCAACGTAGGGGGATCCAGCCCATCAAGAAGACGCTTCTTGATGAGTGCTGTAGGGTCAGTGCTGCTGTACAGAGCAGAGGTATGGGGCGACGCTCTCAGCAAGGAGGTATACCGAAAACGTTTGGCACAGGTTCAGAGAAGAGGAGCACTGAGAATTCATCTTCGTATCCAACAGTCTCCGACTTGGCGGTGAGAGGGATCGCAGGGGTGATACCTGTCGCCCTCCTTGCTAGAGAACGCCTCGCTATTTACCTGCACCGAAACTAGGATGAGAGGGAGATAGTTGTCCGCGAGGAGAGACAACGCTCGCTCAACGATTAGCAGCAGTCTTGGAGGAATTGCACGAAGGGAAGGTGGACTGCGCGCCTCATCCCGGATGTGAGACCGTGGCTAAATCGAAGGCATGGTGAGACTGACTTCTTTCTGACCCAGCTTTTGAGCGGGCACGGGTGTTTTCAGTCTTACCTGCACAAGATCGGTAAGTCACGGTCTCCCGATTGTCGGTTTTGCCCAGGAGAGGAGGAAAATGCCTGTCACACATTTTTCGCGTGTACAAAATGGGTCAGGCTGCGAAGGGAACTCTACAGGGAAACGGGAGAGCTCACCCCGGATAATATAGTTGCGGTGATGCTCGAATCGGTTGACAAATGGAACCAGGTGGCACATTATGCTCGGGCAGTCCTAAAATATAAAAGGGACTCAAAGCAGCCGGGGGCGCTGGGGCTGGAGGATCGCTCTTCTAGCATTTCCTCTTCCCCTCTCCCCTCCCACTAGGAAAGAGACTCCTCAGCTTGAAGGCGCCCCACGGCGTAACAAAACGAGGCCTGGCCCGAAGTAATGTGTCAAACGGTTCCAGGCTGGGTTCTCATGTTGACAGGGGAGGTGTTTAGTGGGTAGTACTGTCGTGCATGGGAGTCCCACACTCTGTGCATAAATAGCATTCACCTCCCTACCACAAAAAAAAACATGGGATCAGCTGTCATGCCCCGGATCAGCTGACGTGCGCCTGGGAAAATTCAAAAAGTGTGCAACACAGGGTAAATGAAAGGTGTGGGTATAGTTGAGTATACCACGCTAGGCTCTATTATTTTAGTTGCTTTCTTTATCGCTAGGTAGGGTCTATCCTGATTTTTCTATAGTCGCATGTTCATGTGAGTAGCCGAGCACGGGTATTCGACAAAAGCTCTGACGGGAGTCTAGCTCTCGGCCATTTTTAATTTTAGGTTTCGAAGAAATTCTTTAAAATTGAAAAATGTTTATCAGCATATCATTCATTTCTTAACAATTAACTGGTGGTTAACATATCGACTGGTTGCCTTTTTAAATGCATTCTCCTAACAAGTTACAGTTTTAACACATTGCGTTTTTTCCACAATATTAATGACAAGACATAGACTTGTTAAGATATGGCTCGATTCTTGCAAATATCCCTAAATCTATTTTTGTTGCTATTCTAAATAGCTATCACAAACGAAATAGAAATTTGCGCATCTTTGCAGTCATGTCAAAATTTTCCAATATAATTCCAAACGACATAAAAATAAATTTGATGGGCATTTTTATCTGATGATGTCAAGCTCACAAGTTAATCGTTATATAATTGAAAAACTCGACAAATTGTAGAAATGTTGTTTCTTATTTCCTTCTCGTCTTCTCCTTTAATTTTAAATTTTCGTTATCAGCAAACGGCAGTAGTAGCAAAGGAATTTCTGTTTATCCTCATCTCGTCCTTGCCCTTGTCATTTCATACTTCATACGCGAGGGTGGTAGAAGATGGAGGGTTGAAGGTTAAGTCAAAACAGAATTCTCGAAATGATGGGAAATTTCGATATCATTTTGGTCTGATCTCGTCGTACAAGTTGACGAAAATGATGGTAACGACGAAACCTTCTAGTTAAAATGTTCACTTATGGGAATAGAACCCACTACAAAAGAATGTTTGCACTCAATGCATGTTTGTTTCTGGTCGCCTAAACATCCACTCCCACATATGCTGTGCACACCCAAGTACAAAATACACAAAATTTCGAGATTGCAGTCCAAAGTCATTTTGGGGATTGTTCGACGGATCTATGAATGTGCCAGAACTTGACTCCTCGTTTGAAATGGATTTTAATAGTAAATCTGCAATGGGTGTAGTAGATTTCTATATCTTTCAGATAGATTGTTTGCTACGAGTTTTAGTTGAAGTGTTAGGTACTTGCTGTGGTGCGGGTTTTGTGGTTTCACTTGGGTTTTCAATTACGTTGATATCCATGAAAGTTCAGTTGATCTTCAAATAAAATATAATTTTCAGATATGTACTCGTATGTACATTAGTAGACCGATTTTCTTATTACCGCAAAAAAAAAACAAAATGTTAACTGAATCTTTTAATACCCAACTTGTCCAAGACTAACGAAAACCAATTGAATCACTTGTATATACGAGTATATTAGGCCAATTGAAAAGTCCCCAGTCTGATACACAGCTGGCGGTGCTATTATTAAATCCATACGATTTTTAGTTAGTACCAACCTTCAAACGATACGTGTTAAAATTTGACAGCAGTCCGACCATTAGTTTGTGAGATATTGCGTTGTGAGTGTGGCTACTTTTGTTATTTGAAAAAAGAAGGAAAAAAAAGAATTTTGTGCGCTGATAAAATATTGCTTTTTGAAGGGAAAAAATACAGTTGAAGCAAAATCTTGGCTTAACGAAGAGTTTCCGGGGTCTGCGCCAAGAAAATCAACCATCATTGATTGGTATGCTAAGTTTAAACGTGGTGAAATGAGCACCGAAGACGGCGAATGCAGTGGACGCCCAAAAGAGGCTGTCAACGACGAAAACTTAAAAAAAGTTTACAAAATAATTTTGAATGACCGTAAAATGAAGTTGATTGCGATAGCAGACATTGTGAAGATATCATCTGAACGTGTACATCGTATCATTCACGAATATTTGTACATGAGAAAGCTGTGTATAAAATGGGTGCCGCGCGAGCTCACAATCGATCAAAAGCAACAACGTGGTAATGATTCTGAGCAGTGTTTGAAGCTGTTTAAGCGCAATAAACCTGAATTTTTGCATCCATATGTGACAATGGATGTAACATGGCTCCATCATTTCACTCCAGAGTTCAATCGACAGTCAGCTGATCGGACTGCACACGATGAACCGAACCCAAAGCGAGGTAAAACACAACAGTCAGCTGGCAAGGTTATCGCATCAGTATTCTGGGGTGCGCAAGGTATAATATTCATTGATTACCTCCAAAAGGGCCAGACCATCAACAGCAATTATAGTATAGCGTTATTGGATCGTTTAAAGGATGAAATCGTTGAAAAACGGCCTCATTTGAAGAAAAAAAAGTGCTGTTTCATCAAGACAATGCGCCGTGTCACAAATCAATGAAAACAATGGCAAAACTGCATGAATTGGGAATTGCTTTTGCATCCACCGTATTTCCCAGATCTGGCCCCCAGCGACTTTTTCCTATTCTCAAACCTCAAAAGAATGCTCGCTGGAAAGAAATTTAGCGCCAATGAAGAAGTAATCGCCGAAACTGAGGCCTATTTTGAAGCGATAGACAAATCGTACTACAAAAATGGTATCGAAAAGGTGGAAGATTGCTATCATCGCTGTATCGCCCTCGAAGGCAACTATGTTGAATAATAAAATCGAATTTTGCCAAAAAATGTGTTTTACTATGGTAGACCGGGGACTTTTCAATTGGCCTGTTATAGACTGCCAATCAAAAGTTACTACAGTTTTCTCCATGCCTCTATCATTTACTATGAATGAATTCCCAAATCCATTTATTTAAAACTTCCCAAACTCGCTTCCAGAATAAAATTTCAAAAGTAAAAGTTGTTTACATAACGAATACATATGTACATGCATTTACAATCACGAATTAATTCAGTGAATATGCATGTTTTCTCATCGGTTAAAAGAGAGAGTGTAAATCTGTCTGGGATTTTTCACAGTTTATCCCGCAAGCCGCAAACCTGAGAGAAAAGTACGTGACGATTTGGAAACCGACGCAAAACTTTTAGATAAAAATTTCATCGGTACTTAATGTCATTCTGAAGAATAAACATTACCATCGTAGAGTTTGCATATGACAGAGAAGGGTAAAAGCTATTGTAGTAGAAACAGGCACCAGGACTCTCAACTTTCAGCATTATCCATTCAAGTTATCCTTTCCTCATTTGAATACTCAAAAACAGGAAAAAATCGGATGGAGGTCACCTGATCAACTTTAATAAAGTATGGTTTGGTGAAATGATGACAGGGGTGGTTTATAGCTATAAATATCGGTTGAACGTTATCGAAATGGTTCTGGAATGGACTCATATCTCAAAATGAAAACTGGGTAATTTGAAAATGCTTGAGTACTCAGACTTAAAAATGTTGATTTCATAGGCAAGTTGCTTTTTTATATTACTTTTTATGGAATTGTTTGCAGCTACATATAAATGAGTTGCATATTTTAAATAATTATTTTTCTGAAAAATTATTAGAGAAGAAAAATGTTGGAAGAAGGTGTTTCGACGTGTGCACTAATTCTCCTCAGGCCATCACTGGGTGTACTGTTAATCCATGATTTTTTTTGGAGATCTCAAGAATGAGGCAAATAATGTGTTGGCTTCTTATTGTGAGCGAGCTAATCTGAGCCCCAAAATTGTAAAAGCTTGATGTTGGTAAAAGTTTGGCTGTAAAACATATGTGCCGCATAGCCGTATCCTCAGAAATCCCGATGACGCTACTATTAAAAAATTCTATGACAAGATAGAATACTCTATTTTAAATTATAAAACTCCATAATAAATAAGTTATAGTGGAATTTTCCATAATCAATACGTTGTCATAAAATATACCACAACCGAAGACTCATCACATACTACCGGTAAACGGATTATGACGCAGCTCATTCTAGTGGAGGGGCCGGCCATCGTTGCGGGTCCCATACCCGGTCAGATGTTACGAAAGGAAAGACCGAGGGTAAGTTTTAATTACTAAACTTTTTTTTTCTTTTTTTCTGAATAATTTAATGTTTCATTTGTTTTATATTAATTTATTTCGACCAACTGGCAGACTAAAGTCCAATTACAAGATTTGTTCAAACAATATAAATGAAAAGTACAACATAATATATATACTAGGCTGATAATTTAAAATTAAATTCTTAAGTCTATGCTTATAAATTACTAAAGATGCAGGGTACGGGCCAAACTCCATAGCATTGTGGTTTCTTGGCAGACGGAGCAAAGGTGAATTGTAAAATGTTTCCGTTCTTGCAAATGTAATGTGGTAAGATCCTTCATTTCTAGAGGGATAATTAGATGTCCGCATTGTCAGTAACTCTCTTACATTTGTATGCAACTGATGATGGTGAAGCTTATATAGGAGACATTCATAAAGGAAGTGTCTACGAGATGATAACGATGGGAGGTGCAGAAAATAAAGTCTTTCTTCATAAGATTGGTACGGGACTTTAAATTTAAAGAATAATATTTGGGCGAACTTCCATTGTACGGATTCCAGCAGTGAGTCTAAGTACTTATAATTCGGTGTCCAAATTTGGGAACAATACTCGAGGATAGGCTGAACACTTCTTATATAAAGATGTACTGGAGACAGGATATTTCCAAAGATGCAAGAGTGACGAAGAACAAATCGGGAAACCCGAGAAGCACGTGACATGATGTCGAGGATGTGCTCTTCGAACTTGCGTCAATGTTCTATTGATCACCCCTAAGTCTTTGAACTTGGTCACTACAGAGAGCGGCTCATTATATAGGCTATATGGAAATGAGATTGGGTTCGGTTTTAAAGAGAAAGTCATTTTATGACCTTTTTGCACATTAAGGGAAAGAAAATTGCATACGATGCTCAGATCATTTTGGAGGGAAATGCAATCATCAATACATCTAATCACTTTAAAAATTTTAAGATCATCAGCATAGAGAAGACATGGAGCATCTGTTAAAGAGGGCAAGTCGTTAATGTACATTAGGAATAAGAGCGGCTCCAGGATGGATCCTTGAGGGATTCCAGTCTGTGGATAGAAGGAGCAAGATAACACTCCACAGAGACTTACTCTGCATGAACGATTGTTTACGCATGAGATAAGGCAAGAGAGCAAACAACCTGAAATACTATCTTGTGTTAGCTTTTTACACAGTACGTTATGATTTATTTTATCAAACGCCTTGGCAAAATCACTATAAACGACGTCAACCTGAAAGTGCTTATCAAGGGCTTCACCAACAATGTGTATAAGCTCAAGTAGATTTGTAGTCAAAGACCAACCTGTAAGAAAGCCATATTGAGCAGGAGATATCGAGGAGTATATAAGTTCATAAATGTGATTATGAACGAAACGTTCCAGGATCTTTGGGAAACAAGATAGAAGTGAGATTGGACGGTAGTTAGAGACACACGAAAGAGGACCAGATTTATGAATTTGGGAGATGTTCGCTGTCTTCCAGAAGCAAGGAAAAACTCCGGAGGACAAGCTGGCGTTAAAAACAAAACTCAGAAGAACACTTAATGAAGAGGACAGAGATTTGACGAACACACTTGAAATTCCATTCGGTCCAGAAGCAATGCTTGTGTCAAGAGTATTAATTATGGACTCGATATCTGCAAGACTAACCGCAGGAGCATTATCAGCCAGAGGAAAATGAAGAAGGAAATCGTAAGAAGAATCAGATGCTGAAGATGAAGTTATACTGGAGAAGAAGTCCACGAACAAATTGGAAATGGATTCCCGTGTTGAACTTTGTTTGTCATTCCAATACATGGTGCTAGGAATGTGCGAGGAGGACTTTAGATGATTAATATATGACCAGAATGGTTTTGACTGGTTGGAATGAAGTTACTGCTCTATGTACGTAAAGTAATTTTTGTCTTGAGCTTTTAGTTAATAATTTCGCTGAGGCACGGGATCTAGAGTATTCATTATAAGAGTCAGAATCACCGGTCAATCTAAACTTTTGGTGAAGTTTGTTCTTAATGTCACGGTTGAGCCAAGGTGGCTCAGAGCCACCTCTGAGAAAGAAAAAATGCAGAAGGAAAAATTATGAAAATAAATGAGTTAGCAATGTTAAATAATTAAATTGACAAATCGGTTTTTCCATTTCAAATTACCTGACCGGGTATAGGACCCGCAATGATGGCAGGCTCCTACTATAACATGGGCTAGCCATTAGGTGCACTCTTCCGTTTTTTGTTGTTAACAGGGGTTTATGTCGGGTAGAGTGGCCTTGCGCTCGCGTGCCCTTTTATGGCATAGAGTTATGTTATCCGATCACATAGTTCTATGACATAAATTAGCCACGTCCATATTTCTCATTTGATGGAAAAATTCATACAAATTATGTTTGTATGAGTTTTCCGCTCAAATGGGAAATATATGGCCACGTTTACGTTTGGATCTTGATCCGGTTGGGAGGGTGCGAGGGGGCACCACCCCCCATCTGGATGCCCCGCTCTTATTTGCAGGCCATACGGATCGTTGAAAACGGCAAAATCCAGTCCGTCCATGTTTGCTCGGCTCAATTTGTTTTTCGAACAAACATAGCAATTTCAGCGCTTAGTAGGTTACTTCATCCTTGACACCAGTCGATCGGCATTTGACCCTTTTTAATTCGTGAATGCGAAATATTTTTACAGTGGGTCCTTGTGCTAGAGGGAAAGAACCCGCTCCACGACACCGCAACGCTGGCCTGCCAGCGCATTCACGCGCCCCAGACAAGGCCAATCTCGGCGAATACTACCATTCTCTTCCACCGAGGCAACAGACCATCGCTGCAATCCTTCACGGATATTTTTTATTACCTACTTTCACTACAAAAGCATGAAAGGCTGGTCAAGTTCCGGTGCGACAGATAGAGCTCGGGACGACTGACAACAAAAGGGATTCTGTTCTTGGTCGCCACCGCATTGAGGTCGCGAAAGAAACCTCCGTGACGAGACGATGCGCCTTCGGTGAGATACGTGCGCCCGGGAAAATAATTAGAGAATTTCCAAGAAAGCGGCGCGTGAACGTCGGTCGAGTGTCGTGGAATTTCAATTGCCACGGATATTTCGGCTTTTTATCGCAAAACGTCATGTAAGCAATTTGCCATTCATTGGCGTAGAAAGTTGTGCGGAATGTGCGAGAACGTACGAATCAGTGCAATATCGTGTCCGAAGTGGGTATTTTGCCAAGTGGCGGGCATTGTGATTCGCAATAAATTCTTTTGGGAAAGACCAAAAAGCGTGCAGATTTTGGCCCATAAAGTCCATTAATGGCAAGGAACAGTTTCTCTGCAAAGAAAATTGCTTGAACCCGTAATATTCCGGGAAAATAGTTGTCTTGTGGCCGTATTCACATGAGGAAGAGGGGAAAAAGAGATAGAAGAGACAAGTGCAGTGTAAGATTAGAAGAGTGAAATTACATGCATGTATGCTTCTAGCCTTGTCGCTTTGCGCATATGAGATAGAGCAACATTCCGCCAAAAGTTCACAGTTAACCTAAAAGAAACATCTGTAGATACACCCATCGAGAAAGAAGATGGCAGACGAAGAGATGATAAAGAATCAATTTTAGAACAAAACAAACGACAACAATCCGCGCAGTATTTTGCTAAGATTTGATATTCTGATTGAGTGCTAATTGTGTATTGCTTTGCTGTACTTAAGAAAATTGCAATTTATTACTGGTGTCAACCTTCAGGTTTAAAACATGCATAGAAATACACGGCCCAAATATTATGATTAGGGATTTTTTCCCTTTCGTTGCTACCTAAAGCGTACCGGCTTGTTCAAATTACGAATTTCATCAAATTTTCGTTGTGGACCACATCCTTGCTTACATGGATATCGTCCCGATCAAAGTTACTTGAAGTAGTATCTTGATTCGAGATGGCATAAATGGCAGTGCATTGCAATCGTTTTGTGTGATTAATAAAAAGTGAACTATCTCGAATTTATTTAAAGTGATCGTGAAGAAACTCTTGCTCAAATGAAGCTATATAGTAAACCCAGCTGTCTTGAACTTTTTTCTGATAGCGCTAAGACTGAATATCAGAAAACCTGGTTGAGCCGCCGGCAAGATACTTAGCTGTAAAAATGCGGTCAAAAACTGTTGATCCTCATATCCCCTTACAACTAGTCATGTCAACGTTACCAAGCCATATAAAGTAAATTACTGTCCCGGGATACTTTATTGTTACAAGTAAATACAATATCTATTTCACTGTGCCGATTTGCATAATCCATCGGAATTAATATATCGTGTCCCTGAGAACAGCCTGACGTGAATCTCAATACGTTCTGCCTGATTGACCCTCTGTGTAAGATAAAAGCATTTTGAATTGATAAAGTTTAACGAATTCAAGGGACATTGTAAATCATCCACATCAGCAACGGCTGCCCGGCGAGGATGCGGGTGAGTACCCTTTTAGTTTCTTTTTTATATTTTTTTATTAAATATTTATATATTTTCATGATATCTACCCAGTTTCGTTTTATTAATTCAGAAGTGTTATTTTTATTTCCTTAAAAAAAATTTGCTATTAATTTTTGATTAAGAATTTTCGAATTATATTATCAATTTCGTCTTTGTTCAATTTCAATTTAATTAAGAGTGGCGATGAGCTATCTCATCGGGGAACGACTGGAGGATATAGCCTGCACGATGAAACAAATGACAATGGCCAGCACCTGATTGACTTTGCATGTAGCAGAAATCTAGTCATACGTTCGACTTGCTTCCGACATTGACGCATTCATAAAATGACCTGGATATCACTGGATGGCAACACACAAAACCAGATTGATCATGTTCTAATCCAACAACGTTGGGCCTCAAGCATACTTGACGTCCGTACATACCGAGGAGCCAATTGTAACTCAGATCATTACTTGATCAAATTAAACTATCGATGTCGTATGTCAAAGGCATATTCAGCGAAGACCAGCCCACTACAAAAATTTGACATCGAAAGGCTCCAAACGGCGTCTGTGGCCGCAAATTTCACGGACACCCTCGACAACCAGCTGGCTCCCATCTTATCAGACGCATCGTTAAAGACGAGCAACGAACTCTGGATGGAAGTGAAAGCGGCTATCAGAACCGTGGCAGAACAGACGACATCAAGCCTGGCGAAAGAGGAATGATTGGTTCGATGATGAGTGCCAAAATGCGTTAGATACTAAGAATCAGGCGTACAAAGAATACATAGGTAGGAAAACCAGGACGAAGAGAGAACACTATGAAAATCTCAGAAGAGTAGCGAATAAGATGATTAGGATTAAGAAAAGAAAATACTATGATGACCAATTGAGAAGTATAGATGTAAGTTTAGCGAGCAATAACACAAGACAAGCATACAAAGTAGCTGAAACGTGGTTATCAGCCCAAAACCACGCTCTGTCGTGATGACAGCGGC
The DNA here is from genome assembly GCA_963969285.1 of Odontomyia ornata. Taxonomy (NCBI): domain Eukaryota; kingdom Metazoa; phylum Arthropoda; class Insecta; order Diptera; family Stratiomyidae; genus Odontomyia; species Odontomyia ornata. The sequence goes on from OZ017739.1 coordinate 410,475,815, forward strand.
AATATAATCGCTGATGAAATCAAGATTAAGGAAAGATGAGCAACATATTTCAAGCACCTCCTTAATCTTCTGCACCGCTCTAGAACATCGGAGCCTATAGATGTCTGCGGAGAGCTACCATTGGCCCCTCCAACTCTGGATGAAGTTTGTTCCATCATCAAAGCCCAAAAGAATAATAAAGCGCCGGGCATTGATGAGATTCCAGTGGAGCTCATCAAATATGGTGGCAGTAGTGTTCATCAAGCTATTCACAAAGTCATCCAGTACATTTGGCAACAAGAACATATGGCGAAAGAGTGGAGCCAATCAATTATATTCCCTATCCACAGAAAAGGTGACGAGCTACAGTGCGATAATTATAGAGGCATATCACTATTTTGTACGGCGTACAAAATATTTGCCAAAATCTTAGAAAATGAAATCGGATCATACACCAACAGTATTATTGGGGAGTATCAAGATGGTTTTAGGGCAGGTAGATCAACAACAGACCAATTGTTCGCGGTAATGATGGTACTTGAAAAATGCTGGAAGTTCAACATAGACGTACAACAAATTTTCGTTGACTTCTAGCAAGCATACGACAGTATTGATCTTAACGTACTGTACCAAATAATGCTTTACTTTGGCATCCCAGCCAAATAAGTCCGTCCTACCAAAATGACAATGACGTTGACGACTTCCCAAGTCCGCATCAATAACCAACTCACCGATGCCTTTGACACAAATATCGGACTAAAGCAGGGAGATGGGCTGGCCCCATCAATATTCAATTTGGCTCTGGAGCACGTCATACGGAAGCTACCTGTCGATACGCGAGGTACATTACTACACAAGTCGAGCCAGGTAGTAGCCTATGCGGATGACATCAACATTCTGTCACGGTCACTAACAACTGCCAAAGAACTCTTCCTGAAACTCGACAGCGAAGCAAAACTGGTAGGGCTACAAATCAATGAAAATAAAACAAGGCTCATGATGCAGTCGAGGAAAATACACCAAATCCACAAAATATCGCACTTGGCGAATACAGTATCGAAAATGTTAGGGAATTCGTTTATTTAGGCGCCAAAATAACGAAAACGGGCAATGAAAGAGACAAAATATGCTGAAGAATACAGCTCGCAAATAAAATATTTTATTCAGTATTGACGATCTTGTAGACCAGCTGCATACACAGAAAAACAAAGCTCGAAGTATACAAATCTGTTATAAGACCTGTGTTATGCTATGGGTGTGAAACATGGATCCTAACCCAAGCACCAGCAAATATATTGAACGCCTTTGAGCTATGGGTCCTGAGGCGAATAATCGGAGCGAAGCTAGACGGGGACCAATGGTGAATTCGATACAACCATGATCTGTATGAAATTTTTGAGGAACCGGAGGTCTCAAGGATTGTAAGACTGTGGAAGCTGCAATGGGCTGGGCACATGAATCATATGGACGAACAACGGATACCCAAGAAGGTATTCGTAGGGAGAACTGAAGGCCGGCGGCCAGTTGGGAAACCGAGGAAACGCTTGTCTGACTCGGTCGACGAAGGCAGTTCATTGCTGCTCGGATTTGGGAATTGGATGACGCGGTCAACGGACCGAGACCGTTGGAGGCGCTGTTTGCTGGAAGCGAAGGCCTGAAAGGGGCTGTAGTGCTAAGAAGAAGAAGAAGAGTAGCGATCTCTGTGCAGGCGAACACACATTGGTTAATAACTGAATTGATATTAGTTGTGAAGTATCCGTCAATAATGAAATACGCACAAATGTAATAGAATTGCCGCAAAAGAGATGCTAGCGACGTATGATTTAGCGCAATGAATGAACAAACGAAAATCTTTTTCATCATCATTCAGTGTTTCAGCAGAATGTAGCACTTTGATGAATCAAAATTTATGGCCACATGGAACTTTAGTGAAGCGTTACAATCCTCCCACAAGGCGAAATTTTCTGAGAACTTAACATCGAAAAATCAACGCATAACAGACACTAAAACTTTAAATAATATTAACTTATATTATCAAAATGTAAGAGGCTTGCAGACCAAATTACATAGCCGTAGCGTTTCATACATTCTTGCAAATGATAATCTCATTTGCTTAACTGAGACTTGGTTGAGAAGCGATAAACAAAGCTCGGAATTTTTCCCAAATCACATTGTCTATCGGAGGGGCCGTGATTTTAATCTGACAAAGAAATCTGATGGTGGTCGAGAACTGATTGCTGTTGTTAAAGATCTTTTCAGTGAGCTTTGCGACAATTTTCATCCCCCAGACTTAACCGAGCACGTACTTGTCAAAATCAATACTCTTTCCGCCCCTTTGTACATATTCTGCATCTATCTTCCCTGTAACTCTTCTTTTGACTTTTATGATTCACTATTTGACTCACTACTATCGTATTGTCTTTCGCTTCATCCCACTTCACGTATTATTATTTGTGGTGACTTTCATCTTGCTTTTGTAGAATGGGACTTAGCATAATCCAGTGATATCTTGTCTTATAATCGACAGTCTGTATGACTATCGAATTTTCTCTCCAATCTTCCCTTAACCAATTAAATTATGTTCTAAATATAAACAATCGTATGTTAGATCTTGTAATGTAGCTACTGCACCTCACTCCTATGTATCTCCTAACCCCCACCATCCCCTCTGTTGTTGGACATCAGCATGAGCTTTTCAAAAACACATAAAAGCTATCAGCCGCTCAAGTTCAACTTCTGGAAAGCCAATTACAGTGAATAGGCGGAATCTTTGAAATCACTTGATTGGTTCTCGTTTTTTTGACTGCCATGATTGCGAAGAAGCTCTTACTAAATTCAATCCCACTTCGACTCGCTTATCCATCAATGAACACCCCTGTGTAGATCAAACAAGTTGGGTAAACCGACCTACGCTCATGTCAGAAGGGTTTGGTATGCAATTTACAAAATGCAGTCACCAGATCGAATCGAATCTGAGCCAAGGTGGCTCAGAGCTCTTTTTAGGGTTTTGTAAAATAATTTTACAAAACCCTACTAGTTTTGCGACCAGTCTGTCCATCTGTCCGTCTGTCCGTCTGTCCGTCCGTCCATCCGTGTGTCACAGCGGTTTTTCTCGGAAACTACTTAAGCTAGAAACATCAAATTTTGTGTGTAGGTGTAAAGTGGTGATCTCTTTAAAGTTCAACTACAAAAAAATTTAATAAGGTATTGAAGGGGGGTCTCCCCATATAGGAGAGTGACCCCCCGAAAAAAAAATTTCATTGAAGGTAGCCGATATGGGTATCAAATGAAAGGTCTTGATGAGAGCTTTTCAAAACAGGTCCATCCGTGTGTCACAGCGGTTTTTCTCGGAAACTACTTAAGCTAGAAACATCAAATTTTGTGTGTAGGTGTAAAGTGGTGATCTCTTTAAAGTTCAACTACAAAAAAATTTAATAAGGTATTGAAGGGGGGTCTCCCCATATAGGAGAGTGACCCCCCGAAAAAAAAATTTCATTGAAGGTAGCCGATATGGGTATCAAATGAAAGGTCTTGATGAGAGCTTTTCAAAACAGGTCTTAGTCTTGATGAGAGCTTTTCAAAACAGGTCTTAGTTTGGCAAATTCTTCGAGGGGTGCACAGAGAGGGGAAATACACGAATAATTTGTGTCCCCCCCTCGCGATTGGACACCTGAGATCCGAAAAATCTGAAAAAAATCAGGAATGTAGGCCTTGGTGAGTACAACAACAGCAAATACGTTAGAAGTCGCAATTCACTCAACTTTGTTAGTAATAGTATGATTTATCGATTTTATGTTTCCTTGAATAAAATCTTAACGGTACCCTTAAATTCAATCAAATTCAGTACGTAGATATCTATAAGATTGATCTATCCTGGAAGTTTCATAAAGATTGAATCATATATAGCGAAGTTATAGCGGTTTGAATTTTCCTGTATTACTATGGAACAATATGCGCTGCATTTATTACTATGGCAACATATGGCTATGGAACAACATGCGCTTTTTACCGACTCAGACACTACAGTTTTGCTAGGATTTGCATGAAAATTTCAGGAATGATAGGTGTCATGTATATCTTTGAGAATCGGTTCAGCTAGTGGTATCAGTATTCGTAAAACAAAATAGTGGCGGTTTTAAATGCGAAGATTGAATAATTTTGAGTTATTTTTTCCCAACTTCAACGTTTAAGATGCACGCTTTGAACACTTGATTCAATTTAATGAATGACTCAAGATGAGTACCTACAATTAATGCTCATAAGTGAAACACGTCAAGGAGGTGGGAGAGAGCTCCTAGCAAAAGAGTTTTGTAACCATTCTAGGATTCGAAAAAATTGGCCATTAATCGATGATAACAGTACAGGAGAGTGGCCCCTGAAAAAAATTCATCAAACGTAGCCGATATGAGTATGAAATGAAAGTTTTCATGCGAGCTTTTCAAAACAGTTGTTAAACTGTCAGTTTTTGCTTCAGTGGGGGCACAGGGGGGAAATACAGAAAAATGTGTTTCCGCCGCCGCGGATGGACATCTGAAATAATTATCAAGGGAGATATTTATGAGTGTAACAGTACCAAAAACCTCAGAAGTCGAAATTTGTTGAACTTTGTTAATAATAGTATAATCTTCGTATTTCATATTTTCTCCAATAAAATCGTCTATGACATTTTTCTTGATTTGATTCGATCTGGTGACTGCATTTTGTAAATTGCATACCAAACCCTTCTGACATGAGCGTAGGTCGGTTTACCCAACTTGTTTGATCTACACAGGGGTGTTCATTGATGGATATGCGAGTCGAAGTGGGATTGAATTTAGTAAGAGCTTCTTCGCAATCATGGCAGTCAAAAAAACGAGAACCAATCAAGTGATTTCAAAGATTCCGCCAATTCACTGTAATTGGCTTTCCAGAAGTTGAACTTGAGCGGCTGATAGCTTTTATGTGTTTTTGAAAAGCTCATGCTGATGTCCAACAACAGAGGGGATGGTGGGGGTTAGGAGATACATAGGAGTGAGGTGCAGTAGCTACATTACAAGATCTAACATACGATTGTTTATATTTAGAACATAATTTAATTGGTTAAGGGAAGATTGGAGAGAAAATTCGATAGTCATACAGACTGTCGATTATAAGACAAGATATCACTGGATTATGCTAAGTCCCATTCTACAAAAGCAAGATGAAAGTCACCACAAATAATAATACGTGAAGTGGGATGAAGCGAAAGACAATACGATAGTAGTGAGTCAAATAGTGAATCATAAAAGTCAAAAGAAGAGTTACAGGGAAGATAGATGCAGAATATGAACAAAGGGGCGGAAAGAGTATTGATTTTGACAAGTACGTGCTCGGTTAAGTCTGGGGGATGAAAATTGTCGCAAAGCTCACTGAAAAGATCTTTAACAACAGCAATCAGTTCTCGACCACCATCAGATTTCTTTGTCAGATTAAAATCACGGCCCCTCCGATAGACAATGTGATTTGGGAAAAATTCCGAGCTTTGTTTATCGCTTCTCAACCAAGTCTCAGTTAAGCAAATAAGATTATCATTTGCAAGAATGTATGAAACGCTACGGCTATGTAATTTGGTCTGCAAGCCTCTTACATTTTGATAATATAAGTTAATATTATTTAAAGTTTTAGTGTCTGTTATGCGTTGATTTTTCGATGTTAAGTTCTCAGAAAATTTCGCCTTGTGGGAGGATTGTAACGCTTCACTAAAGTTCCATGTGGCCATAAATTTTGATTCATCAAAGTGCTACATTCTGCTGAAACACTGAATGATGATGAAAAAGATTTTCGTTTGTTCATTCATTGCGCTAAATCATACGTCGCTAGCATCTCTTTTGCGGCAATTCTATTACATTTGTGCGTATTTCATTATTGACGGATACTTCACAACTAATATCAATTCAGTTATTAACCAATGTGTGTTCGCCTGCACAGAGATCGCTACTCTTCTTCTTCTTCTTAGCACTACAGCCCCTTTCAGGCCTTCGCTTCCAGCAAACAGCGCCTCCAACGGTCTCGGTCCGTTGACCGCGTCATCCAATTCCCAAATCCGAGCAGCAATGAACTGCCTTCGTCGACCGAGTCAGACAAGCGTTTCCTCGGTTTCCCAACTGGCCGTCGGCCTTCAGTTCTCCCTACGAATACCTTCTTGGGTATCCGTTGTTCGTCCATATGATTCATGTGCCCAGCCCATTGCAGCTTCCGCAGTCTTACAATCCTTGAGACCTACGGTTCCTCAAAAATTTCATACAGATCATGGTTGTATCGAATTCACCATTGGTTCCCGTCTAGCTTCGCTCCGATTATTCGCCTCAGGACCCATAGCTCAAAGGCGTTCAATATATTTGCTGGTGCTTGGGTTAGGATCCATGTTTCACACCCATAGCATAACACAGGTCTTATAACAGATTTGTATACTTCGAGCTTTGTTTTTCTGTGTATGCAGCTGGTCTACAAGATCGTCAATACTGAATAAAATATTTTATTTGCGAGCTGTATTCTTCAGCATATTTTGTCTCTTTCATTGCCCGTTTTCGTTATTTTGGCGCCTAAATAAACGAATTCCCTAACATTTTCGATACTGTATTCGCCAAGTGCGATATTTTGTGGATTTGGTGTATTTTCCTCGACTGCATCATGAGCCTTGTTTTATTTTCATTGATTTGTAGCCCTACCAGTTTTGCTTCGCTGTCGAGTTTCAGGAAGAGTTCTTTGGCAGTTGTTAGTGACCGTGACAGAATGTTGATGTCATCCGCATAGGCTACTACCTGGCTCGACTTGTGTAGTAATGTACCTCGCGTATCGACAGGTAGCTTCCGTATGACGTGCTCCAGAGCCAAATTGAATATTGATGGGGCCAGCCCATCTCCCTGCTTTAGTCCGATATTTGTGTCAAAGGCATCGGTGAGTTGGTTATTGATGCGGACTTGGGAAGTCGTCAACGTCATTGTCATTTTGGTAGGACGGACTTATTTGGCTGGGATGCCAAAGTAAAGCATTATTTGGTACAGTACGTTAAGATCAATACTGTCGTATGCTTGCTAGAAGTCAACGAAAATTTGTTGTACGTCTATGTTGAACTTCCAGCATTTTTCAAGTACCATCATTACCGCGAACAATTGGTCTGTTGTTGATCTACCTGCCCTAAAACCATCTTGATACTCCCCAATAATACTGTTGGTGTATGATCCGATTTCATTTTCTAAGATTTTGGCAAATATTTTGTACGCCGTACAAAATAGTGATATGCCTCTATAATTATCGCACTGTAGCTCGTCACCTTTTCTGTGGATAGGGAATATAATTGATTGGCTCCACTCTTTCGCCATATGTTCTTGTTGCCAAATGTACTGGATGACTTTGTGAATAGCTTGATGAACACTACTGCCACCATATTTGATGAGCTCCACTGGAATCTCATCAATGCCCGGCGCTTTATTATTCTTTTGGGCTTTGATGATGGAACAAACTTCATCCAGAGTTGGAGGGGCCAATGGTAGCTCTCCGCAGACATCTATAGGCTCCGATGTTCTAGAGCGGTGCAGAAGATTAAGGAGGTGCTTGAAATATGTTGCTCATCTTTCCTTAATCTTGATTTCATCAGCGATTATATTGCCGCTGTCATCACGACAGAGCGTGGTTTTGGGCTGATAACCACGTTTCAGCTACTTTGTATGCTTGTCTTGTGTTATTGCTCGCTAAACTTACATCTATACTTCTCAATTGGTCATCATAGTATTTTCTTTTCTTAATCCTAATCATCTTATTCGCTACTCTTCTGAGATTTTCATAGTGTTCTCTCTTCGTCCTGGTTTTCCTACCTATGTATTCTTTGTACGCCTGATTCTTAGTATCTAACGCATTTTGGCACTCATCATCGAACCAATCATTCCTCTTTCGCCAGGCTTGATGTCGTCTGTTCTGCCACGGTTCTGATAGCCGCTTTCACTTCCATCCAGAGTTCGTTGCTCGTCTTTAACGATGCGTCTGATAAGATGGGAGCCAGCTGGTTGTCGAGGGTGTCCGTGAAATTTGCGGCCACAGACGCCGTTTGGAGCCTTTCGATGTCAAATTTTTGTAGTGGGCTGGTCTTCGCTGAATATGCCTTTGACATACGACATCGATAGTTTAATTTGATCAAGTAATGATCTGAGTTACAATTGGCTCCTCGGTATGTACGGACGTCAAGTATGCTTGAGGCCCAACGTTGTTGGATTAGAACATGATCAATCTGGTTTTGTGTGTTGCCATCCAGTGATATCCAGGTCATTTTATGAATGCGTCAATGTCGGAAGCAAGTCGAACGTATGACTAGATTTCTGCTACATGCAAAGTCAATCAGGTGCTGGCCATTGTCATTTGTTTCATCGTGCAGGCTATATCCTCCAGTCGTTCCCCGATGAGATAGCTCATCGCCACTCTTAATTAAATTGAAATTGAACAAAGACGAAATTGATAATATAATTCGAAAATTCTTAATCAAAAATTAATAGCAAATTTTTTTTAAGGAAATAAAAATAACACTTCTGAATTAATAAAACGAAACTGGGTAGATATCATGAAAATATATAAATATTTAATAAAAAAATATAAAAAAGAAACTAAAAGGGTACTCACCCGCATCCTCGCCGGGCAGCCGTTGCTGATGTGGATGATTTACAATGTCCCTTGAATTCGTTAAACTTTATCAATTCAAAATGCTTTTATCTTACACAGAGGGTCAATCAGGCAGAACGTATTGAGATTCACGTCAGGCTGTTCTCAGGGACACGATATATTAATTCCGATGGATTATGCAAATCGGCACAGTGAAATAGATATTGTATTTACTTGTAACAATAAAGTATCCCGGGACAGTAATTTACTTTATATGGCTTGGTAACGTTGACATGACTAGTTGTAAGGGGATATGAGGATCAACAGTTTTTGACCGCATTTTTACAGCTAAGTATCTTGCCGGCGGCTCAACCAGGTTTTCTGATATTCAGTCTTAGCGCTATCAGAAAAAAATTCAAGACAGCTGGGTTTACTATATAGCTTCATTTGAGCAAGAGTCTCTTCACGATCACTTGAACATTTAAATAAATTCGAGATAGTTCACTTTTTATTAATCGCACAAAACGATTGCAATGCACTGCCATTTATGCCATCTCGAATCAAGATACTACTTCAAGTAACTTTGATCGGGACGATATCCATGTAAGCAAGGATGTGGTCCACAACGAAAATTTGATGAAATTCGTAATTTGAACAAGCCGGTACGCTTTAGGTAGCAACGAAAGGGAAAAAATCTCTAATCATAATATTTGGGCCGTGTATTTCTATGCATGTTTTAAACCTGAAGGTTGACACCAGTAATAAATTGCAATTTTCTTAAGTACAGCAAAGCAATACACAATTAGCACTCAATCAGAATATCAAATCTTAGCAAAATACTGCGCGGATTGTTGTCGTTTGTTTTGTTCTAAAATTGATTCTTTATCATCTCTTCGTCTGCCATCTTCTTTCTCGGTGGGTGTATCTACAGATGTTTCTTTCAGGTTAACTGTGAACTTTTGGCGGAATGTTGCTCTATCTCATATGCGCAAAGCGACAAGGCTAGAAGCATACATGCATGTAATTTCACTCTTCTAATCTTACACTGCACTTGTCTCTTCTATCTCTTTTTCCCCTCTTCCTCATGTGAATACGGCCACAAGACAACTATTTTCCCGGAATATTACGGGTTCAAGCAATTTTCTTTGCAGAGAAACTGTTCCTTGCCATTAATGGACTTTATGGGCCAAAATCTGCACGCTTTTTGGTCTTTCCCAAAAGAATTTATTGCGAATCACAATGCCCGCCACTTGGCAAAATACCCACTTCGGACACGATATTGCACTGATTCGTACGTTCTCGCACATTCCGCACAACTTTCTACGCCAATGAATGGCAAATTGCTTACATGACGTTTTGCGATAAAAAGCCGAAATATCCGTGGCAATTGAAATTCCACGACACTCGACCGACGTTCACGCGCCGCTTTCTTGGAAATTCTCTAATTATTTTCCCGGGCGCACGTATCTCACCGAAGGCGCATCGTCTCGTCACGGAGGTTTCTTGCGCGACCTCAATGCGGTGGCGACCAAGAACAGAATCCCTTTTGTTGTCAGTCGTCCCGAGCTCTATCTGTCGCACCGGAACTTGACCAGCCTTTCATGCTTTTGTAGTGAAAGTAGGTAATAAAAAATATCCGTGAAGGATTGCAGCGATGGTCTGTTGCCTCGGTGGAAGAGAATGGTAGTATTCGCCGAGATTGGCCTTGTCTGGGGCGCGTGAATGCGCTGGCAGGCCAGCGTTGCGGTGTCGTGGAGCGGGTTCTTTCCCTCTAGCACAAGGACCCACTGCAAAAATATTTCGCATTCACGAATTAAAAAGGGTCAAATGCCGATCGACTGGTGTCAAGGATGAAGTAACCTACTAAGCGCTGAAATTGCTATGTTTGTTCGAAAAACAAATTGAGCCGAGCAAACATGGACGGACTGGATTTTGCCGTTTTCAACGATCCGTATGGCCTGCAAATAAGAGCGGGGCATCCAGATGGGGGGTGGTGCCCCCTCGCACCCTCCCAACCGGATCAAGATCCAAACGTAAACGTGGCCATATATTTCCCATTTGAGCGGAAAACTCATACAAACATAATTTGTATGAATTTTTCCATCAAATGAGAAATATGGACGTGGCTAATTTATGTCATAGAACTATGTGATCGGATAACATAACTCTATGCCATAAAAGGGCACGCGAGCGCAAGGCCACTCTACCCGACATAAACCCCTGTTAACAACAAAAAACGGAAGAGTGCACCTAATGGCTAGCCCATGTTATAGTAGGAGCCTGCCATCATTGCGGGTCCTATACCCGGTCAGGTAATTTGAAATGGAAAAACCGATTTGTCAATTTAATTATTTAACATTGCTAACTCATTTATTTTCATAATTTTTCCTTCTGCATTTTTTCTTTCTTTACTTGGTTTTATTTTCTTTTTCTTCGCGAGCGAAAGAATCTAGAATTTGAAATAAATTTTATACAAAACTAAACATAAAGAATAATATTAACTAATAATGATGAGGAGCAAAATAATTTTTACGTTATGTATTATAAGAATTCATTGACCTTCTTACAAAATATACAAGATGACAAAAAATTAAGCCCTTACATCGACGATTTTATTTTTTCTTGCATTCATAAAGTTGTTAAGAAATCATTCCAATAAATGTACATAATTTAAGAGATGAGTATAATAGTTGTATATTAAAATTATTTTTAAAAAAGATTCTAGAATATTTTCATATATTTTGTTTAATATTATTTTCTATCCACCAACACTAGATCCGCATATAAATTATATGATAATAAATCATTCAAGCAGCCATCACATCCTTAACTCGCTCTTTTTCTGTCTACCAAAATTTTAATTATTACAACATTCCATTTCGTATGTTATATCATCTTTGTTTTGCAGTTTGTAAATTTAAATTCTGTAAAAAAAATATCAAGAGGGTCCAACCCATATCCTCTGACGAGCGCTCGTTTTTGGGTTGGTGAGGTGAAATGGAACATAAGCCGATCGTTGTTTCTTTCTGATTAATGTTTGTTGTTGATATGAATAAATTTACCTTGAAAAACATGAAAAAAAAACGACATTAACTATAATGCCTTCGTTTTTGGTTTTGCTTTAACACACCACGAGAAAGAGATAATAATTTGGAAGTAAGATAGATGCCGTGTATTATTCTAAGGGCTTTATACATGCTCATAATAAATTCTCAAAAATCTTCACAGAAATTTCACTTTCAGATTTCTATGTGCATCGTACAAAAAAATCTCATTTATTCCTCAGAGTCCTGCAGCATTGAAGATTAATCAAACACCTTCACTACCCGATTATGATGATAGAATTATTTGCAATAAAACTGCCACCGCTTTGACTGAAACTTGTTGTAGTGGCAGTGGTTGTCGCTCCACTTCTATAATGTATTGAAAATATGTCTATTTATCGTCGTCGTCGCTGCTGCTAAGTATGCATTTGAAAGTTAGCAACAAATGCCACCGCGAAATGTAAGAAATTCACAAAAAATTGGCAACCCTTGAACGCACGTTATAACAGTAATGCCGTAAAAAAACATGTCAATGTGAAGTCACTTGCCAGTGGCGACTACCTATCAAAGTTTTCCCTTTATGCGACAAGCAAATTAAAAATTCTGCAGACGCCGATGAAACAAAACTTCGTCTGCTAAATGAATCACCGATAAACTATGCTTTCAGTCCATTCAGCCGATCGATAGCCCAAGCATAAAGAGGGTCGTTTGAGCTGGCGTAGCGCATCAGGTAACTCTATAATCTGGCAATCGATAACGGAAAAGAAAATTGATGCAAACGCGCAAATCGCGGCAACTTTATTATTTGGAACTACGCTAGTAAAATATAACTTTTCCTTTTCTTCCTTCTTCCCTTTTTTTAGGGTTTTGTAAAATAATTTTACAAAACCCTTCTAAAATCGCGTCCTGTCTGTCCGTCTGTCAGTCTGTCCGTCCGTCCGTCCGTCCGTGTGTCACAGCAGTTTTTCTCGGAAACTACTTAAGCTAGAAACATCAAATTTTGTATATAGGTGTAAAGTGGTGATATCTTCAAAGTTCAAATATAAAAACATTTTATAAGGCATTTAAGGGGGGTCTCCCCATATAGGGGAGTGACCCCCCGAAAAAAAAATTTCATTGAAGGTGGCCAATATGGGTATCAAATGAAAGGTCTCAATGAGAACTTTTCAAAACAGGTCTTTGTTTGGCAAAGTTTGCTTGGAGGGGCGCACAGGGAGGGGAAATACACGAAAAATTTGTGTCCCCCCCCTCGTGATTGGACACCTGCGATCCAAAAAATCTGAAAAAAATCAAGAATGTAGGTCTTGATGAGTACAACAACAACAAATACGTTAGAAGTCGCAATTCACTCAACTTTGTTAGTAATAGTATGATTTATCGATTTTATGTTTTCTTGAATAAAATCTTAACGGTACCCTTAAATTCAATGAAATTCAGTACACAGATGACTATTTATAAGATTGATTAACCCTGCAAGTTTCATAAAGGTTGAATCATATATAGCGAAGTTATAGCGGTTTGAATTTTCCCGTATTACTATGACACAATATGCGCTGCATTTATTACTATGGCAACATATGGCTGTGGAACAACACGCGCTTTTTACCGACTCAGACACTACAGTTTTGCTAGGATTTGCATGAAAATTTCAGGAATGATAGGTGTCATGTATATCTTTGAGAATCGGTTGAGCTGGTGGTATCAGTAATCGTAAAACAAGAAAGTGACTGTTTTAAATGCGAAGATTGAATAATTTTGAGTTATTTTTTCCCAACTTCAACGTTTAAGGTGCATGCTTTGAACACTTGATTCAATTTAATGAATGACTGTAGATCAGTACCTACAATTAATGCTTGTAAGTGAAACAAGTCAAGGAGGCGGGAGAGAGCTCCTAGCAAAAGGGTTTTGTAACCATTCTAGGATTCGAAAAAATTGGCCATTAATCGATGATACCAGTACAGGAGAGTGGCCCCTGAAAAAAAAATTCATCAAACGTAGCCGATATGAGTATGAAATAAAAGTTTTCATGGGAGCTTTTCAAAACAGTTGTTAAACTGCCAGTTTTTGCTTCAGTGGGGGCACAGGGGGTGAATACATGAAAAATGTGTTTCCTCCGTCGCGGCTGGACATGTGAAATAATTATCAAGGAAGATATTCATGAGTATACCAATACCAAAAACCTCAGAAGTCGAAATTCGTTCAACTTTGTTAATAATAGTATGATCTTCGTATTTCATATTTTCTCCAATAAAATCGTCTTTGACATGTTTCTTGATGTGATTCGATTTGGTGACTGCATTTTGTAAATTGAATACAAAACCCTTCTGACATGAGCGTAGGTTACCCAACTTGTCTTTTTTCACTAGCGCAAAATTCCTCATTTCCTACTAGCATCCATCACGAATTTAAAAATCCGTTCGGAAAACTCAAACGCGTGTGGAAGGAATCACTCAGACCAGGAAATTCCCCAACTCAAATGTTACTTCGTGAAGCCTGAAAGTATTTATGTCGACCAAGACTTTTACAATTAGTTTTATTCGACTATCATGTTCACGTAATCTTAATACATTCAACAGTTAACGATAAATACACGCACTTAGTCAGAAAACAAACAAACTAGAAACGAAAACCGGCACCAGACAAGAGCTCAACCATGTTCACGACGTGGCCAACAAAACCAGACTACCCGGATTCGTCCAAAAACTTTTCTCTTCTTCTTCTCTTTTCCTCCGTATCACTACCGGTAAAAAATCCCATCGGCGGCTCAATCAGCCGAGCTCGATTGCATTCCGTAATGCAATACACCGTTGGGCTGCGTTAAATCAGTGTTCCCATATTCTAAATTTTAATTGGCAGATTTAAATTTTTTCCAAGAAAAATTGAATGAAGTAAAGAACAGATGAAAAAGATTTTAAATAGTAAAAGTTAAATCTCATGAAGAATATAATTAAAGGGAAACGTTTAAATTTAATATAAAGGAAAAGTAATACAAAATTATATTTAATAATAATAATAAGAAAGAAAACTATTATACAAATTACGATTATGAATGGAAATAATTAAATATTTTTCTAAATCTGCCATTAGAATTTTGAATAGGAGATAGGAAGGTTTTCGAGCAGTTTGTTTGTGTGACTGCTCGATTACTACACCTTCGCCAATGCAATATGTGCATTTGCAGCGGGAAAAGGAATTGCCATGCCCGCATTTCAATTGCAGATTTGAATTATTAAATTAATGAAAAATAATAATATAGAAAAATTTAAATAATAATAGAAAAAGGTAAATATCTTAAAGAATATAATTATGAAGAAAAATTTGACTTAAACATGGAAAAAAAATTATCTAAAATTTATATTAATAAAAAAAATTATTTTATGATTTATAGCTTTAAATTGGAATAATTAAATTTTTCAAATCTACTACTCAAATTTCGGATGAGTGATATGAAGGCTTTCGAGCAGTTTGCTGAGGCGACAATTACTGCAATCCAGCCCATCAAGAAGACGCCTCTGGATGAGTCTGTAGGGTCAGTGATACTGTACGGAGCAGAAGTATGAGGCAACGCTCTCAGTAAGGAGGTATACCGAAAACACTTGGCAAAAAAAATGTGCAATTGTTGTTATGTGTGGAATAGGCCTAAAAGATTTCTTATGCAACATGTTTTATTTCGAGCAAAGAGTTTTTTCTTTTATGTTTACATTGTTCTTCTAATTTACGCTTATTTAAATAGCGTCGATATTAGAACGCTTTTGGGGAAACCGTACACAATAAAATCGGTTAACGCTCTGCGTGCGGTACCTCTTGGGTGGAGTGGAATCCGTACAAACTAAAAGTAAATATCTTCCTTGAAGTTAGCCCCACCAACTTTTATTTGCAGGAGCCGCCAATGTTAGAAATAATACTGAAATATTGGTAAGTCTTAAAAAGTACTGAGCCTTTTTTTGTCAGTTTCGATTGAATATTTTTTTAAATTTAAAATGGGTTTTATTTAAGAACATACATATTGTTCATTATTATCTATGACCTTTTGCCATTTTTGGGTGGAGCCATTATTCCATCTGTGCAGAACTTCTGTGGTTTATCGTCAAAAAACTTGGCCAAGTGATTTTCACAGTCCCTTTTTGAAGTGAATTTCTTTTCATTAAGGAAGTTTTGCAGAGACCGAAACAAATGGAAGTCTGACGGTGCAAGGTCTGGACTTTACGGTGGATGCATCAAAACTTCCCAGCTAAGCTCTGTCAATTTATTTAAACAACGCAACTTGACTCTTAGAACAACAGAGGCTGAATTGTACAATATTGTTTGAATAGTTTCGTTCCACTGGTGAATCGCTATTATACTCATTTCCATTATTTTTAGAAACTTCCACTTTTCATAGTACTCTCTGAGTTTTTACGGAAATGCTTCTTCTTTTCAGGATTAAATATTAGCTTCGATTTTGCTTCTAGTTAAATATGTCAGAAAACCCAAAACTACTTCGTCGTTAGCCATTTCCTTTGAAGCAGGGATATTCTCGATTCCTCATCATATTGTGCTAACCCTACTTAATCTAAAACCAAATGTTTTAAGTTTGTTGTGAAAGACTCTACATAATTTATTCAAGGCAGATGATCGCCGTATTACAACTTGAACAATGACTAAAAATTGAGATGGGATAAGGATTTGGGATTTTCAAGGTTCGTGACAACTTTAAAAAGGATTGATTGATTGGGTCGGGAACTAAAGCAGAAGCGTTTGTAATATGTAAAGTAGTAGAAGAATAGATTCTTGAACTTAAGGCTTTGCATTACATAAAGTACTTCTGATTTCCTCTGACTCTCCAAATTACATGCAAATATACTAGCACAGGCATGAGACGCTTTTATTACTGCTAAGCCAGACGGGATCGATTATCTGAAAAAATGAAAGCAGCTACGCCAAATTCAATTAATACATAAGTTACGCAAAACTAGTACATAAATTGTTTGAATATGAAGTTGAAATGTTCATATTTAAATAAATATCTTCTGTTTTCAAGTATAAATTTAGTGAATACATTTCGAACAAAAAAAAAAGCCAACTAGTCAGCTCATTAATCATCCGCAAAAATTAGGTTAAATTCCACGTCCTTGCAAGGATCCTATCCGTAATATACACCTTCAAATATCCATCGACATAATGCAAAATTACTCTGGGAAAGTTTCAACTCAAACTGATGCCTCAAGCATTTTTCAAGTATTTCTTTGTGGCCTTTTTATGCACTTTCACTTGGAATTATCTCCTCGTTTATTCATTCATTCACTCACTGGTTTTTCACATTTTCACACCACGGAACTATTCACAAAGCGGCAAGCACGATGACGACCTCGGCCACTTTGAATTATTAATAATTGCATCAAAAACAGATGTACGCCATTAAAAATGCATTTGGCGTTCACTTTTGAATGTTGGCAACAGCATTGTGTGCCAGGCTTTGTGTTTCATACGACAATAGAAGAATGAACTTTGGTGGGTGAAACGATTGCCTTTTGTAGACTTTTTTCAAGGTTTTTATGACAACGATTTTTTCAAAGTTTTTCTGGATACACTTCCTTAAGAGATTATTCAAAAGGAGGTTAGTCATTATTCTTCATATTGTTTGTGTGGGACTTTTTTTTATAAACGTCGTTTAGTTGGTTGAAGTGATAATAAAGGAAGTGGATTGATATTATCGAATGGTGAACAAATGGATGACTTTGAATTGCATTCAACCTTTGCCATTGCCTTTTCTTATACGATACCAATCAGGAAGTCAACTACCTTCCCGACATATATTGCAGTAGAAGTCCCACTGACTATTGCAAAATACTACACAAGAAGCGTAAAACCAGACAAAGAAGATAACATTGGCAAAATATCTTAAACAGAGTCAATTCAGATCCATCCCCTATGGGGCTGTTACGAAATATAAATTAAACCCCGAAACTATTCCTAGAAGGAAAGGATTTCATGCACTCCACCATTTTATTCGGAAGATGACCAAGGACCCACTCCACCCGTTGGGAAGGATGAAAGTAAGGTTAGGATAACCGATGTAAATCATTAGCATTAAGTAATGTTAGGTATAAGCTGCTAAGCGAAAAAACAAGTATAAGGTTCAATTGAAACTCAACATAGCAGCAATTAAAGCCAAAAGAAATTATTGCCGAAATAAGCACGATTGGTTTCAGAGAACCATCGAAAAAGAAAATGAAGAATGTATCGTTTTATTAACTCCTTTTAAATCTGCATTTGCAAATCTTATAATCTGACTGCAGCAGCTAGCCAAAATGCTGGCTTTGGGAAATGTTTATCGGGAAACACAATTACAAAAATGTCGGGAAATCAAGCGGGTAAACAAAAGTTGTCCATAAGCCCTGCTACGACTGCAATTTTGTCTGGCAATAACCAATTCTCAATGCAAAATACTATTAACTCTCCAGTATCACCGCAACCAACTGATCGAGTAGTGTTCGCTGCTAGCGGTAATCGAACAAAGTGGAGTTATGCTCAGGTAGCACAACATCATAAGGAGAATTTAGTGACGGTGAAAGACCGTAAAACATCTGAGTCTTCATCATCAACCCTCGCTGGGAACGAGAACAACACCTACAACAGCAACCACTCATCAATGTCGATAGGGATAAGAAGAAGGATATCGCAGTCACTAATTCCACAGCAAAAACGACACAACACATTTCAGAATCAAATAAAGGTCACAGCACCAGTCTTCGTTACAATAGTAACCCAAATCGCAACAGCAGCGAAACTAAAGAGCAAAATATCCTGAACAATCCGACGCGGGAAAGGCGTGACACGACTGATAGTGGCAATGGTAGCAATAATGGCAGCGATGGCCCAGTTGCAAATAATAATCACGCTCGTTCGGGCCGTACCAATCAATTTAAAGACTATTTACAAGACTCACGAAGTTTCAAGTGATGTATTCTTTCGCATATATTAGTTATGCGATCGGTAATGAATAAGAAATTGACTCGTAATGAGAATACGTATGCGAATGCAACCTACATGAGTGCAAACGCAGAGCACGTTTGAAACGTTTGAGATGTAGCTTTTAAACTAATCAAAATGGAAAGGTAAAAAAAATGAAATTAAGAGGGTATCCTTGGCTGGATGGCCAACGAGACTTCTTTCTCGGCACCGCACTGCGTCACAATACAGGGTGCGGCAGCATAACTTCCTTTTTTGGAATGCCCGCCCTTAAAGTGCTAACTGTTATAGCGCGGCGCTAGTAGTCTCATTCGAGAGAGGTGATTTTAAAGTTTTGCTCATCCCTTGGTTAGTCGCTATCATGCGTTGGAACAGTGCGGAGCGTGCATTTACCGTTGAAGTGTATTTTTTTTTTTGTTAAATTTTGAAAAAAGGAAGTTATGCTGCCGCACCCTGTATAACTGTCCTTCCAATTAAACAAATAGCCAAACTTTGATGGATCAACATACGAACCTCAATTTCATTGTCATTTCCATTGCAGACCAATTTTGGCGATAAGCAGATTATATTGTCGGCACAAAGAAACCAATCTGGAACTGAACATGTTCGCTCCTCGCAATTCTCTTCATCCGAATGATCGAGGCAATCGTTGTGGCCGTTGCATTGATATCTGATATAAATTTCCATCTTTACATCGAAATTCATCCTCACGACCAAACACCCGTGCTAAAAGTTTGCGACGCTGGAGAATCGCTAAATGACAAGAGTATTTGTCAAAATATGATATACTTACGAGATTCTCGGGCTGATTGCCCGACACATCCCTTCGCGGACAAAACTACGGTCGACATAATCACTTTGAAATAACTCGCGACGAACACAAACATACGCGCACGGAGTCACAAGCATCAACACTACTGACACTTCAATCAAAACAATCAGTAAGGTAATTATTGATAATGCAGTACTGTACGCGAAAGGAAGATGGCCGCCAAGTAAAAAAACTGGGTTTACACCAGAGATAAACGGTGCAAGGTTGAGCAGCCGTGATGAATGTTGTGGCCTTGAACTTGGGTTCTTCAGCATAAGTCAAAGAGCCGTTGGACTAAGTCGATAAAAGAGCCAGCGACGATAGAAACGGTCTCTTTTTCACGGATACTTAGCCACCGAAGAACATCTTGCGAACCAACAAGCAGTGATCAACCCATTCTCAGGAAGAGAAAGTGAACATCTTGAACATCTTGCGAATCAACAATTAAAGATCAACCCATTAGGAGAAGGAAAAAATTGCCCGAGACAACCGACGTAGGAAATCGAATCAGGCTGCAGCGGCTTATTGAGTTGAGGTGCGAGGACTTCGATCATCGGCGGAGCCCCCAACGTTGCAAGTAAGAAATTGTGTAAGTGTAAGACTTGATTATCAATTTAGGAATAATAATTATATAATTTGCGTTAAACATATTGGTTTAGAATTTGATTTCTCAGTTAAAATTTTCGTGTTGTGTGAAGTGTTTTAGCAGTGCTTTTGCGCGTGGAGCACGCAGTGTTGGCGGAAGGCTTGGATTTGGCCTGGAGTGCACAAGGATCCTTCCCATCGGGAAGCTCAATCAGCGTTAGTTTTTTTCAGTTCAGTTAGTTCTCTTCAGTGAAAATTAGTAGTGTTAGGAGAATTCTGTGAAAGTGGTTATACGCGGCTCGACGAGCCGAGTAAAGGTCACCAGGATTATTCTGGTGGAAGGACCATTCCGGGGAGCCCCTTGCTCGCCAATTGGCTCCTGGGGGCAATTCTAGGGTTGGCGAGTGGCGCTACCTACCCCACTTCCGCGGGCTAGTCGGGACCCTAAGGCCTCCAACCGGAATCGCTTGTTGCGACGTAGTGCCCATTTTTAACGTAACAGAGCTTGTGGTCAGCCATCGGACGCATGTAGTGATAATGGGTAGATAAATTGTCCGTAAAGGACTGCAGCGATGGTTTGCTGGCTCGGCAAAAGACGACGATCGGATCCGCTGAGATTTGGTCTTGCCTAGGGACGCGTGAATGCACTGGCAGACTAGAGTTGCGGCGTCGTGGGGCGGTTTCTTTTTCCCAGCACAAGACCCACTACAAAAAAATTTCACATTCACGAATTAAAGCAATCTAATGCCGATCGACTGGTGTCGAGGCTGAGGTAACCTACTAAGAGTTGAACTTGTTTATAGCCAGTAACAAACTGGGCCGGGAGGAAACAGACGGACTTAGGAGCAGACTTCGTCGTTATCGACGATATTTATGCCCCACAAATAAGAGTGGGCCATCCAGGTGGAAGTGGTGCCCCCTTACATCCTCCCAACTGGATCAAGGTCCAAATGTAGACGTGGCCATATATTTCCCTTTTGAGTGAAAAACTCATACGAACACAATTGTATGAATTTTTCCATCAAATCAGAAATATAAACGTGGCCAATTTATGTTATAGTATTATGTGATGGAATCACATGACGTTATACCATAAAAGGACACGCGAGCGGAAGGCCGCTCTACCCGGGTAAGAGCCCCTATAACGCAAAAAGAAAGGAGGAGCGCTTCCGATGGCTAGCCGGCCATTGGTTGCGGGTCCCATACCCGGTCACGTTGGATGATAGGAAAGACCGAGTTTAATTTTAATTACTAACCATTTTTAATTTCAGGTGGGATACTTTGAAAAATGAAAATAAATAATCTTATATGGAAATGAAGCAATTCATAACTAAAAAAAAGAGTCTTCAGCTCTTAATGGCCCTAGTCTTTTAACTAATAACTTCTCAGTGGTCTGATTTCAAACTAACAATATGCAATGAATAATTTCTCGAGTATTTCGAAGGATTTTTAAACATCACTTCTAAAAACATGATCTTACATTCCCTCGATATAATTCAAAGTTATAAATCATAGTTTTAAAAGACTAATACAAACTGAATTAAAATAAATTTGCTCGTTATAGCAACATTCGTAAATTTCTTTAATATTTTCTCTTTTAATTTTAGTGTTATTGCTACTCGTATTTCATTTCGCATGATGAATTAAAACATGTGCAATGGTCGGAAAAATTAAATAAATTTGATCAGCAAAAAAAGTAAGAAGTATATAATTTACTCCATTTAATATGATGCAGAATTTACTATATTTGATATTTTCATGTCATAATCGTTCATATCCAATACACGATAACCAATATTGGAAGAATTTCACAGTTGTTGTGTCGGCCAATTATAGTTCAAACAAGTTGGGAAAACAGACCTACGCTCATGTCAGAAGGGTTTTGTATTCAATTTTCAAAATGCAGTCACCAGATTGAATAAAGTCAAGAAGCATGTCAATGACGATTTTATTGGAGAAACTATGAAATTCGAAGACCATACTATTATTAACAAAGTTGAAAGAATTTCGACTTCTTAGGTTTTTGTTATTGTTCTACTCATAAATATCTCCCTTGATAATTATTTCAGATGTCCATTCGCGAGGGAGGAAACACATTTTTCATGTATTTCCCCCCTGTGCCCCCACTGAAGCAAAAACTGACAGTTTAACAACTGTTTTGAAAAGCTCCCATGAAAGCTATCATTTTATACTCATATCGGCTACGTTTGTTGATTTTTTTTTCAGGGGTCACTCTCCTGTACTGTTATCATCGATTAATAGCCAATTTTTTCGAATCCTAGAGTTGTTACAAAGCCCTTTTGTTAGAAGCTCCCTCCCGCCTCCTTGATTTGTTTCACTTATGAGTATTAATTGTAGGTACTCAGCTTCAGTCATTCATTAAATTGAATCAAGTGCTCAAAGCATGCACCTTAAACGTTGAAGTTGGGAAAAAATAACTCAAAGTTATTCAATCTTCGCATTTAAAACAGCCACTATTTTGTTTTACGATTACTGATACCACTAGCTGAACTGATTCTCAAAGTTATTCATGACACCTATCATTCCTGAAATTTTCATGCAAATCCTAGCAAAACTGTAGTGTCTGAGTCGGTAAAAAGCGCATGTTGTTCCATAGCCATATGTTGCCATAGTAATACATGCAGCGCATATTGTTCCATAGTAATACAGGAAAATGCAAACCGCTATAACTTCGCTAAATATGATGCAATCTTTATGAAACTTGCAGGGTTGATCAATCTTATGAATAGACATCTGCGTTCATTGAATTTAAGGGTACCGTTAAGATTTTATTCAAGAAAACATAAAATCGATAAATCATACTATTACTAACAAAGTTGAGTGAATTGCGACTCCTCACGTATTTGTTGTTGTTGTACTCATCAAGGCCCACATTCGTGATTTTTTTCAGATTTTTCGGATGGAAGGTGTCCAATCGCGAGGGGGGGGGGGGGGGACACAAATTTTTCGTTTATTTCCCCTCCCTGTGCGCCCCTCGAAGCAAACTTTGCCAAATTAAGACCTGTTTTGAAAAGTTCTCATCAAGACCTTTCATTTGATACCCATATCGGCTACCTTCAATGAATTTTTTTTTTCGGGGGGTCACTCCCCTACATGGAGAGACCCCCCTTAAACACCTTTTAAAATTTTTTAGTAGTTGAACTTTGAAGAGATCACCACTTTACACCTATATACAAAATTTGATGCTTCTAGCTTAAGTAGTTTCCGAGAAAAACTGCTGTGACACACGGACGGACGGACGGACGGACGGACAGACAGACGGACAGACAGGATGCAATTTTAGAAGGGTTTTGTAAAATTATTTTACAAAACCCTAAAAAAGAATATAATTTGAAATAATTTTAATATAAATACAGAAAACATTAATAAATGAAGACAAACGGTGTGCTCACCTACATCCTCGTCGGGCGCCCGCTGATGATGTGGTGATTTTCCTACTGTATCAATCTGACACTATATCAATGTGACACTATATTCCAACATCATTTTTTACAAACTACCAACGTAATTACACATCCAATTTGATTTGCTGAATTTCAGCTCGTCAAACGTTAATCTTGATATCTTGTCGAATCCCTTCATAATATCAATAAAGATGCAATTCCTACAAAATAACCTCCAATGTACCGCCATACAACCTGTTGATCCAATTGGGTCCTTGAAACACTTTGGCATCTAATTCACGTGATTCATGCTCGCACATCAGTCTTTAACCACACCACGTACCATTGTCTAGCGGGTTGCATTGAAAACAGTCAATCCATTAATCACATTTTAGTTTGCTGAAACAGAGATCCCAAGCAGGCAATATTGCGAAATACATTCGGCGTTCGTTTTGAAACAGCGTCCCACGATGCCCGCAGAAGCATAGGATCTATCAATCTATTCCCCCAAAATCACTAATTTTCGTTAAACGCACGTAGCTCATAGACATGAAACAATATTACATCCTTTTGGTTTCTTGCTTCGAAATCACGCAGTTGTTACTCCAATTCAAGGTATTAAATGAATGTTTCGCGCTACATATGAACTACCGGCGAATTGACGTTTTGTTGTCAAGCTGAAACGGTGCTTTAGAGCTCCACGTTGTTCACAATTGCCAATGTGCCGTTCCACGTCACGTTACTGTTTGATGACTAAATCAGCGTGATCGTCACTTATGTGGCTAATCGCGACCAATATGATCGCGCGGCGATGGCTCTGCGTCAGTTCTTTGATTAATCAAACATCATGTAAAGAATGCCTCCAAGAGCTGAACTGGGAGCTGAGATGACCTGTGCCGAGGAAACTCGCCAATACTTTCGAGGGCGCATCTGTGTCTCCTTCTCTGAAAAGGAGTGCTTGTACGCAGGTCTTGCTTGCAAGGAAATCGTTATGAGTTTTTATCATGTGTTGTGGTCGGTTTTCTTTCTGTGGCTCGACTTATCTTGTGCGGATAACGCTTTTTGCGGAAACCGTGATTCAACCAGACGGAGGAAACTACAATATTATTCCGACGGATCTCGCAAGCTTTGCTTTCACTCTTTTATTGTTCATGGAACGGGACTCGCACACACAGCCCGTGTATTCATCTGACGTGCTCGCTCGCGATCTCCAACCAGACTCCTCAATCCGTTCAAATCTCCGCATGATTTTTCTGAAGCACCTGTAAATCCCAATCCGCTGCTAGCTCAGCTGAGTTAAATTGCATTCGTCAATTTGCATTGGCACATGGATTGATGCACTAAATCAGTGTTTCCATGTCAGAAATTTAAATTTACAGATCTGAGTAGTTAAGTTAATAAAATTAATAATAGATTGAAAATTTAAATCATAATAAAGATAAATATTATAACGAATATCAATGTAAAGAAAAGATTTACGTTTAATGCAATAAAAAAAACAATATAAATTTATAGTAAAAAATTTAAATTTATTTGTTTTCTTTTCAATTTTTAAATTTACAAAAAGTAAAATTTCAGTAACTAACTTTTCAAATCTGCAATTGAAATTTCGGAACAGTGTTACGCCGTTTTCGCGCAGTTGGCTTGTGTGACTGCTTGATTACTGCACGCGTTCTCAGGTGGCGGATAGAGGGTGCCTTAACCGGTGGGTATGTAGGAAATAAAATATCACTCATGGATCGGAAGCAGACTAAGTCAAAGCACTGATAACGCTCCACTTAGTATTTGCTTACCATGGAACTCGGACAATAGCCTCGGATTGGATTGAATAAATGGCAACGACTATCGCAACGTATTAAGGACTTTTCTTTTGGAGCTTGGAATGTTAGATCATTGAACAGACCAAGTGCACTGTGACAACCTCTTGATAAAAGAAATAAATACAAAATCAAAATCCTCGCGGTACATGAAACCAGCTGGTACGATGAAGACACATTTGACATGCAAACGCACTCCAAGTTTAAAAGCGGGAAATTGCAAGCAAGTGTGTTCAGAGTGGCTTTCATTAATGACAGCACATTTAAACAAATTATCATCGACTTTAAGCCCGCAGTTATCGAGCATCCCACTTAGGCAAACTGTTCGAAGCATCTTCACGAAAAGAAGCAATTTCAAAGTAAGTATAATGCGATAAGTGCGGAACAATATGCTGCGCAACTTATTAATATTATTACTAACCTGAAATAAACCCCGCCAATCCCTACTCAATGAGCCTACGAGAAAATTTCAATTCACTAACAGTAATGTTGCGAGCAATAAAATCACAAAGTTACTTATACCAGTTAGTCTGAAAAGCGGTCATAATGAACTTTGAATTGAATTTCTAAATCAGTTAAGAAAATTGCTAACAAATGAAATCGATAAGGGTAACACCATTGCTACACAATTTAGCGAAGCAATTGTGAGATTCGTTGGGACGAGAATCTTCCGTTACCGCCATCAAGAGGCTCGCTGAGGGAGGCGGGAAATGAAATGGAAATAAAGCGGGACCCGCATTCGGAATAAAGAGTGGGATGGCCGTTGCGTTAGAGAGTGCGATTCGAGTCATTGCTGCGAACAGATGGAGGGCCCATTGCGGACTTCACTGGGATTGATAAAGAAAGCGTTCAGTTCATGAGAAACTCATAAAAAAAATCTGTGTTGATCGTGCGCCCCTTATTTGAATTAAATATATGCATGACATTTCCCTAAAATAATCTATATTGAAATTAATTTTGTAGATTTAAAATATCTGTGTGATTTTTTCAAAGGATATTTATTTGCATAACGATTGATTTGCCGGGCTTTGATGTTACAAACATCACTTTGTGTTAGACTTCTGTGTCAGTTAATCGCATTGAATGGATAGTTCAAGTGAACTGAAATACGAGCAATTGAAGGAGTGTGCAATCGGCTTGCATAACATATCATACCATCCCAGTGATTTATAGGTACGAAGAAAAGAAATTGGAAAATATGTGAGGTGGCTTATGCTAGCTACTCGTATTATGTGCAGTTATAGCGGTTCTATGGTTTGTTTGTGGTGATGTGAGTGAGGGATAGAGAGAAGAGTGAGGACTGGAAGGCTGTGGCCAAATTCATTCAAGCAAATGCTTTGTTTCCTTCTGCTGCTTCATGTAATTTATTTTCCACGCCGAATATGTATTTAACCAATGAACAGATCAGTGAAATAATATATGACAAGAAATTTAACGGGAGAGTTTTGAGACGAAGCAACTGTAGTTAAGGAGTGGAAGAGCTATGTTAAATTTACATTCTACTTGTTCTACGAGATATAAAATTTAAGCATCTCTTCATGCTATAACACGAGAAATTTAAGCTATCCAAATGACGTTCCAAAGCATGTTAATTCAACACAAGAGAAACATAACCTCCGACGATTCAATTGACGAAGGAGGCTTCACGGCTTATTTATGCGAGGTCATTGTTGATATGTGTTCATAATGTTCAATCAAGAAGTCTGTAATTTCTTTAAGACGCTCAGAGTGTTGAAGATGCAAACGTTCTGTAGAAATTAAGAAAAAAGGGAACTATAAACATTTCAGCGATTGGAGGCCCCTTACCCCGCCCCACCAACAAGTGCTCGTTGGAAGAGAACTGGGTAAGTTCTCTTTTGTTGGTTATAATTACTATTAAAACATATTAAATAATATTTGGAAAAGGTAATGTACAGGTGTAGAAGTTGTAACAAATTTTAAAATATAGTTTATTTACACTTTATGGGCTATAAAAATTAAAAAAAAAAAATTTCCAAGTTAAACGTAATGTAATAATGTGGAGTATAAGCGAAAGAAAAAAATAAAATAAACCTGTTTTGGAAAAAAAACTGTAAAGCCTTAAAACTAACTCAAGCTTTGCACGCCCTTCGAGGAACGTTTTATTTGATTAATTTTTCGTACAGGTCATATGGAAATATGCTTTTGCTACGTTTGTAAAAATACAATTTTTCACTGATATTTTCGAGAGAAATCCGGCTAGAAAGTAAGCAAACATTAAATAAACTACTTGAACCAAAAATATTTTGTATTATTCATACATACTTTAAATTCAGAACGTTTGATTACAAAAAAAAAGAAACCAATATTAACGTTAAATATACGTGGACAAATTCTCTATTACGTTTAAAATGAGAGCGAAGCTAAGAAAATTTTTAATCGGACACCTTGTGAGAAAATTATCATTTCCTATTGTTTTCTTTGTTAAGCATTGTTAAAAGCAATAGATTATTTATGTATATATTATATAAAATGAATAGATAAAAAAAGAAAACTCGGTCTTTCTGTTTTAGTCGAACTTTGACCGGGCATGGGACCCGCCACGTTGGCTGGGCCTTCCACTCATGAGCTAGCCATCGGTTAAGCTCACCCCTTTTTAGGGTTTTGTAAAATAATTTTACAAAACCCTTCTAAAATTGCGTCCTGTCTGTCCGTCTGTCTGTCCGTCCGTCCGTCCGTCCGTGTGTCACAGCAGTTTTTCTCGGAAACTACTTAAGCTAGAAGCATCAAATTTCGTATGGAGGTGCAAACTGGTGCTCTCTTCAAAGTTCAATTACAAAAAAATTTTATGAGGTATTTAAGGGGGTCTCCCCTTATAGGGGAGTGACCCCCCAAAAAAAAATTTCATTGAAGGTAGCCGATATGTGTATCAAATGAAAGGTCTTGATGAGAACTTTTCAAAACAGGTCTTAGTTTGGCAAAGTTTGTTTCGAGGGGCGCACAGGGAGGGGAAATACACGAAAAATTTGTGTCCCCCCCCCCCCCTCGCGATTGGACACCTTCCACCCGAAAAATCTGAAAAAAATCAGAAATGTAGGCCTTGGTGAGTACAACAACAACAAATACGTGAGAAGTTGCAATTCACTCAACTTTGTTAGTAATAGTATGATTTATCGATTTTATGTTTTCTTGAATAAAATCTTAAGGGTACCCTTAAATTCAATGAAATTCAGTACACAGATGTCTATTTATAAGATTGATTTACCCTGCAAGTTTCATAAAGATTGAATTATATTTAGCGAAGTTATAGCGGTTTGAATTTTCCCGTATTGCTATGGAACAATATGCGCTGCATGTATTACTATGGCAACATATGGCTATGGAACAATATGCGCTTTTTACCGACTCAGCCACAACAGTTTTGCTAGGATTTGCATGAAAATTTCAGGAATGATAGGTGTTATGTATATCTTTGAGAATCGGTTCAGCTAGTGGTATCAGTAATCGTAAAACAAAATGGTGGCTGTTTTAAATGCGAAGATTGAATAATTTTGAGTTATTTTTTCCCAACTTCAACGTTCAAGGTCCATGCTTTGAACACTTGATTCAATTTAATGAATGACTGAAGATGAGTACCTACAATTATTACTCATAAGTGAAACAAGTCAAGGAGGCGGAAGAGAGCTCCTAGTAAAAGGGTTTTGTAACAACTCTAGGATTCGAAAAAATGGCCATGAATCGATGATAACAGTACAGGAGAGTGGCCCCTGAAAAAAAAATTCATCAAACGTAGCCGATATGAGTATGAAATGAAAGTTTTCATGGGAGCTTTTCAAAACAGTTCTTAAACTGTCAGTTTCTCTTCAGTGGGGCACAGGGGGGGAAATACATGAAAAATGTGGTTTCCTCCCTCACGAATGGACATCTGAAATAATTATCGAGGGAGATATTTATGAGTATAACAATAGCAAAAACCTCAAAAGCCTAAATTCGTTCAACTTTGCTAATAATAGTTTGATCTTCGAATTCCATATTTTCTCCAATAAAATCGTCATTGACATGCTTCTTGACTTTATTCAATCTGGTGACTGCATTTTGAAAATTGAATACAAAACCCTTCTGACATGAGCGTAGGTCTGTTTACCCAACTTGTTCTTTGTTGTTACATGTGCTCTTGCAGGGTAGAGTGGCGTTCTGCATAGGTTTCCTATTTATGGTAAAGTTTTATATGAGGCAGTCATACAACACATTAACATAAATCTGAAAAATTTTTATTTTTGATTTGAGGGAAAAGTTCATATGACCTATACATATTACTTTTGTATGAATTTTTCATTTAAATAGAAATAACTGGCCACGTCTATAATGGATCTTCACAATCTTCTAGAGGAACTAGGTATTACGGTCAGCCACCGCAAAAAAACGGTACAATTGAAAGGCTTCACTCATCTATTCTTCAATCGTAAGAATATCCGGACTTCTCTGCGAAGCAAATAATAAGCATTTCTGTTGGCCGATACAATAATGCATTTCACTACGTAACCCGAAAAAAACCCAAAGACATATTTTTTAACCGTTCTAAGCGTATAAATTATTAACTCTTACACGATTTTAAGGCTAAGCTCAATGAAAACTTAAAGCAGGAAATCCAACGGAAACAAGAACATTAGTTGAAAAACCATAACAAAAAAGGTCAAAACCAAGGATATACGAGCGTGGTGACGTAGTATATAAGATCGATAAGCAGATTGAACTTAAACATAATACCTCTTTATAAGAAAGAAACAGTATCACAGGATCACAAAGTAACGCTCAATACTAACACCGGAAAACGAGTCCATAAGTCCCATCTGACAAATATCTCATCCTTTTCAGAATGATCTTGGGCAGCGTATATGCCACATCTACGGATACAATGGCCCCATCAGGACGATAAAAATAGGATTGGGTAAAATTATCAATGCAACATTCAAAATTATCCACACTATTGACCTAAAGCAATACGACGAAATATTGGCAAAAATTGAACATATTATACAACACCGAGTGAATAAAACTAGCATTCTGCGACTGCAGCTTCACCAACAGCTATCTATTATCTCAAGGCAGTTACATCAATTACAGAATAAAAGGAAAATAAACTGGATGGGGTCCGCCTGGAAGTGGATCGCGGGAAGCCCCGACGCTATCGACTGGGATAAAATAATTAAAAGCCAAAACAAAATCATAGAAAACAAT
Source organism: Odontomyia ornata (assembly GCA_963969285.1). Classification (NCBI taxonomy): domain Eukaryota; kingdom Metazoa; phylum Arthropoda; class Insecta; order Diptera; family Stratiomyidae; genus Odontomyia; species Odontomyia ornata. The sequence continues at coordinate 410,506,209 of OZ017739.1, forward strand.
AACAAACAACACAAACTTAATAAATATATTTCTATGGTGTCCGAGAAACTTTTGGATACATACAACACGGGCCAATGACAAGTTTGAATAGGAATTCTTCAACAAATTAACTTATCTTAGAGATGAAATTGAGGAAATCGTTCTGGCATGCCAACTTGCATCTTGCATAATAAACTCAAAACTCTTGGGCAATGAGGAAATTAACACACTGTTATCCCGCATAGAAACCCTTCCTTATTAAAATAAAATCAAAGCAATAGAATACGCCAAACCAATGGTTTTGGTATAAGAATTTCTCCTCCTATACATATGTAATTTGCTTACCTAAAACCGGAACTACAGAATTTAACTGTACTGGTTCGCCCGACAAACCATGTCAGTTACTCTAATCTTTTTATAACGCGATTCGAAAAATTTGGTATAGTTGGTAACTGCTACGAAATTCATTATCTGACCATTTGCGAGAGATATCATCTCCAAGAACTTAACATAAGCGGTTGTCTCACACAAGTTTTGGACGGGCATAATGCTGACTGTGAATATGAGTTTTATAATGCGCCCACAGTCGAAATGATCGATTCAAATTCAGTTTTTTTCACATATTTCCAAGGGATAATCAGGCATAGTAACTCATGAAAATTTTTAAACGGTACCTTTTTAATAAATTTCCAAAACGATTCGATCCGGATTAACGACGCAATATACGCAAGCATTGAAGTTAAAAAGTTCTACTCACTTCCTCCCGTCTTGAAAAATAATTTAACCGAAAAGGTAATGAAACTAAATCGGGAGTATTTGCACAAATTGCATTTGGATAGTTTTGAAAAATTAGACCAAATTGAAAATGATAGCATAGTATCCATAGCTTCCGATGTTGCAATCTGAGCTATACTTACCCCAATCTGAGCTATACTTACCCCAATCCAATCAAATCATCCTTTTAATCTGTGGGACACGGATTTTAAGCAGGGAGGATTTAACACGCTATTATCTCCATATATTTCATTTTCTTACATTACACTTTTTCACACGTTCTTTCTTATACCTGGGACTCAGGTGTAAAGTTTCCTTTTAAATTTCCACGCAATCCGCGCACATGCCACTGTATCATCATAAATACAAACCAAGTTGAACTGGGTAATTAGAGTAAAGTAAATCTGATGATTTGTATAAAATGCAAAATGTCTCGACTCAGTTTTCTTAAATTATTAAAAGAGGCAAACGAGTTTTTTAGTTTTTTTTCGTGGTAGGGAGGTGAATGCCATTTATGCACAGAGTGTGGGACTCCCATGCTCGCAAGAAGGCGACTGGACTACCCATTAAACTGTCAACCTGAGAATCCAGTCTGGAACCGTTTGACACATTACTTTGGGCCAAGTCTCGTTTTGTTACGCCGTGAGGCGCCTTCAAGCTGGGGGATCCCTTTCCTAACGGGAGGGGAGAGGGAAAGAAGAACTGGCAGAAAAGGGATCCCCCAGCCCCAGCGCCCCCGGCTGCTGTGAGTTTTATATTTTAGGACTGCCCGAGCATAATGTACGACCTGGTTTCATTTGTCAAAATAAATAAAGCCCGGAAAACTGGCAACAGCAGAGGTACAAAGTGAGTCCCCAAATATCCAAAGATGGTCCGATGCGGACAATGACGAGAAGGCACACCCACCAAGAACGAAAGTGGCCAGGAAAGAAATACTACTGTTAGCAACAATGGAAGTAGAGCAGCTGCAAGAAACGCTTCAAATAGGGTAATTATCGACCGAATCAACATGAAATCGGAAGGATTTAGAATGGTTCAAAGTAAATTGGCAATTAAAAGAAAGTCACCCACTCTTATCCAAGCACCAGCCCCCCATAATCCAAACCCATACGCGCCTCTTTCGGGAGAAGAAAAACTAACCTCCAAGCAAAACACATGTGCTCCGGAAAAGAAAAAGTCATGGTGTCCTCCCATATTCGTAAAAGTAATCACAGCAATGACGGTAGAAAATATCATGGAAAGCAGCCCCACAACGAAGTATAGAGCTACTTGCCTGAGCACGAGCAAATTAAAAGTCACAGTTGACGAAGTCACCATCCATGATGAATTACTGGATTTGATCCGCAGATTCTAAAGCGGAAAACTACTCCTTCACACCAACAGAACGCAAAAAACACACAGTCATACTCAGAGGTGTAGAGCTGCTGTAAGAGAAGACATCGGAATACAATGTCCGGACATCAAAATCAACAATGTCTTACCGTTAACCACCGGATGGTCTAAAGCGAACGTGAACTTAGACCTATACAAAATAATCCTCAACCAAAAAGAAGACCAAGACCGCCTCCTTAAGCCCCGTTTCATCCTTTATCAGAAAGCGGGATGGGAAAGCCCAGAAGGCGTGAACTACTTCTGTGGTATAGATGTCAGCGGATCCAGGCAAGATGTGTCGCTTGTGGAGAGAACCACAACCTCCAACAATACCCAAGAAAGGACATTAAGAAAACAAGTAACTCACCTTTCTGTGTCCTCTGCAAAGAGAAAGTTCACCCATCTCCGAATGCCCGGAAAGGAGAAAATTAGTAGACAAGACAGCGCTGTTAAAAAATAAAAGAAAAACCCCCATTTCAACCCCATCTTCTGAACATATCCAAACCCCAATAGCAACAGCCACATCAGCATAATCAGTACCTTTTTACTCGGAAATTACGAGTGGAAGAAATTCAAATATGCCCCGGAACGCAGTATCACAAGTGGCCTCCTTCAAAGACTCCACTGCGAAACAGTCCAAGTCTTAGGAGTGTCACCAGGGGAACTTCTAAAAAATGTTGCCAATTCTGGCCGAAACACGATGGCACGCCAACACAGGACAAGCTAGTTTTGCTCATCGAGCTATACCTCAACCTGTATGGGGGTAAACGACCTAATAAGTATCTGTCTCAACATAAACTCTCTAGTTTCCCATGACAAAAGAATATTGGTGTCTAACCTTACAAAATCCATTCAACCAGACATAGTTATAGTGTGTCTTAAAACCGACACACAGAGTCCGGATAGAAAATTACCAAGTACTTAGAAACGACGCGGGCAGAGAGACTGCCATTCTATATCGAGACCATCTAGCGATTGACCAAATAAATTTTAACCACCCTGACATTTCCTGCACACTAGCAACTTTAAACATGCAAAGACACAATGGTGGTCATGGGAAAATAATAATTGGGTCTATCTGCATCCCAGAGAACCTGGGACCTTCAATAGAACCGACCCTTAATAGAATGCTTATAATAGCGGCTAATCACGACTCTACCCTTCTTCGCGGAGACCTCAACGGGAGAGATGAGCATTGGGGTGATTCCACATGGAACGACCAAAGAATATATAAATGCTTCTACTATAAAAACAGCGTTCTTTATCAAGAAACTAAAGTGGACCCCATTCTGCAATATATGCTTGAAACAAGCAAAAAGCGAATAGCTAAATAGCAGATATATGAACCAAATCTAATCCGTGACTTCTTCAATAGTACCTCCACCTCTGAAAACCCATATTATCTCTCTTCCATAAGAATCCTCCAAGACTTCCAGACTGACACCAAACCATACCCAAACCCCCTAAAACCCATTTTCTATTATATCCCGTCCCCCAATACCTTCTTCTTTTTCTTAGCATTATAGCCCCTCTCGGGCCTTCACTTCCTGCAAATAGCGCCTCCAACTATCTCGGTCCATTGACCGCGTCTTCCGATTCCAAAATCCGAGCAGCGATGAATTGTCTTCGGCGACCGAGTCAGACCAGCGTTTCCTCGGTTTCTGCACTGGCCTCCGGCCTTCAGTTCTACCAACGAATACCTTCTTGGGTGTCCGTTGTTCGTCCATACGATTCATGTGGCCAGCCCATTGCAGCTTCCACAGTCTTATAATCGTTGAGACCTTCGGTTCGTCAAAAATTTCATACAGCTCATGGTTGCATCGAATTTGCCATTGGTTCCGCAATACCTACAGGGGCTAAATCAACTTGAATTTCCATCGAAAAAAAATTAAAAAAAGCGAATAAACAATAATTAAGTAACCGATTAAATAAATAAAAAATAACTTCCGTATATCTTGAAGATCAGGTCGGTAGGAATGGTGCCTCTTCTGAAACACGATTTTGGATGTTGCGCTTGAAGAGAACACACGACCAACCAAAACTACAAAGAAGAGTTACAATGTAATTAAGCGTAGTGTAGTGATCAGTGTAAGTTCAAATGTCCGTAAAGGACTGCAGCGATGGTCTGCTGCCTCGGCAGAAGAAGGTGTCAGTATCTGCCGAGAATGCCCTTGCCTGGGGACGCGTGAATGCGCTGGCAGGCTAGCATTGCGGTGTCGTGGGGCGGGTTGATTCCCACAGCACAAGGACCCACTACAAAGAATTTCGCATTCACGAATTTCTGGGGTCGAACAAAAACAAGGCGACCGAAGTCGCAAAAAGTGTAGGCAACTATACCAGGGACAACTGACTTGTTCATGGAACAAGAGAAACTAGTAAAAAGAAGTGGAAGCAGGATAACCTCGTCCTTACCCGGAGAGGCTCATGGCCCACAAATGAGAGAGGGGCAGCCGGGTGGCGATGGAGCCCCTGCGCACCCACCCAACCGGATTAAATCCATAATTGTTGCAGTGGCCAGGTATTCTTCTTTTGAGTGGAAAACTCATACAACTTAACTTCCATGAGCCTTCCCATCAGAAGAGAAGTACCCCGGTGACCAATTTATGCCATAGAATTATGCAAGTCGATTACATAACCCTATGTCATAAAGAGACACTCAACCCGCGAAGTCACCTGAAACAAAGAAGATTATTATGTACCCGGCGGCTGTCTCATGTTTTATGGGGAAAGCCTGCCACCGTACCGAGTCCTATACCCGGTCAGAACCAGCGTAATGGAAAGACCGAAGGGTATGGGGTATCAATTCATTTTTATTTTCTGTATGTAATTTATAATTTAACCAACTTTTTAAAAATGAAATCAATACATAAATTTAACCAACTTTTTAAAAATGAAATCAATATATAAATATAATTAAATCGAAAATAATATTGTTATATTATTATAATAATATTTTTAATAGAAAAGACAAATTTGGAAAAATAGCAAAAACAAAAAAAGGTACTTACAAGCCTTGTCCGACGACGAGGGCTCGTTTATCTGGTAGATAAGGCCTGTAATTCCATGGAATCAACATGCGTAATGTGGTCGAACTAGTCTCATTTTCTAAAATAACTAATTTTCACGTTCAATTAGCCCTTTTTAACAATTCAGGTTTTTCTTCTTATTAATGTTTGAAGCTATCCAAAAACATTAGTTCTAAATCTAATAAGCTGGAATTTCTTTTCCGGCATCACTATTCACTTTATATATTGCTTTAACAAAATAATACCAGAGCATTTATCCGTCTCATTTTCTCAAATAACTGTAATTTTTCCCATTCAATTAAACCTTTTTAACAATTCACTTCGTTTCATTTTCAAATGTTCAGAAGTTATCTATAAACACCGCTCATCTGAACGTTACAAAAAAAAGCATATTGTAAAATTATTCTGTTCGAAAAATAATAAAATTCCAAAGCCATCAAAATCGTGTAATCATGTGAATGACCTATAATTTATTTCAACAATTTATCGCCCAGTAGAGTTTTAGTTTAAATGGACAATATTGCATCCAAGTAAACCACGACCGTGCCAAGAACATGGAACCAAATTCATCTCGATAATGAGATGTCCCCTTTTCACTTTGATTTGAATTCGTTGATTCTCACAATGCCTAATAACCTCAGCAATAGTATTTAAATTTATGAAGTTATTGCAGTTTATTGATCCAAATTCCATTATTTCATCATCCACCAAAGATCCTCATCTTTTTGATCCACCAGCTGCAGTGTCTGAAACCGTTTGGTTTCGTCGGGAACCACCATCATCACTACTTCCATTAAGTTTTACAAAACAACGGATCATGTAATTTTCACTTCACTTCAGCTGCAAAAATAATACTTTCATTTGAGTGGGCTATCTAGTACCAAGAATGGGAGGACGGACAATCCAATTTGTTTTCATATTTTTCACATTTGGTCCGTATCATCGCAACATATTTAGAGATCTCCGGCGATAAAATACTTTGCGCGTTTAACCAATTGCAGATTTTAACAGACGCGCGAGCGGTGCAACTGTAAAACATACAACTATTTTTCTCCGAACAAATATCACTTAAGTGAACACGTTGGAGATTCCTCCAGCAGCTGACGCACACTCGTCCCGTATCTCGACGAGACTCCCTCTTGTTCACCACAGAACCAAACACTTGAACAAAAACGGCATCTCAGCGGCAGTGGGGGAGTCTCGTGACACTTTTCTCAAGCGGATTTCCAATCCCACGCAAATCACTTGTGAAATTTCATATTTGGCTCTACTAGCAGGCGAAGAATTCCACTATCCGATCCCTATTTCACGAATTTCCCTGGTGCACAGAAATCCAAAAATGATTTTTCACACCTCATTAAGCCAGCAACCGATCACTCGTATATTATTATTTTATTCTAATCGAAAGCAGAGATACTCCGTACGTGTAACAATTCTCAATCACCAGTCAAGCCTTCATAACCACAAGTTCACTCCGACGTCTACCCCCCAATGTCTCGCGGCAGACTCCCCGTTCACGAGCTGCACACCATTCCAATTTCGATGAGCGGAATCGAGAATCCGTAATCTCCATGCTCTCTAGTCAGAACCGGATTTTCTATATCGAAATGATTTCTGGTTGTTTAGTGTATAAGTTGATCTGGGATATATATTATGCATGAATTTCTTTTAACCCTTTGCCGGCGCCGAATTCTAATCGAGCAGTTTTAGTTGTGCTGAATATACAAAAAATTTAAAATCTATAAATTGACATAAATAAAATTTGAATTCTACATGAAATTATCAAATAATTTAAAGTAAAGTAAAAAAAAATAGTAAATTTAACTAACTGTTCGATTACTACAGTAGTTAGGTTTTTTTTGTGGTAGGGAGGTGAATGCTATTTATGCACAGAGTGTGGGACTCCCATGCGCGACTGGACTACCCACTAAACACCTCCCCTGTCAACTTGTGTAGTTAGGTTAGTTTAGTTAAGGTTTTCATCTGTAAATAAGTAACTAAATACAATAACCGTGGGAGCAAACAGAAAAGAAAAATTAGCATTTCAAAAACATTAAAGTATTGACTCAGGTCGTATAAACAAGCTAAGGACATTTGGCGAAAGTGTCACTGTCAAATGAATTATAACATTGAAAGTAGATTACTTTTTATGGAATTGTTTGCAGCTACATATAAATGAGTTGCATATTTTGAATAATAATTTTTCTGAAAAATTATTAGAGAAGAAAAATGTTAGAAGAAGGTGGTTTCGACGTGTGCACTAATTCTCCTCAGGCCATCACACTTAGATACACACCGGTGATGGCGACCACCATGCTCAGAGGTGAGGGAGTTAATTTTTTAATTTTTCTACTTATGCAAACTCAATATGTTTTTGTATCTGCAAGTTATATTCAAGGTAAATTTCTCTTGTAAGTATTTGTATTAGCTAAACTTTTTTTAATTGGATCATTGTGAAAAGATCCAATTAAAAAAAGTTTAGCTAATTAAAAGTAGGTTAAGTAACATACGTCAAAAGAAAAGTCTCAATAAAGTACTACTACGAGTACAAACAACTTACCGATAAAATAAGGTTTAGACAAATAATTTCATTTTTGCCAACATTTCAGGACAAAATAAATTATAACATACAATCACAAGCATGCTTACATGGCGATCACTGAAAGAGAAAAAACAAGAACAACACTTACAATTGCCAATGAAAATTCTCTCAGTCGCTTGTAACCATTCTTCTTCAATCGAATATTAATTGTGAAATGTCGTAGATATTAGTTTGTTAATAAATTAGTAAAAAAGCTATTTCCAAGAAAAGTTATTTCTTAAGAACAGTTTCGTATAGCCGTCACGAAACGGAACAGTTAAAAAATTATAGTTCTAAAAATGGTAATTCTCCATATAACTGCCATGCTCACAGTTTATCTAAACGACAAATATCTGAAATAATTTTCATTCAATACCTATCATCAGCGATAACTGTAGGTAAAAAAAAAAAACATTTATATCTCTTCTTCCAAAAGAAACCCCCTCCAGACGCATCACATGGCCAAAGCACAAAACATTCAAAATGCAAAATCAAACCACGTACAAGTGTAAATTTCCAGTGACGGTTGCAATACTCAAACTAATGATTTCAAATGGTAACATGTGCTAATCCTGTTTTGAATAGCTCTTCTACATACACTTCCCTGGGTTTGTTGATTACATATGAAACTTGTAATTAATTTGGATATCATGCTCAGAATTTCATACGAAATGTTTTCCATTAAGCTCACATGTTGCCCAGAGTGATATCAGCTCGTCAAAGTATCAGAATGCGAATGAGTCCTTTATGGAAGCGTACACGGAGCTACTTACCTATGTTCTCGGCTGTGTGTATGTGTGCATTTCCTCTGCAAGCGAACCTCACCCCAATCTAGCATGCCTAGTTAGCTGTGATTAAGATTACAGCCAGAGCCGTGACTCGAAGATGAAATGGCAGCAATGATAACAAATATCCTTGCAGTTCCACTGACCAGCTTATCAGTTTGAATGTTTAAATCCTGCATGCAACTAATATTTAAGCAAATGAAATGGACCCAGTGCAATTAATGGCTAGTTATTGTTTAAATTAGTGCTGCAGGCATATTTGGCGTTCCACATTAGAAGTACATATTAAATTTGAGAAGCTTCTAAATGTGTCCGACTTATGGCTCAGTACTGAATTTATAGAATGCAAATTTAAAGAAACGTTTTCGAAATCAGAAATGAATCACATGAACTGAGACAGTTTTTTCTGCGTCAGTCCTGACACATATACAATCATGCAGCTAATGAGCCTTGAAATTAAAAAAGAGGACTAAACAGTTCCTTTTTAGGTTTATTTTTCAGATTTAAATTACGCTTGTTCTATGTTAAAAACCGTTAAATAACATGGAAAAGTCGTTAGTGTACCTAATTAGTGGAGATGAGCCCTCTGCAAGTGCTGAAAGTGAGCAATGAATACAAAATGTAATTGCTGCTGTGGCCTTGGCTTTAAATAAGGTAAATCCCTGGTTTAAAAAAACTTTTAAAGGCAGTGTATTTGAGATGATTGATAGTGCATTCCCGTGGTTTCATATCTTATGAGGAAAATCCTTTAAATTATTGGAAAACGCTGAATAGAAATATTTTGAATATTAAAATTCATGCCTGAACATACGGCTAGGAGAAATATTGTCTTGGCTGCGGTTTGGTCTTGGATGATGGACACTCATCAGGAGCTGCCACATGTCATCATCCACGGGGCAGCTCGGCCAGCCTTGGTTACAAGGTAATAGATGAGTAGAATTTCACTGAAAACATACCTCATACACCCAGCGGCAAAAGTATTACAACGTAAAAAATTTCAACATGATTTTTTTTCAAGCTCAAAGAATATTCTTTCCCTTTTACTTTGCGTTAACTACACTGGTCTACAAAATGTAACTTTTTGTGCGCCTTTCAATTGAATACTTTATTTTTATATTGCTTTGAGGTTACTGAATAGGAAAACAGAATATGTTTTTTCAATTAGCTCTTATTTTGGAAATATACCTAATATACGAAATTTGGCTTTTAGTAACACGTTAAAGTACAAAACATTTTATAAACAAGTTTGGTAGACAGACCTATGCTCATGTCAGAAGGGTTTTGTACTCAACCTACAAAATGCAGTAACCAGCAACGAATAAAATCAAGAAATACGTCATGTTCGAGGATCATACTATTATTAACAAAGTTGAAAGAATTTTGACTTCTGAGGAATTTGTTATAGTTATACCCATAAATAACTCCCTTGATAATTTTTTCAGATTTTTTAGATCACGGGTCTCCATTCGCGAGGGAGGAAACACATTTTTCATGTATTTTACCCCCTGTGCCCCTACTGAAGCAAAAACTGTCAGTTTAAGAACTGTTCTGAAAAGCTCTCATAGAGAACTTTCAGTTGCTACTCATATCGGCTACCTTTCATGAAATTTTTTTTCAGGGGCCACTCCTCTGTACTGCAATCATCGATTCATGGCCTATTTTTTCGAATCTTAGAATGGTTACAAAGCCCTTTTGCTTGGAGCTCTCTCCTGCCTCTTCGACTTGTTTGTACTCATCTTCATGATACCTATCACTCCTGAAATTTTCATGCAAATCGTAGCAAAGCTGTAGTGTCTAAGTTGGTAAAAAGCGTATATGGCTCCATAGCCATATGTTTCCATAGTAATACAGGGCATATTGTTCCATAGTAACACAGGAATATTCAAATCGCTATAACTAAATAAATAAAATCGATAAATCATACTATTACTAACAAAGTTGAGTGAATTTCGAATTCTTATGTATTTGTTGTTGTTGTACTCATTAAGGCCTACATTTATGATTTTTTCCAGATTTTTCGGATGGAAGGTGTCCAATCGCGAGGGGGGGGGGGGGGGGGGGGGTACGCGAAAAGTTCGTACATTTCCCCTTCCCCTGCCCCCCTTGGTACTTATAAGGCAATTTTAAGACTTGTTTTGAAAAGATCTCATTGAGACCTTTCCAATGATAACCTACTCGACTACCAATGGTGAAAATTTTTTTTTGAGGGGTCACCTCCCTGTATGGGGAGACCCCCTTTAAACCCGTTTGAAAATTTTTTTCACCCTTGAACTTTCAAGAAGTCACCACTTCTGACCTTTCCACAAAGTTTCATGGCTGTGGCCTCTATAGTTTCGGACGGACGGACGGACGGACGGACGGACGGACAGACGGACGGACGGACGGACGGACAGACGGACACAGGTCGTGATTGCAATAGGGTTTTGTATTTTAGTACAAAAAATTGAAAATATTACAATTAAAAAAAATAACGTATTTAATTAAGGTTTTCTCTTCTTTTTCGTTTGTCTTTTGTAATCACTGTCAGGGGTATTTCTTTTCAAATTCCAGCAGTAGTCCGCTAACATTGACGCATCCCATCGGCCCTGGTATCTCTTTTCCATTGTCGAGATATCTTGGTGGAATCGTTCACCATGTTCGTCACTTACATCACCGCAGTAAGAAGGGAAAAAATCAAGAAGAGAGTGAAGAAAATGAATTTTTAGGGACATATTGCAACCCGACTGTTGATACTTTTGAAGGAGATTGTTCACAAGTTCAACATAATTTTCATTTCTCTTATTGCCCAAAAAACCATGAACGACTGCTCTAAACGATTCCCATCCTTCTTTTTCAAAGCCCTGTAAAAATGAATCAAAGTTTTGGTCCTTTAGAATCTCTTTTATTTTAGGTCCGATAAAGATTCCTTCTTTAATTTTGGCGTCGCTTATACCTGTACGTGGAAATTTACTTCGCAGGTATTTGAATGCTGGTCCATCCTTGTTGAGAGCCTTCACCAAGTTTTTCATTAGTCCCAATTTGATATGTAAAGGTGGTAGAAGAATTTTTTGGGAATTAACTAGAGGAAGGTGCTTGACGTTCTTTTCTCCAGGATTCAGGCTTAGTCTAGGATTCCAATCTTTTTTTATGTAATGTAAAGATCTAGCCCGACTATCCCACTCACACAAAAAACAACAGTACTTGGTATAGCCCATTTGTAAACCCAACACCATTGCTATGACTTTTAGATCACCACAAATCTGCCATTCGTGCTCTGAGTATGATATAGCATCTAAAATTAATTTCATATTTTCGTATGTTTCTTTAGTATGCACAGCATGGCATAACGGAATCGATGGTTGTGTGTTACCATTATGGAGAAGAACAGCTTTTAAACTCAATTTTGAGGAGTCTATAAACAGCCGCCATTCCTATGGATGGTATTCAATGTTCAAAGCGTTCATCAAGCCATTTACGTTATTACAGAATGCAAGTTGGTTTTCGGATTTGAAATAGGGTATCAAGTTCTTCTGACGATATCTGTATAAACTGATTTCGACATCCGGTTGCAGCAAATTCCATTGCTTAAGTCTCGATCCTAGTCTCGATCCTAGTCTCGATCCTAGAATCTTTTGGCAAATTTAAATCTCGTATAAGGTCGCTGAGTTGATCTTGCGAAATGAGGTTCGTCACAAACAATATTATCACCCACAAACTGTGACGATTGTGAAGTTGTAGGCTCATTGTAGTCAACTTCCATTGAATTAATCGCTTCTTCAGAATCTTGCTGGTGTTCTTCGGGAGGTCGAGGAACTGGAAAATCGATTCCGTGTGGTACAGGTCGCGAAACAGAGGTTACGTCAGGGTATACTACGCTTCGTTTCTTTTTTCGTGATATACCATGCTGGATGGGTGGAGTCAAGCAAAAGTAACAGTCATTCGCATGATCGGTAGATTCCCTCCACATCATTGGTACACCAAAAGGCAATGAACGTTTCTCTCTGTTTAGCCACTTAATCAGATTTGTGGAGCAAGTTGTGCAACTAAAATGTGGTACCCACGATTTGTCTTGGTTTTTAATTTTAATTCCAAAATAAAGGAGGTAAGCAGTTTCTAAACGTTGTGTTATTAAGCATCTTTGGTTAGTAAGGGTCACCTTACCACAAACGTAGCAAAAATTGTCTGCACTATTATTACATTTACGCGACATAACGAAAACTGTAGATTTTTTACAAAAAATGTCAAAAAAACGGTAACAATTTCACGTTTTAACTGTTGAACAAAACACAGTCAGCGTTAAATGCAACAAACACATGTGAAATAATAAAATTTCCGCGGGTAACCACTAAATATTTTGAGTTATCATCATTAATGTGATAAATCTGTCGCGCTACCCGCTTTTATATTTATATGGCATAAATGCACAATAAGAGCTAACTATGAATTTTAATTTGTATATTTATGTTCAGCGAGTGAAATACAATCAATATAGTGTCGCGTGTTATTGGTTCGCGGCCAATAATTTTAATGTTCCGGGAAAGTGAAAACGCAATGTCTTTTAATTTAAGTTAAAAGAATTTATTTAATTACAAAAATGCACAATAAACAATTTAACATTTTAACACTTTCACTTATTTTAATTTTCACTATGAAAAAAATCTAACACTTGTCCATAAATTTCTTATCGCAATTGTCTTCTAAATCACTTCGCACTCAAACAATCAATCGTCTTTGCTTCGCGTTCCACTATATCGCAGTTTTCTATCGCGGTTGTAATGAATGATGATCCCCCCATTCATTCAGCTCGCCTTTATATAGGGTCTCTACCTATTCACCCATTTCTCGTACATTATCGAATGATCTACCGAGAGGTACCTGGTAGATTCGAGCAAATTAATGAATGGAGTGACGTCACTTGCAGATGTTGATCATGCTTGTTGGGTTCTCGTGGGTTCGAGTAAATTCATTTGTTGACGTTGATTATGAAAACAATTGCGACAGCAGCTCGCAGAATTATTTGTACATGTAATTATTTGTACATGTAACACTGCCCCCACCTCAGTTCTTTTCGGCCCGAAAAGATGTGCCGCTACTTGTAGTCAATTCTCCCTGGGTGTAATATGGGGCAAGACGGTCCAGATGCACGATTTTCATTTTAGCTCTCGGCTTACGATGTTCCTGTATTCGGTATACGACGTCGTTGATTCGCTTTGTAACTCGGTATGGTCCCTCCCAATTATGTTGCAACTTTTGAGACCTACCGTTTCGCCGTTGCGGGTTATAAAGCCACACCAAGTCATCTTGCTGGAAGCCAGTAGAATTAGCCTTTAGATCATACCTGGTCTTCATGCGGTCAGTAGCCGATTCGAGGTGTTTTCGCACTGTCCGATGTATCTGGTTCAACCGTTGTCTTAGATCACTTGCGTACTCCGAGACCGTTTGGGGTTTCTCAGGGGGTGTTCCGAGCTTTATATCCGCTGGCAAACGAATAGTCTTTCCAAAAATGACTTTGGCTGGGGCTTGGCCCGTCGATGCATGTTCGGCAGCTCTGTACGCCATCAAAAATAGTGGGATATGTTGGTCCCAGTCCCTTTGGTTCTCGTCAACCATCTTGGCCAGATGTTTATTGAGCGTGCCGTTGAACCGTTCGACCATTCCATCGGATTGGGGATGCAGCGGTGTTGTCCTCGTTTTCCGTATTCCCAGTAGTTCACACATTTCGCTAAAAACTAGTGACTCAAAGTTTCGGCCTTGATCTGAATGTAATTCGCAAGGTACGCCGTACCTACTGACCCAATTTAACACTAGCTGTTCTGCTACGGTAGTTGCTTCCTGGTTGGGAATGGGGTAGACCTCGGGCCACTTGCTGAAATAATCGGCTACAACCAGCGTATATCGATTTCGCCAATCGGATTCAGGAAAGGGTCCTGCGATGTCAACAGCAATCCTTTCGAATGGCATGCCTACGTTATAGGTTTGCATTTGTCCTCTCAGTCGTCGCTTTGGGCCTTTGACGGAAGCGCAAATTGTGCATCTGCGACACCAGTCCTCTACGTCTTCTCGAGCGTGGAGCCAGTAGAACCGTTCCCGCAATTTCGCTAAGGTCTTGTTAACACCAAGGTGGCCTCCCGAGGATCCTTCATGCATTTCCTTAACCACATCGTGGATTCGGCTTTTGGGAAGTATAGTTTGCATCCTATAGGAGCTACCATCCGCCGTTTCCCATTTCTGCTTGAGTACACCACCCTCCACCTGAAGGGAGTTCCATTGTGCCCAATAGCTTTTCAGGGTTGCGCCATGCATTGAAACATCCTTCCACTCCGGTCGCCCAGTTGTCTCCTTCCATACGAGCAATGGTCCGATATCTGCATCGGCTAACTGGGCATTTCGAATCTCCTCCGATGACCAACCTTCATCGAATTCAGCCGTTATCACTCGCAGATCAACGGGCGTCTCCTTTTCCTCAATCCGTTGGCAATGTTTGCAGTTAGCTGGACATGGATGACGAGATAGGGTGTCAGCAATTCCATGAACTCTGCCCTTGTGAAGCAGTTGGGGCCTCACTAGGTCTGGTCGGATCGTTGATCGGGTTGCACCAGTGTCGTTTGTTAGGGTGCAATGTTCTTCGTCAACTTGACCAGGAAGGCATCTGTCTGCTTCTCCACGATGTTGCCTTGGCACGGTGCTGGAGATGTCGATACTCTTAGCCAACGTTCACCCCACGAAGTTGGCCCTTGTAGTTTGATGGGCCTCCATTCTAGGCTCCTGACACGGTCTGGATCTCCACCACCCTGGACAATAGCTCGGTCTTCTTCCCTTCTTGCAGTCTCTTTGCAGGTGCCCTTTTTCCCCGCAATTCCAGCATCTAGGCGCACTATTCACCTGCAGCTCTCGCTCAATTCCCACGCGCTCACACCTGCAATTATCTGCCACTACCTTGCGAGCCCGGGCAGTGGTACGGGTCACATTTTTGGCTGCCTCAAAATTTAAACTATAAGCCAATGCATCCTTGACTGTTTGCTTTTGAGCTAACCGCACGGCTTGTTGCAATTCCTTGTCCTTTAAGGCGCTGATGAATGCTTCTGCTGCTACGTCATCTCGATGTTCTGGGTCGTACGCTGGGTAAGCCAAAAGTGCCAGTCGCTCAATGTCTTGTGCTAGCTGCTGCAAGGTTTCGCCAGACTTCTGCATCCGATGCCGTAGCTGTGCCCGGTAAATCTGCTTCAGATGATCGTCTACATAACGCATGTCCAGCGCATTCATTATAGCAGCCGGGTTTGAATGCAGCTCAACGAGGATAGTCTGCAAAAGCTCGGCAGCTGGGCCTCTTAGAGCAAGAATTAACGCAGTTGCTCGTTCCTGCTCATTCCAGTGATTTACCCTAGCGGCTGCTTCAAACTGGGTTTTGTAGATAGTCCAGACCGTTTGCCCATCGAATATTGGTGCTTGCACATTTCTGGACGAGCCTTGCACTGCGGTTGTAAGCGGGGCTGGTGGGGTGGTTACTACTGCCTTTGCTGCTTCCAATTCCTTTTTCATGTTTTCCATCTCATTGTTGATTCTCTCCTCAACCTGGCTGACCTTTTCCTCGACCTGGTAAACCTTTTCCTCGACCTGGTCAACCTTTTCCTCGACGTCTTTAATTTGTTTGTTGAGACTTCCGAGCTCCGCTTTTATTTCGGTTGACTGTTTCTCCAGCTTCTGTGTGATGTCTGCTTTGATTTCGATTGCTTGTTGGTCTAGCTTCGTAGTTAAATTGGACGACTGTTCATTGAGCTTCGCAGTTAAATTAGATGACTGTTGTCGCAGCTCTTGCTGCATCAGCATCAGCATTTGCATCAGCGCATTTTCTGGTTCCTTTGGTTTTGATATTTCTGCTTCACCACCTTTTGCGCCTTTTTCTGCATCTAAGGGCTCACCCGAATCCAGATACGTGCCTTTCGATTCAATTGCGTCACGCAAGCGTGCAATCAGTGTGGCCTTTGTGCCTTGCGTAGCCAGGTTTCGCTGTTCCAACTCTTCTTTAAGCTCCGACATGGTCAATCCATTAATTTTTAAGTTTAGGCTTCGTGGCATTTTCAATGTTTCTTTAAATTTTACTATTGTGCACTATAAAAATGTTCAAATTTTCACTTTCAAAATTTTAATCTCACTTCTCGACACCATTGTCGCGTGTTATTGGTTCGCGGCCAATAATTTTAATGTTCCGGG
The DNA here is from genome assembly GCA_963969285.1 of Odontomyia ornata. Classification (NCBI taxonomy): domain Eukaryota; kingdom Metazoa; phylum Arthropoda; class Insecta; order Diptera; family Stratiomyidae; genus Odontomyia; species Odontomyia ornata. The sequence continues at coordinate 410,522,915 of OZ017739.1, forward strand.
AAAGTGAAAACGCAATGTCTTTTAATTTAAGTTAAAAGAATTTATTTAATTACAAAAATGCATAATAAACAATTTAACAATTTAACACTTTCACTTATTTTAATTTTCACTATGAAAAAAATCTAACACTTGTCCATAAATTTCTTATCGCAATTGTCTTCTAAATCACTTCGCACTCAAACAATCAATCGTCTTTGCTTCGCGTTCCACTATATCGCAGTTTTCTATCGCGGTTGTAATGAATGATGATCCCCCCATTCATTCAGCTCGCCTTTATATAGGGTCTCTACCTATTCACCCATTTCTCGTACATTATCGAATGTTCTACCGAGAGGTACCTGGTAGATTCGAGCAAATTAATGAATGGAGTGACGTCACTTGCAGATGTTGATCATGCTTGTTGGGTTCTCGTGGGTTCGAGTAAATTCATTTGTTGACGTTGATTATGAAAACAATTGCGACAGCAGCTCGCAGAATTATTTGTACATGTAATTATTTGTACATGTAACAATAGTATATTTTCATGTAAAAGGCAATTTTGATGTAGACCAGTGATATTAGTCCTGTTGTCACTACGTTAATATTGTCATCCATCAATGTTTTGCTACCCAACGTTTATATGAACTATGGCAACACTATCTTTCTTCATTGTTATATGCATGTGTGTAAAAACTGTTTGCGAGTTGTTTTCTCAAAAATAGTGTAGAAATGGCAACGGGCGATCTGACGGTGGCGGAGCTACGCGAAAAACGCGAAGCCAGTTTATGTGTGTCCGGCACGATGGAAGAGCTTATTACGCAGCAGCGGAACCATGAAGGTGAAGGAGAGTTGTTCTGCAAGGTCAACGAAGATGACATGAAGGAAGACAAGAAGCTGCAAGATGATGTAGGGGAATTGCAAAAGCAATTGACTTCCCTATCAGAACAGCTAGTGAGCGTTTTCTCGATTCTCAGAAGTTCCAGCAGTAGGGAATTCGCTGGAATGGTTGTGCTGGCGTCCGCCGTCGACCTCTTTATCTCTTTCTGATTCTGAAATAACAAACATCTTGTTACACTTACTACCGAAATAAAAAACTGCAGGGGAAGCCTCGATTCAGTATCCAAAATCACGTGAAAAACGATACTCAACACGACCGTTTTCAATAATCACAGAAAATTCACTAAAAGCATCACTCCTCATGCATTTTTTCTCTATTTTTCCTTTCTTTTTTTCCGAACCGATTACAAAGGTGTGTTTTTCAGAGAATAATAGATCAAAAGGACCTAAGGCATAATCTAATGTAAGTACTTGCTAAAAAAATTGCAACAAAATAGGTTAGTCGGTGAGTAACTGAGAGGTGAGAAGGTGAATAGTACTTACCATCATCTGTTTCTGATGTGTTTTCTCTTTGTTCACGCTCCCATGCATCACTGGACTCCAGCTCATCCAACGGATCCCTTAAACTTATTTCAGAATCTTTCTGAGGAAATTTGCTGTGATGCACAGATAGACTGACAGATGAACGTGCGGACGGACAAACAGGATGCAAAACTAGTAGGTTTTTGTAAAATTTATTTTACAAAGCCCTAAAAAAGGTTGCTTACAAGCGCCAAATGGTATCGCTACAAGCTGTTCCATGAGCTTGGCACCTCAATAGATAATAGTAAATACTATATAGCCCAGTCATATTAGGGCTTTCACCTCGGAATGAAAGATAATAAGCTGCAAATTGGTATGAACCTTTGTTTTGTCATTCTAAATGTTGTCTCAAAAGTCACAATCGTTATCGTGTTCGCGTCTCAAGATATTCAAGGTCAAAGGTCACAAAAATCGGTTTTTCGCGAATATCTGGCTTCCTATCGGTTAAATGAGATTTGCATTTATTATAAAAGTTGTAGGCTATAAAATTCCCTACAACTTTTGTTTAAACTTTTTTTTCATACGACCAACCGTTTTGAAGGTAGAGCGCGAAGAGTGCACATCGTACAGTCATATACGGCCTAATGCAAGGTCAAGCGTGAGTTATGGTTATCAGTACGTTATAAAGTCAATTATTTACTTGGAAATTATAATTATTAAACAATGCCTATTATTTATGTACTAACTATTAATTATTTATATTTAATTAAAGTAGAACCTAAAGAATGGGGCTGGATGCTTGAAAATGAAATCCTGGAGCCCATACGAACGTTATTACCTCCAGCACCAGCCGAACTACTAAACGTAATATTTTGCAATTGCAAAAATGGTTGTGGTTCCCGCTGTGGATGCAGAAAATCAGGGCTACAATGTTCTTTAGCTTGCGGCCAGTGCAACGGACAAGCTTGCCTCAACGCTTCACTGTATCCAAGTAATCCCGATGAAGAAAATACATATGATCCCGATATTCCGGAAGGTTTGGAGATGAACATGACAGATAATGAGGATGATGACAATGAATTCTTCTTCTTGTCGCTCAAAAATGTTCGATCCATTGTCATCATCCTCATTATCTGTCATGTTCATCTCCAAACCTTCCAGAATATCGGGATCATATGTATTTTCTTCATCGGGATTACTTGGATACAGTGAAGCGTTGAGGCAAGCTTGTCCGTTGCATTGGCCGCAAGCTAAAGAACATTGTAGCCCTGATTTTCTGCATCCACAGCGGGAACCACAACAATTTTTGCAATTGCAAAATATTACGTTTAGTAGTTCGGCTGGTGCTGGAGGTAATAACGTTCGTATGGGCTCCAGGATTTCATTTTCAAGCATCCAGCCCCATTCTTTAGGTTCTACTTTAATTAAATATAAATAATTAATAGTTAGTACATAAATAATAGGCATTGTTTAATAATTATAATTTCCAAGTAAATAATTGACTTTATAACGTACTGATAACCATAACTCACGCTTGACCTTGCATTAGGCCGTATATGACTGTACGATGTGCACTCTTCGCGCTCTACCTTCAAAACGGTTGGTCGTATGAAAAAAAAGTTTAAACAAAAGTTGTAGGGAATTTTATAGCCTACAACTTTTATAATAAATGCAAATCTCATTTAACCGATAGGAAGCCAGATATTCGCGAAAAACCGATTTTTGTGACCTTTGACCTTAAATATCTTGAGACGCGAACACGATAACGATTTAGACTTTTGAGACAACATTTAGAATGACAAAACAAAGGTTCATACCAATTTGCAGCTTATTATCTTTCATTCCGAGGTGAAAGCCCTAATATGACTGGGCTAATAGGGATGTGGTGTTTGATGGATCACCAAGGTAGTTAAGTGCAGTTTTTTACCTTGGTTACCCCACATATCTTTGAAATGGTGGTATTTTCAAGAAAATGGCATTTATGATTTTTATTCTAATTTATATTAATGCAGTTGTTGCTATTATTTGTATTAAAACTCATTTTTCGTATTTCCAGCAAAACAAGAAACAGACCATAAGCCCCCCCTCATGCTTGCTTAGTTAACACTTCAATATCCTTTCATCATGAAAGAAGGCAATTTCAGTTTTAAACTTTCATTCCCTCAAAAAGGGAGAGGATTTTATTTTTCATTGAAAATTAATATATTAGCAGCTAAACAAAAACATTTAACAAAATTCAAAACAAAAAGTTATACTCTTCATATCCCTTATCATACATATATTCACTCATTGATATTCAACACAATAAAGCACTATTAATTCAGATTCCTTGGCAGTCATGTGTTGAATTTAGATTATCTCATCAGGACTACTAGGAAGCAATTGAGCATATTCATTGACCTCATTATGTGACCATATTTGTAAATCAATGTAAAAATTAATTCGCTCCTCTTTTTTTATTCTAATTTCTTACGCTTCTATGGAACATTTATTCATCAACCGGAAAATCCACATGTAAGTACATAGAATAACAATGTGGTAAGATGAGGACATTTGCGTGCATGTTAAACATACAATAAAATTGCGTTATCCTACGAGTAGTTTAGGAAAAAACGTTCAGATGCTAAGAAAGATTTATTAGGCAAAGGGTGACCCCCTAAAATGAGTATATACTCGTATATGTAATACCATTAACAATGTGCAGTTTTGTTTTGTTTTTTTAGCTCTAGAGCCCCTTTTGGGCTTTCGCTAAGAGATAGTTAGAGTATCTTGTTATCTTGATCGTATATATCAGTATTTGAGGAGAGGATACAGTCAGTACCACTTCGGCCATGTATCCATCCATCCTACTGCGAAACGTTCTGATTTTAAACCAGTAAGTATCACAACTGAATGTGCTTATAGTCTGTCTGTAGAATCACTCGAAACAAATCTCATTGTCACCAACGGAATTGAACCAGAGAGCTTCGACTGATGGGGTGAGCAGTCTAACACTCCGCCACGACGACTTTATTAGGTATATAGTTTTGTTTTAATTATTGGGAAAGAATTTTAAACTGTACTAATATAGTCCTAACCAACGTATTTTATTTCTCTTATAAGTACAAAATCGTCGAAACAAATTCAGTAATTATGAACTCCAGCTTTAAATCCACTCACCGCCAAAGCTAATCCACTGGAACTTATCATCGCTCCATAAAATTAGCATAGCATTTAACTTTTATTATTTCATTCAAGACTCAACAGCCGGAGCTAGACCAAGGAAACAGACCAACACAAAAATAAAGCCTTAACGAGACAATTAAAAGCTTAGGTCGGATTAATAATTGAAAATCCCAGTTTTAAGCTCCCTCCGTTTGTCTGTTGCCGAGCCAAAAATGGTTGCAGTTGAAATCTAAAACAACAAAGCCGACCTTTCTACATTTGTCCCTAGGATGTTATTACTTTTATAATTGCAAAAGCCATAATTTTCGAGAAAATGAATCCATGTGTGTTTATGCAAGGACTTGTGTGAACAACCGGGCCCCTATACGAGTATCTGCCACTCACCGAATCGAACTGGGGAGAAGGAAGTGTGCACGTATGTTGTTGGGGTTGATATGAGAATGCATGATATCTCTTACTGGACTTGATACTGTCCACATCCGATCTTTTTTCCTGCAGCCCCTCCCCATCCACCCCCGACTGTCGTCACTTCATATGATATGTGTATTTAAAATTGCAGAAGAACGGTGGCGGCCGGACCAAATGACCAAGTTGTCGTTCATAGTCCATCGCACCAAGGATAAAGTCCATCCGTAGATGTGTGGCAAAGCCTGACAGGAAATCTCTGTACAGGAAGCAATTAAAAGTTTCGGTGACGATGCTTTTCATGACCAACTTTCAGCTACGTTTGAATATTTCTGGTATCTCGAGCAATTCGTAGTCGGTAGTCATAATCGATAAATGAAGCAAGGACACTTGAATCGAATATTACAGACGCTTTTTCGACAAGTGGATGAGATAAGTTTGCATAAGGGGTCAGCCATTAGTATGTGAGAAATAACTGGTCTGTAAAGGTTTTAGTGACTAGTTGAAACGGTTATTTTGATGAGGTTCACTGCATTTCTCGGAGCTCACTAATTGAAATGGACTTTTGATAGATAGGAAATGGATCAAAATTAAGGGGGTTGAATAAAAGAAATAAGAAGGGAAAAAAATTGTGTTATATAAGGTGAATGGAGTAAGAAAAACCTATAGCTGAAAGTTGATAAATTAAACTGTTGTTGACATAGTGGATTTCGAGGTATTGATTCCCTAGTAATATCGACCTCCTTCAATTGTTTTATTTTTGGAAACCTGAGTAGCAGTTGTCCTACTTTCAACTCAATTACTTCCTCTTCGTAGCACTACAGCCGTTTCCTGCAAAAAGCGCCTTCAACCATCACGCTCTATCGATCTCATCCCCCAGTTCTGAAATCCGAGTAGCAATGAACTATCTTCAGAAACTGAATTAGACCAGTGTTTCCTAGATTTTCCCACTGATATTTGACATTTGATTCTCCAAAGGAATACCTTTTGGGTATCCGTTGTTCGTCCATACGACTCACGTGGCTAACTCATTGCAGCTTCCACAGTTTCTCAATCGTTGAGTTCTCCGGCTCGTCGAAAATTTCATACAGCTGATGGTTGTATCAAATTTGCCATTGTTTCCCAGCCACTTTCACTCCAGTTTTTCTACTTCAGCACTACAACCCCTTTCGGGCCTTCCCTTAGAGATAGTTAGATTATCTCATTATCTTGATCGGATGTATCGGCACTTGAGAAATTGATACGTGCAGTACCATACTATCACCATATACTCGTCCACTCAGCTGCGATATGTTCCAATTTTGAAATAGTAAGTGTGGGCTTATATAGTCCATCTGAAAAATCACGCGATACACATCTCTTTGCTACCAATGGGATTTGAACCAGGGACCTTTGCTTATATAGCGCATACTCTAACCACTGCTCTACGCAGACTACTTCACTTTGATTCCCGGTAGCTTTCTGAAGAAGTATTCCCGAGCCAAATTAAGTACCAATGGGGCCAACCCATCTCCTTGCTTTTATCTGCTCAATTATCTTAGCTGAAAAAATTGATAGGTCATTCTTATACATATCTTGATAAAGAAGCTAGACATCAACATTCATTCGCTGTATGAGCAATCAATGAAAAATCCTCGCATTGTACAACTAATAAAAAAATTTCTTGCATTCTTAGAAATGCATTTTCAAGCACGATCTAGACAGCGAAGCCAAATGCGCCAAGGAGGCTCGAAAGAATAGCTCAATGTCTACAGCTGCGGCAGTTACAACATCGTTGTGCTTGAATTACGGTCAAACGCATTCAATTTATTACTGCTTGGAATTTTCGAAGCTTACTATATACGAAGTGTGTTCAAAAAGTAAGTTGACTTTGTATTCTTAGGTGAAAATATTTACTTATACGTCAATATTTATGTTGTCCCCTTCAAAGTAATCAATACACTTGTGCCAACGCTTTTTCCAGCAATGCAGTTTTTATCCCTTCAATCGTTGCAATTCTCCGTCTTTTTATAGGTTTCTTCAGTTTTGGGAACAAGAAAAAGTCACATGGGGCTAAATCCGGTGAATATGGTGGATGAGGAATGATTGTGGTGTTGTTTTTGGCCAAGAAATTCTTGATCTTCGATCCATTTTCTTCGATAGCAAAAAAATCACCAACCACGCAAAACACTTCTAACGTCTGACAAACAAACTAAACATATGATATAGCTGAAACTGTAAATATATGAATTTTATTTAAGGAATGCTGGTGACCTAAGTGAAAGAACTACATTGTTCTTCCACCCGAGCATTTCCGCTATCAACTTAATAGCACATTGAGCTCGATGGACATCGGCTGATTCCAGCATATGGGCTGTACCATTAAAATTTTTCGCAGGTTCGTACGAGCTGACCGATACTCATGAGGAGCTGCCACATTAGTCACCCCGGGGCAGCTCGACTGCGTGGCTTTTAGATGACTGGGAACCCATATATCTATATAATATATATATATATATATATATATATATATATATATACATATATATATATAATATATATATATATATATATATATATATATATATATATATATATATATATATATATATATATATATATATATATATACGAGGTGTGACAATTAAGTAATGAGACTGATTTCATGAAAATCGAATATTTAAAATTTATTCGACACCTCTGCCATCCCTTTTAGAGTAGTCCCCTTGGGCGGCTTTACAACGATTCCAGTGAGTTTTTCATGTTTCGTAACATTTCTGGAACGCTTCGGTTGGGATGTCCGCGAGTACCCTCTGCACAGCCGCCTGGATGTCCGTAATCGACTCAAAATGGGTTCCTTTGACCAACGATTTTATTCTCATCGCCTGCAATAACTCGGTCAAGCAGCGTGGGATCTTTTTCCACTGGTTCCAAACAGTCTTCTGCGATGGTCATTCGATGCTCCTTTTATTCCTCAGAAAGGTTCTTTGGAACCATCTTCGCGCATCCCAAAATCGTCGGTTAAAATTTGTTTGACTGTTTCACGGTTCATTCCCAGTTCTGCGGCCAACGTTCGAACTGTTAAACGCCAATCTTCATGGATTAGGGTGCGCACACGCTGCGCATTTGCGTCAGTCTGCACCTTGACTGGTCTCCCGCCCCGCGTCTCGTCTTCCACGCTTTCAAAGTTAAAGTCAAAAGCGCTTTATTCAATACTAATCGTTTTTAACTCTAAAAGAATATAAAGCAAATTCCAAACAATAACAATACAAAAACTTAATGGCCCCAAATGGCTCTCTTAATATAAATGTTATCAGTTAAACACATTTTATTAAAAAAACTGTAGCAAATTCAAATGAAGTAAGATTATTACATAATTTATGATTTGATTGGAAAAAGGAGAACAAATCAACCTACACTATTCAAAATTATTTATAATTTAAACACAACAGTGAGCTTTGATCTTACACCTAATATGTTATAACCTAATTCTACTAAAATTCAATCAAAAACTTTATCTTATACTAAAAAATTCTATCACAATGTTCCTAACCTAAGCGTTTAACCTTATCTCTAGCCTAGTAAAATAAACATAACACATACCTAACCTATCCTTATTATTAACACAAATAAACTACAAAACTAAATGTAGCAATAATGAGCTGACACTTAAAAACTAAGTAACGAAAAATACCAAATTGACAATAAACACGAATAATTTAGACATTATCATTCAGCCACCAATACCTAGACGCTGTACATTCTCTAACGAGTTAGTGAGGTAGGAGTGTCGGGGAGACCAAACTACAGAGCAATATTCGAGGATAAGATGGACAAGACAGATAAACAAGCGGACGGGGGTAGATAAATTGTTAAATTTATGAGCATGCCTGAAAATAAGTCCCAATATTTTCGAGGTCCTTGTAGTCAAGATTAGAATGTGTGCATCAAAATTGAGCTTAGGATAAAAAATAACGCCAAAATCCATTAGCAGACCTCACAGCAGCGAGTGGGACTTCATTTAATATATAGCTGAAAGTCAGTGGAGAATGATTTAGATGAAAAGCCATTTTATGGCTTTTGGCAACATTGATACAGAGGTAGTTAGATGAGCACCAGTTACTTAGTGCAATCACGTCCATCTGAAGATATTGACAATCTTGTACAGACCTGATAGCTCGAAAGACTTTGAAATCATCGGCATACACTATGCAATTTGAGGCAATAACCGAAGAAAGATCATTTATAAACAATAGGAATAGGAGGGGACCTAAAATGCAACCTTGAAGAACACCACAGGACGGGTAAAAGCGAATAGAGGCAGTTCACAGTAACTAACACAACATATGAGAAGACAGGGCCAGCAACCCAAAAAGCTTTCAGTTTGTAACAGAACTTGGTTCACCGTGTCAAACGACTTCGAGAAGTCAGTGAAGATGACATCAACCTACAATCGAGTGTCTAGGGCCTTTGCAATGTAATCAGTGAATTTAATTAAATTTGAGCTCGTAGAGCAACCTTTGAGAAACCCATGTTGTTCCTTCGACAAGAAAGGGGTCAATGAAACTGAAAGCCGGTTATGTACCAGATGCTCGAATAATTTCGGGAAACAGGAAATTAAGAACATAGGACAATAATTGGACACAGAAGAAGGATCCCAACTTTTAAGAATAGGAACAACGTTTGCTCTTTTCCAATAAGTAGGGAAAATACCAGTCTTTAGACTTAGGTTGAACAGAAAAGCCAGAGGAATACAAAGTGAAGACGCCAATGACTTGACAAAAATATTCAGTAAGCCATTAGGACCAGGTTATATATCAGGATTAAGTGAATTAATGAGGGATTCAACTTCAATATGGTCAGTGACAAGTGAAGAAATGTCAATGGAGTGAAGTACGGGTGTATTAACTGGATCGGAGACATAAGAAGAAGGAATATATGTTGACAAAAAGAATTGAGAGAATAAGTTGGAAATATCCTGTGGAGAAGAGCTAACTATATTATTCCAGTGGATTGAAGGAGGGACAGAAGAGGAGGACTTGAAGGATCTAATGTATGACTAGTATGGTTCCGCATTATTCACCATGAGGGAACTCTCCGAGCTGCTGAAGTAGTTTTTCATGGTAGTCTTTAGTTCTCTCTTTGCTACAAGACGCCGATCACAAAAGTCAGTTCTGGATTCTTCAGTACCACAACGCCTGAAACGGTGGTGTGCTTTACTTTTAGTATTCAAGGCACAAAGTGCTTGTTTAGTTGGCCATGGTTTCTGCTTTACTTTGCGAAGGGCTTGTAAAGGTGTGAAATGTTTAATCAACTCATAGCGGTAATTATGAAACTTACTCAGAGTTTCCTCACACTCCAAGTTATCAAAAAACTCCTGCCAGTCAACCAAGCTCAGCTCGGAGGCTAGAGCTTCGTAGTTTGCTTTGAAGAAGTTGAATTTTGGGGAAGAAGCAAAAGTACGATTTGACAAAGGTGCAATGGAGAGATCGAGCGATAATGGCAAATGATGACTATCAATACCCGCTAGCGGATTTAATGCAATGGAAACAGATAGACAGGGAAAGTTGGAAAGAACAAAGTCAAGTATCCAACAATTAGCATTAGGGATATTATTGAATTGCGATTGTGAACAGAGTGATAGAAACGAAGAGAGAGATAAAGAAGATACTTCGGTTGATGAAACAGAGGAAGGAAGTTTATTCGCCCATTGCACTGTTCCCAAATCAAAATCACCGCATACTAGAATTAAAGATTGCAGATGATGCAATAAGACATAAGAGGAAAACTCGTCAACGAATGTCCCATACACATACAAAGGAGATTTACTAGGTATGTAGACAGAGGAAACTAATAAAGATGTATTGTTAGGAAGGAAAATCTTGACAATCCACCACACGGAAAAAGTTAAAATCAGCACAAAGAGAGCTACATACTGTATTACTAATAGTTACAAGAACACCACCTCCATCTTCTTTATTTGCAGAGGCCAAGTCCCAATCACATCGGTAAATATCAAAATCAAGGGAAATTTCCGAGTTTAAGATGTTACTATTTAACCAGGTTTCCGTAATACATAAAAATACATCTTTGCTGAGTTGTAACGATAAAAAGAGCTTATCAAGCTTGGTCCTTTACCCTCTTACATTTTAGTAATATACTGAAATATTAGAAGTTAAGCTACAGTCATGAAATCTTATACTAGTTTGTACGTTGCGGTCTTCCCGGTGCACGAAAGGACTTCCTTCTTCTTGAGCTGAATGATTTAATAAGTACTCCAGGTGGCCAAGCTTCAGGATTCAAAATAGTATCACAATTTGAGGGCCGGTGAGCTTGAAAGAAGCTACCACTCTGTCCTCCAGATTGTCCTTAGTTAATTTGGAGCAACTAATAACTTTAACAGCGGGTTTGCAAACGTAGTTTTGTAGGTAGTCCGCAGTTGTATGGTATATGCGCAAAATAAAGATCTCCTTTGGAGGGGATACGATGTCAAGTGGTCATCTGAAATCAGAGTAGCCACAGCTGATGTGTCAACACCAGATGAGGGTGGAAGGCTTAGGCAAAGGATTATTTTTGTTTTAGGGATCGCCCTTCGATTGATTGATGAGGGTTCCGGAAAGCTATCACGAGTCACAGGTAATTCATTACCAACCATGTGCTGAGTTGCGGCTGATATATGACAGGGACACCGTCAAAATCAAAAACATATCGATTCATGTCCAAATACATGAATGCTTCTGGAGAAATGAAGCCAGTAGCGAGGCAAGTCGCAATATACCCGCCTGTAGGGTGGAACGGCTGTGAAATCCAAGAGTTTTCACTCACAGTCACAGATCTTGCGATATGATTCCGAAGAAGTTATAATATGAAGATATCAACTTTTGGCATTTGAGCAGTTTAATAAATTCTTCAATTCGATATATACTGCTTCCAACCCGTCTCAGGCTTCCTATACAAACCAGTACATGCACAAAGACATTTCTTTTCAAAAGCTCATAAATTTTTCCATAGTACTAGCACTCTGGTTGTACCAAATCTGACATCCGTGTGTCAAAACTGGTCTAACCAAGGTCTTGTAACAGATTATTTTGACCTTTTGATCAATGTATTTGGAATGAAAGCGTCTTCGTAAGGCCATGTTTACTTTTTGTGCCTTACTGAGCATGATCTTGATATGTTCAGTATAGTACAGATACTGATCGAGATGAACACCGAGGTTTCGAACACAGGATTTATGTGGAACCCGTTCTGAACTACCCTCACCAGCCATGATGTGTAAATCCTTCCAATTACGTTTCAGTTCTTAACTGCAGCGTTGTCCGAAACAAGATTGTTTCGCACTTCTGTGCATTGATTTTCATTCGCCAATTGTCAGTGTACAGCTGCACATCATTGAACATTTTTTGAAGATTGTTCTGAACTATTGTAGCTTTTCGGTCTGCTGTATAGATGATCAGATCATCAGCAAACGCTACCAATGATCACGTTGGCGAGACGTCAAAATCAAACCCGTTCAATTCCTTGCGAATGAAGATTGAGAAGAGCAGAGGCGCAGTAACTGTTCCCTGCTGTAGACCATACAAGAGCTTGAATTTGCGCATTGTTGTCAGATTTCCATCAGTTATAACAATTAATTTCCCGTATAACATATTAGACATCAAGGCGATAAGGTGTCTGGGGAACTTATCCTGAAGGAGTTTAAAAACAAGTTGGGTAAACAGACCTACGCTCATGTCAGAAGGGTTTTGTATTCAATTTTCAAAATGCAGTCACCAGATTGAATAAAGTCAAGAAGCATGTCAATGACGATTTTATTGGAGAAACTATGAAATTCGAAGATCACACTATTATTAACAAAGTTGAAAGAATTTAGACTTCTGAGGTTTTTGTTATTGTTATACTCATAAATATCTCCCTTGATAATTATTTCAGATGTCCATTCGCGAGGGAGGAAACACATTTTTCATGTATTTCCCCCCTGTGCTCCCACTGAAGCAAAAACTGACAGTTTAAGAACTGTTTTGAAAAGCTCCATGAAATTTTTTTCAGGGGCCACTCTCCTGTACTGTTATCATCGATTAGTAGCCAATTTTTTCGAATCCTAGAGTTGTTACAAAGCCCTTTTGTTAGAAGCTCCCTCCCGCCTCCTTGACTTGTTTCACTTATGAGTATTAATTGTAGGTACTCAGCTTCAGTCATTCATTAAATTGAATCAAGTGTTCAAAGCATGCACCTTAAACGTTGTAGTTGGGAAGAAATAACTCAAAATCATTCAATCTTCGCATTTAAAACAGCCACTATTTTGTTTTACGATTACTGATACCACTAGCTGAACTGATTCTCAAAGTTATTCATGGCACCTATCATTCCTGAAATTTTCATACAAATCCTAGCAAAACTGTAGTGTCTGAGTCGGTAAAAAGCGCATGTTGTTCCATAGCCATATGTTGCCATAGTAATACATGCAGCGCATATTGTTCTATAGTAATACAGGAAAATTCAAATCGCTATAACTTCACTAAATATAATTCAATCTTTATGAAACTTGCAGGGTTAATCAATCTTATAAATAGACATCCGTGGATTGAATTTCATTGAATTTAAGGGTACCGTTAAGATTTTATTCAAGAAAACATAAAATCGATAAATCATACTATTACTAACAAAGTTGAGTGAATTGCGACTTCTCATGTATTTGTTGTTATTGTACTCATCAAGGCCTACATTCCAGATTTTTTCAGATTTTTCGGATGGAAGGTGTCCAACCGCGAGGGGGGGGACACAAATTTTTCGTGTATTTCCCCTCCCTGTGCGCCCCTCGAAGCAAACTTTGCCAAATTAAGACCTGTTTTGAAAAGTTCTCATCAAGACCTTTCATTTGATACCCATATCGGCTGCCTTCAATGAATTTTTTTTTTCGGGGGGTCACTCCCCTACATGGGGAGACCCCCCTTAAATACCTTATAAAATTTTTTAGTAGTTGAACTTTGAAGAGATCACCACTTTACACCTACATACAAAATTTGATGCTTCTAGCTTAAGTAGTTTCCGAGAAAAACTGCTGTGACACACGGACGGACGGACGGACGGACGGACGGACAGACAGACAGACGGACAGACGGACAGACAGGACGCGATTTTAGAAGGGTTTTGTAAAATTATTTTACAAAACCCTAATTAGTCCATCTAACCAAACCGTATTGAAGGCTTTCTCCATATCAATGAGATACGCTCCAACACATTCTCTGTTGTTTAGTTTCCAACAGATGTCTGAGGTTACTTTCGTTATTGCATGTGTGGTCAAATACCTGGCATGAAAACCAAATTGGCAATTCGGCATCAACTCATTTTCCTCAATGTGGGCGTTTAATGCTCTGTTGAGTATCGCTTCAAACACCTTGCTGATGTTAGGCAGCAAGCTGATTGGGCGATAGCTTTTGGGGCATGAAGATTCTTTTCCTTGTTTCAAGATCGGAAATACCTTAGCCTTTTTCCACTCATTTGGGAAATATGAATTGCCCAACATGTTGTTGAACAATATGCAATAATTTCTAATAGCAACCTCCGGCAAATGTCGGAGAACTACATTTGGAATACCATCAGTACCACATGATTTCTTGTTGTTTATCCTGCGAAATATGACACACAAGTCTTCATAGCTGACAAAATAATCAATAAGATTCAAGCTCGGTATGAGGTCAGATGTCAACGTTTCATTGAAATGAAGAATTGATTGGCCGTGCAGGCTTGATTTGAAGTCGGAAACTTTTGCTTCAACGACCTCTGAAAATATTTCATTCCCTCTCTCAGGGTTTGGTAGATGAACCAATTCAAAATGTGTTCCAATCAGGGCAAGTTTATGCAATCCCTCACAAATAAGCCTGTTTCCATTTCTATCCGGAGTCGTACTATCAATTTCGATACCAGCCTTATCGAGAAGATTTATTTCATCACTAGTGACTTGAAGAATACGGAATATGCTATTCACTTTCGCGAAAATGCCACCTGGGTCCTGTAGGCTAATATCCCTCAATTTTTCTGCCCATTGATTGCTGACCTCTTTCCTGAAGTATGAACGGATTAAGTTCCGGACATTCTTCAGGTGTGATTTCAACAAAGCCAACGAGGGATGGTTGTAGTCCAAAAACCGTCCATAAATATTGCTGACGCGTGTGGGAAGAAGGCTTTCCAATCTTTTCAACCTTGCAATGGTTGGTGTTTCATATCCTTCCATATTGTGTCGATGCTTAATCTTAGGAACAACTTTCTCAATCGTTACCAACGTCAGCTTCTCTAACTTCGACAAAGAGAGATCTATTTCATCGTTAGTTAGATTTCTGTCATTGGAAGACATCGCTTCTGGTACTCTCGATTAAACTTCTTTTGAAACTTTCCCAGTCTGTTTTTTTTTAATTCAACCGATGATTTTCTTGTTGAACTGGAATGAGGAAGAAATCATCCCTTCGATGATTGATTTCCGTTACGATTGCGTTATGGTCGCTATCATAAGGAAGCACCTGCAGTTCCCGTTGAGGACTATTAAAGCTGAATTCAAGTCTTGCGTCTGCAATGCAGAGGTTCAAATATGAAATTGTCCTAGGGTATGTTGGAAACTCCGACCCATATAGATTTCACCTGTATTCAATTTGGTTCTCTGTTATCCACAATTTCAGGAATACACCTCTTAGATTATTGGTGGCTTTCAGCCATGATTTATGCTTGGCGTTCAGTTCACCAGCAAGAATATAATAACTATGCAGCCTGTTAAATTCGAGTATGTCAAACAAGGTGTGCGGTGTGCTTGACTTTGTTTTGGAGTGAATTTTACCTTTTCATCTTGATACCGGGGGCATTCTCGATATGATGCTGGATGACCAAAGGCACCGCAGTTCGCACAATATAATTTTTCTTTTGGCTCCACCTGAGCCAATTTGCACTCACCAGGAGCATGGATATCTTTACACTTTACAACCTGTGTTTCATGGCACAATTGGCAGCCAAATGCCCGAATCTTTTGCACCTGTAGCACTGGTTGACCTCACTTTTCAGAAGGCGTTCCCATCTCCCCACTCGGAAGTTGAAGTACCTGATTTTTTGTAGGGCACTTGAACTGCTTTTGCTGGAAATCTGGACTAATTAATAAGGCAAGTTTTTACGCTCGACAATTGATCTCCTTTTTGCAAAGTCTTTAACGGAAATAAATTCTATTTCTGGTGCAACTTTTTGAAGCACCTAAAGGAGATCGACTGTGTCCTCTCCGCAGTCCAGGCCCTTCAATAAAAAGGTCTGGTTTCTTTTGCTTTTAGGGGTGTATGTAAAATGCGGAACATCTACAGAATTCAGCGCACTTTATGCTGCCTGAAAATCAACCAATAAATTGTCAGTTTATCTGCATTGACTCTTTTGATCTCAAAATCATTTAGCTTATTTTCGGCTGCCAAAAGCCAAACCATACCTTTGTCCGTTTGCCCAAATACATTGATTTGTGGGACTTTTTCTTTCCTTTGATTAATTTGACGGACGAGCCAGCAGACAAAACTTTTGGTTTTTTCTCCTTATATTTACTTTTTAAGTATTCAATAAATCCATCTGGCTTAGTAGTACAACAATCAGAAGTTTTATTAACTGTATTCTCTTCAATACGCATGGTATCTTCTAGTCCAGCTAGCGCTGCATAATGATTCGTGCTGACATTTGCTCCGCCTGCGCTGAGGACATCGTCTTGATCAGTTTCTTGTTTCGGTTTCTTAGATTTCTTATCTTCGGTCGTTTTCAAATGAACCTTCATGCTGATTTTTTTTTGCTTTGTTGTGTTCTAGTGATTTGGTCCGAAGTTTCAGCTCTTTGTTTTCTTTCTCAACCTTTTCAACTTTCTCGTTAGCTTTTATTAACGGCTCGATCAAGATGACCGATAAAATTTGCAGTTTTTCTAATTGTTATCGTATCTTCGTTTCAGTTTTTTTCGCCCGTCATCGTTGGCGATGGACACGATCGTTCTGGTTGATGGCTGAAGCCATCGGGCTCCTCCATCTCGATGCTTTTGCAGCGAGACTAGAGGGAATGTTCTTAAACCGGGACATTCCTTGAACGTATTTCCATGTTTGATACTTCTTCAGGAAACAAATTTCAGGTATTCGATAATGTTCAAATAATTCGATGGTGATGGTTTCCAATTAAAAAAATTATTTTCAACTGACTTTTGTGAAAAATTAATTGATTTTTAATATTAATGACAGGGGCGAGTAAAAACACATCTACACACAACGAGTGCTAGACGTAGAATTGCGATCGCAGACATATGATAGTAATATGTTTCGATTGATTTTTTGGCAATTCGCCATGTTCACATAACATCAATTTTGCGTGGACGGCCCTTTCTTCAACTTCGTTCGGAAAATCTCTCATAAGAGTGTTCGCAACTTAGGGAGGAAAGAAAAGGAGTAAATGATAGCCCCAAAAATTTCTGAATGTCAGCTATGTATTTGCAAGGTTTCTTTGATTGTATTGATAGTGGCTTAAACCAAGGGTAGTCTCATCAAAGCAGGAGTAAATCAAATCAAATGGCGGGAAAATTCAAATTAATAGCAACATGAGAAAAATGTTTAACTCAAAATGATTTTACATATTTTTTTTAGTTTCTCATTTAAGGTGTCTGAGGCAAATTAGATAATAACTTAACTTTGGATTAAATGCAACCAATGAACATGTATTTTTAGAGATTATCGATAAAATCTAATAAGATAATGAAGAGCAACTGTTTAATTTTCCCACGAATATTGGAGTTAGGAGATTTAGACGCAAACAACGTGAATCAAATATTGAAACAAATAAATCAGATCAAAAAATACGTTATGTGTATCTTATTTCGTTTTCAGGTCTGGAAGACAGCTTCTTCTTCTTCTTGGCACTACAGCCCCGTTCGGGCCTTCGCTTCCTGCAAACAGCGCCTCTAACTGTCTCGGTCCGTTGACCGCATCTTCCAATTCCGAAGTCCGAGCAGCGATGAACTGTCTTCGTCGACCGAGTCAGACTAGCATTTACTCGATTTCCCCACTGGCCGCCGGCCTTCAGTTTCCCCAACGAATACCTTCTTGGGTATCCGTTGTTCGTCCATACGAAGACAAGCTAATTTATAGTATTTTTTCCATGTAATATTTTTTCTATAAAATCCCTCTCTCTTAGGTTCGCAAGGTCCATGACGTATGTAGTAGCGAATGACTGTTGAACCAATGTTTTGCTGTACCGTTAAGCCTAGTCCTAGATGATGTGGTCCAAATTAATAGTTTAAGCTTGTTTATCTGACTGATAAATTGTTGAGCATTTCACTCAACTCTCGAGCTTTGAGTAAGCGTACGGCATATTGTAACGATGAGAGAACCGGCTGTTACCCCCGACGTCGGTTTGTGGCGCTGATACGAAGTTCAGTGAAGTTGATTTGAGTTTCAGGGTAGTGTTTTGCATGACGATAGCTGAATGCAGATTCAGTGCATGTGTTTGCATGGCGGTAGCAGATTGGGGATTTGGAGCGAAGACCGGAACGGTAGTTTGCATGGCGGCAGCGGATACACTGTGAATATCAGATTGTGTGGTGTCAGAACGGTAATAACATGCCATTTGATGTGTTGGATGGCTGTGACGGTTCAGTTATTGGCTGCGAGGGATTACAAGAAAGAGGCATGCATCGGCACCATCATATTGGTCGATGGTGTTGCACTTGTATTTGTTGCCTTGTTGATGTGCATAAGAACGAGTTTTAGTTGCATCAAGTTTCCCAAATATCAATACAATGGCCGCTATATCATTTCAGGTTTGGTCCACTTCCTCGTGCGTAATAGGGCTCAGCAAATCTTGCAAAAAGCTTTCCTTCTCAATTTCGTCAGATCTCAACTCCTTAAGTGGCATGCTAAGTTTAGCTATATTGCCCAAAATTGAGTGCTTCAGCTCTTTCAACTTCGCCCGCAATTGTTTTGCAGACATTTCGTTGATCCGCACTATCGGCATTTTTACAATTTTTAACGTGTGAATTCGGTCAAAAAGTAAAAACAATTGGGGAAGTATCCATTTCAGAAGTTGTCAAATACCAAAAAAATATTCAAGCGGAAAACATTGAATGAACGATTTCCGCTTGAAATGAACGGTTGTCAGGAACTATCATTTATTTTCTGACTATCGCTCGGCTTGCTTGGCGACTATCCTACGCGGTGTCTAATTAGCAATTGTCCGTCTTCTCACATTTTTCTCTCTCCATCCTTTTAGACTCCAATGGTCAGAAGAAAACAACAGGGGACAACGTATGGCCATAGTTGACTTGACCGAAAAGGGCGCCGAACAATTCCTGAACAAGGGCAAAGTAAGAATAGGGTGGGTTGTCTGTAGGGTACGGCAAAGAGCAACGCCTCTTCAATGTTTCAAATGCCTTGGCTATGGACACACCACACAAGTATGCAAAGGACCCGATAGGAGTTCCCTATGTTACAAATGAAAGAAAAGAGTTTACCAGAAGGCACACTGTATTCTCTGCAAGGATGCTGATCCAAGACCTGATTTTGGACACGTCTTGGGATCAGTAAAATGCCAGATGTTCCAAGAAGCCCTAGCCAAGGCAAAATCAGAACTTTGATGACCCGCATCCTGCAGCTAAACCAACACCGCAGTTCAACCGCATAAAATCTGCTTTAGCAGTTTGCGAGGGACATGAAAGACGACTTGCTGCTGACTGAGCAACACCATGATCAAAGTCCTGCAATATGGTATTCTGAAAAAACTGGTACTGCCGACATCTGGATTCTGGATGTAATGCGGTTTTTGAGGAACCACCTTAAGGACCGAAGCCTGGTCTACGACATGATACAGGGCCAACGAAGGATGGAAATTACATCGGGTGTTTCCCAAGGGATGTATCCTTGGCCCGGACCTGTGGAACGTGTCTTATGATGGGCTACTGAGACTTGAGAGCCAGATGAGTCGCGCTTGTTTGGCTATGCGGATGATGTTGCGGCTCTGGCCACTTGACGCACCGTTGAACACGCGCAACTTAGGCTAGGTATACTAATCCGCTGAAAGAGGGAATAGATGGCTGCTCGTGGGCTCAGTTTAGCACTAGAGAAAACCAAAGTGGTCATCTTGACAAAAAAGAGAATTCCTAGAGTAAGTGTACGAACCGAATCGAAACCATCGGTGAAGTACCTGGAGCTACTGCTCGACTCGAAGATGAGTTTCTCTGAGCAAATCAGGGCAACGGCTGAGAAGGCTGCTTTGGGAATATTGGCTCTGAGCCAACTTATGGCCAACGTAGGGGGACCAAGCCCGTCAAGAAGGCGCCTCTTGATGAATGCTGTAGGGTCAGTGCTACTGTATGGAGCAGAAGTATGGGGTGACGCTCTCAGCAAGGAGGTATACCGAAAACGTTTGGCCCAGGTACAGAGAAGAGGAGCACTGAGAATTGCATCTTCGTATCCAACAGTCTCCGACTTGGTGGTGAGAGTTATTGCAGGGGTGATACCTGTCGCCCTCCTTGCTAGAGAGAGCCGCGCTATTTACCTGCGCCGAAACGAGGATACGAGGGAGATGGTTGTCTGCGAGGAAAGACAGCGCTTGCTCAACGATTGGCAGCAGTCTTGGGTCAATTGCACGAAGGGAAGGTGGACTACGCGTCTCATACTGGATGTGAGACCATGGCTAAATTGAAGGCATGGGGTGACCGACTACTATCTGACCCAGCTTTTGAGCGGGGACGGGTGTTTTCAGTCTTACCTGCACAAGATTGGTAAGTCACGGTCCCCCAATTGTCGGCTTTGCCCAGGAGAGGAGGACAATGCCTGCCACACATGCGTGTACAAAATGGGTCAGGCTGCGAAGGGAACTCTACAGGGAGACGGGAGAGCACACCCCGGATAATATAGTTGCGGCTCGGGCAGTCCTAAAAGATAAAAAGCACTCACAGCAGCTGGGGGTGTTGGGCCTGGGGGATTGCTTGTCTGGCACTTCCCCTCTCCTCTTCCGCTAGGAAAGGGATCATCCAGCTTCAAGGCGCCTCATGGCGTAACGAAACGAGACCTGGCCCGAAGTAATGTGTCAAACGGTTCCGGGCTGGGTTCTCGGGTTGACAGGGGAGGTGTTTAGTGGGTAGTCCAGTCGCCTTCTTGCGAACATGGGAGCCCCACACTCTGTGCATAAATGGCATTCACCTCCTTACCACAAAAAAATGGTATAGGTTAACAATTCTTTTCCAATGTACAATACTCAGTCTGGTAGGAAGAGTGAATCCATCTCTACTTCATTTATCATCTGCTTATGTAGTAAATCTAGTACAACTCGAATTTACAATCCTATCCTGGTATCTTCACCTTTTCTTATTCCCTTACCTTTTTTAAGTCTGAAACTCGAAATTTTTCTGTTTTTCTTTAAAAACTCCATAATGCTAATCAAATATCAATTCGCGTTTCACCTATTTAAGTTCTAAACACATTCGAATGAGTCTTCACTTTAATTCATATTCTGGTGGAAATTGGTTGGTTACTTAATTCGTAATATATAAAAATATTAACGAGTTGGTAAAGCTTTATTGCAAGCCATGACCCAAGTTTATCCAGTAGGAAGTAGTTTTGAAACGATCGTACGACTAACGGCAATTTATTGTTGAAAACTTTCTACTTAAGTACAAGTATATCAATATCAATAAATAATTCATCGACTTTACATGTTTTCATAAAGAAACCCGAAAACATTAACACAATTAACTCCTTGCTTCTGCCTTAGAGAATCCGAAAGCATACCCGTCTCTGATAATCTTGCTACCATCAATGATTCCTGAATCCATGTAAAACATTTCAACGGGTGAAATCCGATCAATTAACCCCAGGCTAATCCTATTGATCCCTCCCCAATGCCTCTCCTCATTCCAAACCTACACATTATCCACATTAGGAGGTTGTTGTCTACATCAAGCGACAGGATACTACGAAATGTCGCAACCTATTTAAATTGCTGACAAGTGCAAAACACGTGTAACATCGGGAAGTGTATTCGCCTTATTTGAGCACAAGCAGCAACAACAACAGCAACAAAAGCCATTCAGTATTAGATTGATAGGAAGAGTATTTGTATGAGAAGGAAGGAAGCAAGGAAGGAAGGAGCAAAGTAGAGGACCAAGAAAATGGGTGGCCACTATTCAATGAACTTGTGCTGCTCCTGCTGCTTTTGCTTCACGTATATGAGTATATTACCGGGATGATTCGGGTACGTACGGAGTATATTGTCTTCCTTAATCTTTTGAACAATCGATGACATAAAATTGCTGCCCTTTAGTCCACATAACACACCGACCACGACCTTGTCGCAGGGCGAGGTGGGACGGCTGACATTAGGTTTGTGGTGATTTAGCGATGAGAAGTGATGAAGCACTTTGGATGGTACCGAAACAATGTCGCTGATGATTTGGGGTTGAAGTAGATTAAATTTATGATGAAGGGATGAGTTTGAATGGAAAATGAGTTAAATCAAACAGCCTGATTTTACATATTGTTTAAAGATTTGAGTTAAAAAATTTGAAAAAGTAAATCTAGAGAATTAAGCATTTAGCTTTTCAGGTAAGAGATTTTATTTTAACTTAATGCTAAGCTATGGCAAAAGTGAATCCATTTGAGTTTTTGAATTATATTTATTTATTTCAAAAATCAACTTATAGAATAGTAGTCCAATTACAAGTCAATTAACATTAAATACAAAAATAGTATATGAATTCGAAATATCCAAGAAATTAAAGAAAAAAGATCACAATACAATATCAAAAACTAATATTTATAGGAGTATTACAATATCAAAAATTAAGATTTATAGGAGTATTTATAAATTTAATTTTGTATTGAAGTTTTGAATACGCCAAGATACTGTGGTAGAGGACCAAGACTTTGCTGGTAATGCATACAAAGTAAGCGTGGTAAGGGAGAGTGGAAGAAGGTGTTAGTACGTGCATACGAAACCTGAAATTGAAGCGAGAACCTATCAGGGCGAGCAGCGTCGAATGTATTAATTTGCCTGCATATATTTTGAGGTAAAAGACTATGATGAAGCTTGAAAATTCGTCAAGGAAAGATCGTCTGGACTCGAGGGTAGGAAGGTTCAAGATATGTAGTCGGTCAACATAAGGGAAGTAAGAAAGGTTGAATTTGAAGAATAGAGACCGTATCAGTCTGCGTTGAACTGACTCAAGAGCATTGATGTGCTTCCTGTGGTATAGACTCCAAATTTGGGAGCAGTGCTCCAAATGACTACGTACTAGTGAGAAGTAAAGACACATACAGGATGTGATATGTTGGAATGGCGAAGCGGATTGTAAAATAAATCCAGCTAAGTGGGAGGCTTTCTTAATAATTAGAGCAATGTGGAGATCAAACTTCAGTTTACAATCGAAAAGCGTACCAAGATCCTTAAAGGAGGTCACATTGCTCAAAGGGATACCAAACAGCCTAAACGTTGAGTGAAGAGGAAATTTTTTACAGGAGAATGACATCTGATGGCATTTGGAAACATTTATGGAGAGATAGTTTGATTCACACCAGTCACTAAGACGCTGAAGATCGGTTTGAAGAATATTTGCGTCTACAAGGGAATCAATAACTCGAAAAATCTTGAAGTCATCAGCATAAAGGAAACAGGGGGATGTGATAACAGAAGGTAGATCATTGGTAAAAAGTAATAATAGTATGGGGCCAAGTATTGGACCTTGCGGAACTCCCAAGCTCGGGTGAAAATAAGAAGAAACTCCGCTCAGATGTCATTTCCCAGGAAGAGATCATAATCAAGCCAAAAAAGTATACTTCATCAGATAAACGCTTGCCGATTATAAGTCTAGGATAAGACCGTCAAATTGCAAGATTCCTCTTCAACTGCTTCGGCCTATTCGCAATGGTGGGGCGATAATTAAAACAACGACCAATGCCAACGCGTCTGCGCTATACCGAGTTACCATGGATAAAATGCAGGATGAGTACGACATTACCGAGACAAAAATGCGTCGACCCAGACTGATTATAAATGGGCTGGATAACCAATTTACAAATGAGGAACTACAAAACGAAATACAAACGCTAAACCCTGTTGTACCTGCATAGATTACTAGCAACAAATTATAAAAAAATTGTTGAAAACATTAAATTCACACTTGCAGACTGGCTGGAGTTAGATCATCGTGTCCTAAAAATTCGTAAAATATTCAGATATTTAGACAAGGATCTTTTCAAATCGAAATTTCAACAGTTGCTGACAAACCTTATGGAGCTCAAAAATATAATTATAGAGTCCAAGCATGATTCTACCATTGAGAAAAAGATCAGATGTCGACAACATACATCGATAACAAAGAAAGTTATTGAGGCTAGTATTAACAAAAGGAAAGCTTATAAAAAATACAAAAAGAACGCTGAAGATCAAGCACTTAAAAATCTGTATAACGAAGCCCTAAAAGAATCAAAACGTCTCATAAAAGAAGCTAAATTTTCATATTACTCCAGAAGATTGGAAACAGCGGCGGACAACTCACACGAAATATGGAAAATAATAAATGAAGTAAAAGATAATTCGTCACCGTAGATCATGATATCGAAGGCTGATTTTTTTTTGGCATGGATTTAACAATGTAGCACGCCCATGTGGAACAGCAAACTCGATAAATCACTTTTTTCAACAATTTGTGAAAAAATTACCGGGGAGCTTGGTGAAAAGTCAACTAGCTATTTCAATATCATAAATAGCCCACCAAAGTCCATGTTTCACTTCCATCAAACGACTAAAAGAGAAGTATTAAATACAATCAAAAATTTGGACAAAAATGCAGCACCAGGTATTGACAACATCGCCACACATGAAATTATTCTAGTCAAAGAGGAGATAGCTGAACCACTGGCAAATTATATAAACGGGCATATTAGAAATGAAACATTTCCGGACGAAGAGAAACTGGCAAAAATAATTCCAATATTCAAAGGAGGAGATCATCTGGACACGAATAATTACCGCCCTGTTGCTCTTTTAACAGCCTTTAGTAAAATATTCGAAAAACATAAATAATCGTTTAAAATCTTTCTTAATGGACAATTCCATCAAAAATCCGAAGCAGTTTGGCTGTCAAAAGAACAAAAGTACTTTCGATGCGTTACTTTCTGTCTCACGTTAAATCAATGAAAGTCTTGATAAAGGAGATTATGTTATTGCATCTTTTGTGGACCTGAAGAAAGCTTTTGATACGGTTGATCATGACCTGTTACTTCAAAAACTTGAATCGTGTGGTATACAAAGAAAACCGAAAAAGTTTAAAAAGTTATTTGGAAGGAAGATTCCAAAGAACATAAGTTAATAATGTCTTTAGCAATCTAGCATCAATGAAATCGGGGGTTCCTCAAGGATCCATACTTGGACCAAACTTGTTTTTGCCACACACCAATAATTTGAATATATATATGTAAACTGAAAGCTCACCATACATTATATGATGATGATACTGTACTTCTTTATTCAGGACATGATAAAGTTGCCATGGAGAATATCGTCAACGAAGATCTAAATAAATATCGCTCATGGCTTATTGAAAACAAGCTAGCATTGAATACTACAAACAAAATGCATGATTTTTAAACAGAAGAATAAGGAAGACATAGAAGTTAACCTAAAAATTAACGGCGAAAACTTGCAAAGAGTGTTTGAAATTAAATATCTCGGTCTTACCATAGATCATCGTTTGACATGGTTGCCACACATAAATTTTTTAAGGAGACAACTAGCACCAATGATAGGAGTTTTGAGAAGATATAGAGGTTTTCCGATGCATATAAAGAAACTTGTATTAAATGCATTTTTACTAACAAAGCTACATTATGCGGTGGTCATTTGGAGTCAATCGTCAAAGCAAAACCTTAATATTATATCCAGGATACTAACTAAAGCCTATAAAAATATTCTAAACTTTCCGATTCTCACTCCAACAAGACTAGTGTATTAAGGAACCAACGCACTCACCTCCAGTCAAATCATTTTTATGGAGAAAGCGAAGTTTATCTTCAAATGTCTAATTTCCAGTGAATTGGAACGAAGTCTCTTTATAAAAGTATCACAAATAAATGCATATAATTCAAGAAATGCCAACAATTTTGTAATACCTTACGCTAGAACTGATCGACTAAAGAACGATGCAATGAATGGTGCTCTGCGTATATACAACAATCTTCTGAAAAACATAAACTCATCATTGGTTTTTAAGAAAAGACTTAAGGAACATCTAATAAATTCAAATTAATGATAAGTCCGGAGGGTTGAAAATGCAGTATATTAGGGCATTTTAGACCCTAACGTTGAGATACTTAAGGACAGCTAGTTTTAATAAACTCTGAGTTTTTTTTACTGCGTCGTATTATAATATTTTTTTTTATCTCTGAGAACTGTTCACGAATCGGACTAGACTAGCAGGGAAGGAGTACTTCACAGCATTTGATGTGCCCCTTATACCGATGTTTTAGCATTGGCTGGAGACACACGTAGGGATTGACGACGTGTGAAGTGCAAATCGCACGAGCGTTGTACGACGATGAAAGAGTGATGGAGAGAGTGGTAGGGAATGGAGGTATTTAAAAAAAAGAGAAGCAAGAGTTAAAAGTGACCACATATTGACGATTCAGGACATAGGAGAGAAGCCAGGAAAAGAGCTAAAATGGGACATAGAACCCTAAAAGTTTCTCAAATGAGAGATAGTGATCCATTGAATCAAAGGCTTTTGAGAAATCCGTAAAAATAAAGTCCACTTGTTGTTAATCGAGGGCTTTTGCAATATGATGGGTAAAAGTAAGTAAGGGTAGATCTGCCTCTGATAAAACCAAGCTATTGATCTGTTGAAGATGGGAGGACTAGTGAAAACAGAACATCAAAAACTCTCTTTTTAAGAAGAAACAAGGAAGAAGGGAAATAGGACGATAGTTTGAGACAATGTAACGATTACCAGATTTGAAGATAGAGAAAATGTGGGCAATTTTCCATTGGGAAGGGAAACGCCCACAGGATAAACTCAAATAAAAAATAATTGAAAGGGGAACACAAAGTGAAGAAGATAAAGATTTTGATAGAAAATTTGGAATGTCATCAGGGCCCACACTGGTACTGTTGTCAAAATTATTTAAGAGTAGCTCAACCTGCAAGGGGTTTGTACAGGAATAAGAGCAAGAAGATTGGTTGAAGGAAGGGGAATGCTTAGCCCTGCTGAAAAAGGAAGAAAAATAAGAAGTGAAAAGTTCACAAGGTAATTGAGAAGTAGACGATGTCACGCCATCTAGACTAAAATTATCAGGTTCATAATGAGAGGTCCTTAAAGGTTTCACGTATGGCCAGAACGCGTGGGATCGATTCAACATTAACATAGTTTCAATGTGGTTAACATACGTATGAAGCGCAGAGGTGGTAATTTTCTTGGCTGCGGCACGACGCTCTTTGAATTTAACGAGTTCAATTGGAAGACCGTTGAATAAGAATTTTCTGTGGGCAGCATCTTTGGTTTTAATTGCAATGGCAACATCTGAATTAAATCAAGGAGCATCTTTAGGTCTGGAGATTGTGGAGATGCTGAAGAAGAAATACCAATTCACGGCATTCAGGCTAGCTTCCATGCTTGATAAATCGGATTTTAAAAAATTAAAGTGGGAAGGTAAGGAATTCTTTAAAGAACGAGAGGATGTGATAGCAAGCTCAATAAGGAGCGGTGGATGGTGGGGATCAGGTTTGACAAAGGATGAGAGTGCCACCGACGTGGACAGACAAGAAGGTGACTAGTTAGAAAGAACAAGGTTAAGCAATTTGTTATTGGCATTAGGAAAAGTGTTGCATTGGGTGAAGAAACAGAGGGAAATGAAAGAAGAAAAAGCAAAAGACACGCAACCGCCAGAAACTATGGAGACATACATTTCATTTCAAACAATAGAGGGCGAATTGAAGGCACTACAGACCAATATAGAGGAAGATGGGAAACGAGCATTAGTGTAGCTTGAGAATTCTGCAAAGAAACGTTCGTAAATAATAACAGAACTGTTACATAATGTCTACCTACAGCAACAACAAATGATGATTTGTAAAAATATATTATCAACATTTGATATTTGTCTTTCAATCTTCTATTCCAAATATTTTAATTCAAAATAATTGAATTTTTCCATTCTTTTGAAATGTACAATAGATTTTCTTTTCTTTATTGGAGACAAGTTTAATCTATTTGACTCGCAAAAAGTACGGACGATTATTAAATCTATAGGTAAGTATGCCAATTGTAGAGACTGCAGCCAAAAAATACCTCTGCCACAGAAAGTGCTGTGCTTTGAATATTATTTTAAATTACATGTAAAACTTAATCCTAATTAATTCTTTGTTTCAAATTCTTTTGCCCTTGCGAATTGCTTCTACTAGTTTGTATTAATTGTACTAAACTTTCCTATTGTGAATTATTTCTCACGTCAGAAGTGACAATCAGATTTGTCATGGTAAAGTTGCGCCAAGTAGAGTGGATTTGTTGCATTAAAATTTTAAACAAAAGTTACTCATCTTTGGAGTATACATACGATTGGTCAGATATTGTCAGTAAAAGTGGTGCTCACAAAGTGCTGCGAATATAATATCGATGTACATCAGCTCTTTGTAGACTTCAAGCAAGCATATGACCATGTTGACAGAAAATCCTGTACAAAGTAATGCTTGACTTTGGCGTCCCAACCAAACTCATCCAAGTGACCCACGTTGGGCACCATTTGCAATGATTTTACTTCTTCCGTCTCGTTTCGAGACTTCCGGAAGGAAATCTAGGCCAACCTCTCATCGGTAATAGACGTGAAGTCTGGGTATGTACCAACAGACTGTATCTACCGGACACCCTTAGTCTACTGCGAGGTGGCTGCTGGCTGGCTAACTAGTTCGGAGAGGAATTTCGGTCACAGCTCTTCCGCGAGCAGACTAAGTCCACATACAAAATTAATATATGTATATTAATATATAAAGTTATTCAATAAAATCACCATTAGCAGCAATAACCTCTTCGATGCGGGTCCGGAAACGATTACATGCCCGAATCAAATGCTCCTTGTTCATATTGACCATAACGGCATCAATAGCAGTCTTCAGCGAAGAAGTGATATTATGAAGACGCTTATTGGTCTCACGCTCAACTACGCCCCATACGTAATAATCCAAAGGATTAACGTCTGGGGAGCTAGGTGGCAATAGGTTCGGTGTTATGTGGTCATGAACATTTCGGCAATCCAATCTTGTGCCGCCATCGCTTTATGTGAAGGAGCAGAGTCTTGTTGGAAAATTTATGGTCTGACTCCACTTACATTGTTTATCCAGGGTTTCACTACCGTCTCCAAAACCTCAATGTATGCAGCAGAGTTCACTCTCAGTCCTTGAGTAGAAAAGTGTGGTGGCATAACATGTCCTTCGTTGCGGACAACACCTTAAATCATTACAATGGCTTGAAATTTTGCATGCATAACAACAGGAACCTCCGTAGGACTTGAACATAGTCATCTATCATTTCTACGATGGGTCTTTTGATCTTGGTCAACATTTTTTTCGTCGCCAAAAAACCATAATATTTTGGGCACCTCAGGGTGTTTGAGTTAATTTAAAAGACGTTTTGATTGTAGAACTCTCTGTGCCCGTGTTTGTTACAACATGAACTGTCCTCTGCACATCAGGTAAGACTTATACTGAAGGTCTTTGTGGACAACTCTACAAATAAGGCACTCAGAAACATGAAGCCACTCGCAAGGGCCCTCATTGATTTTGAAGGGTTCTTGTCTATGACGTTGTTCGTTCTTTTGTGTTTTGCAACCGATTCTGTATCGCCTTCTGATGCTTCCAATTCACGGCGAACCTTATGCACGAATGAACGGGCGTAATTAAGAAAATTAGAGATCTCTAAATCTGTATGGTTCGCACATATAGTGACGATGACAGCATGTCTCTTAATTTCTTGAGTGATGTTGTAGTCCACCATTTCTTATCTGAAAAGGAAAAAAAAATAAAAATCGCGAAGTTATAGTCACATTTATGCATGTCCTCATGTACCGTACGCACCCTGTATACGCGCTCCCGAATATTCACCGAAGTGGTGCCCGAAATAAACTACTCAAAATCAAACCGGATCAAACTACTCAAAAAAAAAAAAAATACAAAATCAAACAATGGCACCCCGTACCGACCGCAACATGAAACCGACCATTCGTGGATCATCAAAACCCTACCCTCTCGTCGGCATACTCAACTTTGCAATCGCCTTCCTCTGAAAAAGAACAAGTTTCCTGAAAAGGAAAGACTGTATTAACTTAACAATTAATTTTAATTTATTTATAATTATTTTTCAGAATGCAGGATACGACTTCAAAATGTACTGACATTATTCTAACTCATTTCATTTACATCAATCAATTTTTTCCTTATTTCTACAATTTAAATTTTCATTTAAAGCCTGATCTTTCTGCATAAGAAAATGTAGTAATCGAGCAGTCTCTCAAGCTAACTACCCGAAAACCAGCATTACAGCGTTCCGAAATTTCAATTGCAGTTTTGAAAAATTTAATGACTCATATTTAAATTTTTGTAAATTATATAATTTCGAAAAACAATTTTAATTTTTTTATAAATATAAATTTATATCATTTTGTTTTATAAATATCAACTTAAATTTCCCCTTACATTGATATTCTTTAGAATATTTATCTTTTTATTATGATTTAAACTTTCAATATATTATTACTTTTTAATAACTTTATTACGAAAATCTGCAATTGAAAGTTCTACCATGCGAACACTGCTATAATGCATCCTATCCATGTATTGCATTGTTAAATACAATCTAACTTGAATGAGCTAAAAGCTTGTCTCAATTTACCGCTGCGGCATAGAGATTAAGGTGAGATCTGCTTGGGTGGATCGATGAGTCTGTGATTGATCGCCACCGCGAACACGTCGCGACGCCCAAGTACTATCCGACTTTCTTACTACTTTTCAAAACCGCTATCGGGATTGAGGTGTTCTGTTTTATCGATTTTGCCGTGCGCCTTTGATGGTCAGCGAGCGGACATTCCACTTAAAGGCGCTACGTAGGTATCAGTCGGTAGTGTTGCATCAGAAGTGGTGGTGTGTCGTGAAAACCATGGAAGATAAAGCTTGACATACTTTGCCGCAAATCGTCAATACGCAGTCTAACCGAACATAACGGTTCGAGAATGCCCAGAGTATTGATGAGTGCCAATCATGCGATCAATGTGAATGATGCAGAGCATTTCCGTCAGTGATCCTTGGCCCAGCGAATACTCGTAATGAGGCATAAAAACTAATCCATTGTGATATAAAAATATCAAGAATTTACTCCAGTGACCTACTTTTTTCGCGAATATATTGCAAACAAAACATTTCCATAGAAATACAAAAAAAATGAAAATCTTCAATTTCTCCCTAATTACTGTAAACCAATTTGCTGTCTTTTGTTCGATTTGCTATTTTTGCGCAAGCAGTTTTTATATGGAAACTCCTCTACCCGTGAAAATTAGGCAAAACGATCTCCCAACTAAACATTAGAATACTTTAGTTGTTCTCTTTTAGCATATAAATTCCCTCAAAATGCATCGAAATGGTAGAAACTAAACGGAGTGTACTTGTATTTTTGTGAAGTACGCAATTTTGATTTCATGAAATCGCGCCACATGAAAATAAATTTCTCAAACAATCAGCGACAAACTTTCACTTATTTGTAGCTGACGCATTTCTATTTATTTGGTTTGAGACTCGTTGCATGAAGATTTGCATGAATGGACGAATGCGCGAACCAACCACCAGCAATTTAGGTCGTGCAGAAACATGTTGATTACGATGTTGGAGTTTTTCAGACATTTTTCATTTGTTACATAACTCTTCATGGTACTTTAGTATCATTATCTTTTGCATTCAATTCAATTTCCTTGCATTGAATTTGTGGAATCGTGTTTTGGCGGGTTAATGGGACCGATTTCCTTGACTTGTCTCCGGTTTCCATGCGACGGGTCAGATCTTATAGATTGCTCACGCATAGTGGATTATGCACCGCAGATTGTTATTGACAGTAGATTAACAGAGTGATTTCTGTCATCAAAGGAAATGTCGAGGACGTGGAAATGACGGATGGGATTGAGAAGTGGATATCAGAATATCTGAACGAACGGGATACTGTTTATTTTACGAATCAATGTTGGATACGGTGTGTGCTCACAAGAGATCAGTGACTAAAAGGAAACGGGATGATGTTTCTAGATTGGGGAACTTTGTTCATGACTACAATTGAAGATCGTCAGGATAAGGAAGAAAAAGTTAATTGGTGGAGCGATGTTTTTTGTGTTTTGATATGGATTGTATTCGAAAAGTAGCTTTAACTGAACCACGTGTTAATGTAGTTGGCTCAAAGTAGCTTGTCTCAACGTCATATACTATTAAGAAAGTTGATGTATATACAGTGCGAAAGTGTGATTTGAAATTTTCTTCCCCATTTCGATTAATTGTAAAACGCGGTGATTTTATGCAAGCACTCGTAACTGAATTTGAGTTTTCAGGCATCACCACATCACCAGCGGGTGCCCGGCGAGGATGTTAGTAAGTACTCATTTGTCTTTTTATATTCATTTATATTTATATTTCTTTATCAAATTATTATATGTTATATTATGTAAATTGAAAAGTTTGAAATATTTTGACGCGTCTCACATTGAAAGTGCAAATTGTATATCAAGAATTTCAAACTCTTTTTCCCGTTTCATTTTCCTTTGATATTTACCAAGTCTAATCGTAAATATTGTTGGTTCCTCAAGCTCTTAATAATTTAATATCCAAACAAAAACTCGATATAGAAAAATCAATAAATTGAAGCTTACCTTATCATAATAATAGTACCGTTTAAAACCAAAATGAAAATAAGAATAAAATTAAAATGAATTGTTAAGCTGAAAACTCGGTTTTTCCCTTTCGTTAAATCTGACTGGGTATGGGACCCGCTACGTTGGCCGGCCCCTCCACTATAATGAGTTAGCCATCGGTTGAGCTCACCCTTTTTTATGCGTTTCTTTCGAGCGAGCGTGGCCTTCTGCTCGCATGCCTATTTATCGCATAATGTTATGTGATTCCCTCGCATAATACTATGACATGAATTTGCCATGTTTATATTTTTCATTTAAATTAAAAATTCATTCAAATCATGTTTGTATGAGTTTTTCACTTAAATGGAAAATATAGCCACGCTTACATTTGGATCTTGATCCGGTTAGGGGGATGCGAGGGGCACCGCATCTACCTGGATGGCCCACTCGTATTCGTGGGCCATAAGTATCGTCGGTAACGACGAAATCCTCTTAAGTCCGTCTGTTTTCTCCAGGCTCGATTTGTCCTCCGAGTCAGCAATTTAATGACCCTTAGTAGGTTACCTCCTTCTCGACTCCGGTCGATCTTCCTTCGACCTTCGAAATTCGTGGATCCGAAATTTTTTTGTAGTGGGTCCTTATGATGGGGAAAGGAACCCGCCCCACGGTACTGCAACGCTGGCTAGCCAGCGCATTCACGCATCCTCAGACAAGGCCAATCTCGGTGAATCCCACCATCCTCTTTCACCGAGGCAGCGGACCATAGCTGCAGTCCTTTACGGACAATTTATCTATACCCATTTTACTACAAGAAGCATTAGTCGCAAAAGTTACTTTAAATTACTTTAGGTTCATTATAAATTTTAGCAACTGAACAAATTTACCAACAAAAATTTAAAAGGAAAAAATAAAGATTCGGTTTTAAGCTTCCATGGAAAAAATTATTTCGCTTTTACGCAAACATATGTATGTTTGAACGCAAATTTGACTCTGTTTCCTACAGAGTCAAATTTGCGTTATTATGAAATAGTATGTCAAAACTAGGCAAGTGGGTCAAAGGTATGAACTGTTTCTACAGCGATTATTTCATATTAGAACTATGTAGTGAATTGAATGTATATCGATGTCCGTAGAGGACTGCAGCGATGGTCTGCTGCCTCAGCGAGCAAAGCGTTGGTGCTCGCCGAAATTGGCTTTATCTGAGGGTGCATGAATGCGTTGGCAGGCTAGCATTGCAGTATCGTGGGGTGGGTTATTTCCTCCAGAGCAAGGGCCCACTTCAAATAAATTTCACATTCACGAATCAGGGGATAAAACAACTCGAACCTACTAAAGGGATAGATTGCCGAAGCGAAATGACTGACTGGGCTTGGTGAAAGCGAGCGAGATTTGAGAGGATCTCATCTTTACTAGGTAGACTTATGGCCCCCCAATAAGAGTGGGGCATCCACCTGGAAGCGGTACCCCCTCGCATCCCCCCATCCGTGGCCAGTAGATGCGGCCAGATATTTTCCATTTGAATGAAAAACTTAAACAAACTTAATTCGCATTAATTTTTCCTTTGAATGAAGAGCGGTAGTGTTTGGTACAATTGAACTTGCAAGTGGCTTAACCTCTTCTGCAATGTTGAGACTGCGATGCTGTTTGCCAAAATCGAGCCTGCGAACGGCTGAAACTCTTCTGAAACGTTGAGACTGTAGTGGTGTTTACTAAATTGAACTTGCAATCGGCTTAACTTCTTCTGCAATGTTAAGACTGCAGTGATGGTTACTAAATTGAACCTGCAAACGGCTCATATACAACGTTGAATCATCCGGCTCGACGAACCAATGATCTGAGAAGAAAGAATAAATAAAACCAACTTGTTGAGATATCTGACCAGAATAATAATTATTGTTCTACTATTAACATATTAATGCAAATTACGAGGGCAGTTCGAATTTGATGGAGACAAATGCTGTAGATGGCGCGCATGTATATTTTAAAGGTCTTGGCTTGAATTTATGATAGCTGGGCCCCTTACAAACAGTGTGGCATAGTTTTTGTCGGGAGTGCATGTTTCACGCGCGTGCTACGACCATGAGTGAAAGTCAAGTGTCGACCGCAATTGCGCAACGTATTGTCCTTCGTGTTTTACTATGGGCAGGCGTTAAAAGTACGGAATTTTTCTGCGTTAGCGAAATCAGTTCAGTAGTGAGTGTCTGAGTAGGGCAACTGTGATTAAATGGGCCAAAACATTCAAGCATGGTCACGAAACCGTCGAGAATGAGCCGCATGATCGTCAACCGTAAACCAGCATCACACTAAACAACATGCGTAGAGCAACTCATTTTGGGGGACTGTAGGATGAATGTTCATCCACGAGCACTTTCGTTATCGCAAACTAACGGCGCGATGGGTTCCTAAACTGTTGAACTTCGAGCAAAAATTCACGCGGCTTGAAATTTGTCGCCGCTATCTGACGCGATACGAGGTGGAGGGGACGGTTTTTTAACACCAATCTTCTATACAGTTGAAACATAGGTACACTATTACACTCCCGAAAGCAAGGTGTTGTCTAAAGAGTGGAGGAAGAAGGAAGAAGGAAGAAGGGGCGCCAGTCAAAGCGAAGACAACCAGGTTCGTGGGTAAGGGTATGTGTGCTGTATTGTGGGACCAGCGGTGGTGTGTTGCACGTCAATTTCCTGCATACCTAACGTTCCATCAATGCTGCATACTACTCTAACCTTCTGAAAACACACGTGAAACCCGCTTATCGCTCGAAACGGAGGAGCCTTCCAGCACGAAGTGCGATTCTTCTCTAGGATAACGCGCGCCTTCATACCGGGCGACTCATGCTCGATACAATATCAGAACTGGGGTGGAAGATACTGGAATATCCCCCTATAGTCCGGACATATCACGCTGCCAATACCACATGTTTGAACCACTGAGTATTTTGCTGGCTTGTATTGTGCAGGAAATGAATCAGCTCGATCGTTGGTTCCAATAGGAACAATTTGCTCTTGGTTGTTGCTCGTGCGGAATTGAAACATTAGCGGCTGAAGAGTATGCTGACACTCGTACTCGTGCGAAGTTTGTAGTGAAAGTAGGTTGATTAATGTCCGTAAAGGACTGCAACGATGGTCTGCTGCCTTGGCGAAAGGGGATGTTTGGATCCGCTGAGATTGGCCTTGTCTGGGGACACGTGAATGCGCTGGCAGGCTAGCGTTGTGGTGTCGTGGGGCGGGTTCTTTCCCCCACCACAAGGACTAACTACATGAGAATTTTGCATTCACGAGTTCCTGGGTCACAAAGAAAAAAAAATTCGACCGAATTCGAAGAAGGGAGGTAACCAACTAAGGGTTAGAAATCGCAGACAAAAAGGACAAACTGGACCTGGGGAAGACAGACGGACTTAAGGGAACTTCGTCGTTACCTGACGATTTTTATGGCCCACAAATAAAAGTGGGGCATCCAGATTCAGGTGGTGCCCCCTCGCACCCTCTCAACTGAATCAAGATCCAGTACACGTGGCCATGTGTTTCTCATTTGAGTGAAAAACGCATACAGAAGCACTTTCTATGACTCTTTCCCTCAAATGAAAAGCACAAACGTAACCAATTTATGCTATAGAGTTATGCGATGAAATCACATAACCCTATATTGTAAAATGGCACGCGAGCGAAGGGCCACTCTACCCGGCAAGAGCCCCTGGTAAGCGACAAAATGTTGGAACGTGCCCGATGGCTAGCCCATGCCAGAGAAAAAGCCTGCCATCGATGCGGGTCCTATACCCGGTCAGATTGGAGAAAATGGAAAGACCGAAATTCTAAAGTTTAATGATCCGTTATATTCTTGAAAAACAACGAAACAGAAGAAAGAGATTTACAATCCATTGGTCTCAGTCACATTAAGAAAAAAAAGTATTCTGGGCACTTATTCACAATGCATCTATCAGAACTTGTAATTTATCTAAAGGTTACGTACGTTTTTTTGGCCAGAAGAAAACGTTCGGGTACTACCAACATTAATTCTGAGTGAATTTTGAATTTTGTCTAACTGATACTAATTGAGACACAATAATTTTAACAATTATTTGGACTATGCAAACAAATTTCCTCAAAAAAAAAAAATGAATTCGTTTACCTAATCTTACATTCAACGCATTAATATTCGTATTAGTTACATATTATTTATCATATATCGGTATATTAAATAGCATAGTTTTTAAATAAAATTAAATATCGTAAAATATATATTTGTCCAAGAATTGCGGCCATTCTTTGTTGGAAGAAACATCTGCACTTGGCGAATGGATTTCCTCAGCACGTACTAAGGCTGCCACTAAGGACGATGTTACTAACACGTAAGGTTCTCGAGAATTGTTTCTTTGATAGGTTCAAATCTCCTTGGATAAAACACTGATCATCGCTTCTTTGCCGATACACTTTGCAGTGAATCTAGATACGTTCCCGCGGTCACAGTTTAATTCTCTCATCATCAACGTCAGGCAGTGATAAAGCAAACTAAACAAGCATAAATACACTTATATTTGTATTTAGAAAATCCCATCACCGATTATGACCCGGGTCAGCAACCCATTTCTATCGATTGCAATTGGTTTGATTCTTCAAACCCGTTGTATGTTTTTAACTTTTCAATTGTTCTCATCAAAAGCATCTCTGGCTAAATTGAAAAACCGCTTCAAAAACATTAATACACAGTCGAGGTGTATGTATTGTTCCACAGGCTAACACCAAAACCAAACCATGAATATCTGTCGTTGACAGCCTTGATAAAGTGTACATGCGATGGAGGGTAACTGTAATTCATTCTTTACTTTATATATTGCGTCTAGAACCTTTTCACTGTTCTATGCACTTCTTTCGTCTATCCCGCCCTCGGCTACTAATTAAATAACCAATATGTTGAGCTGAGTGACATGATAGGTTATGCGTGGCATCTGAAAATTGATTACACTTCACAAGCACAACCATTTCACTCAAAACAATTTGTCTGAGCACCACAAATGCACCATTTAGCTTTTATACTATAATTTAAAAGTAAGATGTTTGGCAGCCGCTGGCTCTTAGCCTTCGTCAACTCATCAAATTTTGAAATTCACTCTCTTTTAAACAGATATGCTTGAAATTTAGATTGTGTTGCAGTTGCAAATGATTTTAATATCCATTTAGTCGGTTTGTATGACCAATCACCACAAATGTTTATACGCAATTGTTTTAATTACGTTGAAATATTTATCGCGTGAATCGAAAGTTGACATCAATAAAGTTGCCTATCAAAACGGACCTCGAAATAGCTCACGACAACATGCTTCATACATTACACAGCGGAGTGTTTCCCTTGTCTTTTCGACCCGTTCCAAACTTGTCTTTTCTTCGTCCCGCAACCGGTAAAATCGAATCAGCTGAGTTTGATCAGCCCAGTTAGCTTGTCTTCCGTGATGTGATACATCGTTGAGGTGTATTACATCAGCGTTCCCAAACGAGGAATTCTATGTGCAGATTTACGATAATGAAGTAAAGAAATTTTAACTGAAGTAAAGAAATGAAGTTGTAAACAGCAATAAAAGTTAAATCTCATGACGAATAAAATAAAGG
Organism: Odontomyia ornata; assembly: GCA_963969285.1. Taxonomy (NCBI): domain Eukaryota; kingdom Metazoa; phylum Arthropoda; class Insecta; order Diptera; family Stratiomyidae; genus Odontomyia; species Odontomyia ornata. The sequence goes on from OZ017739.1 coordinate 410,561,313, forward strand.
GGAACATTTAAATATTAATATAAAGGAAAACTGATATGAAATAACGTTTAATAAAATTAATAAGAAGAAAAAGTATTCTACAAATTATGCGTATTGAATAAAAATAATTACATATTTTTTTGAAATCTGCCACAAAATTCCGAGTAAGAGATAGGAAGGTTTTCGAGCAGTTTGCTTGTGTGACTGCTCGATTAATACAAGTTCGATGATCCAATAAGAAAATTTACTGATAATTGTTGCTCATATGGAATTGATGCCCGAGTCGCTGATAAATATGCTGACACGCGTTCTCGTGCGAATTTCAATGACCCAATAGGAAAATTATTGATAATTGTCGCTCGTGTGGAGTTCATGCATGTGTCGCTGATGAATATTCTGACACGCGTATTCGTGCAAAGTTCAAAAATTTTTTTAATATGCTGATGCAGGTTTCTTGTATTGAGTAAAGGTAAATTGAGGTTGGTGAATTTGGAGACAATATCTTGCAGATTATTGAAGGTGATGAGAGTATAGATGATCATGGATGTATCTTGGATATAGTTCTTTCTCAACTTTTCAATCAATATTTCTTCAGTTCAACTAATTTTTCAAAACACAGATCACTTAGTGTGAGAAATGTTTCGTTCTTCCGTCTCACCACTAACCACAGAGAAGTACCGGAAAAGCCACCGCTTATCCATTTTAATTCCTTAAATAGCTTCTGCTAACACAAGGAGCTATCTGCTATCCGAAAGGGATGATGATCGGCCATCCACCTTCCAATATTTAAATTAAATCGGCAACAAAATTCAAGGCCGTAGTCTTCCAAACTGGTGAATATTTGGGTTTAGTGTAAACTTCAAGCGATATTGGAAATATCGTAATTGAACTTGATTGAGTCACGATAAACTACTTGGACTTGTTTGCTGCGACAAGTCAAAAAGTGACGCTCCCAAAAGTATATTTATGTTTACGTTAACGTACTGTGCACGAGGAATAATTTTCAAGTTTATAATTTGTTAAAGACGAACATTTTACCGATTGTCATGTTAGCAAGTGATAAATGGGATGCCACTATCCAGAAATGGTGTAATGTTTCAGAGCGTGATGCAGGATTCATTCGTTGAAGGTAAGCTATTGAAATAAAACCGATGGTGTCAGGTTTTTTGTCGCTGCGGCAAAGTGTATTATATTGTAATGAGTGAGACAATATGCCACGAGGCTACCAGGGCTAGTACAACGGCCGGTGCGTTTGTCGTTCACTATCGTGATACAATAGTCAGTGTGCTGCGTCCATCCTTTTCCGGTCTCGAGCAAAGTTGATGCCAACCCGTGATGCTGAAGGCAAGGATGATTAGAGTCTGGTATATTTGATGCCGTTGCCGTCAGGGTCCGGTACTCTCTACGACATCTCTCCGCTCGAACGGCGGGTTCCTTCCCTTTAAATTTTTCAATGAACAACGATCAAGTTAATATTCAAGTGAAGTTGTAAGTGTAAATTTGGAAGATAACTTTACAGTACTGTCAGGACGGTCGGCTACCAAACGAGTCAATATCAAATAAACGATTCCTTTACATTTGATTGTTATACTTATTAATTATAAACGATCTTGACATGACGACGGACCACGTCCCACTCCCGACTCCGAACAAAACGTCTCCCTCCCAGTTCATAATGGGACACACATATTGGTTGGTATTGGTATTAGTGCGACTCGCACAGGAGTGTCGTGTATGATTGGTAACAGCTCGGCCAAGCTCTGTGTCGTCATCTTTCATCTCATCCAGTTCGGGGCATGTGTTGCACCATGGCCTTAACTTGTCACTCGAATAAACTGATGAGAACGTTGACGGTTTATCACCCTTCGGAAATGCTTCCACCAAATACCGGTAAAATCGTAAGGCCGTCTTGACCCGGTAAGGTCCACGGTACCTCGGCTCCAATTTTCTCGATTCACCGGTGGATGCTACAGCGTTTTCGATTAATACTAAATCGCCAGGCTGGAATGTCCGAGGTGGCTTGTGTCGTTCATCAAATCGGATTTTCCATTTGTTTCGCCCAGTTGCCTGTGGCTTCGGTTCGTTTTTGTTCGATCGGCATCGAGTTGATTGATTCCTCAGTCCGTCAACGTTTGGTCCCATTTGTGTCGATCGGTCTTTGATGTTCGGAGGAAGTTGAGTATATTGCGGTTGACTCGCTCGACCTGACCATTCTCGTGCGGCAAACGGACGGCAACCTTTACGTGTTCGATGTGGTTGTTACGGCAATACGATTCGAACTCCTTTGATGTATGGGTAGTCCCACGATCGGTGACGATCCGGTTGGGTAGTCGAACGAGCGGCCTTCAGCACGACATACTTGCTGAAAGGGTCGGAGGCTGCGATTATGTATATTTTTCCCTTTGTGCTGCGCGAGAATGACCCAAGATGGTCCAAGTGCAGCACGCGGAGAGGTATTGGATCGACGTTGTTCACGTGGAGTTGTCCTTTGACTTTCCCGGCAGCAGTTTTGTTAAAGCAACACTGCAAACACGAACTGATATAGCATTTTACGTAGTTTCGCATCCTCGCGAAGTGCTGTTGTATGCGTTGCAGAGTCTTTTCCACTCCAAAGTGGCCCATATCATCGTGGTAGAGCTTCACAATGCGCCAACGGATAGCGCAATTGGTACTCGGTGGTCAGCTGTTTTCGCTGCGGTGTTTCTCGGATGTTTTGCAGTGCGTCTACAATTTGCTTTGAATTGGGATCGGCGGTTTGCATCGCTTCAACCCTGTCATCGGTTGACACATCGATTAGCATGGTGTCGCTAACGGAGGCCTTTTCAGTTCCGTGCTGGTCAGCATCGGCGTTTCGTGTGTTTAGTTTGTCAGCTTTGGGTGCATCGGATTGCTCGGCATCGGTTCCCTGGTGCCTGTCATTGCGGTTATCGTGGCTAGTATGCTCGGATTTGATTCGCATGATGATTTTGGTAACACCAGTGGCACATGTCTCGTTCTGGACGGGTGCTCGGACAAGTGCATCTACGTGTGGCATAGCGTTACCCGGACGATGCACAATCTCGTAATCGTACTCTTGTAGTCGCTATAGCCATCTGGATTTTCGTGGATTCAGCGGCTTCATCGCCTTTAAGTTGTTTACGATTGAACAGTTGGTAACTATGCGGAATAGTCTCCCCAACAAGTACAGGCGAAAACGATCGAGAGCTTTAACGATGGCCAGAGTCTCTAGCTCATAGTTGTGGTACTTCTGTTCGGCGTCGTTGCAGATTCGGCTGAAGAAGGACGTTGGCTTCCAGGTTCCGGCCTCGGTTTTCTGCATGAGGGTTGCGGCGAGTCCCTTGGAGCTTACGTCAATGTGCAGCTCGTGGTTTCGGTTGGGATCGTATAACGTGAGTACCGGTTCTTCGCAAAATAAGCGCTTTAGATGAAGGAAAGCATTTTCTTGCTCGGTGCCCCAGGAGAAAGCCAGATTTTCCTTCATTTTCAGGAGATTTGATACCGGTCCAGCAACATACTGTAGTTCCGTAGGAATTTGCGGAAAAAGCCAGTTAGACCGATAAATTTTCGGACATCGCTTATGTTAGTTGATGTCGCGTATAATTCAATGGCTGATGTTTTCTCAAGTCTGGGTTTCATGAGGTCTCCAACAATTCGATGACCTAAGAACGATGTTTCCTTGGCAAAGAAGATATATTTCAATAACCGTAGTGTCATTCCGGCTTCTTGAAGTAATTCGATAAAGGAGCGGAGTCGTTGTATACCTTCTTTGACTGTAGGACTTGGACTGATAACCTCGGCTACGTATGGAACTGCTTCGCCGGAACGTAGATGGCGCGTTGATGAGACCAAAGAGCATCACCTTACATACAAATAAGCCATCATAGATGATGAACGTGGCGTATTTCTTCGCGGATTCTTCCAGCAGAGCTTTATAGTATCCAGTCATTAGGTCTAATGTTGTAAAGAAGTGATTTCCTGAAATTAGTGCCAATTGCTCAACGACGGAATGCATTGGGAACGTTTACTTGGCAGTGAATGCATTCGATGCTCGGTAGTCAATGCAGGGTCGATCTTTCCCGTTCGACTTTTTCACCAACACGATGGGTGACGAGTACTCGGAATTGCTCAGTCGAAGAATTCTGTTTTTGAGTAGGTCGCTTGTTGTATTGCTAACGATTTTCCGTTTTTCGAATGGAATCTTGTACGGTTTTAGGTTAATCTTCACCTCTGGTTTAACTTCTATCTTCATTTTGGTGCCTAGGCATCTTCCTAACTCGGATATTTGATTTCCAAAACAATCCGGGAATTCATCAAAAATGCAGTATAATTCCCTTCACTCGTCACCGGTCAGTAAGTTTCCCATACGGACATTGTTGGTGTCAAACTTCACAAATTGGCATGTGTTTGAGTTCATTACGAGTTGACTATCTTCAGTGCGCAGTACACCTCTGCCGAGTAGCACAGAACATGGGATGAGATCGACGTGCACGGCAATGAGTTTCACTATCTGCGTGCAATTGTCCATAATCACTTCGGTGATGACGTGTTTATTGCTTTGCGTTGTCCCTCCTGCGAAGTCCTTCAAGACAACGGTGTCATTCTCGACAATTTGGCATCAACTTTGAGCGGTGTTTATTCGGATGAGCCAGCAATCACTCCCTGGGTCGATGAATGCGTTCACGGGTGAACGTCTAGAAAAATTTATCTGTGGCAGATGGATGCTGTGTCATCTGTTATGTGGTGGACATTCACTGGTTTCTGTTCGTCAGGGCATTGGGCGATTGAATGTGTAGTGCAAGAGCACATCAAGCATCGTGTCCGCTACCCTAGCAATTGTAACACATGATCTCCTTTCGTTTTCGTCATTCAGAGCCGGCGTGGTTGTATTGGTGCCATTCCCTCGGTCGCGTTGCTGATTGTTCGACTCGTGCTCTCATCGTTTGATTATGTCATCTTCGCATCGGTCCTGCGGCTCCTGATGCGCGTTGGATATATATCTTCGTATCGCGGCGAGGAGCTCTGTGGTGTTCTTTATGTCTACATATGCGAAGAAATCTGCAGAGCGGGGAGTCAGATGTTTGTTCGAATGTATCATATAGTGGCTCTTTCACTAGCACTACCACTTTACGCAATTGTACACATACGATAAAAGAATGTTTCAAGCGATTCCCCTCGCTTACTGTACGTGGCGATCAGTTTTGAATGTATTATGTTTTCGTCGATGTTGGGAAAATCTCTCTCGAGATCGGCTGCGAGAGATCTCCTTGAAGTGTGTGGTCGTGGATGGCTGTTGAACTATATTCGAGCTGGATTCCTCAATTTTGATGGCACGGGTCCGAAGTTAGTCGTTAGCAATGGAGCTGTTCTAGCGAAACAATCTCCCAGAGGGAGCCAACCGACATTTGATTTCCTTAATGCAAAAGGAATATCATATTTGACAATAGTAAGGAAGCAATTGGCACAATCGAATGTAGCTCAACAACAACCAGTCCATCATATCTCATCAACTGGTAACAACATGTCGAATAGTAGTTCCAACTCAGCGCCAGGGTCAAAGGTCTAGAAAGTGGGAGTACCAAGAAATGTGCAGGTAGTGACGAGGATGCAAACCATAAGCCAATCGTCTCCTCATCACCAATAAGGGCAGCATCAGCAGTCGTCACAGCAATCAAATGCTCATTTGCTGCACAATGATCATAATAACCAGGTCGTAGTGCAACAGAAATATGTACACAATTTGGTTATTGCCAACCCGGCTACTGGAAGTGTGAATGCTAAAATAAACAATGTTAGAACGCTGAAGAAGCAACCAAGCTCTAACATCAGCAGCTGTTCAGGCTTGGTCTCTAGCTTATGCAAAAGAAGCCGTGAGAGCTGGTGAAACGATTGCACACAACTATGCTCAACAGCAAGCCCAAAGAACTGATAACAATGCAAACGTTCAAACTTACAAACCTTGCAAAATTTAATGACAACCCAATCATTTAATTACAACCCACAAGGGATGAAAATAAAAAATAAACAATTGCGCTCAATCGCAACATCCTTCACCGGTAGTCCATCCAGCAAATCAAAGCACATGTCGAGTGCCGCCGCTAATGTTGTTCTTCAGCGACAACAGCAACAAACCCGAACTGTCAGTTAATCGTCTTACTGACATTTCTCCAAACTCGTTTAGTAGAAGTGAGATTCCATGAACACCCAAAAGCACCGATTCTAGTGGTGGGCAACTACCTAGCCGACCACACGTAGTGGGATTTTTAAGGCCCTCGACCTCCCAGAATGAGCCGTTGTCCGAGACTCTAATAAAAGGGGGCCGGAAGGATGTCCCGTTCTTCTTTCTAACAGGAAAAATCATCTGGTGAAGAGTGCGAGTCGAGACAGGAATCTAGCGGAGAAATAAATCAAGGAGGTTGGCAGTGGAGATCTAGAGAATAAATCAAGGAAATTGGCAGTGGAGATCTAGAAAGTAAATCAATGAGATTAGCAGTGGAGATTTAGAACTAACATAATCATCAAATAAACAGCAAAAACCAATTATTTGCGAATCCCCACATCAGCGGCAGCAGAATCACCGTTTTATATTATATATATTTTCTTGTGAAATTTTAAAGTTAAAGATTAATTTTAGTGAATTTATTTCGGCTGTTTCTTTTACTTTTTCTGATTTAGCTACCTGAATTGTAAACTTTCTGCTCGTGAGCGGGAAGATATGTTTTTTCCCAAGAAGGGAATTTACTGGCGTTGTTTTGAAGTCGCAGGGTTGCCAAGCGCCCGTCGTGGTCAGATCGCGCTTAAAGTTTCTTCCTGGTTTTTCCAATGTTTTTTTTCAGGTGTTGTAGGGGATTACGATTTGATAGAGTAGGATCTGAGATAGGTAGGATTCTATTCTTTGTTCTCCGGGGAGCCGTAACCACGTTCGGCGGCTTCAAGGGCGGACGAGTGGTGCCTGCGCCGTCTCTGATGGAGCTATCCGGGGCCGAAAAGACCCCTTGGTAAAAGGCAATAGTTCGTTAAATTCACTGCGCGACACTGGTGGTATTAAATCGGTTGGTCCAATTCGATTTCGTCTGAGCCCACATCTTCCGAGACACGTTTCATTAGTTCGGCTTTTGTTCCTCCGGTGGAACGATTTCGCGATTGCAGCACGGCGCGTAGCTGCTTAACTGTTAACGATTCGATTTTCTCGGTCCACATTTTACGGTTCCGTATCCTACTTCTGATTCTGCCAGGATGGTCAGAGGGGAATCATGGCTACCAATCGGGTTAATATCAAATAAACGATTCCTTTACGTTTAATTATTATTTTTACTAACTATAAACGATCTTAACATGACGACGGACCACGACGCGCTCTCGACTCCGAACAAAACGTCTTGAAAGAATGGTCACCACGAAATTCCTTAGAGCGGCTCCCTCTATTTGAAAAGAACTTTAACATTTTTTTACCGGAGGTAAAGTTGTTCCTCGCAATCGAACACCTGTGATTAAAAAAAAAATCTAAAATATTTTGGAAGTAGAGTTTAATTAACAGGAAAATATACCTTAGAAATCAAAATTCTCTAAAATTTGTTATGGTACTATTTTTAAATTTCACACTTTCTCCATGAGTACCATAATATCAACATGCGATTTTTATAATGCATGAAATTTTTATTCAATCAAACATAGTGTCTGATAGTTTTGGTTGGAACTGTGGCGATTTTAGAGATTTCTCCCGTCAATGAAATTAGTAAGAATTTCAACAAAGTGGTCGAACTTGCTAATAGCAAGCTACCCTGAGCACCCAACATACGAGGAGGGGACATCAAATATTAGTTATTCAGAGTAATTTGGTCTGGAATTTATTTATTTATTTATTCATTTATTCTAATAATTATGGTTATGGGCACCCATTGGGTAGCTGGAATCATCAGTCAGAATGCGAAATGAAAGTTTCAGAAAAAGCCACGGCATTAAAAAATACTGGGAGAGTCCTCACTAAGTCCAGGACCCAGTAAAAACGCAAGAGATATGGTAAATAAAGGAAAATGGATATTGTAGCCAAAAGATCTACCTTGTCATCCGCAGAGGCAAGAATAATCAGAACCTTTCATTATTTATTTACGTGTTCCAATCACAAAACAAAAGTGTGCGAAAGCTCACACAATGCTTGGTAAAACCGAACCCGCGAAATAAATAAAATCTGAATAAATTGCAAAACTTTACGTTTTCTTTCGAAAGATTGCTTCAGGCTGATCAACCGCAAAATAATTTTCGAAGTTATTAAAGTTTCTTTTGGAATCCAATGTTTGCGAGTTAACAGCATACATATGAGTGGAACTTGTCACAAACTTTCTTTTCCATTCGCCGCCGTTTCTTTTTGGACAAAGAAGCTGAATAAAAATTTCAGTTTGTCCTTTTATACTTCGTTGCCTCGCTGGTGTGTGCATTTGCGAAACTTATTATATATCGTGGGTAACTCTAGCAAGGATTTGGTTTCGTCTCTTCTCGAGCCTTGAAATGATATTTGTAAGTCGTTATAAATTTATCATTTTGTTAAAAACAATGAAATTGGTTTTTAAACAGTTTTTGTGTCCCAAAAACTTCTTCTTAGAAGGCGGGATGAATTGTGTACGAAAGGATCTGAAAAGTTTTCCAAACAAAGAACTCCATCTTGGGGGTGGGATAAGTAGCATTTGGTTTGTTACTAACGTAATACTAAAATATAACGCGCTATTTCCAACAATGACCGAGTTCAGTATTTTGACATACTTTCTTGGTGTCATTCAATGCATATCAAAAAGGAAGAGGAAAAACTAAAATTGTCATTCTTGTGAGAAATAACCACTCAGCATACATTATTCACTCGATAAAATTTCAACAAAAAACACGAGACAATCCGGCGCCCTAACTCCTTCACACATGCATTCAGTAAACTTTTGAAAGGACAGTATTAGCAACTTTAATATTCCACATCCTTTTCATTTCCCCAAATTCAATTGGTAGTTTGCTCTTCAACTGGTTGAGTCCTTCATCTTTCAGCATGCCATTAAGAGGATGATGATCCTCAAGAGCGAAGGACAAAATACTAAATTACTTCTATTCATAGATTCACAGATATTTGAACTTGGAGTGTATAATCTGTTGAATACATTCTTGTTAAGTTGTGGTGTCTTATCTAAAGATTAATTGCATGAGTTATGACGGCAAACTAACCGACCATACCGAAATATGTTTGCAATGATTATTATTACATATGAATGGATGTTGTAGCGTTGCTTTTATGAGTCTTTTGTGCGGTTATAAATTGTACGGGTCAATGATTAGCGTCAGTATCAAAAGTTACTTTGGGGGAATGCTGATTTGCGAGTATTTCGATGCAAATCGGTTTGAATATTTCTATTAAAATACTTTTAGTGGTGATATGGTGACACATCGCCACATTGATACTAAGGCCAAATTATCAGCTGATCAAAAGTGCAAGTGACTCACGTTCCGACAGTTCTACTGTCAAGAATTCTTGACGAATACGAGAAAATATAGATTTAACGTAGAAGAAGGTCGATTTAAAAGATGAAATTTCAATGAGCATAGTTTGAGACACTGTGATAGTTAGTTTAATTAGTTTCAGTGGCGTTACTATACGGTGGCAGGGCTGGCCAAATGTCACGGGCCTCCGACCCAAGAGGGCCTCGACCCAAAGTTGATTGTAAAAGTTAGATATTAAAATATCTGGTTCCTAACAATATTTAAGGGGGATCGAAAAACGAAATAGAAAGAGGGAGACTGAAGAAAATAATAAAAAGCTTCCTAAAATTTGTTAGTACCTGAAGAATGATGACTCTAATAACGAAAACTCAAGTGAACAGTGCTCCAAAAGTGAAAAATTAGACCTTACTAAAAGTATACCAGATGCAGCACTCGACAACAGTGTCTATCCAGATGCAGAACAACCACAACAAGGTACTAGCCAAAATCAAAGAGAATTATATTTTCGCGTGAACAATATTGTGTAGTAATCGGGCAGTCACACAAGCAAACTGTCGAAAACCTTCCTTTCTCCTATCAAAAATTTTAATGCCAGATTTAGAAAAATATTTAATTACTTCCATTCATAATCGTAATTTGTGAAATAGTTTTTTTTCTTTTTATTATTAAATGTAATTTTATATCGATTCGCCTTAGTATTAAATTTAAACGTCTCCCTTTAATTATATTCTTCCTGAGATTTAACTTTTATTACTATATTATTTAGAATCTTTTTCATTTTTCTTAACTTCAATTAATTTTTCTTGTATGTTTTTAAATCTGCTAATTAAAATTTTGAACATGGGAACACTGATTGAGTGCACTCCAACGGTGTATTACATTACCGAACGCAAACGAACTTGGCTGAGCGAGCAGCTGATGGGCTTACCGTATACACGGGAATCGAAAGAAAGACAAGCTTTGGGACAGATCGTGGAGTTAAACTTCGATGGCGACACGGCGCGGGCGCGAGGAACGATCGCCATATTTACTTGGCCGTGTTTTGAAGTCGGGAATGTTTGTGCAATGAGATCAAATTAGATTCGCAAACCGTTTTTAAATTTATAAAACGTGCATTTAACTTTTCTCCATTGAAGTTTTTGCCAAAATTGCGGAGATTGTTCGTGCGGCGCTCTTGCGCGAGGATTCGATTTGAAAAATTGTGAAAGCATAAAATGCAAAATGTTGTGCCTCAAGCACTGTTTCGACCAACTTCCACCGTTTTCGGTAGATCTCGTCTCGAATTCAATCGGCGTGAACGCAGAGTCGACTTCGGCTAGTGAAGATTATGCTGAACTTTTGGCCCACGACATTGCATTTAGGATTATCAGTGTTTTCATTAATTGAAAAATTTAATTCTTGTCAGTGACTCAAAGTAAGCAGTGAATTTGAGCAGTTTAGAATCCCCGCAATCGTGTATTACTTTTATAATATTTCTACCCGTTCAGTGATGAAAAGTGCAAAAGCCAAAAAGCAATCGAATTGCAATCGGAAATATTCACAAATATTTAATTGGTCGTAATTAGGTTGAGTGGTGTCGGTGCACTGTAAAATGTACGCACCGCGGGCATTATACGTTTATTTGTACATCTTTTTGTACACGTTTTTGCTTGAATTTCCTTTGAGCTGGTATTGTGCGGTTCTAATTCTAACCTCCACGCATTTGGTCATATACGCGACGGCGGTGGCTGTACCGTTTTATATCAGTTGGACGTGGTTTAGCTGGGGTTTCATTTGGAATGCGTTATGAAGGCATACGAATTTGAAACGACACTCGAGTGTCGTGACAACAATGCGATTTTATCTGGAAAGTGGTCCCAGAATTTTCGTCTTTGAAGATTCATGTCTTCCGTGTGCTGTGCTAGCGAGAAAAGTTCGACACTAGTGGAGAAGGTTGTAATGCTAGGGTTGTGCCTGATAATGATTGTATATAAAAGTTGAGGTTCCATAAAGGTAACGGAGAAGTGAATCGTACGGTTTCAAGACATAGAAACGACAAACGTTTCTCGAGCGCCTTTCATAAGAGCGTGTGTAAAGGGTGACTGTCATGCGTCATTATTTATTGGAATTGTTGAATTAGTTCTGTGAACACGGGCAGTGAATTAACAAAACAAATCGAAGTTAATTTCTTAATGAACTTGAATCGTAAATTTTCCCTTTTAATGAACGGAGTGCTGTACTGCGGTTGCTGCAATTAAGACAGGAATACCGAAATTGAAGTGACCGAGTATACAGCACTGCAGGGCACAACATTAGAAACTTTAGACGGAATCATATAAAGTTTCTTTACAAATAGCTCTTCAAATTCGGTGAGTCTTGACGTAAATGGAGACACGATGTAATGTATCGTAGTCATAGTCACACTTTCAACAAGAACTGGTGAGTGATCGCTTTTAATTCAATTTCGCTGTAGAATATCGTTGGGAGAAGTCCTTAGCCGAAGGCAGTTATGTTCGAAATCGTCCATTCGGAAGCCAAAACGCATTTATTTATGTCCACGTGATCGAATTGGCACGCTTGGCTAGGGAAATAAATCGATATCAACGTCTTGTGGATTTTTCACGTCCTTAGCTCCAAACTCGCTTTGGGTTCTTGCATTGCGATGAACGGCTCGTATTGTGTTTCGACTGAGGATAGGGACTTCTCAAAATCAAGCATGACACAGCAACGCAATTAGTGAGGAGGTAGTAGTCAGCCATACTGGTATAACCTTGCCAAGTGCATGTATTAAAGCGAAGCATTTGCTTGAGTTCATCACTATAACTAACCTTCAAATTTTATTACAAAACCATTGTGATTTTGGTGACGTGCAGTTGCTCAGTCGTCAGTTACCGGAAGCATGTATCTGCGTATATGTGACGGTGCCCGAATAGATTTATTTGTAAATTAAACTTAGTCGCGTTAAGACCACGGATTACGAACATTTATATTTCAAATTGGTAAACGTTAACCCTCAGCCAGTGAATTGCTAATTATACATTTGAGTTGTAATTGTGTTTTCTTTTGTCTATCACGGCATGAGAGGATCGAAGGAGATAAATGCTCAATTATATTGGAATCAAAACAAAACCCGCAAAGGTACTACTAAAAATCATTCTGCACCGTGTGAAAATTCTTATTCCAGCTTCCGTAGGGACATAAGTCCCAACTCTTTCTATAAAATTCATCCTTGCTCGACCCTGCGTTACAATCATTTCTTGCCAACGACATTTCATTTGGCAGAACTAAAAGCAAAGGAGTTGGAGGTTACACTACCGCGAATTCGAGAACAACTACAATTAAAGCTTTTGAAGCATGCAATTTACTGCTATTAGATAACCATCCCATTTCACCGAGAGGAAATTCACTTGATGAACGATCGAAAATCTTAAATAGAAATCATATGATAGACTAAGAAAAATCTATAAAACATGAACTATTTAAAGACATTTGTTCATATTTAATTTTTTTTTTATTTCGGGTTTTGCTCATGATTTTTTCATATTGTGACAAGTTTGCAGGGGAAAAGAAAAAAACATGAACGTAAAAAACTGAGAAGCAACAACAGACAAGGCCAATCTCAGCGGATACCAACATCCTCTTATGCTGAGGCAGCAGACCATCGCTGCAGTCCTCTACGGACATATCTATACCCATTTCACTACAAAATGGCGCCTACTGTGGAGCCCCATTTTGTAGTGAAATAGGTATAGCTTTTGTACGTAGAGGACTGCAGCGATGGTGTGCTGCCTCAGTGGAAGAGGATGTTGGTATCCGCTGAGATTGGCCTTGTCTGGGGACGCGTGATTGCGCTGGCAGGCTAGTGTTGCGGTGTCGTGGGGCGGGTTCTTTTCCCCAGCGCAAGGACCCACTACAAAAGCATTTCGGATCTACGGACTCAGGCGTCAAAGAAATGTCGACCGAAGTCGAAAAGGAGGTAACCAACTAAGGGTCAAACGAAATTGCTGACCCAAAGGACAAACTGGATCTGGAGAAGGCAGACGGACTTAAGAGGACTAAGTCGTTACCAACGATTCTTCTGGCCCACAAATAAGAGTGGGGCATCTAGATGGTAGCGGTGCCCCCTCACACCCTCCAAACCGGATCAAGATCCAAACGTAAACGTGGCCATATATTTCCCATGTGAGTGAAAAGCTTATACAAACTTAATTTGCTTGACCTATGTCATAATAGGACCTTACTAAATGGGCAGGACTTTATGATGCTGTTTTTTGATTTAAAAGTTCGATTTGTTGAAGTCCAAAAACCGCTAACAAAAAATAACGAAATAAATCAGATGAAAAAAATGAAGCTGTTTCACTCAACAAGAAGATCGAAAACTACAATTTTATTACCTTATTGGTTTGCCATTGTGAAATTCTTCAAACTACCGATGCAGCCTCTAAAGCACTTAAGTCTTAAGCCACCGATCTTTCAAATGCCTTAAAACTTTTGAAAACGTGTCTAGAAGATTTGGAAAGGAGTCAACATGAATTTGTAGATTTAAAACTGGATGCAAATAGTGTAGCAGAAAAATGGTCCGTCACCCCTGAATTTTCTTAAACTCGTTGGGGGAAGATAAAATGCCATTTTGACGAGCTTTGCGGAGATGAGGGTCTCCAAGATCCGGAAAGTTTGTTCAGAGTGAACATATTTTATCGAGTATTGGACATCATCATTAATCAACTGAAATCGCGTTTCCTTCCGGTTAATGAAATTGTTTCAATTTTTAGTATTTTGCAGCCTTCAACTCTACAAGTTTTAAATGACACTGATCTGTTAAAAAACCTCTAGAATTTGTTGATGTATATAAAAAAGACATATCTGGATCATTTGCCAGGGAAATTTTCAGTTTTCGGTCCACTTTCAGAGACGAAATAGAAAAGCCTTCGTGTATTAGACACCTTGCTGATTTATTAATAACAAAGAATCATTTTATGTCCTGCAGCTTTATTTGTTACAACTCCTTTGACTGCAGCTAGTGCTGAACGATCATTTTCAAAACTAAAATTAATAAAAACCTATTTAAGAAACTCTATGGTATAAGACAGGTTATGTAACTTGGCTATTCTGTCTATTGAAAATTCTGTGGCTCGATCTTTAAACTTTGATGATGTTATAGACACTTTTGAGGAACAGAAAACTCGAAGAAAAGATTTTTCTTAATAAATATCTTATTGAAATTAAATTGTTATTTTAATTTTATTGTAAATGTATGCAGGTTTCCTCACGATGTTGTTCCTTCACCGAAAAGCTAGCGACTGGAAGATGAATGTGAAGTCTCCAATCCGCATTGGGCTAGTGTGGGGACTATTGCCCATTGCCTCTCGCCTAAGAGAGGAGGCCTATGCCCAGCAGTAGGACGTATATAGGCTAGTGAAGGAGAATGAATGTAAATGTATAAGCCCATGCTCTCGAAAATAAAATTGTTATTAGTGTTGGATAACTACTTAAGTGTTTTATTAAAACTAAGCTAAGTACTACGTGACGAATTTTACTGAAAGAGTCCCATCCAAAGAATTTGCCACGGGCCCCAGATGGTGTAGTAACGCCGCTGATTAGTTTTTTTGGGTTGAAGGGTGTATGTCCTTTACGCACAGAGTGTGGGACTCCCATGCTCACAAGCGACTGGACTACCCACCAAACACCTCCCCTACCAACTCGTGAACCCAGTGTGGAACCGTTTGACATATAACTTTGGGCCAGGTCTCATTTCGTTACACCGTGAGGTGCCTTCAAGCTGGTAGATCCCTCTTCTAGCGGGACGGGATAGGGGAGGAGGAAGTGCCAGATAAGCGATCCCCCACCTCAACGCCCCCGGCTGCTCTGAGTCCATTTTATCTTTTAGGACTTCCCGAACGTAATGTGCCCCCTGGTTCCATTTGTCAACTGAATCGAGCATCACCGCGACTATAACATATTATCCGAGGTGAGCTCTGCCGTCTCCCTGTAGAGGTTTATCTTCCTATCTTGGGCAAAACCGACAATTGGCGAACCGTGACTTACGAATCTTGTGCAGGTAAGATTGAAAACACTCATGACTGGAAAATAGCTAGGCCAGGATCGAGTGTAGTGAGTGGACGTTCCTATTAATTGCTCCGTGTAAATTCCACCGCTGTGTGCATTAAATAAAACTGAATTAAAGTAAACTGTTACATATTCGAAAAAATTTAAATCGCGAAAACTTAAATCGAAGTAAATCAAATTCACCATCAGCTTTAACTTATCATTTTCACTATATGAAGAAAAGGTAAATGTACTTCACCTGTATATTACACCACAAGTTTCGATAAATGCAATTTCTCGACATAAGATATTGGATGTAGATCTGTTTGGCACCAAAAAGAGCAAGATGTGAAATATATGTGGGTGGAATACAATAGAATACAAGCACCGTCACTGTAGATAGCTTTACTTGACTAATAACAAAAGGTTACAAAAACTAAATACGACTTCAAGATGGCTGACGCAATTTATATGAATAATTATAGAGTACATTCGGTACGTCCGAACTCGACCAGATCTGGATGGAAAGTGAATTGAAGCGATCTTCTGACAGCGATTCTGCAATACTACTGCTGTGGTCAGTGATACCTACTTGTCGTATATGTCGTGACCGCCACATATGTTCCCCAATTGGCACAAAATGGTTTGAAACTTATGACTGCCCTTCTTTTTGAACATATTCAAGCAATTTTCATGAAAGATAAATAAAAATTGATTTTTTGGATATGTTTAAATTCAAATTCATTGTTCAAACTCGCATAAGTTTGTTTTAAAATGTTCAGGATGAGTTCAATAAAGCATATTACTAATTAGCTTTTGAGTGTCTTAAAAGTTAATTTATAATGTTCAAAGTTTGGAGTAAGTTATGCGTAGTAAGAGTATAAGAAGATAACAATAATGCTATCTACATATCTAGTTGAATATAGAAAACAAAAAGCCCTTAAAGATTTTTAAAATTCAGACTACAAATTTTGCTGAAATAATCACGAGAGCCTTTTCGATACTTCATACATTTATCAAATAAGTACTATAATTGTTCCTTTCTTTATCATGTGAACAATTGTTAATTTTATAAAGCTAAGAACTATCGAGACGTCGTCATTGATTTAGATAAATTTGTAATGTAAATCTTAAAAATAATTCAGTGTTTTTAATTCTTGATCAGTTTAGAATTTGCATCAAGCGAAAGCCTAATCAATTAAATGTTCGTAACGTGCACCTTATCTTTATCCTCACAATAATCGTATTACCGTTATGGAAAAGCCTAAAAGGTAAATGAAATTAGTAAAATTTGTATTCAATAAAATATTGCAGCTGAATATTTCATGCTAAAATCCAACGGGAACTGCTTTCACTGCATACTAGCGAAGGGCTATTACTTCCGAAGGGACGTGCTTGTACTAAGCTTCAACAGCACTGCAAACTAGTGAAGGGTGATATCTTGATTATCAAACTAATCTGATTCAGCATCCTTCCAGCTGAAGGCAATGAGACCTGAAATGAGCAAAAACAAAAGGAGCTATTTTTTTAGCACTGAGAAAGGCTTATTGGACTTGGTCGCTGTATTACTCTTTGTTAATTTTTTTAGGGTCCTGTTATATTTTTGTTGTGGCTGGCTCTATTATTAGAGCTGTAAAGCCTTATTGCTTCACTCCAACACACTTACCTTTATCTTCAACCTACTCGGACTCTTCCATTGGACTCCAGTTGAAGATACTGTATTTTTAGTGGAATCATTTTTTTTAATTTAAATGTTTTTTGGTTCTATATTCACAGTTTACACAGGCTAACTTCATGACTATTGGTGTTCTGCTGTCGTTCCGTTTTGCTTTGCACGTTGCCTTGTTGGTCGGGGGCCGCCTGTCTGGCGTGTTTTGGTGAGGCCGCCTGTCTGGCGTGTTTTGGTGAGGCCGCCTTGCTCTTCCCGGTCTGTATTTGCATTTGCTTGCGACGCCGGTACTCCTGCTGCAGTTCACTGTCCATGCGCCGGAACTTGTCACACTCCACTGCCATTGTTGTGACCTTGGCAGGTCGCTTTGCTTCGCAGGTGCATTGTCGTAACTGCACCTGCCAGCCTCCACGCAATGCCGTTGGTTTGCCCTCTACCATTTTGGTATCGAGCGGCTACTTGCTGATTGGTTTGAGCCCGGCTTGGGGGATCCGATGCAATGGCCCCTGTCAAACTTGGTCCTAGTGGCATCTAGAGTTCTAGGCAAATAGCCAACCAGAACACCTAGATATGGGGAGACGGGTCTAGGCACTTAGCCAACCAGACCAAAACCAGGCGCTAGGTCAACTGGTTTTTTACCAATCTGTTAGGCAAAGCCAACCAACAGAAAGGTTTTAAGGAAAGTTGTCTAGGCGCAAGGCCAACTAGAAAGGACCAGGCGCAAGGCCAACTGGTTTTCCTAGTTAATGAGTAGGCGAAGCCAACCACTTGAAGCAACTACTGATAGTCGCTTGAATTTTCCCAGCATTCTTTGCTGTTTATATATGCTATTTTTGCTTGCTCAGCAAAATTGTCTTTCCCTAAATCGTGGGAAAGAATTAATTTTTACCTCACTGCCGTTGCCGTTGTCTTGGATATCATTACGATCAAAGTTTCTAAATAAGGTTATTGTATTGGAACAGTAGTACGAGGTTGTTGTCTCCACTGTTATATTTTCTATGAAAACTAGTTTTTTGTTTCCACTATTCTATTTTCTGTGGAAACTGGGTTGTTGTATCAACTGTTCTATTTTCTATGAACAACCGTTCTATTTTCTATGAAATCTAGGTCGTGGTATCAACTGTTCTATTCCTATGTTTCCACACTTCTATTTTCTATCTTTCCACTGTTTTATTTTCTCTTATATTCGAAAAGTTATGTTGTAGTTGTTCAATAATGTTCTCTAATCATTAGAGAAATTCCTATCGTAACAGCCCTGAAAAGGGTCATTTATTGTTCGGCATCCCGGATATGCAACGACATAGATTAAAAGTCTCTCGCCAAGGGTCATACCGTCGAATCGAACTCCGTTCCATGAAACTAAGCTGGTCTGGAGTCTCTTCAGCTAGAGGTGGTGGGACCTGAAACAATTACAAAGTCAGCAAGGTCAAGAAGACGCCTCTTGATGAGTGCTGTAGGGTCAGTGCTACTGTACGGAGCAGAGGTATGGGGCGACGCTCTCAGCAAGGAGGTATACCGAAAACGATTGGCACAGGTACAGAGAAGAGGAGCACTGAGAATTGCATCTTCGTATCCAACAGTCTCCGACTCGGCGGTGAGAGTGATTGCAGGCGTGATACCTGTCGCCCTCCTTGCTAGAGAGCGCCGCGCTATTTACCTGCGCCGAAACGAGGATGCGAGGGAGATGGTTGTCCGCGAGGAGAGACAACGCTCGCTCAACGATTGGCAGCAGTCTTGGAGGAATTGCACGAAGGGAAGGTGGACTGCGCGCCTCATCCCGGATGTGAGACCGTGGCTAAATCGAAAGCATGGTGAGACTGACTTCTATCTGACCCAGCTTTTGAGCGGGCACGGGTGTTTTCAGTCTTACCTGCACAAGATCGGCAAGTCACGGTCTCCCGATTGTCGGTTTTGCCCAGGAGAGGAGGACAATGCCTGTCACACATTTTTTGCGTGTACGAAATGGGCCAGGCTGCGAAGGGAACTCTACAGGGAGACGGGAGAGCTCACCCCGGATAATATAGTTGCGGTGATGCTCGAATCGGTTGACAAATGGAACCAGGTGGCACATTATGCTCGGGCAGTCCTAAAATATAAAAGGGACTCACAGCAGCCGGAGGCGCTGGGGCTGGGGGATCGCTCTTCTGGCAATTCCTCTTCCCCCCTCCCCTCCCGCTAGGAAAGGGACTCCCCAGCTTGAAGGCGCCCCACGGCGTAACAAAACGAGACCTGGCCCGAAGTAATGTGTCAAACGGTTCCAGGCTAGGTTCTCAGATTGACAGGGGAGGTGTTTAGTGGGTAGTCCAAAGGTATCCTCCATGGGAGTCCCACACTGCCAGACTCGGCGGGCATAAATGCCTTCACCTCCCTACCACAAAAAAAAAACTATTTTTAATACCGATTGTCGATTATAAGCGTTCGAGATGCAAAGAAATGTCACTTCCCTGAGAAAACTGCACAGCCGATGTACCGCCGCCATCTTAGCCCTTGTGCAATACGTCATCGATTTCGCGAATCCGGCAATTATATTAAGAAGGCGATGATACTATCCACAGCATTGGTGAATTTTTCTTCTTCCGCTATTTTCTAATCGTTAATTCTGTTTTGTGTGATTAATTCGTTGCTTGTTTGTCCGTTAAATTTGAGGGTCACTTGTAGTAATAGAGCAGTTACCCTATAAAACTGCTCTAATACTTTCCTATCTCCTTCATCCCTACAGCATGGTAATCAAGTAGACATTAATGATTATGCGGTTTAGAATTTTTTTTTTTAAAATATCCAATGTCTTCTTTAAAATAATCAATAACTAACAAACACCTTGCATATCAATTTTCTTTCAAATCAACGTGATATTCAAAAAAAAAAATTCAACTTAATTTAAAATGCTATTAATTAATATTCGTGAGACATAAAAACATTAATATAAATTCAATTTTTCAACCACCAAAAATGTGGCTACAAATAAAAATGATCGATCCGAATTCGGCGCGGGCAAAGGGTTAAAAAAAATTCATGCATACTATAGACCAGATCTACTAGTTCACTACACAACCAGCAAATCATTTCCATCTAGAAAATCCTACCATGACTTGAAAGTATTTAAAACAGACATTTTCTCACTCAGCTCGTCGTAATCCTAGACATACAAAATATACATTTAAACTCACAGAATTGCTAGTAACAAATTTTATCAGTGAACAATCTACTCAACGCAACTTCGTATTCCACGCATCCCATCAGTAGATGATTTGCACTTACACCACAATAGGATAAGCGAATTAAAAGGGAATTGCAAAGCGTGAGTGTTCGAGGTGGAGAGTCTTATGAGGGAGTTGGCCGTGGCGGGCGTAGACGCTCTGTCGTTATTCTGGATGCCTTTAAATTATCAGCTGTGATTCTACACAAAAAAGTTAATTCGTACACCGGAATATGTTTCAATTCTAAGATTTAAAAAGTACAAAAGCGACGCAAAGTAATATGACCTAGAGTTCGCGCATGAAAAAATTGAATTGTTTGCGATTGTGCTTTGTTTTGCTGAAAGGAAAAATATTCATTGCATGCAGAATTGGAAGTGAAATTTTCAGATTAAAACTCAATAAGTGTACAGTACTCGGCAATTGATGCTGTAAGTTGTTGTCATTTTTCCGTGTCCAGATTTGCCCTTAGTGTTTCCCCCTGATCGAGATCCGACCCATTCAGGAGCACTTAACGAAACACCTGTACTGCTGATTGTTGGAACTACACAGATCTCGAAGTCACCATATACTTCGAGGACAGAACAGACAAAACAAGTGCATAGAACGGTGAAAAGATTCTAATTACATTTCATAAAGTAAAGAGCGAATCACAGTTACATTTCAACGCATGTGCACTTGATCAAGGTTGTCAATGATGCATAGATATTCATGGTTTGGTTTTGGTGTTAGCCTATGGAACAAAACATACACCTGGATTGTGTTTTGGTATTTTCGAAGCGGTTTTCAATTTTTTTGGAACGGAACAATTGGAAAGTTAAAAACATGAACATAAACTTGTCTTGAGAAGCGTATGAACTGCAATTGATAGAAGTGTTTTTCTGACCCGGGTCACAATTGGTGACGGAATTTTGTAAATACAAATATAAGTATAATTATGCTAGCATAGTTTGATTTAAAACTGTTTGTCATTGATGATAAGAGAATTAAGCCATAATTTTGAATATGGCGGGTGATTCACTAATACAGGAAGGTGATTTGAATTCCAACAAGTATGAACAGTGCAGTGGACGGAATAAATAAAACTACATACTTTATACAAGAAGTTTGTAAAATTTTGTTGCTGTAACTATACTACCAGGAATTCGTTTATGAACGAAGCTTTTGTTGAAGCTCGAATTGCAAGGTCAACGGGACAGCTGTTACCCGGCGGGGTCATATTGGAAGTGAATGGAATTCGCCTCTCAGGACTCACGAATTATCTTAGTGTCGCCAGAGAAAAATTGATACGAATGCTAGCAGAAGATGAACGGAGAGATGCAGCTTTACTTGTCTTCGCAAACAAACAAAATTTGGCAAATGCAATGAATGCAGCAGAAGTAAACGACAGGCTAGGTTTGCACTCACTACGAAATCGCAACTCGCATATACCAGTGACATACGCAACAAGTGGTGAAGGTTTATATGAAGGTCTCGACTATTGGTCCAATCAACTACAATAAAAAAATGTCTGTCGCTCAATATTTAAAGATTAAATTTAAACATAATTCAAATATAACACAAAAAAAAATATTAAAAATTAAATAGCAAAATAAAAAGGAACAATAATTAAAGTAGTAGTCCAAAAGAATGAATCTCAGATGAATTTGTTTTTTACAGAATCGATTGTCGTCCACCACCACATCGCTCTCGAGCGCTCGACGGACCATGTGAGTAAGTACCCTTTTAAGTTCATTTCTTTTCTTTAGATATGTTCTTTGTATAAATTTTTTTTATTCTATATTGGTTACATGCTAATAACAATTACAGCTACAAATAATTTATTTAATTTTCATGGTTAATTTTAGTTAAAAGTGCTATTATTATTAATGTTAACTTCTCTTTAAGTCACACATACAAATCTGTTTAATTACCATTCGGTCATTTTGTTTAGTTGCCAAGAATTAATTAATCAGCATAATAAAATGAATTGTTAGAGTACACCCCTCGATCTTTCCTTTCCTTCCCCTCTGACCGGGTACAGGACCCGGTACGATGGTAGGTTCTCCACGCCAGAAACGAGCCAGCCATCGGGCACCAACTAACCTCCTTTTGTTTCAGGTGACTTCGCGGGTTGAGTGGCCCGAGCAAGGTGCCTCTTTATGGCATAGGGTTATGTAATCGAATTGCATAATTCTGTGGCATAAATTGGTCACTGGGGTACTTCTCTTCTGATGGGAAGGCTCCTGCAAGTTATGTTGTATGAGTTTTCCACTCAGAAGAGAAATACCTGGCCACTACAACAACATGGATTTTGATCCGGTTGGGCGGGTGCGCGGGGGCTCCATCACCACCCGGTTGCCCCTCTCTTATTTGTGGGCCATGAGCCTCTTCGGGTAAAGACGAAGTTACCCTAAGTCCGCCCATTTTTACTTGTTTCACTTGTTCTCTGAACAAGTCATTTTCGCTCGGTATGGTTGCCTACAATTTTTGCGACTTCGGTCGCCTTTCTTTTTTGACCCCAGAAAATCGTGAATCCGAAATTCTTTTGTAGTGGGTCCTTGTGCTGGGGGGGATGAACCCGCCCCACGACACCGCAATGCTAGCCTGCCAGTGCATTCACGCGTCCCCAGACAAGGGCATTCTCGGCGGATATCTCCACCTTCCTCTGCCGAGGCAGCAGACCATCGCTGCAGTCCTTCACGGACTATGAATTTATCTATTCACTACACACTAGTTGTTGGCGAGTAATTTCAACCGCCTACAATTACTAGGTAAACTTTATTAATTACTTTGAACACTAGAATTACGAGTACATTTAACTCAAATTTCATGTTAGTCGCGGTAACGATAGCTGTTGATGGCGTGCTACTCGTCGAGAGAAGAAGGAATATCGACACCTTGCAGACATGTCTTTTAGATGACGGCAGCGCCAGTAGCAATGTAGCGGCGGGTCTGTGGAAGTTGCTTTATAAATAGCAAGTGTGAAAGCTAAATGCAATCGACTAAACTAAAATAAAATAGTTATGCACATTACATAATATCTAATTAAGATCATGTCAATCTACCGAAGTCAGAATTGGTATCTGATGTATGACTTCGATGATGAAATCTCAATATAATCTTTCGTGTATTTCTCTTATAGGAAGCATTTCTCTTATAGGAAGCATTTATCTTTGAAAATTCGTATGTGTACCCTTAAATTAAATGAACTACAGCATTTATTTAGTTCTATAAAAGGTGCTTATGTTCTGTTTTTTCAATAAAACGAATCACATTTACAGAAGTTACAGCCATTTGAATTTGTGTATGTTACGGCTGTGTGTGCGTCTACATATCGTACTTTGAGCACAAAACCCTTCTTGCATGAGTGTATTTTTGTCTCTCCAACTTGTTTTAGCAATCGACGACAATTGCCATTCAGCCCGGATGAGTTATCTCGGCTAGCATGAAAATGAAAACGGTGACTACGCGTCTGACCATTGAGTGCAAGTATCTTGAGAGCTCCAACGTACTCATATCTATGCAGAATTTCACGGAAACGTATATATTTAACTTTATCATAATTTTCATTATTTTAGCTCAGATGTATAATAATTAGAGTTCAACAAATTTTCGAAGGTTTGAGCAGTAGCCCTTAGTTGTATTTTTTTAAACGAAAACTCTGATCTTTTAAGGCGCCGTATGCTCGGTTGGAAAATTCAAAATCCTTCCTAGTTTGCTTTGAACTGATTTCGTATGCATGGATTTTCCCCTCAAACCGGTATGCACATTCGCACAAGGTCGGGAAAAATCGTTTGAGTGATAGATTGCCCAAACTGATGCCAACAAAAAAATGGAAAGAAGGAAGCGACAAGGAAAATATCACTGGCAGCATGAATTTGACTGAATCTATGAATGGAATTTATGAATTCAGTTTTGTTGATTCGTGAAATGTTGGAGATTGGTCAAATAGTTTAGACTATAAAAAAGGTTTATTGTTAGGTTTGCATAATAGTTGGTGATGAATAAATTTTTTGAACTTATATATTTATGTGAACAAATTTAAGCTGTAAAATATTAGCAACTTGATTAAAAATATTATTTTACGTTTCTTTTAGCTTGGAAGTAAAAATATTTCTATCATTTTATTTGAATTTTAAAGAAGCAATGTAGTCAATTCAAAACTATCCGTAAAATCAAACTTTGTTTTGTCAGATATTATTTTGTTTAGAGGGTCAGTTATTTTATTTCTCTTGTTTAGGTTTTGAAAAATAATTTCACAAAACCCAGCTTAAAACGGTGTCCATCTGTCCGTCTGTCACTGCAAGTTTTCTTGGAAACTATAGAAGCTGGGAACATCAATTTTTTTAGGTATGTTGTTAAAAAAGGTCTTCTCTTATATAGATGTAGCTCTTAATTTTTTTTTGTTATAAATAGCTAAAAGGTCTTGATGAGAACTTTTAAAATCAGGTTTAAAACATACGGTAACACCATGGGGAAGTGCAGTGGAGGTCAGAATTTGTGAAAAATTGGTGTCCCTCCCTTGCGTTTGTACATCCTTGAGCAACAAATCTGATAAAGAAAATTATTGAAGTAGGCGTTCATGAGAACATGGGCAACAAATATCTTAGAAATTTTGGCGTGACCTTAAGGCCATTAAATTTAAATAATTCAGATGTTTTAATACGCTTTAAGTTAGTTTATAAAATGTTAGGAAGATATGACATACATCATATCATCCATTTATTCAATAACTGATTTATTTGCTGCTGAGAATAAGATTTTGTTTTTTTTTGCTTTGCGTGCCTCTCCTCTATTGCTGCTGATATATAATCAGGATCCCTGATTTGCATTCCTCTTGTATGTCTTGGATCAATCAATTTTGGTAAGACATAATCAAAGTAAAATTTTGACAGCTGTGCTACATTCGCAATTTGAAAAATGAATCGTCCCTTTTGACAAACTCAACTTTATAGGAATCTCATCTCCAGTCCAAACTCCGAAAACACATAAATCAATTTTCGTTGCACGCAGCTGCCCTTGAATTTGATAATACCAGTCGAAAGTTGTATTTACTACGAGCTCATTATTAACGAATTTCCAAAATTTATTTTTTTTGCTTTAACAGCATCTGATACATGCATACTGCGGGCAGAATACGGGCATTTGATTTCAACGATACTGTCGCTAGTTGTACCATCAGGGGATGCACCTAGAAAGTAGTGACATGTTTCAATACAAAGTCCAGTTTTGGTGATGTCTTTAGAAATAATTTTCGAAACAGTTTGCAAAGCTGTGCCTTCATTTTCGATTCCATATTTCACAGCAACAGTTCTGAAAAATTTTGGATACAGCAAAGATTTTACAGCTAATATTGTTTTTCCTTTTGCATATTCGTCCAAAATTAGAGGCTGTCTTCTCAACTCGAACCACTTACTCGAATTTATTTGCAAAATCGTGTTATTTTCGATGCTCGCTCAGTTTTGAACATTTATGTCTAAAGTCCTCAAGAGCTCAGATCTCGCAGTCAAGAATATATCCTGCTCCATATCTGGTTTTTCGCAGGCATCACCATATTCACAATCATCCATTACTTTTCTGGGGGTTTGAGAACGCTTCATTTTTCTAGGATGCTGAGCATTTGGTTTCAGCAGACGACGTTCCATTAGGCCTGTTCTGTAGGATGGGTTTTTGCCGAAAATTTCTCTTCGCAATGTAGAATGCGTGCACTTGGTGTTGAATGATAATAGTGCAGCACTGCAACGGCTTTGGTAACCACGTCTTAGAGAACAATTAATTCTCTTTCCCCAACAGCTTTTGCAACAACACTATTAAACGACTCAACGATATTGCTTTGAACATCGTAGATAAGGCTTCTTGATTGTTGTGCCAAATAAAAAACAGACTTTAGAATATGTGCCCATAATGCGTATTCTTCATGGTCTGGAACATAGTTTTGCTCGTTTGTCCTTTGCTTGCAAAAATAAAGCCTACATTTACGATGTTCACCAAATACATGATACGGGCTATTTATTATGTTGGTGTTTAAATTTTGAGTTTTCTCTGTAATATCGCAGCTTTCGCTCTTACAGTGCCTAATTGCTGCGTTAACCGCTAATCTAAGGCGACCTAAGTTGTTGCTCACTATTCGTCTGAGATTTAATGGAAATAGTGTATTGCACGAAACAAATTTAATCTTCCTACAGTCGTTTCGCAGCAAGTGATTTTAACACTAGATTTTTTCCACAGTTATATTTTGATATGGCCGAGCTTGTAAAATTTTATTATATGTTGATGAATCTTCATCAGCAATCATTTGGGAATATATTAATCCACGTTCCTGCACTGACGTCTTAAAGCCTTCCAAAAGAATGTTGGATTCCATGCTTGTAGAACTGCCATTATGGTTTTGTAGCAAATGTGATCAGGAGGATTTATGCATTTGTTTTCTGCTCTTTTGCATATCAAGCAGTATTTATTTTTTGTTTGCATAAAAAGTACTTTTTCAGAAAAAAAGGCCAATGATAGCCACTACGCCAGAAAGGGCCGAATAATTTGTTCCGTAAGATCTCTTCGACCAGCATCCATCAGCTACTACGGCTATCAACGGGGTTCCATTTTCATTGACACTTCCTTCAGCTATTGCGATATTTGCTTCCTCCTTTGCAGCAATGATCATAGATTTTTCAGAGACTATA
Source organism: Odontomyia ornata (assembly GCA_963969285.1). NCBI lineage: Eukaryota > Metazoa > Arthropoda > Insecta > Diptera > Stratiomyidae > Odontomyia > Odontomyia ornata. The sequence goes on from OZ017739.1 coordinate 410,588,309, forward strand.
TCCAGCCAGTTGCAAACTGTGGTTTGAATTTCGCTGCATGTTCTTTTACCCATGAATGGAATTTTTTATGATGAAAACAATTCTAACTAGGCAATTATAACCAATTCCTAAGGACTGTACTGCTGCCACTGCCGACGAATTGATATCCATATCACTGTTGCTTTTTGAATCCGTGGAATTCAGGTCAAAGTATGAGCAGCACAGTTCACATTTTAGTTTAAAAGTCGATATTAAACCATTTTTTACCTCACATATTATATGCAAATATGATAAGGAACATCTAAAGCGAGCAGAATGGTAGATTTTTCTTTCATTTTTTCAAAAAAGTACTGAAAATCCGGAATTCTTCGACCTTCAATTGTGATAGCTTCATCAAGAATATTTTCTTGCTTAATATTGGTGATGCCCGTAATTTTATCAGAAATACTTTCAGTTGCATGTCTCATGCTATGCGAGTCTCCTTCTGCAGCTAATTTATGCCTAATGTAAAATTAAGACACATCAGTAACCTATCCATTTTAAAGCTGCCAAATTAGAAAAAGTAAAACGACAAGGACGAATACGATGCATGAATATACTGATTACGCACGAAATGCATCTTTGTGGAGCAAATAAACTATTATCCAGATGGAGAAGGTTCGCTGATTTCTAGAGGTTTTAAAAAAATATATTTTATCATCCGAAACTGAACAGAATATATATATATATATATATATATATATATATATATATATATATATATATATATATATATATATATATATATATATATATATATATATATATATATATATATATATATATATATATATATATATATATATATATATATATATAATATATATATACATATATATATTTATATATATCTATATAATAAATATATATGTATATGTTTACATATAAACATATTCATACCAACAAAAAAATGTACATATATACAAATATATATATATATATATATATATATATATATATATATATATATATATATATATATATATATATATATATATATATATATATATATATATACGAGTATATATATATATATATATATATATATATATATATATATATATATATATACTAATATCATTACATTTTTAATCCTCGAGGGGTAGCGCGGATTACAATGGCATATAAACCAATGTATCACATTTTTAATCCTGGAGGGATCGCGCGGATTACAATGGTATGTATACTAATATCATCACATTTTTAATCCTGGAGGGGTCGCGCGGATTACCATAGTAATCTACTGTTAAGTAATCGAAAAATTCAGCAGCAACTTCTATCAATTGTTTGCCAGTTGGGTGCAGTAAATTAAATTTTGGGACGAATTTTGCTCTGAAGCACAAACGCACAAGATTTACACGGACGAAAAATCCAAAAGTTTTCACTTTAAAAAATCTTCATAGTTGCCAAATTATTATTGTCTCCGTGTACGTATCAATAAACCTCTATTAATCACGAAACCTTTAGATTCTTTAAAAAAAATCACCATACAATGTATCATAAAATTTTAGTACCTACAGATGTTAATAATTTAGTTAATGAAACAGACAGGCCGACTTTGTTATTTTATTTGTAACACATTGGAAACATTTCGTACGCAATTTACATCAGTGCCCCTTCCTACCTATTAAAAAGGAAAATTACCTTGCTTGAGACGCATTCACCTTTCGGCAATTTTTCTTAATGTTTATAAGATATCTTGCTCGATTCTTACTTATTGTTGATACTACAAACTTGTAATGTATGTATTTCAACTAATAGCGATAATTTCCAGGCAAACAAAATATAAACCTTATTTTCGTTTATATCTTGTTTTAGGCAATATTTACAAAGAACAAATAAAAATATTTACAAACGAAAAAGAAATAAAAATAAAATTGTATTTACAAAGTATAAATACAAATAACAAATCGAATGTTTTGTTGTTCTCCTGGGAAACAGCTATCATTTGACATACGACTTGGAGTTTCATAAACGCAATGCAGTTTACATTAAAATCGAATTTTATCATTTCACCTATCTCATAATTATTCATTGTTTGTTTTATTTTTCACTTTCTCGTGGAGGGGAAGAGTGAAAAATTCACAACGAATCATGAAGAAGAGAAACGCGTGGAAATTGCGTGCGTACTGCTCGCTGTCTGCAAGTGAACTGAATTCGATTTCACATTGAATCAGATACTTCTAGTATTTTAAATCTAATAGTCATTTCAATGATATGAGTTTTGCAATGGTCAATAAACATTTCTCATAAAATGAAGCTAACTTAGTTAAAAACGTGCATTGAAACCCACCTAAAATGTGATATTTTGAGTTGAGTTAATATTATGAAAAATTCATAAAATCAAAAATTTAATCTATACAATCCCTTTTTATACATTCCAACTAACTATATATAAAAAAATATGCAGTTATCTTATAAGGTATCGTCAGAAAACGCACACGAAAATCGTTCTTCTTCGAAGCCACTCCGATACTTTTCCTGATAAATGCTCACTTAAAATATTTTTTAAAATTTTGTTCTATACAATCTCTCGAGCACGTATCAATAAATATAACATGAAAAAACCATTACGTACACTTCTTCCGTTGTTGAGAACTATGCACTTGAAAATAGCCATATTCCATTGATTTTGCCATTTCGGTGTATAAGGCGCCTTAATTACCTATAATCGTCGAACGCAGTTGACTGCTTAAAACAATACGAGTATATTGATGTTAATTAAAGTTTGGAGTGCGAGGTTGGGAAAACATTATTTCAATTGACCACACTAATTTATTTTTCAGTGAACAATAAACTGCAACAAGAGTTTGTTATGAGTAGTTTTCCTATAATTAATGGGAGTCGTTAACGGCACCTAAAAATGGCAAAAAAGTATATGCTCGTATTTGGTTGTTAATCATGAAACATTATAAAATAGTTGTAAACCATCAAAAAATAAAACAAAACTTCTTTATTATGATGATACCACGCAAAGGTAATAAATATGATCATTTACTTCCTCAAAAGAATGTTTCTCATTATCATCTTCAACCAGAAGCACAATGAAGAACACACATAGTGTTCCGCCTCCACCTTTGATATACAATGCTCCCAGCCTAGCAACACATATGCAAGCCAGCCTCCAAAGGACTTTCAGCAAAGAATGGACTCGAGCAACATACTCGTGCATCTGTAAATACGTCTGTATATGAAGAACTGCTTTGTATGCTGTTTATTAGAAACGATACCCAGAAGAGAGAGAGAGGCCTGGGATGGAACCTTCTAAAACCTCAATTAGAATCTTTTAATGGGAATCAGATGGTATTTCGTGTTAATGGTCCTCAATTAATTAGTTTTTGCAACTTCACCGACGGTGGCGTGGCCTCAACTTATTCCGCACACTTCCCGGGGTAATTTCAATTTTATGAGGCAAAAGTGGCAAACTTAATTGCAGAAATGAGCATAACGTAACCGCTATCAGGACTCGCAAGAGGCAATTGTATTCTCAGCTGTTTGCCATATCATTTTTGCATGCAAATACACTGGTGCGAGAGATGAATCCTTTTATATTTCAAAAATCGAGGAGTTCAGAATGCTCAAATCATCCCTAGAAATCAGTACTAGTGCAAGGACAAACAAATATTCTACTGTAGACTCGAACATTTAGTGCTATTAATTCTGTTGGGATTATAGCTAGATTTTAAAAATATCCTTCTCATTTGAAAGTTGACTCTCAAAACTGATTCCATTTGTATATCCTGCAATGTATCCTTCGGTCAATTATGTGGAATTGCAATGTGTTGACTCAGTTATCTATTAAATAAGCAAAACACTTTGTAATAGGTGTAAGCTCTCTCTGTCTCTAGACATTAATTTATTTTCAGGGGCAATTATTTACATTTGAAATATAGTTAGTAGTAATCCTTTCGATGGAATAGGACTCAGTGTGTTTTGCCTTCAGAGATGGTTGAAACGATGACAAACTCAATTTGGTTATCGATTTTGGATTGAATAAGGATATTGTTTTCGATGATACGAGTACGACGAGGTAGGCCTACTTCAGTGTGATATTGATGGTATCGGTATTGCGTAAATACTGTTGTCAAACAGGTCGAATATGTGAGTGATGATAAACTGTCCAGAGGAGAACATATCGGCAAAAGCAAATGGAAATTTAGTGAGTGATATCAGTACGTTCTATAAAGTAATTGAAATCTTGATGTGATAAATGAAGTTTATCTAGTGTTGAGATCCTTGTGAGCTCTACATTCTTAAAATAATGAACACGCAACCAAAGTAGACATCGTATATTAAACAACAAGGATCATAATAACAGAACTAAATCCACAATAACTTTCTATCGAAACTTTCATTTTCTAGGAGTTCATGATGATGCTTTTAGTAATTTCTTAGAACCAACACAATACTTTGGCATTCAAAACAAAAAAATTAGAAATAATAAGAAGACATACTTCAAAATGTCCTTAAAAAGGATAAAATCAATTTTATGGAAATGGTGTCAACTCCGTTTTTTCCCTGTTTCGTTTATGATGGTGCATATGTGGTAAGCTTTAATGGTGGAGTCGATAAATTTCCAAACATTGTGCTAAAAAAATCTTCCCAGGAAGGTAATAGTTTCCATATGCCTACTATTCACTACTTGTCTTTAATTGAATCACTTCCTCAAACCCTGGAAACATGCCAAAGTGATTTCCCTACTCACACCTGGGAAGGATTTACTTGATCCAGCAAATTACAAGACAATAATCTTGCTACCAGCTGTTAGAAAGCTATTTGAAAAATTCATCCTTAAACGCTTAACAGGCTTTGTCGAAAAAAATGACATTCTTCCCAATCACCAATTCGACTTTAGGAATGGATACTCGTCCGAAAACCAATTACTTTGTGTCACCAAAGATATGAGAACAGCGCTCATGGAAAGGCGCTTAGTCAGAATGGTAATCTTGTATACAGAGAAAGCTTTTGACACCATCCTGGATAAAGTTCTCCTTTATAAACTTAGGCAGTACAACCGCCCTTCTTACCTCTTATATCTAATTGAATCCTTTTTAAAAGAATTCAAATATCAAGTGCAAGTTCAAAGTTTCTCATCAACAGTTCAAATATCCGCAGGTGTTCCACAAGGCTCTTGTTTGAGCCCCACATTATTTAATATCTAACATCCGATTTTCCCACTACAGTCGAGCCTGGATAAGTGAGAGTTTTACTTATTTATTTATTTAAATCCATTTAACAGACAAAAATCCAATTACAAAATAGACTTAGACAATTGAATATCGTTTAAAGTAAGACACATTTAAACAACAAAATCAAGCAGAAACAAGTTGGGTAGATAGACCTATGCTCATGTCAGAAGGGTTTTGTACTCAACTTACAAAATGCAGTAACCAGCAATGAATCCCTGTAAAATCAAGAAACACGTCATGTTCGAGGATCATGCTATTATTAACAAAGTTGAAAGAATTTTGACTTCTTCGGTATTTGTTGAAGTTATACCCATAAATATCTCGCTTGATAATTTTTTCAGATTTTTTAGATCACGGGTGTCCATTCGCGAGGGAGGAAACTCATTTTTCATGTATTTCCCCCCTGTGCCCCCACCGAAGCAAAAACTGTCAGTTTAAGAACTGTTTTGAAAAGCTCTCATAGAGAACTTTCATTTGATGCTCATATCGGTTACCTTTCATGAAATTTTGTTCAGGGGCCACTCCTCTGTACTGTAATCATCGATTCATGGCCTATTTTTTCGAATCCTAGAATGGTTACAAAGCCCTTTTGCTAGGAGCTCTCTCCTGCCTCTGCGACTTGTTTCAATTGTATGTACTCATCTTCATGATACCTATCATTCCTGAAATTTTCATGCAAATCCTAGCAAAGCTGTAGTGTCTAAGTCGGTAAAAAGCGCATATGGCTCCATAGCCATATTTTTCCATAATAATACAGGGCACATTGTTCCATAGTAATACAGAAAAATTCAAATCGCTATAACTTCGTTAAATACTATTCGATCTTTATGATAAATAGTCATCTGTTTCCTAAATTTTATTGAATTTAAGGATACCGTTTGGATTTTATTCAAGAAAACATAAAATCGATAAATCATACTATTACCAACAAAGTTGAGTGAATTTCGACTTCTCATGTATTTGTTGTTGTTGTACTCATTAAGGCCTACATTCATGATTTTTTTCAGATTTTTCGGATGGAAGGTGTCCAATCGCGAGGGGGTTACGCGAAAAGTTCGTACATTTCTGCTTCCCCTGCCCCCTCGGTACTCATAAGGCAATTTTAAGACTTGTTTTGAAAAGATCTCATTGAGACCTTTCCAATGACACCCTACTCGACTTCCAATGGTGAAAATTTTTATTTAAGGGGTCGCCTCCCTATATGGGGAGACCCCCTTAAACCCCTTTGAAAAATTTTTCCACCCTTGAACTTTCAAGAAGTCACCACTTCTGACCTTTCCACAAAGTTTCATTGCTGTAGCCTCTATAGTTTCGGAGAAAAAGTGCTGTGACATACAGACGGACGGACGGAGGGACGGACAGACGGACACAGGTCGTGATTGCAATAGGGTTTTGTATTTTAGTACAAAACCCTAAAAAGTTGATTAAAACATGTAAGAAAAAAAATTAGAGGCTAGATGAAAGTTTGAAAAAATTGAGTGATAAGGAAATACTAATCGTTATTCACAAAAAGTAACGTCTTTAGTTTATTTTTAAAAACAAAGTAGGACGTGGCTAGAGAACCAAGCTCCAGGTTGTTATGTTTTCTGATGATTTACGGCATAATTGATTGAAAATATAAATCTATTCGGGCGTACGGAACCTCGAGAATGTTATTAAACCGACTAGAACGCGCTTACAGTCTGTAATGCAAGTCTTAGCTTATAGTGGAAGCAATGTTGGTGGTACAACTTATAAAGTAAACATTAATCTAAGAAGATTCTACAGGACGACAGAGAAGGGAGACGAAAAATGGATAGACGATGCTCATAAGACTCACAGGTTAACTTGGATTTGAAGAACAAAATACGGGTAAACTTACACTGAACAGTTTCTAGTGAGCTCACAAGATATAAATGTCTAGGAGACCACACTACTGAGCATTACTCAAGAAGTGGGCGGACAAGACATGTGAACAAGCGAACAGCGGTAGCAGTATTTGCAAGCTTGTGCAAATGCTGCATAATAAAACCCGGAACTTTTGATGCCTTGGCAATTATGCTAAAAATATGGGCATCGAATTTAAGCTTGGGGTCAAATATTACATCAAGATCTTTACATGAGTCTGTAGAAGAGAGAAAAACATCACATAGGGTGTAACTGTAAGTTAAAGGAACAATTTTCAACGTAAAAGTCATTATAAGCATTTGGAAACATTAATACGAAGGGAGTTTGCATTACACTAGTTATAGAGGTTAAAGAGATCATTTTGGAGTTGCTGACAATCTTCAAGGGATCTAATTACCCGGAATACCTTGAAACCATCAGCATACAGGAGACAAGAAGAGGAAATTACGGAGGAAAGATCATTGATAAACAGTATGAAAAGAAGAGGTCCAAGGATTGACCCTTGAGGGATGCCGGATGTAAGATTGAATGGAAAGGAGAATGTGCCATAGAGGTTTACACAACATGCACGAGAGGATAGATAAGATGAAATTCAAGAATGTAGGGAACCAGGTATGCTGAGCAAAGCTAACTTTTGACAGAGGACAACATGGCTCACGGAGTCAAAAGCTTTGGAAAAGTCCGTGAATATTGCATCAACTTGAAGCTGTTTATCTAAAGCTCTTGTAATATAATCTTCGAACTCAGCCAAGTTCGAGGAAGTTCAACGACACTTCAAGAATCCATGTTGCTGTGGTATGACAATTGAACTCAATGACTCAAGAAGCCTGCTGTGTACAAGTAGTTCCAGCAGCTTAGAGAAACAGGAGAGGAGTGATAAGGGGCGATAGTTTGAAGCAGATGATGGGTCGCCGTTTTTAAAGGTAGGAACAACATTTGCATCTTTCCAGTGTGTTGGAAATGTGCCAATACCAAAGCTGAGATAGAATATAAGGGAAAGAGGAAAACACAAAGAGGAACAAAGTGACTTTACAAATATATTTGCCAGTGGGACCAGGACTAACATTCGGATCGAGCAAGTTAATAAGGGGTTCAACTTCAGAAGGATCAGTGGAGTAGGATGTAATTGATGCAATATAAGTTTGAATTGAGTTTATGGGGGGGTGTAGTGTGTCAGAAGAGGAAAAAGTAGGGGGAAATATTTGGTAAATAGGTTAGAAGTATCTTGAGGGGAGGAGGCTTAAGTGTTATTCGATTTAACAGTATGCGGGATGGTAGAGGAAGATTTAAAGGATCGGATATAAGACCAAAAAGGTTTAGCGTTATTTGTCAAGAGGGAACTCTCTAAACTACTGAAGTAGTTTTTCACGGCCGTTTTGAGCTCATTTTTAGCCAAAAAACGCAGTCTACAAAACAAGGAGCTTACAGTGGAGTATAAAGAGCAATTAGATTGTTAAGGTAGCATTAAAATTTGTTCAAAGTACTATCACAGTCAAGACGAGTGAAGAAGCTGCACCAGTTGACCGAGTCCAGATTGATTTTAATTACCTCATAATTTGCTCTAAAGAAGTTGTAACGATAAACATTCTCTGAGGTTTAAGGGTATCAACGGTTAGTACTAGAGACAAAGGTGCATGATGGAGATCAGGTTGAAACTAAGGATGTAAAACAGGAGCTATTGATAGACAACCAGTTTGAGCATTTCACATGACGAGGTTCAGAAGGCGACCATTAGGGTTACGGATATTGTTAAACTGTGAAAAAGAACAAAGGGAAAGAAAGGAAGAACGTAACAAAGAAGGATTTTTTGGTTGAGGAAATGCCAGGTGTTGTTAAGGGATCCCATTCCACTGCTAGTAGGTTGAAGTTCTCACCAAATATAATTTTAGAATGTGGATGGCGAGCAAGAAGATAGGCAGAGAGTTTATCGAAGAAGGCTTCGTACACATTTAAGGGAGAATTACAGGGAATATACACAGAGGAAATGAATAAAGAGGAGTTACGAGTAAACGATTAAGGGTTTTGCAGGCTGCTACCAAGACTCGCCCACCATCAAGTTCAAAGGATGGCGATCTCTTTTTTGCTTATGGAGGTTTCTCACTAACCCAAGTTTCTACCTTATAGAGGTGCAGATATTACCATTATACTCATAGAGGTTAAATAAATGATACAGCAAATATGCAGTGAATAAATGTGTTGTACATATGTATTATGCATATATGCATGTATGTGTACTACATAAATTTTACACGCAAAATGAAACAATAAATTTTCATATCTATTTTAAAAAATTTGTTACTTTTTTCTGTTTTTCCGTATTTACATTTTGTACATGCTTTTCTAATTCGTGAATTTCATAGAATATTTATTTATCACCAACCGCCGAATATTCAAAAAACTTATGTATCTTATCTAGTGCATTTAAAATTTCTTTCTTCTTTGGAATTTTCTCCACTTCTGTATCCAAAGTCTGCGATCGGTCGGTTTCATTTTCACAGTCATTTCCGTCGGTACACGTTGTCACCATGTTCTGCACGATATTGTCAGCGGTGAATTCTTATCTCAGCTCATCGTCAAATTGTACGAAATCTTCAATGGTTAGCGTTAATACATCACTAGTAGATTCGCGACACACAAGCTTGATCCATTCCTCATTGCTAGGTACAGCTTCAACTTCATTATCCTCTGGTAGAAATTCTTGTTTATCTGTGCTGATACAAAGTACCGCTATCTTGAAACAGTTTTACTTTAAACCATGCCCTCCTTGCAAATTTCATGGCTAGAAGTACGTTAATATCAGGGGCATTGTTTGCTTCGATTCACGTAAGAGTATGTTGAACAACTTTCTGCGGTGAAACCGTTTGAATGTGTGTATGACACTTTGATCTAAAGGTTGAAGTTTACTGGTGGTATTGGCACCAGTAAACTTCAACCAAAAACATGACTTTTACGTTATTCAATGTTGGTTGGTCCGTATGGGCAGCACAGTTGTCAACAAAAAGCAAGATTTTTTTGTGTTTTATCTTAATTCCATGTTAACTTTTTTCAGCTAATCTTTGAATAATATCTTTATCATCCAAGCTTTTGTGTTATTGACGTAATCAACTGCTAAAGTCTTGACACCTTGAAAACGTCTACGCCTTTTTTGATTTCCCGATTATCAAAACAGGGAGCTTATCAGTACCGGTCATGTTTACGCATTAAAGAATGGTTAGACGTTCCCTACTTAATTTCCCCCCACGACATTTTTCACCCTTAAATGTAAATGTTTTATCAGTAAGACACTTGCAGAGCAAAGCAGTTTCATCCACATTGTAAATATCGTCTGGATCAAACCCCTATAGAGATTTGACAGTTCTTTAGTTAATTGGTTACACACGTTTTGATCGACAGATTTACTTAAAAGTGATATAATGACGCCTTTAAAACCTTCTAACCAATTATTGCTTGCCAAAAAGTTCTGAACTCCCAATTTTGTGGCAAAGTCTTTCGATTTTTGTCCATCCATTATTTTATAAATTTTACATATTTTCTTATAAAATCAAAATGAGACCCTTAAATTTCCCAAAAGCTACAATTTGTGTTTTTTTAAAGCAATCACATGTAATCTGAAAATTTCATAATAATTGAACAATAAGCAGCTAAGTTTCGGCAGATTGAATATTTAACTATTGCAACAACATTAACACGTGATATTAGGGGGATACACGTTTGCAACGGACCTAGATACTATTACTAGTACTATATTTTACAAAGTTGGTCGAATTTCGACTTCTGAGATATTTGTTGCCCTTGTACTCCTAAAGCCTCACCACTGTGATTTTTTTCGGGTGGGACCTTTCATTTGATACCCATATCAGCTACCTTTGATGGAATTTTCTTTTTGGGGCCACTCCCCTATATAGAGAGACCCCCTTAAATACTTTATGAAATTTTTTTTTTAAATGGAACTTTGAGGAGAGCACCAAACAAATCAACAATCGGAGGACCGTGACTTACCAATTTTGTGCAGATAAGACTGAAAACACCCATGCCTGCTCAAAAGCTGGGTCAGATAGAAGTCAGTCTCACCATGCCTTCAATTTAGGCATGGTTTCACACCCAGGATGAGGCACGCAGTCCACTTTCTCTTCGTGCAATTCCTCCAAGACTGCTGACCATCGTTGAGCGAGCGCTTTTCTCCTCGCAGACAACCATCTCCCTCGCATTCTCGTTGCAGGGCACGTAAATAGCGTAGCGCACCCTAGCAAGGAGGGTACAGGTATCACACTTGCAATAACTCTCACCGCCGAATTAGAGACTGTCGGATACGAAGATGCAATCCTCAGTGCTCCTCTTCTCTGTGCTTGTGCCAAACGTTTTCGGTATACCTCCTTACTGAGAGCGTCGCCCCATAGTTCTGCTCCGTACAGTAGCACTGACCCTACAGCACTCATCAAAAGGAGTCTTCTTGATGGGCTGGCTCCCCCTACGTTGACCATAAGTCGACCAGAGCCTATACTTCCGAAGAAGCCTTTTCAGCCGTTGCCTAGATTTGCCCAGAGAAACTGATCTTTGGGTCGATCAGTAGCCCCAGATACTTCAGCGCTGGTTTTGATTTGATTCGCAAGTCTTCAATACTGGTCATCCTTACTCTAGGCATGATGACCACTTCGATTTTCTCCAGTGCTAAACTGAACTCGCGAGCAGTCATCCAGTTCCTCACTCGGCTCATTAGCATACCTAGCCTAAGTTGCGCTTATTCAACGGTCTAGCGACTAGAGCCACAACATCATCCGCAAAACCAACCAAGTGCGACTCATCTGGCATTTCCAGTCTTAGTAGTCCATCGTAAGACACATTCCACAGATCTGGGCCACGGATAGGTCCCTGGGCAACACCCGATGTAATTTCCATCCTTCGTTGGCCCCGTGTCGTGTCGTAGAGCAGGCTTCGGTCCTTTAGGTAGTTCCTCAAAAGCCGCATTAGATATTCTGGAACTTGAAAAGAGTTTTCCAGCGTATCCAGTCACCAACAAGACGATCCGTCGCTTGGTGCGACTATATGCCTCTGCCTTTTGGACCGCGTTCACCACCTTTGCAATCGCATCAATGGTAGAACGTCCTGCTCCAAAGCCGTACTGCCGAGGAAATAGGTCCCCGGCAGCACGTTTCGCATCAGTGAGTCTTCCCTTGATGAGTTTCTCTAGCACTTTCCCAGCCGTGTCTAGCATGCATAATGGGCGGTATGCTAATCAGCACGAGCCTTCCATCGTACTGGGAAAACCCCAACCCGTAGGCAAGGGTTGAATGTGCTGAGCAGCAAGTCAGTACGATGGTGATAGACAAGCTGCAACACCTCAGCTGGAACATCATCTGGACCTGGAGCCTTCCTCGCTTTCAATGAAAGGACTGCCTCTTCCAGTTCCGGCTATGTGAAGAGTGGACACTCGACTGTTGTTTTACTATAGACAGCGTCAATATGGACGGGACGGGCAGGGAAGAGTTCCCGCACTATCTCGTCCATCTTTTCCGCATCATGTATGCTGGGCTTCCGTAGGGCACCAAGCTTCCACATAACTAGCGTGTAGCCAAGGCCCCACGGATCCTTGTTCACATTGTCCACTAGATCTTGCAAGCAGCGAGCCTTGCTGTTGTTGATCAATTTGCGAAGGCATTTCTAGGCCAACTTATATGCTGCTAGCCGCCTGCTTGCCTCGTCACGGTTCTGTGCTCGTTGAGCATCACGCCGAAGTTTGTGAAATTCTCTAAGTTTTCCAGTGGTTTCTGTTGATCCTCAGTGCACTGAGGGCTTGCCGTACAAGGGTTTTTGACGGGGCATAGAAGCTTTGCAAGCAGTCGTAATGGTGCTCATAGTTGAGTTCACCACGTTTTGAGCTGCCAGTTCTTCCACCCCCTCCGAGTCTCCCTGGAGTGCTCGACGAACCTCTCGACGTCCATCCTTTCGATGTGCCATCCAATTGTTGATATCCGAGGGCACGGACGTCGGGAGACAACATCACTGATCTCAAACAGAATGCACTGATGATCACTGACTGAGCTGTCCTCTAATACTCTCTAATTGTGTATCATCCCTACCAAAGACTCCGAGGCGAATGTCACATCCGGTGTGCTTCCTTCACAGCCAATACGGCGGAAAGTTGGCGTATTGCCGGTGTTTAGGGCGACGAGTGCCGTCCTGGTCGCCATTTCTAGGGTTCATTTCCCCCCCGGACCTGTTTGAGACATACCTCATTCGATTGCTTCAGCGTTGAAGTCCCCCCCAACGAGTACATTCCCATCTGCGTTTGGGACAGCACCCTCCAAAGCATTAAGCTTGGCTTGGAAAGATGATATCGATTCGTTAGGTGTTAAGTACAGACTGAAGAAGGTGGTCCCAGAGCACCGAACCCATACAAAACCATCCCCACGTCCACAGCTCTCAGCCTGAAAGTCACTATTTTGAACCCAGACGGCGGTAGTACTAGTTTCATCGGGATACCATGATGCTGAACTTTTAACATGGCGTTGCTCACTCAGCAGCAAAAAGTCGGCTTTTATGTCGCTCGCAAGCTGGTCAAGCAGGTTTTGCGTAGTTGAGCTGCGGTGTAGGTTTAGCTGCAGGATACGAGTCATTTAAGTTCTGATTTTGCTATCGCAAGGGCTTCCTGGAAAACCCTGCATTTTTCTGATCCCAAGGTGAGTCCAAAATCACGTCTTGGATTAGCATCCCTGCCACTTTCGTACACTCTTTTCTTTTATGTCCCATTTCACCGCATTTGTAACATAGGGAACACCTATCGGGTTCTTTGCATATTTGTGCGGTGTGACCATAGCTGAGGCATTTAAAACATTGAAGAGGCTTTGCTCTTCGCCGTATCCTACAGACAACCCTCCTTTTTGATGGCCTCTCCTAACTCGGCCAGATCTGTGAACCAGTCGATATCTCTTATTTCGATCATTGCCATCGCCTCGAGCAAAGACATAGCTGCACTTTTGCCGAGGACATTCTTTACTGCGTTGCAGAGGGCTTCCCTATTCTTGGCCTCCGCTCCAAATTCGGCCAGAATGTGGCCCAACAGCGTTGGTCGTACTGCTTAAATGGCAGTGTTTGTGTCTTCGGGCCTTACTTTTCCCCTGATGTCCCGCAGCATCTCCGCATAGGATCGACCACCTTGGGGTTTTGTGAACAGTGCCTGCTGCCGGGGTCTTTGTTGGGGCTTCTTTCTCTCCTGTTTTTCATCGGGTCTTTTTTTTGTAGGGCGTCCGTGCGAACTTTACTTTACTTACTTTTTGAAGGAGTTTATTAGCGGCTTTCTTCGCTCCTTTTGTAAGCACTGTCTAGAAACCTGTCTGTTGTCCGTGCTAATCAAGTGCCTCTTTCTTCTATCCCGATCTACTTCGATTGGGCTGGAAGCCATTCTTTTATTGATTTTTGATTGTGGAGGTATCTGCACGTGCCCTTTAGATTTCGCCCCAAGCACTTCTTTAGCCTTTTGCTCTTCTTCGGCCTTCTGGTCCTCTTCGGCCTTTAACCAACTCCTCCGATAATGCCCTATGCGGTTTGGGAGCTGCTCTTGTTCAAGGAGCCCAATCTTTGCTGCTTGGTGATTTTCGGCGAGTCGCATGCAGATTGTATTCTTTTGAGAGCAACTCCTGCTGTTTGGAATAGCCTTTCTTCTTCATCTCGCTGGGCGGCAATTGTACTTTGCGGCCAGCGTCCTTGGGAGAGGTTATTGGCTTCTATTTCAGAATACAGTGCTTCCACCACCTTTTCGACGTTGGCGATGAAATCACATATCGTCACTTTATCTGCCTGGTAACTCGTTTCTTTTCTTGCCGTAATCTCCTCGTCGACTTCAGGATGATTCTTTATTATTTCGGGTTTAACGACCCATGCTTCAATCGCTTCAGTAGCGATCGCAGCAGTGACCATCGAAATCACGAATTTCTTTATGTTTGCCTCCACTGCTCGAACATTTGGCGCGTCCTGCAGAGTTTCAGGTCGCTTTGGCGTTCGCATCATTTTTTTTGCTGTCCCCAAACGCCGCAGGAGTATCAGTCTGGACGAGACTGTTTCGTCCGTCTTCACTGTCATTGTATTAATCGTCGTTTTTGTCATCGTTAATACTACTCCCGATTTGCTGTTAACATCGTAGCTGTAGCCGCTGGTTGCGTCGTCGTTACTTTTGCACTCTACCTTTCTCTCTTTTCCATTCTTTCAACTATTATTGTTAACACTTTGGGTGGCCATAACGATTAATTAGTTTTGTGCACTCTACCTTTTTTTTCTATTCTTTCAACTATTATTGTTAACACTTTGGTCGGCCAAAACGATTAATTAGTTTTGTGGAATTGAAATTTTGAAGAATATAGCGCAAGTGAGGTATTATATTTACTCGTATTTTCATCTGGTGTTGTTTTTCACCGAGGAAATTGTCCGCGTCGTTCAAGCGGTGGTTGAGTCGTAACGTATGAAAAATTGTTCGCAAGAACGAACTCAGCAAGTATTGAGGCAAGTTCATTTCAGTTATAGATACGGGCAGGGATTACTAGTTACATCGGGGATGTCATTAGATTTATTCCCACACGTTAGTAAAGCGTTGTAGAGGTGCCCGGAGTTATCTCAGGTTCGAATGTAAGCCTACCAGGGTATCCCAAGTGAATGTGTGAGTGGGTTCGTTGGTTATCTAGAACTGACGAGCGTACGAGATAGCACTCAATGTCAATCCTCGTTTTCTAGTCCAGGTTCAGTGAGCTGGCGCCTGCACCCGTCTCCGACGGACTCTTCCTAGAGGTTGACAGACTTGCGGATATTTTAATAAAGGCTCAAACGAAGATAAGCCCAAGCGCAACCGGAAGCTGATAGGTTTTAAGATTGTCATTTTGACATTTAACAAGCTGGATAAAGAAAGGACGGTGCGTAAATTAAAAATTATCCGGAGTGGAATATCATTTGATTATGTAGTGAGTGGTGAAGTAAAGTGGTTAAGGAACTACACTGGATTTTTCGTGAAAGATTCGAGATAAATAGCTAGAAGCTATTCTTACTATTTTTGGTTCTATGAAAAAATAACGGCATTTTTTCTGGTGATATTGTCTTTATTCTATGAGGAGAGGGACTCTCGTGTAGTAGAACGAAGAATTGTTAATTTTACATATATTTTAAATACAAAGTTATTCATTTGGTATATATATATATATATATATATATATATATATATATATATATATATATATATATATATATTTATATAGCATTGAATGCTACCAAGACAAAATACATGATTTTTAAACAAAAGAATAGGAAAGACAGAAGTTGATTTAGAAATTAGCGGTGAAAAATTGCAAGGAGTGTATGAAATTAAATATCTCTTGCCACACATAAATAATTTGAGGAGACAACTAGTTCCAATGATAGGAATGTTAAGATGATATGGAGATTTTCCAATGCATATAAAGAATTTTGTATTAAATGCATTTTTACTGACAAAGCTACATTATGCGGTGGTCATTTGGAGTCAATCGTCAAATCATAACCTTAATATTATATTCAGGATGCTAACTAAAGCCTATAAAAATATTCTAAACCTTCCAATTCTCACTCCAATAAGACTAGTGTATCAACAGACCAACGCATTCACCTCTAGTCAAATCATTACTATGGAGAAAGCTAAGTTTATCTTCAAATGCCTAAATACCAGTGAATTGGGACAAAACATAAATAAATCCATATAATTCAAGAAATGCAAACAATTTTTAATACCTTACGCCAGAACTGACCGCCTAAAGAACGATGCAACGAATGATGCTCTGCGTATATACAACAGTGAAAAACGCTAACTCATTATTGGTTTTTAAAAAAAGACTTCAGGAACATCTAATAAATTCAAATTAATGATAAGTTTGGAGGATTGAAAATGCAGTATCTTAGGGCATTTAGACCCTATCGTCGAGATACTTAAAGACAGGTCGTTTTTATAAACCTAGGGTTTTTTAACTACGTCATATTAAAATATATTTTTTTGCTGTTCACGAATTGCACTGGAAGGGGGTTCTTCACAGCATTTTGTGTGCCTCCTTCTACCGATATTTTAGCATTACCGATGACGAAGTGTGAGGTGCTAATCGTACGAGCGATATGTGACGATGAAAAATTGATCGAGAGAGTGGTAGGGAATGGAGGTGTGGCTATCACACAATGCAATACAAGCGTCGTCACTGTATATAACTTTATTTAACTTAATAACTAACAATAATCACGTATCGCCACGTACACGGTCGGAATTGCGTGTTTCTTGCATCATCGAATGGCCTCATCAGACTGAGTGTTGCTTCTCAACTCCTGCGTTGTTGTCTAATTCTCTTTTGAGCGTCACATTATCTCTGGCGATGAGTCCATAACATTAAAACTTTGTAGCGGCGAACTGCTGCTGCGTCCCCACAGTACTCCCTCCTGAGTCATGTCGTTCACGATGTGACGTTTAGCTGGTGGATATGTGCGCGTGACGCGTGGTAGCGGTGGATTAATTGGTATCCAGGGCTTGGGCAACTACGGCGCGGTGAACTGGAATTCATAGTTCGGATACTGCGATGTGGTCACTGCAGCACTGAGTTGGCAAATTTCGGGGTAGCTGTTCGGATTTGGGACTTTTTCGAGGAACGCGGGCTTCAATCGCTGACGGAGACGTTTATTGAGCGCCAGTTTATGTCAATTTTGTAAAGTACTTTTGACAATCGATTAAGTACTTTATGAGGGCTGACAAATAGTTGCAATAGAGCTCTGAGTACGGCGTCCACTCAAAGAAGACGTGTGAGCAACTGCTTAAGTTTTTGTGGCAGAATGTTGGTGAATTGCTGTGGTTGGATGTTGGCGTGGGTCGAAGTTCTTGCATCGTTTGACAGAGGTCATTTGGAAACGTGTGAAGACTTATTGTTTCGTTGCTTGGTATGAAAAATTCACCCAGAAGTGTAAGAGTTGTCCGTACACCATTTCTGTCGAGGATGTGCCAATGTCTTCTTTCACTGTACCTCTAAGGCCCAACAACACTGTCGAGAGTACGTCAACCCAGGCCGAGTTCTTTTCATGGCACATGATAGCTTGTTTCAAGGATCGATGCAATCGACCCATTAGACAAGAGGTGGTATGGTGATGTTCTGGGGCGTTCGTAGTCGATGATGTTAGCTAAAGCTGTGAAAAATGACGACTCAAACTGTGTGCCTTGGTCTGTACGTACGGCCTGTGGGGCTCCAAACTGTGCCGTCCAATTGTTGAAAAACGCTTTGACGACTGATTCGGCTGTTTGATCACTAAGCCGAACTGCCTCAGGCCAACGTGAAAATCGATCCATAATAGTGAGGAAGTATTTGGTATTTAGCAAGGAGTAAGGGATCATACTTTGTCAACGTGGACATGCTGAAACCTTGCAGCTGGAACTTTAAAATGCTGGGGTAAATTTCTTTGATGTCGGCCTTCTTTGGAGCGCTGCCACGGGATGCAGTTTCATGCCCATTGGTGTGTATCTTTTCGCATGCAGGGCCAGACGAAACTTCGGGAAACAGCTTTATATGTGGCGCGGGCACTAGGGTGTGACGGCTGATGGAACGTATTGCAATTTTTTATTTCGCAGGGAAACTGATACGAAAGGGCAAGTTATTCCTGTCGATGTATCGCAGTATAGCTCAGATCCACCATTGAAGGCGATGAGTTTTAATACAAGAGATGACGTGTTGTTCCTTAATAGGGCTTGGAGCTCTTCGTCCGAGTTTTGATGATGTATTAATTCATCGACCCCAACGGACACGGGCATTGATATGGTCTCGAGGCGTGACAAGGCGTCTGCAACACAGTTTTTACTACCAGCGATGTGTCTAATGTCCGTTGAGAACTGAGATATGAAGCTTAAATGGCGGAGCTGTCGGGGTGATGTCTTATCGGGTTTTTGTGAGAACGCATAGACGAACGGCTTGTGATCTGTGTATATTATGAAGTCGGTGCCTTCTAGCGCGTGGCGAAAATGATAAATACTGCTGTAAATGGCTAACAGTACACGGTCATACGCGCTGTACCCCCAGAAAAGGGTGATAGTTTTCTTTGATAGAAAGCCAATGGGAGCCATTGGTCATTTTAGCGTTGTTCCAGGACGGCCCCAATAGCGTTGTCAGAAACGTCTAATACCAGCCTCGTAGGTTTTCCTCGCTGATAGTGTACGAGTAAAGCTGCAGCTGCCAAACAGTTCTTGCAGTCCACAAATGCTTTGTCGGTTTCTGGGGTCCGTTGAATCGGTCGCTTATCATTGTTTTTAGTCTGCGACAAAATTTTATGTAGAGGGGTTTGAATTTGCCCTGCGTTTTTTACGAAACGTCGATAGAAGTTTAATGTTCCCAAAAACCTTCGAAGTTGCAGTATGTTTACGGGTTTCGGGCATGTGCGGAATGGGTTACTCGCGACGGGGGTGGTGAAATTCCTTTCTGGTTTATTATATGTCCTAGATACTCAATTATTGGTACACCAAAAATAAATTTTTCACTATTTAAAACAATTCCGTACTTGCTTAATCTTTCGAAAATTATGCAAAGATATTGTAAATGTTGCTCTTGTGAGTCAGATGCGATAAGAATGTTATCTAGATAGCACGTGCAAAACTCGAGATTTCTTAAAACTTCGCCCATAAGTCTTTGGAAAGACTGTGCCGCGTTCCTCAACCCGAACTTCATTGCCGTAAATTCATATAATCCAAAGGGCGTTGTTACGGCAGTTTTCGGGATGTCTTCTTCGGTAATGAGGATTTGGTGGAACGCTTTCAATAAATCTACTTATGAGAAGATTACCTTGTTAGCTGTGATAGCAATGATATCTTTGATGTTCTGTATTGGGTACCAATTGGGTTGAGTTTTTGAGTTTAACCGGCGATAATCGCAGCATGGGTGCCACATGCCATCCTTCTTTTGGCCTAAGTGGAGTGGACTGGCCCATGGGCTACTGGAAGGGCGACAAAACTCTTTTCTGATTAAGCAGTCGAATTCAGACTTTGCTAATTTTTAACTTTTTGGGGGTTAGCTTACGTAGACAATCGGCTACGGGTGGTCCAGTTGTGACTATGTGGTGCTGAACTTTATGAGTTGTGACTTTGCGCGTTTTGCATGAGTTCGTGATTCCTGGGAACTCTCTTAATAAGGTGTGGAATACTGAATTTTTGTTCACGGTGAACACCGTTGCGTAGCTAGATTGGCTTATTTGTCCTTTTGTTGATCGTACAGCGAGATCGAGGAGTTTTTTGTTTTTAAGGTCTACAATTATCCCAAAATGCTTGAGAAAATCGCCACCTAGTATTTACCGAGACACGGCGGCTACGTGAAATTTCCAAGTCAGTGGTTTAGGTAGTCCCAGTGATAGCGTTATGTTCTTCGTTCCGTATGTGCTTATTGGACTGTCGCTTGCTGCGAATTATTTGTAGCTTGTCGCGTATTTTCGATCTGCCGTGTCAAATTTCGGAATGACTGAAACGTCAGTCCCGATATCAACTAAAAATTTTAATCCACTATTTCTATCGCGCACTAGCAAGCGGTTTGCCACTACATCACTGATGCCCACCTGATTCATCAGCGACAACATTCGTTTCCCTTCTTTTCTCGAAAGGAGAGAGTGGTCGACATTGTCTGGCTGAGGTGCCGAAACGGCGCTGGAAATAGCATGTTTTTGTTTTGGATTTTCGAGGAGATTTCTTGATTACTACAGTTGTGCTTGACTGGGATAGCAACTACAATTACTGACGCTGACGGCCTGGACATGAGTTTGATGTAAAATTCTTCGGAGTTGTGCGATTTTTTCTCTCAGTGAGTCTTCATTTCGTATGCCGTCATGAGGCGTTCCAGCCTGTTGGCTAGGGTTTATTTCTGAAATGGCGTTGTCATTGAAACTATTGAAAATCCGATCAGCTGTTTGTGCCAATTTGCTTAATGTTGGGATGTCCGACGCGGCCACTATTGAGCGCACCCCTGATGGCAGTCGTTCGAGCCACATGTGACGCAAAACTCCTTTGGATATGTTTGCCTTAGCTACGTTTTGCATGCGACGAAGGAGTTGCGACGGACGTTGATCACCTAAATCGAACCCGTGCAATAGTTCAACTGTACATGCTGTAGCATGACAGCAGTTGTGTTTTAAGGTGGGCATACTTATGACTTTCTGGTGGTGACTTGATGGTATTGGTGATTTGCGCGAGCACAGAAACGTCGAGTTCCGCAATCACCCTGTCAAAGCGAGTAGCATTGTCTTTAATTTTGTTTGCGCAAAATTGTCCTTCGACGCGTGCGAACCATAAAGCCAGTTGGCTTTGCCAAAATGGAGGTAATTTCATAGCCGCCATACGATAACAACTCCGTCAATGTGTCGATCGCTGTTGGACTTTGCTCCACACTATGAAAATCGTGAAATTGTTCTGTTGCCATTGCATGAGACGTTAGGGTCACCAGGTGTGGGTATCACACAATATAATACAAGCTTCGTCACTGTATATAACTTTATTTAACTTAATAACGAACAATAATTACGTACCGGCATGTACACGGTCGAAATTGCATGTTGCTTACATCAAATGGAGTCATCAGACTGACTGTTGCTTCTCAACTCCTGCGTTGTTGTTTAATTCTCTTTTGCGCGTTGTATCATCTTTGGCGGTGAGTCCATAATATCGAAACCTTGTAGCGGCAAGCTGCTGCGTCCCCACAGAGGTATTTAATAAAAAGTAGCCAGCTGGTCAGCGAGTGGGAGTGTTGAACATGGAACTATTCATGTTAATAGCTAAGCGCTTCACGTTTACTACCTCTACCAAGTAAGAGAGAGAGCTCTGTTTTCGCACGAGTCTTGTCGAGTAAACAATACATTTGCTTTTTCTGCATTCCTCAAAGAGAATGCTACTGTTGTGTCCATCAAGTCTATGGCAGCGTTCGATACAAGAGATCGGGGAATGACAAAAGTGGGAGATGTGATTAAAGGTGAGTTATCTTGCTTAATTGGAGTCATACCTAGGCTCACCAAAGAAATCAATTGATCGTCTGTATTTGTTACCGTTGTAATTATAATGACCAATATTTATGATTTGTTTCAGATTTTTTGGCTCAAACCGCGAAGGGAGATAATAATTTTTTATATATTTTGACTGCCCCTGGCTCCCTCAACACAGTTACTGCTCTTTAATTACTCAATTCTAAAAGTTCTTGCGAAGACCTTACATGTGATATCCATGTCGGCTGCCTTTTGTAAAAAATAGTTAAGGGGTCATTTCCCCTTTTTGGGGACTCCCTTAAAAACCTTTAAAATGTTTCTTATACCGAACCTTTGGAGTGGTTACCACTTTTGATCTATGAATAAAGTTTCATGACTGTGGCTGTTGTAGTTTTCGAGAAATGTTGCTGTGATGCTTGGAAGGACGGACGGACAGACAGACAAGTCGCGAAGCTAACAGCGTTTTGTAAAGGTATTTTGCGAAACCCTAATTATGCATTAAATCGATTCTGCTTATAACGAATCATGTTTATGATTATATAGTATATATTTTAAAAACTAGACAATGAATTTATTAGACCTTCAATTTGATTTGTATCTTTCTTAAAATCTTTGAAAGAAAAATAAGTAGCTGGATTGTTCATTCAACAGCTTCAAGCAGGCTACAAATGTACACCAAGAATATACTTAAAAATTGCAATCAAGTTTATATTGTTTCTGAAGTACTGCTAAAACCGCTCTTAGAAAGTTGATAGAATTTGAGTCTCTCAAGCTCAAGGTGTCTGAGAGTGAGTATTTTTATTCAAAACATTTATCTCTACAAGTGGCAACAGCACGAATACTCGTGCGCTGCAACTGAGAAGGATAAAGTGCATCCTTGAACATGATTCAACATCCTTGAAAAACAGATTCATTTGCTGAAATTATTCTTTGAGTTATAAGTACCAGATTATTATTGAAGAAGTTAAACCAGGAGTGATAATTGTGTAATAGCTGTTTAATGATGCATCGATTTGGATTACATTAGACCATTCTATTGAGATTTTTAAGGCTGAAGGATACGCTAGTTTTCCCGAAATCCAGCTAAATACCAAGAGATCAACGAAACGTTTCTATTAAATAACCTCTGTATAAAAACTCCACCACTATTCCCTATTCATCATTTATTTATTCATAACGCAGTGATTACCGAAAGTTATAAGCAAGCAATCATTCAAACAAAGTGACTAGGAATCAATAAAAGGACAACACCTTTGGGCTTTTCCATGTCAAATCGACCCATCATCGAGAAATTTATCAGAAAGTCCATTTCTCCGGCACAACAACGACAACAACAGCATCAACAGGATCTACAGATGATTGGTTTCTCTTTTCGACTAGGACACTTCTTTTCTTATCAACGAAAAAAAAAATCATCCTGACATTTTATGTTAAATTTTTCTTATGCAAAAATTTATTTATGCCATTCATCTTGAAATTTCGGGATCCTGTCGGTATTTTAGCTGCAAACAGAAGTTGAGTGTGTAAGGTGCTGGCCCAGAAGAATAGACTGGGAATCAGGACAACAAAAGGAATCGCCTTGAGGATATTCTTATCACTTGCTATTGTCCTCGTGATGTTTCTGGAATTTTTCTCTAACGTTTTGATCCTGATTTTTCTATTTTTGTGGTAGAAAGGTTTAGGGAGGGTCGCTGTTGTGAATAAACTCGCGGGGACGTGTAAACGCCCACGTTGTCAAGTCAAGAATGGTCTTTGTAAGTTTATCCATCTGTCAGAAAGTTATCGTAAATTTTTCTCTCAACAACTTTGATTATGGTTCATTTGCGCGAAAATGTTATTAAGAATTCAATTTAATACTTAATCTTAGGTGCGGGGTATTGTTTTGTCCTTAAGGAATAAACCCTCAATTCAATAACTCTCTTACAACTTTTTAAACAATTCTCTGCTTTCATTACCACCCAAGCTTAATATATCCATGCTTGAAAATAATATCGCCTTTGAAACCATGCAGAAGTAGTATAAAAATCATCAAGGGCGATAGGTTCTAGTTGCAGAATCCTTTACTAAAGTGCTGTCCTCTCTGAGTAGAACAAATGATTCACTGTTGTAGACATGACGAAAAATGAGCTTAGTCCTTTTGGCATAAAATTAACACAGCAATTAAAAGTGTCCAGCAACGACTTGCCAAGTCAAATCAATTACCAAGTTTTTGTCCGGACTAATTTTAAAGTATTCTTGCACAAGAGGAATAAAGGAGGTATGGAAAACTTTTTCCTTCCATCTTACTGACTCAAAAGGCTACTACAAGCCTATATAAGAGACGAGAAGGAATACGTTCTAGGGCCATCATAGATGTATAATTCCCATGAAGCCTTCAGTTCATTTTTTTTTTTCGTTCACAAGGAACCATAAATTTTTGGCTTTTTCAAAAGGAACATCTGGAAATGATTGCTCAAGGGTAGAATCTCATCTCAATTACAAGAATACTTTGCCAGGATTCAGGCAAAGTGAAACTCATTTTTACATGCCAGTTGGAATCACGCCAAAATTGTATTATCTGGCGAAAAAGCTGAAGAGAGCCTTACGTCCGATTATTTAATTAAAATCTTCCGGGGCGGCACGAGAATCATCCTTGATGCAATATTTCAATGTGAGAGAACTCGATAATGTGCATTAAGCAGCATGTGAAAGTGCTTAATATTTAAAGATAGTATCAAGTTACTCGCTGGCGAGAATATATTGACATATGCTGCTGAAAATGGCTGCTGGCTAGTTATTAATTGCTGGATTATTTTGAGAGCATACAAAGGTCTATTGGTCGAGATGTAACAGCCATAGTGAGACATAAATTCATTTTGAGCAAATCAAGGTTTCAAAAAGGGAAACGTTTTTTTTTCAATGTCTTTTTGGTAAAAAAATAATGTCTATATGAAATCCTAATAAAGTGAATTACATAGTTGACCACAGTGATAAAAATAAATTCTTTGTGTGCACTTTATAACGAGAGGCTTTAATGGAATTTTGATAAGATTTCATTTTATTTGCAAGGCTCATGCTGATTAGCAAAGAGAAGGGGAGTCCCGAGCTACCATCTATGTACATACCGCCCATTATGTATTATCAAAAAAGCCGAGAAAGTGCTCGAAAAACTCATCAGGGGATGTTGCATTGACGCTATCCATGCTACTGGTGACTCATATCCTGGACAGTTTTTCTTCGGAGCAGGTCGCTTCACCATATATGCAATTGGGAAAGTCGTGAGCGGATATGCTGAGCAAACACAAAAATTCATCGTATTCTGATTGTAAATCTTGGCGTCAGATATGCTTTCAATTTCACTTAATGCACAGATATTCCAGAAGCGCTGGAAAACCATTCTCATGAAACAACTAGAAGGCCTGCTCTATGATAAAAGTTTGTATGCAAAATAAATAAATCACTATATGGCTAAAGGCTCCAATACGCAATGGGCCATAATAGGACACTTTAGGCCATCGCCATTGTGTATAGGGAAGAATGGTGCATAACGGCGGACAGTTGGCAGTGGTGAATGGCTAGTGGCGCGCAGTGGCGAAGTTGTCGGTTTTTTCGACACACATGAAAGGGTATCATGGCGTATCGTGGCTGATGGTGCTCACAGTTGGCCATTGTTCAGTTCGTTACCGATCGCTGACGTGGTACTGCGTTTTTGAGGTAGCGAACAATTGAATTATCAATAATTGAAAATGTCGTTTTCGTGAAGTAATAAAGAAACGTTCAAATTTATTGAGTTGTATCAATCTGAGTTCGCGATTATTGGAATACAATCAAATACTATGTATGTATCATATCCTCTCTTTGCATTTACTTACTGAACTATCATTACTATACTTTCTCTTTCATACTATTAATACATTGTTAAATTGAATTAAGTTTTAAGTCGTAACCGTGAGCTTGACCTGGTAAGTAATAAACCTTGTGAAATATAATTGAAACTATGTGTTTTAAATTAAAATTCAATATAAATTATAATAGGTTATGGGCCCAGGTCGCTCTATAACTATAATTATTAAAATAAAGTGCTCTAAATAAAACCCAAAAATAAATAATTAAAATCGGTGGTGATCAAAAAGTGATCGATTAAAATGGCGACTCTAATGGCGAATTTCGAGAAGTTGACCGAGTCCAACTACGAAAGTTGGAAATTGCAAATGGAGAGTAGTCTAGAGTTTTACGATCAATGGGACTATGTGTCCGGTGAAACTAAGTGTCCAGACGAAGACGAAAAATTAATAGAAGCTTGGAAAAGGAAGGATCGAAAGGCTCTTGCAAATATCCGATTAAGTGTTACAGTTAACCAACTTATGCATATAAAATATAGTTCGACTTCAAAGGAAGCATGGTCGACCCTCGAGAAGGTTTACAAGAGGGATTCTCCCGCGCAAAAGGTATCTTTGTATAAGTCACTAATACAATTGCGATAGTATGCAAACCCATCTAAGTAACTTTGGGCAAATAGTTAACAAAATGAGTGAACTCCAAATCAAAATGGATGATGAGACATTATCCATTATGTTACTATGTTCACTACCACCACAATATGAAAATTTTGTAAGAGACTCATTGCCATCACTTTCTGACCTAAAATTGAAGTTGATTGAAGAAGAAAAAAGAAAGAACAACGATGACGTCAATGAGAGTGGAAGTGAAACGGTGCTATACACTAAGCAAAATAAAAAATCGTTCAATCCTCCTAGTAATACTAATATGTCAGCTTCGACTAAAAGAAGGAAAGGTATATGCTACATTTGCAAGCGTAAAGGGCACTACACAAATGAGTGTAGATACAAAAACACTCATACTAAACAGGTTCTTTTCGCATCACTCTACAATTGCAGTAAATCAACTGACTTGTGGTGCTTAGACAGTGGAGCGAGTTCCCATATGGTTAACAAAAAGCATTTGCTTACTGAAACACATAAAACTGTTGCCGAAATAGAACTAGCGGACCAACGAAAAGTGACAACTAGTATCAGCGGTGTAGCGTCAATCAATACAATATATGGAGGAGTGGATTTAACTGAAACATTGTACATCCCATCGTTAAAAATGAATTTCGTATCAGTATCTAAAACAGTACAGCGTGGATGTATAGTGAAATTTGTAAAAAACAAAGCTTATGTTCAGAAAAATGGAATAACTATATTAAGTGCAACTAATAGAAATGGTTTATACATAATAGACTGTAAAAGTGATCAACTGAATGCAATCAGTGCTAAAAACCTTGAAATTGTAAAATGGCATAAAAGACTAGGACATCTAAATAAAAGTGATTTAAATATAATAATAAAAAATGAACTAGTGCGTGCAATAACAAACGTGGAAACTGACGATTTTGATTGCATAACTTGTGCTAGAGCAAAACTTGCTGCAAAGCCTTTTCCTAAGCGAAGTGAAAACAGGGCGAAGGATCTACTTGAGCTCGTTCATAGTGATATTTGCCAAGCTAGTTGCTCATCGTATGGCGGAGCAAAATATTTTATATCATTCATTGACGATAAAAGTAGATTCACCAAAATTTTCTTGATCAAATCAAAAGATGAAGCGTTAGCTCGATTCAAAGAATTCAAAGTAGTTGCCGAAAATGAAACTGGCTTTAAAATCAAAGCATTAAGGACTGATAATGGCAGTGAGTATAAAAATAACTTATTCCAAGATTTTTTGAAAGTAAACGGAATCAAGCATCAGACATCCATTCCATATACACCGCAACAGAATGGAACCGCCGAGCGAATGAATCGCACCCTGGTTGAGATGGCGAGATGTATGATAGCTGAACACAATTTAAACGAAAAACAAGTTGGGTAAACAGACCTACGCTCATGTCAGAAGGGTTTTGTATTCAATTTACAAAATGCAGTCGCCAGATCGAATCACATCAAGAAACATGTCAAAGACGATTTTATTGGAGAAAATATGAAATACAAAGATCATACTATTATTAACAAAGTTGAACGAATTTCGATTTCTGAGGTTTTCGGTATTGGTATACTCATAAATATCTCCCTTGATAATTATTTCACATGTCCAGCCGCGACGGAGGAAACACATTTTTCATGTATTTACCCCCTGTGCCCCACTGAAGCAAAAGCTGGCAGTTTAACAACTGTTTTGAAAAGCTCCCATGAAACTTTTATTTCATACTCATATCGGCTACGTTTGATGAATTTTTTTTTCAGGGGCCACTCTCCTGTACTGTTATCATCGATTAATGGCCAATTTTTTCGAATCCTAGAATGGTTACAAAACCCTTTTGCTAGGAGCTCTCTCCCTCCTCCTTGACTTGTTTCACTTATAAGCATTAATTGTAGGTACTGATCTACAGTCATTCATTAAATTGAATCAAGTGTTCAAAGCATGCACCTTAAACGTTGAAGTTGGGAAAAACTAACTCAAAATTATTCAACCTTCGCATTTAAAACAGCCACTTTCTTGTTTTACGATTACTGATACCACCAGCTCAACCGACTCTCAAAGATATACATGACACCTATCATTACTGAAATTTTCATGCAAATCCTAGCAAAACTGTAGTGTCTGAGTCGGTAAAAAGTGCGTGTTGTTCCATAGCCATATGTTGCCATAGTAATACATGCAACGCATATTGTTTCATAGTAATACAGGAAAATTCAAACTGGTATAACTTCGCTAAATATGATTCAATCTTTATGAAACTTGCAGGGTAAATCAATTTTATAAATAGTCATCTGTGTACTGAATTTCATTGAATTTAAGGGTACCGTTAAGATTTTATTCAAGAAAACATAAAATCGATAAATCATAGTATTACTAACAAAGTTGAGTGAATTGTGACTTCTGACGTATTTGTTGTTGTTGTACTCATCAAGACCTACTTTCTTGATTTTTTTCAGATTTTTCGGATCACAGGTGTCCAATCGCGAGGGGGGGGGACACAAATTTTTCGTGTATTTCCCCTCCCTGTGCGCCCCTCGAAGCAAACTTTGCCAAACGAAGATCTGTTTTGAAAAGTTCTCATTGAGACCTTTCATTTGATACCCATATCGGCCACCTTCAATGAAATTTTTTTTTCGGGGGGTCACTCCCCTATATGGGGAGACCCCCCTTAAATGCCTTATAAAATTTTTTTATATTTGAACTTTAAAGAGATCACCACTTTACACCCACATACAAAATTTGATGTTTCTAGCTTAAGTAGTTTCCGAGAAAAACTGCTGTGACACACGGACGGACGGACGGACGGACGGACGGACGGACGGACGGACGGACGGACGGACGGACGGACAGACGGACAGACGGACAGACAGGACGCGATTTTAGAAGGGTTTTGTAAAATTATTTTACAAAACCCTAATTATGGGGCGAGGCAGTCAGTACGGCTGTTTATATTAGAAATCGGTGTCCGAGTAAAGCGATGAATGGGTTACTACCATTCAAAATGTATTATGACAAAACACCAACCGTCAATCATTTGAGGATTTTCGGTAGCAAAGTTATCGCAATAAGAAGCGGTCAGCGGAAGAATAAGTTCCTTCCAAAAGCACATGAGTACATTTTAGTCGGATACTCGGAGGAACAGAAGGGCTATAGGGTGATGAATAAGCAAACTAATAAAATAATTATCACGCGAGATGTTAAATTCTTCGAAGTTGTTAAGCCAAGCAGTGTATTCATTAGCCAATTCCCAGCAGAAGATGAAGAGCATCCTCAAAAGTCAAATCAAGTGGAAAAAGTATCGGATCTCAAGACTTCCCCGTTAGCTCATCCGCAAAACTCAAATCAAGTGGAAGAAGTATCGGATCTCAAGACTTCCCCGTTAGCTCATCCGCAAGACTCAAATCAAGTGGAAAAAGGATCGGATCTTAAGGCGCAAGCAGACACTGCATTACAACAGCTTTTCAAGGAGGATGATGATTATAATGATCTCGATGAGGACGAAGGGAACGAAGATTTCTCAACACCGAAGTCCGAAATTGTGTTGCACGATAGAGAGAAATTAAAACAACCAGTAAGATTGCAGTTAAACAACATTAGTGTATGTCAAGATCCCGAAAACTTTTGTGAAGCAATAAACACTCCAAATCAAAAGGAATGGATAAAAGCAATGGAACAGGAATTTAACTCTCTAATTGAAAACAATACGTGGACATTAGTAGATCGTCCGAAGGATAGAAATATAATAGAATCGAAATGGGTCTACAGAACAAAGTATAATAAAAATGGTGAAATCGAAAAATTCAAAGCGAGATTAGTGGCGCAAGGATTTAATCAAAAATATCTGATGGACTACGATGAAACTTTTAGTCCTGTGTTTAAAAGTTCGACTCTACGAGTGCTGATAGCCATTGCAATTGAAGAAAACTTTATCATGCATCAGATCGATATTAAACATGCATATATAAACAGCAAACTAAACGCCGAAATATTTATGGAACAACCGAAAGGTTTCGCGAATAATATAAATAAAGTGTGCAAATTAAATAAAAGCATATACGGTTTAAAACAATCCGGTAGAGAATGGAATACAGCCCTTAATAATGTTCTAACACAAAAAATGAAATTTGAACGATTAAAATCTGATCCGTGTGTTTACATAAAGGATAAGCAAATAATAATAGCAGTATATGTGGACGACATAATTATTTTGTCAAAAGACTTAAATAAAATTGTAAAAGATCAATTAAAACGCGAATTTGAACTTGATGATAAAGGTGAACTAAAATATATACTTGGACTTGAAATTAATCGCGATAAAAATAATGTGTCTGTAACACAAGTGAATTATATTAAAGCCCTTTTGGAAAAGTATAATATGACCAACTGCAAGGAGGTTTCAACACCCGTTGAAACAAATCTTCAGCTACAGCAATGCAAAGCAGAATCCTGTGATCGATGTTATCGAATTAAATCAAGCGAATATCAATCATTGATAGGATCCTTGATGTACTTGGGAATCTACACGAGGCCAGATATCATGTACACCATAAGCTACTTGTCGCAGTTCAATAAGAAGCCTCACAAGGAGCACTTCGCCGCAGCTAAACGAATTTTAAGGTTTTTGAAGGGAACAACCAATCATGGTTTATATTTCCAGAAAACAGGAAAGTCCCTTATTTGTTATGCAGATGCGGACTGGGGAAGCAACTCAACAGACCGAAGGTCTTACACTGGCTACCTATTCGAGCTAGCTAATGGACCAGTTAGCTGGGAAACGAAAAAGCAAACGACAGTGGCGCTGAGCAGTGCAGAAGCAGAGTGCATGGCATTAAGCCAATCATCTAAAGAACTTGTATTTCTAAAAGGCTTATTAAATGAACTATACTTGAATAATTATGCTAAATTGCCAATTGATGTATTTTCTGATAGCCAAGGAGCTGCAAATTTAGTAAAGAATAACACAACAAATAAGCGAACAAAACATATAGATATAAGACATCACTATATTCGAGAATTAAATGAAGCTGGTGTAATTAATATTATTTTTGTTCCAACTAATGAAATGAAAGCAGATATTCTAACAAAAGGTCTATCTAAAGAAAAATTTACATACTTAAAAACTAAAGTTATGAATCGTTGTCATAATTAACCAAGTATTTTATTGAGTGGGGGTATTGGAATACAATCAAATAGTATGTATGTATCATATCCTCTCTTTGCATTTACTTACTGTACTATCATTACTATACTTTCTCTTTCATACTATTAATACATTGTAAAATTGAATTAAGTTTTAAGTCGTAACCGTGAGCTTGACCTGATAAGTAATAAACCTTGTGAAATATAATTGAAACTATGTGTTTTAAATTAAAATTCAATATAAATTAAAATAGCGATTTGGTACCCAAAGAGTGCATTGCACAGTACATACGAGGTGTGTTCAAAAAGTATCGCGAATTTTAAATTTTCGCGGGTTACGTATATTCGAATTTCGATTTTTTTGTGGTGTTATGTTGGTACTCATGTCTGTCACTTATGCCGACAAGTTCGGCCATTTTGAATGTTCACTTGATTGGTGATAGCTGCTTTACTTGCACGTGTTTTCAATCGTCTTCGATTTTTACTTATTCAAAAAAATGGATCAAAGAACGTGTATCAAATTTTGTGTGAAAAACGAAATTAAGTGCGCGGATGCATTCGGAATGTTGACTGTGGCATACGGAGAAGCTACCTTGGACCGTAGCAACGTTTATCGGTGGTACAAAATGTTTTTAGAAGGCCGAGAAGATGTGAACGACGAAGAGCGTGCCGGACGCCCGAGCACTTCAACAACAGACGAAAAAATTAATGAAGTGGAGAAAATGGTATTGGCCAATCGTCGAATCACCGTTAGAGAAGCTGCTGAGGACCTAAACATATCGATTGGCTCGTGCCATTCGATTTTTATCAACGATTTGGGCATGAGACGGGTCGCCGCGAAATTCGTACCAAAATTGCTCAATTGCGACCAAAAACAGCAACGCATGAACATTGCTAATGAGATGTTAAACTCTGTCCGCGACGAACCAATTTTGCTCCAGAGGGTCATAACTGGTGACGAATCATGAGTTTATGGTTATGACGTGGAAACCAAAGCTCAATCATCTCAATGGAAGCTGCCGCATGAACCAAGACCGAAAAAAGCGCGCCAAGTTCGGTCGAATGTGAAAGTTTTGCTGACAGTTTTCTTCGATTGCAGGGGCGTGGTGCATCATGAGTTCTTGCCACAGGGAAGAACGGTCAACAAGAAATATTACCTGCAAGTTACGCGCAATTTGCGCGAAGCAATCCGCCAGAAACGCCCGGATTTGTGGGAGAACAAAAATTGGCTTTTGCACCACCGCCCCTGCTCACACATCGTTGCTTGTGCGTGACTTTTTGGCCAAAAACAACACACTAATGATGCTGCAGCCACCGTATTCCCCAGATCTGGCCCCCTGTGACTTTTTCTTGTTTCCTAAACTGAAGAGGCCCATGAAAGGACGACGTTACGCTACGCTTGACGAGATAAAGACGGCATCGAAGGAGGAGCTGAACAAGATTAAAAAAAATGATTTTTTGAAGTGCTTCGAAGATTGGAAAAACCGTTGGCACAAGTGTATAATATCTCATGGGGATTACTTTGAAGGGGACAAAATAGATATTCGTGAATAAATAAATAATTTTTGAAAAAAAACAAAATTCGCGATATTTTTTGAACACACCTCGTATGTGTGAATTGTTTGTAACTGACTAGATTTTTCTGCGAACTTGGAGTTAGGATCGCCTTATCTACCTACTACTTTTTTGTATGAAAAACAAAGTTCTTTAAAGTTTAAATATAGCGGTGATTACATACTGATGATACGAAAACTGTTGCAAAGAAAAATATCAAAATAGTACGTAGAGACATCTGTTGATAATTATGTAAACTAAACTGTCAATTCAAGTGCCCTTCTGTTCTTTTTCTTAATAAATAGTTAGTCGTTACTCTGCAATAACGTGTTTTACTTATAGGTTATAGGCCCAGACCATTTGAGTTGTAAAAACAGTGTTCAATCACTAGATTGAACCAAAAAAAATTGGGAACGTTCTTGTATAACGATTAAACGACAATGAATTTATTGAGTATCAATTTGAACGTTTATAATAAAAATTATGCTTACATCTAATAATTTGTCATTCATAGTTCATTACATGAAATAAGCAAATTTAGGTAATGACATATGAATGTTACATTTTTTGCTGCCCAAATGCGCATGCATATGCAAGTGGAAAAAGTGCGTATATTGAATTATGCAATTGTAAGTCATTGCATGTATTGATGGAATATGCAGACAATGACCTACGACAGTAAACAAAGACTGATGAATAAATCATATGGAAGTTTATTCCGCCGAGGCTACCAAATACCACTTAAAACGAGTGGTAAGCAGTGCATCTCTTACCAATGAAGAGTTAAATACTATCGTCAGCGAAATAGAAGCAATACTTACCTCTAGACCCCTCACTCCACTCTCCAACAACCCTAACGACCTGCAAGCTCTTACTCCTGGTTGTTTTTTGAAAGATCACTATTACCTTCCGCACGACTGTGTACTCAAACCATATAGCACTACGACAAAATTGAGAGTTGTCTTTGATGGGTCTTGTAGATCATTGAATAATAAGGCACTGAACGACATTCTCATGGTCAGCCCTACTATTCAGGATAAATTATTGTCAATACTGTTACGATCCCGACTCCTTAAATTTGTGTTGACTGCAGACATAATGAAAATGTACAGTCAAATACTAGTCTCCCCAGAAGATCGTAGCTTCTAGCTTATCGTTTGGGGAGATGATTCATCTAAAGAATTAAAAACTTACCGCTTACGTACAGTAACGTACGGTACTTCCTATGCTCCATATCTTGCAACAAAAGTATTACAGCACTTAGCAATTGAGCAAAAAGAGAACTATCCATTGGGGGTCTAAAACTGCCCTCCGTGACTTCTGTGTGAATGACATTATCACAGGCTCTAACAAGTTAGAAGAAGCCGTAAAAATAAAACTGAGCTCAGAAATATGCTCATCAAAGGAGGGTTTCAATAGCGTAAGTGGTGCGCAAACCATCCAGCATTGCTTCAATCAATTTCCAAGGATCAACAAGAAACTATGGCATTTTTCGATGCAGAAGATGAGCTGCACACTAAGTGACTGGTACTTATTTGGTACCCGAAGACAGATGTCTATTCGATCTGAGTGGAATTGTCACCACAAGGAGAAATGTCCGAACGTTCCATTCTTGAAGATGTGGCCCTTATATGTGACCCATTAGGACTAATTAACCTGATTGTTGTCTTAGGCAAGATTTTTTTATAAGAGCTCTGGCAGATGGATAAAATTCAGGCAACAACTCCAACAATCATACTCTTCCACAATTCCTTGATTCTTGTTATCAAGTGAAGGTCCTTCAAAGATACACTTGCATGGATTTTCCAACACAAGCGACAAAGCCTATGGAGCTGTTATTTATAAACAGTCTTTTTATGAAGGCTGCTACTGTTGTTGCCTCCTATGTGCCAAGTTACGAGTTGCCCCACTACAAAAGTTGAGTTCTCCTCGACTTGAGTTATGTGCAGCTCAACTACTGGTTACGCTAATGGAGAAAGTCGAAACATCAATATACATTGAAGTAGATAAAAGGCACTATTGAACAGATTCAACCATAACTTTAGCAAGAATTAATGCCTCTTCTTCTAACTTTAAAACTTTCGTGGCAAAAAGAATATCATACATTCAAGAACACTCTTAAAAGACACAATGGAATTACGTTCCCACAGAGGTTAACCCAGCAGACATGCTATCGCACGGCACAACACCAAGCAAACTACTACAATGGAATGGAATCTTGTAACTGGGCAAAAATGCCGACCAAACAGGCATACGATGATTGTGAGATTCAAAAATCTAAGACCACTCTCCTAGCTCAAATCTCAACATCAACTTTAGAATCAATCAACCATAGAAATTCATTCAAATTTCTAAAAAACACCATGGCTTGCATATTGAGATTTACAGAAAACCTTAGAAGGCCTCGAGCAGAACGGAAAACCGGACTCTTAAAACCTACAGAAATTGAAAATGCCTTATCTATCTTGTTTAGAACCATTAAAGCATCCGCTTTCAATGAAGAATTGAAAATTTCGAAAGACACCAATATTGCCCAAAAAAAACCTCTTAAGTCCAATGAAACCATACAAAGATGCAGAAGGCCTGGCCCCATTTGAGTTGGCAGAAGAGTTCAAACATCAGTCGTAGACTATGATGCGAAACATCCTATTTTGCTACCTCATTCTGACAGTTTTGTCAAACTACTGGCGCAAGACATTCATCAAAGGCATTTACATGTGAGCCCCACAGACGTTCTTAACATCATCCGACAACAATATTGGCCTCTCAGAGGTAAGCAGCTAACAAAAATGATTTTTAATAACTGCATTCTTTGTTACATGGTCAAACCACCACTTGAAACAAATAATCGGAGACCTACCAGCAGAGCAGATACAACCATCATGTCCATTTTAAAATGTTGGCATTGATTTTTGTGGTCCTATCTACATTCATTATAGGATACGTGGTAAGCCTCCCACCAAATCCTACATATCTGTCTTTGTATGCTTTGCCACCAAAGCAGCAAATTCGGAACTGGTTTTTGACTTATCCAAAGATGCCTTTCTGGGTGCCCTTAAACGTTTTATGGTCAGAAGAGGCAAACCAACTAAAATATTTTGTGACAATGCAAAAAATTTCATTGGTGCAAAAAACGAAATAAATAAGTTGCAGAAACTGATTCGGAATCCAAACACACAGCTCAATATTGTCCAATACTGTATGGATGAACAAATCATATGGAAGTTTATTCCACCGAGATCCCCACACTTTGGTGGATTATGGGAAGTGGTGGTGAAGGCTTCCAAATACCATTTAAAACGAGTGGTAGGCAGTGCATCTCTTATCTATGAAGAGTTAAATACTTTCATCAGCGAAATAGAATAGAATACTTAACTCGAGACCCCTTACTTGACTCCTCAACAACCCTAACGACATGCAACCTCTTACTCCTGATAATTTTTTGATCGGCGAACCCTTAAAAACTACCCTAACCCACATTCTCCCTACAAAAAATTGTAACTATTAAAGGGGAAAGAACAAATCGGAGCTTGCCAATGGGACTTTTAGAATCGATGGAGCAAAGAGTATTTAAAGCATCTACAAATCACAACGAAATGGACAAGTTTAGTATCAACGCTTCATCTCGGCACGTTAGTTTTTGTCAAGGATGACAATGCACCACCGCTAAAATGGACTCTAGAAAGAGTTGTTGCTGAACACAGAGGTCCTAATGGTCGCGTTCGAGTTGTGGAACAGCTGTCCATAATCTTTACCTTCTACCACTGGAAGAGGCTATATCAGAACCACATGAATTACACCTCGCAACTGCCAAGGCCACACCAGCCTCAGGACCCAATGTGGAAATCAGGCGGCACCATTAATCAGTGTCTCGGTAACCAGAGTTAAAAAGCACAAAAAACGCAAAATGCAACCAATCAACCCTAATTGGCTTTGCAACGCTACACTATAACACCATGAAAAGGATCCCATCGCGAAACAATCAAGCACCGGCAGGTCGCCTCTCTAATCTTCTCTGCAATCCTAGAATCACCAAGAACCTGCAGACTACCTATCCAATATGAAACGAACAAAAATAAGTTCATCATCACTGTCGCGTATTGTATTAGTACTACTTGTATTCTTGGTTTTACCTATCAAATGATACACCTACAACGCAATGGTACATTGAAGAAAACAACATTAAGTTAACATCCTTCGAACCAGGAACAATTGCTTACTTCGAAGAAATCTCCCAGATTTCTATGGTTCCTGACCGCTGGAACATCATCGTGTATTATCACATGCACAACTACTGGATTGAGCTACAAAATATTCAGGCTCAGGTAAAAAGAATTAGAGAAATATTTGATAGCCTTGGATAAAATAGACTGTGCTTATTACTCGCAATCCAGTTTCAAGTAAGAGTAGACAAGCTTCAAATAAAGAATGATTTATTACTTCACAAAGGCACCAGCATAACCGGCATAGACCATCCCCATTTGACTTCATTGGCACAATCAGCAACAAGTTGTTTGGCCTGTTAGATCAGCAATACGCAGATGAGATGTCATCAACAATCGACAGAATATCTACTGACGACAACCATTTACTCAGTCTCATTAAAAATCAGACTTTTTTAATTGACTCGACTATGAATTTGATTACACGTGACAGAGACATTTTTAACAAACAACTCCGAACTGTCAACAATTATTGTATTCTACGAATGAGGCACTGGACGAGCAGTAAATATTATCCAAGCTCAATACTCTAGCTACACATCTTGTAACCATCATGGAAGCTTATGAACACACACAATCAATATTTTTCAACA
Organism: Odontomyia ornata; assembly: GCA_963969285.1. Taxonomy (NCBI): domain Eukaryota; kingdom Metazoa; phylum Arthropoda; class Insecta; order Diptera; family Stratiomyidae; genus Odontomyia; species Odontomyia ornata. Next base: position 410,626,352 of record OZ017739.1, read on the forward strand.
TCGTGACCGACAGCAGAAACGGAAACGTTAGCCCATCAATCTTTTCTCCAGACCAGTTATCCAATGAAATTCGAATTTTTAGGGAGCACATACCGACAACTTTGACCATTCCCGGCCAATCTGAGGATAAGCTACTAACCCAGCTCTGCATGCTCATGAGCATTGAGGCGAGGATTTCGACAAACGAAAGCATCTTTAAAATAACTGCACCATGGATAAAAAATGAAATCTATCAACTATTTAAAGTTATTCCTTTAACTTTCGAATAACACTCAAGATACGCCCAAATACAAACCAGCTCTAACTTTTTGGCTTTAACATTTCACAGGGATTACTATTACCAACTATCAAAGGACGAGCTCGATCGCTGTCTTGTCGACTCTGATGGGAATCATATTTGTAATCAAAATCACGCCTTTTTTTACAAGGAACGCTGGCCCTGCACAATGAGAACTCTAGTTACCAGCACAATTTCAAAATACCTGTAAAATAGAAACAGCTCCCGCAGCCAAAAGATGGACTCAAATATACAACCTTAACTCCTGGATATATTTCCACACCAAAGAAACACAGATAACGGTTGTCTGTGGAAATCAAATTGTTCCAATTGGGGCTTCTACATTTTTTCAAGGATTGTTCGTTAAAGGATGGATCTTACACACTAACTACTCATCACCATTATCAAAGCAGAATAAAAAGTGGCTACAATCTTCCAGTAATCATAAATATCACTGACATTATCGACAATATGCACCAACATTCCCGACTTGAACTTCACAGCACACTCACATTTCACATTTAACGACTTACAATTCCTTGCATTTCAACAATATTTACAGTTGCCAAAACCGTACCACGTTGATGCTTACACTGGCGGCATTACATCTATCATCGTCCTCTTCATTTTGGGCTTCATTTTCTGTTACCAACGTCATTGCAGGCACAACAAGGCAGGACCCCCTGATACAGCACAAAATGATTTCCGACTGCGGCCTCAAAGAAGACAATCATTTTGAAACGTTTCATTTCATGGCCCGGGAATATGTGCATACATATGCAGTTCATTTACTGCTTGCATATTTGCGTGCGTATGCATATCCAAATATTCCTTAAAATTGAATTTTCCTAATTAACACATATGTATGTGCGCAAAGCAGCTCATTAATTCATTGCATATTTGCGCGCATGCATATAAAAATATTCCTTTAAAAAGAATTTTCTTAATAAATGCATATGCGCGCAAATATGCAATGAGATAATGAACTCCTTTCCGTGCATATGTGTTAATTAAGAAAATGCAATTTTAAGGAATATTTGGATATGCATATGCGCGTAAATATGCAAGCAGTTAATGAACTGCATATGTATGCACAAACAGTTTAATTGTAGTATTTTTTTCGTGTTGTGTAAGTTAAAAATGAATGAAATTAAAAATCCCGCTATCGTGCCAAAGGTTCGCAGTTGAGAACTTGCTAATTTTGGAGGGCACCGACAAGAACCTAAAGCAAGAAGGAACGGATGTAAATGCAGCAGCGGCAGATGCAAAGGCACGCGCAAAAATGATTTTGACGAGTGATTCATGCACATAAAAGACACAACGACCGCGAAGGAACTGTAGACGTCTCAACATTTAAACGGAACAGGCTTCACTATAAATGATGAATGGGTTGGTTAATTGTTACTTGCTGGATTACCAGAGCGATTTATGCCTGTGATAATGGCTACAGAGCATTCCGGGATTCAAATAACCGCAGATTCGATCAAGTCGAAATTACTTGATATAGAGGTGGCAGACACGACACGAGCACCAGCAGCAAAATGGCATAGAAAATCGACTAAATGAAGCAGCACTAGTACACATTGCGGACAGCTATCGAAAACGTCAAAATCAACATTATCAAGTGTCAACAACACAAAAACAATAACTTGTTATCCTTGTAAGGAAATTGGTCACTAACGTAGCCAGTGTCCACTTTTGAAGGAGAAGACAGAAAATAAGAAGCAAAGCAACGCTTTCAACGTTGTTTTCGCCAGTGGCTAATTCAGTAAAAGTGATTTTTCCATCGACTCGAATGCAAGCATGAGCATGACGCTGCATAAATGTTGGTTGAAAAATGCTAGAAACTCATCAAGTTTACTAGAAATCATTGTCGCCAATAAGATGAAGGTTCCCGTTTTGTGTTTAGGGGACATAGAAATAACGACAAGCTACAACTACGACATCACTGTGCAACATGCGTTGTGCGTACCAAGTCGTAAGACTAACCTCTTGTCGGTGGGCGGATTAATTGAAAATGGGAACAGCGTCGTATTCGAGCACAATAAATGCCTCATAAGAAACAAATAGGATGAGTTAGTTGCAATAGCTGACCTGTTTGATGGAGTATATAAGTTAAGAATACTAAAACAAAATTGTTTGTTAACCGTCAGTGGTGGTACATGGCACAGACGGCTTGGTCACATCAATAGCACGGATATGAACAAAATGAAGAAGTGTTGATTGGTAGAAGGACTTGATTATGCTAATGGGTTCATAACAAGCAAATCCAGCTGTCAAATATGCTGCGAAGAAAAGCAATGAAGATTTCCATTCAGCAATCACGGATCACGTGCCACATGGACTCTTCAGGTAATTTATTTAGGTGTCTACGGAGCCATGAAGGTGGTAACAATAGGTGCTGCTAGATATTTCTTAATATTCATTGATGACTACACCAGGTTGACATTTGTTTATTTCTTGAAGACTAAGAGTGAAGTATTAAATCATTTTAAAGAACTCAAATTTACGGCACAGAATTTTCACAGCAAGAAAATAAAAATCTTGGATACAGATAATGGCTGTGAGTATTGCAGCAATGATTTTGAGAGGGAATCATACATTAAAAACAAACCCTTACACACCTGAACAGAACTCATTGAATTAAAGGTTAAACCGTATCATAGTGGCGAAAGCGAGCTGCTTACTTTTCAAAGCAGGTCTTGAAAAAATTTTAGGCAGAAGCTGCTATCACAGCTGTCATTTGAAAAATAGATCAGTAGTTGCAGGTATTGAAAAGACTCCATATGAGGCTTGGATCAAGAAGAAACAGCTTATACGTATCTTTGGAAGTCCTTTAATGGTGCACATATCTAAAGAAAAAAGAATCAAGTGGGACAAAAAGCCAAAGATGCATATCCTGGTTGGTTTCAGTGAAAACATCAAAGGTTACAGAATTTTTTGATCCAGTTAAAAGGAATGTAACTACGAGTAGAGATGTTGTGATTATGGAAAAGCTTAGAAGTATAGAAACTGAGTGTGAATACTTGGACAGCCTAGATGATTTTTTAAATAAAGAAGCAGTACGTAATGTAGAAAAAGAGGGTGACAGGAAAGAACAAGAAGATAAAACAAGTAATGTTTCTTAGATAAATCATGGAGATCCAAAGAAAATCTTAGAAGAGTATCGAATAAGATAATTAAGATTAAGAAAAGAAAACACTATGACCACCAATTGAGAAGTATAGATGTAAGTTTAGCGAGCAACAACACAAGACCAGCATACAAAGTAGTGAAAGCCTGAAACGTGATTATCAGCCCAAAACCATGCTTTGTCGTGATGCCATCGGCCATATGACCGCTGATGAAACCAAGATTAAGGAAAGATGGGCATCATATTTCAAGAGCCTCCATAATCCTCCGCACAGCTCCACAACATCGGAGCCTACATAACTCTGCGGAGAGCTTCCATTGGCCCCATCAAATCTGGATGAAGTTCGTTCCATCATCAAAGCCCAAAAGAATAATAAAGCGCTGGGCATCGATGAGATTGCAGTGGAGCTCATCAAATATGGTGGCAGTAGTGTTCATAAAGCTATTCACTAAGTCATCCAGCACATTTTGCAACAAGAACATATGCCGAAAGAGTCGAGCCAATCAACTTTTATTCCTTATCCACAAAAAGGGTGACAAGCTACAGTGTGAAAATTATAGAGGCATATCACTACTTTGTACGGTGTACAAAATATTTTTAAAAATATTAGAAAAAGAAACTGGATCATACGCTAACAGTAATCTTAGAAAATAAAGTCGCATCATATGCCAACAGTATTATTAAGGAGTATCAAGGTGGTTTCAGAGCAGGTAGATCAACAATACACCAATTGTTCACAGTGAAGCAGGTACTTGAAAAATGCTGGGGGCTCAACATAGACGTACACCAAATTTTTGTTGACTTCAAGCAAGCATACGACAGTATTGGTCGTAACGTACTGTTCCAAATAATGCTTTGCTTTGGCATCCCAGCCAAATTAGTCCGTCTTACCAAAATGACAATGACGTCGACAAGCTCCCAAGTCTGCATCAATAACCAACTCACCGCTGCCTTTGACATAAATATCGGACAAAAGCAGGGAAATGGGCTGGCCTCATTGCTATTCAATTTGGTTCTGGAGTACGTCATAAGGAAGCTACCTGTCGATACGCGAGGTACATTACTGTACAAGTCGAGCCAAGTAAAAGTCTATGCAGACGAAATCAGCATTTTGTCACGATCATTAAAAACTGCCAAAGAACTCTTCCTGAAACTCGACAGTGGAGCTAAACTAATAGGGCTTCAAATTGATGAAAATAAAACAAAGCTCATGACACAGTTGAGGAAAAATACTTCAATCGCACAAAATATCACACTTGGCGAATACAGTATCGAAAATATTAGCAAGTTTGTGTATTTAGGTGCCCAAAATAATGAGAACGGGCAATGTAAGCGACGGAATACGCCAAAGAATACAGCTCGCAAATAAAATATTTTATTCAGTATTGGCGATCTTGAGGACCAGCTGCATACATAGGAAAACCAAGTTCCAAGTATACAAATCTGTGATAAGACCTGTGTTATGCTATGAGTGGTAAACATGGACCCTATGTCAAGCATCCGCAAATATATTGAACGCCTTTGAGCGACGGGTCCTGAGGCGAATAATCAGAGCGAAGCTAGGCGGCGACCAATGGCGAATTCGATATAACCATGAGATGTATGAAATTTTTGACGAGTCGGAGGTCTCAGGACTGCAAGACTGCGGAAGTTGCAATGGGCTGGCCACATGAATCGTATGGATGAACAACGGATACCCGGAAAGGTATTCGTTGGGAGAACTGAAGGCGGAAGACCAGTAGGGAATTCGTGAAACGCTGGTCTGACTCGATCGACGAAGACAGTTCATCGCTGCTCGGATTTCGGAATTGGAGGACACGGTCAATTGACCGTGACAATTGGAGGCGCTTTTTGCAGGAAGCGAAGGCCCGAGAGGGGCTGTAGTGCTAAGAAGGAGAAGAAGAAAGAAAAGGCGAAGAAAAAAGCCATAAAGATACGGATTTGCAAATTTAAATACGACACCTTAAGGAGAAGATGAAATGACTTATGCAGAAGCTATCAGCGGCCCTAAGAAACAACAGTGGTTGCAGGCGATTGCAGAAGAACTACAGTCATTCAACGACAACCAAGCGTGGGCAATTGTCGATGCTCCGGATAGTGCTAGTGTGGTGCAGTGCAAGTGGGTCTTAGGAGGGAAAATTGGTTGTGATAATAAAGTAAGATATTGTGCTGGACTGGTTGCAAAAGTCTTCACGCAGAAGGCTGGTGTGACTAGGCCCTCAATCTTTTTTTGTGGTAGGCAGGTGAATGCCATTTATGCACAGAGTGTGGGACTCCCATACGCGAACGGACTAACCACTAAACACCTTCCCTGTCAACCTGAGTTCCCAGCCTGGAACCGTTTGACACATTACTTCGGGCCATGTCTCGTTTTGTTACGCCGGTAGGCGCCTTCAAGCTGGGGGATCCCTTTCCTAGCGCGAGGGGAATAGGGCAGAGGAAGTGCCAGAAAAGCGATCCCCCAGCCCCAGCGCCCTCGGCTGCTGTGAGTCGCTCTTATATTTTAGGACTGCCCGAACATAATGAGCCACCTGGTTCCATTTGTCAACCGATTCGAGCATCACCGCGACTATATTATCCGGGGTGAGCTCTCCCGTCTCTCTGTAGAGTTCCCTTCGCAGCCTGACCCATTTTGTACATGCAAAAAATGTGTGGCAGGCATTGTCCTCCTCTCCTGGGCAAAACCGACAGTCGGAGGACCTTGAGTTACCAATTTTGTGCAGGTAAGACTGAAAACACTCATGTCCACTGAAAAGCTGGGTTAGATAGAAGTCAGTCTCACCATGCCTTCAATTTGGCCATGGCCTCACATCCGGAATGAGGCGCGCAGTCCTTCTTCCCTTCGTGCAATTGACCCAAGACTGCTGCCAATCGTTGAGCGAGCGCTGTCTCTCCTCGCGGACAACCATCTCCCTCGCATCTTCGTTTCGGCACAGGTAAATAGTGCAGCGCTCTCTAGCAAGGAGGGCGACAGGTATCACGCCTGCAATAACTCTCACCACCGAGTCAGAGACTGTCGGATACGAAGATGCAATTTTCGGTGCTCCTCTTCTCTGTACCTGTGCCAAACGTCGCCCCATCCCTTTGCTTCGCCCCTACAGCACTCGTCTTCTTAACGGGCTGGGTCCCCCAACGTTGGCCATAAGTCGAATCAGAACCGATATTCCCGAAGCAGCCTTCTCAGCCGTTGCCCTGATTTGCTCAGAGAAACTCATCTTCGAGTCGATCAGTAGCCATAGGTACTTCACCGCTGGCTTCGATTCGATTTGTACATGTCTCCAATACTGACCATCCTTACTCTAGGGATTGTCTTTTTTGTCAAGATGACCACTTCGGTTTTCTCCAGTGCTAAACTGTGCCCGCGAGCAGTCATCCAGTCCCTCACTCGGCGCATTAGCATACCTAGCCTAAGTTGCGCTTGTTCAACGGTGCGTCCAGCGACCAGAGCCGTAACATTATCCGCATAGCCGACCAAGCGCGACTCATCTGGCATCTCAAGTCTCAGTAGCCCGTCGTAAGACACGTTCCACAGGTCCGGACTAAGGATAGATCACTCAAATTCGCGGTTACTGTTTGCTTTGAGTGAGCAATTTAGTATGGATATTACTCTCCTAGACGCCACAACAGCATTTCTTAATGGTTATTTAAAAGAAAGCATCTTTATGCATTTGTCAGAAGGAATTCCTGTTGATAAAGTACTAAAATTAAAAACGCTGTTTATGATGGGCGGAAAACTTAACGTTAAGGTGTGAATCACAATTAACATCGGGCATTATGGGTGCTTGCTTTTGTAATGATTGATACACCGGTGCAGATGAGTGTCGAGACTTTTATCCACACAATTTTCGTAGCTGAGTTATATTAGTTTTATGGCACAAATGTCTGTACTTATTGCTGTTTTTACCCCGCTAAGAATTCACTTTTATTATTATCGGGTTTTTAGATTTATTTTGTATAATTTGTAGGAATTTGCACTCCGTTCGAATTTTCAAAAGGAAGCACCTGCTAATATATTCAAAACACTAATAGAATGAAAAAAACAACAACAAAATTTTGAGAATAAAATTTCCTATCAGCACTTTAAAGCCTTCCAATATCCTGTGCATTAAAATTTCTGTTTACATTCATAACAAGGTAAATATCTCCGGCTTCATCAATGATTCCACTCAATTGCGCGTTAAAATCAACAATCAACTAAAATCGTTTGTAATTAATTTATATAATAAACTATCGATCCTTTCATCAGTACAACGATTGCATTAATATTTTGCTGTGTATCTTTCGCCTTAATTGACTTCTTTGGAACGGAAGGTCCTTATCAAGTTGCCTATGTGGTAAATGGTAGCGTGTGGCATGTGCTATGCTCTGGTAAAATGCCTAAGCGTTGAAAAAAATGCTGTTTTGATTGCAAATAGATTGCCGGTGGAGGTCATTAGTATTCTAGTCTCGTTTTCCTATTTGGTGTGCTTTCATTATTGGGAATTAACGTTGGACAAGCAATTAACATGGTCTATTTTGATGCCAGTTATAAGTTAATGCCAGACAACAACGAGCCTGATTCGAGATTTTCCACCATGGAAACTGGAGAGCACGTAATAGATGCTAGAATTTGTATTTTTCTATCAACATGAAAAGGATCATTTACCGGGAATAGTGTAGATAGAATATTTATGCTTTCAGGATTTTTTACCATTTTATCCTTTTGAGTGAAGCATTAATGGTTATAATGAGGGTTATTTTCTATGGTGTTGATATTTTAGGGAAATTTTATATCATCGTCTCTTTCGCTAATCGATTTCAAAAGCATGGTAGCTAATAGTATAATCCTCATTGAGTCCTTTTCTAGATAATCTCCACCCAATCAACGCTATTCTAACCCACACTTAGCACATCGTAAAAGAAAAATCAAAGAAAATTACCCAAGTTATAAACCAATTGATACAAATGCAGCGTCAAATCACCCTCAATTACGACCAAGACAAATTTCCATCATGAGTCCAACCCGAGCAGAACACCCATAAACCGGGCCGGTTGGTCGTCCTGGCAGCTACAACCCATCCCTGACTCCTTGAGCGCTCGGAAACATACAAAAGTAAACCCAAAAACAAAAGCACATTCTTTCGCTCAACTTTAATCCGAGGAAACACTAAACAACGTTTTGGACGAAGCTGTTTGAGCATACGATAATAAATTGTATCAGGACTAAAGTTTTCCCAAGCAGCTATGAATATTTTCTGAGGCGTCCAATTGGTCATGGTCCATCTCTTGAGACCACTTTATCCAAGTGTGAAAGTTGACCACACTTCCCGTTTTATGCTCGTGATGGTCTCTCCTTTGGGACATCTAAAATGTTGGGAAAATTTTTATTTTTGCCATTGAGCGAACAACTCGAGGCTGTATTAGACAATTCCGAATGGATGTGTGGATGGCAAGGATACGTTATTGTGAACGTAAGCGGGTGATTCCATTGCAGATGGTTTCGTGGTTATTTTCATTTTATTTCTCGTCTTTTCGTTTCTGTACAACTTTCAATGTCATTTCATTAGTGAATGCCGTTTTCATTTTCTTGTCGGACGATGGAGTTTCCAAGCACTTTTAAGGATCATTGTTGAAACAGTTTTTGGACGGGAAATAAAAATGGGTGTGTAATTTAACAGCATCAATAGACTTATTTGCGTTTAGATCTGAAATAGTAGGATAATAGCTGCATATGTGAAATGATATTTAAAGAATGAGGTCTGCACTTATTGTAGTTTAAGCTAAATGATATGCCTAGTTTGAATGAATTTCATTTCATTTAGCATAAAATTATTGAGAATACAATGCTATAAATTAAAATTTATGAACATTTGACAAAGATTCCAACAGCACTTGGTCAAAATTCAATGTTTAAAAAGTTGATTTGGTAGGAAATGTTCCTATCAGTGGCTGAAGCATAGACAAACAGGTAACTCCATACTGTCAGTCTCGGCAAATTGGAGCCATAGGCCTTCTGCGATTTGGACTCACCTTCATTCAATATCCTCTGAAGTTCAAAAAAGTCACCCAGTTCTAACAACTTATCACGTTTTTTCTGATAGATTAACTTTTAACTAACGGCGAACAGAGTTTTTGAGGAGTACCACTTCCGTACAATATTCTGGGACTCTTTTGAATCATGGTATGGAAAAAGAGCTATTGAAGGTGTTGGAGAGACTTTGAATCGTCAAGTTGACGTCGTGGTAGCTGGAGGTAAAGATGTTACAGATGCATTCCAATTCTTTTCCACACTTCAAGATGCCAACAAAATTAAGCTTTCAACAGTGATGGTCGAAGATGTAGCAAATGTAGTAGCAGCTATTCCAAGTAACATTATGCACTTGAGAGAAACTTTGAAAGTCCACAAAATATTTTCGGAAACTCGTTGAATCTGAAACCATAGGATATGGATTAATTTTTGTGAATAGTTCCGTTTTTGTCAAGTTCCTAAACCTTATCAGCCTTTGCCTGAAACCCAACCCAAGATTACTCGTATATACTATGGACCAACTGGCCGCTTACAAAAAAACTAGACAGTCATATCTGAAGATATTGCGCAGCGCAAAAGGGAAGCTGATCAATTGTTTTAGACTTAGATTTCAAATATTGCATCGTCAATCAACAGGAAATCAATTCCATTAATTGTAACTTGAAACTCAATCAGAATTTGACAATTTAGCATTTTCAAATTAATTAAAGTTGTAGTCTGTAGTTTTGCTTCTTTAAAAGCAATAGTTTCTGTAACTCGATATTTTGAAACACAATTTAAATTCTAATATGCCAGTGAACGGAAATAATAATAATAAAATCGAATACGAGAGATTTTATTTCTGCAATCTCTGCCGTTCAGAAAACAATAACCAAAACAAATGCCCATATCTAGATAAGCAAAAATCTGCACATAAGCAGATTAAGAAATAGAAGATTGATCCAATTCGGAAGTTTAATCTAATGCAAACAAAAGAGTTTGGATCCGGATTTAATTGTTAAAGTTTAGTAGTTGCGATGTAGATTCAACTCGGTTCGGAAGAATTATTTTAAAAAGTTAAGGTTTGTCATTTTGTAAAAAGTTAAAATTGAGTAAAATAAAAAGTGATGTACAAATTTGTTATAAAGAAAAGAAAATTGTTTCATTTAAATTTAATTATAAAGAATTATTAACATTATAATTCGAATGCTTATGGCGATGCTATTTTTTTCTCTTGAAATCTGTCGGGCGTTGCTCTGTTGTGTGAGCACACGCGTTTCGACTCCTTTGAGTCATCTGCAGCGTTTAACGGATGTGCTGAAGGGAATGACTTTATACATATAGTCGTAGGATGGGTTAAGCAGGTAGTACTAAATTAGGTCAGGCACTAAATTAGGTCAGGTACTAAATTAGGTCAGGTAGAGGGGTATCAGGTTTTCATTTTTTGGATTGTTGGATGTCCGTTTGTTCTAGAGATGGGTTGTTACATCAAATTTCTGTATCAGATACAATCTGATACTGATACATGATTGTACCTGATACTTTTATCTGATACTTTTTGTACCTGATACTTTTCGCATCTGATACATTATTTTGGTCTATACTGTAGTGTGAATCAATTCAACATCAACAGCATAGTAGTTGGGTTTATGTTTATGTTAGTGATTATGTGGATGATGGGTTTGGTTCTTTTCAGAAAAGTGTCATCTTCGCACGCAATTAGTGTTATGATAACATCTGTTTGATTGATTCAGAAAGAATTTGAAATGGAGAAAAAGAAAACGTCCGAAGTTTGGAATTTTTTTAGTGTCGATGTGGACAGTCAATTCGCCATTTGTAATCTATGTAAGTGTAAGTTTAGTTATAAGCATTCTTCTACAAACTTGAAAAAACATTTGGAAAGAAAGCATTCCACTGTTCAACTTCTGAAGACAGTTGCATAGCCAGGGGCAAAAGTTAGAACGGTTCCAAATGAAAAGAATTCTATTTAAAATGTATGTCAGCGAGACGAGTCAACTACAGCAACTATAAGGATAAATAACCAACCAACGGTTTCTTCATTTTTAAGGCCTAGATACCCGGAACGCGGAAGAAAAAAATCAACAGCTCTGTGCTGAAAATATTTTAACAAGGATTTACAACCGTTTAGTGTTGTAGAAGATGAAGGTCTACGGAGGCATTTCATGTGTTGAATCCATCGTACTCATTGCCAACTAGGAAAACTATTTCCAAAACACTTATACCTGCCGCTTATGAAGAAGCTTTAAATAATTTAAAGCAATTATACATTAACAATAAGTCTGAGATATCATCCGTAATACTGACGACGGGCTGTTGGACTTCAATCAATGTTGAAAGTTTTCTGGCTGTTATATCACATTACATAAGCTCGAACTTTGAGCTGAGGTCGAATGTCCTAGAATGCACTTCTTTTCCAATTGCTCATACCAGTGAAAATCTGCCAACCAAGCTTAAAAGGATAGTATTGGAATGGGGATTGCAAGAAAAAATTTTGCCTTGCATTTCAGACAACGCGGCAAATATTACAAGAGCAGTCAAACACCATTTAAAGTGGGAGCATTTTGAATGCTTTGCTCATACCATCAATTTAGTAGTCAAAATTGCAGTTGAAAAAGACCTTGCAATGGCGACACTCTTGAAAAAAATCAAAGCAATTGTGTCACATTTTAAATATAGTAGTCAGTCGACAAGAAAGCTATTTGAAGTCCAAAAACAAAATGGGCTTGAGCCTAAAAAATTAATACAGGATGTTGCCACAAGATGGAATTCATCTTATGATATGCTCAATCGATTTTTAGAGCTGGAAACATCTGTAAGGACAACTGTTGCACTCCTTAACAAAGAAAAGGTGACATTGAATGCGGAAGAGTGGTCCATTTTGCCGAAAATCAGGGACATTTTAAGGCCTATGAAGGAAAAGGGAAAAATACACGTCTGCATCTTCAATCATAGTTTATGTTGACGGGCTTCTTACCACTTATGAAGCAATGGAAGTTAATGACCTATACAATAATGTTATCTGTCGTCAATTGGTGCACAATCTGAAGGATGGCCTATTAAACCGTTTTGCAGACCTGGAAAAGAAATCGTTTCTCACTATTTCTACTTTTTTGGTTCCTAGATACAAAAATGCAGCCTTCACTAATATTGAAGCTATGGAGAAGACAAAAGATGTTTAAATTGATTTAGCTTGCAAACGTATTGAACAGGACAGCGATCAAGTCGAAAAAAACAATTTGAGTCACAATGAAAGTCTACAATCAATAGTGAACACATCACCGCCAGCTGGAAACCCAACCGCATCGTTTTTAACAAATTTCAAAAGGAGAGCCTTAAGCTACAACTCTACTGGAACATTTCATTCAAGAGCCATAACTGAAGTTCAACGTTATCTTGAAGAACCACTCTTATTAGAACGCGAAGACCCATTAAAATGGTGGAGGGAGCGAAGCTATAACTTTCCAAATTTAAGTAAAATTGTTCGGGAAAAATTTTGTACTATTAGCACTTCTGTTCCTTGTGAGCGCGATTCTCTAAAACAGGAAATATTTTAAATGAGCGTCGTTCCAGATTATCGCTAGACAAAGTAAAAATGTTAGTTTTTTTTAAAATACAATGACGCCTAACTGTGTTTCCATAATATTTATGATTATTAAGTTACTTTTGTCACACTAGTTTTTCTTTTAAATAAGAATTTGTTTTATTTGAATGTTACTATGTTTGTAAGAAATTCACACTTTTATTAAATTTTTTTTTGAGCTATGTATGTTGTTCTTTATTTACTATAATTTATTATTTACTATAATAACACACTTTTGCTTAAGATGGCCATGATGGTTGAAATCGATAAATGATTGGAATTTTCTAGTTCCAGGTTTTTTTTTAAATAGAAAAGATTATGCGCATGTGAGAGTCCATCATGAAAAATTTCTGCCCACTTTAAGTCCCCAAGGCCTGAGAGGGACTGTAGTGCTACAGCAACGATGACTTTAATGTTTAATTTGCCCAAAATTAAGATTAAAGTCATGTCTGTCTTGTGATGTTACATACAAACTTTCAAGAGCTCTCTAGATATATTTTTTCATCCTTCGTTACCTTTTGCTCACCAAAACCCTAGTTATCGAATCAATTCATATATTTACTTTCTTTAAATGCAAAGTTATTACTTTCATTGAATCGATATTGGTTTTCAAATAAAAACTTCTTAAAATACAATAAGAAATATTAGAGCAAACTTCTACAAAACCTTTGAATGTCACCGTTGTGTGTACCGAATCAAATTAAAAAAAAAAAACATAAAAGCCTTATTTCATAGCTGCGACAAAAATACCGGAAAGAAAGGCTTTATCTCGTACTTAAATACATAATATCTATTGGAGTTAGACTCAGAAGATAAATTTTCATATAAATAGAATCTTTAAAGGAGTTTGTTTCTAGTAAAAATATCAAACTTTTAGCTAGACTGTTTTAATTGCGTTTATGTTTATACTCGCCTCAAGAAAAAGAAGTTAACACTTCTACCAGCATGCCTACTCAACGATTAAATAATTATCCTGCAACTCTTGAAACACTCCGTCAAGAATAAATAGCATTATTAAAATTGATAATCCCATTCCCCAACACAATTCACATCAAATGCACGGTATCAGTTCCTTGGCTTCATAATGTACACAAAATGATACATGAACGAAGACACAAGATGCACCCAAAGCGCTAGCGCAGCGAGAGCTACATCAACAACCTACCCAGAACAGCAAGCAAATGTGCATGTTAATGTTTCAATCGATTGATGCTGATAGTTGATACTTTTTGTACCTGATACATTTCGCTTGTATCAGTTTTGTGTATCAGGTACAGTAATGTATCAGTGACAAAGTATCAGACTGATACAGTAGGACCCATCTCTAGTTTGTTCTGCTTCATACATTTCCGTTTTTGTCGGAGAGTGTGCTATATAGGGTTTTCCAATAAGAGGTGTTATTTTGAATAGTTCTTTTGATTTAGAATCTTGCGACTTCTTCGTTTAGGGCCACGTAAAAGAGAAAGTCTACGCTAGCAGCCCAACGTCGATTCAAGACCTCAAAGATGGAATTCGGGAGGCTATCGAGGACGTAGGGAGCCACTTTGCCGTTTGGTTATGAAAAATTTGATGAAAAGAATATGGTCCTGTAAACAAAGTCGTGGTGGTCATTTACCTGATCTTATTTTTTACTATTAATGGCATACCTTCTTCTTTATAATAAAATAAACATCCGATCATTTATATTACAAAACGGCATTTTTCTTTTAATATCAAAATAACACCTCTTATTGAAAAACCCAATAGTACTGAGAAAATTGCGCCAGAATTTGTAACATGTTGAGCGTTGATAATGTTACTGTCTGATTTTCTATGTTTATATATTTCAAGCGTTTCTAGGATGTCCAGTATCGGTCCTTTGCTGTGTAGTAATATTATGGAGTTTGACATAGCGAGAGGCTCGTGTGCGTGGTTTTGTAAGTGCGTCTCAGAATACGAGTCGGCCTTGTTGGTTCAATTTTAATCGACAAAGAAGCTTCCATGAAGGAAGTCTTTCTTTTTTTTGGTTGGGTGGTGAATGCCATTCACGCACAGAGTGTGGGGCTTCCATACTCACAAGAATGTGACTGGGCTGGCCACTAAAAACCTTCACTGTAAACCTGAGAATCTAGCCTTGGGCCGTTTGACGCATTACCTCGGGTCAGGTCTACTTTATTTACACCGCGAAGCACCTTTAATCTGGGGGATCCCTCTTCTAGCGGGGAGAGGGGGAGAGGAAGTACCTGACAAGTGACCCCCAGATTTAACGCCCCCGGCTGCTGTGAGTACTTTTATCTTGTAGGACTGCCCGAACATAATGTACTTCCTGGTTCCATTTTTCAACCCATTTGAACATCACCGCGACTAAATCATCCGAGGTGAGCTCTCCCGTCTTCCTGTAAGCCTTTCCCTTTGGGAATGCATTACAAAAATTCAAGAAGGGGGACCTATAATCTCCTAAGCAAATAGCCCTTGCTATTTGAACGTGAATTTTAAGAACAGAATAAAAATTCAACATAAAAGGTAAAACTTGAAACTCGAAAAGAAGAGAGAAGGAACGTTAAATATTAAACAAGAAACAAGTTAAGTCGACAGGCCTACACTCCTGTCAAAAGGGTTTTGTACTCAACTTGCGATATTCAGTCGCGAACAATGAATAAAATTAAAGTGAAAATGGGTGGATAAAGGCCCGTGAAGGACTGCAGCGATGGTCTGCTGCCTCAGCGGAGGCGGATGTTGAGATCCGCCGAGATTGGCCTTGTCTGGGGAGTGTAAATGCGCTGGCAGGCTAGTGTTGCGGTGTCGTGATTCGGGTTCTTTACCCCTTGCACAAGGACCCACAACAAAAGAATTTCGCATGCACGAATTAAACATGGCAGCATGCCGATCGACTGGTGTTGAGGCCGAGGTAACCTACTAAGGGGTTGAAACGCTTGTTTGAATAACAAGTTGGGCCGGGCAAGAACGGGCGCACTCAGTCGTTACCGATAGTCCTTATGGCCCATAAATAAGAGTGGGGCATCCTGATGGAAGCGATGCCCCCTCGCACCCTTCCGACCGGATCAAGATTCGAACGTTGAAGTGGTCATGTATTTCCCATTTGAGTGAAAACTCATAAAAAAGTACTTTGTATGACCTTTTATACCATAGCGTTATGCAATGAGATCACATAGCCCTATGTCATAAATGGGCATGCGAGCGGAAGGCCACTCTACTCGTCAAGAGCTCCTGTTAAGCGAAAAGACAGAAAGAGTGCGCCCAATGGCTAGCCCATTTTAGCGAAGGAGCCTGCCATCGATGTCGGTCCTATACCCAGTCAGGTAGAAAGAAAGGGAAAGACCGAGTTTTAAATTTTAACAATTCATTTATTTAAAAATTCTTAGGCTAATGAAAACAACATCATGATTTGTACTGTATAAATAATTATCATATATGTAAATGTGGAATACAATCGCGATTATGTACCATAGTAAAAACGTTTTTCTTACTTAAAATATCAAGTCCTAAAGCAAAAACTCGATGTGTTTTGAAGAAGATATCTCTAATGTTTAAACAATCATTGGCTTTGAAATATATGGAAGTGAAAAATTTGCAATGTATTTCTCTCACCATTTCAAATAAAACTTCTATTATTATGCAGATAACTAAAGTCCATGATAGTGAAACAATACAAATATCGAGAAAAATAAAATTTCCTACTCGATTTATGCTTTTCACTTGTGATTAAATTTACATATGCTCGATTTATGCTTTCACTGTGATTAAATTTGTAACCGAATCAGTTAGTTGACTGTGCATCGACAAATATTCAATTAAATCTAGAGTATGCTTGCTATTCACTGGCAGCCTTGAAGAAGATTCCCGCAAAACCTGGACGATTAATAGTATCAGCCGAAAAATAAATTCCCATGGACAAGTGCGTAAATGGCGCATCAATTTATTTTTTAATTTGTATTCGCATGGTTGATGCACTGAGTAGTCATGTCAAGCCACTCAGTTAGGAGGTCCGGAGTTGCAACGCTACTCAGTAGAGGTTGATTGAAGAGAAAACATAGTTTAAATGTAAGCATGTGCCGTAAACATAATAATCATAGCTAAGCGGTTTCACGTGACTTCCACTTATGCGACAAAAGTATTGTCGATCATATATCGTTTCCGCCAATTTTACGTAGATTCAATGTCACATTTGTGGCGTAAATTTCACGATTGTGGCAAAATAAAGAATCTCTGTCTTTACAGTTTACTATAATAGCATAAAAATTAAGTGTTCTTACACGTCATCTAAGTGAATACACATACGCGTACACTATTAATGCGTGTTCTACAAGATGACCCGAATCGATGCTATCTCTGTCCTCGCTGTTTATCTTACTCTCAAACACTGCGTTCATTAAATTGAAAAAGCGACACCGCTACATGCCTCTACATGAAAGTGGCGCATGGACCAATGCTCAGGCAAGTTCCAGTCTTAAGAAAAGATACAATTTACAACAATTACCGTTCTGGAAATGCCAATCGTACTTCAATGTCCTCCCTGGACATTTTTTCTGAATGTTGCTTTCCGTGCTGATCGACTGTCTCCGTGTTTTGGGGCGTAGTGGTTAGCGTTAATTTAAATCAATTAAAAATCTCGGCGTATTTACTGCTTCCCGCGGGCGGCACAATGGAAATTAAGCAGGAAATTTACCTTGCCACGACGCATTTAGCACGCATAGAATGAGAAAATTTATCCCCAGGATTTCCACGTTTTTTTTTAGTTCCCCAACTACTATGAAAAGCGAGGTATACGGAAAAACTTCATGAAAATTGATTTTCCGAAATTCCGTCAAATCTGAGTTTTTGTCGCGCGAGTTCTCATACATCTTAAGAGCTGTCACTCATCAGCCGTCTTCTTCTTCGAAACTTGGTACATTTCGAACCACCTTTTATGCACCACGTTTCAACGAAATATTTTCACTTTTCAGTAACAATCAGTTCA
The DNA here is from genome assembly GCA_963969285.1 of Odontomyia ornata. NCBI lineage: Eukaryota > Metazoa > Arthropoda > Insecta > Diptera > Stratiomyidae > Odontomyia > Odontomyia ornata. The sequence continues at coordinate 410,644,306 of OZ017739.1, forward strand.
CTTCATCAGAATAATTTATGCGAAGGAAATCCCAGACCGAGCCACACGGAAAGTCGAAAAGGCAGTCGACACATCGCCCTTCGAAAAAACTCTTTTCTTCTCGAATGAAAAAACAAAACCCCGTGACAGCACGCACAGTTTGCAACGTCAGGCCCGGCTTCCAGTTTACCAAGAAATTAACTTCGATTTGTTTTATTAATTCACTGCCCGTGTTCATAGAACAAATTCAACAATTCCAATAAATACTGAAGGCGCGACAGTCAACCTTTCCACATACCCGTCTAGAAGGTGGTCATGAAGCGTTGTTCGTTCGTTGTATCGTGAAACCGTACGAGCCACTACAATTAATTTCGCTCGGCTATGTTTCGCGTGGAGAATTACACCCGTGCGTCGGCCATCAAAGATTCCTTTCTTTTATTCCAGAAAATCGGTCATATCATGATAACTCCGAAGATTTATGCTAAATATTTAATTGCGAGAGATTGGGGTACTTGCGAGTTTTACGGCAACCCTCAGGGACTTTCCGAGCAGGATGGAACTTTAAAATTGCGAAAACCACGGAGCTTGCCGCGACGACGGTCAACCTTTACACCCACTCGTCTATTATTGTGCTGTCGCGAACATGCAATATTTTGATTTTTGTTTATGGAGCACTTTTGATTGCCAGCAAATTCACTAACAAGCACGACAAATACTTTGGTTAAATTTTACAAAGCTACAGATCATTTAATTTTCACTCCTTTACTACCCGGGCAGTCGTTTAGCTGCGACATCAACACTTTCATTTGTGCAGACTATCTAGCATCTGCGAAAGTCGTCGCCGCAGCTGTAATCCATGCAACTATCGTCAGTTTCGCATAACACACAACAATTCATGAACCAACAAAGTATGGGAAGACGGGCGATCCGAGGTGTTTACATATTTTACAAATTCCGGCACTTATTACGTATCATCGCGACATATTTATTTCATAGACGCGCGAGATGAAGCGATTTTAAAACGAAAAATATTTCTCCACCGATTATAACTTTTGCCAACTCGCCGACATTCACTTTTCGTCTTTGTTCTTTGTATTTCCGTGGTGATTCTCACGATCAGAAAATTGCGAAATTATATCTCAAGCAGGACAATGTACTGTCTCCGTTTGCTGCTACGTAACAGCTCTTCCGCCGTCCAAATCCCTTCTTTTCGTTTTCCGTGTCACAACGGTACTAGAATCAGCTGCTTGCTCAGCCGAATTCGATTTAATTCGGGTAATGCAAAATACAAATGGGATGCACTAGATCAGTGTTCCCATACCCGACATTATAATTTGCAGATTTAAAATTTTTCAAAAATTTACAGAAGCAAAGAAAAATGAAAAAGATTTTAAGTAATAAAAGTTAAATATCATGAAGAATATAATTAAAGAGAAACATTTTAATTTAATATAAAGAAAAACGATACAATATTACATTTACTATTGTTATAATAATAAGAGACAGAAATATTTTATAAATCACAACTATGAATGCAAGTAATGAAATCTTTTTTCTAAATCTGTAATTAAAATTTTGGATAAGGGTTGAAGGTTTTCGAGCAGTTTGCTTGTGTGACTGCTCGATTACTACAATAGTTCAACATTTCTGTTTAGTTATTGCTAATTTTTTGTGTATTTCCCTTCACTGTGCATCCCTCGAAGCAAAAAGTGTCAGTTCAAGACCTGTTTTGAAAAGTTCTTATTAAGGCCTTTCATTTGATATCCATATTGGCTACCTTTGATGAAATTTTTTTATCAGGTGCCACTCCCCTATATGGGGAGACCCCCTTAAGCACCTTATAAAATTTTGTTGTAGTGGAACTTTGAAAAGGGCGCCACTTTACATCTATGCTAAAAAATTTTATGTATGTAGCTTATACGATTTGCGAGAAAAATTGTTGTGGCACACGGACTGGCAGGCACGATTTTAGTAGGATTTTGTAAAACTATTTTACAAAACCCTAGTAAGGGAGGAGGTATAAATTTCAATATTCCATCTGGTATCGGGAAGATCGAAATAAGACCACAAAATTCAAATTCGAAAGTCCGGAACAGCTCCTTTTTTAAGGAGTTTCTGGATAAGGAACTTTAGTTGGTTAAATACTATGAATAAAACTGACGAAAATAAAGAAATAATGATGGGAGTTGCCAATGCTACCGGCGCATCTTTTTCCCTCAGTTATTCTATAGATCAGGACTTGGTCAATTTTAAGTTAGCTAGGGGATTATTAACTTCAAAAAGAAATAATAATTTCAAATCCCAGTAAATTCATAAATCATCGTGATTATCTCCAATTTTGACAAATAATATATCCGCATTTAATTTAAAGCATTATTTAACGACATTCCCAGACAGGAAACATCAGGTGCACCCATTTTCAAACTCTTTTCATAAAGTTTTAATTAGTAATTCTAACGCATAGGTTGTGATTACACTCTTTCATCCCTCCTGAAAGGCGTAGGGCCACTTTAATAATTAAAGACCCGAGTGCACTTTTCCCAATTGTGGTAATCAAGAATGATATAACTATGCAAGCTCTTGATATTGGAGATTTTGGTGCCTCAAACCTTTTTAATCCCTAGTCCTGTAGTAATGGGGTTACATTGAACATGCTTCGAGTTGTTTTACGTTCTTAAACCAATATTTCAAAAATTTTAAAAATAAGATTCATTTTGAATCATGAAATCACTTGGGAGAAACCCAAACGAGGAGACTTAACCAGTGCTGTCGATGTCAAGGTTTCGGGCATGAGGCCATGAACTGTGGATATAGTAGCAGGTGTGTGACATGTGGTTTATTTATTGATGTAATTTCTCCATGGAAAAATATCGATAAAAATTTACCAGACCCTTCTATACCTTCTGTATTTTGCGTGTTGTGTTCATCCAATGAACACCCTGCAAATTATTCTGGTTGCCCAGAAAGAATAAAGCTTAAAGAAAAATTTCCAAAAAAGGGCAAATATACTGAGCTCTACCGCATTTATCCAGTCTGTTGATAACAGTAATTTTCCTGGTCTTATTTCTTAGACAACAATTCACCATTTTCTGCTCTATCCATAAAATCAAATGGTTCATCCTATTCTGCAATTATCAAAACCTCTCCTCCTACGTCCAGCAATTAGGATAACAATTGTAGTGAATTGGGTATAAATATGTCCGTTAGGGACTGCAGCGATAGTCTGCTATCTCGGCGAAAGAGGATGGTAAGATCCGCCGAGATTGGCCTTGTCTGGGGATGCGTGAATGCGCTGGCAGGCTAGCGTTGCGGTGTCGTGGGGCGGGTTCATTCCCCCAGCATAAGGACCCACTACAAAAAAATTTCGAATTCACGAATTAACAGTTCATCATGCCGATCGACTGGTGTCGAGGCCGAGGTAACGTACTAAGGGTTGACAATTGCTTGTTCAGAGAACAAGTAGGGACGAGCAAAAACGGACGGGCTAACGGAGACCTCGTCATTAACGACGATCCTTCCAGATGGAGGTGGTGCCCCCTCGCACCCCTTCATTCGGATCAAGACATGGCCGTATGTTATCCATTTAAATGAAAAGTCCTCTATGATGGAATCACACAACACTTTAACATAAATAGAAAATCCAAGCCGAAGGCCATTCTACGCTGCAAAAGCACCAGAAACGTCTTAAAAAGGAGTGAGCTCACCCGATGGCTAGTTCATTATAGTGGAGGGGAGAGCCAACATGGCGGGTTCCATACCCAGTCAGGATCGAGTGAAAAGAAAGACTGAAATTGCAAATTCATAATTGTCTATTCATGTTTTTTTTCATCCAATATGCGTACAAATAGAACATGTTTATGTAGTATTTAATTTTGAATTTTCGTATGTTTAATTTGTATTTACTAATTATTATAGAAAGCAAAAACAAAACTGCATTCACACCAAATATTAGCAAAAATGTTTCATTGGATTAAACATTTACTAAGAAAACAAAAGAAAATAATAAACTAAAGTTTTCAGTTGAATTATTTCTAATATAAATATGAATAATACAAACGGGTACTCACCCATCCTCCTCGATGTGCGCTCGTAGATGGGGGCGGACACGGCCTGAAAATTTTCTGAGATAGCATTATAATTTTTTCTTACATCATTATTTGTTATACTAGCTTCATTCTTTAGTTCGCTAATTTTTTAACAAAATGAACTTAAAATTGGCACTGTGAAAGTATGATATCGAGTTGAAGCATGGGTTAAATTTAGTCCATTTAAACAGACGAGTATTGAATGTAATTCTGACCTGGATGTAATCTTTCGATGGAGTAATCCCAAATTTTTCAAAATCTTATGATCACTTACGTTTGTATAGTTTTTTAAATCTTTTGAAGCCCTTGCTATCTAGATCACTCAACAGTCGGAATTGGCGATCATCAAAAATAATTCACGGACTGGGCGGAGACTAATACACGGAAAAAAACACCATTCGAGTAGAATATCAAATCAAGTGAATTAGGAACGGTTCTCGTCCACGTGATTAAAAGACCATTGCAAGTGGACAGCGCATGAAGTAAGAAAAGAATATGTAAAGTGTATTATTCTCATATTAAGCATTCATTTTCTCAGGCGCTAGAAATAAATGATTGATGTATTCCTAATATTTCCTAAAGCCAGAAAATCATTTTGAGTAAATACCACATTAAATATGTAACTATTTCTCGATTAGAGAAAATCAAATCTAGTAAAGAGTGCATGAAATAAGAAATCATTTCTCAATTGGAGAAAATCGATTGATGCGTAAATCAAGCAAATGTTTCTTGCAAGGTTCATTATTTTCTAATTTGCTACAAAAGTTTAGACAGCACTAAAAAATACCAGCAAAACTAAACATTTTTTTTTTGACTTTATACATTTATTGAATTTCAGAATCAAATTATCTTCCAATACATATAATTTATCAATTTATCTTTCACATATTTCTTCTTTTGACACATCTCCTACCGTCAGGAAATGTATTTAAATTAAATGTCCTTAGTCTGGTAATGTTTTCAGTATTCAATATATTGTATGTGTTAAGCTCACCGCCAACAATAAAACAGGCAAAATGTTTATCGAATTCAAGAAAATTAACTTTCTTTAAAATTAAAAATGATTCCTTACTACCATATCGATAACTTTCAAAAGATCTTCTGAAATGAATACAAAACATTTATCTTTAAACTCAATGCCTCTTATTTTAACTTTTGAATAAAGATAAATAATACAATTTTCCTCATGTTAAAAATGGAGCGAGAGAGTTAAAGTATTCTTTTTTCTGTATTTGCGTACACGTTCTTTCAATAAAATATTCTATATCAAGAGTTATATTTGATTTAGATTGAATTACAGAGTAACTGTATTTCAAAGCACATTTCTTTGCTACTGAATAAGCTATATTTCGACGAGAAGCGCAAACATTGGTATACAACTTCAGCTCTCGATGTTTTGATTCGAATCTCATTGCCCACAGATATCTCGGAGGTCCTGATTGAATGATTACCGAAGGATAGTGAGTAAGCATGTGATGCTTCGGCTTTAAACTGTTCCCAAAGAGTGAAACGTACAATGAATGGTGCTCAGAAATTTTTGCTCTCAAGTCTTCAATGTTATTGTAGGTAAATGATGGCGATAATAGCATTTGGACCAGATCATATAAGATCTGTGAGTAATTCCAAACAACATCATTATGAGGGATATAGTCACCAATGAAAAGTGAAATATAAATTAGAAATGTAAGCGCTTCATGCGCTGAAAAATGTAGATTTCTTGATTTCAGGTGTTGCTTCTTTAGTGCCTGGCACTTATTGCGAATATCTATTTCACCATAATCAAAATTCTCAACTCGATAATTTAAATCACTTAAATCAAAGTAGCCCTTTTCCATAAAATATAGTAAGCAGTTCACTAGTCCAAATAATGCCTTCTAAAACGTTGTGCATGAGATCTACTGCGTAATTTTGTGTAACATGAAACGAGGGCAATGAATTCAAAATGGAATTTTCAAATACTCCAGAAGAATCGTACTGAAAAGCTTCAACATGCTCTGCATAGTTTTCAATAGAACGCAAAAGATCTTTACACTCATGTGTCGTTTTCTTCGTTTTTAGGGTTTTGTAAAATAATTTTACAAAACCCTTCTAAAATCGCGTCCTGTCTGGCCGTCTATCCGTCCGTCTGTCTGTCCGTCCGTCCGTCCGTCCGTCCGTCCGTGTGTCACAGCAGTTTTTCTCGGAAACTATTTAAGGTAGAAACATCAAATTTTGTATGTAGGTGTAAAGTGGTGTTTTCTTCAAAGTTCAACTACAAAAAAATTTTATAAGGTATTTAAGGGGGTCTCCCCGTATAGGGGAGTGACCCTCCGAAAAAAAAATTTTATTGAAGGTAGCCGATATGGGTATCAAATGAAAGGTCTTGATGAGAACTTTTCAAAACAGGTCTTGGTTTGACGAAATTTGCTTCGAGGGGCGCACAGGGAGGGGAAATACATGAAAAATTTGTCCCCCCCCCCCTCGCGGTTGGACACCTGTGATCAGAAAAATCTGAAAAAAATCAGGAATGTAGTCCTTGGTGAGTACAACAACAACAAATACGTGAGAAGTCGCAGTTCACTCAACTTTGTTAGTAATAGTATGATTTATCGATTTTATGTTTTCTTGAATAAAATCTGAAGGACACCCTTAAATTCAATGAAATTCAGTACACAGATGACTATTTATAAGATTGATCTACCCTGAAAGTTTTATAAAGATTGAATCATATTTAGCGAAGTTATAGTGGTTTGAATTTTCCTGTATTACTATGGAACAATATGCGCTGCATTTATTACTATGGCAACATATGGCTATGGAACAACATGCGCTTTTTACCGACTCAGGCACTACAGTTTTGCTAGGATTTGCATGAAAATTACAGGAATGATAGGTGCCATGAATATCTTTGAGAATCGGTTCAGCTAGTGGTATTAGTAATCGCCAAGCAAAATAGTGGCTGTTTTAAATGCGAAGATTGAATAATTTTGAGTTAGTTTTTCCCAGCTTCAACGTTTAAGGTGCATGCTTTGAACACTTGATTCAATTTAATGAATGACTGAAGATGAGTGCCTACAATTAATACTCATAAGTGAAACAAGTCAAGGAGGTGGGAGAGAGCTCCTAGCAAAAGGGATTTGTAACCTTTCTAGGATTCAAAAAAATTGGCCATGAATCGATGATAACAGTACAGGAGAGCGGCCCTTGAAAATAAAAATTCATCAAACGTAGCCGAAGTATGAAATGAAAGTTTTCATGTGAGCTTTTCAAAATAGTTCTTAAACTGTAAGTTTTTGCTTCAGTGGGGGCACAGGGGAGAAATACAGGAAAATGTGTTTCCTCCCTCGCGAATGGACATCTGAAATAATTATCAAGGGAGATATACATGAGTATAACAATAACAAAAACCTCAGAAGTCGAAATTCGTTCAACTTTGTTAATAACAGTATGATCTTCGAATCTCACATTTTCTCCAATAAAATCGTCTTTGACATGTTTCTTGATTTGATTCGATCTGGTGACTGCATTTTGTAAATTGAATACAAAACCCTTCTGACATGAGCGTAGGTCTGTTTACCCAACTTGTTTCTTTGTCTAATAGACAAAATCTGCAATAATATTTATGAGAAAAACTTTTTGAAAATCCCAAGAGTCGATTTAAACCAAGATTCTCACCGATAACGAGTGCTAAAATGAAATACAATCTCTTTTTCCCTTCAGAAGTGTCAATTTCTATCCCATCTTCTTCAAGCTTTTTAACAATCTCAACCAGTGTACATAAAGCATTTTTATTTCCTACATTTTTTAATGTTTTAGATTTCATAAACATAGTCGGAAAAATATGATCTAGGTGTGAATTTTTGTATTGGTCTGGAATTGTAGGAAATTGGTAATAAAATGCCGAAATAGTTTGAACACCGGAATGACTACCAATAGGATCATTCACTTCGAAATCATCAGTATATATAAAATAAGGTATATTGATTCTGTCTCTATATTTTTCAATTACACTTTTCCAAGAATTTCCTTGAATAAAATTGCATATTTGCGTAGCATTGTTCCTAACATTCTCCATATATGTTAACGTTCGGTCAAGTAGCCCGGGTAGCTCAAAATAAGTTTTCATTTGAAACTCAATATCAAGAATAGTTCCTTTCAATTCAACTTTTTCTAAAGTTGGAATACCTTTTTCCATGATCTCGCGCTCTGCACTTGAAACTATAAATTCTCACGGAGTCCGAAAAGTATTTTCCTTCCTTAGAAACTGGACCAATTTATATTCTGTATTAACCTTTTGGAAAACGTTGGAGCAAAATTCCAATAACTAAAAAATTTCTGACTGTATAGGAAGTAGATTTTTCAAGAAAGTTGAAATTCCATTCATCATTTCTTTAAATAAATACGATATAACGTTTATAATCTCAAAAATTTGTTTGATTGTCAAATGGTTTTGATTGTTAAGTTTCACTGCAAAAATAATGCAAGAACTTTGGAATGAATCTTGCAAACTTTTTTCATCAAAATTACAATTAGGTAAGGAATAGTTAACATCATCTTTTATTTTACTTTCCTCAAAGTCAAAGTCAAAGTCAAAAGCGCTTTATTTAATACTAATCGTTATAAATTTTAAAAGAATATAAAGCAAATTCCAAACAATAACAATAAAAAACTTAATGGCCCAAACGGCTCTCTAAATTTGTACGTTATCATTACACATTTAAAAAAAAAACTATAGCAAATTCAAATCAATGAAGATTATTACATATTTTTTAAATTTAATTGGAAAAAGGAGAAAAAACCAACCAACACTATTCTAAAATTATTTATAATCTTAACACTACAGTGAACTTTGATCCTACACCTAATATGTTTTCACTTAATTCTAATAAATGCTATCAAAAACTTTATCTTATACTTAAAAAATCTATAACAATGTTCCTAACCTAAGCGTTTTACCTTATCTCTAACCTAATATAATAAACATAATATAAACCTAACCTATACCTAATTTTTAACATAAATAAACAACAACACTAAATGTAGCAATAATGAGCTGAAACTCAAAAACTCAATAACGAAAAACACCAAAACTAAAAATACACACGAATAATTTAGACATTGTCATCCAGCCACCAATACCTAGATTGCCCCGTCTCAACTCGATCAGCCTCAACGAATCTAGCAAATGAGTATCTCCATTGGAACTGTTGGTCTCATGAACTCAAATTCGGAGGATATTTTATCTTCTTATCGGTGGCCCGTCGATATATGTGATATATGACTGGGACGCCGTCAGAATCAAAAACATATCGATTCATGTCCAAATACACGAATGCTTCTGGAGGAATGAAGCCAGTAGCGAGGCAAGTCGCAATATGCCCGTCTGTAGGGTGGAACGGCTGTGAAATCCAAGGGTTTTCACTCACAGTCACAGATCTTGCGATATGATTCCGAAGAAGTTTCAATATGAAGATATCGACCCTCGTCACTTCAGCAGTTTGATAAATTCTTCTATTCGATATATAATGTTTCCAATCCGTCTCAGGCTTTCTGTACAAACCAGTACATGCACGAAGACATTTCCTTTCGAAAACTCATAATTTTTCCATAGTACTAGCGCTCTGGTTGTACCAGATCTGACATCCATACATCAAAACTGGTCTAACCAGTGTCTTGTAACAGATAATTTTGACCTTTTGATCAATGTATCTGGAATGAAAGAGCTTTCGAAGGGCCATGACTACTTCGAATGTCTTACTGAGCATGATTTTCACATGTTCAGTATAGTACAGATACTGATCGAGATAAACACCGAGGTATCGAACACAGGATTTATGTGGAACCCGTTCTAGACAACTCTCACCAGCCATGATGTGGAAATCTTTCCAATTACGTTTCAGGTCTTGACTGACCCCCTGCAGCGTTGTCCGAAACAAGATTGTTTCACACTTCTGCGCATTGATTTTCATTCGCCAATTGTCAGTGTACAGCTGTACATCATTGAACATTTTTTGGAGATTGCTCTGAACTATTGTAGCTTTTCGGTCTGCCGTATAGATGATCAGATCATCAGCAAACGCTACCAATGATCGCGTTGGCGAGACGTTAAACTCAAAGCCGTTCAATAGCTTGTGAATGAAGATTGAGAAGAGCAGAGGCGCAGTAACTGTTCCTTGCTGTAGACCATTCAAGACCTTGAACTCGCGCATTGTTGTCAGATTTCCATCGGTTACAACAAACGATTTCCCGTATAACATATTACACATCATGGCGACAAGGTGTCTGGGGAACTTGTCCTGAAGGAGTTTAAAAATTAGTCCATCTAACCATACCGTATCAAAGGCTTTCTCCATATCAATGAGACATGCTCCAACACATTGTCTATCATTTAGTTTCCAACAGATGTCTGAGGTGACTTTCGTTATTGCATGTGTGGTCGAATGCCTGGCACGAAAACCAAATTGGCAATTCGGCATCAACTCATTTTCCTCAATGTGAGCGTTTAATGCTCTGTTGAGTATCACTTCAAACACCTTGCTGATATTAGGCAGCAAGCTGATTGGGCGATAGCTTTTGGGGCATGAAGATTCTTTTCCTTTCTTCAAGATCGGAAATACCTTAGCCTTTTTCCACTCATTTGGGAAATATGAATCGCTCAACATGTTGTTGAACAATATGCAATAGTTCCTAATAGCAACCTCAGGCAAATGTCGGAGAACTACATTTGGAATACCATCAGTACCACATGATTTTTTGTTGTTTATCTTGCGAAATATGAAACACAAGTCTTCATAGCTGACAAAATAATCAATAAGATTCAAGCTCGGTATGAGGTCAGATGTTAATGTTTCATTGAAATGAAGAATTGATTGGCCGTTCAGGCTTGATTTGAAGTCGGAAACTTTTGCTTCAACGACCTCTGAAAAAATTTCGTTCCCTCTCTCAGGGTTTGGTAGATGAACCAATTCAAAATGTGTTCCAATCAGGGCAAGTTTATCCAATCCTTCACAAATAATCCTGTTTCCATTTCTATCCGGAGTCGTACTATCAATTTCGATACCAGCTCTATCGAGAAGATTTATCTCATCACTAGTGACTTCAAGATTCGATACCTTCACTCGAGACTTCTTGCGGAATATGCTATTCACTTTCATGAACATGCCGTCTGGGTTCTGTGGGCTAACACCCTTCAATTTTTCCGCCCATTGATTGCTGACCTCACTCCTGAAGTATGACCGGATTAAGTTCCGAACATTCTTCAGATGTAATTTCAACAAAGACAATGAGGGATGGTTGTAGTCCAAAAATCGTCGATAAATATTGTTGACGCGTGTGAGAAGGAGGCTTTTCAATCTTTTCTACCTTGCGATGGTTGGTGTTTCATATCCTTCCATATTGTTTCGATGTTTAATCTTGGGAACTACTTTCTCAATCGTTTCCAACGTCAGCTTCTCTAACTTCGACAAATAGACATCTATTTCATCGTTAGTTAGATTCCTGTCATTAGGAACCATTGAGCAAGAGTTGCAACCATCAGAAGGGGGACATTGCTTCTGGTACTCCCGATTAAAACTCTTTTGAAACTTTCCCCAGTCTGTTTTTTTGAAATTCAACCGATGATTTTCATGTTGAACTGGAATGAGGAAGAAATCATCCCTGTGATGATTGATTTCCATTATGATTGCATTATGGTCGCTATCATAAGGAAGTACCTGCAGTTTCCGTTGAGGACTATTAAAGTTTAATTCGAGTCTTGCGTCAGCAATGCAAAGGTCCAAATATGAATTTGTCCTAGGGTATGTTGGGAACTCCGACCCATATAGGTTGCACCTGTATTCAATTTGGTTCTCTGTTATCCATGATTTCAGGAATACACCTTTTGGATTATTGGTGGCGTTCAGCCATGATGTATGCTTGGCGTTCAGATCACCAGCAAGAATATAATAGCTATGCAGCCTGTTCAATTCGAGTATTTCGAACAAGGAATTGAGTTCCTCCTTGAGCTTGAGAACAGTTCCACCAGTTGCATAGGCAGAGATAACGAAGAGGTTATCCCCACCTGGCAGTGAGATTTTGATAACGGAATTTTACTTTCCTCTAATGGCGATGAATGCGGGCCATTGGAATCATCAGTTCTGCCCGGTTCGAAGGTTTCATCGTTAAGATGGGAATTCTTGCAATGCTTTTTGAATGCACAAAATGTTGAAAAAAGTTGAGGACAGTTTTTATATGGACAAGGAAATTTTTCAATCCTTTTAAGATTGTGGTGAAATCTATAATGAGCAAATAATTGATCAGCATTTTCCAAGTTTTGTTGGCATAAATGACAATGCATCATGAAGCAAGGCAAGATTAAAAATAATGTGAATTCAATAAAATTGATCGATGTTAATACTAAGCTTCCAATGTTTTGCACTAGGAGTATTTTACAGTTATTTCAACAATCTTATACTTGGACTACTTTACAGAGATCTAATCGATGTTGATACAAAAATGGATTAAATAAAGAAAGATTTGGCATGTATATATAGATGAGTGGAATGTTTTCTAAGCTTCTAATCGGATAAGCTAAAAGTATTTTACAGCTCTTTTCGCAATCTTACACTAGGACTATTTTATACAGATCTAATCGATGTTAATACAAAATTTAAATTAAGAAAGCATGATTTGGCATGTATACATACTATATATATAGAAAAATGGAATGTTTTCTAAGCTTCCAATCTTATACGTTAGGAGTATTTTATAAATTTTAACGCAACCTAATACAAAAATTATTTTATATAGAGCTTATTTCGCTAAGGAAGCCTGAAACGGTAGGTGAGATATTTGATTCGTTTTTATAGAAAAACTCTTGGATGAATTCCCACATTCTTCTTGATATTTTAAATTAAATATATGATGTATCTTATATGTACAAGAAATTGCTTCTATAATGCTTTCAAATTTGTGCATGTGGTCATCATAAACTGAATAAGCATTCAATATATCATTTTCAGAAGAATCAATGACAAGTGTATATGGTTGGCATTTTAACTGTGGATATTGGGAATATTTTTCCTTACGCAACTTGATAGCCTTTCCTAAGTCTGATGGAGTGGCAATCTTTAAAATAAAGGCTTCTTGACTGTCTGCAATGCTGTACTTCCAAATTTTTCGATCCTTGCCTTTGGTTTGTCCAGTAGGTACAAGAAAATAGTTCAGTGTATTGAAGATAGCGAAATCACGCCTATTGATTCCCTTTCCGTCTGTAAATATGCACATTAAAACGGGTTCAATTAGGGTCGTTTGCAAAAATAGTTTTGTCAAATTACTTTTTGCTGGTAACAATTGCGGTCCTCGATTTAGTGCCTTCTGTCGCTTTTCGATATATGCAACAATTTTCTTACTAAATGCTTCCCACTCTTTAACGAGACTATTACCATTCAGAAAATTGGCTTCAAAATCAAAATGCATCTATAAGTTCAAAGGAATAATTTTTTTTTCAAACCAGAAACAATAGGCAAAAATTACCAGTCTATCTCCATTTTGCTTTGTATAAGCCGGCCATTCTCGGAGAATATCGTAAAATGATAGTCCAGATGCCTTAAAAGATTCCAGTCTTGCTTTTGAAGTAGCGCTTTTCATAAAGACATAGCCATTCCTTGCCATTTATGAAAGACTCATCGGATAACTTTGGATCTTCTTTGTTGTCTAATGATTCTTTTCGCGCCTTCTTTCTAGCTTTTTCAAGAGGAAATAAGCCTGCTCTTCGTAGATTGCTCGCTTTATTTTTATGCTTATGATAGAGACGACCTTGTCGAATCTCGCCAGATAAGCAAAAATAGAAATCCTTAAACAATTTTTTTTTATTTAATCAACAACAATAACAGCTAATACATCATTTACCTTCCTCTTGCCTGGGAATTTATTTACTATCTGATCGACTATTTCCAAATAATCTTTGTCTTTCATAAAGGTGTTACTCGACGTGTAAGCCTTGACGATATCATCAACAAGTTTTTCCCTAGCAAAGTTGCTTAAGGAGTTGCAATCATTCCAGGATTTAGAAACCACGTTGCTTTCAGCGGATGCAAGATATTCATCCAATTTCTTTTTCAGGTTAAACTGCTTAATAAATAAATTTATATATCTCTTACAAAGAAAGAAAAGGTCCTTCCGGAGTTTGTCGTGGGTGGTGTTGGTGATGATGTAGCACTGCATCTACATACTGATGATGGCCGCGATAAAAACTCTGTATTTCTACTTAGCCAATTATCAATCACGGATGGAATTTCTGATCTCTGAGAAACAAAATAAAACAAAAATATAGCGGAACCTCTATTAAAAAGTTTCCTTACATTTTCACTTTGCCGTTTTAATAAATGGTATCGTGCTTTTGCCAATAAGCCAATATTGTGAGGATAAATTTTTTCAAAGTCCTGGGGTATCAGATATTTGAAAGTATCGAAACCAATTCCAAAACCTAAGGAAACATGGATCTTGCCTAATACATATTTTTCACTACCAAAGAATCCTTACTTATGAATAAGTCGATCTCCGATCCCATTTCCCAATCGGCAAGGACGTTGTAAAGCAACTCTTTATCAAGTTCCTGGTTTATACCGTTACTCCGAATCTGTGCAGGCTCCATAGTGGAGTACACATGATCCAGCGACGATAATATGTTAAACGATTCTTCCATATGAATTTAGCTTAATATTACTAAACAAATATTTATAAATTTCTTGAAGGAAATTGAAAGAGATTTCTTGTTTCACATTTTAGTATTACTTACTTTAATTCGTTGGCGGTTAGCAAAATCATATACAGAAAGACAACATATAAAATAAGATTTTCCGTAAGAGTTTAAACTCGTTTCGAAAGAAGCACCCACCTGCATCTACATACTTCGTTTTAAATGAAATGGGATTAGCGGAAAATTTTTCTTTTGCTGAGGGTAAAACATGATGAAAACATTTGATTTTGCTGACCGCCTCAGAATTTTACATGATAGTTAAGTTTAAAGATGAAAAAAAGTAACTTGTAAGATATATTTCACTTAACTCTCTAAATAAACCTTTCTGGCACTTTTTTATACACTGTATATACTTCACTATTAAGCACTTCGCACTGTAAAATTTACCATCAACCACTCAGAAAAGTTGACTGAACGGATTTGTTTAAATGATATATTCTGCTTCTGCGGATTACTGCCTCGAAAAAATATTTCTCATTTCTAGAAAATATTTCTCATTTCTAGAAAATACTAAGTTTCTAAAAAAATAATTTCCTTTCTAGAAGATATTTCTAATTTCTAGAAATATTTTCTTGCTATTAGAAAACCACAGAACTTATTTTCTTGTTGCTTGCAAACATTTTCTAGCTACTAGAAAATCGGTAAAAAATCAGAATTTCACCTTTCGGAGACTTTATTTTCGGTGCAAATTTCCTCATTCTAGAAATGAGTCGTGCATTTTTAATATAAGAAAATGAGAATTTATTTGTTTTAAGTGTCGAGTGCTTAATATGTTCCACTATGAGTTGATTTAAGTGAGAAGAGAATAAAATAGGATGTTCGTTCTTAAAATGTGATGGTCTCGATATAAGAAATTAGTTTCTACCCATTTAGAAAATCTTTTCTTTCCGTGTACTTTTGTGCTTGCTAGCGATCGGTGGTGTTGGATCCATAACATAATTATTTGTACTCGCAACTGGTGACGGTGGAAGCTTGTTATTTGAATGACGATAATCTATGGATGTTTTACGTGGTTTTGCAAGTTGTGTCGTACTCAATCCTGATCGACACTGATACGAAAGATATAGTGTGCTGTACATATGTACGAGTATCAAGAACATCTGAAATTACAAAACATTAATTATCACAATAACATTAATGATTAATTATTTCCAATATTTACTTGCTTGCATAATATAAAGCATTGCAGAACATTGCACTGCATTCGAGCAATAAGTAAAACATATGCTTGAACTGAAATACGATACGGTTCAATTTCAATTCTACACTTTTACTTTCTTTCGCACACAAAAGATACGAATATAAACATTACCATGTGCATTCTGCACTTAAGACTAGAATTTATGACCTAGAGAAAATATTACATAATGGACTTGTACGGATAGTATAGCAAAATAAATGTGTGAAATGATTTATGGGTCATGAGATCACATAATTGGACTATTGATGTTGTATTGATATTGCGTTGACATTTGTAGTATGAAAGAATGAAAAAGGGTAATTCGGGATCAGAAGGATCTGACTCGTACAAGAATACAGATTCGGCCATTGAATTTTGGATGGCATTATTTGAATACGAGGACTTTCTGTTCAAACTTTTTTTGGTGGACTTCTCGGCCGAACTTAGGTTTTATTTGCTACATAGAAGCTTTACTTTGGTGCACGTCATAATTCGGCCAGATTCATTCAGGCTAGACAATAAGGTAATTTCTTTTATTTAAAAATATTAAAGGAAATTTTAATAGGACAAGATGGAACCGCTGCTCGATTTAACTTAATTAAAAGAGTTGAATAAGAGATTCAACGAATTGTTGGCGCAAGCAGAGGAGGATCTGCGTAACAGATAAGAAGAGTATCAGCCGGAATCAATTAACAACGTCGAAGCACCTGTTTACACTGCTGCTCCTATAAATCAGCTAGGACCAAGGAAATTAACAATAGAAGAATATTTAGGGCGACAAAAGAGACCAGTACAAGCCATCGAGAGTAAACGACTGCAAGGGATGGTGCTTTTTGCTTTTCTGGATCTACTTGTGATGTCGATTTTTTAGCAGTGCTTGATGCTTCCTGTGCGCTACTGTCGCTGATTGAATGCTCAACAAGATTATTAATTATCTACGGATGTTGCGCTTAGTGATGGACTCTTGGTGTGAGGTGCTTCAGTCTTCCTTACTGATCTCAGACTGCCACGTGAACTTTCAGTCGGACTAGGTATTTTGTGGGTAGGTTTGTGGGGTTGTGGGAGGGTAATTATGCATTTGCACCCCCAATGTGAGTCATTAATCAACCAACTAAGTCCTATGGAGAAACTACATTGAGGCCCAAACACCACAACCATCTTAAATACTTACTTCAAATTTGGGGTTCTGTTTTCCGCCCTTTTACCGCTGATCCCGTTTGACAAGTCACTTTACATTGCCATTGCTTTACATTTTAGATTTTCTCTCGGGCAATGGTTCCTATCTTTTTCACGACAATTTAATTTTCATATCCAATTAGCGATTCACACAAATTTCACCCGACCGTGGTGATTCTGTGGCAGAGATTCAAGTTTTAATTCACTCACCACCTGTCGACATCAGCGGCGTCTCAGTCACAGAAGTCTGTCATCAAACCTTATCAGCTGGTTGGAAAATTGCATAGGGGTGACACACCTATACGGGGTATTGCTCTGCGGAATCGGCGATTATTACAAGAGTGCTGTGCTAAACGAATAAGAGTCCACTTTAGAGGAGGGAGTCCGGTTTAAGGCACTTTCCTTTATAAGAAAAAAAAATCATTACAATCTTGGTTAGCATAATTTCCTGTACGATCATTCGTATAACTTCCTTTTCACCTCATATCCATGCGTTTGACTCTATGTATATAACTCCGAATTTCTGCTGCATTTGACCGCTTTTCACATTTAGGTTTACTTACACAATTTGTTGTGCTTATTTATTTTATTTATTAGCTAATTGTAAAAATTGGTAGTACTACTAGCTACTGCGAAATGGCAAAAATATTCTGTTCCTCCATTTACTAGAATTGGATTAATTTTTAAATGCAATGTATTACCAAATTGAAATAAATATTGAGAATAAAATTGAAAACATGGCACATACTTAAAAATTCATAGAATTCAACAAAATTATTTTTCACAGTTTAAAATCTTTTCTGTTAATCAAATATGAATTCCCTACAACCTTCAAATAATCTGCCTCTTATCCAGGGCAATTCAACTCTCACAAATTAAATTATGGTACTTACAGCATCCATTCAGAAATACTCAAAATCGATTTGTTTTTTCCTAAGCACAACAATGCAATACAGCAGCACGTCCACAACTACAGTCTTATGGGCCTGGTGATATGGATCGACCCTTTCAATGAAGCCGAAAAAATTTGATAAATTCTCGTCATAAATAAGTTTTATCGCATAAAGGCCCCTTGGCATATTTCCAAATGTTCGTGTGCAGTGACTTTCAACGCCGTCTGCAAAACGCTGTAAAGGGTCATGAATAACGTGAATATCATGCTATCAATGTTCAATGAACATTTTCTTTGCTAAAAAATGCCTTTTCTCTCTCGCCATGTCCTGCATGTTTTGCTACTGCAAGTCGTTAAGGATTTCGTCCTTTTGGGGGGGATGGTGAGGGAAAAGAAAGTTTGTAGACTTACATGGGAAAGTTCAAGTACTACCAGCTATGAAGAGTTTGTACTAAAAGTTAATTATATGTTTTGAATGAATGGTTAGAGCAGTAGGAATCGTCTGTTTTTGAGGTATTACCTTTAAGATATCCCAGAGCTAAAAATAGAGAAACAAAAATTTTATTGCTTATTTTAGACTTGTAAATTGTAGACTTTTATTATAAAGTACCCAGCAGCAAGGCTCACTTCTATACCCGTATCCTATTCCATCGGATCAAATCCATTGTGCATCAGCGGTGTCCCGAATTCCCTGATAGATTCCAAATAAATATTTTGTACACGTTCCCGTTGCTCTAATATTTTCATTTGTTACGATGACGACGTTGTTGGTGTTAGAGTGCTAATATTTACATCAATTCTGGTAATTTAGTCACGAAATCAATAAAATATTATTGGAAGTTTCCAACTGTTCACGGTGACCAGCAACCAGCCTTGGTTCGCAGCGTCCTTTCAAATTGGGCGGCGGGAGGGTGATAGCGAGCTGCAGTGGCCTTCATGACAATGGACATCTGCTATGTGTGTGATAGATTTGCTATTTATGATCCGCTCAAGTCAACTACAGCCGAATTTTATATTTCCCGAATATTTTGTATTCTGCACGCATCAATCAGATTCTACGTAGTGCAAATATCCTTTCGACATTGTACAGGCGGAGATGGAGTCAGACCGGGTGCGTCTGTGATATTCGCTCTTTAGGTCAAGACTCAATTCAATCGATTCGGGAGCAAAAGTTCAAATTGTTGTGCAGTATTGCAATGGAAAGGACATCGATGTAATTTGTCCATGGGATATCGTAAGGAAGGGAGTAAGGAGGATACAAGCAAATTATAAATGACTATTGACTCGACTATCTTTTCATTTAATTTACTGAGATTTTATACAAGACGTTATCATTTATTCTGTGCAGCCTACAATTCGGCAAATGTCCTGTACTACTTGCGGTACCTATTGTGAAGAGTAATTTTTATATATATTATATATATATATATATATATATATATATATATATATATATATATATTTATATATCTAATTATATCTATATCTTTATATATAAGTATGTATATATGCATATATATATATATATATATATATATATATATATATATATATATATATATAGGGTAAGGTGGAGTAAACCCGACAGTGTGGGTAAACCCGACCTCCCTCTGTTATCGAAAATCGGAAGCACTACGCAAACTAATATTAGTGTTGTCTTGTAGAGCATCGAAAATAATTAAAATGGTGGCATGACAGCATTTTATTAGTTAACATTGAGATGCTCAAACGGCAATAAGTTTGTTTTGACAATTTTGACTTTAATTTTTGTGCATAATTGACTGCAGAATATTTCTTTTTGTCAAAGTGATCGCATAAAAAAGGTAAGTGGATTTAGATTCTTTGATTAAAGTCCTACAAAGTGCATATAAGTTTGGCTCAATTTTTTTCATAATATCTTTTGTAATTGCGTTGTTATGAAAAATTACGCAGTGGGGCAAATCCGACCTCTAAATAGTTATTTTTTTTAACAGAATGGTCGTAATTACAAACGAAAGACACAAAAACGTGATGAAAATGGTATTCGTCGAGCAGTAGCTGCGATGCAAATGGGGATGTCTTTACGTGCTACTGCTCGTGATTTTGGCATTCCGAGGTCGACATTGTTATTGCACCGCCGTGCCAATGAAGTAACTACGCAACCTACTGAGGTGGACTTGAACAGCATTACTATGACTTCTCAAGGCCGTGATACTGTAAAGTATTAAAATTCATTGAAATTATATTGCTGTTTTCTTTTATTCGATTTGATTGATTTTTTGTTCTCAAATAGGTGTTCACCAATGAACAGGAAACCGCTTTTGAAGAATATTTGAAACACGCTTCTGATGTTTTTTTTCGGTTTGACCGCCACTCAAACAAGATTGTTGGCATACGAATTTGCTGTACAAGTAAGAGCCAAGTTTCCTGAA
Source organism: Odontomyia ornata (assembly GCA_963969285.1). NCBI lineage: Eukaryota > Metazoa > Arthropoda > Insecta > Diptera > Stratiomyidae > Odontomyia > Odontomyia ornata. Next base: position 410,664,746 of record OZ017739.1, read on the forward strand.
CCATGGAAAGTTGAAAAGAAGGCTGGATTCGATTGGTTTCGTGGTTTCATGCAACGTCATCAACGACTTTCGTTAAGAAAGCCAGAAGCAACTAGTATAGCGAGAGCTAGCGCATTCAATCGCCATTATGTTGCAAAATTTTTTGAAAACTATAAAAAAGTAAGTGATATGCATGTTTTTGATCCGAATAACATCTGGAATGTCGACGAAACAGGCGTCAAAACGGCGCATCATGCTGTTAGAGTAGTTGCTCGTCGAGGCTTCCGACATGTTGGCCAAATTACTTCTGCGGAAAGGGGAAAATTAGTTACAGTTCTTTTGCCTGAGTCAGCTATTGGTATGCGTATGCCACCATATTTCGTTTTCCCCAAAGCACGATTTCAAGAATATTTTTTGAATGGCGGGCCAGCCGGTAGTGTTGGTGGTGCAAATCCATCAGGATAGATCACAGCCGATTTATTTTCGGATTTTTTGAAGCATTTTCAAGCTTTCACGCGTTCTTCGCCTGATCAGCCAGTATTGTTGTTAATGGATAATCACAAAAGCCATCGATCTTTGGCTGCTTTGGAAATCTGTCGAGCAAATGGCATTTACGCCGTCTCATTTCCACTTCATTGCCCACATCGCTTACAACCGCTCGATGTCTCAGTATTCGGCCCTTTCAAAACAGCAATGAACCAACAATCATTAAATTTTATACAAATGCATCCAGGCCGACCAACTCAAATATTTGACATTCCTGCGATGGTCACTCGAGCACTTGAAATCGGTGCAACGGAAGTGAATATAAAGGCTGGATTCCGTGCAACTGGTATTTGGCCAGTAGAACTAAACATTTTTCAAGATATCGACTTCATGCCCAGCTTAACAACAGATCGGCCATTAGAAACAGTTGAAATGGAAGTTGAAGCTGATGAAGAACAAGAAGACGATGTTCCATTTACTCCATCACCTGCTACTACAACACCAGCAACATCAAGAACCAGTTTGAATGAGACGTTAGAGTCTATTCGTCGCTTTCCGCGCGCTTCACCACGAAGCCAAGGACCAAGACGTGGTCGCAAACCTGGGCGGACATCCATTTTAACATAAGATAAAACGATTTCTGAAGTTGCACAGGCTGAGCAAAACAAAAAAAAAAAAAAATAAAGCCAAACGGGCAAAAACGGCTGCCGCAAAAAAAGCCAAAAAACAACAATGACACCAAAACCATCAACATCGCAGCCAACCAGACGCTCAACTCGAACCAAAAAAAACGCCAGCAAGCTATTTGAGCAGCGAATCAGATAACTCTGATTAATTATTTTGCTATTTTCATTTTTTTTAATTCTATTATATGTTATTACCATTATATAATGTAACAGTCATTGATTTATCATTGCAAAACCATTATATTTAGGCTATATCTGTACTAAATCAACCAAAAACAGAGGCGGTCGGGTTTACCCCATCATTTTTGAAAATAGCAGAAATGAACTTTTTCGTAAAACGCTTGTATCTCAAAATGCTTTAAAGGTATAAATAAAATGCTATGCATAGAAAGTTGCGCAAAAGTCTAACCTTTAATTTGTTATATATAACGACTTAAGATAAGCATTTTATAGCCAAAACCATTTACTAGGTCGGATTTGCCCCACCTTACCCTATATATATATATATATATATATATATATATATATATATATATATATATATATATATATATATATATATATATATATATATATATATAGTTACATGTCCAAACAATTCTGCGAGCTACTGTCGCAAATATTAATAACACCATGACCAATAAACGAATGTACTCGCAAGCACAAGAATGGACCGAGTAGATCCATGATCAACATCTAAAAGTGGCGTCACTACGAGCATTCAGGTAGGTATGTTCGTGATATAGACAGTTGGAATATAAATTAATAGACAAGTGAAAAATAATAACATTTTGATTCATTGTAAAATAGTTAAATTAATGTTTGTGCATTCTTAGTAAATAAACTCTTTTAACTTAATTTAAAACACGCAAAAAAATTCAACCGTAATAAAAGCGAAGCTCGGTAGCCTGAACAAACAAATTAAGTACGTTGAGGAAAAGCTTTACCAGGTCGAGGAGCAGGTCAGCCAGGTCGAGGAGAGAATCAACCACGCAGGGCAAAGTATATCTGGCAAATTGTCTGGAGCATTTACAAAACCCAGTTTGAAGCCACCGCTAGAGCAAACCACTGGAATGAGCAGGAATGAGCAACCGCATTAATTCTTGCTCTGAGAGGCCCAGCTGCCGAGCACTTGCACTTAAACTCGGCTGCTATAATGAATGCGCTTCACATGCGTTATGGAGACGATCATCTGAAGCAGATTTATCGGTCACAGCTATGGCGTCAGATGCAGAAGTCTGACGAAACCCTACAGCAGCTAGCCTAAGACATTGAGCGACTGGCACTTTTGGCTTATCCAGCTTATGACCCAGAACATCGAGATGACGCAGCAGCAGAAGCATTCATCAGCGCATTATAAGCCCAGGAATTACGACAAGCCCTCCGTTTAGCCCAAAAGCAAACGGGGTAAGGACACATCGGCTTATAGCCTGAGCTTTGAGGCAGCGAAAAATGTGACTCGTACCACTGCCCGGGTTCGCGAGGTAGTGACAGACGAGTGCAGGTGTGACCGCGTGGGAATTGGGCGAGACCCGCAGGTAAATTGTGCGCCAAGGTGCTGGAATTGTGGAGAGAAGGGACACTTGCAAAGAGACTGCAAGGAGTGAAGAAAACTGAGGTATTGTCAGGGTAAGCAGCTAGGAGGAAATCCAGACCGAGCCCAGAATGGAAGCCTTTCAAACTGAGGGGTCGGGCCGTGTCAAGACTGCGTTGTGGGGAAGCTTGCTCATGCCCTCCGGATCAAGTTGATGGAGAACATTGCACCATAACAATCGACACTGGTGCGACCCGGTCGATTATCCGGCCAGACCTAGTGAGGCAACAACTCGTTCTCATGACGGACAGTGACGTGAGAAACTGCTCCTGTCCATGGAGAGGTCAACTTACAGATACAATTGGGAGACCTTGCATTCCGACATAATTTTCTGGTTGCGAACATTATGGATGACTGCATTCTCGGACCACCTGGAATCATGTTGGATTTGGGTAAACGGGTATTGAAATGGTGGAATGTCGAAATATTGATGAAGGATCCCAGAATCCAAATTCCCAAGATGAATACGGTAGTATGTACCGACACTGATTTACCGAAATCTTCCAAAAGCATTGTATGGGCCAAGCTTGATGGTGATTCTGGAGACCACCGATCTTACCTGATAGAGCCAAGGAAGACGTCCGCATTGCGCAGTTTGATTGTAAGACGAAGCATTGTAAGATCTATAAGGAAGGGATACGTGCCGGTTAGACTCCTTAACACCGCAGATTTAACCAAGGGCATCAAAGCAGGAGAATTCATCAGCAGCTGCTAGCCGGTTCGCACCATCACCTCTTTGGAACCTACTCACGACCATAATTGTAAAAGGGGGCAAGACACAGACAAAGCCCGGGAATTCACGTCTGCAATATTGAAGCACATCAAATTGCCAGTGCAACTATTCAAGTAAGCCTCTGATTTGGTCACCAAGCACAGTGACATCCTTTCAACAAGCCCGGATGACAAAGACCGAACGAGTATGGAACCTCACGTCATAGATACAAAGAGAGCCAAGATAATTCGACAAGCATAGAGACATCTTTCTATAGCCAGGCAAGGAGAAGTGAGCGCATTGATCTTGGATATGGCACTGATCTTGGACATGTCAACTATAGGCAGCTTAACGACGTCAGTAACAAAGATAGTTACCCACTTCCATGCATCGACGACATCATGGACACTTTAGCCGACGCAAAATGGTTGTCTACACTCGATCTGAAGAGTGGCTACTGACTGCATTTTCAGTTGGGACCGGATTGTGGCGATTTGTGGTGATACTATTTGGACTTAACAATGCTCCGGCCACCTTCGAACGCCTGATGGGATACGTGCTATGAGGCCTAATCTGGAAGACCTGCTTGGTGTAACTAGATGACATCATTGTTATCGGGAGAACGTTCGAAGAGCATGTGCGGAACTAAGAAGAGATATTAGCTAAACTTTAATTACACATGTCGAAACCACCTTCTTCTAACATTTTTCTTCTCTAATAATTTTTCAGAAAAATTTTAACTCCTTCATGTAGCTACAAACACTCCCATGAGTAATTTAGCAGAGATGTTCTCCCGATTGCCACTGGCCAATCGGAAAGCTAGTCCCGATAAATGTACCCCTTTTGCAGCTGAAATATAATACCTGGGACACATTGTATCAGCAGAAGGGGTCAAACAGACCCTTAGAAAATTGAAGTCGTGAAAAGCTGGTCAACACCAAACAACAAGCACCAATTACAAAGTTTTCTGGGTCTAGTGACTTACTTTCGAAGATTCGTGAAAGACTTTACCAAAATAGCTAAATAACTCCATCAGCTAACCGAGAAAAATCGTCTGTATGCTTGGAATGAAAAATGCCACGCAGCCTTTTAGACCTTGAAGGAGAAACTGTGCGATTCACCCGTGCTGACATATCCAAAACCCGAAAAAATGTTTGTAGTTGACATCGATGCGAGCAACGGCGGGATCGGAGCTATATTCTCCTAGCAGATCGATGGCGAAGATAAAGTCATCTAGTATTACAGTCGAGTTCTCTCAAAAAGTGAGAGGAAGAACTTCGTGGCCAGGAAGGAGCTATTGGCTATAATAGAGGCCACCAAGCAGTCTCACAGGTACTTATATGGCCAGAAATTTGTTCTTCGAACGGATCATGCATCGCTGAGATAGCTACTTAACTTCAAAAACCTCGAGGGACAAGTTGCGAGATGGATCGAAAGATTGCAGTCATACGACTACGGACTTTATTCATCGGAAGGACGGAGTTCATGGAAATGCTGACGCCCTATCCCGGCGTCCATGTCCAGCTAACTGCAAGCATTGCCGACGGTTTGAGGAAGAGGAGCCGACCGTTGATCTGCAAGTGATAATGGCCGAATTCGATGAAGGTTGGTCATCGGAGGAGATTTGAAATGCCCAGTTAGCCGATGAAGACATCAGACCATTGCTCGTATGGAAGGAGACAACTGGGCGACCTGAGTGGAAGGACGTTTCAATGCATGGCATCAAAGTTATTGGGCACAATGGAACTTCCTTCAGGTAAAGTGCCACCCTATCTCTCAAGTGGAAATAAGAAACGGCGGATGGCAGCTCCTATAGGATGCAAACTATACTTACCAAAAGCTGAATCCATGATGAGGACGAAATGCATGAAGGATCCTCTGGAGGCCACCTTGGTGTCAACAAGACCTTAGCGAAATTGCGAGAAAGGTTTTACTGGCTCCACGCTTGAGAAAACGTAGAGGACTGGTGTTGTAAATGCACGGTTCGCGCCTCCGTCAAAGGTTCAAAGCGACGACTGAGAGGACAAGTGATAACCTATAACGTAAGTGTGACATTTGAAAGGATTGCTGTTGACATCGCAGGACCCTTTCCTGAATCAGAATGGGGAAATCGATACACGCTGGTTGTGGGCGATAATTTCAGCAAGTGGCTCGAGTTCTACCCCATTCCCGACCAGGAAGCAACTACTGTAGCCAAACAGCTAGTGTTGAATTGGGTCAGTAGGTATGGCGTACCTTGTGAACTGCATTCGTATCAAGGCCGAAACTTTGAGGCACTAGTTTTTGGCGAAATATGCGAACTACTGGGAATACGGAAAACGAGGACAACACCGCTGCATCCCCAATCCGATGGAATGGGCGAACGTTTCAACAGCACACTTAATAAATACCTGGCCAAGATCCTTGACGAGAACCAAAGGGACTGGAACTGGCACATTTCATTATTCTTGATGGCGTATAGAGCTGCCGAACATGCATCGACAGGCAAAGCCCCAGCCAAAGTCATTTTTGGAAAGACTATTCGTCTGCCAGCTGATATAAAGTTCGGAACTCCCCCTGAGAAACTCCAAACAATCTCGGAGTACGTAAGTGAGCTAAGGCAACGGTTGAACTAGATATATCGGACAATGCGAAAACACCTCGAATCAGCTGCTGACCGCATGAAGAATAGGTATGATCTAAAGGAAAATTCTACTGGCTTCCAGCAAGATGATTTGGTGTGGCTATATTTTCTCCACCGGCGGAAGGGTAACTCTCTGAAGTTGCAGCATAATTGGGACGGACCATACCAATTTATGAAGCGAATCAATGACGTCGTATAATGCATACAGGAACACGGTAAGCCAAGTGCCAAAACGAAAGTCGTGCACCTGGACCGTCTTCCCCAATATTAAATCCAGGGAGACTTAACTACAACTGGCGACACATCTTTGCGGGGCGAAAAAACTGAGGTAGGAGCAGTGTCACATGTCCAAACAATTCTGTGAGCTACTATCGCGATTGTTGTCGCAACTGTTAACATCATGATCAATAAACGAATAAACTCGAAAGCACAAAAATCATCTTAGCATAATCAATATCTGAAAGTGGCGTCATTGCGGGGTATTCAGAATTACTCGAACATTCCAGGTAGTTCACGCCAGAACATTTGCCAATATACGAGGAATGGATTGAATGACTAGAGACACTATACCTATAAAGCCGAGTGAATGGGGAGGAATAGTAAAAACGCGATAGTAAGAACTGCGATAAAAGTGGAGTGCGAATAAAAGGCAATATTGATTGATAGTGAAGTGATTTTTGTGATACAGACAGTTGGAATATAAGTTGATAGCGCCGTTGTTCCACCTGTGTAGAACTTCTGTGGTTTATCGGCGAAAAACTTGGCGAAGTGATTTTCACAGTCCCATTTCGAAGTGAATTTCTTTTCATTAAGTAAGTTTAGTACAGACCGAAACAAATGGTAGTCTGATGGTGCAAGGTCTGGACTCTACGGTGGATGTCTCAAACTTCGCAGCCAAGCTTTGTCAATTTTTGCCGGGTCATCAAAGGTGTTTGTGGTCTGATATTGTCATGATGGAAGACAACGCGTTTTCTATTAGTCTGGCCGGTTTTTTGAATTGCTTGTTGCAATCCGGTTAATTGTCGACAGTACAGAGCGAAATCGAGTGTTTGGCCAGGTTCTAGCACCTCATGATAAACGATTCCCTTCCAACCCCATCATACACACAGCATAACCTTATTTGGTGTCAATCCTGGCTTTGAAGTCGTTTTTGATGATTCGCCTATTTTCGACCATGAACTTTTTCGGACGACATTCTCGTATCTTACCCATTGGCGGTAATATGATGGCCGTTTTCATCTACAAAAAAATACGGTCCAATCACACCTCTGGCATGAAACACCAGCGAACAGTAATTTTTTGTGGAGACAACGGTCTTTTAAGAAGCACATGTGGTCACAAACACCGAGCTAAGTTGTTTAAACTGTTTATTAGGAATAAATATACACATTAATATCGAATTAATTAACTAGTGGTTAGCTATTCCGTTTTGGCGTTTGACTGCCCTTCTTTTATCGTTCAAAGCCTAATGATACTTCCCGTATGTGGCCCGATGTCGAGTCACATTAACAGCTTAGCCCTCGCTGATTTGAACTCGTCCCTAGTTAATTTTCATCTGTTTTAACTTCATTGAGTTCGGGATGAATATCGCACCACGGCTTCAATTTGCCGCTCGAATAAACAGTTTATTTGAGCGGCAAATTCCTCGTTTCCGATGTAAGTGGTCATGGCTAGGCAAAGCTTCAACGCCATATCGATTATACCGTAACACTTTGCCGATTCGATAAGGTTCGCGAAATTTCGGTTCGAATTTCTGAGAATCACTGGTCGAAGCTAATACATTTTCGATGAGCAGGAAGTCTCTGGTCCATCGGTTTCTTTCTGCTAACATTTTCCTGGCAGCATCTTTACGTTTTTCTCTGATTGTCATCAATAGCATAACATTTTTGTAGTGCTTTTGTTCAATGCTAAAAGTAAGCTGTTGAGGATAATATGTCTCCATGGAAAACCGAAAACAATTTTGTTCGGACTAAATTCTGCGGTCAAATTCTTCATCGAATTTACAGTCCATTGCATATCGCTTAATAATCGGTCCCATTTCTATCGATTGGTGGTCGAGGTTTGAAGGGGTTGAACTATGTTCTGGTTTGCTCTTTCCACCTGTCTGGTAGCCCGTGAAGTTCGAATAGCAGTTTTAATGTGTTCAATTCGGATTTCATGGTAATATATCCCAAATTTACGGGATGTAAAAGCAGCTTTTCCTTGATTCCTTCCAAGTGATCGCTTCCTTTGTTTCCAATACAAAATCTCCTCCAATTTGCTCTATAATTGTGTCCAAGTACAGCTGAAGAAGTCGTCTAGAAGCTCCGTTCCCTCCAAGTCCAAGAATCCAAATTCCTTTGAGTCCTGATTCCTTCTGGTTTCCAGTCCGGCTCGATGGACCAATGTTTCCTACGTGAAAACAAATGAAACGCACATTAGTGGTGAATCAACAGCAAAAGGTAAATGAACTTGATTGTGATTTTCTTATATCTAATTCATCTTTATAACTTGCTTCAATTTGATAGGCGAAAATTTAAAATAAATATAACATGCAAGCATTTTACTAGACACTTGATTGTACGAGGCCTGTTCAAATATGATGGAGACAAACGCTTTAGATGGCGCGCATATGTATGTGATAGCTGGGTTCTTTACGAACAGTGTGGCGTAGTTTTTGTCGGGAGTGCATATTTTACGCGCCTGCAATGACCATGAGTGCACAACGTATTGTCATTCGTTTTTTAGTGAGTGAATCTTTGATCTCCGAGGGCTTTTTTCAGTGGTCCAAACATGTCGTAGTTACAGAGTGATAAATCCGGACTGTGTTCCAGTACCTCCCACTCCAATTCCGATATTGTATCGAGCGTGAGACGCGCAGTACAAGGGCGGAGAAGGATCGCACTTCGCGCTGGAATGCTCATCGGTTTCGAGCGATAAGCGGGTTTCACGTGTCTTTTCAGAAGCTTAGAGTAGCATACAGCATTGACGTAGCGTTGGGTATGCAGGAAATCTACGTACAGCACGCCCCACCGGTCCCAGAACACAGTACACATAACCTTACCCGCGGACATGGTTGTCTTCACTCTGACTGATGCCCTTTTCTCCTTCTTCCTCCCATGTTTCGTCTGCAGTGAAGATTTGCGTTAAGAAAAACAGTCCCCCTCCACCTGGTATCGCATCAGCAAGTGGCGACAAACTTCCAACCGCGTGATTTTTCGCTCGAAGTTCAGCAGTTTAGGAACGCATCGCGCCGTTATTTTGGAAGGTGTTCGCGAGTGATAAACTCTACACTACCAATACTGATGCTGATTTCAGCCGAAATGTCTCGAACATTCATTCTACGGTCCTCCAAAATGAGTTGTTCTTCCCGGCAAATGTTGTCTGGTGTGATGCTGGTTCGCGGCCGACGATGATCGTCATTCTCGACAGTTACGTGATTATCCTCGAATGCTTGGGCCCATTTAAATACAACAGCCCTACTCAGGCACTCACTACTGACACAGTTATCACATACTCAAGCCACGACCTTCAAAACATACATGCGCGCCATCTACAGCGTTTGTCTCCATCATATTCAAACCGCCCTCGTTTTTTGACTTCTAGTGTTGTCCTCGAAAGGTCTATATTCATAAGACTTGCAGATTTGTCAGCGGGGAAGGGTATTCATTTTTCACATATGTTGACTCCCCCACCCCCTTCGCCTCCGCCACCGAAGGTTTTATGTTCGACCTCGAAAGTTCTTATTTAAACGTTTCATTTCATAACGAGTACCTATCCGTCATCTATGAAAAAAATTTAAGGATCGCTTCCATCTATAGGGAGCCCCTTAAAACTTATAAAAATTTGAACTTGAACATTTTAGAGAGTCCACAGGTTTTTTGTGGCAAACAGGTCGCGATTTAAGTAGGTTTTGAAAAAGTTAGTTTGCGAAACCCTTAAAATGATGCAATTTTGTTAAATCAAAGAATATGTATGAACGAAATCTAAATTATTTCAACAAAATATTGCAGCTATTTCGTATCGCTTCTCTACTCCCACGGGTAATATTATAAACACAATTAACTCCTTGCTGAAACATTTTCGAAAACATTCTTTCAAAACTCGCATCAGTCTGAAAGCGACCAACCTGTCTCCAATCTTGAATATTCCAATCACGTCAACTCGTGCACAACAGTCGGTAACAATGAAGTGAATTATTCCAAACTTTTTCAATGTTATTTTATTTGTATCTATGAAAGCCTTTCCCGGCTTACCCACCCACCCCTTTTTACAGAGGCGCAAGAGACGAAGCAGCATTTGCAAGTTGTTTATTTAAATTTAACCTCGTCGTTTTCATAGAACAAGTCTGTTCTGCTACTCATTTTGTCGGTCGTCTTTGCGCTGTTTTCTATACATTTCGTTAGAATGGTGCAAACTTTACAATATCTTGAAAATATCCTTGCAATGTGAACAAGTACATACAAAAGGATATGACAAACAAGCAGCCGAACAAACGAAAACTACTAACAGAAACCGACCAATCCTCAAAATTGTTTTCGTGACTCAAATTTTTGCAGGACGTGTTTCGAAAGCATATCATCTGATTTAAAAAAAAGGAAATTTTCAAAAAATACCAACACCATGTGAATTCAAGGGATACACTCATATGAGTGCATGGACTTGTATGAGATGCGAGAGCTGCAGAATACAACGATTGCAATGGATGTTCTTGAGATAAATGTATGGGCGCAGTCCTTTTGTTGAAGTTTTGTATTAGTCCTAACGAAAATGAAACAAGGGTCCGAAGTTCTCCGTCAGTCCTCAAGCATAAAATGATGTGTATCCCATGTGTGTCTGGAAAATGTTAGGTTTTTATATGTTAATATTATTATGCAGTGTAGCTACAGCTTAAAGTACGAGTATTACGATAGATATTTGGAAATAAAATGAATTAATGTCTGTTATGGGATTTATAGAGAATAAAATGAAAGTATAAATAAAGACTTTGCAGTTATTTATATTCAGTTGATCTGGTCTCAGGTCGGGTTAGAAGTTATTTACTTCAAAATTTTCATTTATACAGGGTTTTCCAATAAAAGGTGATATTAAGAGAAAAATGCTATTTTTTAATATAAATGATTGGATGTTTATTTTATTATAAAGAAAAAGGTATGCTGTTAATAGTAAAAAATAACACCAGGCAAATGACCACCACGACCATGCTTACAGGACCATATCCTTTTCATGAAATTTTTCATAACCAAATCGCAAAGTGGCTGCCCTATGTCCTCGATAGCCTCACGAATTCCATCGTTGTGGTCTTGAATCGACGCTGGGCTGTTGGTATAGACCTTCTCTGTCACGTGGCTCCAAAGGAAGAAGTCGCAAGGTGTTAAATCACAATATCTCGGTGGCCAATTATGATCACTTCTTCGAGGGATAACCCGGTCCGGAAACTTTTCCCGTAAAAGATCAATGGTTTCGTTGCTTGTGTGGCACGTAGCGCTGTCTTGTTGAAAGCAAACGTTGTCCAAATCAAAACCATCTAATTCCAGCCATAAAAAATCATTAATCATCTCTCGATAGCGCAATCCATTCACCGTAACTGTTGCTCCAGCCTCATTTTCGAAAAGTAATGTCCAATAACTCTGCCGGACCTTAAACCGCACCAAACAGTCATTTGCTGAGGATAAAGAGGCTGTTAAATAATAACTCTTGGGTTTTTTGAGCCCAAGATGTGACAATTTTGCTTGTTGACGAAGCCATCGAGGTGGAAATGGGCCTCATCACTCAAGATGATTTTTCGATGGAATTCCGGATAATTTTCATGCATTTTAAGGACCCAATCAGCAAAGACACGACGTTGTTGATGATCGACTGGCTTGGGGTCTTGGCTCACTGGACTTTATAAGCCTTAAGACCCAAACCTTTATGCAAAATACGTTGTAATGATGTTTGTGGAATGCCTCGTTCCAAAGAACGACGAGGAATGGACAAACCTGGTTTTTTTCAACACTTTCGGCTATAGCAGCAATATTCTTGGCTGTTCTTAAGTGACGTGCACTGATTTTATTCTTCATATCACTAAGTTTCCCAACAGCTCGAATTTTTTCACCAATTTCTGTATTGTGGTCCGATAAGGTGCTTCACGACGACCCAAAAATATTTGAGTTTTACGAACCATCTCTGCCAAATTTTTACCATATTTATAGGGAATTATAATAATTTCAATGCATTGTTGAAGCGTGTACCGTTGCATTTTTGTTAAAAACGTAGTTTGATAGCTTCAAAAGTGACATCTCTTAAAATAGCGGACTATTCAAAATACCACTTCCTATTGGAAAACCCTTTAGTAGCCAACCTCAGATGAATAAGAACTGGATGGGCTAAGCTCATATAAAAAGCATAGGAGAGCATGCGACCGGCTTCTGCTCTCTTCCAAGGGATCTGTCTTCCATTTCCTCTCCGTCTGCCTCTTGCCGCTCACTTTCTTGCTCCAGAAGCTCACTAGATTGCCAAATTGCAAGTTTCGTTACGAATTTTACCCGATATTAAAACTGTGGAAAGTGTTCGCGATCTGAATTCATTCCAAGTGTCTAAACATTCTATTGTGCTTTGTGATTCGAATAACTTCTTCTTTGGAGAGTGCCGTCCCCACGGATCCGAGGATATGGGGGGTGCCATAAACTGCCCACCTGGAATTAAAGGTAATGACCCTGAATGAATCTGGACTACGCTTTGGACAACGAACTGGAATTTATGCTTTGGGCTAGTTGGTTTGGACGTAGTTGCTTTTCACAGTAGCGCCGAGGTGACACCCGTGTGTGAACAGCTTCAATTCAACTATCATACCGTCTCCGTCCCGTTAAAACCACGGCAGGCCTCGGAGTACGTTCAAAGTTCGTACCATTGGGTTGGTGGTGTAGGTTCGGTTGAGACGGACTCCCGATTAGCGCTGGTCTGGCTCTGAGCACTTGCCCCCATAAGCGCTTGTGCCAGCCCTCGCATGACCTCCCTGCTCTGCAAAGATAACAATGGGACCAAATAGCTGACTACACACACGAACGGAGATAGCGGCTCCGAAGGGGGACCCAGTAAAACTGGAGCAACAAAAAACCATATAAAAAGAAAAAAAAAACCAAAAAAAGAAAGCAAAAATAACAACAATGACAACGCAACCAGTGGCTGCAGCCACGATGTTAACAGCACATCGAGAGCGGTACTAAAGATAAAAAAAACTACGATTAATGCAATGACAGGAAAAATGGACAAAAACGGAGATTAACAGACAGTCTTGTCCAGACTGAGATTCCTGTGGCGTTCGGGCGAAGCATGAAAACTGTGCGAACGCCAGAGCGTCCTATAAAGGAAAAGCGAGAATCTCTGCAGGATGCGTCAGATGTTCGAGCGATGGAGGAAAGTACAAAGAACGTCAAGAATTCGATGGTTACTGCTGCGATCGCTACCGAAACGACTGAAGCAAGGGTCGTAAGCCCCGATATAACAACAGACCATCCTGAAGTTCACAAAGAGATTACGGCAGAAAAGGACAGGATTGACCAAACAAATAAAGCGACGTTGTTTGATTTCATCGCCAACGTCGAAAATATGGTGAACGTACTGTATTCGGATATGATAATCTCTCCCAAGAACGATGGTCGCAAAGTACGAGTACATTGCCGCCCAGCGACCTGGAGGAAAAAGGCTATTCCGAAAAGTGGGAGACGTTTTGAAAAGAATATTATCTGCATGAGACTCACCGAAATTCAACAAAGCAGTAAGGATTGGGCTCCTTGAACTAGAAGAGCTCCTAGATCGCATAAGGCATTATCGGAGGTGCTGGTTAAATGCCGAAGAGGATCAGAGGGCCGCAGAAGAGGACATGACTAAAGAAGAGCTGGTGGCTAGATCTAAAGGGCACGTGCAGATAGCTCCGTCATAAAAAAATATTAAAAGAATAGCAACTAGCCCAATCGAAGGAGATCAGGATAAAAGAAGTTAGGAGGAGGCACTTGATGGGTGTAGAACGCCAGATCGGGGGTTCCACATAGTGCTGACAAAAGGATCGAAGAAAACCGCAAAAAAACTCCTTCAGAAACTGCCAGAAAGCAAAGTTTACACGGACATTCAACAAGAAAAAAGACCCGATGCAAAACAGGAAGGAAAGAAGCCCCGACAAAGACCCTGGAAGCAAGCACGGCTCGTAAAACCCTAACATGGTCAATCCTACGCAGAGGTGCTGCGGAATTACAAGGAAAACGTAAGGTCCGAAGACACCAACACTGTAATCAAAGTAGTACGATTAACGCAGTTGGGCTACATACTAGTCGAATTCGGAGCAGAGGCCAAGAATAGCGAAGCATTCTGTGACGCAGTGAAGAAAGTCCTCGGCAAAAGCACAACTATAGCCTCGCTCAAGCCGATGGCAACGATCGAAAAAAGAGACATTGACTGTTTGACGGATCTAGCCGAGGCAGGAGGGGCCATCAAAAAGGACAACGGGCGACAACGCTTGACCGAAAAGGACGCCGAGCAGTTTCTGAATAAGGGCAAAGTAAGAATAGGGTGGGTTGTCATAGGATACGGTGAAGAGTAGCGCCTCTTCAAAGTTTCAAAGTTTCACACCACACAAGTATGCAATCGACCCGATAGGAGTTCCTTATGTTACAAATGCAATGAAATGGGACATAAAAGGAAGGAGTGTTGACGCTGTCCATGGTGAAACAGCAGTTGAGTGTCCAATTTTCACACAGATGGAACTGGAGGAGGCATTCCTTTCACTGAAAGCGAGGAAGGCTCCAGGTCTAGATGGTGTTACAGCTGAGGTATTACAGCTTGTATATCACCATTGTCCTGACTTGCTGCTCAGCACATTCAACGCATGTCTATGGAACGGGGTTTTCTCGGTACGATTAAGGGTGCGAGGCTCGTGCTGATCAGCAGGGGGAAGGCAAATCCCAAATTTTCGTCTGCATACCACCCATTATGCATGCTAGACACTGCTGGGAAGGTGCTAGAGTGACTCATCAAGGGAAGACTCCTTGACTTGATTCGTGCTGCTGGGGACCTATCTTCTCGGCAGTACGACTTTAGAGTCGGACGCTCCACCATTGATGTGATTGCAGAGGTGGTGTCACGCCAAGTGAAGGATCGTCCTGTTGGTGACACTCGACGTTAAGAATGCCCTCAACTCCGCTAGATGGGAAGACATTCTGGATATGCTGAAAAATCCTTTTCAAGTTCCAGAATATCTAATGCAGCATTTGAGAGACTATCTGAAGGGCCAAAGCCTGCTCTAGGGCACGACACAGGGCCAACGAAGGATGGAAGTTACATCGGGTATTGCCAATGGATCTATCCTTGGTCCGGACCAGTGGAATCTGTTTTATGACGGGCTTTTTGAGACTGGAGATGCCAAAAGAGTCACGCTTGATTGGCTATGCTGATGTTGTTGTGGCCTTGGTCGTTAGACGCACCTTTAAACAAGCGTCACTTAGGCTAGATATGCTAATGCACCAAATGAGAGAAAGGATAACTAATCGAGGGCTCAGTCTAGCACTGGAGAAAACCGAAGTCATCATCTTGACAGAAAAAAGGAGTCCATAAAGTAAGGACGATCAGTACTAGAGACATATTAATCGATTCGAAGCCATCGGTGAAGTACCTGGGGCTACTGACCGACTCAAAGGTGAGTTTCTCCAAGCAAATCAGTGCAATGGCTCTGAGTTGACTTATGGCCAACGTAAGCGGACCCAGCCCATCAAGGAGATGCCTCTTGATAAGCACTGTAGGCTCAGTGCTACTGTACGACACAGAAATATGGGGTGACATTTTCAGTAAAGTGGTATACCGAAAATGCCTGGCACAGGTACAGAGAAGAGGAGTACTGAGAATTGCATCTTCGTATCTGGCAATCTCTGATTCGGCGGCGAACGTTATTGCAGGCGCGATACCCGTTGCCCTCCTTGCTAGAGAACGCCACGCTGTTTACCTGCGTCGAAACGAGGATGCGAGGGAGATAGTTGTCCGCGAAGAGAGACAGCGCTCACTCAACAGTTGTCAGCGGTCTTGGATGAATCTCACGAAGAGAAGATAGACTGTGTGCCTCATGCTGGATGTGAGACTGTAGCTAAATCGAAGGCATGGTGAGACTGAATTCTATTTGACCCAGCTCTTGAGGGAGCATGGGTGTTTTCAGTCTTACCTGCACAAGATTGGTAAGTTACGGTCCTCTGATTGTCGGTTTTGCCCAGAAGAAGAAGACAGTGGCTGCCACACTTTTTTTGCGTGCATGAAATGGGGCAGGCTGCAAAGAGACCTCTACAGGTAGACGGGATAGCTCATCCCGGATAGTATAGTCGCAGTGATGCTTGAATCGGTTGACAAATGGAACCAGCTGGCACATTATGTTCGGGCAGTCCTAATATATAAAAGGGACTCACACAAGCCGAGGGTGTTTGGCTGGGGGATCGTTTGTCTGGCACTTCTTCTTCCCCTCTCCCCCATCCCACTAGAAGAGGGATCCCCCAGCTTGAAGGCGCCGCACCGCGTAACAAAACGAGATCCGGCCCGAAGTACTGTGATAAACGGTCCCAGGCTAGGTTCTCAGGATGACAGGGGAGGTGTTTAGTGGGTAGTCCTGTCACTTTCTTGCGAGCCTGCGAGTCTCACACTCTGAGCGCGAATGAGCATTCACCTTCCTACCACCAAATATATATATATATATATATATATATATATATATATATATATATATATATAATAAACATCTCTAATTTTGAACACAAGAAACAACAAAACACCCAATTTAATAAACATAACATATACTTATCCTAAATATTGAAATGTATCTCTAATTTTTAACACAAACAAACAACAACACTGAATGTAGCAATAATGAGCTGAAGCTTTTAAATTAAGTAACAAATAACATAAAAACAGAAAAATACACTACTAATTTAGACATTGTCATTCAGCCACCAAAACGTAAATTGCTCCGACACGTCTCAACGAATGTAGCGAATGAGTATCTCTATTGGATTTGTTGGTCTCGCTAACTCGAATTTGAAGGATATTGTATCTTCTTATCGGTGGTCTGTCTACATATGTGATATATAATTTGGACACCGTCAGAAACAAAAATATATAGATTCATGTCCAAATACACGAATGCTTCTGGAGGACTGAAGCAAATAGCGAGGCAAATCGCAATATACCCGGCTGTAGGGTGGAACAGCTGAGAAATTGAGGGGTGTTCGCTCACAATTACAAATCTTACGATATGACTCCGAAGAAGTTTCAATATAAAGATATCGACTCTTATCATTTTAGGTAGTTTCGTAAATTATTCTATTCGATGTGAAGTGTTTTCAATTCGTCGCAGGCTTTATATACAAACTAAAGCATGCACAAAGACATTTCCTACCGAAAACTCTTATTCTTTCTATAGTATTATCACTCTGATTGTACCAGGTCTGACATACATATGTCAAAACTGGTCTAACCAGGGTCTTGTTACAGATAACTTTGACTTTGTTATGTTTCTGGGATGAAGGAGTCGTCGAAGGGCTAAAACTACTACACTGAACATGATATTGACATGTTGCGTAGGGCAGATGCTGATCAAGATGAATACCGGAGTATCAAGCACAGGATTTATGTGGAACTCACGCACCAATTTTCATTCCCCATTGTCAGCGTAGAGGTGCACATCATTAAACATATTTTGAAGACTTCATTGAACTCTTGTAGCTTTTCAGTCTGCCGTATAGATAGTCAGATCATCAGCAAACGCTATATATTGAGAAACGCAGTGGTGCAGAAACTGTTACATTCAAGACCTGTACTAGAGGAGTTTAAAAACTAGTTCATCTAACCACACCATATCGAAGGCTTTCTCTATATTAATGAGGTACGCTCCAACACATTCTCTATCATTTAATTTCCAATAGATCTTTCAGATTACTTTCGTTCTTGCATGTATGAAATGGAAATTTGGCATCAACTCATATTCCTAAATGTGGGCGTTTAATGCTTTGTTGAGTATCACTTCAAACACCTTGCTGATGTTAGGCAGCAAGCTGATTAGGCAATAGCGTTTAGGGCTCGAAGCTTCCTTTTTATTTTTCAAGATCAGAAACACCTTAACATTTTTCCACTCATTTGAGAAATATGAATTGCTGAACATGTTGTTTAAAAAAATGCGATAATTCCTAAAAGTGACCTCAGGCAAATATTGAAGAACTATATTTGGAACACAATTAATACCACATATTGCTTACTGTTTATCTTGCCAACTATGAAACATAAGTCTTCATAGTTAACATAATATTCAATAAGATTCGATGTTCGCTGTTCAGGTTTGATTTGAAGTTGGAAATTTTTGCTTCAACGACCTCCGAAAATATTTGATTCCCTCTTTCAGGGTTTGGCAGACGGACCAACTCAAAATATGGCCAAGCAGGGCAAGTTTCTACAATCCATCACGTATAATCCTGTTTTAATTTCCATCTGGAGCCGTGCTATCGATTTCGACACCTGACCTTTTGAAAAGATTTATTTCATCACTAGCGATTTTAAGATTCGATACCTTCACTGAAGACTTCTGACAGAATAAGCTATTCACTTTCATGAAAACACCATCTTGAAGGATGAACAGATTATGTTTCGGACATTCTTCAGGTGTAATTTCAACAAAGCCAACGAGGGATGGTTGGGGTCCGAAAATCTACGATAAATATTGTTGACGTGTGTGAGAAGAAGGCTTTTCAATCTTTTAAACCCTGCAATACTTGGTGTTTCATAATCTTCCATATTGTTTAATCTTGGGAACTACTTTCTCAATCGTTTCCAACGTCAGATTCTCTAACTTCGACAAATAGAGATCTATAGTATTTCATCGTTAGTTAGATTCCTGCCATTAAGAACCATTGAGCAAGAGTTGCCATCGTCAGAAAAAGGACATTGCTTCTGGTAATCTTGATTAAACTTCTTTTGAGACTCTCCCCTATCCGTTTTGTTGAAGTTCGATTGATGATTTTCATGCTGATCTGGACTGAGGAAGATATTATCCCATTGAAGATTGATTTCCATTTCGATTGTGTTATGGTCGCTATCGTAAGAAAGCACCTGCAGTTTTCGTTGACGAATCTTAAAGCTGAGTGTAAGTCTTGCGTCAGCAATGCAGAAGTCCAAACGTGAACTTGTCCAATCGTATGTTGAGAACTCCAACCCATATAGATTGCACCTGAATACAGGTTCTTTTTTATCCAAGATTTCAGAAATACACCTCTGGGATTATTGTTGGCGTTCAGCCATGATGTAGGTTTGGCATTCAGATCACCGGCGAAAATTTAATAACCATGCAGCCTATTCAATTCAAGTATTTCAAACAAGGAATTGAGCTCCTCTTTGAACTTGAGAACATTTCGACCGTTTGCATAGGCAGAGATAATGAAGAAGTTATCTACACTTGGCAGTGAAATTTTGATAACGAACACTTCAAGAGATTTAAAGTTTTTGAGTTCAGTTTGATCAACATTTTAGAAACAATAGAGTTTTCTGACGAATATCCCGGTGCCACCTTCCCCATCGACGTTTACCCTATCGTTTCTTATGAATTAAAAATCCTCGAATGTCATGGAGTGCCATGAGTTGAGGTGGGTTTCAGTGAGAAGCATGATTAGGCTTTTGTTGAACAATGAATTCAAGGAGATAGTCATATTGATGTATAGTAACAATGGAGTCGCCGTTGATCGATATGAGACTAATCCCCATCGATGGAAATGTGACAGGATGACAAGTTATTTTAAGGCATTTGAAAGGCCTCTTTGCTGAAAAACAAGGTTGATTTTTGAATCCTGTGTATCCATTCATTCCGATAAAGATTTATGTTCCTGGTAAATTTTAAGCAACAGCTCATTGTTGCTACTTACATTATTTATATTCTTTGCAGCATTTTCTACTGGTCCTCTAGCGGCGAGTGCAAATGACTTTTTTCTGCGCTTAATTTTCTTATCGCAAAGATTTTGACGGAAATAAGTTCATTTTCAGGTACAGTTTCTTTGAGCATCTGAAGAAGATCAACCGTATCTTCCCCGCAGTCTAAACCTTTCATTAAAAAGGTCTGTTTTATTTCTCATTTTTTTGGGGTATAGGTGAACATCCCCAAAATTCAGCGCATTTTTAGTTGGCTTGAAATCAACCAAAGACTTCCTTCTGATAGTTAATTTTTCAGCATTAACTCTTTTGATCTCTCACACCATATCTTTTCCACTTTGACCGAACATGTTAATCGGCGGAACTTTTTCTGTCTTTTCGGAAGCTTTTTTAAAGAAACCAGCAGAACTGCGAGCTGGTTTCTTCTCCTTATTTTTATTTTTTAAGTACCAAATAAAATTAACATCGTTATCTTGATGAAAATTACCTTCAATACATTCTTCAACGTCCATTCGCTCTGGTAGTACGTCCAGCACTTCAAATGCTTTTAGCTACCGTTAGGGTCTCTAGCCCTTAGGATTTCTTCTGGGGTTGCTTCTTTTACAGTTTTCTTCGCTTTTGTTTCCTTATTGATCTTCGTGGGATTGAAGTCGTAGTGTAATTCCTTGATTTTCATGTCGAAGTAGGATCAGTTCTTTTTCGTTTTCAGCTATTCGGGTCTTATATCTGCCATCTGTGGAGTTTTCCTGGTTATGTCTGATTTTATTGACGTTTGCCGCCAATTTCATATTGTTTGACTCCTCGGGCTCCCCCAACGGTGAAAAGCATTTAGATTATTTGCCTTCCTTGATTTATTGAAGTAAAATAATATTCGATATAATTCATTGGGTCAAATTTTTCGACGATATAAGCTTTTTCCGATAAAAACCAAAATTAACTTTGGATAAAAATTTTCAAAAATTAATGCTATTTTTGAAAACATGACAGTAGCGAATCAAAAACACGTCTGTTCGTAACGAGTTCTAGATGTAAAAAAAAACTCTGCTTGCATGTATACGGCGGCTGCTATGAAATAATTTTTTTTGTAGCAGCACACATCGTTGCAAATCCGTGATAATATATAATTTATACGTCTACACTGCCTTTCTATGTGAAAAATTACGGAAACGAAGCATTTTAAACAAAAAAATCAACAATTTGCATGGGGAAAAAATAAGCGTGGATAGCCAAATAAGTAAACCAGTTATAATACCTAACTTGGTAGTAAATAAGTCCAAGAGCAAATTCAGTGAAGAGGAATTAAACTTTCTTAATAAAGAACTGAAGTATGCTGTGGCAAAAAGTAATCCGCTAGAAGATATAATTATAGACATAGAAACGGGGCTTAAGAACCTTAAAAATGAAGTCAAAGAAGATATCAGAAACAACGTAAAGAAAGAGTTGGCGAAAGAGAATAAATTATATAAATCCGAAGAACATAAAATCATCAAACAATTAAAAAGTAAACAAGTGAGCTACCTTAAAGCAGATAAAAGTAACACTATTGTAGTAATGGACAAAGCCGAGCACGACGAAAAGGTGTTGAATTGTCTAAAAAACGGAAATTATAGGAGGTTAGAAGTAACCCACTGCCAGACTGTATAAAAAGAGTTGATAAAATTTTAAAAGCAAGCCGAAAAGTCATAAATACAAGAAATCTGAGAATGCCAAATCCAGCCCTTCCGCGCATCCGCATACAACCTAAAATCCACAAAAACAACAATGATGTACGCGAATTAATAACAGATACTAATTCTCCAACATATAACATATCAAAATGGCTAGCCAAATTAAATAAACCGCAAGTGATAAAACAGTAATAAATTCAACAGGGTTAATTCAAAAGGTCCAAAAAGCGAGAGATTTGAAACAGGATGAGATCATGGTTTCCTTTGATGTCAAATCTTTATTTCCTAGCGTCCCAATAAAAGAAGCGCTGTACTTACTAGAAAAGTGGCTCTTGAGCATTGATAATAGTAGGGAGTGGACAGAGAAGGTTAAATGTTACGTAAAATTGGCGCGGTTAAGCATGCATGAAAACAACTTCATGTTCAGCAACAGATACTTCAAGACGACATCCGGTACAGCTATAGGCAGTCCGTTATCACCGCTTATGAGTGAGGTTTTCATGGCTCATATAGAAAGTCTAATTGAACAAGCAGGTTTGATGCCTAGATTTTGGGTACGGTACGTGGATGATATACTCGCAATAATACCAAAAAAAAAACTTGAGAATACATTCCAAAACATAAACAATATTCATCCGAAGATCAAATTCACAATGGAAATCGAAGAAAACGGCGAAATACCGTTTTTAGATCTGAAACTCATCAGAAATGATAATAAAATTGAATTTGGTATCTATAGAAAACCTAATAGTACACAACGCACAATTACGAGCGACTCTGGGCATAGTTTTCTACATAAAATGGCAGCATGCCATGATCCATCGTCTAGTAACAACTCCTTTGAACAGTGAAAGGTACAACAGCGAAAAAGAATATATCCTAAGTACGGCGAAAATAAACGGATACGACAAAGAATGTATTGAAGCTATAATAAAAACAAGTTGGGTAAACAGACCTACGCTCATATCAGAAGGGTTTTGTACCCAATCTACGAAATGCAGTCACCAGATCGAATCAAATCAAGAAACATGTCAAAGACGATTTTATTGAAGAAAATATGAAATACGAAGATCATACTATTTTTAACAAAGTTGAACGAATTTCGACTTCTGAGGTTTTTGGTATTGTTAAACTCATAAATATCTCCCTTGATAATTATTTCAGATGGATAATGACGGAGGAAACACATTTTTCATGTATTTCTCCCCTGTGCCCCCACTGAAGCAAAAACTGACAGTTTAACAACTGTTTTGAAAAGCTCCCATGAAAACTTTTATTTCATACTCATATCGGCTACGTTTGATGAATTTTTTTTTGCAGGGGCCACTCTCCTTTACTGTTATCATCGATTCATGGCCAATTTTTTCGAATCCTAGAATGGTTACAAAACCCTTTTGCTAGGAGCTCTTTCCCACCTTTTTGTTTCTCTTATGAGCATCAATTGTAGGTACTCATTTTCAGTCATTCATTAAATTGAATCAAGTGTTCAAAGCATGCACCTTAAACGTTGAAGTTGGGAAAAAATAACTCAAAATTATTCAATCTTCGCATTTAAAACAGCCACTATTTTGTTTTACGATTACTGATACCACTAGCTGAACCGATTCTCAAAGATATACATGACACCTATCATTCCTGAAACTTTCATGCAAATCCTAGCAAAACTGTAGTGTCTGAGTTGGTAAAAAGCGCATGTTGTTCCATAGCCATACGAGTATGTTGCCATAGTAATAAATGCAGCGCATATTGTTCCATAGTAATACAGGGAAATTCAAACCACTATAACTTGGCTAAATATGATTCAATCTTTATGAAACTTGCAGGATGGATCAATCTTATAAATAGACATCTACGTACTGAATTTCATTGAATCCAAGGGTACCGTTAAGATTTTATTCAAGAAAGCATAAAATCGATAAATCATACTATTACTAACAAAGTTGAGTAAACTGCGACTTCTAACGTATTTGTTGTTGTTGTACCCACCAGATTTTTCGGATCACAGGTGTCCAATCGCGAGGGGGGGACACAAATTTTTCGTGTATTTCCCCTCCCTGTGCGCCCCTCGAAGCAAATTTTGCCAAAGTAAGACCTGTTTTGAAAAGCTCTCATCAAGCCTTTCATTTGATACCCATATCGGCTACCTTCAATGAAATTTTTTTTGGGGGTTCACTCTCCTTAAATATCTTATAAATCAAGCTCATCAAGCCTTTCATTTGATACCCATATCGGCTACCTTCAATGAAATTTTTTTTGGGGGGTCACCCCCTTAAATATCTTATAAAATTTTTTTGTTGTTGAACTTTGAAGAGATCACCACTTTACACATACACACAAAATTTGATGTTTCTAGCTTTAGTAGTTTCCGAGAAAAACTGCTGTGACACACGGACAGACGGACGGACGGACGGATGGACGGACAGACGGATAGACTGGTCGCGAAACTAGTAGGGCTTTGTAAAATTATTTTACAAGACCCTAAAAAAGCGAAAGCAGTCAAGGAATAATCTTACGACCTTACAACCGTTAGTCGAAACACCTAAGAGGATAGCAGTTACATATTCAGCACAGACGCGAAATATTAGCAAGATACTCAAGAGGCACAAAATTGAAATGGTATCTTCGAGTCGTAATCTCACAACAATAGCACAGCTGGGATCTGGTAAGGATCCGAAAATGATGGACAAAATGAGCGGGATATACAAAGCTACATATGGAAGCTGCTCCAAAATATACGTTGGACAAACCAAGCGAACTATGCCGGTAAGATATAACGAGCATATCAGAGAAACGATAGTTGCAACAAAATGCCCGAATACGCAGATAAAGTCAGCGATAGCAGAGCATATCATGGAAGAAAACCAACCCATGGATATTAGCAATGTATGTGTAGTAAAACGTAATTAACCCAAGGAAATTAGACGCTATTGAATCAATGGAGATAATCTGAGTACCTGCGCACCTACGGCTGAATGTAGACGAAGGAAATTGCAATTCTAGCCTGCTAAGACTAATTATGGGAGACGAATAGTAATCAAGTAATATGTAAGTAATAAAGTAATAAAACTGTTGAGATAAGATTATGGTAAAAGTAAAAAGTATAAATTTCAGGAACCTAGAATAAGATCAATTGTACTGAAGAAGACGTCAAATAGGCGTCGAAAGTAGCTATTCTACGGAATAAAGTTCTTTTATTATAATCCAATGTATAAAGGAAATAAATTTGTATCTTTTTTGTGTTAATCTGTGATAATATGTTGGTGAGCCAGGTTACAGTGAGTTCTACTGTGTATGCTGGTTTCAGCGGAAATAGTTTTGGTTTAGGAGTCTTTATCCAACCTGAGTTGAAACTCCTGGTGACAGGCTAACATTCAGTATGAATCAGGTAGTTGAAGGTCAACAATATAGAAATCAGTTATTGTTGTCTAACTAATAACATTCAAAAAATAATAAAAATTTTCTTAGTCGTATCTTTATATTTTTTTATTTAATGAATCCACAAGTTGTAGTTAATCAACTTTATTAACAGAGCAATTAAATAATACTAAATACTTAATTATAATTTTGTCGTATTCTACACGAATACAGGTAGCTGGGAATTCATATTTGGCATGTCATTGCGTTTGTGTCAAGTGAATTAAACTAAGTGTTTTTTGATTTTAACTTGAAACTAATTTTAATGTACATAATATGATAATAATCGCTACAAACCTTTAATTTTATAGTCTGGGTAGTGTAGTGGTTGGAGTACCCGCTACGTAAGAAGAAGGTCACTGGTGTAAATCCCGTTGGTTACAATGATATTTGTTTTGAGTGATTCTTTGGATGATGGACTATAAGCCCGTACAGTTATAACTGATACTGGTTTCAAACCAGAAAGTATAACATTTGTGGGGGAGGATGTCGGGGGCGTGAATTTTGCTATTGTACATTTTGCCTCCCCCTGGACCCCCTGATGCACAAAATAACTTTTTAAATTCAGATTCTCAAAGTTCTAACTAAGACTTTTTATTTGATACTCTACTCGACTACCTTTGATATAAAACAGTTTTAAGGGCCACTACGACATAAGTTAGGATCACCTTTAAAAAATTTTGACACATTTGGTAGTACCTAAACTTTTGAGAGACCGCCACTTCTGATCTGTTCACAAAGTTTGAGCTTTCTAGAATCTGTAGTTCCTGAGGAAACTTGCTGTGACGCAAGGACAGACAGACCAACGGACAGATAGGTCACGAAACTAGTATGTCCTTGTAAAAAATTTTTTTTTACAAAGACTTAAAAATAATCATTCAAAGCAGTGAATAATTTTTGTTTTTGAGGTATCATGAAATAAAGGGTTAAATTTAAACTTACCTAGATAGTTAATTTTGCACCCGCCATATTCACATGTTTCCAAGATCTTACAAATTCCATGGGAGCATGCGTTGCTCTAGCAATACCCTAGTGATGTACATTATAAATTTCTTTAGACTATGATGTTTTAGAATCTTGGAGCGTTATGACTATGAAATTTATAATTTAGGTACTTAGTATATCAATCTTAATATTTGGATTTTTTTTTTAATTACTTCTCTCCTTGGTATTCAAGCTGCCTCGAATCTGATGATGCGCATCAGCCTCTGCACAAATAATTAACATATTCTATTGTAGCTAGTGCCTATGGCTGCAGTCAGCTCACTAATATAGGGTTCTCCATTAAGGACATAACAAATCGATTGTGAGGCATGATGTGTGGCTAGTGGCACCATCCTGTTGAAACCACAGTCGTTGATGTCAATTTCATCCGATTCTGGCCACAAATAATCGTCCAACATAACACGATAGTATTGACGGTAACATGACGGTCGTTTTCATCCACAAAAAAAAAATACATCCAATCATACTTCCAGCATGAAATCCGCAACAAACAGTAATTTTTTTGCGGATGCCAAGGTGTCTCAAGAAGCAAATGTGGGTTTGTTACTGACCAATAACGCATATTTTGCTTATTAACAAAGCCATTGGTGGAGAAATGAGCTTCATCGCTGAAGATGATTTTTAATTAACAGTAATTTTTAATAATTTCCAAACGTTGCTGGTTTGTGAACTTTGCCATGATGAAAATGTTGACTTTCACTATCGTTTTAACATTGACAGTTTATTAAAAAGTTTAAGGGTGCGTACATATAAATATATGAAATTGTTATGTCCTTAAGTACGTCCTACAGTATGATTCAGAAGCGACGGACTACAGATATGTACACTCAAAAAGTAAGCTTTGCATTTCACTCAAATCGACCCCAGGACTTCGGATATTATAAATTTACGAGCTTTGCCTATTTTACATTCCTTTAAAGCAAATTTTTTATATGGCTCAGAGCGCAGTACTCTTCTATAAACATAAAAAGTAGGGAAAGTATTACTATGTAAAAAAGAAAATTAGCAAATTTAACCAATTTATATCTAAGATGAACGCACTCGTATGTACCTGTATGTAGTATAAGGATAGTAGAGTTTTATATTGGATTAAATAAACATTAGGTTAATACTCCATTCACTACATTTCGCCACGAGACAAAACAAATAGACCCAAAGAAAAACTTTGTCGCCAAAAGTTCATTAGCACTATCAATGACACAATCCTTTCTCTTCCTGCGAATGCGATGGCAACTGATTCCACGCAACTTGGCTCGCCTCAAACCTCAGAGCAATTTTCAATTTTCCCAAGATTTGTTAGCGATAATTCTAAATTGGATTTTCTTGTTATGGTTGTCTGTTGCAGTTCTTTGTGCTCTATTTTATCGATAGTCTGCTGGATGGATTCACAGTTGGTGAATAAAAACAGAAATATCCTTTATGAAGTAAGTTACGGCTGAGAATTTCGGGTCTATATCATTAGAGTAGTATTCACTACAAAGAAATCTAACAGTTACTCATCGTAATCCTTGTTACGTCAGAAGAATGAATCTAAAATTCAAGGCATTTCACGTCAAGCTTACGTATAAATTTTTTTTTTAAATTTTAACATTTTAAGACAGTAAGGTGGATAATTATTTCTACAAAAAATAAACAAGAATAACACATATCTTTAACTAACATAATTACCTATAATTGCACGAAATAACTTCCATCATTAGCTTTACCATGATTCCAATTGACCACCCTGCCATCACTTTACGATAAAACTTCATCCCTTAATGTATAGTATCACTTGTACCAGCTAGGGTAGAAAAAAAACTTTAAACCGATTAAAATCGAAACAAGGCAAGCATGGAGTGGCATGGTGCGGCGCCACTTGAGTTTGAACTTTTTTTGTGCTTGGTAATGAAACGGCCATTAATTTAAGATTGAGAGATAAATTAATTTCGATATGGGCGAAAAGAACTTTACGGCAATCAATTCGGGATTTAGAACATGACTGGACAAAATTCCTTGCAGGACGAAAGGCATTTGAAAAATGAAATGTTGCTTCGTTGCTTACTTAAAAGATATGATCGGGCAGTTGCCTACAACTTTGCATAAATTTTAACGCATTAAATCCATAATGATGTATTGAAATTCTCGTGGATATTGTATTCGAATAAGGAAGTGTACAAATTCGAATAAAACTGCTCTTCCACGAAAATTTGAGATTCAAATTAGGGACAAATTTATGTTGATGGTCAGATTCATTACAATAATTTAATCTAATAATTAACTATTTTTGACGTGTAGTGTTGTTACGACGCTGCGATGCTATGCATGGGTTGTATGCAATAACTCATGTCGTCCTTACACTTACCTATATCCTGTACCTTTACCTTTACTCCAGTAAAAAGAACTTGGGGAGTTAAGAATTTAATTATTTATTAAATATACTACTGTGACCAGAAATAAGGTGACATTTGAATTTAAACTGCGCGCGTCGAAGGATTTGGAGAATTATTTTTTTAGGTTGGTAGTACTATCAGTGACATCTATGTCAAATTTACATGTCAAAATATTCATTAGTGTTTGAGATACGCGTCGTTTTGTGAGCTGCTAAAAGTGAGTTTTTCGTTTTTTGCGATGTCAAAATTTGTTGAATTTGCATTAAATTTGTTTGCGGGATCAATTTTCTGCTGCGAGTACGTTGACGATGGTGCAGAAAGCCTTTGGTGATGAGGCTATGTCTAAAAAAAATGTTTACAAGTGGTATAGTGAGTTCCAAGCCGGCCGTGAACGTGTCGAAGACGAGGAGCGTCCTGGGCGACCGTCAACCTTTTCTCTTCTTCGATTATCGTGGTGTTGTGCATTATGAATTCCTTCCGCCGGGCCAAACAGTCAACAATGAATATTATTTGAACGTTATGCATCGTTTGCGTAACGCTATCCACCTAAAAAGGCCGGTATTGTGGAAAGACAATTCTTGGCTTTAACACCACCAATGCACCATCCCATACTGCACTCGTAATTCGAGATCATTTCACCAAAAACTCAATCCATATCGTTCCGCAACCACCGTATTCACCTGATCTGGGACCGTGCAACTTCTGGCTGTGCAGCAAGCCCAAAAAACCGCTTCGGAAACACCGTTTTCAGACGATAGAGGAGATTCAAGCCGCAGCGAAGACGAGACTGAAGGCCATCCCGGAAACGACGCGTATCTCAAACACTAATGAATATTTTGACATGTAAATTTGACATAGATGTCACTGACAGTACTACCAATCTAAAAAAAAAAAATTCTCCAAATCCTTCGCGCGCGCAGTTTAAATTCGAATGTCATCTTATATATTGGTCACAGTATATTTTAAAAATAACATTTTATATAAAGTGTATCATGGCTTTTGGACGATGGAGATAATTTTGCCGTCTTCCCTTAATTTCGAAATCTGGTCTCGAAGCTCCTTCTTTCGTTGACCGTCGCCAGTCGTGTGCTACTCCTGATAATGTATGGCTAGGGCCTGGTGCCGCTTAAAAGCATAGTATACTCAAATAGTAGCCACACCTTTCATTTACCCTGTGTTGCACACTTTTTGAATTTTCCCAGGGGCACGTCAGCTGATCCGGGGCATGACAGCTGATCCCATGTTTGGCGCGCTAAAGAAACAAAGCAAAATGCAAATAAAATTTCCGACGCACGTGTTCTTTTACGCATTTCAGAACATAGGAGTGCTGCCAAATCCTAATAAAAAACTAAAAGATTGCATGGAACGAATTTCTTTTTCTGCAATGTGATTGATTTTTTAGCTCTGGTAGCCCTGAAACCTCTCATCGAAGCATATGTTTATATTCGCGCCATTCCTCGCATCAGCGTTTACCATCTGCCTGCTACCGAAGATTTATGGCTCGCTGTTCGGCTTGTGTTCGAATTTTTCCGGAGGGTTGATGGAGTGTGGTTACTAGTTGAGTATACTATGCTTAAAAGCTCTCCCTCTACGCTGTTTCTTCGGTGGTGTAGACTGAGGTGACGGAGTGTGGGGCAGCTTCCGTTTCTGACGCTGATACTTCGCTATTGTTAGCGCATATGGTCCAGGTAGATATTGGGGCTAAGCTTCGGTATTTCTTTTTGTCTCCTCGGGTTTGGTGGTCCTATATTCCGGAGTGTTGGCAGGAGCGGGACACGTTTGCTTCAGGTGGGGTAGTCCTAGGCCTGAGTGCCTTCAATATCTCTTCGAAACCGTCCATTCCTCGGGGGGTGAAAATCCATTATAAAAATAATAGTTTGTTAGAGGTTGTCTTGTTTAATTATAGAGCGGCGAGACCCGCATATTATTTAGCCGGTTAATGCTGTAATAGAGTGTAATTCGAAGTTCTAGATTCAATTTTAAAGCAACTAGGTCCGCATATAAGTTAGGCGGTTGACGCCGGAATAAAATTTTGGAGAGTTACCTAGGATTAATTTTAGAGCGGCTAACGCCGGAATAGATAGATGAATGATAGTGGCGTATCATACAGAGTAGCCAACATAGAATTGCAACTTTTTTTAAAACTGCCTGTACTATTTGTACTAATTTTCTTGCTTAAGTTTGCATAATTTTAATAGTTTCTTACTATCTAAATCCACTCAAAGTATGACCTTCCTTAAAACTATTCCTAAAAAACCGTGTGAAAAATTTTCTTTTCCGTAATTTCCTAAGAAAATTTATATGCAAGTCCAAGTTCAACCTGACACTTTTCATAACAATTTATTTGGCTGTGAACATCTTCTTCACCGTGATTCTCTACTAGAATAATACAAATACATTAGGACCAAAACGACAATACGTCTCAGGTATCCCATTACTCATCGTACGGAAAGAGTCTCTGGCCGCTTGATTCATTAACAAGTTCAACCAAAACAATAGTGAAATGTGTACATCCGCATATAGTGGCACGAGCCAATGCTTTTGCTTTAGTTCGGGCGAGTGTAGTTTTAGTTGGAATCCCCTTAATGGTGACGTATAGTATATGTTGTATGAATGTAACATAAATAGTTTTACGGTCGCTCAAAATGCTTAAATGGACTGATGAAGGCTTTTTAAAATGTTATTGATATTTAGTATTATGGCGTACTCATCTTAATTAGACTTGGGGTGATATTTTGCGGAAGAATGCTTTGGAATTAAGCTACATGGTAGCTGGAGTAGTTCCTTCTATTCAGCGTCACAGTGTTTCTTTTAATTTAATTTATAAATATTATAAAGAAACAAGTTGTGCAAACGGGAGTATACTTTCGGTGATCACCTGTTTTATGGGAAATTTACGTACAAAAATAAAAACAAATTTCAGAACACATTGGGGGACGCAATCTTAAAAAAAATTGTTTTTTTTTGGTGAGCATTTCAGAAAAATTATTGAATCTGTTCTTAAAAACATATTTGTCACTTGATCTGATCTTTGCCAATAATTTTGGTTGAGTTTTAATAAATTCAAAGTCATCTTGATGCTGTATCTGATGTAATACAAAATATCTTTTAATGTTTGAATACTCAATGAAGTTATTTTGGCAGACCGTATATCGTGTAGTGGTAAGAGTACTCGCTGTGTAAGCCGTAGGTCTGTGGTTCAAGTCCCGTTGGCGATAACGAGATTTGTTTCAAGTAATTCTTCAGTCGGCTTGTAAGTCCGTCCAGTTATAATACGTACTCGTTTCAAATCAGAACGTATCGCAGCTGGGTAGGTGGACATATGGCAAAAGTATGGTACTGATCATATCAGCTTTTGGGGCGTCAATACATTTGATTAAGATAATTAGATACTCTGACTATTTCTAAGCAAAGGCCCGAAAGGGGCTGTAGTGCTAAAGCAAAAATATATCGTTAACAATAAAAAATATTCGTTCGAAACGAGCTGATGTGCCCGGCAGGCATGCATGATTGTATGGAATGCTATGTTCTGGAAAGTGTTTAAAACATTCTACCCATAGCTGGTCAGTGGCAATGTTATTTTCTTTCTTGATTCAACTTTTCCAGCTGAAATGAATTTTTTTCGTACTAACTATTGTTACCTGGCATTATCATGATCATTGATTTAACATCTAATATTTTGATTGAATCAATTTTTCCTTGTCAAGATATGCTTCCTTCAATATTTATTTCAGTTTTCAAAATGGTTTGGTGTCATCCTAACATAATTTTTAATTACGGGTTGCGCCAGACTTTTCTTTTCTTCGTGGCACTAGAGACCCTCTCGGGCCTTCGCTTCTTGAAAATAGCACCTCCAACTGTCTCGGTCTATTAAACGCGTCCTCCAATTTCGAAATCCGAGCAGCGATGAACTGTCTTCGTCAACCGAGTCACACCAGCATTTCCTCAATTTCCCAACTGGTCTCCGGCCTTCAGTTCTCCCAACAAATACCTTTTTGGGTATCCAGTGTTCGTCCATACGATTCATGTGACCAGCTCATTGCAGCTTCCACAATCTGATAATCGTTGAGAATTCCATCTCGTCAAAAATTTAATACAACTCATGGTTGTATCGAAATCAGCATTGGTCCCCGTCTAGCTTTGCTCTGATTATTTGCCTAAGGACCTGTCGCTCAAAGGCGTTCAATAAATTTGCAGATGCTTGGGTCAGGGTCCATGTTTCACACCCATAGCATAACACAGGTCTTATGACAGATTTGTATACTTGGAGCTTTGTTCTCCTGTGTATGCGGCTACTTAGACTTACGGCATTTCTATTCGGTTTTATTCTGCTTATTAACATATTACGAATAGTTGTATTGTATGACTATTTAATTTGTGACCATATCATAGACTAACAACACATTTTTATTTACTTATTGCGATTAAATTTTGGCTTTCATTTCTTACTCTTTTGAATTGATTTTTTCAATCTCTTGGATATTTAACGTTACTTATTTCATATTTTAAATTTTCTATTCTGTTACATTCATTCTATATGTCCTGGATATTCTGAATCTCTTGGAATTTTAACATAATTTATCACAAAATTATTTTTGATATCTATTGCGACCTGTAGTAGGGCCTCGCAATGGATGAGACTCACAGCAACGACCTCGCAAACGGAAAAAGGACTATGGCATTGGATCCTGGAATGTCAGATCACTCAATTATCTTGGCGCTGTTAAGGACCTTTCACAACAGGCCAGTCAATATAAACAAAAAATACTGGCTATCCAGAAAACGAATTGGACTGGGAATGATATTCAAGACATGAGAACGCACAAGTCATGATATGCCTACATCCGAATCAAATGAAAATAAATTTGACACCATAGACGCAAAAGCGAAATAGAATTTCCCGGATATAATACACGCGTATAGAAATTCTCATGAGCGTCAGCAAATTAGCTTTCACACGCATTGTGTGGTTAATATACAATCAGCAAATTAAAAATATAAAAGGAAAGCATATGCATCGCGGTGGCCCCCCGGTCTAATTCGTAAGTGCTAACTCGTAAGTAATTCACTGAATAAATCGTGTATTAAAGTTAAAATCGTGTTATTAATTCAAAATATTTGGTTTCAAAGTATTTTTTTTTTGTCATAAGTTCCCACGGCATACACAAATCACACTATATTCAAAAGTGCGAAGTCTACTGAAAAACGAGAATTCGGAGTGGCCTTGATTGTGTATAAGATTTCAACGCGCACGTTATTGATTTTAAGGCAGTCAATGAACGGTTGTATGCGATCCGTATAAAAGCAAAATTCTTCAAAACCTGGCTGATAAACGTTCACGCCCTGACCGAAGAAAAGAAAGAAATGCTCTACAGTCACCTGGAAAGATACGTTGACTCATTGCCTGCAAATGACAGAAAAATAATTCTGAGTGATTCCTATGCTAATGTTGGCAATGAGATATCTCATCGGGGAATGACTGGAAGATATAGCCTCCACGATGAAAGAAATGGCAATGGCCAACGCCTGATTGACTTTGCATGTAGCAGAAATCTAGACATACGTTCGACTTGCTTTCCACATTGACGCATTCATAAAATGACGTGGGTATCACCGGATGGTAAGGCACAAAACCATGTTCTGATCCAACAATGTTGGGTTTCAAGCATACTTGACGTCGGTACATGCCGAGGAGCCAATTGTAACTCAGATCATTATATGATGAAATTAATTTATTGATGTCGTATGTCCAAGGTATATTCGGCAAAGACCAGCCCTCAACAAAAATTTGACATGAAAAGGCTCCAAACGGCGTCTGTGGCCAAGAGTTTCACGGAAAACCCGACAACCAGCTGGCTCCCATCTTTTCAGATGCATCGTTCAAGACGAGCAACGAGCTCTTGATGGAAGTGAAAACAGCTATTAGGACCGTGGCAGAACAGACGATCGAACATCGAGCCCGGCGCGAATGAAATGATGGGTTCGATGATGAGTGCCAAAATGAGTTAGACAAAAAGAATCAAGCATACAAACAATACTTAGGTTGGAAAACTAGAACGAGAAGAGAACACTATGAAAATCTCAGAAGAGTGGCGAATAAGATAATTAGGATTAAGAAAAGAAAATACTATGATGACCAATTGAGAAGTATAGATGTAAGTTTAGCGAGTAACGACACAAGACAAGCAACGAAAGTAGTGAAAAGCCAGAAATGTGGTTATCAGCCCAAACATACGCTCCATCGTGATGATATCGACGATATCATCCTGATGAAACCAAGTCTAAGGAAAGATGGGCATCATATTTCAACAACCTAGAAGATAGGAGCCAATAGATGTCTGCGGGGAGCTTCCATTGTCCAAACTAACTTTGGATGAAGTTTTTTTACCATCAAAGCCCAAAAGAATAGTAGAGCGCCGGGCATCGATGAGATTCCAGTGAAGTTCCTCAAATATGGTGGCAGCAGTGTTCATAAAGCTATTTGCAAGGCCATCCAGCACATTTGGGGACAAGAACATATGCCAAACGAGTGGAGCCAAACAATATTACTCCCTACCCACAAAAATAGGTGACAAGCTAAAGTACGAAAAATATAGAGGCATATGACTACTTTGTACGGTGTACAAAATATTTTCAAAAATTAAAAAAAAAATCGAATTCACAGTTCACAGCTGAGCCGATACTTGAAAAATGCTGAGAGTTCAATATAGACGTTCACTAAATTTTCGTTGACTTTAAACAAACATCCGACAGTATTGCTCGTAACGTACTTCGCCCAAGCCAAATTAGTCCGTCTTACCAAAATGATAATAACGTCGACGACCTTCCAGATGTGCAACAATAACCAACTCACCGATGCCAATGACACAAATATCGCACTAAAACAAGGAGATGGGCTGGCCCCATTGCTATCCAATTTGGCTCTGAAGTACGTCATAAGGAAGCTACTTGTCGATACACAAGGTACATTACTATTTCAGTCGAGCCAAGTAGTAGCCTATGTGGACAACATCAACATTTTGTCACGGTCATTAGCAACTGCCAAAGAACTCTTCCTGGAACTCGACAGTGGAGCGAAACTAGAGGAGCTATATTTTCAATGAAAATAAAACAAAACTGATGACACAGTCGAGAAAAAATTACTCAAGTGCTCAAAGTATCACAATTGGTAAATGCAGTATCATCAATGTGGGCGAATTTTCGTATTTAGGCGCCAAAATGACGAGAACCAGTAATGAAAGAGACAAAATACGCCGAAGAATATAGCTCGCAAACAAAATATTTTATTCAGTTTTGACGATCTTGAAGACCAATTACATACACAGGAAAACAAAGCTACAAGTATACATATCTGTGATAAGACAGCAAATAAATTGAACGCCTTTGAGTGACGGGTCCTGAGGCGAATAAACGGAGCGAAGCTAGCTGGAGAGCAATGGCGAATTCGATAAAACCATGAGCTCTATGAAATTTTTGAAGAGCCGGATGTCACAACGATTGTAAGACTGCAAAAGCTGCAATAGGCTGT
The DNA here is from genome assembly GCA_963969285.1 of Odontomyia ornata. Lineage (NCBI taxonomy): Eukaryota > Metazoa > Arthropoda > Insecta > Diptera > Stratiomyidae > Odontomyia > Odontomyia ornata. The sequence continues at coordinate 410,700,711 of OZ017739.1, forward strand.
ACACATAATTCGTATGGACGAACAGCGGATACCCAAAAAGGGTATTCGTTGGGAGAACTGAAGGCTGGAGACCAGTGGGGAAATTGAGGAAACGCTGGTGTGACTCGGTCGACGAATACAGTTCATCGCGGCTCGGATTTTGAAATTGGAGGACGCGGTCAATGGACCGAGACAGTTGAAGGCGCTTATTGCAGGTAGCGAAGGCCCAAGAGGGGCTGTAGTGCTACGAAGAAAAAGAAGATCTATTGCTACATATTTTGCATTTTCTATTCTGTGATTTTCATTCTATATGTTTTGGCTTTTCAGTTTCTGACTGATATACTGAATATCTTAGAATTTTAACATTACTTACCTCAATTTTTTTTTATATCTATATACAATTACAGACTATCCATTTTCTATTCTGTGACTTTTATTCTACGAGCATATGTTTTTGATTTTCATTTCTGCATTTCTTTAAATAGCATTATATTGTGTTTGCCTGCATATATTCTTTTTCAAATATTGTAATTACTTGTTAATTTGACGTTTCATTTGTTTAGTGATTATTATTAGGATGTTACTATATAATTTGTACAGGTTCTAGTAAATTATAACCATTTAGCGTTAGTGGGGACTTGATATGAATGGCGGGCGTTCAAAATACAACAAAGGGGGAACGGCGTTCAAAAAAAGTTTAATTGTGCTCTATTTTCTACCAACAAAAAAAAGAATTCTTTTATTTTTAACCATTTGTGGTTCACTAATACTCTATTAAATTAATTTCTTTGACGCTATAACAGAAGCTCTTTGTGTAAGCTTTTGGTTACATTCTCTTAAATAACTGTGTTAATAGGTTAGCAGGGAAATTTCATTACTAAATATTGTTAAAGCTTTAGCGGTTACTCATTGAGAACGAGTGAATATGTAAATGCGGAATGAATGTTTCACACGATCGTTTACGTTCGGGAATTAATTCGCTTCGGAAGAAGTTTTGCCAAGAGATAAGCTTTCCATTAATGAAGCTTGGGAGTTGTTGTTGTTGCATTCCTTAGACCGTTAATATAAGCTATCTTGGCTTTATACAGTGTTCGATAATGAGTGTGGGGCCTAAACTTATCTCTTAATATAAATGGCTAATATTGTTAATGGGGCACATTGAGTAATTAAATAATACTGGAGTGGACAACCATGACACAATGTGGTCGCAACAACCTCTGCGACCACTTTTCCTACTGCTACGCTCTTGTTTAAAACGTTAGAGAGAGCCAAATTGCACAAGCAAACATGGCAGCTGCTCAATGTCAACAAATTTTCATGCTATCTTAAAAATTTGTTTTCTATTTGAAAAATCTTCACCATTATGAGGAAAATATGCAAAATATTAACATATACTTAACTTATCTTTGAAAGAAAGCATCTACAGATCCTTTTCGACTAAAAATTTTACACGAAGGCACTACACATTTCACTTTGAAATAGTAAAGTAATTTCACAGTGTCACACGTTAATGTTACTTGAATCACAAACCACAATCAAATCTTTAAACCCTTGGAACGAATTTAGATCGCGAACACTTTCCACAGTTTTAATACTGGATAAAATTCGCGACGAATCTTGCAAATTGGCCAATTTGGCGCCCAATTTGCATCAGTCAACTTGACAGACAGTACGCATCCAGTCAGCTTTTAGAACAAGAAAGTGACCAGCAACAGGCAGACAAGGAGGAAATGACAGACAGATCGCTTGGAAGAGAGGAGAAACCGTATATGATAGATATGTATGTACTTATTCGCGGTTGGCTGGTAATTGCGTTGAAGACCATATGTTTCTAATTAGTCAGCTTCATGTATTTCATAGTAGGCAGGGCTTTCAGTCCATCTGTGCTATGAAATTGTTTAGAAGGAAGAGCTTTTAAGGTATATGCCTTTAATTGTCGTTTGGTTGGCTTAAATTGGCTATTACATGCTTATTTATTCATTTGTGGTGGTACAAAGGGAGGGTCAGTTAAAATGTCTTCTGAATTTTGTTTGAATAATTGTGGATTATTGGTAAATATAACTCTGCTAATTATTCTGAAGTTTTTTTATTAAGTGTAGAAAGGCTGAATGAGTTAATGTAAATGATCTTAAGCTTGAAAGTTCTGGTATATACTTCTATTGATTCAGAGAGCTATTAAGCAGAAATACTGCGTTAAGATTTCTAGCGAGAAAGAGCATTGGAAAGAATCGAAGCGACACTAACACTATATGTTGGGCTTGGGAACATATAGCTTCGGCCTTCATTCTAGACCCTATATGTGTTCCATCCAATTTCACTCTAGTGAGTGTCTGCAAGGTCACTTCAATAGCCGCGGCCGTTTAATAAAATATTGGTTTTGATCTCGAGGAAACGATTGTTTGAAGAATATTAACCTAATATTCTAAAATGCAGCTTGATATTGTAGTTATATATTAAGTGAAGGGGTGGGAAATGGGTGGGTTTTTAAATTGTCCTGCGTTATCCATAGGGGCTATATTCGTGTTTTTTTTAGTACTTAGCAGTTAGAATGTATTTATTGGGCAGGAAACCGTAGTGGCTTGTTCAAATTGTTCTTGCTTGGTAGCGTGTTTACAAACCATTTTGGATCAACAACTCAGAGGCTACAACTGGATGGTAAATCGATGTCTTTTGTACTGATGTATATATAGCAATACTAAATGTAGCGTGTCTGCCGATAGTTGAAGTCGGGCCGCTCAGAGGCTAATATTTGTTTCTGTAGAGACTTATAACTTAAATAGCGTGTCCACCGACAGCTCGCGTCAACGGCTCAGAGGCTGTTGTTTAATCTACTGGTTTTCATTCCAGTGATCGGGCAATCTAGACATAGAAAAAGCGTGTGTGTTGATGGCCTTGGCTAGAAATCTTGCCAAGATTAACCGGGTTAACTGCCAATACGTTCCGTTTCATTATTGCTAGCACTATGAACTTTCACATTCATTGCTGGATGTATATTTGAGAGTGGTATATGGAAAAAATTTGAAAGGGAGCATTTGTTTTTTGGGTAAATTCGCTTGCATTGAGTTGGCCTACGTTGAATTGGGTTAAATTGTATTGTTTCACAGTTTGCATACTTAGATTTTTTCAGTGTAGCTTGAAATAATCTTATTTTCATGCCTATTTGCGTTGAAAATTATCGTTCTTATGGAAATTCATGTCTTTATTTTGTTTGCGCAGTTAGTTATTGCCCAGACGTCTACTCATTTAATTCATTCGTCAGATGCATGTTGTTGTTTTCTCTTTTAATTGCATTGAATTTATCTCATTTTCAGCACAAAAGATGTGATATCTTAGCTAATTCGCGAAACATAAGTGTGTAGCGGTAGATACTCTCAGCCCATGGTTATGAATGACTCAAAAACTCGGCTTTGTTGCTGTGAAATATTGTCAAACACTCGATGGAAACATCCTCACGTTGCTGTTTGTGCTCCATTGTGAGCAAACGTTGCACCCATCTTGCGCACAGCTTTCTCATGTCCAAATTTTCGGTCAAAATGTGATTTACAGCATTTTTTTAAATGCCTGCCATGTCTGTTATCTCGCGCACTTTTAGTCGACGGTCATCCAATACCATTTTGTGGATTTCTTTCACATTTTCTGACGTAGTGTCCTCACTTGGTCGACCACTGCGGTGTTCATCTTGGCAGCTCGTACGACCTCGCTTAAACTCAGCTACCCAATATTTGACCGTTGCAAACGAAAGAGTAGACTTCTCCATGCCCGATTTTTTCTATATTTACAAATTCACTGAGAGCGTTCACTTTGGATGTCTGTAAAAAAATAATAATAAACGTACCGTTACGAATTTTTTACATTGAGTTGCTTGAATGTGGTATTGTCAACCACAGTAATTGTTTTTTTTAAACTACCAGTATTCATAAGCCAGGTCGGGTACTTTTGGGATTACCCTCCTAAAACCCGTTGGTGGCATCGATATTTGCTTTGAATTATTCTTCAGACGGACTATTTGCTCGTTCGGTTATGATACATACTTGTTTGAAATCAGAACGTGGTACTAACCATATCACCTTTTCGAGTGCCAATACATGGGATCAAGATAATTAGATACTCTAACTAGCTCCAAGCAAAGACCCAAAAAGGACTGTAATGCAAAAGCGAAAAAAAGAAGCAAAATGGAATTCTTATAAATCAAGAATATATTTGTTTTGTACGTTACGAAGGCATTTCTGGAAATGAAATCCTTCTACATATTTGCCTATTGTAGGCTAAGTACAAAACCTTTCTCCTCACGTTAGTTCTCCTAAAGAATACCTTTTTGGGTATCCGTTGTTCGTGCATACGATTCATGTGTCCAACCCATTGCAGTTTCCGTAGTCTGACAATCGTTTTGACCTCCGACTCGTCAAAAATTTCATACAGCCCACAGTTGCATCGAAATTGCCATTGGTCCCCATATAGCTTCGTTTCAATTATTCACATCAGGACCCGTGGCTCAAAGGTGTTCAACATGTTTGCGGATGCATTGGTTAGGGCTCACGTTTCACACCCATAGTTCACGTTTCACACCCATAGCATAACATCTCATCATAGATATGTATATTAGGAGCTTTGTTTTCCTGTATATGAAGCTGATTTTCAAGATCGTCAAAACTGAAAAAAAATTCAATTGCGAGCTGTATTCTTTGGTTTATTTCGTCTCTTTCATTGCCGATTCTCGTTATTTTAGGGCCTGAATACACAAATTCGCGGACATTTTCGATACAATCTTTGTCGAGTGTGATATTTTGGGCAATTGAGTGATTTTTTTTGACTGCGTCGTGAGCTTCGTTTCATTTTCATTGGTTTGTAGTTCACTAGTTTTGCTTCGGTGTTGAGTTTCAGGAAGGCTGCCACTTGGCTCGACTTATATAGTAATGTACCTCGTGTATCGACGGGTGGTTTTCTTATGACGTACTCCAGAGCCAAATTGAATAGCAACGGGGCCAGCCCATCTCCCTATTTTAGTCTGATATTTGCGTCAAAGGCATCGGTGAGTTGGTTATTGATGCGGACTTGGGAGGTTATCGCCGTCATTGTCGTTTTGGTAAGACGAACTAATTTGGCTGGGATGCCAAAACAAAGCATTACTTGGTACAGCACGTTACTATCAATACTGTCAGATGCTTGTTTAAAGTCAACGAAAATTTGGTGTACATCTATGTTGAACTTCCAGCATTTTTGAAGTACCTGCTTTACTGTGAACAATTGATCTTTTGTCGATCTACTGCTCTGAAACCACCTCAATACTTCTCAATAATACATATAATCCGATTTTATTTTCCAAAAGATCTTTAAAAATATTTTGTACGCCGTACAAAGTAGCGAGATGCCTCTATAATTTTCGCAGTATAACTTTTCACTTTTTTTGAGGAATGGTAAGCTAGTGTACCAATTATCCGTTGTCACATTCCACCCAGTGTTGAAAATTGGTTCACATAATCTTTGTATAACGGCCAAGCTGGAATTGTCGAGATTGTATGGGCCCTCATATGTATGTTTGCCGGGATAAGTGTCCATGTTTAATGTATAAAACTTTTGTGCGTCACAAAGGGCGTGAATTTTGATGCCGTAAGGATTGGGCTTACTTGGGATGATATTGCCTGAATAAGCAGTTTTTTCGAAAAGCTTCCCGTTTTTCATCGACAGTCACAAAAGCCGATAAAGTATAATCAGCATGGCAGTTCTTCACAAACTTGTCAAATGATTGTCTTATATGGTAAATTTTATGAAGCGCCTGTCTTTGCTGCCTCGCACTTCCATCATCAATCTTCAGAGTCCGCAACAGAAACCGAAATTTGGGAGGACCTGGAGAGCCAAAATATTGTTACTGAGCTACTGTTTGTTCGAAACAGTTCCTCCACATTCAGATAATTCGATTTTTGAACCCCTGTCAAGAACAAGAAGCCGATTAAGCAAAGTAGTTCATTATAATCTCTATATCTAGCCATTTCCCGGTTTTAATTATTTTTGATTTTGTCGATTAATTGGTTGGTATATACGACAACTATTTCCAGCATAGAGTCGTCAAATAAGTGCTTCCAAGTTCTAAAAAAATCAGTTTTAGCTGATATAACTCGCTTGGGCCCTGGTAACTGCCTTATGATATTGAATGATCTTGCCCGAGAAGATTGGCGATGAGATTGTTTGCTCAATTTCATACAATTATCTTTTCCTGTATAAAAAGACGTATTGTTGGTTTCACAGGACTCGATCACTCAGTCTTCTTCACTGTCTGAATTTGAAGCTTCTTGCGGTGCAGAATTGGCAGATTTATTATCGCTTCCTGCTTCACTCTCTGATGATGATGATGATCTCTTCTCATCAGATTCAAAAATTAGTGTAGAAGTGCTTCAAGATAGCGCTGCTGACTTTCGTAAGACATACTGAAATACGACATTTGTTACAAAATTCACTAAAAGTATGCAATATGCTGAGCTTCAATCAGTATCGCAAGAAAATTTTTAACCCATTTGTTCCCAGAAAATTTTTTTTTTGTCAAATTCTTTCATTTTTGAATGAAACATTATTTTGTTTAGCTTCAAAACATTTTTTGCAAAAGAAATGCTTTTTATCAATTTTTACGCACATTAGAAGCAAAAACGCAGCTGGGAGGAATGGGAACTAAAACCTTTTGCTTTTCCACTGCTGAATATCTTTCCACCTTCTTTTGAAGAAAAAATGCCAAATTCATTGGAAGCAATTGAAACAACTCCATTGGCAATCCACCTTACAAGAATTATATTATTCTCATCATCCAGAAAATGCTCCTGTGTACCCTTTGGTTTTTTCTTAAAAACTTTAATATCAGATATTGGGCAGTTTTCTAGCCTATTGACTCTTATGGTTCCTGTTGCTGAATGCCCCCTCATCCCTATTTCCTCTATCAGTCTCAGCGAAGTGAAAAAGTTGTCAAAGTAGAGTGATAATTTCTGTCCAGTTTATTTGCTTTCCATCTTATCTAAAAATGTTAGTACAACTTCTTCTCCCAAACCAAATTCTGTTTTATCTTGGTAAAAATCCGCAGTGTACGCGTAGCCTAACGAAGATGCAGCAATCCCAGCTTTATAGCCCCAACGTAACGGTTTGCCACGTATAAATTGCTTTGTCGGATGTCTACTATAATAAAGTACCATTGATTCGTCAATTGAAATGCTGCTGGGTCCAAAAGCTTTTCCAAAAGTTGAAATTTTTTTATTTAAGCCATCTAAGATCGTTTGTATTTTGGAAAACTTGTCTCTTTTAGATATTGCAGTGTTATCTGCAACATGGATATAATTCATTATCTCATCAAAGTGATTGCGGCACATTGAGTTTATGATGGGCTCATTTCTTGAGTCGGATTCACTAGACCAATACAATCTGCGTCGTGAAACGCTGTTATATCCAGATGGAAGAAGAATTCCTATGAATACTTCGATTTCGTCTGTTTCAATTGAAAACTCTTCTTTGCTGTATATATTTAATAGATTCATTTGATAAAAGTCGAATCAGATCCTCATCAAGAAACAATTGAAAGACTTCAAATGGACTTCTGGGAATATCGGCAGCAGTAAGTTCATATAAATTGGCTGACTTTCTTCATTCCTCAATAAATCTTTGCACTTCCAATTTCTATATTTCTTCTTCTCCTTCATTTTTTTTATCATCTTGTATACGTTTTGTTGTGTTTACTATTACTGAAGAAGTCATTTAGTTTCCAGATAAATTTTGCCGTTGGACATCTTCTTCTGCTCCCGAATCTTCATCAGTTATACCTTCGTTATCTGGAGGTGATATGTACACAGTTATGTGTTTTTAGATTCAATGACAACTGAACCTAGATCTAGGCTTTTGTCATCCATTTCATCTTCAGACAGAGGCTTTTCGAGCTCTTCCAATAATTCGTCGAGCGTAAGTGGCCTGAGTAGTCTGTGTGGTCTAGTTTTTAGAGCATGATCCCATAACCCGAAGGTCCCAGGCTCAAATCTCGTAGGGAGCAACGTGATTCAGTTCAGGGGATTTTCCGGACAGACTATGAGTGTTCACTCAGTGGTGATATGTACTGGTCATATCATAGCTGAGCAGGCACACGGGAGCATGGTACTGTCCAAACCAACTTCTGAACAAATCAGTACGGTGATCAAAATGAGATACTCCAACTATCTCTAGGCGAAGGCCCGAGAGGGGCTGTTGGGCTACAAAGAAGAAGTAAGTGGCCTGAAATCAAATGTTGTTACGGGGAATTTGAGACGGCAGCCAACTGAACCACCACTTAAACACCACCCCCGGGAAACGTGTTCCGAAGGATGCATCCTCGAGCCAAACTGGGATAGGGAGCTTATGTATTGTACATAGTTCTAGTAAGGTTAGAAAAATAATTAGTTCTAATATTAGTGTTTACAATAGAGTAGATTTTAAATTTCCTTAAGTTAGATTAATGCAGCTCAACTTAGGCCCCGATACCACTCCCGTATGTGCACGGTTGCTCCACAACGACATCGTCTGTGATCAACAACTGCAGAAAGAACGAATCAAAAGGGTGCATGAGAAGCAATCATCGTAGAAAATGAGGAAATTCATCGCAGCAATTAGAACAATAACATCTACCACTAAATGCACATAAATGCGTCAATGGGCGCCTTCACATCTCATTAACACGTATCAGCGATGGAAAAAAAAGTCATAGTCTCACAATTCACAAGCCGTGAAGACGTCCTCCAAGCTCTCTTATGCGCCCGCTTTATTCCTGGATTCTCTGGTATTTTACCACCACGACGACGTTGAATTCGGTACATGGATGGTGCTTTCTCAGACAATCTTCCAGTTGTCTATAACAATACAGTAACCGTATCGCCATTCTACGGTAAAAGTGATATCTGCTCGCGTGATCAAAGCTCACAACTGTTTCATGTTAATAGAGCAAATACTAGCATTCAAATTTCAAAACAGAATATCAATGGATTTGTAATTGCAACCGATGTGTTGTTGTACAATCGACTTTTCTTGTTTCTGAGACGCTACCACAGGATAATTCAGTGCGTAGATAAAAAGTTCGGGGATGGAGATGATCAAGAAAATGAAGATGATCCAGAGTGCTTGGAATGTTTGAAGCATTGAAAGGACGCTGTGAGTGGCAACTTGCCACAGACTGTGATGACTGTAATACAAGGATATATTGATTCAGCCAACAAAGGACTTGCAAGTTGGCTGTTCAAAAATAAAAACATGAAATTACCATCACTACCAGCAATAGTTCCAGTTGATTTCTTTTGTGCCACAATAACTAAACCTTCAATCCTCGCTCCTGCCATCAGTAAGCAATTACGTCAGCTAATAAAACTTTTGATGAATGAAATAAACGATGCCTAAAATATTCAGCCCCAAAAGACATAGCATCCGCCAGACTACAACGGATCTAACAACACCACTGAATGTCGAAGCTTACATTCACCAGGAAACCTGGATACCTGGAAAAGAAGGGAAAAAGGAACACAAAGTATCTTGTCCCAGGGATAAAATATAAAAGTGCTATTTATCTGATATCCTCAGTGATCCATACAAAGCCTGAGTAACCGCCAGCACCCACACCGCACCAGACATAAACAAAACAGCATTATGTCTATACTAGGTGCTCCGTTGGGAACGAGCTGATAAAAGGGCGAGGGACAAAGGAAAAGCCCTCTTATTTTGGTGATCAGCACGTGAAGTGAGAAGGCAGAAAGAAAAGTGTTTAAAACAAAAGTGGACGTTAAAAGTAATCGGAAGAAAAGTTTAAAAGTAATCAAAAAGTTTAAAAGTAATCGGAAAGCTGAAGTTTGGAAGAAATCGGAAGAGGAAAAAAAAAGAGAAAACAAAGGAAAGGAATACGAAGGGAGGAGGATATCTCCCATCAATTGGCCATTACAGCGCAGGATCTTTTTCGATGTGCAGTCGACGGCGGGAGCCCTACTAGGAGGCCTCCTTCCTAGATAGGTTAGTCAAAAGGAATAGTAAGACTTGGTTTTGTAAAAAAAGAAATATTATTTCATTGATAAAATTTATTTGCTTTATTAAATATCAAAGAAAGTGGAATTTTCTTTGTTTTTTTTTACACTGAATTCACATGAAAAATTTCAGACACTGTTCTTTACAGGAAGTGTAACGGTTGGTTCGGGGCAATATCGCGCGCGGGAGTCCATCAAAGTGGTGGTTTTTTTTTGGTGGTGTTTGATTGGTGTCGAGTTATCTGGAGGAGATAGGGACCCCCGAGTAGTGATATTCGTTTTGGTGCAAGTTGTGTTCATTTAACGAGCTTCGACAAACCGCCTTACTCACTGGGCGGTCAAGTGTGGGGCCTAGGCCAAAACAGTGAGTTGGCACCCACGCCTGTCTGCGGCGAGCAAAGCCGGGACCGCATGACCCCCGTTGCCGGAGCACCGCAGTGGTTAGGGATGATAATGTGTTACCGTGTCAATATATTTATACAATATTTGAAAACTCGTACGAAAAACCTTGTTATTTGCGCAATATTGGGTACCCAATGTTGCGCAAATGGAACGAGTTTTACAATAGGGCATGTCCAGTGTTGCGTTAGGGCAGCATTTTCATGTTCCTTCAATTCAAGAAAGAATTTCGTAGAAAATTCAAAGAAAACTGGCATGACTTTTAGTACGAACATCACAAATTCATTATAAAATATGAATGTGACAATAATATTATATGCATCTTACCCCTCTTTGCTTGAGCTCAAAGCAGAACGAAAAGTACTGATTTTCCAAATTGCGAAACAAAGTAGAATTTTTAATGAAAAACACCTTTGAAGTTCACTATCTAATCTTTTGAACGGCTAAATTCGAATTGAGAATGAATCTATACGTCTACGGAACATAACAGAACAAGCCTGTTCAAACTTGTAAATACACTTTTTGCGTTGCGTGAACGAAACACTAGGAATAAATGTATTAAATAGAAGTAAAAGTAAGATGATAAAAAATCTTAAGTTTTAAAACCAACTGTAAAACAAACCGCACTGATCCCGGTCCTCTGCATCGGATTAGCACACAAACTCTAAGCTGTACGATCGTGCGGCTACTAGAATTTTAAATTATGATGCAATACATGAAATACGGCATGTAACAGATATCCCAGTTCAAATTGATGACGACTAACAGAATTATTTGATTTTTTCACGAAACCCGGTCTCTCTAACATATGCGTCACCGGTGGTGGGTTGGTAGCCAAATTAATTATTGGTTAGTTAATTGATTAATATGGGTGTTAGTGCATAATTTCCCAAGCTCAAATAAAAGTCAATATGAAATCTATCATGCTAACAAAAATAAAGTTTCTACCTATCACAATAATTTAATAATGTGCATCGTTGCAAGGTTAAAGCCATCGTTTTGAAGTTGTGCCAACTTCACAGACTTTCGTTATCTCCCACGGTGACATTGGATCACAGCCAAATATTGAGAATTAATGGAAGTTAATGGACTTCCCAGCAGGGGTTTGCTACTGACGTTGCGGTTTGCCCGGATAAAAATAATTCACTCCATTTTGCCGGGTTGAGGAAATCAATGAAAGCGTTTGACAAACTGCCAACAAATTCATGGCAAAATTTCATTCACGAAAGAGACAAAATTACAGTTCATATATTCTCGTATGCGTGAATGTCCTTGAGAGTTTCTTGCAAAACTCAATTCATAACTTCATCATCTACTTGTTCAGTTAATCGTAAACTCAATAACATCCAGACCAAATTGGTTAATGTTTTATTACTTCTGATAGTTTAGTTGACCTCGTTATCGTGCAAAAGGACTCGAGAACTCTAGGCGTAACTACTTCAGGGCTCTTATTATTCCATCAACGTTTCAGTCAGGATTCGCATTGTTGTGAACAAATCTTCGAGAATAAGTAGGTGATAATCGTGTAAGTGGAAGGAATCGTCTATTATGCCAGAAAGGAAGAGTTTTCATTGGAATTTGTGAAGTTTGGGGGGGTTTCTTTTGTGTCTTGGCATAGGTATATTAGTGGTAGTAAAGACAGATAATCTAAGAAAACAGTAACTTTATGTAATCCCGAAATCATAAGTTCTCTGTTAATGAATCATTCCAGATGAAAAATACATCTTTGTCTGTGATCATTTACATCTCAGCAACTCGGAGACAAATGGAATGCCCATTAAACAACCGAAAAACGAAACTTCGATTTATCACGTTTGCCGGCAAGAAGCAAAGGCTAACGTCCAAAAGGACATCCCGGTGTCATAAAGTTATATGAAATCTACATTGCTCGATCCCCAGACGATGTTTCCTCATTCACTTTCGAAAGAATTGTCATTATTAATATTCGAAAAGCGTCAAATTTACCACAGCTCCATACATCATGGTCTCGTCGTTAGGAATATTTTTCTTTGTTGCACGCTCCTACCGTTTCGAATAACCTCTCGGGGACACTTTTTTCGAATAACGAGACAATTTTTACATCTCAAATATTTTTTATCGTCAATGGCAAACCGAATTCGCCCACATCCCTTATCTGCGGCCTCGATGAGACGGGCGGGCGTGTGAAATAAAACATGAAAATGGCAAAAGACATTCTCGTTACTTTTGTGCGGGAAATGGTTCTTGGAATTTGCATATTGCTTTTGTTACGAGTTAGCAGTTTGCAGTTGGCACACTTGTTCGCAGCCATGCTGGACGTCTGTACAGTTCTAATTGCCTGGATGTTAGTATTAATTGCACTCGAACGCAAAAGAAAATCTTTCAACTTTGTTAAGTGATCCGGTTATCTGGAATGAAGCCGTTTCGTACATTTGCTGCCATTCAGGGAAAGTTTTAACCAGTATTTTGTCACCATTTGCCGTTAGACAAGGATACTTTCCATTGTTTCCCAAGGATAGTGGTGGATCTCATTACTACTGGCGCATCTTCGAGAGTGTTGGCGTTCTCGATTTAGTTGATAGTGTACTTACGAATGTTATATATTCTGCTTCACATGAACATGTGGGCCTGAATATAATATGAAATTTCCAGTTTTCTTGAAAAGCAGATAAAAAGACCTCCATAAGTTGATGTTGAGTTATATTATTTCAAAATTGCCAACACTGATTCTTAATTAAACTAAATCTGCTTGCGAATCAAATTTTTATAACAACGTTTTTTAATAATAATAAAACGATAAAAGGAAAATTTAAGGAAGAATACTGTTGTGAAATCTAAATAAAAGCAAACCTGTAGAGGATGCTCACCTAGTGATGGGCTGCGATGGAATGTGTATCAAGTAGTTTTACTTGAAATTTATAAAGAAGTGAAAAGTTTGTTCCACAATCAAAGCCCAAAAGAATTGTAGAGCGCCGGACATCGATGAGATTCCAGTGGAGCAGTGTTAGTAAAGCTATTCGCAAAGGCATCCAGCACATTGGGCAACAAGAACATATGCCCAAAGAGTCGAGTCAATCAATTATATTCTGTGGTAATCGAGCAGCCACACAAGGAAACTGCTCGAAAACCTTGCTAACATTTATCCGAAATGTTGATTGCAGATTTGGAAAAAAATTTAATTACTTCAATTTGTAGTGCGAGAAGGTAATTTCAAAAGTCCGTAAAGGACTGCAGCAATGGTCTGCTGCCTCGGCAGAAGAAGGTGTCAGCATCTGCCGAGAATGCCCTTGTCTGGGGACGCGTGAATGCGCTGGCAGGCTAGCATTGTGGTGTCGTGGGGCGGGTTCATTCCCCCAGCACAAGGACCCACTACGAAGAATTTCGCATTCACGAATTTCTGGGGTCGAGAAAAGCAAGGCGACCGAAGTCGCAAAAATCGTAGGCAACTGCACCAGGGACAACTGACTTGTTCATGGAACGAGAGAAACAAGTTAAAAAGAAGTGGAAGCAGGATAACGTCGTCCTTACCCGGAGAGGCTCATGGCCCACAAATGAGAGAGGGGTAACCGAGTGGTGATGGAGCCCCCGCGCACCCACCCAGCCGGATCAAAATCCATAATTGTTGCAGTGGCCAGGTATTCCTCTTCTGAGTGGAAAACTCATACAACTTAACTTGCATGAGCCTTCCCATCAGACGAGAAGTACCCCGGTGACCAATTTATGCCATAGAATTATGCAAGTCGATTACATAACCCCATGTCATAAAGAGGCACTTTGCTTGGGCCACTCAACCCGCGAAGTCACCTGAAACAAAAAGAGGTTAGTGTGTACCCGGCGGCTGGCTCATGTTTTGGGGTGAGAGCCTGCCACCGTATCGGGTCCTATACACGGTCAAAAGGGTAAAAATGGAAAGACCGAAGGATCCATTTAACTCCACATTGCTTTATTCTGAGCAAAAAATATATATATTAAAATAAGCCAAAACGATAAATTTAATAAATTCACTTAAAGAAATTTGTCGGAAAACTAAGCTATAATACCGATGTATGAATATACTCGTATATATATATATATAACTATAATTTTTAATTATTTTCCAAAATGGTAAATTGCCGTTGTTCTTACTTTTGCGACAGGGTTGGGAAAAAAAAGTAAATTGTAACTTCAAAAATGTTATGAGTACTTTTTGGCCAAAAAGAGAGAACCGGATGATTACTCGTTCGTCAGAAGTATTTAGTATGGGAATTATTCCGGTGAGAACAACGATCAATTTCACGTAGGACGCTCTTATCAGAAACATACTCTTTAGATGCAAAGCCTATATGTGATTAACCTTTTAACAAGGATTATAATAAGCAAATTTAAAGACTTAAAATATAAAAAAAAATAACGAGAACTTAATTGTTTTAATCAAATCAAGAAAAACCAAAATGTAAACTTTTCCTTACTTCCAAAAATGTGAGTTTGTGAATGTATTGGCGAACGCCCGGAACACGAGTTGTGCCCGATTAATTATTATACAAATGTGTCATAAGTGAGAATCTGCATTTTATCGGGATCCAGCCCCAATATTGTCATCCACAATGCTATAGTGAGTTAGAGTTACAGTACCTTGGCGAATTGATCGAGATAATGAGATGAAATTACATCTCTCCGGAAGAGTGATAATATCATCAACAACTGTCCTTGGAGGCGGATTGTCCTGATTCAGGAAATATCGAGTCTTAATACGCTCGGAAGCGATTTCAAAAGCAAAATGTGAGGCTTTCCGCGACTCCAGCCTGGGTACAAACTTCCGTGAGACGTTTCCGGATTGTATGACTTTCAATTTTGGCTACTTGATGATCACCAACACTATCTCTATAGAAAGGAGTACGAGATGGCAAAGGTCCGCGCACATTACGATATTCTTCAAAGGCTTTAGCCACGTTCAAGGCAAGTTCAGAAGGTCCTGCACTTGCGCAACATGAACCGGAAATAATTGCTGTCGAAAAGTCCCGCGGGACCAAACTCCGAACACGTTTTCTTGTGGTGGGAACTCTCTGGCTTGTAAATTATTACTACTTATTTAAATCAATTTTATCAAATTTTCATTTATCCATCATTTCTGATCTTGACGCAAAATTATATGATCGCAGTCTTTATATCGTAATTTCTGAGAAAACAGTTGCAGCCGTGCACGAACAGATTTACGTTTTATCAAATCATTTCCACGGAACTTCGGAGCGTTACCCTTTAAAGTAACTGTATTACCTTAATTAGGATCAAATAATCGCAAAATAGACGGAAATTGTTTCCCATGGATCTTGAATTAGATGATTATGTGTAGAGAAAAGTTCCACATGAAGAAACGAAAATTGCTCCCCGTTTGACTGAGCGTAAAGTGGTGCTGTTGAGAGTTCCTGTTTTATAGTTGGAGCCACTTCTAGTTGAAGTTCGTAGCCTTCGAGGTTGGACTTGATAAAACTCCAATCTTGCCGTAACTCTATAAACTTTAGTGGCATTGAAACTGATTTTTCTTCTTCGTCCAAACAGTGTGTCGAATTTAACAACCGGCTTAAGAAATTAAAAATAGTTTTCATTTAACAAACGTCACATACCAGAATAGTTCACTTATATGTCCTTTATCTTTTCCAGTGCTAATACGATGCAATATAAGGTTAACACGTTTCTCTCCTGCTACCATATCCTACCTTGCGTCACGAATTATAAAATTCCTTTGGTCTGGTGAGATCTCCGACTTGTACACTACTTTCCATTCTGCAGTTCGAGTGTGATCTCCAGTATCGAAAAGGAGTAATTGATTGCAGCCATCGCAGAGTAAGCGATTTTTCAAGAAAGGAACTTAAACGACACACTATAGTCCCCAGATTGTTTTGCAGATATTGATGGTAAATTGTACACTGGACGGAGAGGCTTAGGTCGACCGAGTCCCAGGCAGTAGGAGCTTTTCTGAATGTTCCCGTGTCTAGGTAGAAGCAGATCTCACCATGTATTCACTGAAACTCAACCGACGCTAAAATAAATCGACACCCTTCTGCACACGCACCGATTATTTTCATTTGTGAATTTCCTCGAATTCACATTTTCTCTTGCGCACTGACAGCTACCGATATGCTCGTCCTGGTTGAGCCCCGAGTCGCGATCGATGCGATACAAATTTATAGACTGCTAAAACACTATTAGCCATGCAAATTTAGTTGGAGCAATCTCGACCTGCGAGCTGCCAATCCCAACCACCCACGTGCGTTCACTCACTCACGTTTGCCCTTCGATTCCATGCGTCGAGGAACATCGCAACATCCCAACACCCACCTTTTGATGCAAGCCTCAAAGTAGGTTGCATACGATTTTTACCATGTGTGGGTGCGCCCAGCTGATGGATACTGCGTAATAGTATATCGTAGTTTTTCTTTGGTGTCACATTGATTGGAAACAAAATCGGTATGCGAGGCGTTTATTAGTTTTGGATTATTTAAAAAAAAAGAAAGAAGATATTAGATATTTAGAAAAGAAAAATTCTACGCTGAATAATCGTACTAATCGCCGCCTATCGCAATATGCGTTTAATCGAACTTTCTTCCTTTTTCTAGTAATAATCTCAACCTCCCGGATCACCATGCTGTAGAGGTGACGGAGATAGGAAAATTTTAGAACAGTTTGACAGGGTAACTGCTCTATTACTACAAATTCATAGTTATAAATTATAAAATTTTTTGTTATTAAATGTAAATTGTGTATAGTTTTTCTTTGCGTTAAATTTAAACGTTTCCCATTAATGATATTCTTCATGATATTTAACTTTTATTATTATATAAACTCTTTTTCATATTTCTTTACTTCTGTTAATTTTTAAAAATTCAAATCTGCGAATTAAAATGCCGGACATGGGAACACTGACTTAGTGCATCTCATCCGTGTATTGCATTTCTGAATGCATTCTAACTGGGTTGAGTGAGCAGCTGGATTCGACTCACCGTTGCGATACAGAGAAATGAAGAAAGATTTGGTCGGATAGAGAAGTCCGCTTAAGATTGCGAACCGGCAAGCACGTGCGAGAACCGCGATCAAAGAAAAGCTATAGGAGGAATAATTACCGTGTACGTCATCTCCTTCACCTGTTCGACAGCTTGCCGGGAACATGAGCGCGGAATTTCACGATGAAAGATTCGGCCGTCGTTGTAAATTGGTAAAGGGACAGAATTGTCCTCATATAATTTGATAACTTTCGTGCGTGAGCTAACATCGTAAATGTTCATGGTTCCCTAATGAATTACGTTTCGTTACGGTCATTTGACTGACAGTTTGAACTGTCAGCAATGTTTATTTACATCACGACGCGAGATGAATTTCGACAATAATCCTCGCTTTTCCTTTTTTTTTTTCTTGAGCCGACGCTAGTATTTCCTCGTTTTTCTTGTCTTTGCTGGTACTTTAACCTCCTTACCAACGCGTGGAGTGTCGTGCGTTTATATATATCCACCAGTTTCAACTAATTTCGGTCGTCGAATCTCTCCTCGGGAATGTCATGGTCTTGTTTATTTAGATTCCCATGATAGTTTATAGTGAATTTGGTGCGAATGAAGTGAATGGTGCACTTCGGTACGATATCGTTAGCCAGTTAGGAGAGGAGGTAAGATATTCAAAAGTTGTATCCATATTTACTTCTTGCAGTTTAGCGGATTTATCGGCTTCTTCTTGTTTGAGCTTGTCGTAATCGGCGGTCATTTGATGGTGTGCCAAAGTGAGTTTTTGGTTGATATCTTTAAGCTCATTCATAGCCTATTGTTTGGCTGAGAACTCATCACAAAGCTCTGCCGATTGCTTTGTGTGGGGATCACGTAGCTCATCCATTTGGCTACCGAACATTACGCGTAACGCTTCAGCCTTTTGTTCTTCTTCAGCATTAATTGTTGAAACATGCTCAGCTGCTGTCAGTTTTGCAGATTCTTCCCGAAGACCATCGATTTGTTCTTCAAGAGTTCGCTTCTTGTTCTCGGACTCTCACATTGATTCCTGCAATGACATCATTCTAGCTTCATGTTGTGGGCTCAACGAACGGTATTCGCTAATTTCTTTTCTTATTCAGAAACCTTTTTATTTGGATCTGTTTGTAATGCTTCCAGATGCTGACAACTTTGTGCGATATTTTTAGCTTCCGATTTAATTTTGCTAATATATAGTCGAGCCACTGTGAATTTCTCTTCAACCTTACCATCTGGATTAAGTGTATTCATTTTCATTTTACTGGTGCTATCTGTTCATAAGGCTTGTCCAACTTCAGACAGATCACGCAGAAAATTTGAGAGCATTTCATAAATTCGTTTCTTTTGATGCATATTTTTCAATTTTTGCAACTTCGATGTAACGACATTCAATGTGGCCTGTTTTTATTGCAATCAATCGTTCATATTATCAATATCTTTGTTTTTGGTCTCGATTTCTTGTAATTTTTGATAGGATTTAACAGCTAATTCTTCTAGAGCTTGAAGTACTTCTTTCACCTCCTCCTTAGAATTTTCATTTTCTTGTGGCTGCTACTTTTAATTTACGTTCCAAATCGAGTTTGCGCTTTCCTTGTACTTTACTTGCCACCAATGAAATGTTAAATTTGCGAGTAACTTCCTTTGGTGTGCGTGTAATTGCTGCCCCCGCAGCATCTCTGGCTTTGTTACTCGGCTCGTTCCTCTTTGGTGGCATGTATGCATCTCTGCTGGAACTACGTGTGTATGAAAATATTTGCGGCGGTGGCTCATTAAGTTTGTGTCCTTCGCCGAAAGCTCAGTGGCTGCACATCTGGTAGGAACGTTGGCTTTAACGACAACCTCACGTTTAGATCCACATTCAAATTCGTTTTCCTGAAAATTTTGACAGCACTCAAGTTCAAATCTAAATTAGTCGAATTATATCATCTTCTTCTTCTTCTCAGCACTACAGCCCCTCTCGGGACTTCGCTTCCTGCAAATAGCGCCTCCAACTGTCTCGATCCATTGATCGCATCCTCCGATTTTAAAATCCAAGCAGTGATGAACTGTCTTCGTCGACCGAGTCAGACCAGCAATTCTTCGGTTTCTCCACTGGTCTCCGGCCTTCAGTTTTCCCAACGAATAACTTTTGGGTATCTGTTGCTCTTCCATACGATTCATGTAGCCAGCCCATTGCAGCTTCCACAGTCTTATGATCGTTGAGACCTCCGGTTCGTCAAAAATTGCATACAGCTCATGGTTGTATCGAATTCGCCATTGGCCCCGTCTAGCTTCGCTCCAATTATTTCAGGACCTGGCGCTCAATATATGTTATTTGCGGATGCCTGGGTTAAGGTCAATGTTTCACACCCATAGCATAACACAGGTCTTATCACAGATTTGTATAATTGGAGCTTTGTTTTCCTGTGTATGCAGCTGGTCTTCAAGATCGTTAATACTGAATAGAATATTTTATTTGCTAGCTGTATTTTTCGGCATATTCGTCTCTTTCATTGCCTTTTTTCGTTATTTTGGCGCCTAAATACACAAATTTGCTAAGATTTTCGATACTTTACTCGCCAAGTGTGATGTTTTGTGTATTTGAGGTATTTTTCCTTGTTTGCATCATGAGGTTTGTTTTATTTTCATTGATTTGTAGCCCTACTAGTTTTACGAAGATTTCTTTGGCAGTTGTTAACGACTGTGACAAAATGTTTATGTCGTCCGAATTGGCTACTACTTAGCTTGGCTTAAATAGTAATGTACCTCACGTATCGACAGGTATTCCTTATGACGTACTCTTGAGCAAAATTTAAAAGCAATGGGGCCAGCCCATCTCCCTGCTTTAGTCCGATATTTGTGTCAAACGCATCGGTGAGTTGGTTATTGATGCTGACTTGGGAGGTCGTCGACGTCATTGTCATTTTGGTAAGACGGAATAGTTTGTCTGGGATGCCAAAGCAAAGCATAATTGGTATAGTGAGTTACGATCAATACTGTCGTATGCTTGCTTAAAGTCAACAAAAATTTGGCAAACGTCTATGTTGAACTCCCAGCACTTTTCAAGTACGTGTCGTTGATCTGCCTGCTCTAAAGCCACTTTGATACTCCCCAATAATACTGTTGGTTAATGATCCGGTTTTATTTTCTAAGATCTTTGAAAATATTTTGTACGCCGTACAAAGTAATGATATGCCTCTTTAGTTTTCGCACTGTAGCTTGTCACCTTTTTTGTGGATAGGGAATATAATTGATTGGCTACACTCTTCCGGCATATGTTCTTGTTGCCAAATGTACTGGATGACTTTGTGAATAGCTTGATGAAAACTACTGCCACCATTTTTGATGAGTTCCACTGGAATCTCATTGTTGACAGGCGTTTTATTATTCTTTTGAGCTTTGATGGTGGAACAAATTTCATCCAGAGTTGGTGGGGCTAATGGACCCACTCCGCTGACATCTATAGGTTCATCTTTCCTTACTCTTCGTTTCATCAGCGATGATATTGCCGATATCATCACTACAGAGCGTGGTTTCGGGCTGGTAACTACGTTTCAGGCTTTTCACTACTTTGTATGCTTGTCTTGTGTTGTTGCTCGCTAAACTTACATCTATACTTCTCAATTGGTCGTCATAGTATTTTCTTTTCTTAATTTTCTTATTCACTACTCTTCTGAGATTTTCATAGTATTCTCTGTTCGTTCTGCTTTTCCTACCTACGTTTTCTTTGTACGCCTGATTTTTTGTATCTAACGCATTCTAGCACTCATCATCGAACCAATCATTCCTCTTCCGCCGGGCTTGATATCCAATCGTCTGTTCTGCCACGGTCCTAATAGCCACTTTCACTTCCATCCAGAGCTCGTTGCTCGTCTTTAAATGCATCTGATAAGATGGGGGCCAGCTGCTTGTTGAGGGTCTCCGTGAAATGGTTGGCCACAGATGCCGTTTGGAGCCTTTCGATGTCAAATTTTTGTAGCGGGCTGGTCTTCGCTGAATATGCCTTTGACATACAACATCGATAGGTTGATTTGATCAAGTAATGATCTGAGTTACAATTGGCTCCTCGGTATGTATGGACGTCAAGTATGCTCGAGGCCTAACGTTGTTGGATCAGAACATGATCGATCTGGTTTTTTGTGTTGCTATCCGGTGATACTCAGGTCATTTTACAAATGCGTCGATATGGGAAGCAAGTCGAACTTATGACTAGATTTCTGCTACATTCAAACTCAATCAGGCGCTGGCCATTGTCATTTGACCAGTCTTTTCAGGTGATTGTAGAAAGTTTCCTTCGTTTCCTCGTCCTTTTCTTTGGTTGGGGCGTGAATACTAACGAGCCAGATTTTTAAGAATTCCGCTTTTATACGGATCGCACACAAGCATTCGTTTATTGGCTGAAAATCAATAACGTGCGATTTGAACTCCCTATCCACAATGAAGGCCACTCTGAATTCTCGTTTTCCAGTAGGCTTCCCACTTTTGAGTATTGTTTGCGATCAGACTCGTTTCCAGTCCAATACTGCCAGTATTGTTGAAAAAACCCAATGTGCGACCCCGAGAGCATTTACTACCATTTAATAGGGGGGTTTGGTATGAGAAATCATGGAAGCTGTTGGTTGGCGAGACAAGAGGTTCCCTCCTCCTTTCTCAAACGGGCTTGGGACCGTCTACGGCAGAGTCAAATTATATACTAAATCAAAATTCATTGGGAGTCTATGTCTGAAAGTAGAATCTATGAAAACACAGGCCCGCAAATTATCGCTTATATCTTGTCGCATGGCGGGAACAACGATTCAGATATGGATTTCCTCCCAATGCTGCATGTTATTTTGTTTGCAATATCGATTCCATCGATGGGTTATATATTTTATGCTGCCACATATGTTGATTGGGCGTCGAAAGTTTCCACTACCGTGTGATCTAGTCGTAATGCCGCGAATTCGCGTTTCGTTTCGAGCTCGCGTTGGTTCTTGATGCTTTTGGCGCTTGTTACTGCTCGCGTTAAATTTAATTACATGACATTTAATTACATGACATTAAATGGCAAAAAATATTATGTGGCTTGCTTTCCGTAATTTAACTAGTTGTCATTTTATGAATGAAAATTTAAATTACTTGCTGTTGGTTACATTATTAGATTATCAAAAAAAGTTAGTAAAGTGCGGCTCGGTATTGCGTAGGTGTTTAAATCTTATTAAATCACGTATGGTAGTGTTCAGGGTGAGCAATACTATGAAATCTCAATGTTCTTCCGTAACAAGGCTTTCGAAGTGGACGGTCTACAATAGACCGAATATTCTTAGTAAAGCAGGCGCTGGGAATACAGCATCGATGTACACCAACTGTTTGTAGACTTCAACCAAGCATACAACAATGCCGACAGAAATGCACTGTATAAAGTAGTGCTTCACTTTGGCATCTCAACAAGACTAGTCCGCAAGGACAAGGTCACGATGCTAACCACGGAGCTCCCGGTTAAGGTAAACGGTGAAGTAACGGACAAATTTATAGCAGAATCAGGCTTCAAACAAGAGGATGGATTTGCCCCATTACTCCGTATTTTGCGCTCGAACACGTCATCAGGTAGACATAAGCTGGAACCTTGGGTACACTAACGTTCAAGTCCACAATATTGGTAGCATATGCTGTTGACGTCAATATTATGGCGAGTTCAATCTTAGATGCTAAAAGAGCATTTCTGGGCCTAGAATTTAAATTGGCATACGAACTATTGAAACGAAAACTAAATTTATGACTCAAACGAGGAAGAAAAAGCTAGTTCGACAAATCCTGACTGTAAACGACTGCAACCTTGAGAGTGTGGAGAATTTTGTGCATCTTTGAGCCAACCTGAATAGAAGAGATGTCAAAAAGGATGAGGTTCGACCCCGAATAAATATGGCAAATAAATTTTATTACTCTGTATTTCCCATTCTGAAATCCAGAGTGATGTACAGTAAAAATAAGCTCCGCACTTACAAGACACTAGTTAAACCTGAGCGATCATATGAAAATGAAACATGGACCCTGACGAGCGAATCTGAAAAGGCAGTGGACTTATTTGAATGCAAAGTGCACCAGAAAATTGACAGCCCAATGAAACAAGGAACAGAGTGGGGACTACGTTACAACGATGAGTTGTATAAACTATTTGACCATCCACCTGTTTCTCTTGCGTGAAGTTACATAAATTGGAATAGGTGGGCTATGTAGAAAGAATGGTAGAAAACCGGCTACCCAAAAGAACATTGACGGGTAGAGCACAAAGTGGACGTCCACTGGGAAGACCGAGAGATCGATGGGAAGACACGTTAAAAGCTGACGGCAGATTTTTGTTGGGATTCAAAAACTGGCGGAAAAGGGCGTGAAATCGTGATGATTGGAAAGGATTAATCCTAGAGGCCTAGGCCCGGCTTGGGCTGTCACCAGTGACCAGTACACTGGAGGCTTGTTGTGTCGAGGCCTCTGGGTGGGGGTGGAAGATTTGTTGACAGATGTGATAAAACTTCTAGTAGAGTTCACTGCGTCTGTCGCTGCTAGTTTTCCATTCCCCTCCGAAGCTCTCGAGACCAGTATCCATGCCATGAGGATGTTAACTAACTTCTTCTCAGTGTTCACTCAATTGATTTATTTTGTGGCTCAGTTGGTTTTTTTTGAAATTCATGCTGCGATTTCCTACTTTGTTGTACTTCAAGCGCTTTTGGTGAGGAGTTTCTCAGGGTGATTAAATTGCACCACAACACCCTTTAATTTTTAGGGCTTTGTACTACTTTCAAAGCCCTATTTAAGTAAGTTTTGTCTGTCCGTCGTTGCATCTGTGTTTTTCTGCAAAACTGTAGCAATTACAGACGCCAAACCTGGTATCTGAGCCACAAGTTATGACTCCATGATCATACAAAAATGAAACATGGACCCTGACGAGCGAATCTGAAAAGGCAGTGGACGTATTTGAATGCAAAGTGCACCAGAAAATTGAGCGCCCAGTGAAACAAGGAACAGAGTGGGGACTACGTTACAACGATGAGTTGTATAAACTATTTGACCATCCACCTGTTTCTCTTGCGTGAAGTTACATAAATTGCAATGGGTGCGCTATGTAGAAAGAATGGTAGAAAACCGGCTACCCAAAAGAACATTGACGGGTAGAGCACAAGGTAGACGTCCACTGGGAAGACCGAGAGATTGATGGGAAGACACGTTAAAAGCTGACGGCAGCTTTTTGTTGGGATTCAAAAACTGGCGCGAAATCGTGATGATTGGAAGAGATTAATCCTAGAGGCCAAGGCCCGACTTGGGCTGTCACCAGTGACCAGTACACTGGAGGCTTGTTGTGTTGAGGCCTCTGGGTGGGGGTGGAAGATTTGTTGACAGATGTGATAAAACTTCTAGTAGAGTTCACCGCGTCCATCACTGCTAGTTTTCCATTCCCCTCCGAAGCTCCAGACATCAGTATCCATGCCATGAGGATGTTAACTAACTTCTTCGCAGTGTTAACTCAATTGATTTATTTTATGGCTCAGTTGGTTTTCTTCGAAATTCATGCTGCGATTTCCTACTTCGTTGTACTTCAAGCGCTTTTGGTGAGGAGTTTCTCAGGGTTAAATTGCTCCACAACACCCTTTAATTTTTAGGGTTTTGTACTACTTTCTAAACCCTTTTTAAGTCAGCTTTGTCTGTCCGTCCTCGCATCTGTGTATTGCAATAGTTTTTCTGCAAAACTGTAGCAATTACAGACGCCAAACCTGGTATCTGAGCCACAAGTAATGACTCCTTAAAAGTTGACATTATCAATAAATTGTAGTCAATTATTTTGTTTATTTGATGGCAACATTTTTGTCTGGTTGGCAGTATTGTGGCCAATTATTTTATTGGGGCACTGAAGATGACTCAAAGGAGTCAAAACGCGTCGGCTCACACAACAAAGCAAGACCTGACGGCTTTTCAAGAAAAAAAATCAATAAATTTTTCAATGGTCTTTAAAGGGAGGTCCCCCCATATCGGAAAGGAGTCTGAAAATGTTTTTTGCCGAAAATAATCGTGTAATATGCTAAATGAAATATTTTAATGAGGATTTAATAAAAACAGCTCTTTAATTAGTATTACCAGCTTTAAGAAGCGCAGGGGGGAAATCACTCGCTATTGGACACCCGTCACACGAAAATCTGAAAGAAGTCAAAGAGATAGGTAGTAAGTACAATAACAATAGGTAGTAAGTACAATAACAACAAATACCTTAGAAATCAAAATTCACAAATTGTTTTTAATAATAGTATGATTTCAAAATTTTTCTTTTTCTCCAATAACATTGTATGGGCGCACTGGAACTCAACAAAATTCTACATTTAAGTAGTCTTAAAAAAGGCCTTTGTATTCAGTGAGTTTTACGGAAATCAAATCATATTTGCGGAAGTTGTAGTCATTTGAATTTTCACTGATTATAAGGATAAAAATACACGATGCTGCTATAATATGGACTTTTCATCGAATCAGACAATGCAGTTTTGATTTGATTTGCTGAAAATTTTCGGATAAGATGAATAACATAAATATCTTTAGGAATTCATGATGTGATTGATTTGTGTTACATTGCAGCAAAGTGGTGGTCATTAAAAATGGGGTATTAATGGTTTTTATTTTAAACATGTACATCTCGTTGAAACGTTTCGTGCGTTAATTAACTATTGGTGACTAAGTACCGTAGGTTGAATACAAAACCCTTCTGACAGCAGCGTAGTTCTGTCTGCCCAACCTTAAAACTATAATTTAAGAATTTTCAAACATTTTCTCGCCAATATAATAAAATCCACAATCAATAACGACAACCCCCACAGAGAAAAACATCAAAAAAGCAACCACAATATCGACTATTGAAAAAGAAAAGCGATAAAAGTTGTGGAAAATTCCACTGCTAGATATAGATAAATATCAAAGAAGCTTCATGGGAGTTCGTCATCTGCTGCCTAGTGGCCAGGCTAGCAAATTACTAAATAAGACACAAACGCGGTATTTATGCCTCTAATTTTTGATTTTCCACTCTCCTCTGGACATGCTCGCACATAATTGTCCATTGTAGAATGGAGATTGATAGGAAATCCGGCGTTTTCAAGAATTGTTTTCGACTCAGCAACTTTTTCAGGCAAAACAATTTCCGCCGGCTTTGCCTTTGTGGTATTTGCCGGCTTTTACGTTTTGAAACCAACCAACCAGTCAGGACATGCTGGCGTAGGCATTTGTAGAATCTCCCGTCCTAGACGCATCGTCCTTGCCAAGCGTTGAATCCTCCGGTCTTTGCCAACACTTTAATTGTTTCAAAGATTCATTCGGGTGAGCTTTTCCTCAACGGGAACTTTAAGCAATTGTATGCATGAAATTTAAGTTTTTCTCCAAAATTTTCATCAGGGAAATGAATTAATTATCCTGTGTCGACTATTCAGAGCAGCTGCACTTGACAAATACTGTTCTGGGCAGTGGAACAAGGCGAATCCAAGGAATTTCACTTGCCGGATGGCCGTGCAACGCTGTCGGTTGGTATAAAATGATTTTTAATCAACTGAGCGTCGGAAGACACTTAAGATACATCTCGTGTCACTGCAACAAGTCTCGTTTGCAATCAAGAAATGAATATAGTAGAGTGGCTGACGATAGCGATGAAATTGTTATGGATCCAAATTTGCGCTATCTTCTGCTCGTTAATTACCATGACGGCCAAATCGTTATGAAAATATATTGCAATGATGACTTACTCTTGTTGAAAATACGCTTGAAAGGTTTTTAGATAGAAAATCTTCACAGTGTTAAAATCTTATTCGTAATGTGCTTCCTATCGACTTAAGTTTGAATCCTTACGCGATTCCGTCTGCATGGAACTCCATCTAGCCGTGGCGTAGTACTTTATGGTCTCCAAAAATCATAATATTGCCTAAATAACGATTTCATGAAATGAAATTTCGTCGTCTGCCCATAGCGCAATATTGAAGTCGAGAAGTACTCTAATAGTTTTGGCACTGTGCCATTTTTCGTTTGTTTTATTTTTCTTGTGCAAAAAGGGACGAATAGTTCGGTGATATTTGGTAATCGAGCTATGATTTCATCTTAGGTGAGAAAAGAATGTGAGCTTGATGTTATTAGATGACGCCCTATAGTACTGGTTTTGTAATCTAGAATAAAAGAAGAGACACATTTTACATTCGAAACAAGGTGTGCTCGGAGCACTTCAAAAAACTCCCATCTGAGGGGAAAGTCACGTGAAAAAACGACTTTTACCTTCAGAAAATTTCTTATGATAAAACACCTAAAAGAAACTTTGCATATTCACTGTGCATCAATTAATTGCGCAGTTATACAAGCAAACTGCTCGAAAACCTTCTTATCCTACACTTATGGTTTTATGTGGCAGATTTAAAAAAACAATTTACTATTTGCATTCACGATCGTTACTTGTCAAATAGTTTCCTTTCTTATTATTATTAAATGTAATTCTATATAAATTTTCCTTTATATTCAATGTAAAATTTTTCTTTATCAGTTTAAATTTATATTAAATGCAATTTTATATCAATTTTCCTTTATATTAAATTTAAACGTTTTCCTTCAATTGTGTTTCTCATGAAATTTAATTTTGATTACTATTTAAAAAAATCCTATTCATTTTTCTTTACTTCGTTCAAATTTAGTTCATTTAGTACAGTTTAAACCCGCCACATAAAATAAGCAATTTAGAAAACGTTAATCGGGTACGCCGAACCGGGTTACTAGATTCGGAAGTAGTGGAGGGACGTCGAAAAGACAGCACAAAGGAAGGGGAGAAAAATGGCTACCCGTCAATAATCTTTCCTCAACTGGTGACGACGAACTGTGCGTGTTTTATTATTTATTGTTTTTTTTTTTGCTTGCTGTGAACGTACCCCTGTTTGAAAGTCTTTCGGCTGCGTGGGACACGAGACGCAAAATTTAGTCAAGCACTAAGGTCGTCAGTTTACACTTTGTATCATGTTTACGCACGGCCTTAGGGAACCGCATTTGAGATAAGTTCACCAGTTAATCCGTTGTCAGGCTGTATTCGCAACCTGTGGTGCATCGTTCGAAAACCCGGGATAAGGATACGTGGCTCGAAAAATTGCAAAGCCGCCGTCAGGACACTGAAAAGTAATACATTGTGAAATTTTTCATAGTGGTGAAAAAGAGTTCGTACACTCGATAGTGATTTCCCAGCCAGCAGCCAAATTCATCGGTGCTGGTGCCGCCACAGTAGGAGTCGCTGGTTCTGATGCAGGTATCGGAGCAGTATTCGGTTCCCTGATCATTGGCTACGCAAGGAATCCATCCCTCAAGCAACAGTTGTTCTCATACGCTGTCTTGGATTTCGCCTTGTCTGAAGCCATGGGACTGGGAAATGGGAAAAATATAATTAAAGGAAAATGTTTGAATTTAATATAAAGGAAAATTTATATAAAATTTCATTTAATATAAAGGTAAATTGATTAAGAAAAATTTTACATTTAATATAAAGAAAGAAAGAAAACTATTTTACAAGTGGCGATTATGAATGCATATAATAAATTGGTTTTTTTTTAAATCTGCCACATAAAATCATAAGTGTAGGATAGGAAGGCTAATACAAGACAGCTAATTTTCTCGCGATCCCAAGGCGGAGAGGGTTGAGAAAAAGGAGCTGAAGGATCCTCAGTTAGAGAATCGATGGTCTTCGGGGTCGGAACGTGGAGTGGAACGATTGAAGAAAATGATTAACGGACGGACAGACTGACACATATATTTACGTTTTGCTGTAAGTAGGTAAACTTTGCACGTGATTCAAACTGAGTACGGATGGACAGAACAGATGTATATATTGAATTTTTCCGTTGCTCCTTTTTTGGAGTTAAATTCAAATGAATAAATAAGAAACTCTCATATTTTCCGTAAAACGCCAATATTTATTATAACCCGTGCTGACACGTGTTTCGGAAACAAGTTATTTCCTTCTTCAGTGCCGTGTTACTGAAACACAATCCAAAAATTCTTGTATTTATACATCGTTACTAAATTACAAACTAATTTACAAAAGGTATTTTAATGAACTAATAATAAAAACATTAAAATTACTGCTTGGAAAGGTAATTAAAACATTAATCCACTCTATTATCCTTCACGGTGTCATAAACTAGATGAGTCATTCAAGCCTTTAACATATTGATCCAATCAAACTACTGTATGCGTTCCCTAGATCCGTATTAAGCCTTAAATCTTCCAGTATCCTTGAAATCCACAAACTTTCCGCTGCATCCAACCTTCTCCAATCGTTGATTGCTTCGAGGGCCTCCACGTTGTCCCATTCTATTTGATGCAAGCTCTCCATAATGTGTTTTGCAACCGTTGATCTCGCCTCATTTCGTCCTTTTTTCGCTGCTACTTCCGCTTCCCTTATTTGCTCGTGGAATCGAAGTCGGCAACTCTGTGCATGAATGAGAGCTATTTCTCATTTCGAGGAAATTCTTTCAAGACAACCAAAGGGGTTGCCATGGGGAACCCATTGTCACCACTTTTGAGCGATCTTTTCATGGGACACATCGAAAACATCATCGAGGAAAAAGGTTTAGCACCTAGAGTATGATTTCGTTACGTGGATGATATTTTTGCAATCATTGATGCTCACCAAGCAGACATTTTACTGGAACAATTAAACAACATTCACAAAAATATCAAGTTTACAATGTAAAGGGAAAACAATGGAGAGCTACCGTTTCTTGATATGAGAATTATAAGAAAAAGCGGTTACCTAGAGTTGATGTATATCGAAAGACGACGCACACACAGAGGACAATACGTAGCAACTCCAATCATTCCTACAACCAAAAAATGGCGGCATAAAACACGATGATTAATAGAATGTTATCAATTCCGTTGACTACTGAACGACGCGCCCGAGAAGAGCAATTCATAATTGAAACAGCACAGAAGAATGGGTATACAGCGTGGTTAATCAAAACCAGAATAAGCAAGTTAGATGCGCTGTAGCAACCACGGAAGTCACCGCAGTTGCAGACATTAAGAATTAGCAGAGGGGTGTGTAGCCCGGGGTGGCATACTGAGGCCGGCTAGCGCTCAGTCGTGTCGTGGGTCTTTCGGGACACCCTCTGCTCGTGCTGAGCCACCTTACATATAAATACTAGCACATAGGGAAAAGGACGGGAAAGGGGAGGTCATTCTGAGAAATGAAAAATATGGCTTTTACTGTAACATGGCCGTTTTTTTATTCACAAAGAAATAAACAAATTTATATCACAATAAAATCTGCAAATTATCAATTTCAATAAAAACAAGAAAAAAACAAAGGACCCCTTTAAGGTTTAACGTACGGAAGAAAATAATCAACTATAATCTTTTATATGAAGGAAAACACAAGGAAAAAAAACGAGCTTGATGATGATGAGATGTTGTTAATATAATAGAAAAATAAACCAAATAAATACTCACACTACTCCTCGTTGATCTCCGAGCGCTCGGCGATGCCAAAAAAAAGAGTGTGGGGCCACTGAAAATTTAACTTTAAATTAACTCGAAAATTCAAACAATACTAGAAAATCAAGGAGCACCCTTATCGCCCTCTCCGACCCGTCGTTCTGGCTTACTTGCAGAAACGAAAACTTTAATTCTGGAACCTGGCTCTCTTCGAAGTCCAACAAAACAAAGTTTTTTTTCTTGGTGAAAATTCGATTCCACGAGCATATAAGGGAAGCGGAAGTAGCTGCGAAAAAAGGATGAAATGATCAACGAGATCAACGGTTGCAAGACACATTGTGGAGAGCACGCATCAAATAGAATGGGACAACGTGGAGATCCTCGAAGAAATCAACGATTGGAGAAGGTTGGATGCAGCGGAAAGTTTGTGGATTTCAAGGATACCGGAAGATTTAAGGCTTAAAACAGATCTAGGGAACGCATACAGTAGTTTGATCGGATCGATATGATAAAGGCTTGAATGACTCATCTAGTTTGTGACACCGTGAAGGATAATAGAGTGGATTAATGTTTTAATTACCTTTGTAAATTAGTTTGTAATTTAGTAACGATGTATAAATACAAGAATTTTTGGATTATGTTTCAGTAACACGGCACTGAAGAAGGAAATAACTTGTTTCCGAAACACGTGTCAGCCCGGGTTTAATAAATATTGGCGTTTTATGGAAAATATTAGAGTTTCTTATTCATTCATTAGACGTATATATGTAACTATCGACGCAGGCCTGTTGCCTGATATACCCCGACTACTTTCCCCGATACGTCGGTTAGCGGGTAACGATTGGGTCCTACAACCTTCTGTACACGGCTTTGCAGGAAACGTCGGTCTAGCTTGGCATTGTAATGCCCAGTGGCGTCACTTTAGCGAAAATTACGTCAAAAAACCATCGTCTCCTTCTTTAAAATTGGAAGGTCATGACCTGAGGCTGTACTGCGCCTTATTTGCACGTCCTGCGGCCTTTATCTTCCGTCCGATTTGTTGGCGGAGGTCTCTTAAACGCTCGTGGGGCTCCAGCGCAGCGACGGGATCTCCCAAATACTTCAATTGCCGTAATAGCCTGTATGATTTGCCAGGCAAATCATGTGCTATCCGAAGGCGGCAAAGTAAAGCGAAGCACCAGTGACGGAATGATAAGACGACCGCAGAGCGCAAGTGATGGCAGACAATTTAGGGTCCCAATCCTTTTGAGTTGAATGGACATAAGGACGTATCGCGGCTAACAGCGTGCGATTGAAACGTTCAAATGCTTAGACTGAGGAGACTTTATGGGTGTCAGTTGGTGTTTG
Organism: Odontomyia ornata; assembly: GCA_963969285.1. Taxonomy (NCBI): domain Eukaryota; kingdom Metazoa; phylum Arthropoda; class Insecta; order Diptera; family Stratiomyidae; genus Odontomyia; species Odontomyia ornata. The sequence goes on from OZ017739.1 coordinate 410,732,842, forward strand.
ACACCGTACTGTTTGAGTAGGCTCTTAAACTGCCGAGATTTGAACTGGACTCTGTCGTCCGAGTACACACTTTCTGGTACCCCGAACACGTGGAATACTCGACTCTCTTTAAAAATTTCACGACGGATGGAGTCGTGAATTAGCGAATAGGTTCGACCGGTTGGAATTTCGAGAGCTGGTCTAATACAACGATAGCTCCGATGTGTCCCATAGAAGAACGAGGATATGAGCCTAGTAGATTTATGTACAGACATTGAAATACGTGTTTCGGAACGTTGAGTTGACCCATAGGAGGTCGAAGAGGCTGGTTGGGCGCTTAAGTGCCTTTACAGGTCTCACAGGCGCTCACGTAGTCTTTGACCTGGGATGACATTTTAGGCCAGACGATGTATTTCTAGATTCGCCAAAGCGTCCGAACATAGCCACCGTGGGTGCTTAAAAGATGACCGTGTGCGCGGAGGATCAGATTATGAGTCATTTCCTCCGGCCTCAGAGTTTCGAGGACTCTTCTTCCTGCCATGGATCACCAGTGGCGTATTCATTTCTCCTATACACGTTGTCGTCTATCACTTTTAAATCAGGAAACTGGGTTTGTTGGGCAACGATGGTTTGCCTCAATTCTTTGTAGCTGTCTGACTCAAAACTTGGGCTATCTAAATCTATCTCAATGGGGTCTTCGTCTTTTTCATCTGCAATCTCCAACCCTTAGTTGGTTACCTACTTTTTTTCTCGACTTCGGTTGAACTTTTTGTGACGCAGGAATTCGTGAATGCGAAATTCTTTTGCAGTGGGTCCTTGTGCTGAAGGAAAGGACCTGCCCCACGACACGGCAATGTTAGCCTGCCAGTGCATTCACGCGTCCCCAGGTAAGGCCAATTTCGGCGGACCCCAACATCCTCTTCCGTCGAGGCAGCAGACCATCGCTGGAGTCCTTCACAGACATTTTATCTATACTTAATTCACTACAGGAGTCAATGATTCCACTTCAGGGTGAAAAAGCTAGACTAGTACAGTAAAACTCCCAAAGGGTTGACGTTGTCAGGTCAACATTTTGTTTTTAGTTTTTACTCATCAGCCGAGGGCTTGGATTTTCATATCATCAGTTTTAGGGCCATAACTCGTGCAATATTGATTATTTGGTATCACAGTCTTCAACAATATTTTAGAAGAGACTTAGATAAGGAGTTTTTATTTTGATATCAATGCGGAAAAATTAAGTTGGGTGTGTCTAGTCAGATGAAATATCAGAAAAATTACCTTTAATCTCCATTTTGTCAATATTTTCCTACTATAACTCTTGAATAACTAAAAATTTCTGCAGTGGAAAAATGAAAAAAATTTATTTAACAACAAACAAAAATAATTCTCATCAAAAACTAATGAGAACTTAAAACTTTGATACGTAAAATTTGTACTTTTCATTGACGCTTTACCATTTCTCATTGAGATTATGTATTTTATTTAGGATTTTCCAGAGTTTTACAATTTTTCTCGAAGGTACGTAGCTATTGTCCTTTTCCGGACAAAAAGTAACTTTTCTGTACCATGAAATTTATTTTTATAAGGGTCCGTGGAAAGAATTTTGTCGGTTATAAAATGCGACAGGGTACCTTCGTAATCATAAAACTTATCTATTATGTTTATGATGGGCTGTGAAAAGGATTGTAGCGTAGCTCATGTGTAGCAATTAGGAGATAGAATGATGGTTTTATGATTCTAGTGATCATTATTGATCTTGTAAGTTTGCAGTTAAAAAGGCTTAAGAGCGATTTGTATAAAAGAAGGATGGTAAAAAGTTTTTGTTAGTTACACACTAGGAAGATGTCGATATGATACTATACTATATTCTATAAGAAATTGAAAGGAAGCATTTTTTTTTAGTTTAATTAATTCTTTAAAAAATAGAGTGTTTCGTTTTTAAAAAGTTGTTTACTAAATTTTTAAATATGAATATTTGTAAACCCCAGTTGAATCCCTTTTGTTATGTTTGTGGTAAATATATGCCAAAAAGTGAAAAAAGGACATATTAATGGAGAGTTTGTTTGAGCATACGAGTAATATTTCAACCAAAGTGTTATAGTGAACGAGGTTTGGGCACCAAATATTGTATGTAAAAGCGGCTACAACCGTTTGATGGCTTGGAGGTGTGGAAGACGCGAGTAGATGTCATTTGGCAGTCCAATGATTTGGGCTGATCCTGGTGGCGACCTTAATCCAGTGAATTGCTAGTCTTGTATGAACAAAACTTCCGGGTTGAGAAAAAGGGAAAGAGTTTCATTTAAATATGTTTCTGTTCCAAGCACTCAAACAACGTTACCACATTCTTTGAACATTCCATTACCGAAATTTTCCAGTCCTGACTTTTTATCCGAAACGACTGCTCCAACGGCTGCCCAAACAGACAATACCGGTAATGATCCATTGTTTGTACCTGAATTATCACCATATGAGCTAATTTTAATTGATCAAAATCATCTTGACTCTATTGTAGCCGAATTGGGATTATCTTAACGTAGGTGACAAGAACTAGCCTCATTTTTGAGAGAAAAAATTTTTTTGCCATCCGGTTCAAAAGCCTCAGCGTACAAAAGTCGCCAAATCACAAATTCAATCCCTTTTCCTTGTAAATGATGAAAAAAGTGCAGCTTATGGCAATGATGTTGTAAAATTAATGAACACGATAGAAATAAGTTATGATGCCAATGATTGGAGATTTTTTATTGACAGCTCAAAATATAGTTTGAAAACCGTATTGCTGCATAAGACCAACACCAAACCATTTGTACCAATCGCATACAGCACCGATACTCAAGAGACCTATGAAAAACTAGACACTATTTTGAGTATGGTTGACCCCCCAAACATAAAGGACACAATTGTTGTGACCTAAAAGAGGCAGCAATGTTAGCTGGCCTTCAAAGCGGTTATGCCAAACATATGTGCTTTATTTGCGATTGGGATAGTCGTTACACTGGAGACCAATATTCGTTCGACAATTGGAGAAACAGAGAACATAGTCAACTTCAAATTGCGAACATAGTCCGTCAGCCTTCGATCCGACTCCCGCCACTTCACATTAAACTTGGAATTGTAAAGAGTTGTGTCAAAACTGTTACCAAAAAAGATGAAGTTTTCTCTTGTCTGAGCTTGACTTTCCCGAAACTTAGCAATCCCAACCTTAAAAATGGTAAGTTGATTTACAACATGGCAAATACAACTTTCAGACTCATGTTGAATATATTTCAAGCAATAGTAATTTTTTTCAGTTCAGATGTACTAAATGGGCCCGATATACGGAAGCTGATGAAAAGTGATTCATTCAACACAACTTTAACTAGTGTTGAATTGGAGGCTTGGAACGCTACCAAAGAAGTCATTGGGGACTAATTAGGGAAATATTGTTCCAGCAGCTATGCAGTTTCGGTCAGCGAAATATTATCAGCTTTCTCTAAAATTGAAGTGCATATGTCTTTAAGAATTCACTAGTTGCATCATCATTTGGACTATTATAGCAGACAATTAGCCACCGAATCAGATGAACAGGGTTAAAATTATCACCAAATAGCTATTCCATTTGAAATACGGTAATGTTCTGACTTATTTTTTACCGTATATTTTATTAAAATAAGAGCTTACAGTGTAAATGAAAAAGTTCTCCGGCTGCAATTCTTGCAGAAATATGCTGGTAGAAGTAAGCATGTTTTTGAGGACAAAAACGATGTTGACGAAAAAGAAGATTCCGACGGTGATGACGATGATGATATTGGCGATGATATATTCAGACCATCAACATAAAAAAACTAAGATTCTGTGTAAATAGATATATTTTTTTAATCATTAAAATTATATCAAGTTGAATAAAGTACATAATGTCAATGAAAGACTATAAAACCTGAATGAAAAGTAGAAATTTTACAAATAAAAGTTTTGAGTTTTCATTAATTTTTGATGCAAAACATTTTGGTTTGCTTTTAGCCTGATTTTTTTTATCTTTTTACTGCAGGAATTTGTAGTTATTAGAGATCTTGACCAAATGGAGAAAAAAGGCAATTTTCCAATATTTCATCTGATTAAACACGCTCAACTTAAGTTTTCCGCATTTATATCGTGATGAAAATTCTTTATCTAAGGCTCTTCTAAAATATTGTTGAAGACTGTGATACCAAATAATCAATATTGCTAGGGTAACGGCCCTAAAACTGATGAAATGGAAATCCAAGACTTCGATTGATGACTTAAAACTTTAAAAGGCGATAAATAAAATTTTGGCGTGACAACGTGAAGCCCTTTGGGGGTAAAAGTACTGGTCTAGTACTTTTACCCTGAAGTGGAATCATTTACTTCCCAAATTCACTGTCGCAAAGTGTTATATTGGAATTGATTCCTATCACTTCTCATATTCAGTCTATGAGCTCCATGATGATGTCACCGATCCGATATCTTTGGATAAAATATTTTGTGTTGTAGGAATGTAGAAAATTAAGTAGAATCATGTTTTTGCACAAAATTTTTGGTAGAGGTACTTATGCTATGGACCCAATGTACCGCATATTTATGCTCCACTTTTTTTCAAAGACTGTATGCCACAATCATTTGAGATACGCTAAAATTCATTAGAAGATACACACAAGACTGCGTTGAATGCATCAACCAAACCATCTGATCCTGATATGAAAATCAGTATAATCATTGTCATTATTTCTAAAAATATATTTGTTGCATCTCGTTAATTCATCTTTTTGAATTTCATTATTATTATTCTATGTATGTATAATATTATAACAAAATATTTATAACATAAACATAACATGAACATCAACGAGATTTGTTTTGAGTGATTCTTAGGATGGACTTATAGTCCGATCAGTTCAGTTTAAAACCAGAACGTATCGCAGCTGGGTAGATGGACATATGACCAAAGTGTGGTAGTGACCATATCACCTTCTCGAGTGCCGATACATTCAATTAAGACAATGAGATAAACTATCTCTAAGCGAAAGCCCGAAAGGGGCTGTAGTGCTAAAGCAAAAACCAACATGAGCATGCGTGTTACTATATATTATTTACTCAAATGCGAGACTTATTATCAAACCCGTTCGCTTTAATAACAGGTTTGTTTATCAAAAAATGTGTCATGAAAGAAAAACGGAATTTCATGACAAATCTAGATGGACAGTTTAGTCACATACATAAATGAATGCAATTAGAGGAAATTTAAGAAAACAGATATGGAAATGAAGATTTATAGTGCGTTTTGCTGCATTACGCCATTTATTAGTACCTTTTTGCTGCGCTTCAGAGTATTGCAGTTCATTTTAGTTCATTTTTGTGCATTTTAGTAAATTCTGGCGAATGTTAGTACGTTTCAGCATACAGTAATTCTTTAAGATTCACCGGGACTTGGTTCTTGAAAACTACCGCAAATGTTAAATCGCGTATGCTGGGTCCCTATGTTATAGGAAGGGTTTCATATCACGATGGCAACAATTTACATAAAATTCAGAAATAAAAACAAGTTGGTTGAACGGAACTACGCTCATGTCAGAAGGATTTTTTACTTAATTTATAATCTGCTGATATGTAGAAAGATTTAGTTTAATGAAAATGTTCATGAAATGTACAAAAAATAAATTCTTGCTTAAAAACGACTCTATTTCAGCCAGCCAACACTCCGGGCACCGGAATCTTTAATGTATTTTTAGGGTTTTGTACTAAAATACAAAACCCTATTGCAATCACGACCTGTGTCCGTCTGTCCGTCCGTCCGTCTGTATGTCACAGCACTTTTTCTCCGAAACTATAGAAGCTACAGCCATGAAACTTTGTGGAAAGGTCAGAAGTGGTGACCTCTTGAAAGTTCAAGGGTAAAAAAAGTTTCAAAGGGGTTTAAGGGGGTCTCCCCATATAGGGAGCTGACCCCTCAAAAAAAATTTTTCATCATTGGTAGTCGAGTAGGGTGTCATTGGAAAGGTCTCAATGAGATCTTTTCAAAACAAGTCTTAAAATTGCCTTATGAGTACCGAGGGGGGCAGGGGAAGGGGAAATGCACGAACTTTTCGCGTACCCCCCCTCGCGATTGGACACTTTCCATCCGAAAAATCTGAAAAAAATCACGAATGTAGGCCTTAATGAGTACAACAACAACAAATACATGAGAAGTCGAAATTCACTCAATTTTGTTAGTAATAGTATGATTTATCGATTTTATGTTTTCTTGAATAAAATCTAAATGGTACCCTTAAATATAAAATAAATAAAATTTAACGATCAGATGACTGTTTATAAGATTGATCTTTTCTGAAAGTTTCATAAAGATCGAATAGTATTTAACGAAGTTATAGCGATTTGAATTTTCCTGTATTACTATGGAACAATATGCCCTGTATTACTATGGAAACATATGGCTATGGAGCCATATGCGCTTTTTACCGACTTAGACACTACAGCTTTGCTAGGATTTGCATGAAAATTTCAGGAATGATAGGTATTATGAGGATGAGTACATACAATACAAGTCGAAGAGGCAGGAGAGAGCTCCTAGAAAAAGGGCTTTGTAGCCATTCTAGGATTCGAAAAAATAGGCCATGAATCGATGCTTACAGTACAGAGGAGTGGCCCCTGAAAAAAATTTCATGAAAGGTAGCCGATATGAGTATCAAATGAAAGTTATCTATGAGAGCTTTTCAAAACAGTTCTTAAATTGACAGATTTTGCTTCAGTCGGGCACAGGCGGGGGGGGGGGGGATATACATGAAAAATGTGTTTTCTCCCTCGCGAATGGACACCCGTGATCTAAAAAAATCTGAAAAAATTATCAAGCCAGATATTTATGGGTATAACTTTAACAAATACCTCAGAAGTCAAAATTCTTTCAACTTACATAGTTAATAATAGTATGATCCTCGAACATGACGTGTTTCTCAATTTTATACGTTGCTGGTTACGGCATTTTGTAAGTTGAGTACAAAACCCTTCTGACAGGAGCATAGGTCTGTCTACCCAACTTGTTGTTATTCATCTTATCTGAAAATTTTGAGAGGAGCCAATCAAAAGTGTAGTATCTGGTTCGATGGAAAGCCCATGTAGTAAAAAAATCGTATATAATAGTTGCAATTGGAGGAAACCAAACGGCTGCAGCTTCCTTAAATTTTTTTGAAACTTATAGAATAAAATGATCTTTTATAGAACTACTTAAATGGCTGATTTCACCCAATTCAAGGATACTAATACAGTTTTACTGACCGTGCGTCAAAGGAAGTTTCTTCAAAGCTATAAAAACAACAAAGCTCAAACTTTGTGAAAAGTTCAGATGCCGCTGTCTCTCAAAGCTTAGATCTTATCAAATATTTCAAAAATTTTTAAGGGGGCTCCCCCCTCACAAGGAAGTGGCCTTTAACAATTTTTTTCATCAAATGCAGTTCAGTAGGGTATCTGATGAAAGCTCAAAGTACTTTTAGAATCTGAAAAAGTTATTGTTTGTATCAGGTGTCAAGGAGCAGGCAAAATGTGCGAATAAAACTTGTGTCCCCTCTCCTCGCGATCAGACTTTTCTGAGCGGAAAAATCAGATAAAACCATGAGAGTTGGTCTTTATGAGTACGAAGACAACACTCAATTGTATGTATAATTTGTAAATTTTACTTTTTCTCCCAAAAATCGAAACGATGCCCTTAAACTTCGTAAAGTTTTATAGTTATGCAGGGTGATATAAAACCCTTTGGCCTACGAGATTTTATGAAAATTAAATCATAATCAAGTGAGTTATCCTCATCCCGATTGGACGGAATTATAGCAATAACAACAACAACAACACGTGTTGATGGTTGATACGTATTTCAAATTGACCTAGGTGCTCTTATTTTCTCCGGGCTTTTATGAAAAGTAATAGTTTTTAATTTGAACATGTCCAATTGGCTGAGTATTCTTAAAAAATAATTAAATTGGAACAAAAAAGCACCTGTTATGAAATTATGAACGAAAATCTGCACCTTTTAGATAAATTTGAATGATTTCTTGTTCAAATATTGGATGAATAGTTTGAGTCATCGATTCATGCCATCAGAAAACTTATTGTGAACACAAGATGGTGACAAAGCCCTTCTGGTGGGAGCACTCTACCGCCTACTCGACTTATTTCACCTCTTAATTGTAGGTACTCATCTTCAGCAACCATTAATAAATCCAATCAAGCGTTAATATCATTTTAGGTACCTGATAAAAATAAGGTCTATCCCCAAATAAGGCATGTAGTGCGGCAAAGTCGACTAAAATTTATATTTACATCAAAAATACGTCACACATGCATAGCTCCACGGCTCGGCAAACAGTGCGCGAGAGGCCCGCTTGCACTCACAGCGACAGTAGTAGTAGCCGGTCATTTATGAAGGACGGGCGTTTTCGTTGCGTGTTATTATTTTGTCGTAATTTCTATCGAATTTTAATCAAGTTATGATTCAAGTAATGTATACGGATCATAATATAACTCATCAAAAAGGTCACTATGACTTTAAACTGTAATTTTTAGAATATGCGAATTAAATACTGCTTATAATATTTATGAAATATAATGTACTAAATAAAGCCTCTTTTTCAGGACTATTCTTTCAAAGAGCTTACCTAATCCTGGTAGTAAGCAAATGGGCCTGTAGTTGTCAGGAGAGTGCGGATCTCTTCCAGGCTTCGGGATAGGTATGACTAGAGCTTGTTTCCAGATGGCTGAAAAGAAGGAGAGCCTAATGCAAGCGTCGAATAGGTGGCATAAGAATACTTTTGCTTTTTTGGGTAAATTTTTAAGAACTATATTCGGCAGGCCATCGATACCTGGAGCTTTGCCGTTTTTAATTTTTTTAAGTAAATCTATTAACTCCCTGGTTTTTATTAATCCACCAGGAGGTACAGATGTTTGTTTAGGTTGTTGTTCCAAAGTTTTAGCCACCATCATTTCTGCTAAATTATTGCAAAACCTGTTGGAGATATTATGGAACTGCTTTAATTTATCTGCAAGTATATCTGCTTTTCCTTGATTAGAGTAAATATGCTCTTCGATATTATTTGTAATCGAATACGGTAACGCATGATACTTTGGCTTAAAAATTCTATTTAAAAACCAGACTTTCCGCGAGTTGTAGTCCAGATTTGTTAGCATGTTGTTCTAACGGAGATTCCAGAGCTTCTTAATTTTATTCGTAATTGCTAGAGCGAGGATATTAGCACCAATTTTGAGAGACCTAATGGGGATTTTTTGCCATTTGCGCCGCAAAGAATTACGCTTCCTTATTCGATCGTAGGTTTCATCATCAAATTCTATTAAATTATAGGAAGCTTTTGATCGTTTTGGAACGCTAGACTCGATAGCTTGCCAGATGGTGTTTGTGAATTCTTCAATTTGCTCCTCACATACTGAAGGAGTATTGAGTGATTCTATCGTTCTTGGTGCTAAGGTCACTCTTTCATTAATAAAACTCCGGAATCCAGATCATTTTGCTTTTTTATAGCAGTAGTATGTTTTTGGTGCATTGTGATTACTCTCGTCGTTTCTAAAGAAAAAAGTACAGGTAGATGTGGAGATGAGAGGGCTTGCAAGACAATAATATCTTACCTGATTTCCAATTTGGCTTCAGAAACAGACATTCGACAGAGCATCAGCTTCTCCCTGTTACGAAGGATGTCAAAGCAGCGATGTACATAAATTGTCTGTAGGTTTGGTGACACTGGACATAGAAAAAGCCTTAGATACAGTTGGCATGATGCTCTGGTCTATAAACTTCAGAAATATAACACACCCCCATACTTGTTGAAAGTATAACTGCCGGTGTTCCGCAAGGCTCCTGCTTAAGCCCATCTCTATATAACAATTATACGTCTGACTGCTAAGTTGCAGCTTTCGCAAACGACATTTGCATATACAGCATAGGCGCAGATCCAACATCCATTGTTTTCAGCCTTGAAACGGCGTTAGAACTTACTTATCAATGCTAACATAGATGGAAAATTAAAATTAATGTTGCAAAAACGAAGTCAATATACTTCACCAGGAAGCGTAAGCCTGCTTACCTACCCAAGCAACCAATAAGTTTTTTAGGGCAAACTATTCCTTGGAATGAGGATCTTAGTTACCTTGGACTTATATTCGACAAAAAACTAACCTTCAGAAGACATATTGAGCATATTAGTTCCAAAGTGTTTAAGGCCGTGCTTTCGCTTTACCCCCTTCTTAATCGTAATTCACGTCTCAACACCAGAAACAAAGTCCTCATCGTCAAAATGGCAATCCAACCGATCATCCTATATGGCTCACCTACCTGGATCCAATGTGCTAAATATCTAGTAACCAAGCTTCAGATCACCCAAAATAGATACCTGAAAATTTTACTTAATAAACCGTTTTACTTCTCTTCTGAAAAGCTACACAGCCTTGCTAGCGTTAGCCCAATTTATAAGCTCGTTGCATCACGCCGTGACAAATTAATTGCGAAAGCAAATGACTCGCCCAATCCGCTAATTCATGCCGTGGCAAATTGAAAATCAACTGTTGCTACCACCTATCTTTTGGCCGTAACCTAGCCTCATAGATTTTAGCTAGTTATAAGTACATAGTTAAGTTATGTTAAGCTAGTAATAAGTTCAGTAGAGGTTTTTGCCTAAATTTTCCTCTAGCTAATTGTAATAAGCACATAGAAATACGATAATACGCATAGTTTTAAGTAATGTTCAAACGATGGTGAAATGACTTTGTCAATACACCAAGTATATTAGAAGGCCTCTGTACCGCATGCAATCTAATAAAGAAAATTTTATATATATATATATATATATATATATATATATATATATATATATATATATATATATATATATATATATATAGCCCACTTTTATAATAAGCCTTACTTTTTACTCAAGACCTTAATAGCAATTCTGTAGAATTTTAACTTTATTATGTTTATTTGTTTGCAAGAAGCGAAGGCCCGAGAGGGACTCTAGTGCTGCGAAGAAGAATATGTTTATTTACGGATTGATTATCTTAGTATGTCTCCTACAAGAGAACAACGGGCTACGTGGTTCAAAGAAAGCTTGAGAGTGGCAGTTAATGATGTGCGTTGTGGGCGATTTTTGGCCAACAAAGTTTCAGCGCACTATGGCATTCTGAGAAGAACCATTAGAAATCATCTAAAAAGTGGTATTTTAAATAAGAGCTTAACTAAAAACGCTATATTTATGAAAGAGCAAGAAAAATATTTCGTCAGCTGTGTAATAGAGCTTTCTGAAATAGGAATACCTCTGACGCTAAAAATTATTCGGTTTCAAGCATTTGCTTTTTGTGGCAAATATAACATTGAAAATAAATTCTATAAATAAACAGGACTTGCAGGACAAGGCTGGTTAAGATTTTTTTAAATCAAAATCCAAACTTAGCAAAACGAAAAGTACATTTCTAATGCCCAACTTAAGCCCAGAAATTAAATAAAATTATTGTCACTCACCTGTGTTATGCTATGGGTGTGAAACATGGACCTTAACTCAAGCATCCGCAAATATAGTGAATGCCTTTGAGCGACGGGTCCTGAGGCGAATAATCGGAGCGAAGCTAGATGGGGACCAATGGCGGATTCGATAAAACCATGAGCTGTATGGAATTTTTGACTAGCTGGAGGTCTCAAGGGTTGTAAGACTGCGGAAGCTGCAATGGCTGGATACATGAATCGTATGGACAAACAACGGATACCCAAGAAGGTATTTGTTGGGAGAGCTGAAGGCCGGAGGCCAGTGGGAAAACCGAGGAAATGCTGGTCTGACTCGGTCGACGAAGGTAGTTCATCGCTGCTTGTGTTTTGGAATTGGAAGACGCGGTCAATGGACCGAGACAGTTGGAGGCGCTGTTTGCAGGAAGCAAAGGGCCGAAAGGGGCTGTAGTGCTAGGAAGAAGAAGATTGTCACTCTTCATTTCACTGAAGTTTGTAAGCTTTATGATGAATTTTATCTTCATTACCAAAAAAAAAAATCACATAGTGCACGAAATGCATTTTGATTTGAACGCCCGTTTCCGTGAAAGGCTTCAACAACCTTAACGCGCTGCTGAATCGTGTACTTTTTCATGGTTGAATTTTTCAAACACTGAAACAAAGAAATGTCAAATTAAGTTGGGCAAAAAACTTGACGTTATGGTGTGACTCACAATTAACATCGTGCATTATGGTTAGACCACCGTTTATAACCTCGTGGCCAGTACCAACGACGATTTTGTTAGCAGATTCAACGTTCAACCAACCAGTAAACAAAGATATGCTCTTGGGAGTGGAGTTCTATCATCAACTGTTGAAATCAGGCCAAATAGAGCCGGCCGAAAACCTACCCATACTTCAAGATACAGTTTTTGGCTGGGTAATCTCTAGGAGAATTTGTTCAACTCACCAGCATACCAGTAAACCCAATGTGCGACCACGAGACCATTAACTACCATTTGGTCCCCAACTGATTATCTTTCCCAATCCGATATTGGAAGAATTGGTCTATGCGTTAAATGGCAGGCTAAGATCAGAAGGTGTTGGCATTGATGCTGAGCAAAGCTTTAACTTGCACTGATCAAACGCCAATTCACGCTGAGGAGTTGATTCAAAATGTTCATTCTTCCATAAAAGCTCTGTATAAAGTTGTCACGGAAACCATTTGCACTTTGTTGTTTTTTTTTTCTTTTCTCAGCGGTTGTTGCAATACCACCCGAGCCAAGGTTAATATTAAAAATAATTAAGGGTTTAAATAATAACATAAAAATGTTAAAAGATTAAAATAAAAATGTAAAGTAAAAAAAATCGAATAAAAATGTAAAGTAAAAATAGGCAAAAACGAAATGTTAAAAGGATAAAATAAAAATGTTACGGTAAAAAAAAAAGAAAGGTTAAAATAAAAATTTTAAGATAAAAACGCTAAAATAAAGAATTCAAAGTAGAAATGTTAAAATAAAAATTTTAAACGAAATGTTAAGGTAGGAATGAACAAAAATGTTAAAGTCGGAATAAACGATCGAAAATAACAGTAATCAAATGGAGACAATCAACTAGAAAACTCAAATTATACGTACAAAATCTCAGCAAGTAGACCGCAAGATATTTTGGATGAATAAGTTCTACCAGCAACAGGGAGTATTGAAGATGATGAAAACGATGACGTTGATCCTGACGACAAGAATGATAGTGATGGTATGACTGGAGATGTGCGGATGAAACAACCAAAGTCCTGATGACAAACCCACTGGGATTCCCAACAATATCGGATTCTACTATGGATGAAATCGATTCCATCGTCACAACAAGTTTGGGCTTGCCTAACAAAATAGCAACCACTACTCCTTAGCCTACCACAACAGCAGTCAATGGGCGGAAAAATGCAACAACAGAACACATCTAATTTATAACTATTATGTTGTGCCAGTGTTCATCCTCCTCAAATTTATCTACTTTTTATGAATAATAATTTAATGTATGCAATTCTGCTTACGTGATTTGTGAACCCGCTGAAAGAAGTAGCATCCAGATCCAAAAATGCGTTTGATGTGGCGACTGTCCATGTTGGGAACTGTGCAACGGTTGCATTCCATGCTGGCGGATATGTAGTCGAGTTGATTTTATCTGAAAATTGAAGAAATTGCTTCGTGAGTAACCTAGTTCGTGGATAATCTTAACTTAGTTTCAAACGGCTAAAATTATTTATGTCAGGATACGAAATTGATATGATCAATTATTTCTTAGTATATACACTGCCTGGCATAAGTCGCTTACTAACTACTCAACATAATCAGGCGTAATATTTATTAATAGAGAAAGTTGAAACTTTCCAGAAATAGGAAGTGAACTCGTTCTACTTTCGGAATCTCAAGTCGCAGCGATCATGTTATTGAATCTGAAAAAAAGTTTTATACAGTATCAGGCGCAACTTGGGATTATAAGGAACTCATGTTTCTTATCCTGCTGGCGTTGGAATGGTTTCGGCTATGTGGTTTTTCCATCTCCCACGTAAACCAACAACAAGTTCACAACACAGAATGTCAGTCACTTAGACATTTACACCTGATGGGCGAGTGTACTAAAAAGGGAAATTTGGATTTCAATTACCCGATGCACACCAGTTGGCGGATCATAATTGAACATTGAATCGCCCAGGGAAAAAGTTAACGGCTTGCCGGTTGAAACCGAGCCGATAAAAAATCAGAAAAGAAAGAACGGCTTTTTCTCTTTCCTGGCGGGTACGAATCAACAGCGAAGGAGTAAGCGAGGATAGCGAACTGAAACTTTTGGGAAATCCATCGAGGGAAGGAATTGTGACAGGGAAAAAATTTCAACAGCGGCAACGATCCAATCAAGAGAGATTGTCGACATCAACGCAACATTAAGCGCGCTGGCAGGAGATTGCAACGCAGATTACTTCGGGGGGCCCCCACTTAGGTAGAGTAAGTGAAATTTCACATTTTAATTCATTAACGTTATATTTTTGAATTTCATTTGCACTTTGCAATTAAATATATCGTGAAATAGTGGAAGTTTTTTTGTGTGCTTATTTAAGAAAAAGTAGGATTGCCACGCAGGTTTATTGTACACCTGGCTCGGGTGTGTTCGAGGGTAAATTTCCTTGTGATTTTTTCTGGAATTTCTTTTCGCGCAAGTGTTTTTTTTTTCTTAGTTTTTCCCTCGGTGCGAGTTACAGGTGCAATTGGGTGTGTACCTCAGATTTTTGCTCGATGCGAGTTACGCCGGAAAATTTGAGTCCGGCAAGCTGTGCAACTGGTCACCCGGTGAGTCTAATCCTCCCCTGTTAGGAAAAAAATTAGTGAGTGTTAGTCCGAGTTGTGTGAAGGGTGTTCGGCGGCCGCGTTCTCGCTTGGCGGCTTTTTAGGACCAGGAAATAAGCGATTGACGCCTCCTACGACTGTCTCCAACGGCAAGCCGGGTCCGAGGTCCTTAGTCGAAGGAACTCCCACGCGGAGGGTAACAAACTTCAATTAAGGATGCGTGGTCTTATCTAAATTGCGAATACCACAACACTCTGAAGCTCATCACGTCAATATGTTTAGCCTCGTATGGTTACATTTCTTCAATCATATTAAGTTCCAGAAAACAAGTGAAATCGAATAGAATTCAAATAATATTTTTATTTATAACTTTTAATCTAAATTAAAGTGAAAGAGTTTCAGGGTGGGTTCATAGGTTGTCAGGGGAGGTGTTCAGTGTGCAGTAAATAGCCTTCACCTTCCTACCACATAAAGTCATAATTATCATTTTCAGAGTATAAATACTAAGTGGATTATATATTTCTAACCCCATTTGAAATAGGCTCATAATTAATAATTCTAAACATAAACTTCCCGAAAATCTAGTTTATTGCTGCACCAAATGGATTTCACTACAATAGAGTGCATATTTAATTCACTAGGCCAATCCCCTTGTAGTTCAATCTCTGTATTGAAAAATCAACAAACACCAGATTATTTTTCCACTAAATACATCAGTTATTACTTTTCAATTGCCTGGGCTCATTGTTAGTGCGCTGCCCCCCGCCGAAGGGGATTGTGGGATTGCTCAGTTGATCAACCACCGCAGCATCCATGCCTATATGAGTGAATAGCATTGGAAGCTATTGTACGAAGAAAATAAAAGAAAGTCGGGACAACGATAGAACAAAAAACAAACTAAACTGCAACTCATCAAGATTCAGCGATTCATATCCAACGATGTGCAATATTAAAAATTTATTGCTAGGCAGTAAGAGCTTTCGCGTACAGGCTTAATACGGAAAATTCAAACCTCAGCGCTATGGATGTTGAGGGTAGTCGATATTATTGCAATTTACCGCCATTGAATGAATGATTCCCAGTTTAGTACTTTTCTCCGGCTAAAGGCTGCGTAGGTTCAATTGTCCCCTCCCGCTAATATTTGTCTCTATATGCCGGAAATTACTCCTGGAGGATCAATAAATAAATACTTGATGATATGCAATTCGATTGTCAAGTGGAAGTAGGTACTAGGCAGCCGTTTTGGAATCGTGCCTTCGGCGGAAACGTGACTCGAGGATGAGCTGAGGCATCAGTCGATACATTTCTGCGGGATATTATCTTATTCTTTGTAATGCTGTATATTTAATGTCAACAGAGGTTTGGCAAGCTTGCCAGCATAATACTCTTTCTTTCAAATGTTTCGTGATAATTAAATTACAGCACAATCGTTACGGCCACCAATTGACTGGATTTAGGATAAAAAAAGCTGAAAGGCTGGTAAAGCTTATGTCAATAGAAATAGACAGACTCTTCCTAAAGTCCTTTCTAACCCCAACGACTTGGACTGATTTGCAATAAAACTTTACACCATTTTTGTGTCTCTTTTATGATTCACTTCCTGCGCTACCGGCCCACTGAGTAGTATTGTCAATAATCATCCTTTAGTTTCGCGTTAAAAACGCACTGAACACCACTTTATTATCTATCCTGGCACCCTTTCATTGCCTATGCTGACATTTGACAGTGGCCAGCTCCCAAATGGCACAATCTAAACAATAGAACTCGTAAAAGAAGAATAAACGGAACCATTAGATTGCACTCGCTCTCATCGAACTCCTTCCCATTTGCCGGCATCAATTGAATACGCGAAATGAAGGCCATGACGCCAGGATAGTGAGCTGGCTCTTCAATTCTGTTCGCGTCGTCCAATCAATTAGCGGAGTAACGGCAAAAGCAATTAAATTCAGGCGTGAATCATAAAAACCATACAAAAGCCTTTCTCCAAGAGAGTTTTACAATGGATTAAAAGTTTAATTAGATGGAAATTGGCGAGCAGAAGGCGAATCCTTCGTATCCTTGGCAGGCATAAAAGTGCCACGTAATCGTGATACTTTGGCCGAAAAGGAGCATCGAACACTTCGTCATTCATCATATATAGGAAGTGTGTGGTGGGATTGGGCTCCAAGGACGACGAACCGGTTGTTTGGCGGAGCGAACACCCAAGAAGAGACAAGACTTAAAGTAATGATCCCGTCGCACCATTAATCATCTTTTGTCTTGCGATGATGGAAAGTTGTCGTAGTGCTGCTTGGCGGGCGCACTTACTTTCGTCTACGGTCATATGAGTGACGTAATGTGTGCTTGAAAGGTAGAGTCAGATAGGACTAATTACGAAATAATGACCTCGGAGGAATCACTTCCCACAGTGTTGATTGTTTAGGATATTTGCCATGTCATATTTGCTTTCATGGTTGACTTTTCAGTTGATTGGTTTGACTGTGTTGGTATATACGAGTACATTGTATTAGCTCTTCGAAGTTTGGCGAAATTTACATATTTTTATGAAATAGATTCTTCCTCTAATGTAAGGAGAAATAGTTTGCTTCCTAAATTTACCTAATGATTTCGAGAGCGGGTTATTTGTACGGCGAAATCAAAACTTTTTGCGGTTGTCTATTAGCAATAGCGGCGCTACACAGCATGCTTTTTTATTCATTTTTGAATAAAATAAATACAAGAAAATGTTGAAATATTCAAAAAGTTAAATGATTAAATTGTTTAATTTTATTGTAAATCATAATTCAGCCTATGGCTGTTTATCTTTAACTCGAAGGAAACGAATTCTCATTGGTACCGCCATCTAGTGAAACGAAGAGTGATTAAAAGTCATGAATCACAAATTATTTGAAATGCAAACTATTCTTAATTAATTGTAACTCAAAATAATATACGAGGTCGGTCAGATGTACAAACATAAATTTCTTCTTCTTAGCACTACAGCCCCTTTCAGGCCTTCGCCTCCTGCAAACAACGCCTCCAACTGTCTCGGTCCGTTGACCGCGTCTTCCCATTCCGAAATCTGAGCAGCGATGAACTGTCTTCGTCAACCGAGTCAGACCAGCGTTTCCTCGGTTTCCCCACTGACCGCCGGCCTTCAGTTCTCCCAACGAATACCTTCTTGGGTATCCGTTGTTCGTCCATACGATTCATGTGTCCAGCCCATTGCAGCTTCCGCAGTCTTACAATCCTTGAGACCTCCGGTTCATCAAAAATTTCATACAGCTCATGGTTGTATCGAATTCGCCATTGGTCCCCGTCTAGCTTCGCTCCAATTATTTGCCTCAGGACCCGTCGCTCAAAGGCACTCAATATATGTTATTTGCGAATGCCTGGGTTAGGGTCCATATTTCACACCCATAGCATAACAAAGGTCTTATCACAGGTTTGTATACTCGGAGCTTTGTTTTCCTGTGTATGCAATTGGTCTTCAAGATCGCCAATAGTGAATAAAATGTTTTATTTGCGAGGTGTATTCTTCGGCATATTTCGTCTCTTTCATTGCCCGTTTTCGTTATTTTGGCGCGTAAATACACAAATTCGCTAACATTCTCTATACTGTATTCGCCATCTGTGATATTTTGTGTATTTGAGGTATTTTTCCTCGACTGCGTCATGAACTTTGTTTGATTTTCATTCATTTGTAGCCCTACTAGTTTTGCTTCGCTGTCAAGTTTCAGGAAGAGTTCTTTGGCAGGTATTTATGACCGTGACAGAATGTTGATGTCGTCCACATAGGCCACTACTTGGCTCGACTTGTATAGTTACGTACCTCGCGTCTCGACAGGTAGCTTCCGAATGACGTACTCCAGAGCCAAATTGAATAGCAATGGGGCCAGCCCATCTCCCTGCTTTAGTCCGATATTTGTGTCAAATGCATCGGTAAGTTGGTTATTGATGCGGACTTGGGGGGTTTGCAATGAATCGGCCCTACTTCACTGCCGACTCGCACACATGCCCATCGCTGCCATATGGCTTTCAATTGAACGTCAGCTTTGGATGACATTCCCATCCTACGTCAGTTTGAGTCGAGGAATATCATCCGGGCCAGACGGCAGGACGGTTCAACGATAGGTAGTTTTCCGTGAAATCAGTGCTAGCGAAGTTAACCTTAAAATATTCATTGAAAATGTATGTCACTCGCTGTAGCCACTTTTATGTAAGAAAATAAAAAGAAATTGAACAGTTAAATTTCCATTAGATTCGTAATTGATTATTTGTATAGGGTGAGCCGTATAGTTCTTTTTTTTTTTTAATTTTCGGTATTTTTCCACGCTCACCAAGCATATATTGATTTCTTTTGTTTTGTGAAGGTGAGATAATGTCTTATTACAATATCTGAAGAATAATCAGGGTCCATCTCATCAATAATTTAAAATTAAATTATTAGATAGACTATGTGAAACCTGAGCAAAATTTATAATTCAATCACGACAGTCGAGATTAGCAATTTCATCGAAATATATACAAATGTTGAAGTGAGTTGGTCGGCTTTGCCCCTGATCAAGTTACTATGAATTCATTTCTAGTAAATCGGTAAAAAAACAAAGATTCACCTTTGTCCCTTCGTTTTAACCAAATTTTGCATGCAAATTGCAGACGGCAGGACGGCCTAAGAAGAAAAAAAGAGTTGTTGTTTATCTTTCACCACGGGCGTGCATTGGGAACCAGTCGAGGATGAAAGTAATCTGTCTGCTCCTTATCCATTTACGCACATTTTCTAGTAACGCCATTCCAAGCAATAGGAGCTGTGCTATCTTCGATGAACAACACGACACAACGTCTGGGGCTCCCATGTGCACTTGCGAAGGGCGTTGGAGTTTGGCCTCTTTCACTCGTCTTGTGAACATTTTCTGGATTTTGGAACCGATTTTGGATAAATCGATTTTTAGCGGTGTTGCGAGTGAACACATACAACATGTTCGGATATATTTCCGCTCCATAACTGCAGTAGCAGCAAGCAAACAACACCTATGTACTCGCACTTCGCCAATGTAAATTAGCCAAAGAAAAACATACGCAAGTAAAAAAGCGAGCAGTCAAGTAAACGAGAAAGTTCAACCCGCAATAATATTCACATCGTGAACGAACGGGGTGCTTCGAAGAGAGGTAAGCGGAAAGGAAAACCGAAAGTTCCGGCATAAACACTCTTTCGCTCAATGTCCCCAGTTTCGCGATTTCACCTCGAGAGATCGTGGGATAGCCGAAAGCTTAAGCTGGAAGCACTCTTTCGAAGTCGAAAGCTTAAGTGAACGAGAGCGCACGTGTTCGGCTACTCAGCACCTTTAAAGAGAATTTAGGTTGAAAGCCCACGAAAGAACAGTATTTAAAGATCTTGGGTAAAGCATTCGAGTGAGTCGGTTTTTCAAGTCCAAAAGGGAGCGCGCTGCTACCCACTCTTCAAGTACCACAGGTAATTACGCGAGTAAAATATTCAGAAGAAGGTTTAGTGAAAGTGTTTAACGAAATGCTATGGGGTGAGGTGTTGGCTTGCGCCGCGATCCTCAATCGGCCCTTTGGCATTCCACGCCGTGTGGCCGCCCCGGACCATTAGCTCGTCTAGCTGATCCCCTGTACAGGCAAGCGCTCACGTGTGAAGCGCGACCAGCCAAATGAAAAGCGCTTCACTCAATATTAATATAGGTTTTCAAGAATTTAATGCGTGTAATTTATAAATGTTTCGAAAAAAGTGAACCGGGAAATAAAGTTAAACCCCATAAAATAAACTCTCGCCTTTTGTTGATATAGTTTAAATGGACAGAGTAGCAGGTAAGTGGTGTTACAGCGAGTTCTTTCCCCCGGGAACCTTGATGATGTATATTGGATGCACATCAAATGAGCTCCCAGTTCATACCAGTATACATAGGGTATACTGGTTTGTAACAGCGGCGGCCGTAAGTACTCAGCTTTTTTGCATGAAAAGAGGAGCATTCTTTATAAAAAAATTGATTTGCGGTGCTCGTGGATATTATGTGGACAAGGTGTGCCAAATTCAACTTGTTTTGAGTTGGTACCCAGTTGCGCCAAGTGTATGTACTATTAAACGGAAAAAGTGGCAAGTGGCGATCGAAGACTCGATCAGCTAATCGCGGATTTCGAGTGACTGCAGCGGAAAAGTTGAGAACCATATCGGTGTTAAGCTCGCTGGGAACCCCGAGGGTGAAATTCATTGCAAATAGTGCAACAAGAATTCTCGGCCCCAAAGTTTCCATTCAAACCTGGGATAACATGTCGAATATCAAAAGGAGTCAATGAAGTTCCCATCAAGGAATCAAACCGCAGCTACTTCATTTTTCTGAATATTTGAAGCAACTTTCCGACTTCTTATCAAATTTTAATGACTGGTGAATTTCATCGCGATGAGTGTAACAAGATTACATTTTACGATCATTCTAGTTGGCAATCAAAACCGTCATGGGCATGTAGAGATAAGATTGCAGTGCTTAATAATTGTATACATAGTTAATCCAATATTCAACGTCAACAACAACACAAAGGAATTTCGTTTATCTGCTGGAGTTCAACTAGCATTTGCTTGGAAAATGAAACTGTTGTGCCGTGGCCACCTTCTATTAAAGTGGCTAAAAAGTGCTGTTTAAAATTCAGCTACGTTAAAATGTTTCCGCGCCCTCAAATATTTCAAGTGACCAAGCAATACAAACATCTCGATACCAGCGTATCTGATAAACAAAAAAATAAAAATATATGAGATATAGGAAGGTTCACAACTTCAACTGCAATTAGGGCAAACATAAAAAAAAAAATAATCCTAATTATGACAAAGACTCTTGTGATAAATAATAGTGATAATCGTGCTAAAATTAGGTTTGAAACGTTCTTGTTTTCTTTTCCTTAACAACTGCTATCACATCCGTTTAGTTACATTGATAGACATTGAACCAAATTGGAAAAGTTATCATGAATATTTGTATAATTAACGCCAAAGCGGAAATCAGAGAATCTCCATTAATAATAACTTATTGCCCATGCAATAACAAATAAAACGGAATTGAACTGTACTTAATGGAATGTGGTGTATAATCAATTAGGACAATCTTTGTAATCCGTCCATTCATCCATAATTATGAACAAAGCTGAAGTTAATATCACACAATGTTGCTTGTTTTGCATTAATTTAATTCAAGAGATATACAATACACGTGTATGTCTAGACTTAAAGCAAAAAATATGGAAGTAAAATTTTACAAATATTTCTTTTATATTCATCCATTCAGCACATAGTGAGTAAAATTGACATACTCAAAATACAATGTATAAGAATTACACATTCATTGCATCGATATTATTGTCGATAGTTTTAATGTAAAAACTGTGCCACTATTGCTGGTGCAGTTGATTCTAAGCTTTTATTGTTAATCGATTAAAGTAAATAAAAAAATAATAACATGAATTGCTAAAATAAACAAGACTTTCGTTTCCAGCCCGCCCGTTTTTTTCAGCAGGAGGGAGAGTGAACGGTACATATGCGTTCAAGAGGGTAGGGTTTTCAGAAATCTGCGTAGTACCTTTGTTGGCCTTGTTTTTTTCTTAGCGTAGCATTCGTCGGACTCAAATTAACGTAGTATATTTTTCGGTACTGCGTCAGTGAAATTCGGGAGCGCGAAATATAATATAGTTTTTTTGATTGACTGGAATAAGGAAGAAATACGGAATAAAGTAAAGTAGGTTTCTTTTCCGTATGTATGTGTTTTCGACGCGTTTGGAACGGGCATTTAAGAGTGGCTGAAATAAGTAATTGAGCGTAATCTATTTAAAGACCTGCGACCGAAATCCTCTCTGAACTAGCTGGCCGACTGGTTGGTACCGTTCGTTGGCACGATTCAGACTGCTCGTCAAGAACCGCTGAGGGGTCGGTCCCGACTTCGTTCCTACGAGTTTAGACGGAAAATCATTACAGGTTGTCGACGTCATTGTCATTTTGGTAAGATGGGCTAATTTAGCTGGGATGCCAAAACCAAGCATTATTTGGTATAGTACATTACGATCAATACTGTCGTATGCTTGCTTGAAGTCAACGAAAATTTGGTGTACGTCTATGTTGAACTCCAAGCATTTTTCAAGTACCTGCATGACTGTGAACAATTGGTCTATTGTCGATCTACCTGCCCTAAAACCACCTTGATACTCCCCAATAATACGTATGATCCGATTTTATTTTCTAAGATTTTACAAATATTTTGTACACCGTACAAAGTAGTGATAAGCCTCTATAATTTTCGCACTGAAGCTTGTCACCTTTTTTGTGGATAGGGAATATAATTGATTGGCTCCACTC
Organism: Odontomyia ornata; assembly: GCA_963969285.1. Classification (NCBI taxonomy): domain Eukaryota; kingdom Metazoa; phylum Arthropoda; class Insecta; order Diptera; family Stratiomyidae; genus Odontomyia; species Odontomyia ornata. The sequence goes on from OZ017739.1 coordinate 410,755,958, forward strand.
TTTCGGCATATGTTCTTGTTGCCAAATTTACTTTAAGCTAACCTTTTGCAATTTACAGTAAGCTAATAAGGAGGGCTCCTCGTAGAACTCCCTTCGTCAACGTCACGGAGAAAAGAACCGGCGCGGATTTCACACGATCTTTCCTTGACGCACTTAGCCAATTAATTTGTCCTATTTTTCCGGGCAACCTTGCCTTCTTCTGGTAGTAATTACAGTGATTTTAAAATAATTTTTTTTTCGTTTCCTATAATTTCCAACTCCGCACTTTGATATGTTTTTTTTTATCAAAGACTTTAGATTCGTAGTAATTTCAAAAGAAATTTTTTCCCCTTTTCAATAATTACCAACTCGGCACTTTGATTTGTTTTTTTAAAGACTTTAAAATCCGCCACTTTCTATTGACCAGACACAAAAGAGGGCTTTTTCTTTGTTCTTTGCCCTTTTATCACTTCGTGCCCAACTTACCTCGGGGTAAACTTTATATTTCTCCTCTTCTTTCCAAAAAGTTTAACCCAGTTGGTGTGATCGAGCAATTCCATCGCAGTTTTGACCACACTTCAACCTGTGTTTCCAAAATTCGGTGTCATATGTGCTTTTCGGAATTGTCACTGTGACGGACAATTGACGTATTATAGTCATTTTATTATTGTTTACGTTCGACGCATTTTTGAGAGGGTGCCGGAGTGTTTGTGAATTTTTAGTCGTTGGACTTCAAACAGTGATGGAATTATTAGATAAGTAGTGATTTTATGTTTTATCCTTGGGCAAGAAACTGCGTGCACCTTCTTTCTTCTTTTCTAGGTATCTTAGATTACTTCCAAACTTAGTATGAGGCAAAGCGTGATATTCTGCTGGCTACTCTCTACCATAGTGAATTAGTGAAGGACACTCGGTCAACTCAATTGGATGTGTAATACGACCTTCCTGATCGATACCCAAGTGAGTCAATACATAGATAAAAGAGATTAATTCCCTTTCGTAAAAATATGCTGTTACTCCTTGCGAAATTGGTGTGATTTTGAATGCCAATTATTATATGATGGATTAAGTTAATTTGTATGTTTGCAAACGTCTTCGTTTATTATTTTGGAAATCATTTCTACCTCCGGGTATTCCTCTATTATCATTATATCATTTACGATTTACACCACCAACACGTTGGTTTGGTCCGTCTCCGCCGTCACCTTGATTTGCATTGTCAAATTGTGGTTTATCATTTAAACCAATATCAACCGGTATGAATCATTATTAATTTTTAACTTTACTATGAATGTGTACAATACATTGTAAAGTTTCCTAGCCCAGTTTGGCTCGAGGGTGCATTCTTCGTACCACGTTCCCCAGAGGTGGTGTTTAAATTGGCTAACTTCTGCTGTTCACGAATTCCCCGTAACAGTTCCAACTTCTATAATCCATCTGAAAAACTCGTTTTATCGAGGTTTGCAAAAAAGACCTCTGGGGCAACGATGACCACCTCATTCGAGTCAAATATCTTTTCAAGGTTGTAAACAAAAAGAAGTCGCACGGGGCCAAATCTGAAGAATACGGTAGATGCAAGAGCAAATTGTAGTCCAATTCGACCGATTTGGCCATGATGACAGCAAAGATGTGAGCCGGTACGTTGATATGGGGGAAGAGCACTTTTTTCTTCGCCAAGTGGGGCCTTCTTTCAGCGATTCGGATTTGAATCGGCCCAATAATTTGGCAAAGTAGAGCCCTGTAACCATTTTGCCCTTCTTTAGGTATTCGATGCAGATCACACCTTGTGACTTCCAGAAAACGGTGGCTATCACCTTTGTAGTACATATTCATTATATTTTAAAAAAAGAAGAAAATAATCTTATTATTCAATTTAAATTGCATAAACTTGTATCCCTTCACGTATAGTATTAATATAACCATTACATTACTTTCCATGTATTTAAATCCAATTAAATATGTACCATACGAAAGACATGTAAAATTGCATTCGCAGTATTAATTTCTTCCAGCGACCTTGCTATGAATGTACGTACAAACGAAAGAGATCACATTTCAACTCATAAAGCTTAACGCTAACAAATGAAGCACGCGACTATCATATGTATGTTTGTACAAATGTACATATGATTACGTGTACAGAATGATAAGTCATTATGAGTAACAAATAATAAAGTCATTTGATACAAGTAATATACATGCAGGGGCATTGTTTTGAACGATCGAATATGGGGCATTTGTAATTCCAAATGATGACTAAAGTATGAGGCCAAAGATATGGCTTTGTTTTAATTAGGGCACACATAATAATGAAATTTAGTAATCATTTAAAGTCATGGGGAAGTGATTTTAGTTAATAAGCAAATTGCAACTTTAGTTTTAAAGTATATAAAGAAAAGAAAATGTCAAATATACTCAACTCTTGATTAAGCGTTCAATGAGTTCGTTTCTTTTGCTGTTTTTCGCAGTAAGTTAAGATAATCAATTTCATCCGCGATCCCTTGCCACATATTTAGTAATCACAGTATAGTGAACAATATTATGTCCTCGCTAAATTATCTGTGGACGCAAGACCGCTTGCATAGGTATAATTTAATTATGATAATATCTCGTACCTAGACATCTATCCCATCCCTTTAGCTCCGATACTTACGACTACAAGAAATTAGAAGAAAAATTATTATACCTTTCCAGCCCAAAGGACAGTCTTCACTTTGTTCGGAGCATGTTTGCCAGGTGAAAATCACTGTCTTGACTGCTTTTTGGTCTATGGTAAATACCAGTGGAGCCATGTTTTATTGATGATCACAAAATAACCCAGAAACTCCTTCAGATTGCGCTTAAATAGCGTCAAACACTGCTCTAAAGTCGTCTCACGGTTGCATTTGTTGTCCGGGTGAGCAAACATGGGACCCATAGCACCGACAGCTTTCTTATGCCCAAAATTTCATGCAGGATATGACCCATCCAGTCTTTTGGGATGCCGACTGTTTCAGCGATCTCGTACATCTTCAATCGGTGGTCTGCCAATACGACCTCTGAGAATTTTTGCAACGTTATCATTCGTGGTAGCCATTTTTGGGGCACCTGGGCATGTCATCAAAACCAACGTGCAGGATATGACCCATCCAGTCTTTTGTTATGCCAACTGTTTCAGCGATCTCGTACATCTTCAATGGGTGGTCTACCAATACGACCCCTGAGAATTTTTGCAACGTTACCATTCGTGGTAGCCATTTTTGGGGCACCTGGGCATGTCATCAAAACCAACGTGTGACCACGTTGAAACTCGTTAAACCAATTTTTTTCTGGTATAACAGGAAACTGCTAGTCTTTTCAATACTGCCCTCTATTTTCTTAGAGTTATTGTGGAGATATTTGCTCAAAAATTGATTGTATTTTTTTCGCTTTCTCCTCCAATTTTCCAGATTTTCAAAAGATGAAAACCTTATTGGCAGGTATTACTAATTAATTTAGAAAGCCACAGTTTTTGCATTATATGCTTTGATGCGCTTAGTTAAAGTTCAAATATATTTTCATCAAATGATAATAAAGAGATTGTTGGCATAAATCAACTTTCAGTGATTGATATTCTTGTTTATTTATAATTTTTTGAAAATTTCTTTCATAAAATAAGAACGTTAAAAATTAAAAAATATAAAATAACAATTTTTCACTAGACGGAAAGGCATATTTTCCATTGTCTCGTTTAGATTAAAAAATAAAAATAAGGTTCGCAGTCTGCTAAAATCTTGATTGAAACCTACCTAAGATAACAAAAATATGATGATGACCAATGTTTCGCCAAGCAGTTTGATCAGGCAACGTGCTAGTCACATGGTTCCGCTCAAGGCAGCTGAAAATGAAATGAAAAATAATTTCAAAATAATATAAATAAACTCAGAAAAACAAATCACAAACAAAATACAATCAATGGTTGACTTCAAGTCGGTAAAAGATGCGCTATATTTTAAAGAAGTTCCGTACTTTGTTTACACTCCGAAAATGGAAAAAATCGGACTTTTCTATTGAAGAAGGGTGGAGAGAACACGGTTGACCTCTTTAGAATGCTGAAAGAAGCCACATAAGTTGTGGAATTTATAGCAGTAAAGAGGTCAATTTATTAGATCTTGAAGGTAAAATAGTCCAAGTAGCCTTTGATAAATAAGGCACTTGAATTAGGTGAAAACAACTCCTGAAAAAAAGAAGTAAAACAACAAACTGAATAGTTTAAATGAGATAATCACCTTTTTTCGTCAGATGCAGCTACTCGTGATCACCACGGGGCTGTTTGACAGCTTACGTGTACTACAAAACCTCACTGGTTCCCCAATAATGGGATACCAAGTGCCCAGAAATGCTAATAGCTGTAAATTCATCTACAGCTCTGCTACTCAATTCTACTAACACCTCCTTTGTGGGGACGGAAGAGGGTGAAGGTGAATCTCTTGTGCCTAATAACGAAATCGAAGTAATAACCAGTGCCGCCAGAATGAAGGTTGGGCAGTAGGCTAACTTCCAGCCCCTCAAAAACCCTAAAATGTTTCGAAATCTGCAGACAGCCCTCGGAATGGATTGGAATTACGGCAACGACTTCACAAACGGAAAAAAGACTATGGCATTGTATCCTGGAATGTCAGATTACTCAATTACCCTTGTGCGGTTAAGGACCTTTTACAACAGGCCAGTCAATATAAATTAAAAATACTGGCAATACAGTTAATGAACTGGATTGGACATAAAATTCAAGATATGAGATCGCGCACAATATTCAAAGGTGGGAAGCCTCCTGGAAAACGAGAATTTGAAGTGACCTTTTTTTGTGGCTATGACCACACGTTATTGATTTTAAAGCAGCCAATAAGTGGTTGTGTGCGATCCATATAAAAGTGAAATTCCTCAAAATCTGGCTGATAAATGTTCACGCCCCAACAGGAAAAACCGAAGAAACGAAGGAAGTGTTCTACAATTTACTAAAAAGACTAGCCGACTCATTGCCTATAAATGAGACAAAAATAATTCTGGGTGATTTCAACGCTAAGGTTGGCAATGAGTTATATCATCAAGGAACGACTAGAGGATATAGCCTCCACGATGAAACAAATGAAAACGGCCAGCTCCTGATTGACTTTGCATGTAGCAAAAACCTAGTTATAAGTCAGGCTTGCTTCCCACTGTATCGCATGCATAAAATAACCTGGGTATCACCAGATGACAACACACAAAATCAGACCAACCCTGTTCTGATCCAACAACGTTGTGCCTCGAGCCTACTTGACATCAGTACATACCGAGGAGCCAATTGTAACTAAGATCATCACTTGATCAAACTAACCTATTGATATCGTATGTCAAAGGCATATTTGGTGAAGGCTAGTACGCTACAAAAATTTGACATCGAAAGGCTCCAAACAGTGTCTGTGGGCAAAAATTTTACGGAGACCCACGACAACTAGATGACTCTGATCTTATCAGACGCATCGTTAAAGACAAGCAACGAACACTGGATGGAAGTGAACGCGGCTATTAAGACCGTAGTAGAACAGATGATTTGACATCAAGCCCAGCGCAAGAGAAATGATTGGTTCGATGATGAGTGCCAGAATGCATTAGACAAAGAGAATCAGGCGTACAAGGAATATTTACGTAGGAAAACCAGGACGAAGAGAGAACACTATGAAAATCTCAGAAGAGTAGCAAATAAGATAATTCGAATTAAGAAAAGAAAATACTATGACGACCAATTGAGAATAATAGATGTAAGTTTGGCTAGCAAAAATACAAGACAAGCATATAAAGTAGTGAAAAGCCTGAAACGTGGTCATCAGCCCAAAACCAAACTCTTTCGTGATGACAGCGGCAATATCATCGCTGATGAGACCAAGATTAAGAAAAGATGGGCATTATATTTTAAAAATCTCCTTAATCCTTTGCACAGCTTCAGAACATTGGAATCTTTAAATGTTTCCGGAGAGCTCCTAGTGACCCCATCAACTCTGGATGAAGTTTGTTCCATCACCAAAACTCAAAAAATAATAAAATGCTGGACATCGATGAGATTCAAGTGGTCGATACAACCACGAGCTGTATGAAATTTTTGACGAGTCGGAGGTTTCAACGATTGCAAGGTTGCGGAAGCTGCAATGGGCTTGACACATGTATCGTATGGGTATACAACGGATACCTAAATAGGAATTCGTTTGGTTAACGGAAGGGCACTTTTCTCACTTTTTCGAAGAAGACAGTTCATCGCTGCATGGATTTTGAAATTAGAGGACGGGACCAATTTACTGAAATAGTTGGAGGCGCTATTTGCAGGAAGTGAAGGCCCGAGAGGGGCTGTAGTGCTACAAAGAAGAAGAAATTTATTTAGCGTAAAATATTTCGGTTAGAATTAGAGTAGCTTATATCTGTAGATCGGGCACGTGCACCTTCGACTTTATTGTTTATGATTTGTTGAAATCCTCACAATGGTTGGGGTATATAAGTGGTGAACGTTTTCTTGGGAAATTTTTTGAACTTGTTTTAAACGGGCATTTTACGGTGGCTGAAATACGTATCCGAGCTTAGTCTAGTCGCGTAAGACTTATGACCGAAATTCCTCTTCGAACTAGCTGGCCTGCAAGTAGCCACCTCGGAGTGAACTAATGTTGCCCGGATCCGTCGACCCTTAGGGTACAGTTCGTTGGCACGTATCGGGCCGTCACGTCATTTAACCGATAAGAGGTATGGAATGAAGCTAAAATCATCATATAGTTCATAGTGAGTACAACAACGACAAATACCTCGGAAGTCGAAGTAAGTTTATTGAAATTTGATACATGAATGTTTATTTATAAGGTCGATCAACAGTGAAAATTTCTGATTGATCGACTAGTACATAACAAAGTTATGGTGATTTCAATTTACCTGCATTACAACGACGGCAATGCATATCTATGGAACAATACGCTTTTCTAATGGACTCAGACACTACGGGCAGAATTTATGAACATAAAATTTTCCTCAGTAAATTTTTGTGAGTACCCTTAAATTCACTGAAACTGGGTAGTCCGGTAAAAGCTCCTTAAACGTAATTTTCAATGAATTGAATCACAATCTTCATCAAACAATGTTCGTGCTGTCCATCACTTTCATGCGTTTTGCGGGGTGTTCCACCCAGAGAGCTGGCCAGAAAGTATTTTATATTAAAGTAAGTACGAAACATTACCAGACTATAATACTGATGCAGATCTAGACTCCAAAGGTAATTGGAGCATTTGCACAATCCAGTAAACGCAGCAAATTCGCAGTTCACACGAAATCATACTACTTTTGCCACATAAGCATTTTATGATTTCAGAAATTCTCATCATTTTCTGCAATTTTATGCTTTGGTTATAGAAACATTCTAATGGAGTTTTATTGTACAAGTAAAGTTTATTAGTTAGAATACAGTAGGAGTCCAAACCCAAAAAATCGCATTTTACTTTAGCACCAAAGCTAACTTTAATGATGATTCTAGTGAATAAAGTGAAGAACATTTCCCTACATCAGATCACAATGGTTTTAACTAAATCATCTGCTTCAGTTGCCTTTCCAGCAAAATAAGAAAAGGAATTTCACACAGTTGCAAACACAAATCCAAAGTCTTTCGGCATTGTGATTAATATGCAGCATTATACGAGTTGAAGCTGTTGTTTTGAGTTCTAACTGTTGGTTCATCATTGATGTTTAATTTATTTATATCTTGTTAACCCTTTACGGCGCTGAGTAGCAGATCTGCATCATACTCTTCAAACTAGCAAAGTCGTTCAAAGCAACGAATAAAATACCTTTCAACGCAGCAATGCATATCTGCAGCAAAGCATTGTATTGAATTAGTTCCCCACGTTTGTGCTAGACGGTGTTATTTGTAATTATTGGCCACTTGAAGTGACGGATCCCTTAGAACCGGTTTGTGTTGTTCGCGCATAATTTTCGTTGTTTTTTTTGAGTGGTTATTTCGGAAATATTGACGTGAAATTACTGCGCAGTAAAGGTTAGTTATTGGTTTTTGTTTAAGAACATGCAATTCAAATGTTTAGATTGTTTTTAGACAGATACTCTCAAGTTTTGTTTTGATGCAGTAATGCAACACTGCGCTAAACTGTTATATTTTATTTCTTTTTTCGTGAGAGGAATATTTTCTCTTTTCAGGCTCAATATGAGTTTGAGGTTTCCGCATTCAGGTTCTAGGCCTTTGTCAACTGTCGAACTAGAAACTATTCTAAGCTAATGACATGGCTTAGACTTTTCAGACGACAATGTAGCCAACCTATCGTACATGTTGGAAAATCGAAATTTACGCCAAGATTCGGATGAGGAACCAGAAATACCCTTCCTAGAAGATTAGGAAGATGACATCTTGTGACCGAGCTCTGAGACCAGTACAAGCACTACAGTTCAACCATGTGAGATGCCGCCTGCTGTTTCAGTACCCAGTACCAGCTCCAAAGTCAACACAACTTCACGAGGCGCATGTGATCCCAAAACGAATATCATATGGAAAAATAAAAACTTAGAACTAAATGAAGACCAGATGAGGTTTTGGGGATCTTCCAAGTTATCAAATGAAATACTGGAATTACAGACGCCTTACCAGGTAATTTCTTACTTTTTTCCTGACGACATTGTGGATCTCATAAGAGATGAAGCGAACCTGTACAGAGTGCAAAAAGATGCCAGTAAATCTATAAATGTTACAAGCCAGGAAATAAGACAGTTTATTGGAATTATTTACAACCTGTCCATAATTGCCCTGCCCAATGTTCGAATGTACTGATCACAGAAATATGGCTATGCCAACATACGTGAGGTAATGACACTAAAACGGTTCGAGTTTCTGAGGCAAGTACTACACTTCAATGATAACTCTAAAATGTTACCGTATAGTCAGCCAAATTCTGATCGACTTTATAAAATCAGACCAATAATTGAAAAGCTGAATCATAACTTTAGAAAAGTGCCTCTAGAACAACATTTGTCTGTTGATGAACAAATGTGTTCAACCAAAGCACGAAGTGCTCTAAAGCAATATTTGCCAGACAAACCCCACAAGTGGGGCTTCAAACTGTTCGTTATTTGTGGTGCAAGTGGATATGGCTACAAATTTGAAGTTTACAGTGGCCAAGAGAATATATACGCAGATGACGAGCCTCAATTAGGCGCCTCATCTAATGTAGTGGTCCGACTTGCCAGAGAGATTCCTGCCAACCAAAACTATAGACTGTTTTTTGATAACTATTATACATCGCTACCCTTGATTGAATTCTTGTCACACCTTGGTACATTAGCTTTGGGCACCGTTCGGAGAAACCGGATCCCGAACTGTAAACTCCCAGAAGAAAAACAGCAGAAAAAACAGCCTAGAGGCACATCGATTGAACAGGTTGCAAGCTATAATGGTATTGACATATCGGTGGTGGCCTGGAGAGATAATAAAATTGTGAATCTAGCATCCAACTTTGCTGGCAAAAATCCCACATCTATCGTAAGTAGATTCGACAGGTCGCAAAAGAAACAAATCAATATTGACCGACCCTTTATTGTGGCAGAATATAATCGTCACATGGGAGGTGTAGACCTCATGGACTCCGTAATGGGTCATTATAAAATTAGACTTCGCAGCAAACGTTGGTTTATAAGGCTCTTTTACCATTTCCTGGACATGCCCATTGTATAGAAGAATTTATGCTGACACGGCAAATAATGTCAAGGTGCTAAATTCTGCTGATTTCCGACTAGAAGTTGCTGAAACTTTAGCCAAATATAAAAGTACGAACCTGCTGAAGCGTACTAGCGATGTAGAAGCACTCATCCAGGACAAAAAGAAAAGAGGGCCTTGTCAGCACATCCCGCCAAAAGATATCAGATTGGAGCAGTTAGGGCACTGGCCTGTTTGGACCGACAAAAGGCTTCGGTGTGAATATCCAGGATGTACTGGAACAGCCCAAACAGAATGTGAAAAGTGTGGCGTAGCCTTATGCTTTAATAAAAACAATAACGTTTCCGTTCTGTCCACAGTTCGTGAATATTAATATGCTTTTACACCATGATGCACATCTGCATCTCACTGTTTTTTTTTTTCAAAAATAAATACCTTTTCTTACATATGATTTTTTCCACTATTTTTACCGTTATTATATAGCTCATCTTAACATATTTTCAATTAAAAAAAAGAAAAACACGTTCTTGCGCTGTAAAGCGTCAAGATGTTAATAAATAATTATATATAACATAGCAGTGTCCGGCAAATTGTGGCACTAGTTCTGAGGTATTGAATACATCTTAGGCTAAAATATCGGAACACAATAGTTTTACCAAGTTCTTGTGAGCTGTAAACTCCGATCAAGTAACTTTCCTGAAACACATGAAAACGACCTTTCTCTTGGAAGAGCATTTAAAAACTACTTTTATTACTGCAATGCGATTGGTTTATTAAAGAAAGGAGGATCCACAAATAAAGCAAATTATTTCTGCGCATATTCTGCCCACAATCCACGCCGGTAATATTTATATCCTTTCCCCATCGTTAAACCACGTGGTCAAGTCACATGGTCCTTAGCTTCTGTTTACTATCGCTCCATAACCACTGCAACCTGCTGCTTCATTCTGGTCCATGGAACACGAAGCCGGCGGAACGGACCGAATCTCTCCTCCTGATTTCACGCATGCTTTATCAATGCCGTGTGGAAAACAAAAGAAAATCGTATGTCTATTCATCTTGAAACATCTTGTTAAGATGCCGTTTTCGCCAATTGCCGATTAGATCCGACCAATGAATGATAGAATGAGATGTCCACCCAACTCCCGATTTTGGATAACTAGCGAAAAGGAGACAGGGCTGAAGGATTCCGAATTTCATCAAAGTGGAATTCTGTGATTTTTGGAACAGGCCTTGCGACTCGCCGAGATGCATTTTAAGTTTTCTGCAAGCATCACTGGAACCTGGCTTTCAGTTTACTATTATCAGAGATGTCTGTAGGATGGCGCGGGAAATTTAATATTTATTCGAAACGTTGGTGCGGTCTGCAATTCCATGTTTGTATCTAATCTTTACATTGCAATAAACCCAGTAATTAGAGAAATGTTTGGGACACTTTAGAAAAAAAAAACCCGGTTCAAGTTTGAGGTTCTGCAAGAATTCCGTGATTTTGGTTCCGGTTCGAGTTAGTGAAGTTTTTAATGAATGAGTTTGTGTTAATTAGTGCTATGTCGTGTTGAAAGCAGTGACGGATAAGTTAGAAGGGAATGTTCACAATAAAATAATTAGTAACACTTAAGTAATGATTGATGTGGTAGAATAATTGATTAGTCCTTGTGTTGTGCTGCTTCAGTGTATCTAAAGTTTAAATCAATAAAAATAAAATTTATGACATAGCGAATCTGATCCTGATAATGTTGATTTGGGATATAACGAAGAAGAAGATGTTTAATCTTATTTTCCTAGCAATTATTTGTCTGAAAGGTTGGTCTTTTTTTCTGAATATATATAAATAATTAAATGTTTTCAAAGTATTCAATGCTTAACATATTTATATTTGGAGCATTGTTGAATTTCAAATTGATACTTCTTTTTTATTTATAAAAACATGAGGCCAATCAATTTGAATCCTGTTAATTGATTAATTTTAGATTTTAAGTTCACAAGTATGTATCGCGCAATATGATTAACATTGCAATGGTAGCACTACAGCCCCTTTCGGGCCCTTACTTAGCGACAGTTAGAGGATCTCATTATCATGATCTTATGTGTGGGCACTCCACAAGCTGATGTGGTCAGAATCATGCTTGCCATATGTCCGTCCACCCACCTGCGATACGTTCTGATTTTAAACCAGCACGTATCATAACGAACGGGCTTATAGTTCGTCCAAAGTATCACTTGAAATAAATCTCGTTGCCGGCAACGAGAGTTGAAGCAGGGACTTTTGGTTTACGCAATGAGTACTTTAACCACTATATCATATTATATCGTATTAACAAAAGTTCAAGTCTGGAAAACTTTTAGGTAAGCCTCCAAAAATGTCGTTCATTCAAAACCTCGTGATATTTGGACCAATTTAGACTACCATATCTTGAAATCAAATGTCTCAGCAATTGCCCTTGAGAATATCCTTAAAAATTTATATTGGGAGATATCCGGGGCTAATTAAAATGATATAAGATCGATTTTCATCCAAGTAAAGCAGTTAACATTAGCATAAATTTTCGTCAGCTTTCACTGGTCTTTTTTGGCCACCATTGAGTCATTTTGAGACATCATTTCACAAGCTCCAGCAATTTCGCCTATTTTTTCTTCTTCTTCGTAGCACTACAACTCCTCTCGGGCCTTTGTTTTCTGCAAAAAGCGCTTCCAACTGTCTCGGCCCACTGACCGTTTCCTCCAATTTCGAAATCTGAGCAGCGATGAACTGTCTTCGTTGGCTGAGTCAGACCAGCATTTCCTCGGTTTCCCCATTAGACCGCACCCTTCAGTTCTCATAACGAATACCTTTTTAGTACCCGCTGTTCATCCTGCGACTCACGTGGTCAGCCCATTGTGTCTTCCGTATGACAATCGTTGAGGCATCCGGCTTGTCAAAAATTTCATACAGCTCATAGTTGTATCAAATTCACTATTGGTCCCCATCTAGCTTTGTTCCAATTATTCGGCTCAGGACCCATCTTTCGAAGGTGATCAATATACTTGCGGATGCTCGAGTTAGGGTCCATGTCTGGCACCGATTGCATAGCACATATCTTACCACAGATTTGTATACTTGGAGCTTGGTTTTCCTGCGTATGCAGCTGGCCTTCAAGATCGTCAAACCTGAAAAAACAAATATTTTATTTGCGAGCTGTATTCTTCGGCGTATTTTGTCTCTTTCATTGTTAGTTCCCGTTATTTTGACGCTTAAATACACAAACATGCCCACATTTTTGATACTGTATTCGTCAAGTGTAAAATTTTGTGCATTTGAGGTATTTTTCCGCGAATGTGTCATGAGATTTGTTATGTTCCCATTGATTTATAGCCCTACTAGTTTTGCTGCGCTGTCGAGTTTCAGGAAGGGTTCTTTGGCGGTTGTTAATGACCGTGACAAAATGTTGATGTCATCTGCAGAGGCTATCACTTGGCTTGGCTTGTATAACACTCCACATATTGTATCGACAGGTCGCTTTCTTATGACATAATGCAGAGACAAATTGAATAGCAATGACGCCAGCCTATCTGCCTGGCTTAGTTCGATATTTGTGTCAAAGGCATCGGTGAATTAGGTATGGATGTAGACTTGGAAGGTCGTCAACGTCATTGTCATTTTGGTAAGACGGACTAATTTGGCTGGGATACCAAAGTAAAGCATAATCTGGTAAAGTATGCTATAATCAATACTGTTAAATGCTTGCTTAAAGCCAATAAAAATTTGGTGCACATCTATATTGAACTCCCAGCATATCTCAAGTAAGTGCTTGACTGTGGACAATTGGTCTACCATCGATCTGCCTGCTCTAAATCAACCCTGATACTCTCCAATAATACTGTTGGCATATAATCTGGCTTTGTTTTCTAAGATGTTTGAAAATATTTTGTACGCCGTACAAAGCAGTGATATGCCTCTATAGTCTTTGCACCGCTGCTTGTCATATTTTTTTGTGGATAGGTAGTATAACCGATTGACTCCATTTGTATCGCATATTTTCTTCTTGCCAAATATACTGGATAGCTTTGTGAATAGCTTTCTGAATACGGCTGTGGTCATAGCTAGTGGGCTCCACTAGAATCTCGTCCATACCTGGCGCTTTATTATGCTTTTGGGCTTTGATGGTGAAATAGCCTTCATCCAGAATTGGTGAGGTCAATGGAAGCTCTCCAATAATATCTGTAGGCTCTGATATTCTGTAGCTGTGCGGAGGATTTAAGAGGCTCTTGAATGGGATGCCCATCTTTCTTTAATCCTGTTTTCATCAGGATGTTGTTGCTGATTACATCACGGCAGAATGTGGTCTTAGGCTGATAAACTTGTTTCAAGTTTTTCCCTACTTAGTCTGCTTGTCATGTATTGTTCCTTGCTAGATTTACAATTGGTCAGCATGGTATTTTCTTGTCTTAATTCTAATGATCTTATTTGCTACCTCTCTGAAATTTGCATAGTATTCCCTCTTCTTCCTGGCTCACCTCCGGATTGTTTGTACACTTGATTCTTTTTGTCTAACGCATTCTTACACTCATCATCGAAGGAATCATTTCTTTTGCACCGAGCTAGATGTTCGATCATCTTTTCTACCTGGCCCTAATTGCCGCATTCACTTAGTTCATTGCTTGTTTTTAGCGCTGTATCCGATAAGATTAGAGCCAGCTGGTTGTCGGAGGGCTACGTGAAATTTTTGCCACTGACCCCGTTTGCAGCCTTTGGATGTCAAGTTAGCGTAGAAGACCGGACTTTGGTATACGACATCGAAATGTTAATTTGATGAAGTAACGATCTGAGTTACAACTAGCTGCTCGATATGTACGGACATCAAGTATGCTTGAGGCTCAACGCTGTTGGATCAGTACATGATTTTGTGTATTGCCATCCGGTGATACCTGGATCATTTTATGTATGCGTCGATGTGAAAAGCATGTCGTACAATTGGGTGGGCAGAAAGTAAACTTCATAATTAATATCATCAATAAAACTTAACTTTTCAACTCTACGAGTTACTCTATTGTTGCGTGATTTGTATCAGTGGTAAATGAAATCAAAAACTAAGAAAGCCATCTTGCATGAGCAAAACTGCTGATCTCTCCTTCTTCTTCTTCGGAGCACTACATCCCCTATCGGCCCTTCGCTTCCTGCAATAGCGGCTTCAAATATTTCGGTTCATTGACCGCATCCTCCAATTTTAAAATCCAAGCAGCGGTGAACTTTCTTCATCGACCGAGTCAGAACAGAGCCTCCTCGGTTTCTCCACTGGTCTCCGACTGTCAGTTCTCCCAACGAATACCTTTTTGGGAATCCATTCTTCGTCCACAAGATTCATGTAGCCAGCCCATTGCAACCTCCGCTGTCTTACAATCGTTGAGACCTCCAGCTCGTGAAAAATTTCATACAGATCACGGTTGTATCGAACTTACCAATGGTCCCTGTCTAGTTTCCCTCCAATTATTCGCCTCAGGACTCGTCACTCAAAGGCGTTCAATATAATTGCGGATACTTGGTAGGGTTCATGTTTCACACCCATACCATAAAACAGGTCTTATCACAGATTTGTAAACTTAGAGCTTTGTTTTCCTGTGTATACTGTTGGTCTTCAGGATCATCAAAATTGAATAAAATATTTTATTCACGAGCTGTATTCTTTGGCGTTTTTCGTCTCTTTCATTACCCGTCTTCGTTATTGTGGGGCCTAAATATACAAATTTGCTTACATTTTTGATACTGTATTCGCCAACTGTGATATTCTTGTAATTGAGGTATTTTTTATCGACTGCGTGATAAGCTTTGTTTTATTTTCATTGATTTGTAGCCCTACTAGTTTTGCTACGCTATCAAGTTTCAGAAAGAGTTCTTTGGCAATTGTTCATGACTGTGAGAAGTGTTGATGTCGTCCGCATAGGCTACCACTTGGCTCGACTTGTATAATAATGTGCCTCGTGGATCGCCAGGTAGCTTCCTTATGACGTACTCCAGAGCCAAATTGAATAGCAATGGGGCCAGCCCATCTCCCTGTTTTATTCCGATATTTGTGTCAAAGGCACCGGTGAGTTGGTTATTTATGCGGACTTGGGAGGTCATCGACGTTATTGTCATTTTGGTAAGACGGACTAATTTGGTTGTGATACCAAAGCAAAGCACGTACGTGGCGATCAATATTGTCTTATGCTTGCTTAAAGTCAACGAAAATTTGGTGCACGTCTATGTTGAACTCCCAGCATTTTTCAAGTATCGGATTGTTGATCTACCTGCTCTAAAACCACCTTGATACACCCCAATAATACTTTTGGCATATGATCCAATTTTCTTTTCTTAGATCTTTGAGAATATATTGTACGCCACACAACATAGTGATATGACCCTATAATGTTCGCACTGTACCTTGTCCCCTTATTTGTGGATACGGAGTATAATTAATTGGTTCCATTCTTTCCGCATATGTTCTTGTTGTCAAATGTGATAGATGACTTTATGAATAGCTTTATGAACACTGCTGCCACCATATTTGATGAGCTCCACTGGATCTCATCAATCTCCGGCACTTTATTATTCTTTTAGACTTTGATGACGGAACAAACTTCATCCAGAGTTGGTGGAGCCAATGGACGCTCCCCGCAGAGATCTATAGACTCCGATGTTGTTGAGCTGTGCAGAAGATTAAACAGGTTCTTGAAATGTGATGCGCATCTTTCTATACTTTTCAATTGGTCATCATAATATTTTCTTTTCTTAATTCAAATTATCTTATTTGCTACTCTTCTGAAATTTTCATAGTGTTCTCTCTTCGTCCTGGTTTTTCTACATATGTAATATATTCCTAATTCTTTTTGTCTAACGGATTCTGGCAATCATCATCGAACCATTAATTTTTCTTGCGCCGGGCTTGATTTCCAATCGTCTGTTCTGCCACGGTCTTATTAGCCGCTTTCACTTCCATCCAGAGCTCGTTGCTTGTCTTTAACGATGCGTCTGATAAGATGGGAGCCAGCTAGTTGACGAGGGTTTTCAGGAAATTTTTGGCCATAGGCACCGTTTGGTGGCTTTCAATGTCAAACTTTTGTAGCAGGATGGTCTTCGCTGCATACCTCTTTGACGTATGACATCGAAAAGTTAATTTGATCATGTAATGATCTGAGTAACAATTGGCTCCTCGATATGTGCGGACGTCAAGTATGCTCGAGGTCCACTTTTTTTTTTGGATCAGTACGTGGTCGATCAGGTTTTGTGTATTGCTTTACGGTAATACTCAGGTCATTTTATGAATACGTCAATATTGGAAGCAAGTCGAATGTATGTCTAGGTTTCTGCTACATGCAAAGTCAATCAGGCGTTGTCCGATGTCATTTGTTTCATCGTGGAGGCTATATCCTCCAGTTGTTCCACGATGAGATAGTTCATTGCCAACCTTAGCGTTGAAATCACCATGAAGTATTTTTTTGTCGTTTGTAGGCAACAAGTCGACCAGTATAGTAGAACATTTTCTTCATTCCTTTGTCCTTTTCTTCGGTCGAGGTGTGAACATTGATCAGCCAGATTTTAAAGAATCTCGATTTTATACTGATCGCACACATTCGTTCATTGACTGCCTTAAAATCAATAACCTGCGATTTGGACACCCTATCTAAAACGAAGGTCACTCCGAATTTTTGTTTTCCAGTAGGCTTCCCTCTGTTGAATATTGTGTGCGATCTCATGTCTTGAATGTCCTTTCCAGTCCAGTTCATTTCCTGGATTGCCAGCATTTTTAATAGCATTGACCGGCCTGTTGTAAAAGGTCCTCAACAGTGCCAGGATAATTGAGTGATCTAATATTCCAGGATCTAACGCCATAGCCTTTTTTTCGTTTGCGAGGTCGTTGCTGTGAGTCCAATCCATTCCGAGGCCCTTCTGCAGGTTTTGAAACATTTTAAGGTTTTGCAGGGATAGAGAATTATCTCGTCACCCAACCACCATTCCGCTGGTATGGTGCATGCGTCGATTCCGTTATCAGGCGCGGGAGATTCGCCTCTACCCTCTTACGTCCCCACAAAGGAGGTGTGAGTAGGATTTATTAGCGGAGCTGTAGATGTATTAATAGTTATTAGCATTTCCCGGCATTTAATGTCCCACTATTTGGAAACCAATAAACCCGATTTGCGACCCCGAAGGCATTTACTATCATTTAATTGGGGGTTTAGGATGAGGAATCGTGAAGGCTTTAGATTGGGGAAACAAGGCGTTCCCTCCTCTCAAATGGGCTTGGGACTGTCTACAGCCAGCGAATTCCCAGGTCCCTAGGTAAAGCCAATCCAGCTGAGTATTTATCTTTCACTTACTGAGGCAGCAGACCATAACTGCACTCCTGAACAGGTAATGAATATCCAATCTTAGAAACCCTATACCAAGATCTGGTGTAACTTCAGGTATTATGTTATTGCCTGCTCCTGTGTAAACTTCAAACGCATATGAGAATCCATTGGAACCAAATATTTAAAAAAAACTTCAAACCCCATTTATGGGGCTTGCTCGGTAAATTTAGGTCAAGAAACGTTTTTCACATTGTTGTGGCATACCCTTGTTCATCCACGTAGAGACGTTTCCGCATTGAAACAAAAGAAAATCTGCCATTGAGATATTTGGTGATTGGTTTTACTTTGTTAAGCCAGTCAAATGCGGGCAGCCATTTGCTAGAGAATTGTCGCTGGAAAGTGAATTTTGCCATATGTTTTGCAATTGGTCGAAGAAGCGAAGTTTCCCGAATCAGAAGGATGATTTGCGGATTCAAATCATCACCTTGACTATTTAGTTCGATGTCTTCTTCGTCAGTAAAGAAGCTATTAATTTCTTCCTCATGTCAGGACTATTTCGAAGGCTTAACCAACCTGGGGCAAGTTCCGTTGGACGTAGCACCAATATACCCACTTGTATATATTTGGTGCGTACACATATCCACTCGCTTGGTTTGGAATATCTGAAAACTTCGCTTTACAGCTTCCCCAATGAAACACACGTTTCCTACATCAAATACTACTTCGATTGTTTGTTGGGGCTGCCTCTCGTTTACGGCACTGTTCTGCCTTGAATTTCTAGCCTCAATGCTTAGATTTGGGTTCTGAACGCCTCCCACTCCGCTTTGGTTATCGCAAGACGTGCCAATCGGCGCAGGTCACTGCTCTTGTGGTCGAACTCGACAATGCGCCCACCTCTTGGCCGCTTTTCTTCCGGCTTGACTACTGACGTACCAAGCGGCTTGATCAAGCGTGTCCGGTACTCCGCGATTGTGAGTGGCCTCGGACCCGCTCTGGGCATCGCAGCAATTGCTTCCCCGAGCGACGAACGGGGTTGCGATGTCATCACAGGCCAGTCACCACCCACCTACTATATGTTGGTTGTGGTGGTTCCTAGCGGTGCTAGCTGGTCGGGTTATTGCCGATGGCAATTTGGCCCAAATTGTGATGTCCACACGATGCTGATGTTGCGTGGTGCCGGTGAGTTTGCTAGGGGTTCGTGTTGGTCGTCGATGGTTAGATGATGGCAATCAAGTCTCCGCTCACGTATGCTGGTCGTGGTGGTTGCTGATGGTGATTTGGCACAAATTGTGTTGTCCGCACGAACGCTGAATGGAAATCAAGTTAACTTGCTCGTCCCTGCGCGAAATGCCTTAGGGAAACTACTGCTCAGGCAAGAGTATAAACAGGGCAAGTAACGCTGTTTGGCTGATGTACGTACGGGCTGGCCAAATAGCTGGCTGATACGCGTAGGACTGCTTTCCGTTCGGCTGCTTGGATCCGGGCTGGAACCCTCTTGAAAACTGTCAGTCTCGGGCTAAATGCCTTGAAATGATTCCACTCGGGCAAAGACTTTGAGTAAGACAACCGTAGTATCAAGAGTGTTTGGTTTGTTGATGGCCATGGATATTTATACAAAAATAATGCTTACTTCAAGTTTACCTTTGTTGTCATTCATTTGCATTTCATATTGGGAGCATTTACTTCTTTGCTGAGTCAACTAAAATAACGATTAATATTAATAGTAAATTAGGTCAGTGGATTGTTTGGGAAATTTTCGCGTGACCATCTATCGGTGACTTGCACAGCTTAAGCTTTTCGAGAAGTGATTTTATCATTTACCCCAGATTTGTGGGTTGGGCAATGCCGAACTTAGTGGACAAGCATGAAGTAAATGGCATACTCACGCATACTCTTACTTCTCAAGCTTTTGCGCATGATGCAGTATACCTACGAGAACCAATGTGTGAAGCGTTAGTAATGCTCGAGACATTGGCCGAGCCTAATGCCTTGAGGTTAGTTTGGACCACCACAACACTTATCACCGGTGGGAAAAATCGATAAGATTTCTGATTTCTTCATCAGACACTTCTGATAATTTAAATGTTGTTCTGACACAAACGCCAATCTAGAAATTTATCACAAAATTATCAAAGCTGAGTAAATTTCAACTTAGGAGGTATTTTGTGCAGTTGCATTTACAAAGAATTAACTCCATGATTTGTTTGAGATTTTCAGGTCCACAGGTGTCCAATCACGAAGGAGCAAACACATTATGTTCGTGCACTTCCACTTCCCCTACCTACCACGTTCATCGTATTGCAATTTTAAAAACTAATTTGAAAGATCTCATCAAGACTTTTGATACCCTAGTAGACACTTTCGGTGAAAATTTTGTTGGTGGGATCGCATCTTATATGGAGAGACCTCCTCAAAATCTTTAAAAGTTTTTTTCGACTATGAAACATTCATTGACCAAAAATTTCTGAGCTGTTCACAAGAGCCAGTTTCTGTAGTTCTTGGGAAAAACTGTTGGGGTGAATTGACGGACAGGCAGAAGGATGGATGGATGGGCAGACAAATGGATGGACAGGTGCCAATTTAAAAGGCTATTGTAAACTTTTTTTACCAGACCATAAAAATAAATTCATATGCATATGTATTTATACATATTTTGTAAATATAATTTATATTATCATCCTAGTCACGTAGTATGAAGTTTTAGTAACTGACCTCAGTTTAATGTTAAAATATCTTTACAAAACTCTATTAGTTTTCCAACTTGTCTTCCGTGCATCCGTTCATGTGTCCAGCAATTTTCCTCGGAAACTACAATAGTTACAGTTATGAAAGATCATATGTAGATCAAAAATGGCAGCCTCTCCAAAGTTTTAGGGGCGTCTCCCCTCTTATGGAAGTGAATTCTCAACAATTTTTTTTTGTCTACCATAGTCAAATTCAAAATTAAATGCGCTTTATTGATTCAATCAGTATGAGTTTTATAACAACATAGAGCGAGTTTTAAAACAATAAAGTACTCAAAAAGATGATAGCCCACATAGCTCTCTAAATTTAGATAATATTCAATAAAAAAATATGGAATTTTCGAGTGCAACAGACCAAGATCTGAGCGCTCAAGAGTAACCGAAGCAGTCACCTTGCCCCAACATAAAACAAACAGATATTTAAAATGCTTTGAATATGCTTTCTGTATAAAACATTTAATGATTATGACTCCAATTATTTCTGCAAAAACATACTGAGACGTTTAGACATCTTCTTCATAGCGCTCCCGCCCCTCTCGGACCTTTGCAACAAGTCCCTCAACGATCTCGGTCCATCGACCGCGTTATCTAAATTCAAAATTTGAGCAGCGATGAGCTGGTTTCGTCGACCGAGCCAAATCAGCGTTTCCTCGGTGTTTGCACTGGTCTTCGCCCTTCAGATCTCCCAACGAATATTGTTACATATTGTAATGAATTATGTTATAGTTAGCACATAAGAACATAATATTTAGAGGTTAAGCTGAAACGTTGTATTATAGTTAATACATAAGAATGTATGATATATTAGTCAGTTTCTGGTAATAAATGGTATGGAACCATCATAGAAACGAGTCCGTCTTCTTTAAAAGAAAGTGATGTAAAACATGGTGAAGCCGGTATAAAAAAACAAAAAAAGAAAATAAAAACCGAAAGCAGAAGTGCAAAACCAAAATGGATTCAACGTTTAGGGCTCCCGGACCATTGAATTTCGAAGGAAATCGAAGTGGAGAGTGGCGTAAGTTCAAGATATCATTTGAAATTTTCGTACTCGCATCCAGAGCACAGCAGCTATTAAATTTAATGGATGAGAAAGGCATCGAGATTTTTGAAACATTTAACCTGAGTGATAGTAACAAGACTGTACTCCAAAATGTAATCAAGGCATTTGACAGATATTGCGCTCCGAAGACGTATGTCATATACAAATCTTTCAAATTTTATACCAGGCAGCAGCAACCGGGTGGATCATTCGATAATTTTTTTTCCGACGTTACGAAGCAAGTTCAAAAATGTAACTTTGACGATGATTCGAAAAACATAGTTGATCAAATGGTGAGGGATCGTATTGTACTTGGGATAAACAATACCGACTTACAGGAGAAGCTGCTGAGAACGAAAAATTTATCTCTGAAAAAAGTGGTCAAGCTGTGTCGTGTGGCGGAAGTGACACACCAGCAAGCAAAAGATGTCCAGCGGATCCAGG
The DNA here is from genome assembly GCA_963969285.1 of Odontomyia ornata. Lineage (NCBI taxonomy): Eukaryota > Metazoa > Arthropoda > Insecta > Diptera > Stratiomyidae > Odontomyia > Odontomyia ornata. Next base: position 410,778,153 of record OZ017739.1, read on the forward strand.
GAGAATCTTCAAAGGTAAATCAGGTTAAGTCTAATAAAAATACTTTTAAAAGCAATAAGGCTAATTTATCGGAGAAGAATCCGAACTTGGGAAAAAATAAATCACATAATAATAAGATACCTGGTAACAATATCAGTAATTGTAAAAGATGTTCATTTAGCCATCCTATTAATAAGTGTCCAGCTTATGGAAAACTTTGTATAAAACGCAAGAAGGGAATCATTTCGCAAAAAGGTGCAGGGTTAAGCAAATTAACGCAATAGATAGACATGATGACATTGATCTTAATGCTTTAGTTATTGACATGGCAAAAGTGGAAGAAATAGAGAATGGGGACTCATGGTATACTACAATAAAGATAAATGGGAAAGAAATACAATTTAAAATAGATTCGGGTGATGAAGTAAATATTATTCCTTATTCAGTATTTAAAATGATACAAAATGAGACAACTATTGTTGAATCTGTGAGGTTAAAATTGGAGGTATATGATGGTTACAATTTAGACGTTTTAGCGACAGTAAAACTTGAGATAAAACATAAGTCAGTCGTGAGTGTAGAACCATTTCTATTGCTAACGTGGATTCGTCTTCAATTTTAGAATTAAAAACGTGTGCTAAGATTAAATTAATCAAGCGCATAGACAATCTTAATTGGAACTCTAATTCAAAAGAGGAATTTATTCGGAAAAGTGGTTCATTATTCAAGGGATTGGGTACTTTTCCAGACAAGTGTAAGATTTATTTAAAGAACTATGCGGTTTCAGCCATACATGGACCTCGTCGCATTAAGACTCTCGCTTAAAAATAAAGTGAAGACCAAATTAAAAGACATGGAAAATGCAAGAATCATCAAAAGAGTTAATCATCCCACTGAATGGGTCCACAATCTAGTTGTGGTTGAAAAACCCGATAAATCTGTTAGATTATGGTTAGATCCCAGGGATTTGAATAGAAACATTATAAGAAAGCCTTTTAAAATGCCACGATTATCAGATTTATCGTCACAACTCGAAAATATGGATTATTTCACGGGATTAGACCTCAAAGATGGATTTTGGCAGGTTCCACTGGAGGAAGAAAGTAGCGACTTGTGTGTATTCAGCACAGCGTTCGGAAGTTATAAATTTTTAAGGTTGCCATTTAGGCTCAATTTTGCTTCCGAACTATTTCAAAAATTAATACTAAACATTTTACTCACGTACCGGGTGTATTCGTCTATTTCGACGATATTTTGGTTTTTGTAAAAAATAAAGTGGAACACGATAGCAATCTGGCTAATGTACTTAAAAGAACAAGTGAATTGAATATTAAATTTAATGCCATTAAATTGCAATACTGTCAAAAAGCTGTAAATTACATAGGCTTGGTATTTTCAAAAGAGGATGTTAGAATCGATGAATCCTTGGATTAAAGCCATTGAAAATATTGAAATCTCTAAAAACAAAACAGAATTGCAAAGATTCTTAAGATTGGTCAATTTTATGAGAAATTTCATTCCAAATATGTCACAGATAACAGCACCTCTAAGAGAGCTATTGAAAAAGAATTGTTTATAGACATGGTTAGAAGCACACTCCAAAGTATTTGAAAATCTAAAATTAATTGTTTCAAAATCTCCAGTGTTGCAAAATTTCAATGAGAGCATTCCAATATATATTCAAATTGATTCTTGTCAATTTGGAGTTGTAAGTTGTCTTATGCAAGACAACAGAACGGTTTTTTTTTGCATCGAAACGTTTGACAAATACAGAATAACAATATGAGCGAATTGAAAAAGATATGTTGGCCATCCTCTTCGCATGTGAGAAGTTTCACGATTACATTTATGGGCGGAAAGTCGTCGTTTTATCAGATCACAAATCTTTAGTGGCAATTTTAAACAAATTAGGTTATAGAGGATAAAACTGAAATTATTGAAATATGATATAGAAGTCAAGTACCTTCCGGCAAAAGAGATGCACATAGCGGATACACTGTCTAGAAGTATCAGGGAGAAGAATTTGGCTCCTGTGGACTTGACATTAAATACTGTAGTTCATACCATCGATGCTAGCGATAGAAGAACGGGGAAAATCCGTAAAGCCATTCTTAATGATGATGAGTCGAAAGAATTAATAGATTAAGTACAAAAAAGCTGGCCCAAAAATAAAACTAAAGTTAAAGATATTATTAAAAAGTACTGGCTAGTTAAAAATGACATTAACTGTTAAAAATGGTCCTCTATTTTATGAAGATATCCACATGATTCAAATTGGTCTTCGTGCACAGATATTGAATAGTCTGCACGAAAGGCATCTTAGGATAGCTAAAACAAAGGAGCTAGCAAAATTAACGGTGCATCGGCCAGGTATAAATAGGCAACTAGAAGTTTTTATAAGTAGCAATCGGACATGTGTGAAATATCAACAAGTTGGGTAGACAGACCTATGCTCATGTCAGAAGGGTTTTGTACTCAACTTACAAAATGCAGTAACCAGTAACGAATAAAATCAAGAAACACGTCATGTTCGAGGATCATACTTTTATTAACAAAGTTGAACGAATTTTGACTTCTGAGGTATTTGTTAAAGTTATACCCATAAACATCTCGCTTGATACTTTTTTCAGATTTTTTAGATCACGGGTGTTCATTCGCGAGGGAGGTAACACATTTTTCATGTATTTCCCCCCCCCCCCCCTCCTTCCTGTGCCCCACTGAAGCAAAAACTGTCAGTTTAAGAACTGTTTTGAAAAGCTCTCATAGAGAACTTTCATTTGATACTCATATCGGCTACCTTTCATGAAATTGTTTTCAGGCGCCACTCCTCTGTACTGTAATCATCGATTCATGGCCTATTATTTCGAATCCTAGAATGGTTACAAAGCCCTTTTGCTAGGAGCTCTTTCCTGCCTCTTCGACTTGTTTCAATTGTATGTACTCATCTTCATGATACCTATCATTCCTGAAGTTTTCATGCAAATCCTAGCAAAGCTGTAGTGTCTAGTGCCTAAGTCGGTAAAAAGCGCATATGGCTCCATAGCCATATGTTTCCATAGTAATACAGGGCACATTGTTCCATAGTAATACAGGAAAATTGAGATCGCTATAACTTCGTTAAATACCATTCGATCTTTATGAAACTTTCAGAAAAGATCAATCTTATAAATAGTCATCTGTTTGCTGTTGAATTCAAGGGTACCGTTTGGATTTTATTCAAGAAAACATAAAATCGATAAATCATACTATTACTAACAAAGTTGTGTGAATCACGACTTCTCATTTATTTGTTGTTTTTGTACTCATAAAGGCCTACATTTATGTTTTTTTCAGATTTTTCGGATGGAAGGTGTCCAATCGCGAGGGGGGTTCGTACATTTCCCCTTCCCCTGCCCCCCCTTGGTACTCACAAGGCAATTTTTTAAGACTTGTTTTGAAAAGATCTCATTGAGACCTTACCAATGACACCCTACTCGTCTACCAATGGTGAAAAATTTTTTTTGAAGGGTCACCTCCCCATATGGGAAGACCCTCCTTAAACCCCTTTTCCACCCTTGAACTTTCAAGAAGTCACCACTTCTGACCTTTCTACAAAGTTTCTGTAGCTGTAGCCTCTATAGTTTCGGAGAAAAAGTGCTGTGACATACAGACGGACGGACGGACGGACAGACGTGATTGCAATAGGTTTTTGTATTTTAGCACAAAGCCCTAAAAATCAAATTGTAGGTGTCTATTCCACATGAAATTCCAAATCTGCCATTTAGTAAAGTGGCTTGTGATATACTTGACTTTCGAGGAAAGCGGTTTTTAGTTTTGATGGATTACTTCTCGAAGTAGTTAGAAGTGAAATTGTTAAGAAATAAGACATCTGAGTAAATTTCGAGAAATCTTAAGGAAATATTTCCGCAACTCGGAGTCTCTCATATTATTGTATCGGATAATATGCCATTTTGTTCATATCAATTTAAAAACAATTTGCACAAGAGTCGAATATTGGCTCAATAACCTCTAGTCCAAACTACCCTCGTAGTAATGGTTTAGCGGAGAAAGGTGTAGGGATAGCGAAAAGCTTACTTCGAAAATGTGGGGAAGAAGGAAAAGATTTAGAGAGTGGTTTGCTGGCATATAGAAATGCTCCTATTTCGAGTTTATCGGCTTCATCAGCGCAACTAGTAATGAGCCGAGTACCTCGCCCCAAATATTCTGGTAGAAAGGAATTATTGAAATCAAAAGTTATTGAAGGAACTTATGAAGAATTGAAAGTGAATCAAGACAGATATAAAACATACTACAATAGGACTGTAAGGAAAATGAGAAAGGAGGGATTTCAAGTAGGAGATAATGTCGTTTACCAAAGAAAAGAATTTTCGGAACCAGCTAAGATTATAGAGTCATATTCAGCGCTAAGATCATTTACTATTCAGAATGAATATAATCAAGTATTGAGACGAAATAGCACAAACTTAAGAAAATCAGAGTACAATCCCAGTTTTAAAATGACAGACTCACAATTTTTGGATGTTAACGAGTCAATGCTTAATAATTCGGATTCTTGCATTCCATGTATAAGAAATGAAACAGGGCAAAGTAAATCAATAATGAATGGTTTATTTAAGAGTTTAAATTACAAATGATAAATTAATTACAATGTACAATAGGGTAATGCTTTCAAGTTTACAATGATGAAGAATTTGTAAGGCCCGCAAATAGTAGTCTGTTTCTAATATGATGAATCATTACAGTTGTTGAATTAAAAAAAAACTACAAAGAAAAAAAATTGTGAAATAAAAAGGGGAGGCGTTATATATTGAAATAAACAAAAATAATAAAATAAAAAGGGGAGATGTTACATATTGAAATGAATTATATTGTAGTTAGTACATAAGAATATAATATTTAGAGGTTTTAATGTTGCATTGTAGTTAGTACATAAGAATGGATGAAATGTCAGTCAGTTTTTGGTAATAAAAGTCATAGAAACGAGTCCGTCTTCCTTACAAGAAAGTGATATAAAACAAATACCTTTTTGGGTATCTGTTGTCCGTACGTTTGATGTAGGCAGCTTCTTGCAGTTTCCGCAGTCTGACAATCGTTGAAACCTCTGGTTCGAATTTGCCATTGGTTCCCGTCTAGCTTCGCTACGATTATCTGCCTCAGAACCCGTCTTTCAAAGGCGTCTAATATGTCTGCGGATGCTTGGCTTAGGGTCCATGCTTAGCATTCATAGCATAACACAGGTCTTATCACAAATTTGTATACTTGGATCTTTGTTTTCCTGTGTATGCAGCTGATCTTCAAGATCGTTAAAACTGAATAAAATATTTTATTTGGGAGCTGTATTCTTCGGCGTATTTAGTCTCTTTCATGACCGGTTCTCGTTATTTTGGCGCATTAATACACAAATTCGCTCACATTTTTATATTCGCCACCATTTTGTTTCAAGTGTTTTGACCCCATCGTTTAATTTTTTTTTAATACCTCCATTCCCTTCCACTCTCTCCATCACACTTTCTTCGTCGCACAACGCTCGTGCGACCTGCACTTCACATTTCGTCGTTTCTTCAGGTGCGCCACCCAGACAATGATTAGACCATCGGTATAAGGGGGCACACAAATTATGTGACTTTATCCTATTAATCTCATCTTGTCCATTTCGTCATCAGCTCTCAGAGATAAAAAAAAATTTGTAATATGCCGTGGGAAAAAAAAACAACTCTGAGTTATAAAGTTAGCTGTCTTTTCAAGCATCTCGACGATAGGGTTTAAAGTGCCCTTAGGTGCTATGTTGAAATTTATTGGATTGAGATTCTCCATAATAATATCTTTCTGCTATACAATCTCGACGATAGGGTCAAGAAAGGCCCTAAGATGCGATACTACCATTAAAGTAGTACGACCAACGCGGTCGGGCCACATACTGGTCGAATTCGGAGCAGAGGCCGGCAATAAAGAAGCATTCTGCGACGCAGTAAAGAAAGTCCTCGGCAAAAGTGCAATTATAGCCCCGCTCGAGCCGATGACAACGATCAAAATACGGAACGTTGACTGCGTGACAGATCTGGCCGAGGTAGAAGAGGCCATCAAAAGGGAGTTCCCTAGCGTGGGAAGGATCAAAGTGAGACTGACACCAGAGAATAACCGGGGACAACGCATGGCCATGGTTGACTTCACCGAAAAGGACGCCGAACAATTCCTGAACAAGGGCAAAGTACGAATAGGGTGGGTTGTCTGTAGGATACGGCGAAGAGCAACGCCTCTTCAATGCTTCAAATGCCTTAGTTATGGTCACACCACACAAGTATGTAAAGGACCTGATAGGAGTTCCCTATGTTACAAATGCGGTGAAACGGGACATAAAAGGAAAGAGTGTACGAAGGAGGCACACTGTATTCTTTGCAAGGATTCTGATCCAAAACCTGATTTTGGACACGTCTTAGGATCAGGAAAATGCCGGGTGTTCCAGAAAGCCCTAGCGAAAGCAAAGTCAGAGCTTCGATGACCAGCATCCTGCAACTAAACCTACACCGCAGTTCAACCGCCCAAAATCTGCTTGAGCAGTTTGCGAGGGACATGAAAGCCGACTTCTTGCTGGTGAGTGAGCAACACCATAATAAAAGTCCTCCATTATGGTATTCTGATGAAACTGGTACAGCCGCCATCTGGGTTCGGAACAGTAACTTTCAAGCGGAGAGTTGTGGACGGGGGGATGATTTCGTGTGGGTTCGGTGCTCAGGCATCACCTTCTTTAGTATGCACCTAACGCTTAACGAGTCGATATCATCTTTCCAAGTCAAGCTTAATGCTTTGGAGGGCGCTGTCTCGAACGCAGAGGGCAAAGTGCTCGTTGGGGGTGACTTCAACGCTAAAGCAATCGAATGGGGCATGCCGCAATCGAATGGACGGATCCGCGGGGAAAACGAATCCTGGAAATGGCGGCCAGGACGGCCCTCGTCGCACTAAACGCTGGAAATACGCCGACTTTCCGCCGTATTGGCTGTAAGGGAACCATACCGGACGTGAAATTTGCCTCGGAGTCCTTAGTACGGAGGATACACAACTGGAAAGTATTAGAGGACTACTCAGCCAGTGATCATCAGTGCATTCTGCTTGAGATAAGTGGGGCTTTAGCTACAAGCTGGTCATGGGGAAACTTGGTGCCCTACGGAAGCCTTGTATACATGACGCGGAAAAGATGGACGCGATAGTGCGGGGACTCTTCCCCGCCCATCCCGTCCGTGTTGACGCTGTCCATGGTAAAACAGCAGTCGAGTGCCCACTCTTTACACAGCTGGAGCTGGAGGAGGCAGTCCTCTCATTGAAAATGAGGAAGGCTCCAGGTCCAGATTGTGTTCCAGCTGAGGTGTTGCGGCTCGTCTATCACCATTGTCCTGACTTGCTGCTTAGCACATTCAACGCTTGCCTACGGCGCGGGGTTTTCCCGGTATGATGGAAGGTGGCGAGGCTCGTGCTGATCAGAAGGGGAAGGGAAATGCCGGATCGCCGTCTGCATACCGCCCTTTATGCATGCTAGACACGGCTGGGAAAGTGCTAGAGAAACTCATCAAGGGAAGACTCACTGACGCGATTCGTGCTGCTGGGGACCTATCTCCTCGGCAGTACGGCTTTAGAGCAGGACGTTCTACGATTGATGCGATTGCAGAGGTGGTGAGCGTGGTCCAAAAGCCAGAGGCATATAGTTGCACCAAGCAACGGATCGTCCTGTTGGTGACATTCGACGTCAGGAATGCCTTCAACTCCGCTAGATGGGTGGATATTCTGAATACGCTGGAAAACTCTGTTCAAGGGACCACCTTAAGGACCAAAGCCTGCTCTACGACACGACACAGGGCCAACAAAGAATGGAAATTACATCCGTCCGGACCTATGGAACGTGTCTTACGACGGGCTACTAAGACTTGAGATGCCAGATGAGTCGCGCTTGGTCGGCTATGCGGATGATGTTGCGGCTCTGGTCGCTGGACGCACCGTTGAACAAGCGCAACTTAGGCTAGGCATGCTTATGCGCCAAGTGAGGGACTGGATGGCTGCTCGTGGGCTGAGTTTAGCACTGGAGAAAACCGAAGTGGTCATCTTGACAAAAACGAGAATTTCTAGAGTAAGGATGATCCGTATTGGAGATATACGAATCGAATCAAAGGCAGCGGTGAAGTACCTGGGGCTACTGATCGACTCGAAGATGAGTTTCTCTGAGCAAATCAGGGCGACGGCTGAGAAGGCTGCTTCGGGAATATCGGCTCTGAGTCGACTTATGGCCAACGTAGGGGGCCCAGTCCATCAAGAAGACGCCTCTTGATGAGTGCTGTAGGGTCAGTGCTACTGTACGGAGCGGAGGTATGGGGCGACGCTCTCAGCAAGGAGGTATACAGGAAACGTTTGGCACGGGTACAGAGAAGAGGAGCACTGAGAATTGTATCTTCGTATCCAACAGTCTCCGACTCGGCCGTGAGAGTGATTGCAGGCGTGATACCTGTCGCCCTCCTTGCTAGAGAGCGCCGCGCTATTTACCTGTGCCGAAACGAGGATGCGAGGGAGACAGCTGTCCGCGAAGAGAGACAGCGCTCGCTCAACGATTGGCAGAATTCTTGGGTGAATTGCATGAAGGGAAGGTGGACTGCGTGCCTCATCCCGGATGTGAGACGGTGGCTAAATCGAAGGCATGGTAAGACTGACTTCTATCTGACCCAGCTTTTGAGCGGGCACGAGTGTTTTCAGTCTTACCTACGCAAGATCGGTAAGTCACGGTCTCCCGACTGTCGGTTTTGCTCAGGAGAGGGGGACAATGCCTGTCACACATTTTTTGCGTGTACAAAATGGGTCAGGCTGCGAAGGGAACTTTACAGAGAGACGGGGGAGCTCACCCCGGATAATATAGCTGCGGTGATGCTCGAATCGGTTGAAAAATGGAACCAGGTGGCACATTATGCTCGGGCAGTCCTAAAATTTAAAAGGGACTCACAGCAGCCGGGGGTGTTGGGGCTGGGGGGTCACTCTTCTGGAAATTCCTCTTCCCCTCTCCCCTCCATCTAGGAAAGGGATTCCCCAGCTTGAAGGCGCTCCACGGCGTAACAAAACGAGACCTGGCCCGAACTAATGTGCCAAACGGTGCCAGGCTGGGTTCTCAGGTTGACAGGGGAGGTGTTTAGTGGGTAGTCCAGTCGCGCATGGGAGTCCCACACTCTGTGCATAAATAGCATTCACCTCCCTACCACAAAAAAAAAGATGCGATGTAGAAATTTATTGCACTGAGATTCAATCGTTGTAAAATAAATATTCTTTAAGCCTTTTTGTAAAAACTATAAGTGAGTTTGCATCCTTAACTGAATCTGGGAGATTGTTGTATATACGCAAGGCATCATTCATAGCATCATTTTTTAGACGATCCGTTCTTGCAAAAGGTATTATGAATTGATTTGCGTTCCTAGCATTGTAGTGATCTTTCTGCGATACTTTCATAGGTTGAATATGTGACGACGAATTTGAACTCAAGAATTTAAAAATAAACTTGGCTTTCTCTGCTTCAACGATTTGAGTAAATGTTAATGCTTTCGCTGATTGGTACACAAATCTGGTTGGTGTACGTATTGGTAGATTTAGCATATTTTTATAAGCCTTGGTAAGCAACCTGGAGATGATATTAAGGTGTTGCTTTGATGACTGGCTCCAGATTACTACTCCGTAATGTAGTTTCGACAGAACGAATGCATTTAGCACCATCTGCTTGATATTGCTTGGAAATACTTCATATCTACTCAGTAATTCAATAACAGGAGCTAATTGTCTTCTTAAGTTGTTTTTATGCGACAGCAATGTTAATCGTTGGTCGATGATGAGTCCAAGATATTTTAATTCCGCTATTCTCTCCCGTTTTTCGCTATTAATTCTTATATCAATGTTAATGTCTTCCTTGTTTTTCAGTTTGAAAATAATGTATTTGGTCTTAGAAGTATTTAGCGCTAGCTTATTATTACTTAACCACGAATGATATGTACTTAGATCCTCATTAATGGTATTCTCTAAGTAATCTTTTTTGCATCCCAAGTAAAGTAGAACTGTGTCATCAGCATATACTGCATAGTGTCCCTTTGGTCCACATTTATTTAAATTGTTAGTGTATAAGAAGAATAAGGTAGGGCCAAGTAGGGAGCCTTGGGGAACGCCTGACTTTATAGGTGCCAAGTCGCTCAATACATTATTGACTACTGTTTTCTGCGATTTTCCTTTTAAGTAATTCCTAAAAAGTTGATTTGGTTTCCCGTGAATGCCATATAATTCGAGTTTAAGAAGTAAATGCTCATGATCCACCGTATCAAACACCTTTTTCAGATCACAAAAATGGCAGCAACATAGTCACCCTTGTCAAGTCCTGTATTTATGAAACGCGTGACTGAGAGAAGAGCATCAAAAGTTCCTTTTTTTTCTGGAAACCAAACTGTTGTAAATTTAAAATTGAATTTTCCTTAATGAGTGTTGATAGACAGATGTTTATTAATTTTTCGAATATTTTACTAAATCCTGTTAAAAGTGCGATCGGGCGGTAATTATTTGGATCCATACAGTCTCCTCCTTTGAAGATTGGGACTATTCTTGCTAGTTTTCCTTCCTCAGGAAACGTTCCCTTCCTAATATGTTTGTTTAGACAATTTGCAACACATTCTGCTATCTCTTCCTTTATAAGTTTTATTACTTCCATGGCGATATTGTCTATACCTGGTGCTGTATTTTGCTTCAATTTATCAATAATTTTTATTACTTCAACTTTGTTAGTTAGATGCATGTGAAAGGAAGATTTGAGCGACGTAATTGTAGAAGTAAAATTGCTTGTTGGCGCTGGCTGGATTCCATTGACAATTTTTTAACCTATAGTTGAAAAAAAGATATTGAGGTTACTTGCATCTTCAAATGCATTTGCTGAAGATGAGTTCTCTATGATGAAATCCTGGGTCGCAGAGTTACGCGGTGAGTTTCTTTTAACTTCATTTATTATGTCCTATATTTCATGCGCATTGTCGGCCGCTGCATCTAGTCTTTTGGAGTAATTCAAAAGTTTTGCTTCTTTAACAACACGTTTAGATGTTTTATTGACTTCGATGTATATAAACCTGAGCGATTGACCATTCATGTTCCGTTCGTAGTCCATATAAGCCTTCCACTTGTTCTTACTTGCCTCAATCACTTTTTTGGTTATCCATGAATGTTGACGACATCTTATTTTTTTCTCCGTAGTCGAGGTGTCCTTAGCTTCCATTATGATGTTTGTGAGCTCCACTAAATTTGAAGATTTTTGGTTAATAAATAAACCCTTAAGATTTGAACTAAAGAGGTCCTTATTTAAGTATTTGAAAACTTTGTAAGCAGGCTTTTGCTTTTTATTAATTTTAATGCCTTGAATAACAACTTTCAAAACACGATGATCAAGTTCAGACCAGTCCTCTAGAGTATAAGCAATTTTCCCAGCAATTTGATCATCATTTGTGACTATGTGATCCAGGCAGGTATTAGATGCTAGTCGGGTAGGTAGAAGTGGGTTCACAATAGTGGCACCATTCGTTTCTAGTACGTCGTTGTACATCCTTGACTCATTAGATTCAACCATTAGATCTATATTCGTCTCGGCAACTGTGATCAAATTATTTTCCATAGAAAATAGTTCATCTAATGTCAAGCACAGGTCTTGCGTGTTAAGTCGGGTGGGGTTGTAAAATGTGCCAATTTTTATTTTCTTTCCAGAGCATACTAGTTCGATGACTATCATATTGTATTTATCCGGTATTACTCGCCTCGTTACGAAATTAAGAGTTTTTTTAATATAAATTGCTGTTCCTCCACATCTTCCGGGCCCGCAGGAATGTTGTAGTACTCCACTTCCTCGGAATATATCCAGACTTCATTAAGTATAATTAAATCTATATTCGAATGTTGCTTTACATAAATTTGAAGTTCGTTAAGTTTTTGTCTTAAACTTCTTATATTAGCATAGAGGATAGAAATTTGAGTGTCTTCAAATATCTTTGTATTATTGAATGGCATATTTAATCGTAGTTAATGCTTCTCTTAGCAATCAAAACCCTACGTTTTAATTCTGGGTATTCCGTTGAATCTGCCCGGTGTGCATGGCCAATTTTCTTACCACTTTCCATACAATTACAACATTTTTCAACTGAGCTTTTACAGTCTCTTGTATCATGCTGTGATCCACATTTTGCACACCTCAGTTCCCCTTCACATTTTCATGTCTTGTGATTGAACTTTTGGCATTTGAAGCACCTCGTGACGTTAAAATCTTCCTTTATGTAGTATGATCCATAGTCGATATTAACATATCTATTTGCTATCTTCTTGAACATTGTTCCATTCACCTCTAAAATATGTAACCATTTTCCGCCTGTATTCTTCTAGAGTGAACCAATTCCATTTTATCTTCATCTAAAATGTTCGGGTTCAGACTTTGGATTTCAATTCTTAGCTCCTCGTTTGTGAATTGCTTCTCTAATCCATTTATAACCAATCTTGGTTGACGAGACTTAGTTTCCATTATTTCGTATCCCTTCATATTTTCCTTAATACTATTGAGAAGCGTAGATGAATTTTCATTCGAAGAAGTCTTAATAATTGCTCCACCATTTCGATTCGGACGGACTAGCTGGAGTGGAATCTTGCATTGAGAGGGTCGGATTTTAGATTTGAAATCGAAAAGAGTTTGATCGGAGCTTGAATGGGCTTTGGGCTTGATGATTATGCCTTTTTGTGATGTTGTGTTTGTGCGTTTTTCTTTCTGCAAACCAGTATCCAATTTGGTCACATCTGCATATGTAATTTTATTTACATGAGTGTTTTTTTTCCATGAAGGCACTGACGGTAGACTTCAGTTCAAATAGCTGGTTGACTGTTGGCTTCATTTGTTCCATGAGACGATCATCTTTTAATTTTTTGTTATAAGATTTACAAGCGGAGCACATCCAAAAACATCTTGAGTAATCTCCATAATCTTTAGATATCTTTCTTCAGACATTTTAATACAGCTTATGTGGAACCACTTATTACATATTCCATCTTTTTGCATTTACCACATTTGTTGCATTCCACCGTCGACATTTTCTTTATTTATTATTTTAGGAACTCTTACCAATAATAGTTGAAAAGGATTCAATCACTACTATTTTAATCTTATGATGATAATTATTATTTTATAAATTGTCTGCAATATGAATTTATTACGCGTAGAGGAAATAATATTAATACACCTTATAAAATTAATTTGAAAATTATCAATAACAATTAGTTGGAAAAATTGTTATCAAGTTTATTCTGAATTTTATAAATTTATTATAAATTTTCTAAATTTATTATAAATTTTTTATAAATTTTCTAAATTATCTTCTTACTACACGAGAATTGCTCTCCTCGTACAAAGAATAATTGGAAAATCTAGCGGTTTAATGGAGGATTTTTAAATGTAGAATTTCCTCTTAGATAATTTACTTATCGTTGATTTTCACTCTTGAAAATACTGAAATTCTAACACCAAATTCACCAAATCAAGAAACAGCTGATTTCACTTTAAAATTCCATTTTTTGAACGTTTTTTTCTATAGAGCTGATAAATTTCACGTCACCACCTGACAGTTGTCAAATGTTTATTAGTCTTGAATTGAATTTCTTGAATTTTTATCAAAATTCTTACATATTTATAGTGGCAAGGTCCGTTTCAAACGTGTATCTGCCAAGTATCACGTGTTAATGTTGTTGTAATTGTTAAATGTTCAATCAGCTATAACTTAGCTGTTTATTGTTCGATTATTGTGAAATTTTCAGAGCACATACAATTGCTTTCTAAAAACTTAAATTGTAGTTTTTATGAAATTTAAGGGTCCTATTTCCCGCAGGGGGAATGCCGCTCGACAAGAGCACTCTTGGAGGCTAGCATTCTTTGGGGAGTTCCACCCCCACGTACTCGAGGAAACCCCGCAGGGGGAATGCCGGTCGACAAGGCCACTCTTGGAGGCTAGAATTCTTTGGGGAGTTCCGCCCCCACGTATCCGAGGAAATTCCCGAACATTCTTGGAGGCTAGCATTCTTTGGGGAGTGCCGCCCCACGTACCCGAGGATATGGGGGGTGCCGTGAGGTTCCCTCCTGGGATGACAGGTAACGACTCTGATTGTACCTGGACTACGCTTTGGACAACGAACTGGAATTGACACTTTGGGCTGGCGGATGTGATGGCTTGGACCTAGTTGCTTTGCACAGTAGCGCCGAGGTGAAACTCGTGTGTGAACGGCTCCAATTCAACTAGCATACCGTCTCCGTCCCGGTAAAACCTTGGCAGGCCTCGGAGTACGTTCGAAGTTCGCACCATTGGGTTGGTGGTGTAGGTTCGGTTGAGACGGACCCCGATAAGCGCTGGTCTGGCTCTGAGCGCTGGTCTGGCTCGCATGGCCTCCCTGCTCTGCAAAGATAACCATGGGACCAAAAAGGCGACTATACACACGAACGGAGATAGCGGCTCCGAGGGGGGACCCAACAAAACTGGAGCAATCAAAAGACCAAAAAAATCCAAAAAAGGAAATAAAAAATAATATCAACGACGTCCAACCAGCCGCTGCAGCCACGATGTCAACAGTGCATCGAGAGCTGTACTAACCGTGAAAAAAACGAAGACTAACACGACGACAGTGACGGTAGACGCAAAACGGAGAACAGCAGACAGTCTGGTGCAGACTGAGATTCCTGCGGCGTTTGGGCGAAGCAAAAAAATTATGCGAACGCCCGAGCGTCCTATTAAGGAGAAGCGGGAGACTCGGCAGGATGCTTCAGGCGTTCGAGCAGTGGAAGATAACATAAAGAGCACCGAAAATTCGATTGTCACCGCTGCGATCGTTACTAAAGCGACTGATGCAAGGGTGACAAATCCCGACATTGCAACGAAAAATCCAGAAGCAAACGAGGAGATTACGGCACTAAAAGCAAAGAGTGACCAGACACCGCGTGATTGTACCGCCAACGTTGAAAATGGGGCGGAAGTACTGCACACGGAAACGGGACGCAAAAACCTCTCTCAAGGATGGTTGCAAGGTACAATTGCGGCCCAGCGATACGAAGAAGAAAGACTACTTCGAAAAGCGGGAGATGTTGTAAAAAGAATACAAGCTGCATGCGACTCCCCAAAAATTAGCAAAGTAGCAAAGGAAGGGCTCCTTGAACTGAAAGAGCTCCTGGATCGCAAAGGGGACTATCGGAGAAGCTGTTTAAGGGCCGAAGACGAAAAGAAGGCTAAAGAGGCGCTTGGGGCGAAATCTAAAGGCGACACGCAGATAGCTCCACCATTAAACGTCAATAAAAGAATGGCGTCTAGCCCAATCGAAGGAGATTGGGATAAAAGAAGGAAGGAAGAGGCACTTGAAGGGCGTGGAGCACTAGATCAGGGGTTCCAGACAGTGCTTACAAAAGGAGCGAAGAAGGCTGCAAAGAAACTCCTTCAAAAAAAGCCAGAAGGTAAAGTTCGTACGGACGCCCAATTACAAAAAGGACCTGATGCAAAGCAGGAGAGGCAGAAGCCCCGACGAAGACCCCGGCAGCAGGCACTGCTTGTAAAGCCCCAAGATGGCCGATCCTACGCGGAAGTACTGCGGGACATCAGGGGAAACCTAAGGCCTGAAGACACCAATACTACCATTAAAGTAGTACGACCAACGCGGTCGGGCCACATACTGGTCGAATTCGGAGCAGAGGCTGGCAATAAAGATGCATTCTGTGACGCAGTAAAGAAAGTCCTCGGCAAAAGCGCAACTATAGCCCCACTTGAGCCGATGGCAACGATCGAAATACGAGACATAGACTGCGTGACGGATCTGGCCGAGGTAGAAGAAGCCATCAAAAAGGAGTTCCCTAGCGTGGGAAAGATCAAAGCGAGACTGACACCGGAAAACAACAGGGGACAACGTATGGCCATAGTTGACTTGACCAAAAAGGACGCCGAACAATTCCTGAACAAGGGCAAAGTACGAATAGGGTGGGTTGTCTGTAGGATAAGGCGAAGAGCAACGCCTCTTCAATGTTTCAAATGCCTTGGTTATGGTCACACCACACAAGTATGCAAAGGACCCGATTGGAGTTCCCTATGTTACAAATGCGGTGAAACGGGTCATAAAAGAAAAGAGTGTACGAAGGAGGCACACTGTATCCTTTGCAAGGATGCTGATCCAAAACTTGATTTTGGACACGTCTTGGGATCAGGAAAATGCCGGGTGTTCCAGGAAGCCCTAGCCAAGGCAAAATCAGAGCTTCGATGACCCGCATCCTGCAGCTAAACCTACACCGCAGTTCAACCGCCCAAAATCTGCTTGAGCAGTTTGCGAGGGACATGAAAGCCGACTTTTTGCTGCTAAGTGAGCAACACCATAATAAAAGTCCTGCATTATGGTACTCTGATGAAACTGGTACTACCACTATCTGGGTCCGGAACAGTGACTTTCAAGCGGAGAGTTGTGGACGGGGGGATGTTTCGTGTGGGTTTGGTGCTTAGGGATCACATTCTTTAGTGTGTACCTAACGCCTAACGAGTCGATATCATCTTTCCAAGCCAAGCTTAATGCTCTGGAGGGCGCTGTCTCGAACGCAGAGGGTAAAGTGCTCGTTGGGGGCAACTTCAATGCTAAAGCAATCGAATGGGGCATGTCTCAGACGGATCCGCGGGGAAAACGAACCCTGGAAATGGCGGCCAGGACGGCCCTCGTCGCACTAAACTCCGGAAACACGCCGACTTTCCGCCGTATTGGCTGTGAGGGAACCATACCGGACGTGGCATTCACCTCGGAGTCCTTAGTACGGAGGATACACAACTGGCAAGTATTAGAGGACTACTCAGCCAGTGATCACCAGTGCATTCTGCTTGAGATAAGTGATGCTTTCTCCTGACGTCCGTGCTCTCGGCTTTCTACAACTGGATGGAACATTGGAAGAATGGACGTCGAGAGGTTCGTCAAGGTTCTCACAGCAGGTGAGCCGCTGCAGGGAGCTCCGGAGGGGACGGAAGAACTGGCAGCTCAAGACGTGGTGAACTCTACTATGAGCATAATCACGACTGCTTGCTGCGCTTCTATGCCCCGTCGAAGACCCCGGCATGGCAAGCCCCCAGTGTACTGGTGGTCTACTGAAATCGCTGAAAAACGAAGGGAGTGTCACAAGCTTCGGCGTGACGCTCAACGGGCGCGGAACCGTGACGAGGCATGCAACCAGGTGGCAGCATATAAGTCAGCCAGGAAATGCCTTCGCAAACTGATCAACAGTAGCAAGGCTCGCTGCTGGCAAGACCTAGTGGACGATGTGAACAAGGATCCGTGGGGCCTTGGCTACAAGCTGGTCATGGGGAAACTTGGTGCCCTACGGAAGCCTTGTATACATGACGCGGAAAAGATGGACGCGATAGTGCGGGGACTCTTCCTCGCCCATCCCGTCCGTGTTGACGCTGTCCATGGTGAAACAGCAGCAGAGTGCCCACTTTTCACACAGCTGGAACTGGAGGAGACAGTCCTCTCTTTGAAAGTGAGGAAGGCTCCAGATCCAGATGGTGTTCCAGCTGAGGTGGTGCAGCTCGTCTATCACCATTGTCCTGACTTGTTGCTAAGCACATTCAACGCTTCCCTGCGGGACGGGGTTTTCCCGGTACGATGGAAGGTGGCGAGGTTCGTGCTGATCAGCAAGGGGAAGGGAAATCCCGAATCGCCGTCTGCATACCGCCCGTTATGCATGCTAGACACGGCTGGGAAAGTGCTAGAGAAACTCATCAAGGGAAGACTCACTGCCGCGATTCGTGCTGCTGGGGACCTATCTCCTCGGCAGTACGGCATTAGAGCAGGACGTTCTACCATTGATGCGATTGCAGAGGTGGTGAACGCGGTCCAAAAGGCAGAGGCATATAGTCGCATCAGGCGACGGATCGTCCTGTTGGTGACACTCGACGTCAGGAATGCCTTCAACTCTGCTCGATGGGTGGATATTCTGGACACGCTGGGAAACTCTTTTCAAGTTCCAAAATATCTAATGCGGTTTTTGAGGAACTACCTAAAGGACCGAAGCCTGCTCTACGACACGACACAGGGCCAACGAAGCTTGGTCGGCTATGCGGATGATGTTGCGGCTCTGGTCGCCGGACGCACCGTTGAACAAGCGCAACTTAGGCTAGGTATGCTAATGCGCCGAGTGAGGGACTGGATGACTGCTCGCGGGCTCAGTTTAGCACTGGAGAAAACCGAAGTGGTCATCTTGACAAAAAAGAGAATCCCTAGAGTAAGGATGATCAGTATTGGAGATATACAGGTCGAATCGAAGCCAGCGGTGATGTGATGGCTTGGTGAGACTGAATTCTATATGAGCCAGCTTTTGAGCGGGCACGGGTGTTTTCAGTCTTATCTGCACAAGATTGGTAAGTCACGGTCTCCCGATTGTCGGTTATGCCCAGGAGAGGAGGACAATGCCTGTCACACATTTTTCGCTTGTACGAAATGGGTCAGGCTGCGAAGGGAACTCTACAGGGAGACGGGAGAGCTCACCCCGGATAATATAGTTGCGGTGATGCTCGAATCGGTTGACAAATGGAACCAGGTGGCACATTATGCTCGGGCAGTCCTAAAATATAAAAGGGACTCACAGCAGCCGGGGGCGCTGGGGCTGGGGGATCGCTCTTCTGGCATTTCCTCTTCCCCTCTCCCCTCTTGCTAGGTAAGGGACTCCCCAGCTTGAAGGCGCCCCATGGCGTAACAAAACGAGACCTGGCCCGAAGTAATGTGTCAAACGGTTCCAGGCTAGGTTCTCAGATTGACAGGGGAGGTGTTTAGTGGGTAGTCCAAGGGTATCCTCCATGGGAGTCCCACACTGCCAGAATCGGCGGGCGTAAATGCCTTCACCTCCCTACCACAAAAAAATAGGGTCCTATTTTGATTTTATAGGAAAAACGTAAAACTTATAAAATGTACTATTATTAACAAAGTTGATCGAATTACGACTTCTAAGGTATTTGTTGCCCTTGTACTCCTAATGTTACACACCTGTGATTTTTTTCAGATTTTTCGGTTCAATGGTGTCCAATCGACAGAGGGGGGGGTGTCATAACATTTTCGTACATTTCCCTTTCCCCTGCACCCCTCAAAGCAAAATTTGTGATTTTACAACCTGTTTTGAAAAATTCTTTTCAAGACCTTTCATTTGATACCCATATTGCCTACACACGATGAAACTTTTTTTTCGGGGTCCACTCCCCTATATGGGGAGACCCTTCCTTGAACACCATACAAATTTTTTTTGTGATGAAAATTTGAAGAGGGCGTCATTTTACACCTACTTACAAAATCTTATGTTCCTAGCTTATGTATTTTGCGAGAAAAAGTGGTGTGACACACGGACGGACGGACAGACAAGACGCGTTTTTAGTAGGGTATTGTAAAATGATTTTACAATACCCTAAAAAGACTAAAGTAACATGAATATGTAACACTATCTTAACACTGCTTCAAATTATAAATGGCTGCAATCAAAAATATTTTCTCACTGTCAGACTGTCTGAGGATTTTTATGAATCATCCTTTGAAACTTTCTCCTTTTGTATCTAACGTTTGTGTGTTAGATACTTTATTCCCTACACGCTAGTATAACAGTCGCACAAACGGGTCGTTAATTTATTGACCTCTCATTTCTTAGGTTACATATTCAATCTGTATTTCAATGTTGCTTACATTGTCTTTTCCCTTCACTCAATACCAATTAAAGTTGCAATAGACAACCAAGAATGGAAATCGATTTGGGAGTACAGGATCCTTCCTAGAATTTGATTTTGCTGGGGTTTGCGTTTGCTCTCATACAATTCGCCAGCTTCAATGCATATCAAATGAATTGTAGAATCATGGTGAGCTAAGCAGATTTTTTTCTCAACAGTAATTCACACTCTCCTTCTGTAGAATTAACTTCTGATGATCGTATAAGATTGACTATCTTTAACGGTATCTAAGTTGATATGAGTTACGTACGGAATGTGTGATTTCGCTTACTAAATACATTCCAGTAAAATACATTAGATAGATGGATAGAGCCAATTATTGTTATGTTCTGTTAACACATCTTAAGATAATCATTCCACTCTTGAGTCCATTAACAGTGTGTTTACCTCGAAGTAATTTTATCTCTCCCTCGTAGACTGGTTCGCCACAAACCACTCAATGGTGCTTTAAAATTTATCCTACTTACAACACATTACCCAAATCGAATTAATTATTTTACCAAGCTCTTCATTAATCCTTGTAATGGTTGGAATATTGTTTTAACTGCGAAAAAATTGTTGGTGTGATTCCTTGAGCCCTTTCTTGCTAGTCCCGTTGTTTTCTTCGTTGTCGCGCTACTTATCATGCTTTACTGCTTAAAGCAAGATACCCTAGCATTTTTTAGTCTTTTATTTATTTTTTCCAGAACATGAATCCTGTTGGAAAAATACTAAGGCAATGGGAAAGTCGTAGGAACGGGCAACAAGGCAATACGAAATGTGATGAAAGTGAGAAAGTCGTGAAACTAAATTCGGAAGAAAATATAAAAGTTTAGTTTTTATTGTATTTAAGAACTGGACGTGCTTTATTAACTTTCAAAGTAAGAAAGTGGTTGAATAGGTTGTCTACGTAGCTTTAGGCCATGGCAGTTTGTCAGGGTTGCAGATTTGTGTTT
Source organism: Odontomyia ornata (assembly GCA_963969285.1). Lineage (NCBI taxonomy): Eukaryota > Metazoa > Arthropoda > Insecta > Diptera > Stratiomyidae > Odontomyia > Odontomyia ornata. The sequence continues at coordinate 410,798,854 of OZ017739.1, forward strand.
AATTTCACAAACTAGTATACAAATTACTAGTAATATAGCCTTTTGTCGGTATCTTAAATGTTTGGATTATTTGAAGGAAAAATTATTTTTAGGGGTTTTGTACTAAAATACAAAACCCTATTAAAATCAGGACCTGTGTCCGTCTGCATGTGACAGCACTTTGTGGAAAGGTCAGAAGTGGCGACTTTTTGAAAGATTTCGGCAGGGAAATTTTTTCAAGGGGGTTTAAAGGGGGCCTTCCCATATAGGGAGGTAACCCCCCCCCCCCCCCCCCCTAAAAAAAGTTCACCATTGGTAGTCGAATAGCGTGTCGTTGGAAAGGTCTCAATGAGATTTTTTCAAATCAAGTCCTGAAATTGCCGTATTGCAGGGGAAGGGGAATGTACGAACATTAGGCGAAATCTTTATGGGAGCTTTGCAAAACATTTCTTAAACTGACCGTTTTTGCTTCATTGGGGGCACGAAAAATGTGTTTCCCCTCTAGCGATTGAATACTTGTGACCTAAAAATCTGAAAAAGTTATCAAGGGAGATATTTATGAATACAACAATAACAAATACTCCAGAAGTCAAAATTCGTTCAACTTTGTCAATAATAGTATGATGTTCGAATTTCACATTTTCTCCAATAAAATCGTACGGAAGCCGTTAAACCCAACCTTACAGAAGGTCTGTAAGTTTGATGAAACTCATATCATATTCAGGGAAGTTATATCGTTTTGTAATTTCTCCAATTACAACAAAAATAATACACTATTTTGGTATTTTATGGACTTTCCAGCGAACCAGATGCTGCAGTTTTGATTTGATCTTGTTAAAATTTTCAGATAAGATCGATGACATGAATGATTTTGGGAATTCATGATTTGAGTGATTTTTGTTGGTTGAAAATGAAGAAACAATGGATTTTCTTTTAAACGAGCAAATCTCTTTGACATGTTCCTTGATGTTATTCGTTGCTGGTGATTGCATTTTGTAAGTTGAGTAGAAAACCCTTGTGGCATGAGCGTAGGTCTATCTACCCAACTTGTTTGACATTTCCTTCTGAATTCTTTTGTGCTACTCTGGGTTTTATCTATTCCTTCAGCATGGTTTGCTTTGCTTCATGCTTCGCTAGACAAAAATTTCTCTGAATCCCCTTGTATTCAAATATACCAAGGGTTTTCTGGAATCTCTTGACAGTTTTTAGCCTTCACTTCCATACCGCAAAAAAGGTTAAGAATAGTTTACAATTGCGAAGTTTATTTTTCCAGTCTACAAATAATTTAGGCCTTTTATTAGAATAGGGTTCGTAGTCATATACTACTATGGCTCTCCTCCTACCTGGATAGTCTTGTCTGTCTTATATTCTTTTAGGCTCTGATTTCCTCTCATTTTATTCCTTTCGTGGCATTCCTCAAAGCGGTACACTGCTGTTTGTATTATACATTAATGATCTTTCTCCGTGATAAAATCACCATGTTTTTTTTACGCAAATGACATAAAATTGTTTAATATTGTCTCATCATGTGATGGTTATATCCTGTTTCAGAATGATTTAGAGTTGGTGTTAATATGTTTTGGCTAGGCTAGGTTTGCTAATGCGCCGAGTGAGAGACTGGCTGACTGCTCGTGGGCTCAGTCTAGCACTTGAAAAAGCCGAAGTGGTCGTCTTAACAAAAACGAGGATCCATAGAGTAAAGATGATTGATATTGGATACATACTAATCGAATCGAAGCCAGCAGGCTAAATAGGTAAATGCTAAATGATCGGCTCAAAGATGAGTTTCTCTGAGCAGATCAGGGCAACGGCTGAGAAGGCTGCTTAGACGTATCGGCTCTGAGTCAACTTATGGCCAATGTAGGGGGTCCCAACCCATCAAAAAACGCCTCTTGACGAGTGCTATAAAGTCAATGCTACTGTATGGAGCAGAAATACGGGTTGACGTTCTCAGTAAGGAAGTATACCGAAAACGCTAGGCACAGGTACAGAAAGACGAGAACTGAGAATCGTATCTTCATATTTGACAGTCTCTGATTTCGTGGCGAGAGCTATTGCAGGCATGATATCCATTGGCTTCCTTGCTAAAGAGCTTCACCCTAGATAGTACAGTTACGGTGATGCTTGGACCAGGTGATTAATGTGACCACGTGGCACATTATAGTCAGTCTGTCCTAAAAGATAAAAGTGACTCACAGCAGTCAGAGACGTCTGAGTTGAGGGAGTCATTTACCTGGTAGTCCCTCTTTTCCTCTTCCTTCACGCTAGAGGAGTGAGATCCAAGGTTGAGTGCACCTCAAGGTGTGGCAAAAACGAGATCTGGCCCGACGTAATATGTCAAACGGTTCTAGGCTGGGTTCTCGAGTTGACAAGGGGGTACTTAATGGATAGTCTAGTCGCTTGCAAGCATGGAAGTGCCACACTCAATCTTCTTCGTAGCACTACGGCCCGTCTCGGGCCTTCGCTTCCCGCAATAAGTGCCTCCAACTGTCTCGGTCCATTGACCGCGTCCTTCGGTTTCGACATCCAAGCAGTGATAATCTGTCTTCGTCGGCCAAGTTAGACCAGCATTTCCTTGGTATCCGCGTGGGTCTCCGGCCTTAAATTCGCCCAGCAAATACCTTTTTGGGTATCCATTGTTCGTCCATATTATTCATGCGGCCAGCCCATTGCAGCTTACGCAGTCTTACAATCCTTGAGACCTCTAGCTCGTCAAAAAAAACATACAGGATGCGTCGAATACACCATTGGTCGCCGTCTAGGTTCACTCCAATTATTCGCCCCAGGGCCTGTCGCTCAAAGGCGTTCAATATATTTGCGGATGCTTGGGTTAGGGTCCATGTTTCACACCCAACAGCATAACACAGGGGTTATCACAGATTTATATACTTGGAGCTTTTTTTCCTTTGTATGCAGCTGGTCTTCAAGATCGTCAAAACTGAATAAAACATTTTATTTACGAGCCTAGTCTTCGGCGTTCTTCGTCTCTTTCATAATCCGTCTTCATTATTTTGGCGCCTAGATACACAAATTAGCCAACATTTTCGATAGTGTATTCGCGAAGTGTAATATTTTATGTATTTGAGGTATTTTACCTCGACTGCGTCATGAGGTTTGTTTTATTTTCATTAATTTGTAGCCCTACTAGTTTTGCTTCACTGTCGAGTTTCAGGAAGAGCTCTTGGCAGTTGTTAATGACCGTGACAAAATTTTGATGTCAACTGCATAGTAATAGTATAGTAATGTACCTCGCGTATCGACAAGTGGGTATCTTATGACGTATTCCAGAGCCAAATTGAATGGCAATGGGGCCAGCCCATCTCCTTGCTTTTGTCCGATGTCAAAGGCATCGGTAGGTTGGTTATTGATGCAGGCTTGGAAGGTAGTCGACGTCATTGTCATTTTGGTAAGAAGCTGATTTGGCTGGGATGCCACAGCAAAGCATTACTGGGTGCAGTACGTTACAACCAATACTGTCGTCTGCTTGCTTAAAGTCAATGAAAATTAGGTGCACGTCTATGTTGAACTCCCAGCATTTTTCAAGTACCTGCTTGACTGTGAACAATTGGTCTATTGTCGATCTATATGCCCTAAAACCACCTTAATACTTCCCAATAATACTGTTGGCGTCTGATCCGATTTTGTTTTCTAAGATTTTTATAAATATTTTGCACGCCGTACAAAGTGATATGCCTCTATAATTTTCACATTGTTGCTTAAAACCTTTTTGCGGATAGGGAATATAATTGGTTTGCTCCACTCATTCCGCGTATGTTTTAGCTGCCAAATATGCTGGATAACTTTGTGAATGGCTATATGAATACTGCTGCCACCATATTTGATGAGCTTCACTAGAATCTTATCGATGCCCGGTGCTTCATTACTATTTTGGGATTTTGTGATGGAACAAACTCATCCAGATTGGGAATGGGCCAATGGAAGCTCTCCGCGAACATTTATGGATCTCGATGTTCTTGGGCTGTGCGGAAGATTAAGAAGATTCTAGAAATATGATGCCCATCTTTCCTCAATCTTGGTTTCACCAGCGATGATATTGCCAATATCATCACGATGGAGTGTGGGTTTCGGCTGATAACCATATGTCAGGCTTTTTATGCTTATCTGGTATTGTTGCCCGCTAAACTAACATCTCTTCTTCTCAATTGGTCGTCATAGTATTTTCTTTTCTAAGTTCTAATTACCTTATTTGCTACTATTCTAAGATTTTCATAGTGTTCTTTCTTCGTCCTGGTTTTCCTACCTATGCATTCTTTGTACGCCTGATTCTTTTTGTTTAACGCGTTCTGGCACTCATCAGCGAACCAATCATTTCTCTTGCGCTGGGCTTGATGTCCAATCGTCTGTTCTGCCACGGTCTTAATAATCACTTTCACTTCCATCCAGAGCTCGTTGCTTGTCTTTAACGCTGCGTCTGTTAAGGTGGGAGCCAGCGAGTTGTCGAGGGTCTCCGTAATATTCTTGGCCACAGAAGCCATTTGTAGCCTTTCGATAGTCTTCACCGAGTATGCTTTTGACTGACAACATCGATATGTTAATTTTATCAAGTAATGATCAGAGTTATAATAGGCTCCTCGGTATGTACGGACGTCAAGTATGCTCGAGGCGCAACGTTGTTGGATCAGAACATGACCGATCAGGTTTTGTGTGTTGCCATCCGGTGATACCAAGCTCATTTTATGAATGCGTCAATGTGGCAAGCAAGTTGATCGTATCACTAGATTTCTGCTACAAGTAAAGTCGATCAGGCGCTGGCCGTTGTCATTTGTTTCATCGTGGAGGCTATATCCTTCAATCGTTCCCCGATAAGATAGCTCATTGCCAACCTTAGCGTTGAAATTACCCTGAATTATTTTTGTGTCGTTTGTAGGCAATGAATCGAGTAGTCTATCTAGGTGATAGTAGGACATTTCCTTCATTTCTTCGTCCTTTTCTTTAATCGCAGCGGGGACATTGATCAGCTATACTTTGCAGAGTTAAAATTTTGTACGCATCGCACACAGTTTTTCGTTTGTTGCCCTGAAATCAATAACGTGTGATTTGAACTCCATATTCACGATGAAGGCCACTCCAAATTCTCGTTTTTCTGTAGGCTTCCCACTTTTGAATAACGCCCAAATGCTTGTCACCGCTACGACGGCATATTTTTATCCGATGGTCCATATCTTCAATGACTCTGAGTCATAATTGAAGTTCGATGTCGTTAATGTGCTGAATCATCTCATCGTTTAGCTCTTGAATTGTTCTTGGCTTATTGTCGTACACTTTTTCGTTTAAATATCCCTAGAGAAAGAATTGCAACGGTGTCAAATACTATGATCATGGCGGCCAATTAATGCAGCCACAACGTGAGATAACATGGCCATTGAAATTCTCGCGCAAAAGAACCATTGTTTCGTTGGCTGTGTGTCAAGTGGAACCATCTTGTTAGAACCACATATCGTGCAGGTCCATAACCTCAATTTCTGGCCACAATAAGTCCGTTATCATCTCGCAATAGCAAACACCATTCACAGTAACTGCTTGGCCATCCTCATTTTTGAAAAAGTACGGCTTTGACGCCACCAGCCCATAAACCACACCAAACAGTCACTCTTTGTGGATGCATCGGCTTTTCAACAATCACTCGTGGATTCCAATATGCCCAAATGCGGCAAGTCTGCTGGTTAACGAATCCACTGAGGTGAAAGTGTGCCTCGTCACTGAAGATGATTTTCTTTGTGTTTTCGGCGTATTGACGACGCTTGAAATGGTCAGTAGACTTCAGCTCTTGAGTCAATTGAAGCTTGTTAGCGTGTAAATTCAAATCCTTATTCAAAATCCGCATCAGTGATGTTCGTGAGATGTTCAATTGTTGGGCACGACGACGAGTCAAGGTTGACGGCTCTTCTGCTACACTATCACGAACATTAGCAATGTTTTATGCAGAACGAACTGGACAAGCATGCACAGGTGATTTCACATTTACTTCAGACTCGGTTTGTTTAAATTTGCGCACAATTTTCCCGATTGTGGACACATTTGGTCGATTATGCTGATCAAAAAATCATGAAGTGCGCGAAATACATTTTGATTTGAACGCTTATTTTCGTAAAAGGCTTCAACAACCTTAACACGCTGCTCAATTGTGTATCTTCATGGTTGAATCTGTCAAACGCTTGTAGTGGGCAAAAAACTTGGCCTGAAGGTGTGATTCGCAATTAACCTCGTGCATTATGGTTGGACCACCCGTTATGATGAAATTGATTCTTCTTTCCTACCCTCTTTAAAATTTTCAGGTAGCTTACCCTGGCCAGTAGTAATTGCCAGAAGTAACTTTTATTATTGAGCAGGTCCTAGGGATTAAGTGAGTAACCTTTTATGACTTTTGAAATGACAACTGTGGGTCCGTGGCTGGCTCTTAGTCAATGATTTACTTGGGAAAAAATTATTATAATAGTTCCTGTTCATTATGTTCCCTGAAATTCACTGGGAACAAATCTCTATTAAGCACGGACCGAGCATTACATTAGAGAAAAATCTCTTTAAGAAAAGAATTGCTTACAAATAAGTGAAAAACCAACAAATATTTTTTAAAGTTTATAAAAGGGAGGCTAAAAATTATTGGGAAAATTTTTTTGACGCTCAAAATATTTAATGTATTTAATATTTCATCAAAAGATACAATCTAAAATGCAAATATCATGAATTTTCCAAGCATGCACCTTTGAACTATTAGTCAATAAAGGCAACACTTACTATCCCCCATAAAAATGAAAAATTACCTACCACAACTCAACGACCTTGCCTACAGTCCAGCACTAGCGGCATTAAAGGTATGGCAAATAAATTACTGATAAAAGACTTAAACTAAAAGAGAAAGTCGAAGCCAGTCTGCGTTTACTATCGTTCGGACAAAAACAAGAAAATTCCAGGGCAACTCGTCATGGTTCCTGGTTTTGCTATAATGTTTTTCTGTTGATAAAAGGAATGGACACGATATGAAATTTAATTACGAAATAATTGAAACTTAGCTTTATTCTTTGAACGTCTGACTACCAAGTCCTGAGCAGTGGAGGTAGTTGCGTACCTCTTTCTGGTCTATACCATTCATTCAAGATTCCTTTGCATCTGTTACAGACAGAGAAACTGTGTTGAAGATGCTCATTAATCAGGAATTGCAGATTGCGGACTACAGAATGAATGAACTTATTAAATATTTTGCTGATCCTTTAAAATATTTTGCAGTAAGAATGAGGCTGTTTTATTATTCAAAGGAAATGCTAATTTTTACTTTAACGAGCTTGTGTAGGTAATTATGAAAATAGGAAAAGGATTTGTTTGTCACCCAAAATACTTTTCATGGTGGCGTACATAAAAATTTAATAGATATGCTATGTTTAGCAAAAGGTTTAGTCGACATGATTGATAAGATGCGATATTGATCAAATTTAAGAATTGGTGTGAATTTCACGCCCTGACCGAAGAAAAGGATGAAAAACTGAAGGAAACCGCCTGGAAAGACTAGTCAAATCGTTGACTACAAACGACACAAAAATAGTCCTGGGTGATCTCAACGCTAAGGTTGGCAATGAGCTATTTCATCGGGGAACTACTGGAGGATATAGCTTCCACGATGAAACGAGTGACAACGGACAGTGCCTGATTGACTTTGCATGTAGCAGAAATCTGGTCACACGTTCGGCTTGTTTTCTACATCGACGCATTCATAAAATTACTTGGGTATCACCGGATGGCAACACACAAAACCAGATTGACCATGTTCTGATCCAACAACGTTGAGCCTCGAGCATATTTGACGTCCGTATATAATGAGGAGCAAATTGTAACTCAGATCATTACTTGATCAAATTCACCTATCGATGTCGTCAGTCAAAAGCGTATTCGGCGAAGATCAGCCGCAACAAAAGTTTGACATCGAAAGGCTCTAAACGACTTTTGTGGCCAAGAATTTCACGGAGACCCACGCCAAATAGCTAACGCCCATCTTATCTGACTCATCGCTGAAAAAAGGAACGAGCTCTGGATGGAAGTGAAAGCGGCAATTCAGACCGTGGCAGAACAGACACTCGGACATCAAGCCCGGTGCAAGAGAAATGATTGGTCCGATGATGAGTGCCAAAATGCGTCAGACAAAAGAGTCAGGCGTGCAAAGAATACGCAGGTAGGAAAACCAGGAAGAAGAGAGAACGCTATGAAAATCGCAAAAGAGAAGCAAATAAGAAAATTAAAACTTAGAAAAGAAAATATTGTGTTGACCAATTGTGAAGCATCGATTTAAGTCTAGTGAGCAACAACACTAGACAAGCATACAAAGCAATGAAAAGCCTGAAACGTGGTTATCAACCCAAAACACGCTCTGTCGTGATGTCATTGGCAATATCATCGCTGCTGAAGCCAAGATTAAAGTAAAATGGGCATCATATTTCAAGAACTTCCTTAATCTTCCGCAAAGCTACAGAAAATCGGAGTTTATGGATGTTTCCGGAGAGCATCATTGGCCCTACCTACTCTGGATGAAGTTTGTTTCATCATCAAAACTCAAAAAAAATAATAAAGCGCCGTACAGCGATGAGATTCCAGTGGACCTTTTAAAAAATTGTGGCAGCAGTGTGCAGGAAGCTATTCACAAAGGCATCCAATACATTTGGCAATAAGAACATATGCCGAACGAGTGGAGCCAACCAATCATATTCCCTATCCGTTAAAAAAGTCGAGAAAACTATAGAGGCATATCACTACTTTGTACGGCGGATAAAATGTTCTCAAAGATCTTAGAAAACAAAATCCTTGAAAACAGTATTATCTGGGAGTAAGGGAGCAGGGAGCAGGTAAATCGACAGTAGACCAATTCTTCACTATCAAGCAGGTACTTGAAAAATACTAGGAGGTCAATATAGCCACCCACCAAATTTTCCTTGAGTTTAAGCAAGCGTGCGGCAGTGCTGATCGTAATTTACTGTACCAATTAATGCTTTGCTTTGGCATCCTAGCCAAATGAGTTCTTCATACCAAAATGATCACCTCCCAAGTCCGCATCAATAACCGGCTCACCGATGCTTTCGACACAAATACCGGACTGAAGCAGAGAGATGGGCTAACTCTGGAATACGTCAATTTCTATCTGGAGTATGTCACAAGAAAGCTACCTATCGACACACGAGGTAAATCACTGCACAAGTTGAGCCAAGTAGTAGCCTATGCGGCCGACATCACTATTTGGTCATGTTCATTAGCAGCTGCCAAAGAACTTTTCTTGAAGCTCGACAGTGAAGCAAAACTAGTAGAGCTATAAATCAATGAAGATAAACCAAAATTTATGATGCAGTTGAGGATAAATACCTCAAATACACGAAATACTACACTTGGCGAGTAGCGAGTACAGTATCGAAAATTGGAGCTTCTTTATGTTTTGAAAGAGACAAAATACGCCGTAGAATACAGCTGGCAAATAAAATATTTTTTTTTCAGTTTCGATGGTCTTGAAGGCTAGTTGCATATACAGAAAAACAAAGCTACAAGTATACGAATCTGTGATAACACCTAAGTTATGCAATGGGTGTGAAACATGGACCCTAACCTAAGCACCCGCCAATAAATTGAACGCCTATGAACAACGGGTCCGGAGGCGAATAATTGGGCCAAAGCTTGACGGAGGCCAATGGTGAGTTCGATACAACCCTCAGCTGTATGTAATTATTGGCGAGCTGGAGTGCTCAACGATTGTAAGACTGTAAAAGCTGCAATGAGCTGGACACATGAATCGTATGGACGAACAATGGATATCCAAAAAGGTAATTGTTGGGAGAACTGAAAGGCAGAGACGAGTGGGAAAACCGAGGAAACGCTGGGTTGACTCAACGGAGACAGTTTATCGCTGCTTGGGTTTAAAAATTGGGGGACGTGGTCAATGGTCCAAGCACTTTTTAGAGGCACTTTTTGCAGGAAGTTCAGGCCTAAGAGGGATCGTAGGGTTATAAAGGAGAAGAATTAAAATTCAAGCCTGAGGTTTCAACGATTGTAAGACTATGGAAGATGCAATTTGTTGGATACATGAATTGTATAGACGAACAACGGATACCCAAAAAAGTATTCTTCGGAAGAACTGTAGGCCGGAGACCAGTGGGGAAACTTAGGAAATGCTGGTCTAATTCGGTCAATGAAGACAGTGGATCTCTGTTTGGACTTCGAAATCGGAGGACGTGGTTGATGGACCGAGACAGTTGGAGGTGCTATTTGCTGGAAGCAAAGTTCCGAGAGGGGCTGAAGTGTTATGAAGAAGAAAAAAACTTTCAAGAAGCTATCAACTCTGACCTTTTCACAAAGTTTCATGGCGGTAGCTTCTGTAGTCTTGGAAAGAAACTGGTGTGACACAGATGGATGCGTAAACAGATTGACAGACACTGGTTACGGTTTCAATGGAGTTATTTATTTTAGTACAAGGAAACCGTGGCAAAGCCTGTAAAGGAAGCATTCATCAAGATAAACGCGACGCTTTCCTTGTAAGTGCATAGCGTACAGAACGTGGAATTTCACCCAGGTGATTTATTCTTGAACGACTTTTAGGTTGGACTTTGGGTAAAATGATGAGACAAAGGAAAAATACTCTGGCATAGTGCGAACCAAGCATGAATATAGGAGCGGAGAGGACTAGGGTCAATGGAAACAGAGGAGTGGATGTATTTAGGAACATTTAATGGAGGCTTGAAAACAAAAGGCTTATAGAAAGGAGTATCAAGCCAGCCCCAAAATGTGACTTTATAAACAGGATGAGAAAGAGAGGAGGACAACTAGTGTAGCAAATACTCATCAACACCAAGACACCCAAGGCTACGCAGCCAAATTGTTAGAATTAATTCAAAAATGCCCATATTAAACACGACATAAATAAAATGAAATACTCAATACTTCTCCTCCTCCATGCAGTGATGAACCGTCCTTGTCAACCAAATCACACCAGCATTACCTCGGTTCCTCCACTGCTTACCTCTTCTGGTACCCGTTGTTTGTACCTACAATTCACGTAGACATGAAGTTGATCTGGATTTACGTGAGTTCTTTCCACAAATAGGCCTTACCCCGCAGTAACCATTAGACAGTGATTTGTATAAGCGCTAATCATCAAGCACGGTTCCAGTTTACATTGAGGGAGCTCCCAACTTTCATACTGCTAGATACGAGACGTAGTTGTATCTGAGACTAAAAGGTCAACACCAACCTTTGTTTGCACCACCACCACCACGATACGAAATCAATTAGCTGACCATCCAAAGCTAGAGGCTCATCAGCTGCCTGTGGTATCTCAGTATACCTCTAGGGTTGAAGTTCGTGGCTATGAGTTGATCTTGTTACCGAACAATCACATTGTCACTATGCTTTGGATCAAGTTCCTGTCCTAGAATTTTTACTAAGCGATTTGTGTACCCTGGGGACGCCAGTCCCCATAGATTTCACTATAGTTGAAGATGACAACAAAACAATAGCAGTTGCATTCCTTTGAATTGCCAGATCGGTCTCGCCCGGAGGGAAAATTCACGTAGACAGCCTACTGCAGCTTTCGTAGTATTACAATTATTGAGACCTCTGGTTCGTCAAAAATTTCATACAGTTCATGGTTGTATCGAATTCACCATTGGTTTCTGTACAACCTTGCTACGACTATTCGCCTTAGGACCCGTCGCTCAAAGGCGTTCAATATGTATGCAGATGCTTGAGTTAGGGTCCATATTTTATAGCCATAGGATAGCACAGGTCTTATCACAGATTTGTATGCTTGGAGTTTCGTTTTCTTATGTATGCAGCTGGTCTTCAAGATCGTCAAAGCTGAATAAAATATTTAATTTGCGAGCTGTATTCTTCGGCGTAGGTCATCTCTTTCATTACGGGTTAAATATACAAATTTGCTCACATTAGATATTTTGGATATTTGAGACATTTCTTCTCGACTGCGTCATAAGTTTTGTTATATTCTCATTGACTTGTAGCCCTACTAGTTTTGCTTTGGTGTCGACTTTCAGGAGAAGTTCTTTGGTAGTCGTTAACAACCGTGACAAAGTTTTGATGTAGTGTAATGATTTTAAGTCTAAATCCAAACGAGGAACCGAACTCTCATCGGTTCTAGACGTTAAGTCTGAGTAGTGTCGATGGATGGTACCAACCGGTCAACCAATCCGTGCACCGTAATCCATTTTTGCGGTGGCTGCTTGTCGGCCAGCTAGATCGGGGAGGGTTTCGGTCGCGGGTCTCCAAATGGATTACGCTCATCTACAATTTTCAGCCACCAATAAACGCCCGTTTCCAAACGCGTCACAAAACACAATCATACGGAGAAGAAACCTACTTTACGTTACTCCGTATTTCTTCATTCAACCAGTCAAAGAACAAAAATCTAATCTTTACTTCGCGTTCCCGAATTCCCGACGCGGTACCGAAAAATATACTACGCTAACTCAAACCCGACGAAAGCTACGCTAATAAAAAGGCAAAACCACCAAGGTTACCGTGTACCGCGCGCGACGCGAAACCGACCTAAGCGGATTTTGTCAAACCCTACCCTCGCGACAGCATACTTACCATGCACTCTAATTCCCGCTGAAAGAAAAGACCACTGGAAAGGAAAGTCGTTTTTTGTTTAGTAATTCATAATATTTTTGTCTATTTCTGCCGCGATGCTTTTCATTATTGGTGTTATTTCATCAGATCAGTCGTCTTCTATTTATACGCACAGGTTCTAGCATTCTATTTTCCACAATCTATCGTAATTGTGTAATTTTGTATTATATTTTTTTTGTTTTAAACTCATAAGTTTAAATTTATATTATAAAGCGCATATCTATTTTCATCTCAATATTAAATTTGTGACTTGTTCAATTTATAATTAATCGAACAAATTCTTTACCGGTTTCTACTAAAAATTATTCACAATCTTATATAAACAATAATAGTGTATAATTATCAATGCATTATGTATACAATACAGCATATCTTAATTTTTAAATGGATTGTAATATTTAGCAACTAAGTTCGTTGAACCGCCTCGTTCAATGTAGGAAATCATTTCATGTGAGTAAATATACATGTCTTCATTCTTATTTATTTACTTTCATTTTTGTTAATTTTGCTTTGCTTATCTATATTTTGTCATTTTTAAGATATTCTAAGGAGGCGAGAGCCCGTAAACTATCATGTACTCCAAATGAAGTGCTTGACTGATTGGATATGTCAATGTAGTTTGAGTAAAGGTTCTTTCAGTTCCAAAATTCAATAAATTTTTTTAAATATGAGGTGTGCACATTTAAAAAAAACAATCAAGAAAAGAAGAAGAGAAATAAAATACGGAGTACATATTACTTCACTCAAACTTATAGGTGACTGACTCCCAATTCACCTGGTATGTTAGGCTTATATTTTTGACCGTTTTTATGATTTTTAATTAACTTTAGGTAGATAGTGAATATTATTTTATTTTCTTCCGATTACTGCTAACTAAACTCGGCTATAAACGAATTATGACTAGTCAAATATCTAATAATAAACTTTAAACCTTCATCACCCAATTACAAAAACGGAAAAAAAATGAGGCACTACCAACAGTAAGTAATCAAGGTTGATTTCTTTAAAATATCATGGTTTGACCGGGAATTTAAGAAAAGCACTACCCCTCTTAGTAAATGATACCTTGTTTTTTCCGTTGAGTGTTCCTACTTCATCGTGTTGCGAAGTTCCCGTTGAGTTAGCAATGTGGGTCGTTGCTGCATTGGTGCTATTCAGGCAATGCGACTGGTGACTGGATGAGGTGAGTGCGATTCCGCGATGAATTTTTGTTGATGATGGGGTTTGTTCGTAGTGTGACGAATTTTTATTGTGCTGCGCTAGCGCTGCAACCATCAAGGGTACTGTTCCGCCGCTCAGCGTTGAAGCAGCTGTCACCATGTTACTCGGAGAATTGTAATGAGTATGTGGGAACTTGTGCTGGGCACATTTTTAATGCTGTTGATTATGGTTGTGTTGGCAGGCAAGTACGTTACGTTCCCACTTTGTAAGGCGTTCTGCACCAAGTACCTATTGAATTGATTTATATGATTGACTTGATTGTTGAATTGAATGTGACTGTTTTTACTTAGGTCTGTTAAAAGATTCGTATCTAGATCTTCGCCGCCCAATAGATCTATAGTAACATAACCATGCATTAGATTACCACTGCTGTCGTACATGCCTTTGACACGGCAAACTCTCTCCTCTATTTGCTCCAAAACTGGCCGTTTTTCCACACTTGATTCGGGTGAGGACCTAGAAATTTCAGGTTGCGTCGAATTCAAATTCATATTTGCAGGGTTTTTAGATGATGACTTAGTACACTCACCTGTCATGAATTAAGGCACCCACAATCCCACTTTTGTTTAATGACCTTTGGGTGGGTTATTGTTCAACTGGGATTTAATTAGGTATAATATTTGCAACACAATGCAAACGAAAACAGTTCAATTGAACACGAAATTTACACGCGATACGAACAGCACGCCGATTGCCGACAGTTCTTTCGTGGCGGCCACTACTTCCACACTCTATTCCCATGTGGCTGTCAATTTCAATTTGACATCCCACGACAAAATTCACGTGGGATGTGCAAACGTCACAACCACCATGGGACGACAACCCACATAGCAGCAAGGTGTGTTGGTAGTGGTCACCCAGCGTTGTCGCATGATTCATTACAGTAGTCTGCATAAGCTATCATTTAACTCGACTGGTATAATGACGTACCTTTTGTATCGACAGGCAGTTTTTTATGACACATTTCAGAGCCAAACTAAATAGCGATGGCACCTGTCCATCACCCTGTTTTGGCCCGATATTTGTGTCAAAGGCGTCGGTGAGCTGATCATTAATGCAGACTTGGGAAATTGTCAACGTCATGGTCATTTTGATAAAACGGTCTCATTTGGCCGGGATACCAAAACAAAGCATGCAAAAGTTTTGATCGCAATGTACTGTGATCAAAACTTTTGCATGCTTGCCTAAATTCAACAAAGATTTTGTGTACGTCAATGTCGAACTCCAAGTGTTTCTCATGTACCTGCTTGACTGTTAACAATTTTGTCGATCTACCAGCTCTAAAGCCATCTTGATACTCCCCAATAATACTGTTGGCGTATGATCTCATTTTATTTTCTAAAATCTTTGAAAATATTTAATAGGCCTTATAAAATAGAGATATGCCTCTATAGTTTTTGCATTGTAGCTTGTTACCTATTTTGTTGATGGGGAAAATCATTGATTGGCACCACTCGTTCAGCATATGTTCTTGTCACCAAATATGCTGGTTGACTTTGTGAATGGCTTTCTGAACATTTGATGAGGTTCACAGGATTCTCATCGATGCCCGGCGCTTTAATATTTTTTTTCGGTTTGATGGTGGAACAAACTTCACTTAGAGTAGGTGGGGCTGATGGAAGTTCTCCGCGAATATCGATAGGCTCCGATGCTCTGGAGATATGTGGAGGACTTGGGAGGCTCTTGAAATATGATCTCCATTTTACTTTAATCTTGTTTTCATTAGCGATGATGTTGCCAATGTCATGAAGGCAAAGCGTGGTCTTAGGCTGATAAACTTGTTTCAAGATTCCCACTGCTTTATATTCTTGTCTTGTGTTGTTGCTTGCTAGACTTACACCGATACTTCTCAATTGGTCGTCAAAGTATTATCTTTTCTTAATTCAAATTATTTTGCTCGCTACTCTTCTGAGATTTCCATAGCATTCTCTCTTTGTCCTAGTACTACCCCCAAAATGTTGTTTGTACATCTGATTCTTTTCATTTAACGTATCCTGGCATTCGTCGCCAAACCGATCATTTCTTTTACACCAGGGTTTTTTGTTTTGCCACGTTCTTAATAGCCGCTTTAATTTCCACCTATATCTTTTAAGTGCCTTGAAATAAAAACTACAAACAGACAAATAAAATAACCAAGATTATAACAACATTAATTTGTGGCCTTTATGTAGACACAGAAATATTGATAAAAACCAAAACTTCTTGCTGAATAGCACAAGCAGAATGAGAAGTTAAGGGTCATCATTTGAATCAGTTTTTATGGATTTTGAGAAAGTCTTCGACACGACGTACCTGGAAGTTGTTAAAGCAGCCTTCTCCAATTAGCAGTGAAGACACTACAAAATTCAATTTGTGTAAAGGAGTAAGGCAAGGAGATGCTACGTTCCACGTGAGGAATGCTGCTTGATAGGAGTTTTATTAGAAGCTAGTATTTTTTGAGGTGTGCCGCTCCCGTTTACCCGAGGAAATAGATGCTTTCGTAAGATTCATCCCCGATCGACAACTTGAATTATGAATAGGAATTACACGTTTTGGCAGGCTGGTGTTTTGGACTTAGTGATACGGCAACGCTGAAGTGACACCCATACTCTAATGTCTCCTTGGCACGTCTCGAAGAACGTTAAAAGTTCACACCATTGAGTTAGTGGCGGCGTTACGCTTAAGTCAAGTTCCCGATTAGTGTTGGTCTAGTTTTGAGTACCTATCTCCATAAAAACCCTTACATAGCATGCGCCAAAAAATAACTATACACATAAAAGGATAAAGTAGCTCAATAGGGGACCCAATCAACGTGACTCTCCTAAAAACAACAACAATAACGAAAAAAAAATCGATGACCAAGACATCGAAAACTAATGGTGGATGGACGAATGGATGCAAGAAAACAGAGGACTAGTACTGACCCAAAATTCTGGTGGTTTTTAGCAAAGCATAAAAATTGCACACATCCCGAAGCATACCGCATGGAATAAGCAGAAGCTGGATCACCCTATGACAGAAAAATTGCCCACTGTGGATAAAGACGATGTATTTCTATTCATTGATGCCCCCGTCAGTATCAAAGTGCCTGAAGTGATCGATATAAAAACTGGGAACCTGCCATCTAAGGGGGGCCTTGAGAATTCAATCATCCCAAAGCGGCAAAAAAGTGGCCTTTTAAGAAAATGGGTATAGTTTTGAAGTAAAAAATATTCTAAGCAACAACACGAGACAAGCATACAGCAGTGAAAGTCCTGAAACGTGGTTATCAGCCCAAGACTATGCTCTGCCATGACGATGTCGGCAATATTATCGCTGATGAAAACAGGATTAAGGAAATATGGGCATCATATTTTAAGGATCTCTTTAATCTTCCGCACAGATCCAGAACATCGGAGCTTAAAAATTTTCCCGAAGAAGTCACATTGGCCCCACCTACCCTGCATGTCGTTTGTTCCACAATCAAAGCTCAAAAGGATAATGAAACGCCGGGAATCAATGAGATTCCAGTGAAGCTCGTCAAATATGGTGGCAGCAGTATCAAGAAAGCTATCTGTATAATCATCCAGCACATTAGGCAATAAGAACATATGCTGAATGGGTGGAGCCCATCAATGACATTCCCTTTGCACGAAAAAAATGGCAAGCTATAGTGCGAAAACTATAGAGGCATATCACTACTTTGTAGGGTGAACAAAATATTTTCAAAGACCTTAGAAAATAAAATCAGATCATAAGCCAGCAGTATTATTGGGAATATCAAAAGAAGCTTTAGAGGAGGTAGATTTACGATCTACCAATCGTTCACCAACAAGCAGGTACTTGAGAAATGCTGGGAGTTCAACATAGACGTATACCAAATATTCATTCGCCTTAAGTCCTGTCAAAACGGCAATGACGTCAACTCACCGATGCCTTCGACACAAATATGGGACTGAGACAGGGTGATGGGCTGGCCCCATCGCTATTAAATTTGGCTCTGAAATATGTTATCAGAAAACTGCCTATCGATACAAGAGGTATGGTACAAGTTGAGCCGAGTGGTAGTCTATGCGGTTGGCATCAATATTTTGTCACGGTTATTTACAACTGCCAAAGAACTCTTTCTGAAAGTAAAACTAGTAGAGCTACAAACCCATGTGAATTAAACAAAGCTCATGACGCAGTTGAGGAAAACTACCCCAAATACACTATATATTACACTTCACGAATCCAATATCGAAAGTATGGGCGAGTTTGTGTATTTAGGCGTCAAATTAACGAGAAGTGCTAATGAAAGGGAAGAAATACGCCGAAGAATATAACTAGCAAAAAAAATATTTTATTTAGCTTTGATGATCTTGAAGACAAGCCGCATGTACAGGAAAACAAAGCTCCAAGTATTCGAATCTGTGATAAGACGTGTGGTATGATATGGGTGTAAAACATGGACTGTAAATCAAGCATCCACAAACATACTGACTGCCTTCGAGTGGCGGGTCCAAAGCTAGATGGGGCCCAATGGCAAATTCGATACAGCTGTAATATGCTGGGCACATGAATCGAATGGACATACAACGGATACCCAAAAAGGTATTCATTGGGAGAGTTTAAGGGTAGAGACCAGTGGGGAAATTGAGGACACGCTGGTTTGACTCGGTTGAGGAAGACAGTTCATCGCAGCTCAGATTTCGGAATTGCAGGGCATGGTCAATGGACCGGGACAGTTAGAGGCGCTTGTCGTAGGCTTGTGAAGGCCCGAAAAGGGCTATGGTGCAACGAAGAAGAAAAAGAAACATTTGAAAGGATGCCAGAAATGGAGTCTTTGAGCTAGAAGGCCTCGTAAGCATATCAGATACCTTAGGCGTAGTTAGCTGAAAGCTTTAAGAGAACAATGGGCTAAGCCATAAAGTGAACCACCAACAGCTTAGATATCAATTACTAGTAAGAGGAAAGCATGCAACTCAAATGAAGGAGATTGACATATTGAAATTGAATTTAGTAGCCTGCTGGTGTAGCTTAAAGTAGATACAAAAAACAAGGAATCACTCTACGACTCTTGTGCCGGTAGTAACTCTCGAGATCCGTGATAACTATATTACATTCTCGAACAAAGTAGACAAGTCTATCGAATGGGAACTTAGCTGAGTTTAAAATATGGCTTAGCATATCTAGTACTGCTACCATGTGCATTTGCAAAAGCGCTCATTTCTGAGTACAGAGCCATGGACAAAAGTTAGCTTCGAGTAGCCTTGGTGTTTAGAAACTGCATTTTTAAGCTTGTACCTAACACTAAATGCACTGATTTAATTATTTCCAGTCAACATCAATGTTCTGAAGAATCAATTGGGAACCTGGTGCTCAGGGGAGACTTTAATGCAAGGGTAGTTCAATGAGAGACATCGGCCAAGACAGGACTCATTGTGCTAAATACTAGCAATACGCCCGATTTCCGTTACTGGGAACCATACCATATGTGACATATGCCTTGGATCCTCTATTACCTGGGCTACACAAATGAAAAGTGCTCGAGGGCTAGACAGCCAGCGATCATTAGGATATTTCGTTTGAGATACGTATATAAGTGAGCCAATGCCTATGCGCTCGGGAGTATGAACGCAGAGAGTTGCTACAGATTTCAATCAATTTTACCTTGACATACTGCTCAGCACGCTTAGCAATTGCTTGTGAAAGGGTTACTTCCGGAATGCTAGAAGGGAACGAGGCTCGTACTTTCGAGTGACAGAAAAGAGAATCCCGAGTCGCTATATACATACCATTCATTATGTATGTCAGACACGGCCGAAAAAGTGGTGAAAAAGTTCATTGAGGGAAGGAATCCATGCTACTGGGGACATTTTTTCATGGCAGCATGGCTTTAAAGCAGGTTGCTCCACCATAAATCCAATTGCAGAAGAAGTAAAAAGGATTTAGTAGACATAGTAGAGTGCCGTAGACAGAAGTGGGCCACGTTTTTATTTTGGTTGTAAAATGGTGAACAATGAAAATTTTTTCTTAAATTTTTTCAATCGCGAGGGCATTCCAAAACGCAACTTGCCATTATAGCAAATGCTTACAATTAAGTTTTGAAGTATTTCTTTTTTTAAATGGAAAAAGAAAGTGTATTTTCCGTGTTTTCCGAAATTGTAGGAAGAAGTGGGCCACCCGAATTTTTATCTGAAAAAATGCTGCCCAATGCTACAAATTCTTATCCTGGGGATTTTCAAAAGCGCTGATTACAAATCCGTTGTCGAATTTGCAAAATTCAAAATAGTTTACACGAAACGAGGGTTAAAAATTGAAAAAACAGCGACTTCAGTAATAATGTTCATTTAATGTCTGGAAAGAAGGAATAATAAAGTTGGAATGACAAAGGTGTTCAAGCACAGATTTTAGATGCAATTGGCGCACGTGCAGTCGGTGCAGTTGGTCGTATCGACGCACTTTAAGTGGAAGGGTCTGTCGCAGTTGTCGCAACGATCGCGTTTTTTCTTGTTAGCTTTGCTGGCATCAATTTATTGCAAACCATGCAAAAATCGATGTCTTCATCTGAAAAAACCGAAGACTTTCCATTATTGCCTTTTTTCAGAGCTGATTGTGAAGAAAGGGCCTATTTGGAAACTTTCGTTGGTATCTGCAATTTTTGACACCGTGTAGCTTCTTCCGCGATCTCTCTATTTGCAGGGGATGTAATGATGCTGCTTTTCAGTAGTTGAACGTGTCACTGATGTAAACGCGGTTGAAGTAGGTGTTGAAGTAGATGTTGTCGATTTTTCTAGCGCCCCAGGCTCTTCTTTAACTCTAACAACAAGCTGTTGGAGTTTGTCTTTCTTCTGAACAACTTGATTTTCAACAACTTGGCGCTTTCCGCTAAGGGTTGCAGTCAAAAAATCGTCCTCGTCAAAACTTTCTGGATTAAATGGGAAAATTCCGGTTTTCTCAAAATCTACAGCGATGTTTCGAGTGTTGAGACTGTTACGCAAGGCAATGGCAACAATTTCAGGCACATGCTGGATTTCCAGTGGCAAACCAATATGATTCTTTGACCATGCATCGCATTGAATGTAGTAGGATCTTTTGACCGGTCCAAACACACCAACGTCTCAAGGCTGAAAACCCGATGGCTGCAATGAGGCGGCAATGTTAGAATAGCGATACCATGTTCAAGGGCGAGATCGATAACTTCAATAGTGACGTGCGATCGGTGATTTTCCATTAACAATAATAAAGGATTCTCTTTTGACGTATGTACAAATTTGACAAAGTGTCGCATAAACTGGACAAAGTCAACGGCAGTCATCCACGCCGAGCCATTCGCGAAGCCAATGGCGCTTGGTGTGGCATTGTACATGAATGATGTTTTCATATTTTTGCGCGGGAACAAGTAAAAAGGAGGAATGAAATCTCCACCAGCACTAACAGCCGCCACCATTGTCACATTTGTACCACGTTCTGCAGATGAGTACAAACCAACCCTCCAACCTTTTGCAGCAACGACTTTAATGGTTTTTGTCGGAGCCGTAGGGAATCTGATTTCATCTGCATTTCAAATACGGGCTGGAGGGAACGGATGTTCATCCAACGCAGCACGAAACCGACGGACAAAGTCGTCGACAGTTTCTTTCTTGAATGCTTTTGCTCTATTCTCGCTGGTTGATATTGGCGTGCGCAAAGAGAGGCGTGGGTGGCGTTTCATAAAGGCATAATACCAATCTCTGCTCGCCATGTCCGTTTCATCCTATCCGTCCGGGTAATCGATTCCCATTTTCTTGGCTTACTAAAAGGCTACCTTGCGTATGTTGTGTATGGTGAGACCATAGTGTAGTTCAGAGCACTTGATGATGTATTCATTCAGTTCTCTTTCCTGGGCTGCAGTGAAAATCTGTCAATAAACGAATTAAAAAAATTCTTTAAAAAACAAAAAATTCAACAGATATGGTAGTGCACAGAAAGCATAAGCCACAAAAAATTATCCAATTAAAAAATTGAACAATTATTGAAAAACGATTTTTCAACTAATGATAAGTAAATGTTCAGTTAGCAATAGATATTGAAATGTAAAAAATACCTTCTATTTTTCCACCGTGTGCAGGTCGTTCTTGTAGGATATCTAAAAATTGTGCGTCGGTAACGGCGGCAATATCCGGATATCGGTCGGTCGCAAGTCTCAAGTAGCGTTGAAAAGACGATCTGTTAACATTGGTTGCAGCAGAAGCAACACACTCTGATATTTTATTTATTTTCACTTCTTTTAGAGCAGCAATAAATTTTTCATAATTCACCTCTTTTTTGGGAGTTTCCTATTTTTTTAGGAGGCATAATGGCTGAAATGATAAAAATAAGTAAATCAGACATTTGTTTAATTGATAAAAACACTTTACTGTGCAAAGAACAGTATTACTTGTTTGTCCACAAGTAGTGGCCCACTTCTATCTACAAGTACCTTTTTTGCATATGCATCCCAAAAAAACACAATGTCAATAATGGGCAAAAATCACTTTGCATTTTAAAGATTGTGTGTCCAAATAATATATTGCATATGTATCTCAGTTTTTCTCCTAAAAATGAGATGACAAATCGCGTGAAAGAGTACGAGGGTAAAAACTTTCTCGGCGAAATTCTTAGCGCGTTTCTCTGTATAGTGCGAGAGTAAGTTTATAACCTCTAAATGCTTCCAAAAAGTGAACTCGCGACAAAATACGATAAATAATGTGTGTGGTTTGACATAGATGTCACTAGTCTCACAGTTATTTGGGTAGCCCATTCCAACCTGTGGCCCACTTCTGTCTAAAGCACTCTACCCCGATAATTGTCCTGCTAGTAACTCTTGACATCAAAAACGCTTTCAACACCGCAAGATGGGCTCATACCCGAAAAGCACTGAAAAATCCACTCCGAATAAAAGAATATTTGTTGTGAAATAGAAGAGATTATCTGAAGGGTCTTAGTCTAGTCTACGAAATGAAGAAAGGTTGTTGGAGAGTGCAGGCTCCATCTGATGTTGCTCAGGGCTCCTTTCTTACCCCTGATTTGTAGAGCATATCGTGCGATGGGCTACTGAGGCTTGAGCTACCGTATTGGTATACGCATGACCAGCCATGCATATAATGTTGCAGCACTAGTCGTTCGATACAGAATCAAACATGACTATGTACAATAATGCACCAATTGAGATGCTGGATGATTGCATGCAGCTTAGGTTAGTACTGAAAAAAACAAAAGTGGTCATACTGACAATGAAAAGAATCCCCAAATGCCAGTTGATTCAAAAGCTAGGCGTACTGATAGACTAGATGACGAATTTTTGGTAAGACTGCACTAGGTGAATCACACTGCATCGCTTGACTAAGTGACTGATAGCCAACATAGAGGGATGCACCTCATCAAGAAGATGATTCCTAATCAGCTCCATGCAACTTGTATTAATGTATAGATTAATGGTGATGCTCTCAGCAAAGAGCTGCACTGAAAGTTGTTGGCACAGATGCAGAGAAGGGCAGTGCTTAAAATTGATATCATTTAATAAATAGTCTCGCAGTGGAGAGAATATCACTTTGATTGGGAATAGGTTGGTTGGACAAAACAAAGAGAAAATCGACTACAAGCTTGTCGCCTGATCTGAGGTTGTGGTTCATTTGAAGGCATAGAAAGTTTGACTGCTACGTAACCCAGCTGTTGAGTGGACATGGATGATTACAGTCTTACCTGCACCAGATTGGTAAGTCATAGTACCCCAACTGTGTGTTCTGCGCAGAAAAGGTGGATGACACCAGCTAGATATTTTTTGTTTAGTGAATTCTTGAAATTGTAGAGTGCTTCTCAGAAATTATAATCAGGGATGCTTTGATCGGTCAAAAAGTGGCACTATAGTATATTGCTAAGTCTAAAAAGTATTGAGCCTTTGTTTATCATTTTTCGATTGAATATTTCTTTTATTTAAAAAAGATTTTATTTAAGTACACATTGTCCATTATTATTTATGACCTTCTGCCATTTTTTCGGGGAGAACTATTATTCCATCTGTATAGAACTTCTGTGGTTTATCGGCGAAAAACTTTGCCAAGTGATTTTCACAGTCCCTTTTTGAAGTGAATTTCTTTTCATTAAGGAAGTTTTGCACAGACCAAAACAAATGGTAATCTGATGGTGCAAGGTCTGGAATGTACGGTGGATGGGTCAAAGCTTCCCAGCCAAGCTCTATCAATTTTTGCTGGGTCATCAAAGATGTGTGTGGTCTGGCATTGTCATGATGGAAGACAACACCCTTTCTTTTGATCAATTCTGGCCGGTTTTTTGGAATTGTTTGTTGCAACCTGGTTAGTTGCTGACTGTACAGAAACAAATTGAGTGTTTGTGCAGGTTTTAGCACCTCATGATGAACGATTCCCTTCCAATCCCACCATACACACAGCATAACCTTATTTGGTGTCAATCCTGGCTTTGAAGCCACTTTTTTTTGACCATGATCTTTTCCCAACGACATTTTCGTATCTTACCCAATTTTCATCGCCCGTAGTGATTTGCTTCAAAAATGGCTCGATTTCGTTACGTTTTATTAGCATTTCGCACATGGAAGTTCGGTCGATCAAATTTTTTTGTGTTAATTCATGCGGCACCCAAACGTCTAGCTTCTTTGTGTACCCAGTCTTACGCAAATGGTTCAAAACTGTTTGATGATGGATATTCAGTTGCTTAGAAATGCTATGGCTGCTTACGTGTCGTCTTCTTCAATTTTTTGTAAGATTTCATCGACATTCTCAGTGATTGGTCGACCTAAGCGAGGTGAACCACTTTTTGGCTGTGACTTTTGATAAAGTATCTTGACCGTAGGCACCACAATTTTTTTCACGGGCCTGCAGTGCATTCTCACCTTGATCGTAGGGGTATTGTAAAACATAACGAATTTTTTCAGAAATTTCACTCATTTTTAAATGAACACAACTTTTGACACAAATGACGGAATACAAAACTGTCCATATGAAAATTGTAGACTGGAATGTCACCTTTTAAACACATGTCAGTTTCACTTGATCTGATTAATATTGCCCGATATGTGGCCATCATAAAAACTATTTTCACCTTTGAGTGGCGCTGACATCATCTCGAGGAAGTTTGACTTTACACATCTGGCAACCAATCAGCTAGCAACAAGAAGACTTCCCATCAGCTGTTCTCTTTGGCTTTCGCGAAGCAGACAAGTATAGTTTCAGTTAACGAAATATGATATGTTTAGATTTTTGCAATAAATTGTTATTTACCACATCAAGTGAGTTTAACGATAGCATTGTGCACGTCTTAGTCCACGTTTGCACCGTCTGCGGAAGTTGCTTCTGTCAAAGACGTGAAATTGCCACCATTTTGGCGAAGCGACTCGATGCTTTGGTTTGCGCAGGTGGAGGCGCAATTTTTCATCTATAAAATAACGTCTGACAACGCTCGTTGTTACACGATTATTGCTGCTCTGGACATCGATATCCTGCAGTAAGTATCTGACATTATCCGTTCGCCACCAGCCACGAACAAATACGGCACGCTCAAGCGGTATCTTGTCACCAGGAGGAGCGACAGCTGAACAGGTTGCTCACAGGAGCAGACCTTGACGGAAAACTACCGTCCCAACTACTTCGAGGAATGCAAAATTTCGCACCATTGGATTTGTCTGAGGACATCCTCAAAACATTGTGGATGAAACGACTACCAGTGAGCGTCAGGTGCGTTCTGGCTGCTAGCAAGGATTCGGAACTCTACAAACTCGCAAAAATAGCAGACCACATAGTGGAAAACAATGTTTCGGCCTGCGTATTGGCAACAGAGGCTCTCCCTCACAGGCAGGCACGCCTGACACATAGAACTCAACAAACGGCTTGAAAAAATCGAGCGTTAGCTTAATAACGTTGTTGTTTAGATGAAAAAATCGACAAACAATTTCAACCCCTCTGACTTGCACGGCTCGACAGGCGGTGCAAGAGGCCACCGCACTTCAACTAACAACGAGGCTTGCTATTACCATAAAAGATTTGGCTTAAAAGCGAAGCGGCCTTGCTCATTTTCAAGCAAATCAGCATCTGGGAAACTGAGACAGTTGCCTTCCATCACTGGAGTGGTAGACAACATAGATGAAATTCCGGAATTCAGACTACACATAGCCGATCAGCTGTCAGACTTAAATTTCCTAATCGATTCCGGATCGTCCGTCCCGATTCAGCCTAAACGCTTTGCTCAACTTCAACAGCCGCAAACGCTAACATTATAAAGCGCCAACAACACCACAATTACCACGTATAGTAAACGACTCTTGAAGATATACTTAGGTTTCAAGCGTCTATTTGCGGGGAATTTTACTGTAGCAAATGTCTCTACACCAATTATCGGGGCAGACTTCTTGACACATTACTGGCTTTTGATCAATTTAAAAAACAGAAGGCTATTCGATGACAATTTTATCTGCTCCAGCCCGGGACAAATCGTTCTGGTTGATGTTTTTGGGGTATCCTCGACACATGCAAAGGCAACCACAGCGGCAACTATCATTCAGCTTACGACTCACGACACGTCCTCAACAACAACAACAATACACACATCAGCACCAGCTAACTAAGTGGCACATTTCATCAAAACAACAATACCGCCAGTTTTTTAACGACCTCGACGTCTGACAGGCGAAAAATTTAAAGCAGCACGACCAGAATACGATCGGATGCTTAAAATGGGTATTTGCCGTTCATCGAGTAGTCCTTGGGCCAGTCCCATCCATATGGTGGCCAAAAAATCCTGGGGCTGGAGAGTTTGTGACGACTATCGCAAACTTAATGCTCAGTACCGGATCGATATCCAATTGCACATATCCACGACGTGGCTGACCGGCTACACGGTAAAACTATATTTTCGAAGTTGGACCTAGAACGGGCTTATCATCAGATCCCGATGTCCGTAGCCGACATAGAAAAGACAGCCGTTACAACACCATTCGGGTTGTTTGAATATTTGGTCATACCTTTTGGTCTTAGAAATGCCACACAAACTTTTCAACGGCACATAGACAACATCCTCTACGGACTGGAACTCGTCTTCTGCTATATAGACGATATCATCATCATTTCTGAGAATGCTGACCAATATCGAGAACACCTCAACATTGTCCGTCAACGACTTGAGCGACATAATTTGCACATTAATATTGATGAGTATGCTTTCGGTCAAACAGAGAAAGAGTATTTGGGCTACACGATCAACAAAGACGGTTCACAACCAACACAAGAGCAAATCACTGCGCTACTTAACTTCAAGCAACTTGAAACCATCGTCGAGCTGCATCAATTTTTTGGGGCCTGCAACTTCTACAGACGTTGTCTTAAGCACTCAGCCCACCATCAGGCATGGTTGACCGCTTTCTTAAGCAACAGCAAGAGAAACGATAATCGCAAAGTTCCTTGAACACCACAAACGGAATCAAATTTCCAAATGTGCAAACACGGCCTTGCAAATGCAGCCTTACTCGTCCATCCGGATTACAAGGCACAACTTCAACTTGCCACTGACGCATCTGACATTACTATCGGAGCAGCCTTGGAACAGCACGATGACGAACACTGGTATCCACTCGGCTTCTTCTCTCTTAAGCTAAGCCCAACGGAATCTAAATACAGCGCGTATGATCGTGAACTACTAGCTATTTATGCTGCAATCAAGTTTTCTAGGTACATTCTGGAGGGTCGGCATTTTATTATATAAACCGACCACAAGCCTTTAATCGACGCATTTGCGCAAAGTCTTGACAAAGCTAATCCGAGACAATTGAGGCAGTTGGACTTCATCTCTCAATTTACGATGGAGATAGTCCACAGCTTCGGCTCGGAGAATCTGGTAGCCGACGCCTTCTCCAAAATTAATACGATCAACATGCCATTCACCTTAGACCCAACTTAACTAGCCGAGGCTCAACAAGAAGACGACGAGCTTCGTGTGCTCCTAGGCAACGGCAACAACACGGGATAACAACTACAAAGGCTGTCAATCGGTACTGCAATAGTTTACTGTGATATTTCAACGGGACACATTTGTCCTTACGTGCCACCGGAACTTCGTCAACAGGTTTTTGCTACAGTTCACGCACTCGCTCACCCGAGCGGCAACGCCACCCTTTACCAACTGCGCCAAAAGTACCTATGGCCCAGCATTCAGTAGGACACGATACGATGGACCCGCAACTGCATCTCCTGTAAACGCTCAAAAATCCAACGACACAACAGGAACCAGCCCATCTCAATAAACGTACCGAACGAAAGATTCGATCATGTACACATTGACGTCGTCATTCTGCCATTGGTGAGCGGGTATCGATACTGTCTTACTATGGAAGACAGGTATTCACGGTGGCCAGGAACAGTCCCCATGCAAGGCATGACTACGGACACAGTCTCTAACGCTTTTTACAACACCTGGGTTGCGCGTTTTGGAACTCCCAAAACGTTGACAACTGACCAAGGCGCTCAATTTGAGAACGGACTTTTTCGAGCCCTTACCAATCTGACCGGTACAAAACGAATAAGAGCAACATCCTATCATTCTGCGTCCAATAGTCTGATTGAATGATGGCACCGAACCTTCAAATCAGCACTTATGTGCAGTCAACCAAAATCCTGGATAGAACTACTTCCAACTGTTCTACTAGGATTGCAAACGTCACTCAAAGAGGACTTGGGAGCTTCACCCGCCGGATTACTTTACGGCTAACATCTACGTGTTCTGGGCGAACAAGGATATGCCATCCGATCCCACCTTTTTTGTCAAGAGATTCCGTGAGCACATGCGACCCCTTCGACCGACAACAACAGCTCACCACATAAAAAGAAGCATCTCTACACTTATTCTCATGTCTTACTGCGAGTCGATGCAGTCAGACAGCCGTTGGAGCAACCCTGCACAGGACCACAAGAGGTGGTTAAACGAATCAACGATCACGTCTTCATTATCAAGATAAAGGGACCAGACGCAACCATCTCAACCGAACCGAACCAGCGTATACTACAAAAGATGACAACGAACAACACCATGACATTCCCCTCAGAACGTACAGCCGGACGTCAAAGCCAACATAAACTTGACGTCAATTCTGGAGAGGGGGTAATGTGGCGATCATAAAAACTATTTCCACCTCTGAGTGGCGCTGACATCATCTCGAGGATGTTTGACTTTACACATCTGGCAACCAATCAGCAGGCAACAAGAAGACTTTTCATCAGCTGTTTTCTTTGGCTTTTGGTCGCGAAGCAGACAAGTTTAGTTTCAGTTAACAAAATGTGATATATTTAGATTTTTGCAATAAATTGTTATTTACCACATCAAGTGAGTTTAACTATTGTATTGTGCACGTCTTAATCCACGGGATTCAAGGCGGCTACAGATACATGACACCGAACACCATCTGGTGACTAGATGACTATCCAATATTATTTTCCAACTCATCTGATAGCTACAAAGGAACCACTTTAGGATACGCAGGCATTAAGGTTGGAAGAGTCTCTCTTCTAGCAATACTTTGCCCGTTTCCTTTCACGCTAGAACAAAAATTTATTTAATCTGATTTATCAGAGCAATGCATTTATAATTGGTAGGGTACAGGTATAACTCGAGAAATTCATAATCAGTTTATCAATCTAAGACATTTAAGAAACCTTTTCTCTGCTTATACAAGACCAACATGATTGTCCTCTTTTTTCCTGTTAGAAAACTATCTTGTAATGAGTAAAATACCCATAGGATCCACTGCAAGGTATGCACATCAAGACTATTTCCAGAACAACATGTTTAAACAAACTTAAGCCTTAATATATTACTTCAAACATAATATCCTCGAGAAGCATAACTCATCCTCGAAGCCAAATGTATTATGAAGTCCTTTTAAGTATGCATGTGTTATTGATCGCCTACAAAATGAAGTACTCGGAAATATCCTGGCACGATTCTGCTTATTCTCGCATTGACTGTCAATGGCTGTATGAATCGAAGCGTGTCTATTGCATCCCGTTCACCAGCAATGAATCTTCCATGCGAAGACTCATACCGAAAAATTCACCATTTGCAATAATAGCCACGTAGATTCTCTAACACAGACCGACTAAGTACTGGCACATTTGAGGAAAAAAAGGATCTCAACAGAGTGTCTCTGAACTTAAAAGAATTGCATATTCCCAGTAGTTACTCTATGTCTGTTTAGTCCTGTGAACCTGAGAAAATATTCTTCATAAGGTTGATGCAGCGGGAAATGAATAGCTTTGTTCGATTCTCACTTGCTCACCATATCCTGTTCGAATTGCTGCCGTTTTCATTTTTGCACACTTCACATGGTCCCCTGGCTCGATTCGCCAGTTGCCTTGAATATCTTTGGTGGCAATATTTCACGACAACTATGCACTCGCTAGACGACCCGATTGGCAAAAATATGATTTATTACCACGGAGAATTTTGAAAAGGGTGTTATTAATGATTTTACGTGATGGCCGTCGGCTGGCTGGCGCGGGGAGTGTGTTATATGAAAATAATACAGAAGTAGAAGGGCTGCAAGTTACAGGTCTTCCTGAACGTGGCAAGGAATAAATCTAGGTCCCCAAAAAGTCAGCGAAATTGTGTCGCATAAAACAATAGGAACTGGGGCTTTGGTAGATTTCTACTCAAAAGGATTAAAGTAAATTAAAGCTGTTCTTTGTGGAAGTTAATTCCTTGAAAATTGAGTCCACCGTAATGTGTACATCTTTGATTAGATGATAATCTAATGTTCATTTCATTTGCACAAATGTTCTTCAATTATTTCAAAAATTACAAAACTGTTCCTGTTCTTTGGAAGTCATCATTGCTTCCATTATCTCCTTCAGTTTTTCCAACCTCCAGCTAATCTTCCTCGAAGCCATTTCATTTGGTTTTTTATTTGCATCTAACTACTCGGCAACATCAATCTCCACTCGTTGGCTGATGAACTGTAAGTTCCAGGAAGGATATTTGCCCGAATAAGAAAATCAGAAAAATTCTATACCAAGTTGATGCGGCAGTGTCTTTAGTTCGGACGACTCAGGACAAATTTGAAATGGAGTTCGTTGCGACAAAGCACTGAACAACCAAGCGACAACGGGTATTACTCGAGTGAATTTATGAGGTGGCTGCGAAATGTATATACAACACAATAAGGACGAAAGAAACAAACGGGGTCTAAATGCAAAGCTAAGCCTCACGAAACGACATGTGAGATATCCTTGTCGAATCCCTACGCAAATCCTTGAAGATAGATAAAGTTTTTCACACATTAAAGTTGTGATTCAAAGATCCCCGCCGGATGTTCTCGGTACCGATGAATCCGCTCCCGCTCGCAGCTTTTATGGCGTGTCACCATAAAATGGAGTTTGCCGACCATCCGGGAAACGTACAGGACGAAATTTCTCACTAGCATTGTATATTTGTATGGCGTGGTCGTGTTGCTTTTGCTACTAACAGCTCCATTGCCTTCATCAAATCGAGATACACTTCCATTCCGAATGGAATGCGACGTCAGGATACGGAATGTTCGCTCGTTGTTATGTTCACACTGATGCTGTGTGTTTTTTTGTTTGGGGTTGAACGGATAAGAACAAGAAATGGAAGTGAAGCGGGTAATGTAGTGGCGCTGAAACTTTTTTGTTTGAGTTAAATTTATAGTTGAGATTGTTCGAATAGAGAACGAACTTGCTTGAAGCGTGTTTCATTGTCTATTTAACAGATTTAAAAGTTTTCTTGATATCTGCTGAGTTCTAGCATTGTCCCAAATACAACAAATTATAAATATTATATAACTAGGACAAAAATAATATAGTTTTTGGATACAGAAAATGCGTTTACGGTTTCCTATAGGTTATTTTGTTTTTTATTTTAATTTAATATAAACGCTGCTCTAATTATTTGTTTCTCTTCTTCTTCTTCTTCGTAGCACTACAGCCCCTCTCGGACCTTCGTTTCCTGCAACAAGCGCCTCCAACTGTCTCGGTCCGTTGACCACTTGCTCCAATTTCGAAGTCCGAGCAGCGATGAACTGACTTCGTCGACCAAGTCTGATCAACGTTTCCTCGGTATCCCCACTGGTCTCTGGCTTTCAGTTCTCCCAACGAATACCTTTTCGGGTATCCGTTGTTTGCCCATACGATTCATGTGGCCAGCCCATTACAGCTCGTAAAAATTTTCATACAGCTCATGGTTGTATCGAATTCACCATTGGTCCCCATGTAGCTTCACTCCGATTATTTGCCTCAGGACCCGTCACTCATAGGTGTTCAATATATCTGCAGATGCTTGGGTTAGAGTCCATGTTACTAATTTGGATGGGATGCTAAGGCAAACTATTATTTGATACAATACGTTACGATTAATACTGTCGTATGCTTGTTTGAACTCAACGAAAATTTGGCGTACGTCAATGTTGAACTTCCAGTGTTTTTCAAGTACGTGCTTGACTGTCAACAATTCGTCATTTGTTTATCTACCTGAATTATATATATTTATTTACATATTTTTAAAAGTCTCAATTAAAAATAAGCTTAGACCGAATATTTCAAGACAGATAAAATTATGGTAAAAACTATATCACGAAATAAAGTCTATACATTTCAAAAACAATATACATATAAGCAGAAAGAAAAAGAAATAATATTAGAAAGATACGAGGGCGCTTCCAGAAGCACCCACTCCGACAAAGGAAGCAATAAAAAAATTGCGAAAATAATTTTTATTTCTCAACGTAGCTGCTTCTAAATCGATACAATTTTCCCAACGATGTTCAATAGCTTTGAAATCCTCTTTATAGTAGGAACTGTCAAACTCCTTAAAATAATTACTAACCGGAGACTCTACCTCTTGACTGTTGGCAAATTTTCACTATGGAGACGTGTTCCAAATTTAGAAAAAAATGTTTTTGCCAGATTAAGGCTGCAAAGTATTCGACTTGATTGTGTTTTCTTATCAAAGGTAATCAATAAAAACTATCCCATGTGCATCCCAGACAACCGACGCCATGACCTTGCCAGCTGACCGGATCGACTCTGCTTTTTTTGGACCCAATTTTCCCTTTTAGTCCCCTGGATTGGCTGCACTTTTGTCTCAGGTATGATATGGTTGGCCCATGTTTTATTCGTGGTTATAATCGGTGCAAAAACTTGGCTTTATTTCTACGAAACATTGCCTAACACTCAATGGGAACATCTTCGCGACATTGTTTGTGATCCATTGTAAGCAAACGCGGCATCCATCTTTCGTACAGCTTTTTTATGTCCAAATTTTTGGTCAACATGCAATGCACAGCACTTTTTTAAGCGCTTAGTATGTCTGCTATCTTGCGCACTTCGTCATCCAATACCATTTTGTGGTTGCTTTTCGCATTTTCTGGCGTAGAAATCTTACTTTGTCGACCACTGCGGTGTTCATCTTGGCAACTCGTGCAACCGCACTTAATCTCAGCTACCCAATATTAAATGACTGTAAACGAAGAAACAGACTCCTCCAAAGTGGACTAAGATCTTTGAGATGAAAATGTTGAATCAGAGAGGGATGACCAACGTTTTCTATGTTTACGAATTTACTGACAACACTCGCATGAGACGGCTACTTAAAAAATAGTGTTTAATGCGATGCTACCAAATTTGTAAGTTTAGCAGTTGAAAGAGGGTATTATCGATCACAGTATTTTTTTAACTATCAGCATTTATACTCGTAACTTAGATTGGGAACTTTTAGGCCTAACCATAGAATATAAAAATATTAAAAAGTCAACAGTTCTTCACCTGCGTAGCACTACAGCCCCCTACAAGCACCTCCTACTCTTCCAGTCCATTCACTGCGTCCTCCGATTTCGAAATCCTAGCAGTGATGAACTGTCTTCGTTGACCGAGTCTAGTAGCGTTTCCTCGGTTTCTCTACTGATCTCCGCCCTTCAGTTCTCTCAACGAATGCCTTTTTGGGTTGGTCCATACAGTTCATGCGGCCAGCACATTGTACCTTCCGCAGTTTTACAATCTTTAAGACATCCGAGTTGTCGAAATTTCCTACAGCTCATGGTTGAATCGAATTCACCATTGCCCCCGTCTATTCACCTCTGGACCCGTCTTTGGAAGATGTTCAATATGTTAGCAGATGCTTGGGTTAGGGTCCATCTTTCACACCCATAGCATAGCACAGGTCTTTTCACAGATTTGCATGCTTGGAGCCTTGTTTTCCTGTATATGCAGCTGGTCTTCAAGATCGATTAAACTGAATAAAATATATTATTTACAAGCTGTATTCTTCATCGTATTTTATTTCTTTCATTACAGCGCCTAAATACACAAATCTACCCATATTTTCGATATTATATTCGCCAAGGGTGATATTTTGGGTATTTGAAGTATTTCACCTCGACTGCGTTATGAGTTTTGTTTAATTCTCATTGTTTTGCTTCGCTGTCGAGTTTCAGGAAGAGTTCTGTGGTGGTTGTTAACGGCCGCGACATAATGTTGATGTCATCTGCATAGGCTACAACCCGGCACAAATTTTATAGTGATGTACTTTTTGTACCTACAGGTACTGCTTAAGTCCAATATTTGAGTCAAAAGCTCGGTAAGTTGGTTATTGATGTGGCCTTGGGAAGTTGTCGACGTCATTGCAATTGGTAAGACGAACTACTTGTTGTTTGGCTGGGATACCAAAGCGAAACATTATTTGGTACAGTACGTAACGATCAATGCAGTTGTATGCTTGCTTAAAATCAAAGAGAATTTGGTGTAAGTCAATCTTGAAATCTTCGTTTCTTGTTTTCAGCGAGATATCTGATATGATGGGAGCTAGTTGGTTGTCAAGGGTCTCCATGAAATGTATACAAACACCGTTTGGAGTCTTTCTATGTTGAATTCGGTTTTTGTGTGTTGCCATCCGGTGATACCCAGGTTATTTTATGAATGCGTTGATTTGGGAAGCAAGTCGAACGTATGACTAGATTTCTGCTACATGCAAAGTCAATCAGGTGCAGGCCATTCATTTGTTCCATTGTGGAGGCTATATCCTCCAATTGTTCCTCAATGAGATAGCTCATTGCAAACTTTAGCGTTGAAATCACCCAGAATTATTTTTGAGTCCATTGTAGGCAATGTGTTGACTAGTCTTTCAAGACGATTGTAGAGCGATTCCTTTGGTTCATCGTCCTTTTGTTGGTCAGGGTGTAAACGTTTATCAGACAAGTTTTGAAAAGTTTTATTTTTCTATAGATCGCATAGAACCGTTCATTGACTGTCTTTAAATCAATAACTCTCTATTCACAATGAAGGCCACTCCGAATTCTCCCTTTCCAGTAGGCTTTCCACTTTTGAATATTGTGCGTGATCTCATACATTGAATGTCACTTCCAGTCTAGATTGTTTCCAGGATTATTGCAAAAGGTCCTTATCAGTGGCAAGGTTGTTCTGTGGTCTGACATCCCAGCTTCCAACCCCATAGTCCTATTTTTCGTTTACAAGATGGCTGCCGTGGGTCCAATTCGTTCCAAAGGTCAGTTGCAATATAGGGTTTTCCAGAGACGAAGGTCGGCCCGTCGTCCAATCTCTATGTTTTAAGCTAAGACGTCTCGTTTATTACCTGCAAAGAAAGCACTCTCTTGCAAGGATTGTATGCCACCAACCAACTGGTTCCGCTTGCAATCAACCTCATGGTCATTAGTGGATTGCAGACGATCAAAAACAAGGTATGGGTGGGCACATTTACAATTTAATGGCAGTAAGCCCTTCTGGCCTCAGTGGAGATGGAGGAAGCTAATATTTTGAAGACTGGCAATAGCTAGATGCCACTTACGATGAGGACAGCGCACCCAACAGAGCACAGCGAGTGTTTGTTGGAGGGCTTTATCCAACTTTACACTGATTCGCAGTGCCTTACCTTCCCCACTCGTTATACGCTCACTGTTTGATAATTATTAGAAATATTCTCAATACAAAGCATGTTTTCTAAAATCAAAAGATGTATTTCATATCCTTTAAAAATTTAACTGGTGTCCATGATTGTAGAAAGCTAACATACGCACTTTATACAGGGCTTAACTCAACTTACTTGGAAGCGATGGCGGGATGGTGATTACACTGGTAACTGCCAGCTGATGTTGACACTTGAAGCTAGCGGCATGATGCCAGCGCTGCACAATATGTGAAGTAAAGGGCTACGGTGACGATGAGGCTGCTGGTTGGTTGTTATATAGACGGCTGGTGACTCATTATAAGGTTTGATTTTCAAGAGGTTTTTTTTTGACAGATCTCGCATGACTCTTGTCAATGTGTAATGTAATTTTAATTCAGTATTGTTGAGAGAAATCATCATGGAATGTCTTAGACCAGAACAACGTTTCCAAAGTGTTCAGTTGTATTAAAAAATCAGTGCTCTGTGAGAAATGTTTTCACGCTCTAAGAGCACCTTATTGTGTGCATCGTCGACGTAATGAACCTTAGAACCTGATTTCACGTTTTGGATCAGTAAATTGGCCACCTAGATCGTGTGATATCTGGATGCTGAAATGCGTTATGCGATATTGGACTCTCAGGATGGACCATTTACGGTATGGTTGCAGTCAAAGTTTAAACGAGATAATCTTTAAAAAGTAAATGTAATAGATAGTTCTTTTGACTTACAATAAAATTTTTACAATAAAATTCAACTTTATGCCTTATATTTGAAATTAAAAACATATATATATGTATATCTATATATGTTATGCACCAACATCTAGTCACTCAGACGACGAAATCGAAGATTTCTACAACGAGGAAACTTAAGCTTGGGACAACAATAATAGCCATTTTGAAATCCTCATCGGAGACTTCAACGCCACAATAGGAAATAGAGAAGAACAGGAGGTACTGGTAGGGGAATTTGGATTAGACCAGAGAAACGAGAGAGGAGAGAGACTGGTCCAATTTGCCCACAAATATAACCTATACATATGGACTATGGCAAGATTAGCAAGCCCCCAATGGGGTTACAAGGAACGAGATCAACCTGATCCTAATGAATAACATAAGAACGATCAAACACGTCTCCGTGCTTAACATATTCAGGACAGGTAGTGACCACTGCCTCATCAGAGCGAAACTTACCATAGACCTAAGATCCAAACGAGCAAAACTAGTTGGGAAACCAGTAAGACCAGGCTTCAACGACGAAAACATCAAGAATAACATTGGCCAATATCAGTCAATGCTAGAGGAGGAAATGAAAAACAGAGACGCATCGCACCTCGCAAATGCCATCTTAAAATGCGCTAAGGAAGTAGTCGGGCCAAGAACAGCAACTAAACACCACAAACTATTTAGCGAAATCGAGTCTACGGAAGTTTGTAAAACATTTAGGGAGAAGATGACGGATGACATCACCAAGTACAACAAAAAATTAATAGAAAATGCCATTGAGAACAACAACAGCATAAAGAAGGCAAAGCGAGCACTTGAAATTGGCAAAAAAAGTTGACAGTACTTAAACAAGGAAACACCAGGGTGACAGATAGGATAGGAATAATAACAAGTTGAGTAAGCAGGAGAGTGCTCCTACCAGAAGGTCTTTGTAAACATCCTAGGGTTAGAAGCAAGTTTTCTAATGGCGTGAATCGATAACTTGAATTATTCATCCAATACTAAGATATGAAATCATTCAAATTTATACAAAAGATGCACAGTTTCATCAAGATCTCAAAGATGAAATTCGTGAGGCTATCGAGGACAGAGGGCAACCACTTTGCGATTTGGTTATGGAAAATTTCATGAAGAGGATATGGTCCTGTAAGCGTGTCGTAGTGGTTATTTGCTCAATGTCAATTATTGCTATTGACGGCATATCTTCTTCTTTATAATGAAATAAACATCCGATCATTTGTATTAAAAATGGCATTTTTCTTTTAATATCAAAATAACACCTCTTATTGGAAAACCCTATATCAACCATAAACACGTGTTATTGTTGGTGTAATTCCATATAATTGAAATGGCTATAACTCACTTGATTATGATTCGATCTCAATTAAATTTTGTAAACATATATATCTTATGTCAGTCTATATAATTGCGAAATTTTAAGAAATTTAAAGTTATCGTTTTGATTTTATGGGCAAAAATGTAAAATCTACAAATCATACTATTACTCACAAAGTTGAGCGAATTTCGATTTCTAAGGTATTTGTTGCCCTTGTACTCATAGAGGCCCATGTTCGTGATAATTTTCAGATTTTTCGGCTCAAAGGTGTTCAATCGCGAGGGGGGGGACACAAATTTTGGCTACATTTTGCCTTCCCCTGGACCCCCTAATTCATCAAATGATTTTTTTATTTCAGATTCTAAAAGTTCTAATCAAGACCTTTCATTTGATACCCAACTCGACTACCTTTGATGAAAAAAAATTTTTAAGGGCCAATTCGTTATTAGGGGGGACCCCCCTGAAACATTTTTTAAATTTTTGTTAAGGCCTTAACTTTTGAGAGATCATCACTTTTGACCTTTCCACAAAGTTTGAGCATTCTAGCTTTTATAGTTTCTGAGGAAATCAGCTGTGACGCACGGACGGACGGACAGACGGACAGACGGACAGACGGACGGACGGACAGACGGACGGACAGACGGACAGACAGGTCGCGAAACTAGTAGGTCTTTGTAAAAAATTTTTTTACAAAGACCTAAAAATCGTAACGGAATTCTACAGCGACTTATACAAGTCCACAAAAAGTAGCTCCTAACTGTATAATCACAGCATCTGAGACAGTAGATGAACCAATCTCTGAATTCAACCCAGATGAAGTGGGGAATATGCGATCGATTCGATGAAAACAGGCAAAATAGCTGGCAATGACGGCATAACTGTGGAGCTGTTGAAATACGCTGGCAAAGGAATCTGGAAAACACTAGCCGAAATATACACCAATTGTCTCAGAATCAGACACATACCTGAAGACTGGAACAGCGCAAACATTGCACTAAACCACAAAAAGGGCAATAAAGAAGACAGTAAGAATTACAGGCCAATAAGTCTGCTACCTGTCTTCTATAAGGTATTCACCAAAATAACGAGCAATCAAATACAAGCAGCCCTTGACGCTGAACAGCCGCGGGAACAAGCTGGACTGAGAAGTGGATTCAGTACAATCGACTACATCCACACCTTGAGAGAAATCATGAGCAGGGCTAAAAAGTACGAACTACCCCTAGCACTGACGTTCATAGACTTTGAAGAAGCGTTTGACTCCGTACACCCTGAGGCGATTATAAGAGCACCATTCAATCAAGGTATAGATAAAAAATATGTGGAAACGCTCCCAAACATCTACAGGAGCGCCAAAGCAAAGGTCAAAGTATTTCATGACACGCCAGAATTCCCCACACAAAAAGATGTTAGACATGGGGACACAATCTCCTCTTTTGAGAACTAAAATGGGAAGAGAAGGGCTTACGGAAAACGCACCAATCACGTAAGATTTGCCGAAGATATAGTCATAATTGCTCAGAACTAAGGAGAACTACACCTCCTCCTAAATGAGCTTAGGGAAGTCAGCAAAAAAGTCGACCTAAGAATGAACCTAAGTAAAACTAAGGTTATGTCCAATGAACATCTAGGAGGTCGGGTCGAAATAGCACTGAACAACACCACGCTAGAAACAGCAGAAGGATATATCTACCTAGGCCAGCTAGTACATAAATCCGGAGATATAACACCTAAACTTAGTAGGCGAATCAAGTTGGCATGGAGCGCATTCGGGAGACACTCCATCATATTCAAACCTAAAATAAAACTCCACTTGAAAAAGAAAACGTTCGACCAATGTATCCTACCTGTTTTCCTTACCATTTATAGCAAAGAAAATAACAAAAGTCAGTTTATATAAAAAAAATTATAAAGCCTGAAATTTTAGTGGCGCGAAAAATACATCAAAAAAGTATTGGGGCACTTAAAAAGTTTAGTATGATTAGTATTCTATGGGTTTCTCTTTGCGCCTAGTCACTAAATATAACCTCTTAGGAACTGAGGAGAAATACTTCTTACAAATCTCAACATCCATCGAACTCCACTTCTGAACAACTGTTGCCTTCAACTCGCATTTACTCCTAATATTTTGGGCCCTTATGTTGCGATCTAAATGATCCCATGGATTTTCTAACGGATTTATATCAGGCGATGTGCAGAAGTTTTTATTACCTTTGGGCAATTGTATAATAACCAGGAGTGAACGTCATAAGGCGTGTCCTTAGGATCGGTGTCCCGGTCGAATTTAAAATTACTCCGAATTCAAATCTTTTCCGCACTGTCAGAGAAATTACTTCCAAGGATTTCAAAATATCGATTTTTATCGATGTAAACTTTGATCAAAACCGAATTGCCGACACCATTATAAAACTTACAAGCCTATACCATCATGGCCTTTTCATACTTAAAGGTTAGGCAAAAATTCCTTTTTTTTGAAATCAGCATTCGGTCTTCTCCACACCCACGATCTTCCATCACTTCCATGTAAGTTAAATTTGCTCTCGTCGTTTTTTTGGGCCATTCAGCCATGGAGTCCTTTTTTTCTTAAAAATATGTTTACTGTCTCCACGTTTACTGTCTTCCCTGAAACTTTTGATGTAAGAGTTACTAGTTTGGAGCACTTATTTTGGGGTCTTCTCATCTTCTTCTTAGCACTAGAGCCCCTTTCGCGCCTTTGCTACCTGCAAACAGCGCCTGCAACTGTCTCGGTCTGTTGACCGCGTCTTCCAGTTCCGAAATCCGAGCAGCGATGAACTGCCTTCGTCGACCGAGTCAGACCAGCGTTTCCTCGGTTTACCCACTGGCCGTCGGCTTTCAGTTCTCCCAACGAATACCTTCTTGAGTATCCGTTGTTCGTCCATACGATTCATGTGTCCAGCCCATTGCAGCTTCCGCAGTCTTACAATCCTTGAGACCTTCGGTTCGTCAAAAATTTCATACAGCTCATGGTTGTATCGAATTCGCCATTGGTCCCCATCTAGCTTCCCTCCGATTTTTTCGCCTCAGGACCCGTCGCTCAAAGACGTTCAATATATTTGCGGATGCTTGGGTTAGGGTCCATGTTTCACACCCATAGCATAACACAGGTCTTATCACAGATTTGTATATTTGGAGCTTTGTTTTTCTGTGTATGCAGCTGGTCTACAAGACCGTCAATACTGAATAAAATATTTTATTTGCGAGCTGTATTCTTCGGCGTATTTCGTCTCTTTCATTGCCCGTTTTTGTTATTTTGGCGCCTAAATACAACAATTTGCTCACGTTTTCGATATTATATTCGCCAAGTGTGATATTTTGTGTATTTGGGGTATTTTACCTCGACTGCGTCATGAGCTTTGTTTTATTTTCGTTGATTTGTAGCCATACAAGTTTTGCTTCGCTGTCGAGTTTCAGGAAGAGTTATTTGGCAGTTGTTAGTGACCTTGACAGAATGTTGATGTCGTCCGCATAGACCACTACTTGGCTCGACTTGTATAGTAATGTACCTCGCGTATCGACAGGTAGCTTCCGTATGACGTACTCCAGAGCCAAATTGAATAACAATGGAGCCAGCCCATCTTCCTGCTTTAGTCTGATATTTGTGTCAAAGGCATCGGTGAGTTGGTTACTGATGCGGACTTGGGAGGTTGTCGACGTCATTGTAATTTTGGTAAGACGGACTAATTTGGCTGGGATGCCAAACCCAAGTATTGTTTCTTCTCTAATCTGCGTTAATTGAATGATTGGGAGTTGGAAAATGTTAGTCCGAAAATAGATGAAAAGCAACACTTTAAAAAAGTAAACCAAACTGTATTTCTCCTTCTTTTTTGTAGCACTACAGCCCCTCTCAGGCCTTCGTTCCTGCGAATAGCGCCTCCAACTGTTTGAAACTATACTTACTTCACGCATAATAAATTTACTATCGTTGGCTGTTAATAGTCTCGGTTGCCTTTGTATTTTAGCTTCATGTCGATATCGGTTGACAATATTCCTGACAGACGAAAAGCTTTACTCCAATAATTTTCCAATTTCGCGATAATTTTTTTGGTTTTTGGAATGGATTATCACTAATTTTCTCACTTCTGAACTTATTCCCTGCCCTATTCACATCTAGTAACAACAAATTAAATCATAGAATGCAGTAAATTGCATTTAAAGAGGTTAGTTACTGTTAAGCCTAGCGGTTTCTGCATTTTTATGGTTTGTTTGCAGGATAAATCCCTTTAAACATTTTGTACTCTAATTAATATGCCAATACTTTTTTGATATGATTTTTTGACGTTTAGCATTATACGCTGCTTTCTATAATTCATACAAATATTTGATACTGAAATTTTGCAATACTTCAATGAATGATGATGGGCAACAAATGAAACAAATATGTTGCTTCAATTTCTTGTTTTTCGCTGAAAGTATAAAACTGAATGTGTGCCAATACTATTTTGATAGAGAGTATATATTGTTACTCTCTTGCTACCCTCTGCGCTAGAGTTCCTCCGGCTAAGGACCTCGGAGCCGGTTTGCCATCGGCGACGGTCATGGGAGGTGCCACTTGCTTATTCCCTGCTCCTAAATATCCACCAAGCAAGAACGAGGTCACCGAACACCCCTCACACAGCTCGAAATAAAACTCACTATTTTCCCCTTACAGGGGAGGATTAATCTCACCGAGCGACCACTTGCACAACTTCGCCGGGTTCAGATTACCCTACGTTACCCGCACCGAGTGACAACCTGAATACACCCGCGCTAAAAAAGTCACGAAATATCACTGAAATATTGCGGGACACACCCGAGCCACGTGTAAAATTTATGTTCGTGGCAATATTTTTAACGATGAAAAATATATTCAATTATTTTTTTCTTTAAAAGCCGTCGGGCCTTGCTTAGTTGTGTGAGCAGACGCGTTTCGACTACTTTGAGTCATCTTGAGTGTCTAAAGGATGTGTTGAAGGGAGCGACTTTATATAGTCATAGGATGGGTAATTAGCGGATGGGTAATGAGGTCAGGAAGTAAATTACTCAATTATACCAGGTAGGGGGATATTATGTTTTTGTTTTTTTGCTTGTTGGCTGTCCGTTTGTTCTGTTTCATCTCGTTTCCGTTTTCGTCTAAGAGTGTGGTCTAGGACTGAGAAAATTGCATCGGAATTGGTAACAAGTTGTTCGTTGATAATGTTTGCTATGACAAACTCTATGAAATTGCTACACAAACAAAACAAAGGACCGAGACTTGACATCCTAGAAAGGCTTGAAATTTATAAACATAGAAAGACAGACGGTGACATTATCAACGAACAACTTGTTACCAATTCCGACGCAATTTTCTCAGTCCTAGACCACACTCTTAGACGAAAACGGTAACGAGATGAAACAGAACAAACGGACAGCCAACAAGCAAAAAACCAAAAACATAATATCCCCCTACCTGGTATAATTGAGTAATTTACTTCCTGATCTCATTACCCATCCGCTAATTACCTATTGGCTAATTACCCATCCTACGACTATATAAAGTCGCTCCCTTCAACACATCCTTTAGACACTGAAGATGACTCAAAGTAGTCGGAACGCGTCTGCTCACACAACTAAGCAAGGCCCGACGGCTTTTAAAGAAAAAAGAGGATTGGCCTGCGGATATCAAATAAACAAAGTTATTGACTATATTCAA
This sequence comes from Odontomyia ornata, assembly GCA_963969285.1. Lineage (NCBI taxonomy): Eukaryota > Metazoa > Arthropoda > Insecta > Diptera > Stratiomyidae > Odontomyia > Odontomyia ornata. Next base: position 410,842,322 of record OZ017739.1, read on the forward strand.
TTACTTGATTATTTATTCTTCTTGTTGAGTTTATGTCGCCAATCTCCCTTAATTATTCCGCTGTCACTGTTTGAAAATTTTTCTGTTGTACATTTCTACCCTCGATGAATTCCAGTAAAAATTTCGTGTCTCTCGACACATTCGTCCTCTGTTGTTGATCCTTGTCCGCCAAAAAAAGAAGAGAGCCGTTCTTTGTTTCCAGGTTTTTCATCGGCTCGATTTCAACTCGTGAGCCATTAACTTTTCTTCTGGGCGATCCAACGTTCAATTGTGATCCCCAACTGATGTTCATGGGGCAATTGAAACCCAAATTTCCCTTCATCTAGTACATTCGCCCCTCAGGTGTAAATGTCAAAGTGCCTGATACTCGGTCAGTATTGTGTTTTGTAGCAAATGCTCCAAGCAATGTGGCGATAATTCAGCTTTATCTTTTCGATCATGAACGACATTTTCTGCGGTGCTTGATTTTAATTCAAATTTGCATCAATTACTTTATTGTCTGCCATATTTCTTATTTCTGAATTCGAGATAGGCTAATGTTTCCTCGCATGGTATTCAATTTTTTCAACCAATATTCAGCATCTTGTTTATTCACTGGACGTGTTGTAGTTGACGACGATACAAAGTTTGAATCTTCATATTTATTATCACCACCGGCTCTTCTCCTTGGTATCGCTGCCTCTCAGTTCCGGCTAACCCATTTTCAATATACTTTTGGAAATCGAGACTTGCATATTTCACTACAACGTCTGCATTGGTTACCTTAAAATCATAAAGTTTCGCTAGTCCCAGTTTGCTTGTTTCTTTATCAGATATCAATTTGAAAATTTGTGACATTGCCTCTTGTGTTTGAGTAGACTTTTTCTTTGATTGATCTTTACTAGATGATGATCTGGTCGGTGAGACACTGGTCTGTCCATTTGAATCTTTTAACAGGTCCTTCAATATCCTTATGAAGTATGCATTTAGCTCCGGATGTTTTGGAATTTTATTTAGATGTTGTAATATTGCATTGCCTTTAATTTTTGCCATATTATGAATAATTGTTTTGACGGCGCCTACAGGTGTATCAGATGGACGTTGTCCCCACCAGACACTGGGTAAGGTTAGCATGAACTAATGAGCTTCATACAAAACGGCATCATAATCTAATTCAATTGAACGTTCAGGCATTACTTTCACATTGCGCCAAATACATTTCGTTAGTAAATCTGTAAATTTAGTTAAACCAGCTTGTGGACATGTTTCCTTCAGCAGGCGTATAAGTGCACAATCCAAATTTGTAGAGTTTGTTTTCTCTAAAATGTTCAAGGAAATTCCATCTACCACTTTCGTATACTGTCCATCTTCGCCGGACGACAGTTTCTGATCAGCTATTAGTCCGAGCAATACTGACATTACATTTTTCAGGGTTGGAAAAATGAATATGTAATGGATAATACAGGCTGGTACATGATAAATGACTCTGAGCGAGGTATATGGGGGAGATTCTTAAATTGCGTTAAGATGCTTACAGCAAACAGTTTTTCGTAGTCTCTTAAAACAGCTTGTGTTTCGGGTGAATCAATAATATCGGCAACTTCATTCATTGCTGCTCTCGCTGTATGTGAATCCAGGTTACCTACAGCGCGGACGATTTTCACCAAATTTGAATCCAATTTAGGTAATGTTTCTGCCAAATTCGATGAGGTACTATTTAAATTGCTTTGCGAGAAACTTAAGCTTTTTGGACTAGGCTGTGGTGGGCTTAATCGAAAAATGTTCTCGTTAAGTAGCGGGTTTAATCCTTTACACATAGTGCATTTCAAAGATGATCCATTTTTGGGTATCGAATGGCGATGGTTGTTCGCATATTGTTAATTCCTGGTTGCTGCTGCTGTAAAATTATTTTCTTTTTGTGTTTAATGGAATCATTTTTGTTTTCTTTTCGTTATTGTTTATTTTTACATTTTTATTTTAACCTTTTAACATTTACATTTTATTAATTTAACTTTAAAACATTTTTATTTTAAACCATGGCTCGGGCGGTATTTTAACGACCGCAGGAAAAAAGGTGCAAATGGTTTCCGTGACAATATACTTGTAGGGTTTTTCATTGAGGACATAACGTTTTCGTATTTTATATGAACGCACCCTTAAACTTCTTTAATTAACCGTCAATGTCAAAACGTTGGTTAAACTCAATATTTTCATCATGGTAAAGTTCACGAACCAGCAACGTTTGGAAATTATTAAAAATTAATATTAATTACTACTATCGAAAAATCATCTTCAGCGATGAAGCTCATTTCTGGCACAAGGGCTTTGTTAATAAGCAAAATATGCATTACTGGTCAGCGCAAACCTACATGTGCTTCTTGAAACGCCATTGCATCCGCCAAAAAGTACTGTTTGGTGCGGGTTTCATGCCGGAGGTGTGTTTGGGCCGTATTTTTTCGTGGATGAAAACGACCCTCATGTTACCGTCAATGGAGAGCGCTATTATGCTATGTTGGAAGATTATTTGTGGCCAGAATTTGATGAACTTGACATCAACGATATATTGATTCAACAAGACGGTGCCACTAGCCACAAAGCACGCCTCACAATCGGTTTATTGAAATTTATTTATTTATTACGTCCTTACTGGAAACCCTATATATACTCTCTGCAACTGGTAACCGAAAATGTATGTTGCAGTAAAACACTACATAAAAAAAAAGATTGTATACCACTGACTTTTACGAAGCCAGTGAAAGTGATGAAAGAGCGGATGACATTGTTTTAAGGAATATTTCGAATATGTTGGACGGACTGAGTAATGGAGTTCTGCTGTAGTCAACCGTCAAAATGATTTACTTTAATTATGACCGAAAGGGAACGGGGGGATAAACATGTCATTTGTTATCCTTCCTTTTATCATTGCATGTGTTTTTTATTCTGTCAAACACTTTTATCGAGACTTACACTTCAAGGCAATATACGATGCTCACCGATGGAGGTCCTCCAGGAATGAAGGAGATAGATTTCATTTTCACATTTTTTCCATGGATTTCTGACTTATAGTAGAAACTCAATGAATGGCCCATAAATTGACCGCGAAAAATTGCAATCCTTTCAATTACCAATTTTCAGTTGATAGCGAAAAAAGACATTAATAAATATTGTAAAATTTTAAATTGCTGTTTTTCTGCTTTTTGCAGGGATAATGGCCTTCCAACCGGATTTTACGGAGCCGATTTCGAATGTGTCGGTGGCGGTAGGGCGAGACGCCACATTCACATGTCATGTGCGATATTTGGGAGGATATCGGGTAAGTGGTTCTCATTTTTGTTTCAATTCATTTCCATTATTCTCATCATTCGCGGTGCTGTTGATTAACAAAAGAATATTGAATTTGTCGTTTGGTTTCATATTTTTTGAGTGTTAAGATCTTTTCGACTGGACAGAAAAATGAAAAAATCTTTTCCTTCCCAAGTCATGTCACGCATTAAAGTGTTTCAAGGCAAAATCCTTTTATCGTAGCGCACTCTGTTCATTGTTTGCCATCAATTCAATTTAAATTCAGCTTTTTGCAATTTGCATATGACACAGCTTAACTTTATTTTCATCATTTCAAGAGTTTCGTATGAGTTGCAAAGTACGTGCAAAACTTTCACCTTTCTCCATCCGTTCATTGAATATGCGACTAGTAGCTGTTGAAATCTAATTAGATGCTAATTATCCTCCACTCGCTCCGCATTCTGTCCAACGCAATTTCCCATTGTCTCAGCAACGTTGTGCATTTATGATATCTTCAAAATGCTCAACTTTTGCTGGCGTTGTCGGCGACACTTAAACCTCGTTTGCATGTTTGCACGTTTTGTAAGTTGTCCTGTTTCTCCGTTTTGCAGGTGGGTTGGCTCAAGGCTGACACGAAAGCAATTCAGGCTATTCACGAGCACGTCATCACACACAATCCGCGAATTAGTGTATCGCATTCGGATCAGAACACGTGGAATTTACATATTAAATCGGTGACGGAGGAGGATCGCGGAGGCTATATGTGCCAGCTCAACACCGACCCCATGAAAAGTCAGGTAAGTGTTGTGTTCAAACTTTTCCCCGAATTCTGCAATTGTAGCACGATTAGCTATGATTTCCGGATACATTTGAGGATATAATTAGATTGGCACTTGGAAACTAGTTGAAGTTGTCGCAAAAGTTGCGCGTTATGAAATCCTTGGAGCTTTAGAGCGGCTTAAAATATATGAAACTTATTACGGGAATCACTACAGCTGATTCATGATGCCAATATTGTCGATGAATGTCTCTTGCCAAATTAAATCAAAATAAACATGGTTTGGGTGCAGACAGAGTTTAAAGTTTCACAAATTTGTCATTGTACTCGTATTTAATTGTTTTTTTTTATCTTGGATTTTATTGACAAATATTTTAGTCAATTTTGATAGCATGGATTAAAAAAGTTGAAAAATCATACTTCGTGGCCTTTGTTTCTAAAGAAATGGTTGTTTTATGTTTCTATTTATACTAACACGTCTGAAGCTGACATACAGGGCAACAACAAAATCTTCAGTGAAGACATAGCACAAATCATGAATTTCTATTAAAAACCGTGTGGTAAAAGCCACACGTCACCCAAAAAGAATTTGTTGCAGCGACGGTGGAGACTAAACACAAATGTGAATATTTAAATCTTTTCCTATCCCAGATGCCCTTGAGGTCACATCCTTATACAGACCACTGGGAATTTCTTCGAGGTGTTTTGCCGCCATTTTTCCTTTAATAATGAGTAGAGTGAACTTGAGGAAGCTAAATTCGAGGACATCGGTGTTTAAGGATTAGCATCAGTACTTCTAAAGTGCTCATCATCAAGCACGAACAGATACAAGTGAGCACCCTTTTTCATTTTGTGAATCTGGTGTATTTAGTGAGTGGTAATTTGGTGGGAAAAACAAAAAAAAACACATGTTCTAAAATGGAACATGGTGCCGAAGACCGCCTTCCGATCCAGGATCAATGAACGTAATTAGTGCCAGTGATAGTGAAATTAATGCCAACGAAAAAGCAGGAGGAGAACCAATGCTGGACACCAACGGGGGTCCCAAGTAAAGGGGAAAAGAAGATTTTAAATTCAACGCCAATATGTCTGATATACGATTCAAATTCGATGATGAGTGCCAGAATGCGTTAGATAAAAAGAATCAGGCGTACAAAGAATATGTAGGTAGGAAAACCAGGACGAAGGGAAAACACTCTGAAAATCTCAGAAGAGTAGCGAATAAGATAATTAGAATTAAAAAACGAAAATACTCTGACGACCAGCTGAGAAGTATAGATGTAAGTTTAGCGAGCAACAACACAAGACAAGCATACAAGGTAGTGAAAAGCCTAAAACGTGGTTACCAGCCCAAAACCATGCTCTGTCGTGATGACATCGGCAACATCGTCGCTGATGAAGCCAAGATTAAGGAAAGATGGGCATAATATTTCAAGAACCTCCTTAATCCCCCACACAGCTACAGAACATCGGAGCGTATAGATGTCTGCGAAGAGGTTCCATTGGCCCCACCAACTCTGGATGAAGTTTCTTCCATCATCAAAGCCCAAAAGAATAATAAAGCGCCGGGCACCGATAAGATTCCAGTGGAGCGTATCAAATATGGCGGCAGTAGTGTTCATCAAGCTATCCACAAAATCATTCAGCACATTTGACAATAAGAACACATGTCGAAAGAGTGGAGCCAATCAATTATATTGCCTATCCACAAAAAAGGTGACAAGCTACAGTACGAAAATTATAGTACAAAATATTTTCTAATATCTTGGAAACTAAAATCGGATCATACGCTAACAGTATTATGAGGAGTATCAAGGTGATTTTAGAGCAGGTAGATAAACAATAGACAAATTGTTCGCAGTCAAGCAGGTACTTGAAAAATGCTGGGAGTTCAACATAGATGTACGCCAAATTTTCATCGACTTTAAGCAAGTACAGGACAGTATGGATCGAAACGTACTATAGCAAATAATGCTTTACTTTGGCATCCCAGCCAAATCAGTTCATCTTACCAAAATGACAATGAAGTGGACGACCTCTCAAGCCCGCATCAATAACCAACTCACCGATGCCTTTGACACAAATATCGGACTAAACCAAGGAGATGGGCTGGCCCCATGCTCATCAATTTGGCTCTAGAGTACGTCAAAAGGAAGCTACCTGTCGATAGGCGGGGTACATTACTGTACTGAACTATAGTAGCCTATGCGGACGTCTTAAAAATGTTGTCGCGGTCATTAACAGCTGCCAAAGAACTGTTCCTAAAAGTGGACAGTGAAGCATAACGAATAAAGCTACAAATCAATGAGGATAAAACAAAGCTCATGACCCAGTCGAGGCAAAATGCCTCAAATACACAAAACATCACACTTGATGTATACAGTATCGAAAATGTTAGCGAATTTATGTATTTAGGCGGCAAAAGAACGAAAACGGGTAGTGAAAGAGATGAAATACACCGAATAATACAGCTCAAAAATAAAACATTTTATTCAGTTTTGGCGATCTTGAAGACCAGTTGCATGCACAGGACAACAAAGCTCCAAGTATACAAATCTGTGATAAGACCTGTGTTATGCTATGCGTGTCAAACATGGACCCTAACCCAAGCATCCACAAATATATTGAATGTCTTTGAGCGACGGGTCTTGAGGCGAATAATCGGAGCGAAGCTAGACGGGGACCAATGGCAAATATGATACAGCCATGAGTTGTCTGAAATTTTTGACAAACCGGAGGTCTCAACGATTGTAAGACTGCTGGTCGCATGAATAGTATGGACGAAGAACGGATACCCAAGAAGGTATTTGTTGGGAGAACTGAAGGTCAGAGACCAGTGGGGAAACCGAGGAAACGCTGGTCTGACTCAGTCGACGAAGGCAGTTCATCGCTGTTTGGATTTTGAAATTGGAGGATGCAGTCAATGGACCGAGACAGTTGGAGGCGCTTTTTACAGGAAGCAAAGGCCCGAGAGGGGCTGTAGTGCTAAGGAGAAGAAGATATAAATTCACACCAATGGGGAAAATACAACATGCTAAGGAAAAGGCGATTCCACCAGTACAAGGCAAATCACACAAGTATGAATTGGACTCTAATGAAAAAATATTTCTAGTCATTATGGAATGGCAAATCAACGCTAAACCTGCTAGATTACCGCCTATGAGACTTTTCATGATCAATAAGGACTCGAAATGCAATATATCAAATGTTAAACAAAATGGATTTAGGCTCAAAGTTTTCTTTGATAACTTTAAAGAAGCCAATGATGCGATTAATAATATAGTCCTGAAGGAAAAACATATATCGCTCACTCCTTTCAACAACGTCATATCTCAAAAAATGTGATTTTCCAGGAGAATGATTTTAATGTTTGAAATTGGCATAAAATCTTTTAAAATAAAAATATTAAGCTACCGCTTGAATTTTTCACTATGCAGCAGACTGTTTTAGATAATGATTGAGATTTTCTCAGTTTGAAAAGGATAAACAGAAAAAAAGTCAAATGCTGAATATTTTTATTTGATTAATGACGTTCTTGTTCAAAATTTCATTGATTGTGCTTGCAGCATTTCAAAATATGACGTTATTTTCCTTAAAATAATTCAATATGGAATTCCAGGATTAAATTATCTTGAACTATGACATTCTTCGAAGAATAATTACATTCAAAACAGACTTCTTATTTTTTAGATCATTACTTAATGGTTGAGGAATTTGTTGAAGATAAAACACAGTTTGATGTAAAATTATTTTATTTTTAAAACGAATTCCAAATTTCTTTTTTTTTGATAATTTAAACAAATTAAAATATAATTCAATAGTACAATAGTAGAAAAGTAAAGAATATAAATGGATATTTCATACTGAAGTGGTTGCATAAGAGTTAAACTTTAAAACAACTGATATTGTTTCTGACGAATACTATAGGTTTTCGTAGAAGGTTTTGTAAACTTATGGTATTAAGTTTTTTTCAATAAGTCGCATAAGGTCTCTCTTTTTAGTCTCAGAAATCTAAGGCTTTTCTTCGAAGGCAGGTTTTAAACAGACATTACCCTTGGCTTTCTTTATAATTGTGGCTTCCATGAAGTCTGAATCCTCATAAGAGTTCTTGTAAAAAAATGAATTTGGGTAATCTTGTTGAACTTTCAATACTTTGATTTCTTTAAATTTAATCGGTTGATTTTGTGTATTTTTTACAAAACGCAGAGGACCGATATCAATGGCTGAACGTTTCTTCATACGAAAGCCCATTTACAGAAAATGGTTCACCCGTTTTTTTGCGGTTTTGATCAAAGAAATGAGACCTTCTGGCGTATAAATTGGGTCGCTTTTAACTGCTTGTTTCATTTTTCTTTCAATCAAAGAGTGAACAGAATCTGCTCCATTTTGGGTGTGGCCTTTAATTAAAAATTTGTGAGTGGTAGAATTAAGGTTGTATTTACGAAGAGCAAAGATATATGTGCTACCACAAATTGATTTTTTTGCTGACCACTACAGTTATCGGAATAGAAAGTGACGTCCTTGTATGTTCCAATATTTTTCTCTATATATTTTAAAACACACGAACCGAGTTCATTTACCCCACGGTAGCCGTTTGATTCATCCCAAAAAAAAAAAAACAATCAGTGGTTTTATTAAGAAGATCAGTTATCGTAAAGTTAACTACATTTAATTTGCATGAATAGTGAAACGCTGAGTAATCGCCTTTTGGCAAAGGCATTACAGCTTGTAAATCGTAAACTGATAACAAAGCTATGCTCGCTAGTTCCTGTTTATCTTTCTCCTTCTCTTTTCTTGATAACTCTTTCTCAACCAAATGGTGATCGTAGCTTGCTTTTATGCTCACTTTATCTATTTCCGACATATTCTCATAAGCAACATAAGTTTCACACTGATCTTTTTTTGGTTTGAAAAAACTTAAATTGAAGTCATTGGTGAAAATGTTGTAGAAGTAATTGAAATTACAGAAAGTAACATCATCTCTTCTGCAGTTGCTCACATAATCGTTATATATATCTGTTATGGTTCTACCTCCTTCAATGTAGTGTTTAGTGGTATTTTTGCGGGTATAATGACTTTCAATTTTAGGGATTTTGTTGATGTGTTCTGTCACTCTCTTCCTAATAGTTTCGTCCATCTTGGGTTGCTTTCCATGTTTTCCTCTTTTATTCTCTGCCATCACTGCACCTGCTAGCTTGTCTTTTTTCTCGAAGGCAGTACAAAACGGGCGGTCATTTATATCTAAAGTATTTTTAAAAAATAACTTACATACACGAATGCGTCGGTCACGGAGATTAAAAAAGAACGCAAAATTATTATTTCGTCGAGGCTTTTGTCCACCCTCACGCACGTAGCGGTATTTTGGCTTAATTTCCTATGTGCAGTTAAGTATAAACTCCCTCTGTTTGGCAACGTCTCCTAGGTTCCAATAGGCATCAAAAATACTCTTCCTTTTACCTTCACTGAGTTTTTCAGAGCACTGTAATCGGCATTTATTTGTACATGAAGTTTTCATTTTCTTCGCTTCCCTCACACGATTTGTCTTTGAATAAGTTTCATATTCTTTTCCACAATTTCTAGCTGCTTTCAAGATGTTCCGTTTCCAGCTGGATTCATTTCTTTTCCTTTTTCCTATTTTGGCCGGCATCAGATCATCAACGATAGTAGCAACGGTAGTTTCTGCATCACTTGTTGAAGTAGGAGTTCTACTTATAGGTAGGTCGGGAATATGGCTAACAGTGCTATCTAGTAGCACTGAATGCATTCAATCTGGAGCGCTGTTTGTTCCATTTATCTTACTAGCTTTATGAGCATCACTACTTGAAGTTTTTTGGGTCATAAAAGCAACACGGTTAACGTGTTTCTGGTTTTCATCTTCACTGCTTTCATAATTAGATGAAGGATCCCAATTTTCGTCCGCATCAGTATCATCGAAAACCTTAGATTTACTTCAATCACTTGAATCTCTGGAACTGCTAGACTCCGATGAAGAATGATGGGTTCCTGCAGCAGACAGAAATGCAAATGAAATAGTAACCATAATTCTAAGTCGGGAAGTTAGAAGGTAGCTTGCTAACTTCCCGACTTACAAATCGAGTCGAATCATGATACTGATACAGTTTGTCCTCACAATCTATTCATGTTGCTGCTTTTTTAGTTCAATTAGATTTAGACAGCAAAAATGTACGAAATAAATGTACTAATTGAGTTGAGGAAATAGTCATCAAAACAATTGAGTACCGTTTCATGCATATTTAGTGTTAAGCGTCATCAATTTTTGATTACCTCCACTGTCGGGCGAATTTCTACAAGCAGTTTCTTCCTGAGTTTTCTTTTTAGTAATACTTAATGCTTGTTTTAACATTTTTTCTCCTCGAGAAGACATAATGATCCGCCTGAAAGAGCAAAAGGTTCATTACCTATTGAAGAAAAAACTGGCAGGAACATGCTGCAACTTATGACTATTTGCAAACAGCTAATCTTATACTGACAATAATGACAAATTCCGAAATGAGACTGCAAATATCCCTGATAAGGGGTCGAATTTTTAGTCGAAGATTGTCATAAAACAAATTGATCCAAAACTACTCTGTATTAGGAGGAATTTTTTACTAACAATAGTGTCCTGATTCAAAATAGTTTAATTGATCTCTCCCAATTACTGTGCAAGAACGTTATAAATAAAAATAATACACAAGAGTAAGCTATATATTTTCCTTACAATACTGACATAAAACCAAATAGTGCATTCTTGATACAAAACTTCGTATAAAAGCTACACATACCTTGAGTTGAATAACGCGTTATAAAAAAATAATACTCTCTTGCACTAATAGACTTATGTACTTCCTGCTCAATGGTTCGAGAGCAACTGAATTGTGACACTCTTGAAAATATCACTCTTAAACTTTTTTAAATGGAGAAACGACACTAGTGGGCTCAAGCGGCTAAATATTGAGTTACAGATATGACGATTTTGCAGGCCTGTACTACTCTTTACGGGCATTTCGACAAAAGTCATAACTCAAAATTGCCCATTTTTGAGAAATGTCGTTATTGAAAGGAGTAAGCGATATGTGTTCATTCCAGACAACTTCACCTGCAGGAATGGGGTTATCCAAGATGTCGAATCAGACTTCGACCTGAAGGAGTTTATCAAAATTGCTAGAGCCTGCAGCAAGATGGGATTACTTCTAGACAACATTAAACTAATAAACGTCACAAGACTGAACAAGAGGGATCCTAAAAAGGCCGCCAACTTTATTCCAGCTAAATCAGTTAAGATAACGGTCTCAGGCAACGCCCTCTCGGATTTTCTGAGACTGCATACTTTAATGCCGGATACTTTAAATTTTGACCCAGACAATGGACGAACTATGGCAGGTTAGGACATGCCACACCCATCTGCTAGGATAAGACTCCGAGATGCCATAAATGCAGCTCAACAGAATGCAAGGGAACTTGCAATAACATAAAATGTCTACTATGGAATAGCAAAGAACATATAGCTACTGACCAATTATGCCCAAAATAGGTGAAGTATAAACATGAGGTAGAAGTTAGTTCCATACTAAACGTTTCCAACGGAAAAGCTCGGATGATCATAAACAAAAATAGATAGTGAAGGGCTTGACGTCAAAGATGCTCGTATAGCTCAGATGGATTTTTCTCAACTGAAAAAAGACAAGTCCACGAGCAAAAGGAACCCAGCCGGAGATGTCCGAAAAATTCTAATGAAACATAAATATGCTTATGGGGTGGCATCCCGGGAGAAAACCAACCTAAAAAAACGTGTTCCCTACTGTAGAAAACTGTGAACTGTCCATCAAGCCTAAAACCAACAACCCGCTCAAAGCATCAGAGGTCGAAAAAAAAGTCCATGAGCTACAAAAAAACAAAAAAAAACTCACGTTATTTGCGATTCAGGATTTCCAAAAAATAGATATGAATTTACTGGTGAAACTATCCGAATACCATATCAAGACAAAAAAAGACACAAAACGGCTGTGAAAGAAGCTCAACTGAGCACGTCCAGTGCAGCGGCAAAAAAATCTTTTTGTTTTCTTGTTTACCATAAATAATTAAACTCCAAAAACTACGAAATTACACTAAACACAAATGTAAATAGGATAATCTTTTATGACAAAAGTTGCATTTACGTATTTTAAGCTTTTTAAACTGAAACCATTAAGCGACTTGATACTCTATCATAAACTTTTTTTTAAATAAAATATAATTAAAATTTGAGTCACAACTGCTCATCTATATGATAAACAGTAATGTTAATAATTTGATTCTTGTAGATTTTTTAATCTGAAAGAGGGTCATGCGGTACCTTCCTTGCAATGACCTTTTTATGTAATTTACTAACGATTCCCCACCCAACTGATTCAACTAACCGCCCCCTTAGGGACATAGTCGGATATGATTAACGTGAGTACCTGCCTTTTAAGGCCTAACCTCACGGTCACCACTACACTGCGATTGGTTCAAGCACCAATCATCGCCACCAAGTTCGGTTTCAGTTTACATTATGGGAACTCTAAACTTTCATAATGGCAGATCCGAAACCCAGCTGTTTCTGACGCTATGAGGTCAACGCTAACCTTTTGTTTTCAACCAGCAGCCCTCAAAATACTCCCCGAAGAACCGCAACCAATCAGCTGACCATCCGAAAATGGGGGCTCATCAGCTGCCCGTGGTACATGAGTATGCCTCCAGGGTTGAGGTTCGCAGCAATGAGTTGATCTTGTTATCAAACAATCACAAATCCACTATGTTTCGGATCAAGTTCCTGTCCTAGTATTTTTACTAAGCTTAACTTCCCTGGAATTGGAGACGAGAACCCAACAAAAGCAGTTGTACTCCTTTGAATTACCAGATCAGTTCCGCCCTGAGACATGATAGATAAACGCTGGTTGCATGCCGAACGGCCAGACCTTTAAAATATTCACAGTCTTCACTGTGGATCCCTGTTTTATACAGGGAAGAAGAGAACAAAAAAATATATATATTTAAATCGAATTCAAAAATGTTCAATATACTATAACTCAGAGGTGGATTTGCCAGCAGGCTGAGTGGGCTTGAGCCTAGAGTGGCAGATTTTTGGAGCAGTTAATTTGGGGACCGATTTTTTGTTCTGATGTCTCACAGATAGAAGTCTGCAACAAATTTTGCTGATGACTTTCCTCTCTCACTTGTCATTGCACACTCCGAGAGTAGCAAACTTCTATATTCTGTTAAACAGCTAGTTTACCGCCCAAGTGCCCCCCAATCAGTAATCAGCCTCTGTACCCTCTGCCCACACTTTGTATGAGTGAAAAGAGCGAAATTGTAGAAAATGTATTTTATGTTTTTCCCTCTTCCCACTATCAACCCATACATACCTGTTCTACTACTGGTTGGAGGCTGCAAACTGAATGTTTTGTATATAATTTTGTAATTTTGATTTAAATGTAGTAAATAATTTAGTGAATAATTTGGTGATCCCCGGGGCTCGCATTGTGAAATTCATCAGACAACAGAAGTCTTAGAAATATATTACTATTGGGCTCGTTTGCTTCAAGATGTGATTCAGCACATCCAAAGCTGGTCGACAAGCAAACAGGTTAAACCTTCGAATTCCACTTTGAGACCTCCCCTCTATAGGTGCATCACAAGATTTGCTGAGACCTAGGCAGTGCCTGTTTGTGGATTTTGTTGGTCCATAACACCGTTCCAAATCAGAAAACACCCAATCGTTTGTGTTCGTGGACCATTACACCAAGAACATATGGCTCAAGCCCATGGCCATACTCACTGCGTGACCTTTGGAGTTCCCGAATGGCTTCACTCGAACGGTGTTCAGTACATCTCCACACTATTCACCGTAAGCGAATGCCTTGGAGAGGTTGAACCAGTCGACTTTGAACGCCATCAGGACCTACATAGATTCCAATCGTATTTTTCGAAATCATGTTCTGCCTTCCGCAAGCTGACTCATGTTTCTAGGGGATTTTCCCCCAACTTTCTCATGTTCGGGTACCACCCAGTTCAGCATGGCTCTAAGTACGCACTCCTTAGAGGCTAAAATGCTTTTGAGGAGGGAGAACTACAGTCAGGTGCAAAAAGTGATCGTCTGCGAGCTGTGCAAGACCATGTCAGAGCTAAGTTGGAAGAAGCTAGCCATAAGGGAGCTCAACGTTGCCACCTTCAGGCTAGCCCCCATGAGCTACTCCAGGGTCATAAGTGTCGTATGACCTTGAGGAGGCCAAGTTCCTATGAGCTTGAGGATGAGTCCGATAAGCTGCTTGAGACATTTTATGCTGAGGATACCCTAAAGAGCTCTTAATTGTTAACCCTTAGCCTGGCTTATTGAGAACTTAGGGTCTGTTTCCCCACTATGAATTTTATTACCAATCCTCACATGTTGGAAATTTTATTCTCATCTAGCTAAAGTTTTCATCATTAGCAATCAAGTATTAAGAAATTCAAACATCCAAAAGTTGCTCATGTATGAATATCTAGCCTGGATTAATTTCTTTCCAATATGCGACAAAAACAATAACGAAAATTTGTTTAGATCTTGCATTACTATTGAATGGTGCGGACATATGAGCATTGTTGGCAACAACGATTCGCATCAGCTGACAGCTGGCGTGGTGATGGCATGGAATGTCGCTAAGCGTTCAGCTGAGAAGAACCTGCCAAACAAGTCCTATGGAGCATCAGCTGTGCGCTTTATGAACAGGGTGCGCTGACACAAGCAGTTGCCGGCTGATGGCCTGTTGACCGGGAAAACGAGGAAATTTCAGCGGGATTCGTAGCAACTAGTTCTTGGTGGTTATGGCATGAGGTGATAATTAGAGTGGATCTGAAAGCAATTTTGGGGTCTTGATCGAACGATTCCAGTTCGGGTGGATCGCGTTAATTGGTGGAAATTGCTTTGGAAATTTGACTTCAATTTAGATAATTTTAATGAAAAGAAGAAAAAAATCCGTGGAATAGGTTCAGGTTCAGCGCTTACACAGATAAAAAATTAGATAAACCACATATCACCTTATTACGGACTTTTTCACGAGATCAGTACAAGAAAAAACTTAAAATTTAGATGGTGAAGTGTAGCTACGTAAGAAAAAAAATAGAGTTTTATGTATTTTGCGTTAGCGGAATTAATTTAAAACTATAAAACAAAAAAGAAAAAGATCAAAAACCAGCATTAGTATTTTTTATAATTATTTTTATTATCTATTTATGGTAAAAAAGGTATATGATAAATCGGTTACCATGTATTAGCTGGAAATATGAGGCAGTGAGTGGAATATCTGAAGTAAAATTAAAATACAATACTGTTTGAATGACTTCGAGGCACTTGCGCGCGATTTGATGGCCGTGGCTTAGTTGTTAAGAGAAAGGAATCAAAATTTAATTTTACAGTGTTCCCTCCCTCCCACTTGTTGCAGAGTGCTCCGCAGAGGGAAAAGGGGTGAGAATATTTCTCGATTGTTTTAAACTTGCAATAATTTAATTTCTGCCGATTGATTTGAATTTATTTTTGTTGTTTGTTTGACTTGAACTTATTTAAATTAAAAAGGGGGTTTAATTCAGTCATATAGTTTAAATACTTTCCATTGAATTGTTCTTTAATTTAGCTAAATAGGACGGGTATGAGGTATTAAAGTAAAATTTGCTTTCAATCCTCAAAATAAACCTCTCCCTTCCCTTACTTCCCTTCGTGATAAGTTTTTACGTGTAGGGTGACACAGCATGGGGTATCCTGAAAGACCAAGGACACAACTGAACACTAGCCAGCCTCAGTATGCCACCCCGGGCGAAGAACTCCTCTGCCAAAAATTATTGTCTGCAACTGCGGTGACTTCTGTATTTGCAACAGAGACTATAACCTTGAAAGTCTGGACAACTTCGTATATATTGGAGCTAATCTGACTAGAAAAGGTGCCAGAAGGAAGATATTGAATACCGCATAAATGCCAATAAACCGTGGTTCCCATTGCCAGGTGCAGAGTTGTGCTCCGCATTTACAAGTCACTAGTCAAACCTGTGCTTTTTTATGGAAGTGAAACATATCTGAAAAGGCAGTGGAACGGAAATTGCTCCGGACAACCTACGGCCCTGTGAAACAAGGAACAGAGTGTAGATGGCGTTATAAGGATGAATTGTATGAATTATTTGACGATTCACTTTTATCTGATTGCGAAAAGTCACGCAATTGCAATGGGCGGGCTATGTCGAGAGAATGGAAGAAAGCTGGCTACCTAAATGAAAATTAACGAGTAGAGTACAAGGTAGACGTCTAGTGGAAAGGCCGCAAACTCAATGACGAGACACGATAGAAGTTGACTGCAGATCCTTTGTTACAAAATATAAAATTAATCGAAAAAAAAACCCGGAGCCACTCCCGGAAGGGAAGGATTCCTTGCACTCCAACATTTTAATCGGAATATTGTCAAGAAACCACTCCACGCGGACTGGTAAGAAGTATTGTTTGATTAAGTAGAGTTAATGTTAGTATGAATCATTTAATTATTAGCGATGAGTAAAGTTAGGGATTAAGTTAAAAGGAAGCAGCTATTCTTCACCACCAAACTTTAACTCTACTCTCACGACGAGGATTGGCAGGAAAATTTGGAGGTAGGGAAGCGCAACCTCCCAAAATAACACTTAATTCCAAGGTGCACCAAGATATCAACGTAAAGGTACAGGGTTATCCATTTCGAAGTAGGAAAGTATAATCCTGCCATTTGACATCTGTCAGAATTAACTGCCATCGAAAGCGTGTTTTCTTATTAGCTGAAGCTATTCAGAAACATGGATCTTTTAGCAGTCGAAGAACGCGTTAAAGTTATTAAATTTTACTATAAAAATGGTGATTCTGCTGTATCAACATTTAGTGCTTTACGAGCCGATTACGGTCTACATAATCGACCTACACAGCAAACAATTTCGAACACAGTGAGAAAATTTGAAGAAACTGGATCGGTTATTGATATTGCAAGGCCTGTGCATCATCGCAACATTCGTTCTGCTGAAAATATTGCTGTCGTTGCTCAAAGTATGGAGGAGGACCCGAATTTGTCAATTCCTCGACGTGCTCAACATTTGGGCTTGTCTTACGGCTCATTGTGGTGAATTTTGCATTTGAAATTGCATCATCCGTACAAAATCCAACTCACTCAAGAACTTAAGCCTCAAGGCCATACACAACGCAGAATGTATGCGAATTGGGATTGATAAAGATTTTTCGAACAAAATTTTCTTTAGTGATGAGGCTCATTTTTCGCTCAGTGGTTACGTAAATAAACAGAATTGCCACATATGGGGCTCTCAAAATCCTCAAGTGATCGCAGAAAGGCCTTTGCATCCGGAAAAAGTGACCGTTTGGTGTGCATTATGGTCTGGTGGTGTTATTGGCCCGTATTTTGAAAACGATCAAGGAAAAGCCATTACAGTCAATTCTGATCGCTATGGACGGATGTTAATCGATTATTTTTGGAAAGAAATTGAAGATTATGATCTGGAAAACATGTGGTTCTAACAGGATGGGTCCACAAGCCACACAACACAGGCTAATCGAGCACTTTCGCAAGAGAAATTTCCAGGATGCGTAATTTCGAGATTGAGTGATGTCAATTGGCCCGCAAGACCCTGCGACGGTACCGATTATGATGAATTCCAGCTTCACCACCATTTTAGCAGCAATCCCAGTGTACTTTGATCAAATTGTAACTTTCTGTGCTAAATATAAGGAAAAATGGGGCAATTGGAAATGTTAATGTCTCGGGATTCAATTTTGTCAAAACTTTTACAAAGAGGTAAAAACATTGCGAAAATGGAGATGAACGTTTAGATACAAACAGAGCGGTGCAATTTTTTTGTGGCAAACGCGGCAGTTCAATCAAGTTACTACGAATAGCAACAACAATAATAAAATAAACTACAGATGGAAGTAACAAACAAACGTGTTTCGCAACCTCATGTGTCGTCTCTTTTCTTAAAATGATTTAATGTTCTCAAAATAACACTCAAACAGCAAACCAACGGCAACAAATTTAAGCAGTATCGCCATATCACCATTAAATTTGAAAACTAGCGTCTATCGCAGTCTATCGCCTTGCCGAAATAGAACTTTGCAAAAGCCAATCGAACATATAATCTATGAATACCAGTCTTGTTCATAAATTCTTAGTCGGTTGTGAATATATAGTAAATCCTACATAGAGGCCATGTGTAGTGATAAGATGCCAAACAATCAGCACAATCGTTCCGCAAACACAAATGTTTGCAAGGGAGCAGTACGATACATGTTTGTCGTTCTTGGCATATCACACACAGAGACGCTTAAGATCTGCGCGATTCAGTACTGCTTCTGGAACGAGATTGATGTCCATATCTACCAGATTAGAGCCTCAAGTATGGCGGATTTTGAATCTTATTGGCTAGACGCATTGAAATTCAATTCGAAAATTACATCCCTTCGCGGACACAATGATGGCACAACCAACAAAGAGGGCCACTGAAACCTGACAGGGTAAACCAAATAGGCCACCATAAATGCGTACCTTTTTTATCTTAAAATATATTGCGATGGGCTTAAATATTTGCAACATTTTCCGCGCGAGGACAACCAAAAGAAGAACTAACTGCTGGATTTCGAATGACGATCGTGCTTGTAAACACAAAATATGAAAATAATAAATGACATTGCAACTAAAACAAGTCGATATTGCTGTTATCGATAATGCAGACGATTGTGCGCAAAAGAAAGATGGTCACCAAGAAAAACTGGGTTTGAGTCCGAGGAAAACGCTGTAAGGTTGAGCAATTGTGACGGTTGTTGTGGCTTTGAACCTTAGGTTCTTCAATTCAAGTCAAAAAGCCATTGCGACAAGTTTATAAAAGAGCCAATGACGGTCGAAGCGGTCTCTTTTACGGATTATTTCAACCACGAGAAGGACAAATGTACTGCATTTGGAGAATCACAAGTGGAATCATAGCCATCACGACCAGTAACCAACAAGCGCGAGCATTTGGAGAAAGCAATGAGGAAAATTGGTTTGGACAGCGAACAGCGTTTAAGTTTCAGCACAAGCGCGCTAATTGGGTAGAAGTAGAAGAAGTGAAGGAATTGGAAGGTTTTAAGGTTTTGACCGTCAACGGTGCTCCCAACATAGGAAATTCAAGGAAAATTGTAAGCTTGTGAATCTTTAAATATATTGACAATAATTTTGAATTATAACTTGAACCATCAATTTGGATTTTAATTTGAATTGTAGTCGGAATTTTTTGCATGTGATAGTGTTTTCAGCTAGTGTATTCATACGTGGAGCGTGAAGTGTTAGTGGAAAGTGTATGAATTACGCCTGGAGTTGCAGGAGTCCTTCCCGTCGGGGATTCCGATTTGCATAGGTGGTCATTGTGAAGTGCTGATACGCGGCTCAATGAGCCGAGAAAGAACCATTAACAACTACGGAATTATAGCCAGTCAAGGGAAGGTGTGAGCCTATGTGTGTAACACTACTTGGTGCCTTTTAGTGTCCGAACCATTAACAGCTACGGAATTATAGCCAGTCAAGGGAAGGTGTGAGCCCTGAGTGTGTAACACTACGTGGTGGCTTTTAGTGTCCGAATCATTCTGGGGAGCCTCAACATCACTAATTGGCTCCTTGGGGCAGTTCGAGGGTTGGCGAGTGGCGCCTTTATACCCCGTCTCCATGGGTTAGCTGGGACCCCTTGGCCCCCAACCGGAATCGCTTGGGGTAACGTAACACCTTGCTAGGAGTGATAACTGGTGGACAAGGCCACAATACTGAAATTATTGAAGGATATTAGTCCTGGAGACCAAAGCCTAGTTGTCGTGCCATAGATGATGATAGAGCTAGTTCTTCTGTAGTGGCTATTGCGTCTATCCTTCCTTGACCATGAGTCTAACCCTCGAGTACTAACATAATCTTTTCTTACGTAAATACTAACATTCGCCTGTAAGCAAACTTTTTCAAAGAAAATAATTTTTTTAATGTTAGAAAACAGTTTTTTTGAAGAAACTATTTGGCGTTAAAAGAATACAGTTTAGTGCATAAAATTTAGCATAAATTGGTTCATATAATAAATGCAATGTATTAATTTTTATATATTTAAAATGAACACATACTTCAATCAAACACAGATCGCTTTTTAAATAAGAAAATTTAATAAATTTATTAAAAACTTTTGGTTTCAATTACACACCATTAAGGTATAGAAATTATCTTTGAAATAAAATAAAAATTATTTCCTTGCACGTTCAGATTAACCTTGCAGATTAAATTGAATTTGAGGGTTTTTAAGGTACATTTTATCGCATTCCAAACAATTTGATGACCAGTGTTCCATACAATATGTTTTATTACGTAAGGTACATTTGTAGATACTCATGCGTTTTATTTTTGTTGGACAGAAATCGCATGAGATCTTTTTTCTTTTTTACTGCGGGTTGGAGAGATTTCTACTTGTATCAAATCGCGAAGTCTTGGATATATTGGGTTGTGCTTCAAAACGTGTTGAGTTCAATCGTGACATAAAGTCTTGTGCAGATCTTTCATGTAATTTCTACTGGTCATTGGTTTTATGTGTGAAGCTGTACAATTGGAAGCATACGAGTATATGTATTACGTAACTATTTAAAATTAACATATTTAAAATACCAAAAAACATTCAAAGGGGCCAACTTCTGGTCTTGCAGTTGGTACTATAGTGAGCACTCATTTGGTCAAAAGTGTTCACCGCTCCTTTTGTCTCATTGTACGCTTCAAATATTAAAGGTTTTTTTTAGATATTTGACTAATGGCACGCTTTTCATGCATAGTCGACAATAAAAGAACCGTCTTATGAGATTTCAGCTTGTAGCTGCCCAGAGTGAGTTTTTCATGGAAACCAAACATAAATGCTCCCACAGAACGGGATGCAATATGTGTGAATTCTTTCTTGTTATTTTTAATTGTACCAATTAATGTCAGTTTATATTTGTCTCCAAGTAACTCCTTGGCCAAAGGTACAGAATTGAACCAGTTATCAGCAGTAAGGTTTCGATTCGTCCCATGGATTGTGAGCAGTTTATAATAATAACTACCCAAAGGCTTGCTTGTAGGTATTTCGCTGTTCTTTTCTAGGTAGGCAGCTGCATCAAACATGTATTTTGTCTTTACATCGCATATTGATACGATTTTTATGCCATATTTAGCGAGTTTCTTTGGAATATACATCCTGAAAGGACAACGTCCACGAAATGAGAGCAGTTGTTTGTCTATTGTAGCATAAGTTCCAGGTTTATACATATCTCTGTACTGTTTGACAAACAAATCCCAAATATTTCTAATCGGTGCAAATTTATCTGATCTTTTTCTACCTTCGCAAGTGCTACGGTCATCAAAATGAAGACATTTTAGCAAAAACTCAAAGCGATGTTTGCTCATTGCCGCAATATGTTTGGATCCACAAAGGGTGGTATCAAAAAGCTCCAAGGTAGGCAAATGATTATTTTTCATTGCACCGCTCAATATAAGAACACCAAGTAGAGCTTTGAGCTCAGTTTCTGCAACTAATCTAGCTGTTGCATTTTTTACTTTGTAATTACTTGCTTTGACTGCAATATCCTCATTAGTTCGCTTACGAATAACATCTAACACATTTGTTGTCAAAAATTTCCTGAAACATTGAATTAGCGTCGTGGCACTTTTTCCGTTGACAGTTTGGCCAGGTGCAATATGAACGACATTCCTGGCTGGTGTTCTTTGTGAGTTTTTCCCAACAGGATTCAGTGTTAGGTTCCTACCTCTTAAAACAGCTTCGGGTTGCATTGATATCCGTTTTTCTAAATCAGACTGATCCGTTACAAGGCTTCAGGATTACCAACCACTGTTAGTTCCTTATTTATTATGTTTTGTTCGTCATCGTCTGAATTCACAAGGTTATCTGTTTCACCCCCACTCTCCTCTGAATTGCTTTCTTTCTCCAGGTGATCTTCGATATCACTTTCTTCTGACTCCAGTTCTTTCAACCATTGGAGAATTTTTTTTCTGGTGTCATCCCGCTAAAATATAATAACGACACTAATAAAATCGCAAAAATTAAGTTCCGCTTAATATGAAAAAAATCCTTACTTAACACTAAAAATTGCCTCATAGGCACCTAAAATAAGAACAACTCAATAACCCAAAACCAGATATTAATGGACTTTTGCACACACACTCGAAGAGCACTAGACTGAGTTCACCTAAGCGATGGCTATGATAGTAGCAACGGCTTGGGAGATATCGTAAAAAAAACGATTTTTTTCCGCCTCACAGGCGAACGTTCGTACTCTAGGGTTAAAGCAACCATTTGTGACTTCGCGATCACTTTGATTAAAGCTGCTGCCGAGACAAAGCTGTTAATTCACTATCATATTGATTTCAGGATTTGAATTTTTTTTGTTCAATTTTATATTTAAGACCAAATTTATTCATCACCACCAATCCCAAAAGAATAAACCACAAACTAAAGTGAAACTTCGTACTAACTAGCTTAAAGAACAAACTGCACTACTCTGACTATAGAAGGATACGAGCACATGCTTACATCACAAAATGCCAAACAAAACAGAATTTAGCGAAAATAGAGCAACTTTATATCACCCAAACTCAACCTGCATGCATTCGGTTTTTGGTCTTTATTCTATGGTGTATGCTGATTGAATTTGTCGAACTAACAGTGGTGTGCGTGTAGTTGTCTATGAATCAGATGCTATGCTAGACAAAGTTCATCTAATTGAATTACAAGGTGTGTTAGAATCAAGACTATAATGTATCAGCGCGCATACAGTGCATTTCGCGGTGTGTACTGAGTACCATTTGACAAGGCTCATATATCACGAAGAAGGTCATAGGACACATGTAAATGAATCAAACTATCAAGAAATTCTATTAGCTTTAGTAAAGCGTTGTTTCTCTTTAAATTAAAGCACGGTTTTGGTCAACCATATTATATTTCGGGCAGGACTTCAAAATTTAATTTCATATTACTATATCCAAAGACTAAATAACTTTTTTTTCGTTGATCTGTAAGACATTTACCTAAGCATGTTTAACATTGACAAGAAACTACTTTCCTTCTTTCCAGGTGGGCAAACTCCTGTTTGCAACAACCGAAATACAATGCTGAATGTGTAGCGTTTGTTGCAGGATCTTCAAACGTATCTCCTCGTCCTTGTATACACTAAATATAGCTGTTGACAATAAGGTGTATGTTGCTGCTAGTTGATTTTGGTCCATGTACGACGAGAGATAACATATTGCATTGTTTCCAGTAATTTGGCTGAAAACACGGAATATTTAATTATCATGTGCGGCAAGGCTTAGCAGTGCTCCTTCTACTCTTCATCGTCCTTTTCACTTCCTGTCTCTTGCTCCCGGCCATGCGTTCCGTGTCGCTGGGAATACATACTACATTTGCACTAGCAAGGATTTGCATACATGCATGCATCCACACGTGTACGTAAACATGAGTCTTGTCGTAGAGTAACAGTTTAGTCCTGCTGATAAACCAAATCGGGTATAAACCACCATTCTGATTTAATTGGGAAAGTGGTTAACTCCAATTCCATTTCTTCTTTGCCGTAATGAAGTTAAGGCAAGGAGGGTTCATGGAAGATGAAGATAAAGCCATTGGTTTTATGAAATGTGTCAATTTCTTTTATCAGACGGACAGGATATTGGGGTTGTCTGGATATAAGTGCATTTAAATGATTCAATTTCAGATTTTGATAATGAAAGGATTTGATTTAAAGCATGTTCGGAGCGTAGTATCACAAGATGTGCAATTGAGTTTTATCAAATTAAACTATTTTATAGACAACTTTGTCCTGTTTCCTACTAAACAGCTACTCCGAGTGCGTTTTATATGCAATACCTGTGCCCACTAAAAATTGTCGATAAAATTAATATCGTAAAATACTGTCAAGATACTGTATTGGCTCATAAAAAATAACTAACGCTGTATTTTATTGGACTATAAAGTATTTAATTCTATTTCTCCTGTTTGGTTTTATTAAGGACTAATTTACTAAGCCTTGTAACAAATTCTTTTCTCCTCTTCCAGATTGGTTACTTGGACGTGGTTATTCCTCCAGATTTTGTTGCCGAAGATACCTCATCGGATGTTATAGTGCCAGAGGGCAGTTCTGTGAAACTGACCTGTCGGTAAGTAGTATCAAGCTCCTCACTCCCTTCCCGATCCTACATATTGTCGATACGTATTACAGAGAGGGTTTAAGCGCCAGAGGGAAATAATAGCAAACTGATAGACATTTACACGAATTCAGTAGTAGCGCCTGTAGCAAATATGAAACGAAGGCAGTGAGCATCAGTAAAGAGTTTAAAGGTACAAAAAAGGATTCTTAAGAATCATATCCAGACAAATGAGAACGTGCAACGAGCGAACGGGAATTTTTATTGCCGTTTCTGTCTTTTACCATCTTACACTATCCTTTTACGATGCGATACTAAAATTCCTGTAATGTTCGCTGCCATTGCTCTGTATTATTTCTTCAGTGCTTTCATCTCAAACTACTCCAACCACTACTGGCAGGATCATAAATTAGAGAGTAGTTGGATGGGAGCTGTGGCATAAGTAAGGGAACAGCAAGTGTTGCTGAGGTAATTTAACTACAGATCTGTCGTTACTCCGTTACTTGTGAGAAGTCATTAAAGGCTTTATTTGCAAGAATATCAGTCGGTGAAGGAGGTGCATTTGAAATAATTTTTTTTCTACATTTCTTTGGTGGGAAATTAACACAAGATGGTAAAGTGAATAAAGGATTCTTGTGTCAATAGTTTTCTGAGCTTTCAAATTAAAATTTCAAGGTATTTCACCTATGCGAAGGTAAATATACTTGAACCGGATAGCAAAACAATTTTAGTGAATTAAATTTGAATTCACTTCAAATATAATTTGGTATAGTTGGAAGTCGATTAAAAATAAGTCTTAAAAAATTTACCCATTAATGTCAATTTTTTAAGTAGTAAATCTGTAAAATAGTCCACGTAAAGCAGTAGTTAGAGCACTCACACTGTAAGTCGAAGGTTCTTGGTTTGGGATTTGTTTCGGGTGATTCTTCGGACGGACTAAAAGTCCGTTCAGTTATGAAACGTACTGGTTTAACATCAGAAAGTAACGCAGCTGGGTGAACGGACACATGGCCAAAGCATGGTACTGACCATATCACCTTCTTGAGTGTCGCAGTATTCGATCAATATAATGAGATACTCTGACTACCTCTAAGTGAAGACCCAAAAGGGACTGTAGTGCTAAAGAAAAAAAAACCTTTTAAATGTGAGTAATACTACTAAATGGGTCGCTCAGCCTCTCGTTTCTCCAAAAGCACTCGTGTATTTTGACATAAATTGGTACCTTTTTCATTCTGATGGCGCACACCAATAATAAGAAAGCGATCGTATATCCTCCGAAATTGAGCTTACGAGATCAACGATTTCAATGAAGATACGCTTTTGCGTGGCATTTTGAGGCTGGTCGAGTTGAGGTGGGACGGTTTAGGTTTTGGTGGCTAAATAACAGTCACAAAATTATTCGTGGTCGTTTGTGGTATGAGTAAATAAAGTTCACTTTGTAATGCATTGTTTAGAATGACAATGTTCAGAAAAAATCGTAATATTAATGTCAATCGTTTGTGTTTAACTTTAAACGGAAGTATTGAAATTGAACGTTGTTTCCTGAATTTTTAAGGAAAGATTATAATCATGTTATACCCCATCGTAGACGGTCTCAAGCTCATTTGTTTCCCCAACCCACAGCTAATATGATTCCTCACCCTAAGCCCCCCAACTAAATGGCAGTAAGTGGTCTTGTTGTTGCACATTAGGTTTCCTGGTTCTCCAATATGTATGCTGATAACAGTATATACATCTACAGCTCTGCTACTAAATCTTACTTATACCTCCTTTATGGGGACGCAAGAGGGTGAAGGCGAATATTCCGTGCCTGATAACGGAATCGAAGTAATAACCATGTCATCGCAATGAAGATCGGGCAACGAGCTAACTCCTTGTCTCTGATAAACCTTCAAATGTTTCCAAACCTGCAGAAGGGCCTCGGAATGGATTCAATTCACGCCAACGACTTTTAAGCGAAAAACGACCAATAGCTTTGGATCCTGAAATGTCAGATCTCTCAACTACCCTGGTGTTGTTAATGACCTTTTACAATAGGCCAGTCAATGCAAATTTAAGATACTGACAACCCAGGAAATGAACTGGACTGGAAATAATATTCGGGACATGAGTGGGAAGCCTACTGGAAAATGAAAATTCGGAGTGGCCTTTATTGTGGATAGGGAGTTCAAATCGCACGTTATTGATATCATAGCAATAAATAAACGGTTGTGTGTGATCCAAATAAAAGCGCGATTCTTCAAAATTTGGCCGATTAATGTTCACACCCGATCGTAGAAAAGGACGAAGAAACGAAGAGTAGCGAATAAGATAATTGGAATTAAGAAAAGAAAATACTATGATGACCAATTGAGAAATATATATATACAAGTCCAGCGAGCAACAACACAAGCCAAGCAGGCAAACTATTGAAAAGCCTGAAACGTGGTTATCAACCCGGAACCACGCCCTGCCGTGATGACATTGGCAGTACCATCGCTGATGAAACCAAGAATAAGGAAAGATGGGCATCGTATTTCTCTGCTCGTGCTTAGCCACCTTAAATAAAAACACTATCACGGAGTGATAAGGCCGCGAAAGGGGGAGGTCATTTTAAGAAACGAAAGATTACGGTCTTAAGCGACATGGCTGTTTTATTCAATTTACAAATTATAATCCAAATCAAATTATATAAAGAATAATAATATGTTAAAAAACTACTCAAAACCCCCTTCGAAATTTAAAACGACATAAAAAAATAAGCCAAAATATACCAACATAAACTAATTCAATATGATAAAGAATATAATAAAAAAAACTACTGGAAAGTATTATAGTTTATAAAATATTAAAAGAAAAAACCAAATTGGTACTCACTCCTTCCCTTGCAGAACTCCAAGCACCGTTGAAATACAACAAAAGAAGCGTGGGGTCACTGAAAATTAGATTGTAAAGTTAAAATCACAAAAACAAAAAAAAAATCCGCCACTTTCATCAGCACTATCCGTTTCCTCTGCTCCGTCTACTAGCAGCAAATTTTTCTTTTTCCTCCACCACAATGTGGGTGGTTAGCTTCCAAAAGTATATTTAACTTTTAATGACCAGTTTTTAATGTCTTTCTTTCTTTACTCCTTTCACCTCTGATTTTTTTTCCACTGATTTTCAATCCAATTTTAGTCCAATTTTTTCTTTTTTTCTATCACTTCCAAACTTCCGACACTAAAAATTCCATTCAAAACGTTCGTCCACTCACAGCCCCACGACTTTTTGTTCCTGCACTCCAAATTGTCAAACTTTTTTCCAAATCAAGATCAAGAAGAGCCAATCAATTACAAGGTGCGTACGGTATTTGAGGACATGCATAAATGTGACTATAGCTTCGCGAATTTTTTTAAATTTTTTTTCCTTTTCAAATAAGAAATGGCAGACTACAACATCACTCAAGAAATTAAGAGACATGCTGTCATCGTCGCTTTATGTGCGACCCATACAGATTTAGAGATCTCTAATTTTCTTGATTACACCCGTTCATTCATGCATAAGGTTCGCCGTGAATTGGAAGCATCAGGACGCGATACAGAATCGGTTGAAAAATGCAAAAAGCACGAACAACGTTCTGACACTGTCCGATCTGCAGAATTTTTAGAGCAAGTGCAAGCGATCATGGACGAGGACCTTTCAAATTCAATGAGGTTCTTGCGAGTGAGCTTCGTGTTTCTGAGCGCCTTATTCGTAGAGGTGTCCACGGAGACCTTCGGTATAAGGACAGAGGACAGTTCATGTCGGAAAAAACACAGAAACAGAAAGTTCTTCGATCAGAACATCTTTTAAACAAAATTAAATACCATGAGGCGCCCAAAATGTTATGGTTTTTTTCCGACGAAAAAACCAACAGATGGCTATGTTCAAATCCTACGGAGGTTCGTGTTGTTATGCATACAAAATTTTCAGCCACTGTTATGATTTTGGGTGTTGTCAGCAACGAAGGACATGTTATGCCACCACACTTTTTTACTCAAGGACTTCGAGTGAACTCTGCTGCAAACATCGAGGTTTTGGAGACGGCAGTGAAACCCTGGATAGATAATGTAAGCGGATGCAGACCATACATTTTTCAACAAGACTCTGCTCCTTCACATAAAGCGATGGCGATACAAGGGTGGATGGTCGAACATTTTCATGACCACATAACACCGAACCTATGGCCACCTAGCTCCCCAGACCTTAATCTTTTGGATTATTACGTATGGGGCATAGTTGAGCGTGCGACCAATAAGCGTCCTCATAATACCACTTCTTCGCTGAAGACTGTTATTAATGCCAATATGGTCAATATGAACAAGGAGCATTTGATTCGGGCATGTAATCGTTTCGAAACCGAGATCGCTGCTAATGGCGATTTTATTGAATAACTTTATAGCTATTTCTTAATTTAACGTTGTATAAAAAATTCCTGAAATTTCATTGAATTTTGTGAAAAATGCAAGCTAATTAATGTTACTCTCAAGTTGCCCTTAAATACCGTACGCACCCTGTATATTCCCTATGCGCAAAAAAGGTGACAAGCTATAGTGCGAAAACTATAGAGGCATATCACTAGTTTGTATAGCGTACAAAACATCTTAGAAAATCTTAGAAAATAAAATCGGATCATACGCCAACAGTATTATTGGAGGTATCAAGGTGGTTTTAGAGCAGGTAGATCGACGATAGACCAATTATTCACAGTCAAGCAGGTACTTGAAAAATGCTGGGAGTTCACCATAGACGTACTCCAAATTTTCGTCGACTTTAAACAAGCAAACGACAGTATTGATCGTAACCTACTGTACCAAATAATGCTTTGCTTTGGCATCCCAGCAAAATTAGTTCATCTTACCAAAATGACAATGACGTCGACGATCTCCAAAGTCTGCATCAATAACCAACTCACCGATGCCTTTGACATAAATATCGGACTAAAGCAGGGAGATGAAGGGGCCCCATTGCTTTTCAATTTGGCTCTGGAGTACGTCATAAGGAAGCTACCTGTCGGTACATGAGGAACATTACTATACATGTCGAGCCAAGTAATTAGTAGCCTATGTGGATGACATCAACATTTTGTCAGAGTCATTAACAACTGCCAAAGAACTCTTCCTGAAACTCGACAGCGAAACGAAGCCAGTAGGGCTATAATATTAGTAGCCTATGTAGATGACATCAGTATGTTGTCACAGTCATGAACAACTGCCAAAGAACGCTTCCTAAAACTCGACAGCAAAGCAAAGCTAGGAGGGCTACAAATCAATGAAAATAAATCAAAGCTCATGACGCATTTGAGGAAAAATACCCCAAACATGAAAATATCACACTTGGCGAATACAGTATCGAAAATGTGAGCAAATTTGTGTATTTCGGTGCCAAAATAACAAAAACGGGCAATGAAAGAGATGAAATACGTCGAAGAATACAGCTCGCAAATTAAATACTTTATTCAATTTTGACAATCTTGAAGGCCAGCTGCATACACATGAAAAAAAGCTCCAAGTAAACAAATCTGTGATAAGGCCTGTGTTATGTTATGGGTGTAAAACATGGACCCTAACCCAAGCATCCGCAAATATATTGAACGCCTTTGAGCGACGGGTCCTGATTCGAATAATCGGAGCAAAGCTAGATGGAGACCAATGGCAAATCGGATACAACCGTGAGCTGTCTCAACGTTTGTAAAACTGCGGAAGCTGCAATGGGCTGGACACATGGATCGTATGGACGAGCAACGGGTACCCAAGAATGTATTCGTTGGTAGAGCTGAAGGCCGGAGATGAGTGAGGAAACCGAGGAAACGCTGGTCTGACTCGAGCGACGAAGACAGTTCATCGCTGCTCGGATTTCAAAATTGGAGGACACGGTCAATAGGCGGAGATAGTTGGAAGCGCTATTTGCAGAAAGTGAAGGCCCGAGAGGTGTTGTAGTGCTACCAAGAAGAAGATATCAATTATATTTGATGATTTTCATAAATCACTAGGAAAAGGACAGAATACGGGCAGGATACGGGGACTCTTGGCCTGGCATGGAGCTAGCTATATATGGGCTCATGTAGGGCAAATGTTCCATCGCTCCACAAAGCTACACTACAAAATATTAATCACACGTACACCACAGTACTAGACACTCGAGTAATTTCTTTTATCTTTGAAATTTTTTTTTGTACAAATCAACAAAAATATCATTACACAGAAGATACATAAGAAAACTTTCACCATTTCTCTGAAGCAAACTGTTGCACTACGAGGAGAAATGTGAGAGCATACAAGGCGTCAAACATAAAGATAGCAAAGGTGGCTAAAGTGAACCATTCACGCCTACCACAATTGTGGAAAACCAACAAATATGACGGACACTTTTATTTTACCTTGAAGAAGCACAACCATTTTTTGGTAAGCAGTTTCCGGAAGGTAACCGACCCTCCACATCAGAAGCTTTAACAGCCGATCATCTTTGAGTAGCTTAACTGCTTATTTCTGTTTATCCACGCATCGGTCCGTTTTGTTTGAGACTCATTACGATATTGACGCAGGCATAAAGAGACTAAAGGGTTCTGTTCTTCAGCACTGAACGCTTGGGCATTTTCACAACGGACAAATTGTAGTTTTACCTTAAGGCCCTTTCACACTCAGAACCAGTGGTTGCCAGACCAACGTTAAAGTATAAGGAATAGATTCTTTTGGGTGTATTTTCACTATTGTAATTAAGAACGCTCGGAGATAACTAACCTTGATTTCAAGGATCTTCAACGGATATGAAGCTCTAAAAAAGCCAAAAAAAATATAAGTCACTATATTTTGTAAAAGCAGAATTTTCTATATATTGTTCGAGTATCTTTTTTATGTGTATTCAAAATACCAGGCTCCAAAGCAGGGATCAGAACGTGATAGCACGATTTAAGGTAAAGTTTGCTCTACAAAAAACTATGACCATGCCCCTACCAACGTTCGTTAAAGTATTAAAGCTGAATTTATTTTGTGTGAATTTCTACTACAACAAGCAAAAATATTCGGGGATCATAACTCTTCACGTTGGGGACCTTCGGCCGATATGATTTTTTAAATGTTCCCCAAAACTGATTAAATGAAATTTATATACGTTTCGTCATCGGTTATGGCGCGACAGTCCAAGCCGGGTCTTGGTCTTCATGATTAATCTCCTTCTATCATCACGGCTCTGCGGCCTCGTCCGCCAGTTAGTCACTCTCAGCAAGGATTTCCTATCTGCTTCTATCGTATCTTCCCCTCGAGTCGTCGGTCTTCCCGCTGGACGTCTATCTTGTGCTTTACTCTTTAACGTTCCTTTCGGTTGCCCATTTTCTCCCATTCTTTCCACCTGGCTCACCCATTGCAATTTGCGTAACTTTACGCAAGCGGATACAGGTAGGTTGTCAAATAATTGATAAAAATTATCATTGTAATGCAATCTCCACTCTTTTCCCTATTCACTGGACCGTCGATTTTTTGGAGCACTATGCGTTCAAATGTGTCCACTGTTAGACTCGTCCGTCAGGGTTCATGTTTCACTTCCATATAAAAGCACAGTTTTGACTAGTGATTTGTAAATACAGAGCTTATTTTACCTGCGCACAACTCTGGACCTTAAAAAGGGGAGTATGGAGCAATAGGCTTTATTTACGGTGTTTATGTGGTGTCCAATCCCGTCCTTTTTAGCGCCACTTCTATTCAAGCTGACTCTAAAACAAATAAAATTATCCACAAATTGCCGAAGGTTATGTTCTGTTGGACAGGAGTGTTTTCCCTCGTTTGAGTCATGAATTTAGTTTTAGATTCATTTACTGGAAAGCCAATTTGGTTTGTTTTAGATTCTAGGTTAAAAAATGCTCCTTTGGCATCTAAGATTGAACGTGCCATAATATTTAATTTTGTGGACTTGAACATTAGTGTACCCGTTGTTTCAGCTGATGTCTTCCTGATGACGTGTTTCAGCGCGATATTAAAGATCATTGGAGCACGCTCAACCCCCTGTTTTAAGCTTGACTCTATTATGAAGCTGTCCGTTAGTTTAGCGTTCGCCTTGACCTGAGACTCTGTGTTTAGCATCGTGACTTTAACCAGGCGGGCTCGTTTTTTTGGGTCATCAAAGTCAATTATTTTTCTCTACAGCGCATTTCTATCGGCACTATCGTATGTTTGGTTGAAGCTGACAAAGCGTTGATACACATTGATCTTATATTCCCAACACATTCAAGCACCTGTTTTACTAAGAATATTTGGTACATTGTAGATCATCCACTTCGAAAGCCACCCTGATACTCTCTTTAGATGCTTTCATAGTATGGATTTAATTTTCTTTCTATGGTTTTGGAGGGCACTTTATGAGACATACAAAGTAGAACAATACCTCTATAATTTTCAAACCTTAATTCATCCTCATTTTCTTGCACAGTATATATTATACTTTTTCGCTAGCCCTCTGGTGACTGCTGCTCTACATATTCTGCATATTAGTTGATGTAATTTGTTACTTAAATGCTTCCCTATCTGGAGTAGTTCTGCTGGGATTTCATCTTTTCCAGGAGTATTATTTCTCCTTAGGTCACATACTCCTGCCTGTAGTTCGTCTTTTGTTTTGTGATCAGACTGGGACCTCTTGTTCTACTGATGGTACGTTCACAGCTTCAGTTATTGTTGTAGGTACTGCAAATAACTTCTGGAAATGTTTCAGCCATCTATTTTTAATTTCGACTAGGTTACCAATAGTTGATTCTTGTGAACTTTCACAAAGAAATGTATGTGCATTGAAGCCATCTTGAAGTTGTTTAATAGAGGTACATGCCGATCTGACTTCATGTTGGGTCGTATTTTGGACTTAATGATGATTGTCAGTCATGTCTTCCTTCAGCACATTTTATTAGTTTGTCGTTAGAGGTTTTTATTTGGTTCTTCTTTGGCCCGAGTTAGTTGTTTCTTGTACGTCTATTTTTTTTCAACCACTTCCTTACATTCTTTGTCGTACCAGTCGTAATTTTTTTTTGTCCGGTGCCCCTAGGCCTTTTTGGCCGCTTATGTTGCCGTATCTCTTACTGTCATAGTTTTGATGTCATTATTACTTGTTTCTGCCTGTGGTGATATGTTGATGCGAATTTCCAGCGCTGAAGTACGAGTATACGATGTGTGTTCAAAAAGTAAAGTGACTATGTATTTTCAGGAAAATTCGGCAAACGTTATGTTGTCCCCTTCAAAGTTATCAATGCATTTGTTCCAATATATTTGTACCAATGCTTTTTCCAATCCTCGAAACACTTCTCATAAGCACTTTTCGGTATAGCCTTGGAATCTTCCAGCGACACAGTCTTTATCTCGTCAATTGTTGCAAATTTCCGTCCTTTCATAGGTCTCTTCATTTTTGGGAACAAGAACACATGCGGCCAAATCCGGTGAATATAGTAGCTGAGGTATGATTGTGGTGTTGTTTCTGGCCAAAAATTCTTAATCCTTGATCCATTTTTTTTCGATAGCAAAAAATGCTACTGAGCTATTATTTAGCTTGGGTGTCTGGTATCTTGGAGTAACTTATGTTTCTTGTGTGCAGCTCTTGTACATGCGGTATCGGAACTTGACCCTTATAAGGTAGTGGTCAGGGTCACAGATAGCCCTATCGGTGGCGGCTCCTTTTTGTATGAGAACATGATCGACCTGGGACTATGTGCGACTGTCTGGGGTTGCTGATTTTCTCTAATGGAAGTCTCGTCTGTAAGCGTGTGAATCTTACTTGGAAGCCTCCACTAGTAGTGAAGTCTATCAGGCGATGCTCGTTGTTGCTAGCTGACAGCAATGTATCAATAGTGCGTTCCAGTATGCTGTAAAATTTGTCCTCCTCCTCGTCGTTTGTGGGTACGTGACAGTTGAGGAGCGAGACATTAAAAAAATTGGTCTTGATATGAATCATATAGATCTTTTCGTGAATGGCTTTACGGGGTGATAATTTTTTTGAATGTGCTGTCAACAATATAAGCCACTCCAAATTCACGGCTTTTTTGCAATTTTTCACTTTTAAACGGAATATTTGTTCTCATGTCAAAAATATCTTCACCGTGGCATCTGGTTTGTTATACTGCGACAATGTTGGCTCCGCATTTCATTATTTCATTCAGAAGTTGCCGCAGTGCACGTGATCTGTTCCGTGATCTAACATGCCAAGTTCCAAAAGAATAGTCCTTTATATGTACGCTGTGATAGCCTGTGCCATTCATCAAATCTGATCCGAGGCTATTCTTTTGGTTCCGTGCCAAGTAAATGCTAAGTGGAGTGGTGTCAGTGCGTGTTTTTTTCTGGTTTTTCAGCCCAATTTTTTTAACGTACATTTTACCTCCCACTAGACCCTTTGCCACACAAACTAATTTTTTTGTTTCATGTTTTAAAACTTCGAAGTAAACTATTTCATTCGACTAGTTTTGATAGAAAATATGTTTAAGGAATACTTCAGCAAAACAGGGGACCTCTCTTCAAAACTTTCCAAATTTTTGATACGGCTGGAACTGGAAGAGGCAGTCCCTTCACTTAAAGCCAGGAAGGCTCCAGGTCCAGATGGTGTTTAAGCTGAGGTGTTGCAGCTTGCAACAGCCATTGTCCTGACATTCTGCTCAGTTAATTCAATGCATGCCTATGGGACGGGGTTTTCCTGGTACGATGAAAGGTGGCGAGGCTCGTGCTAACCCACAAGGTGAAGGGAAGTTCCGGATCGCCATCTGGGTACCGCCCGTTATGCATGCTAGACACTGCTGGGAAAGTGCTCGAGAAACCCATCAAGGAAAGACTCACTGACACTATTCGTGCTTCTGGGGACCTATCACCTCGGCAGTATGGCTTTAGAGCAGGACGCTCTACCATTGTTGCGATTGCAGAGGTGGTGAGTGCGGGCCAAAAAGCAGAGGCATATAGTCGCACCAAGCAACGGATCATCTTGTTGGTGACACTCAACGTTAGGAACGTCTTCAACTCCGCAAGATGGGTGGATATTCTGGATTCACTGAAAAACCCCTTTCAAGTTCCAGAATATCTAATGCAGCTACTGAGGGACTACCTAAAGGACCGAAGCTTGCTTTACAACACGTCACAGGGCAAACGAAGGATGGAAGTTATACCGGGTGTTGCCCAGGGATATATCTTTAGTCCAGACCTGTGGAGCGTATCTTACGATGGGCTACTGACACTGAAGATACCAGATGTGTCATGCTTGATCGACTATGTGGATGATAATAAGGCGCTGGTCGCTTGACGTACCATTTAACAAGCCCAATTTAGGCTAGGAATGCTAATGCACTGAGTGAGATACTCGCTCGTTTAGTTTAGCGCTGTAGAAAATCGAAGTGGTCATCCTGACAAAAAAGAAACTCCTTAGAGTAAAAATAATCATCATTGGAGACAGATCAATCAAATCGAAGCCAGCGATGAAGTATCTGAGGTTTACTGTTAACTCAAAGATGAGATTCTCTGAGCAAATCAGGGCAACGGCTGAGAAGGCTGCTTCAGGAGTATGGGCTCTTAATCAACTTATGGCCAACGTAGGAGGACCCAGTGATTCAAGAAGATGCCTTTTGATAAGTGCAGTATGGTCAGTGCTACTGTACGAGCAGAAATATTTGTTGATACTCTTAGATACGAAAACAAAAACGCTTGGCACAGGTGCAGAGAACAGGAGCACTGAGGATTGCATCTTCGTATCCGGCAGTCTCTGATTCAGTGGTGGGAGTTATTGTAGGCGTGATACCAGCTGCCCACCTTCCTAGAGAGTGCCGCACTGTTTAGCTGCGTCGAATTGAGGATGCGAGGGAGATTGTTGTCCGCGAGGAGAGACAGTGCACACTCAACGATTGGCAGCAGACTTCGGTGAATTGCATGAATAGAAGGTGGATTGCGCATCTCTTCCCGGACGTGAGACCGTGGCTAAATCGAAGACATGGTGAGACGGACTTCGATCCGACCCAGCTTTTGAGCGGGCATGGGTGTTATCAGTCTTACCGGCACAAGATTGGTAAGTCACGGCCCATCGATTGTCGGTTTTGACCAGGAAGACAATGCCCACCATATATTTTTCGCGTACACAAAATAGAACAGGCTGCGAAGTGACCCCTACAGGGAGACGGGAGAGCTCATCCTGGATAATATAGTTGCAGTGATGCTCGATTTGGTTGACAAATGGTATCAGGTGGCACATTATGTTCGGGCAGTCCTAAAAAATAACAGGGACTCACAGCAGTTGGGGGCTTTGGGGCTAGGAGATCACTTGTCTGGTACTTCCTCTCTCCCCTCCCCCTAGAAAAGGGATCGCTCAGCTTGAAGATGCCTCATGGCTTAACAAAACTAGACCTGGCTCGAAGTAATGTGTCAAACGATCCTAGGCTGGATTCTCGGGTTGACAGGCGAGGTGTTCAGTGGATATTCCAGTCACCTTCTTACAAGCATGGGAGTCCTAAGCTCTGTACGTAAATGACATTCACCTCCCAACAATAACAAATAGAACCAAGTCTATGTTTCATAAATTTGAATCAAACAAAATTTTGTAAGAGTGCCTGACGGTGGGAGGCGTTCTCAACTTGTTAAGTCTTTTCATCTTGTTCTTTAGGTAACCTTTGCTTCACTATTCTTGTTCATTGATATGAAATGTTTTTTCTTCAAATGACATTACTTTGTAAATTTTATACTTTGAACGAATTGAGAAATTATGCATTTTTCTGTTTCAATATTAAAGATTTATGTTATCCATATGACATGATAATGGGTTATTTTATGGGAGTTGGGAAAGTAATAAGAAACGCTATTAGAGATCATCAAGCTCCACCAAATATTTGTATATTTTTTTTTGTGTAAAATAAGTAAAGAGAAAAAAATCGTTAATTTGATTCAATCAATTAATGAAATCAATCAATCAACGAAAATATGCAGAGGCCTTATACTCGTATGTGTTTACGTATACACATTTGATTGTACATAGTAAGCACATATTTTTGAATTGATCTAAAAACATATTGTACAGCTTCTATGCCTTAATTATTTACGTTATTTTAATTATAAAATCGATATCCTGTATCAGCCCCTCTTCAAATATTCTAGACCTATACAAAAATGCTGAAAACTACATACATAGAATCCTCATTTATTATTAAAAGAATTTTATTTCAGAGCTCGTGGATATCCCGAGCCAGTGGTAACGTGGCGTCGGGAGGATGGCGAGGAAATTGTCCTGAAACATAATGCAAGCTCGAAAACAGCTGGTGAGTTATAAATTTCTACATGTGGTTTTGCCTATCGTAAATAATCGAAATTACTAATTTTCCTGAACATTTATCGCAGCGCTTTCATTTCGAGGGCAAGTTCTACACCTGTCAAAAATTTCAAGGAGTGAGATGGGATCTTACCTATGTATAGCATCAAATGGCGTACCGCCATCAGTGTCGAAAAGGATATCACTTAGCATACATTGTAAGTAAAAACTTTTTGCTAGCTTTTAATTAATAGAGGACAAGCATACTATGCATATAGGCGGCAAGGTTAATGCTTACTCACACAAAATGTATTTCAAGGACATGGACTTTTAAACATATTTGCGTGTGTTTCTCGGAATATACTTAAAGCGTTTCGTAGAAATTTTTCCAAAGTTCACAATATTATCTTTGTATTTAAAATTTCACTATAGGGTTCATTAAGGTTTTCAAGGGGTGAATAAGCTCTTAAAACCTACAAACTCTGCCGATAAAGAACGGAAAATTCAATTTCCTTTTGTTTAAAATCACAAAGTGTGTCGTAAAAGAGTATTTCCATCCTCCCTATGAACCGTTCAACAATCAGAAAACTTTTATCTAAGACACAATGACCGTAAAAACATGAAATTACTTTAAACACCTTAAAACTTTTACCTGTAGGTATGCTTTGTTGACTTGGCTGCGTTCTAGGAAAACTCAGTGTCAAAGAATGAATACAAGGCGTCTTCGAATACTTGTGGACAAGCATCATCATTAGTTTAGAAAAGTTTCCAACCACGTCGGGATGTTAGTATAATAAAAGTTGCTTCCGTACTTTGGTTACAAGCTTTCAAACTATAAACGGCTAACTGTCCTAAGAAGATTTCCTCTTGTCTTGGAGTATCTTAAGTAGACTGAATTGCCGAAAATGCATTTTTGAGAAAATACTACAAATCTGAAATTGGTCACTTGCAAAGAGTGGAAAAGGAATAAACATGAACAATGTTGTTTAGGTACTGATACCACTGTTTTAATTTTTTTTTTGTTTCAAATTAAAGTAAAAAAACAAGTCGAATAAGCAGGAGAGTTTTCCTACCAGCAGGGCTTTGTAACCATGCCAGGGCTCGAAACTAGTTTTCTAGAGGTATAAATCGATGACTTGAATTATTCATCCAATGCTTGTATGAAATGTCGTTCAGATTTATCCAAAAGATGCAGCTTCCTTCAAAAGCACATCACAGCCGCCATTTTGTTCTGAATGCTTGGTCAATTGGACACATTGGAGTTAAACACTATGCCTCAAATTTTCATGAAAGTCCGAAGAAAATAAGGGTTCCTAGGTCGATTTGAAATATGTGTCAATCATCAACACGTATTATTGTTGTTGTAATTTCATACAATTGAAATGGCCTTAACTCACTTGATTATTATCTGGTTTCCATAAAATTTCACAGCATAAGGACCTTATATTAATCTACATAGCAAAAGTTTTAAGGAAAAAAATATAAAATTGACAAATCATACGTGTAAGCAACCACCCTGCCTGTGCTGGCGTGATGATTGCGCCTCACCACACACTACCACAATCCTTGAACCCTAGAGGAGAATGTGGCTGTCCCTTAGAAAAAAGAAGAGCCTTTTTTCTTCTCCATCGAAATCCAAAAGGTCTTTATTATCTAACAATTTTGTTTGACAATTTATTGTTTTGCACACACAAATGCTTTGGTTCTTGCCGTATTTCATATTCTATGTCACAAATCATAAATATAGATACATTCTTACAATCTAAAGAAATTAATTCAAAACAATCTTCACTTGAAATTTATTGCAAACTTGAATTCCTCGGTAACTTGAAATTACTCGATGTAAACTTCGACCGGGTTTGTCTCCGACAGACTCTCCTCTAGACTTGTGCTTATGCGGACTTCTCCTGTCAAATTCGCCAGTAGCTTCAATACAAGCGAATCGCTTGCGTTGCTAGTGGCAGTCGTAGGCCTTCGCTCCAGTTAACTGCAAAACGCTAAGCTTGTCAACGCGCTTGTTCCCCCTAATTTGCTTTACTAAGTCATTCCTCTCCCGTTCCTTGAGAACAATCTTGTTGCATGAAAAGGAACGCCAGATCCAATCATATGTTTTCGCTCTTTTCATCTTCAGTATTACATATCTGAATATTTGATTACTTCTCCTCATACAATTTTTGAGTTGGTTGGGAAGCGTGATCAACTGTTATAGGATTCCAAGCACACATGTTAATGAATTTTGTCGTAACAGGCGTTTGTTACCCTTGTACACATAAATACCTTCTTCTTCAATTGTCTTGGTTCGTTGACCGCGTCATCCAATTCCGAAATCCGAGCAGCGATGAACTGTCTTCGTCGACCGAGTCAGACCAGCGTGTCCTCGGTTTCCCCACTGGCCGCCGTCCATCAGTTCTCCCAACGAATACCTTCTTGGGTATCCGTTGTTCGTCCATACGGTTCATGTGTTCAGCCCATTGCAGCTTCCGCAGTCTTACAATCGTTGAGACCTTCGGGTCGTCAAAAATTTCATACAGATCATGGTTGTATCGAATTCGCCATTGGTCCCCGTCTAGCTTCGCTCCGATTATTCGCCTCAGGACCCGTCGTTCAAAGGCGTTCAATATATTTGCGGATGCTTGGGTCAGGGTCCATGTTTCACACCCGTAGCATAACACAGTTCTTATCACAGATTTGCATACTTGGAGCTTTGTTTTCCTGTGTATGCAGCTGGTCTTCAAGATCGTCAGTACTGAATAAAATATTTTATTTGCGAGCTGTATTCTTCGGCGTATTTCGTCTCTTTCATTGCCTGTTTTCATTATTTTGGCGCCTAAATAAACAAATTTGCTAAAATTTTCGATACTGTGTTCGCCAAGTGTGATATTTTGTGTATCTGGGGTATTTTTCCTCGACTGCCTCATGAGCTTTGATTTATTTTCGTTGATTTGTAGCCCTACTTGTTTTGCTTCGCTGTCGAGGTTCAGGAAGAGTTTTTTGCCAGTTGTTAGTGACCGTGACAGAATGTCGATGTCATCCGCATAGGCCGCTACCTGGCTTGACTTGTATAATAATGTACCTCGCGTATCGACAGGTAGCTTCAGTATGACGTACTCCAGAGCCAAATTGAATAGCAATGGGGCCAGCCCGTCTCCCTGCTTTAGTCCGATATTTCTGTCAAAGGCATCGGTGAGTTGGTTATTGATGCGGACTTTGGAGATTGTTGACGTCGTTGTCATTTTGGTAAGACGGACTTATTTGGCTGGGATGCCAAAACCAAGCATTATTTGGTACAGTACGTTACGATCAATACTGTCGTATGCTTGCTTGAAGTCAACGAAAATTTGGTGTACGTCTATGTTGAACTCTCAGCATTTTTCAAGTACCTGCTTGACTGTGAACAATTGGTCTGTTGTTGATCTATTTGCCCTAAAACCACCTTGATACTCGCTAATAGTACTGTTGGCGTATGAGCCGATTTTATTTTATAAGATTTTTGAAAATATTTTATTCGCCGTACAAAGTAGTCGTATACCTTGATAATTTTCGCACTGTAGCTTGTCACCTTTTTTGTGGAAAGGGAATATAATTGATAGGCTGCGCTCTATCGGCATATGTTCTTGTTGCCAAATGTACTGGATGACTTTGTGAATAGCTTGATGAACACTACTGCCACCATAGTTGATGAGCTCCACTGGAATCTCATCGATTCCCGGCACTTCATTATTCTTTTAGGCTTTGATGATGGAAAAAACTTCATCCAGAGTTGGTGGGGCCAATAAAAGCTCTGCGCAGACATCTATAGGCTCCGATGTTCAGGAGCTGTGTGGAGGATTAAGGAGATTCTTGAAATATGATGCCCATCTTCCCTTAATCTTGACCTCATCAGCGATAATATTGCCACTGTCATCACGACAGAGCGTGGTTTTGGGCTGATAACCACGTTTCAGGCTTTTCACTGCTTCGTATGCTTGTCTTGTGTTATTGCTCGCTAAACTAACATCTATACTTCTCATTAGTTGTCAAAGTATTTTATTTGTTAATTCTAGTTATCCGATTCGCTACTTTTCTGAGATTTTCATAGTGTTTTCTCTTCATCCTGGTTTTCCTACTCACTAATCTTTGCGTCCCTGATTCTTTTTATCTAACGCATTCTGGCACTCATCATTGAACCAATCATTCCTCTTGCGCCAGGCTTGATGTCCGATCGTCTGTTCTGCCACGGTTATGATAGCCACTTTTACTTTCATCCAGAGCTCGTTGCTCGTCTTTAGCGATGCATCTGATAAGATGGGAGCCAGCTGGTTGTTGAGGGACTCCGTGAAATTTTCGGCCACAGACGCCGTTTGGAGCCTTTCGATGTCATATTTTTGTAGCAGGCTGGTCTTCGCTGAATATGTCTTTGACATACGACACCAATAGTTTAATTTGATCAAGTAGTGATCTGAGTTACAATTGGCTCCTCGGTATGTACGGACGTCAAGTATG
The DNA here is from genome assembly GCA_963969285.1 of Odontomyia ornata. NCBI lineage: Eukaryota > Metazoa > Arthropoda > Insecta > Diptera > Stratiomyidae > Odontomyia > Odontomyia ornata. The sequence continues at coordinate 410,884,277 of OZ017739.1, forward strand.
CTCGAGGCCCAACGTTGTTGGATCAGAACATGATCGATCTGTGTGTTGCCATCATAATCGCGCCACATCTTTGTGATTTTTTAGCTGAAAATGTCCAATCACGAGGAAAGGAAGCCTATATTTTTCAGTCATTTTGCCACCCCTGGGCCCTTTCAGGCATAAAATGATCTTTTTCTTTCAGATTCTAAAAGTGCTAATCGAGACGTTTCATTTGGCACCCTGCTCAACTACCTTTGGTAAAAAAAATGTTAATGGGCTGTTATGATTTTTTTCCTATGGTACGCTGCATTCTATCCTACTCCACAAAACCAAAACGTCCTCTCACTTTTTGAAATAAAACACTCTTTACTGACTTCACAATGTATTCGTAAAAGAACTTTTGAAATACAATTTATTTGCATGCAATACTGGCACGCGAGTCCTGTCCTCTATGCCAGCTGCAGGCCTTCTCCTTGACCTCCTTTTGGCAGTGTCATTGAATTTCACGGGCCTCGACCTTGAACTGCTTGCGCTCGTTCGCGGTAACCGCTAAGCGTCCGAGCTGGCGTAAGCTTCCCAACTACTGCTTGTCAAGAGCTCGCTCAAATCTCCTGTTGCGTATGGAAAAAGCCTCACTGTACGTGGCTCACTTGTTCAGGGGCTACTTCTGCCCTGTCCGTGTACTTAGCTAGCATGATCGGTCAGGGCCTTTCATAACGTTTACTGGCCAGCGCCTGTTCCAGGCTTGCAATAGCGGGACAGGAAGGTCGTAGCTGGGGCGAGAACATCGTTGGTGATCACTATTCTAGAAACTTTACTGGAAAGGGCACCCTGTGCGCCGGAGAGGGTATATGCTTGGCAGCCTATAAATATACAAATGCTTAGATAACTCTGTTTGATACCTACCTAGGAACTCCGTCCAGTCAAGGATTTCCCACCATCGCGAACACTGCGTGTAAGGACCTTGTAACACGATGTGGTGACTCAGTAGGCCGTGGGCTCAACTGCAGCCTCTTGTGACGGCCTGAGATTTCATAGTAGAAGTGGCCCATGTTCTCGGCCTAAGCCTAGCAACAAAGTATTGACATAGATAAATTCGACAGAACTGGCTCATTTCCTCGGCCTACATCAAAGCATCCACATAAACAAAGCTACTGAAATGGCGTGTGTCCTCTGCTTACGGCTAATGACACTGTATTTACGTGGATAAAATGACTGAAATGGCTCGTGCTCTTGGTTTGCGTCTAGTGATACTATATTCACATATATTAAATGACTGAACTGGCTCGTTTCTTCAGCTTACGCCTAGTAACACTATGTTTGCATAGATGAAATGATGGAACTAGCCCGTGTCCTCGGCTTACGCTTAGTGACACTATATTCACGTAAAAAAAATAACTGAAGTGGCCTGTGTTCTCGGTATATGCCTAGTAACAATGAACTGACCCGATTCCTCGGTTAACACCAAGTGACACTATACTCACGTAGATGAAATGACAGATGTTCACGTAGAAGAAATGACGGAGCTGGGCCGTGTTTTCGGCTTATGCCTAGTGCCACTGTATTCTCGTGGATAAAATGACTGAACAACTGAACATTCTCCTACCACGACCAATAGTTCATATTGGTAAAATCAGCTGACCCTGCGTAAACCTCAACCTCTAATTTCATAAGGTCCTGCTGATCAAAAATCCAATTTCATGGTATAATTTTCTATTGAGTCTGCATTTTCCTCAATTCATAACATTGTACCCAAAATCTTAGTGAATTACCTTTATTTTTTTCTTAATGCTAAATTCACGCCAAATCTGCATCTTCATTAATTTTTTCACTCCAACTCGTAACTTGGTCACAAAGTTCATATCAGCATTTCCACTAATTACTCCGACCGGTTATCCCCACATAAATTGTGACGAAGCTTGATCGATGATTCCTATAACTGATTCAACTAATTCTGTTCGTGTTGCCTATTTTTCTTGATAAGGTTGCTGCTTGTCTCGTGCCGGCGACATTTGTTTTCATTTTATTCAGGTAATGTATTGCAATTCAAACGTGTTGTTTTATTTTCGCTAGTTATTTATTTTTTATTTGACCATGCGGTAAGTTTTTCAGCTACGTATTGTTTTGTTTTTTATCAGTCCATGCGGTACTTGTATTATTTTACATTATTTCTGTTTTTTTTGTATGTTGGGTTGCTTATGGACGCTTTTTTTACGTAAAGTTTTTGTTTATCCAAACGACTTTTTTCGGTTTTTATGTGGTTGGGTTCCCGATGCTTTTCTTTGCATTTTTGTTTAGTCACGCGGTTTGTTTTGTGTTTTTATTTGGAAGTTTTTCATTAAAGTTGGGATCGTGAAGAGTTCCTAGCAGGACCACTGCAGCAAAAGGGGATACCTCCATTTAACATTTTAAAATGCTTGATAAGACCTACGTTTTTAAGGGACCACCCATTCTGTTTTCACAAATTTAGAGATTTCTAGCTTCTATAATTTCTGTGGAAACTTACTGTGATGCATAGTTAGACAGGCAGACAGGATGCAAAACTAGCAGGTCTCTGTAAAATTTGTTTATAAGACTCCTTAAAAATACAGTGCAACTATAACTATATTTAAGAGACTCTGGAATCAAACAAGTTTGGCAACTGGTTAAGAAATGAGTAAACTTCTGCTTGGCGAGTAAATGATCGCAAATGGTCTTGGGCTCGCACATTGGGTTTCCTGGTTCCTCAATGGCGGGACATTAAATACCAAGAAATACCAATTACTGCAAATACATTTACAGCTCTGCCACCAAATCCTACTTACATATCCTTTGGGGTGATCGCCGGTAACTTTCACTTTTTGTGAAAGACTGACGTAAGAGGGTGAAGGCGAGGCAAATTGAAAGCAATAACTATGTCCCTGCAGTGGTAGTTGGGCGGCGAACTAACACTCTGGTCCTGGTAAACCCTACATAAGTTTGAAATCAGCACCAGAGCAACGACCTCGCATACGAAAAAAGGAAAATAGCATTGGATCCTGGAATGTCAGATCACTAAACATCCCTGGCGCTATTAAGGCCCTTTAACAACAGGCAACGCAATATGAATTAGATATACTGGCAATTTAGGGAATGAATTGGACTAGTAGTGATATTTAAGATAATACAGGTATATCGCCTACAATATTCAAAAGTGGGAAGTCTTCTAGAAAGCCGGAATTCAGATTGGCCTTCAATGTTGAAAGACGTTTCAAATTGATTTCAAAGCAATCAATGAACGAATGCATGCGATGTGTATAAAAGCGAAATCCTTCAAAAGCAGGTGACAAATGTGCATGCCCCGAAAAAAAAAGAGAACGAAAACGATGAAATGAATGGCAACGGCTAGCGTTTGAATGATTTTGCATTTGGCAGATATCTAGTCATGCGTTCAAAATACTTCCCACATTGTCGCATATATACTCGTAAAATGACCAAGGTACCATCAGATGGCAACACCTAAGCTAGATCGACCACGACCTGATTCAGCAAAGATAGGCCTCGAGCATGTTTGGCGTACGTATATACCGAGGAGCCAATTTAATTCAGATCACTGCCAGATGAAATCAATCTATCAATGTTATATATACGAGTAAAAGGTGAATTAGGCAAAAATCAGTCCTCTTTATAAATTCAAAACCGAAAGGCTCCAAACGGTATCTGTGGCTAAAGATTTTGCGGAGACCCTCGACAACTCACTGACTCCCATCTTATCAGACATATCACTAAAAACAAGCAACGAGCTATGGGTAAATGTGAAAGAGAAAATTAAAACTCGGGCAGAACAGACAATTGGACATCAAACCCGGTACAAAAGAAATGATTGATTTAATGATGAGTGCCAGAATGCGTCAGACAAAAAGAATCAGGCGTACAAACAATATCTGGGTAGGAAAATCAGGATGAAGAGAGAGCGTTATGAAAAGCTCAAATGAGTAGGGGATAATATCATTAAAATTAAGGAAATAAAATATTATGACGAGCGATTGAGAATCATCGATCTTGCCAGCAACAACACAAGACAAGAATACAAAGTAGTGGAAAGCATGAAATGGGGTTATCAGCTCAAGACCACGCTCTGCCGTGATGCCTCCACACACCTCCACAACATCTGAACCCAATAGATATTTGCGTAGAGCTTCCATTTGCTTCAAAAACTTTGGAAGAAGTTGTTCCCGCCATCAAAGCACAAAAGTATAATAAAGCGCTAGGCATCGGTAAAATTTCAGTGGTGCTCAAAAAGCAATTTATAAAGTCCTTCGGCAACAAGAATATATGCCGGGCGATGGAACCCAATCAATTGTATTCCCTATCACAAAAAGTTGAAAGGCTACAGTGTGGAAACTATAGAGGCCAATATTTTCAAAGATCCTAGAAAATAAAATCAGATCATATGCCAACAGAATTATTGGGTGGTATCAAGGTGGCCCAGCCAAAACAAAATCAGAACTTCAATGACCCGCATCCTACAGGTCAACCTGCACCGCAACTCAACCGCGCAGAACCTGCCAAAGTAGTTTGTGAGGGGAATGACAGAAAAGTTTTTGCTGCAATACCTCAATAAAAGTTCTACACCATGGTATCCTGATGAAACTAGTACTGCCACTTTCTCGGTTCAAAACAATGATGGAAGGAGAGATTGTTTCCTATGGATATGGTGCTCAGGGGCCGCCCTCTTTAGTCTGTACCTAACGCAGAAAGAATCTATATAATCTTTCCAAGCAAAGTTTATTGCTTTGGAGCGTACTATCTTGAACGCAGAATGCACCGTGCTCGTAGGGGGAGACTTCAACGCTAAAGCAATCTAATGGAGTATGTCTTCAACAGATCTGCTGGAAAACGAATCCTAAAATTGATAGCCAGGATAGTACTCGTTGTACTAAACACCAGAAGCACCCCGATTTTCCGGCATATTCGCTGTGAAGGAATCATAGTGAACATGACATTCGCCTTGGAATCCTTGGAACGGGGGATACACGATTGGAGAGTATTAGATGACTACTCAGTCAATAACATTAGTACGTTCTGCTTAAGATCCATGATGTTGTCTCCCGACGTTCGCGCTCTTCGCCTTCTAAAATTGGTTGAACCATTTGAAAGGCGGACGTTGAAGGGTTCATCGAGTTGCTCACGGCAGGTACTCTGTTGCAGGATCATTCACAGGGGAGAGAAGAACTGGCCGTTTAAGACTGGTTACAGTGCTTCTATGCTCCGTCAAAAACTCAGGCACGATATGCCCCAAGTGTTCTGGTAGTCGAAAAAAAGCGAAGAGAGTGTCACAAGCTTTGGCGAGATGTTCAATGGGTACGGAACTATGATGACAAATGCAACCAGGTAACAGCATATAAATCTTCCAGAAACAGCAAGGCTGGCTGCTAGCAAGGTCTAGTGGACAGTGTGAATAAGTATCCCTGGAGCCTTGGCCCCAGGTTAGTTAGGTGGAAGCTTGGTGGCCTACGGATGGCTTGCATTGATGAAGCAGAAAGAATGGACAAGATAGTGCGGGCTCTTTTGCATGCCCATCCTTTCCATATTGAAATCACGGTGAAGTAGCAATGAGTGCCCACTTTTTACATAGCCAGAACTGGAAGGGGCAGTCCTATCATTGAAAGCAAGGAAGGCTCCAGGCCTATGTGGGGTTCCAGCTGAGGTGTTGGCGCTTGTCTTTCGGCATTTTTTTGATTTGCTGCTCAGCATATTCAACGCTTACCTATGGAATGGGTTTTCCCGGTACGATAAAAGGTAGTGAGGCTCATGCTGATCAGAAATTCATCACGAGTCATGCTGCTGGGGACTTTTCTTAACAGCAGTACTGCTTTAGAACCGGATGCTTCACCATTAATGCGATTCCAAATGTAGTCAACTTGGTGGCGTATAGCCGGACTAAGCCACAAACTGTTCTATTGGTGATACTCAACCTTAGGAATGCCTTAAACCCCGCTAGATGGGTGGATGTTTCCGATACCCAAGAAACTCCATTTCAAGTTCCAGAATAACTCATGTGGTTTTTGAGGGACTACCAGAAGGACCGAAGCCTACTTCATGAAATTACACAGGGCTAAAGAAGGATGGAAATTACATCGGGTGTTCACAGTTTTGTTGAGGTGACTAGCTCTCATCAGGAGCTGCCACTATCAAAAACCTTGGGGCAGCTCAGCTGCGTGGATTCCAGATGTTTGTAAACCCTCATATATATACTGCAACATGGTAGTGCTGCACGCTCTATCAAGCAATTACTTCCACTTACGCAGTGATTGGGAACCTAAATGTATTTTGCTAAGGGAATGCTGATGTCCTAAGTGAACGAAGTACATCGTGCGTACAGCTGAGTATTTTGGCTATCGACTTAATAGTACGTTAAGCTCGATGGGCATTGGCCGGTCTCAGCTTATGGCTGGTACAATAAAAAAAATCGCAGTTTCATCGAGGTAACCTCGGTCCTGATAAGCACTAGACATCACGAAGGAGCTGCACATTTTATAAAAGTACCAGCCATATGCCGGAATCAGTTGGTGTCTATCAAGCTCAACGTGCTATTAAGTTTATAGCCAGAATGCTCGGGTGAAAGGATAACGTTCTTCTTCTTCTCAGGACACCAGCAATTTCTAAACAAAACACACATTGGGTGTTGCCCAGGGATTTATCCTTGGTTCAGACCTGTGGATCGTATGTTACAATAGGCTAATGAGACTGCAGATACAAGATGAGGCACACTTGATTGACTATGCGGATAATGGTGCACCCTAGTTACTAGAGGCACCACTAAACAAGCGCAACTTAGGCTAGGTATGCTGATGTGTCAAGTGAGAGACTTAATGACTGCTCGTGAATTCAGTCTAGCACTGGAGAAAATCAAAGTGGTCATCAAGAAGAGAATCCCTAGAGTAAGGTTGAACGGTATTGAAGACACAATAATCGAATTGAAGCCAGCAATGAAACACCTGGAGCTCGTGATTGACTCGAGAATGCGTTTCTCCGAGCAAATTAGGGCAATAGCTGGGAAGGCTGCTTCGGGCGTATAGGTTCGGAGCTGACATGACCAACGTAGGGGGCCCCAACCCAACCCAACAATAAAATGCCTCCTGTATGTGCTGTAGGGGGATCAGTGCTACTGTACGAGGCAAATTATGGGGTGACGCTCTCAGTAAGGAGGTGTATCGAAAATGGTTGGCACATGTACAGAGAAGAGAAAATTTCATCTTCATATTCGACAATCAACCCTGAGAGTTATTGCAGGCATGAAATCTTTCCCCCTTCTTGCTAGAGAGTGTTATGCCATTCACCTAAGTTGAAGCAGAAACATGAGGGAGACAATTGCCTGCGAGGAGAGACAGCGCTCATTTAGCGATTGGCAGCAGTCTTGACTGAATTGCATGAAGAGAAGGTGAACCCTGTGGTTCATCCTGGATGTAAGATAGTCGCTAAATCAAAGGCATTCTGAGAATGACTTCTATCTGAACCAGCTTCTGAGTGGATATGGATGCTTTCAGTCTTACCTGCAATATGTAAGTGATGGCCTCCTGACAATATATTTAACCTAGGTGAGAAAGATAATGCCTGTCATATATTTTTTGTGTGCAAAAGATGGGAAAAGCTGCGACGGGACCTCTAAGAAAGAACGTTAGAGCTTACTCTGGATAGTAGAGTCGCGGTGCTGCTGGGATCGAAAGAAAAAGAGAATAATGTGGCACATTATGTTCGGGCGATCTTGAAGGCACCTTACGGCGCAGTAAAATGATATCAAGCTCAAAATAATGTGTCAAATGGTTCCAGGCTACGTTTCCAGATTTAAAGCGGAGATGTTTATTGGGGAGCCCAGCTGCACGCGAGCATGGAGCCCCACATGCAGTGCATAAATGACATTTGCCTCCCAGCCACAAAAAAGTTGGAGCAAGTAGATTGGAGATAGACCAATTGTTCACAATCAAGCAGTTGCATGAAAAATGCTGGGAGTTCAACATAGTCGTGCACAAAATTTTTGTTGAATTTAAGCAAGCATACGACAGAATTGATTGTAACATACTGTACCAAATAATGCTTTGCTTTGTTATCCCATTTAAATTATTCCATCTTACCAAAATGACAATGACTTCGACAATCTCCCAAGTCCGCATCAATCATCAACTCACCGACGCTTTTCACACAACTATCGGGCTAAATGAGGGAAATAGGCTGGTGCCATTGCTATTCCGTTTGACTCTGGAATAAGTCATGAGAAAGCTACATGTCGATGCAGGAGGTACGTTACTATACAGGTCGAGCCAAGAAGTAGCCTACGCGGATGACATCAACGTTTTGTCACGGTCATTGACAACCCTTAAAGAACTTTTCCTGAAGTCGAACAGCAAAGCAAAATTAGTAGGCGTACATATCAGTGAGAATAAAACAAAACCCATGATGCAATCGAGGAAAAATATCTCAAATACCAAAAATATCGGACTTCCTAATTACAATATTGAATATATGGGTGAATTTGTATCTTTATACGCCAAACAACGAAAACTGGTAATGAAAGGGACGAAATACACCGAAAAATACTGCTTGCAAATGAAACATTTTATCCAGTTTTGAATATCTTGAAGACCAGATATATACACAGGAAAAAGCTCCAAGTATACAAATTGGTGATGAGGTCTTAGCCCAAGGAAGCTAGACGGGGGACAATGGCGAATTGGATGCAACCATGAGCTATATGCAATTTTTGACGATTTGGAGGCCCCAATGACTGCGGAAACTGTAATGGGCTGGCCGCATAAATCGTATAGACGAACAACGGATACCCAAAAAGGTATTCGTTGGGAGAACTGAAGGCCGAAGGCCAGTGGGGAAACTGAGGAAATGCTGGTCTGACTCGGTCGACGAAGACACTTCAGCACTGCTCGGATTTCAAAATTAGAGGACACGGTCAATGGACCGAGCCAGTTGGAGGCACTATTTGCAGGAAGCAAAGGCCTGATAGAGGCTGTACTGCTACGGGGAAGGGAAGAAAAGGATCTTGGATCCCATGGTTTTTATAGTTTTAATGCAAAGGATCAAAGGATGTTCAAAGTATGTCATAAAGTATAGAACTGAACCCGTTCCCGACAAAATTTTGTTTTAACACTTTGTATGTATTCATTGTTATTTTTTAAAGTTCAACCTATGACATCAGTATCAAAAAATATCCTGAGAGACTCAAAAATTTCAGTTGCTTCTTTAGCTTTACCTTTCTTACCTGGCACATGTGTTACCAAATTAAGCATGCGAGTTATAGCACTTTAAGGCATAGATCTTAGCTACCACTTGATTTTTTTATCTCTACCAGTAAAGCAACTAAATAGCACTTCAAGTTTCTCATTGTTACTTGAACCAGATGATGTTCGTTACCACTCGATGTTTACATCTTCATCTGAGCAGCTGCAATTCTCAAAATTATCATGCTCTTTTTCTCGTTTTAACAACTGAAGCATATCTGAATCCTTAAGTTGACTCATCACCTTCGAGTAAACATAAAAATTCTAGTAAAACCCATGAAATATCAACAAACCGATAAATGTTAAATTTTTGCAAGATGATCGAAGATTAGTTACATTTAACTTTTCGTGAATCATTATTATAACTTCAATGTAATAATGAGCCTTAAAAATCAAATATCTACTTACCAAAATACGTTTTTAAGATAAGTAACTGGCACAAACATTTGTGTGGGGTCAAATTGACCCCGGTACCGTCACAGAAAGGCAATTATTTGGCGCTACTACTTGTATACGGGTTTCCATTTGGAACATAATAATTTTGTGTCTTTATATAAACGCATACTTAAATTTTTTCAGTATATTGTCAATGTCAAAACGTTAGTTAAAGTCAACATTTTTATCGTGGTAAAGCTCACGAACCAGCAGCGTTTGGAAACCATTAAAAATTACTACCGAAATTCTGAGTTGGTGGTCGCAACTTTAAAAGTGCTTACTCCGATTTTCGGTCGTAATAATCGTTCCACCCGACAGACTGTGCGTATTCTAGTGGATAAGTTTGTCTCTAAATTTTCACTATTGGACTTTTCGATGCCAAAAGGATGTCGTAATGCTCGAAGTGAAAAAAATATCTCAGCCGTAAGTGCATCGATTCAAAATGAGCCAAATCAGTCGATTCTACGTCGTTCTCAACAATTGGCATCGCTCAAACGACACTGTAGCGTATTTTGCGAAAAGACCTTAACCTACATGGTTACCAGATCCTTGAACTACATGGTTACCAGAACTAAAGCCTCTTAATCATTCAAAACGCCGAAACTTTACCAATTGAATCTGGCAACGCTTGAAGAAAATGAAGAATTTCATCGAAAAATCATCTTTAACGATGAAGCTCATTTGTGGGTCAATGGTTTTAGTAATAACCAGTGTGCATTACTGGCCAGCAGCAAACCGACATGGGCTTCTTGAGACACCGTTGCATCTACAAAAATAACCGTTTGGGTCGATCTTCATGCTGGAGGTACAATCGGGCCTTATTTTTGCATTGATGCAAATGACCATCATGTTACCGTCAATAGAGAGTGCTATCGTGTTACGTTGGATGATTATGCGTGGCGAAAATTGGATGAACTTGACATTAAAAATATGTGTTTTCAACAAGGCGGTGCCACTAGCTACACAGCACTCCTCACAATCGATTTATTGATAGGCAAATTTGATGAACGTGTTATCCCGAGAAATTGTCTGGTCGAATGTCTGCCTTGCTCATGCAATCTAACACCACTGGATTTCTTTTAATAGGATTGTACCAAGTCACTGGTCTATATTAATAAAGCAGCATATTCAGATGAACTTAAAGACAACATCCAACGTGAAATTGCCAACGTTACAGTCGAAATGTGTGCCAGAGTAGTGAAAAATTGGGTCCAAAGAATCGACGTCTGTTAACGGGATTGTGGTGGTTATATGACCGAAATTGAATCGAATGCTTGCACTACATCCACAATAAATTTGAACTCAATATTTAAAATATTTTTGTGTTCTATTAATAGATAAAGTTGTGTTGCAACCGCGGAAGTCACCGCAGTTGCAGACATTATGTCTCAGCAGAGGGGGTGAGTAGCCCGGGGTGGCATATTGAGGCCGGTTAGCGCTCAACCGTGTCGTGGGACTTCTGGGACACCCTCTGCTCATGCTTAGCCACCTTACATATAGACACCAACACGGAACGAATGAACGGGAGAGGAGGATGTCATCTTGAGATATGAAAAAAATATTTTTACTTACAAGATAGTGGCCATTTTATTTGAAGTAAGAAAAATAGACACAACAATAATTCATGAAAAAAATCATATTATAAAGCAAGCTTACTCCTTTGTCTTTAAACAATTTAATGAATTGATCAAACGAATAAATAAATTTCGAAACCGCTGCTATAAAAAACAGAAAATGTTTTTAATCAAAGAAAAAAAGATAATGATATAATTGTGATAAGATCCAAAAAAACGAACTTCAAATATGGCAAAAAAATATAAGTAAAAGAAAATATCACAGAAAATGTGCAATTGACTAACCCCTATTGATGCTGCAGAGCGCTCGGCAACCGAGGGGGGCACTGAAAATTAACTCCAACTTAAAAATATTAACACTACTTAAAACACAACACAAACATGCCACTTTTCACAAACGGTAGACCTTCTCTTCGGAGACCTGGCACTATATCCATCCTTCACTGATGCCGGTAACAATTAAACTTAGATTAACGTTTGACTTTTGTTTCACTTTTTGTTTCATTAATAGGCTTTCGTTCTTAATTCATATCTCCACTTTTAATTTTTTTTTTTTTTATATTCCGACACTGAACGATCATTCTTCCTCAATAATTTCTTCACGGCGTCCGCCACAATTTGGATTTCTTTTTTTATATATCTTGAACAGTCACTGTTTTCTTCCAGCTTCACCCCCACCGAGTTTTGTGTTTTCGTTTGCATAGCCCACTTAAACTTCACTCGCATGCAATTTAAACTCTCCTATCCCTCCAGAAAAATGTTATTTTTCGTCTATAATTTCACTACGCTTTAAAACTTCATTTCATTCACTCCAAAATCTCCCCGAATCATAATCAAGGCTCTTCATTCACTAATTTTCCATATCAAAACTCCTTTCACGAATTTTCCAAAATCAAGACTTTTATTATTATTTCCCCGTCGCCATCGAAAAAACTCGTTAAAAACTCTTCCGACAAAAGCAACCTCTCTTGTTCACTAGCCAAATTTAACTAACTTTTTCCCAATCCAAAATTGCACACCCAAAAATCCAATCCCGTAATAATTTTATTCCTAATTACCGCTGCCACATCTGGGTAATTTAATCGAAGTTCAATGCACTTCAATTCCGCTACCCACACATCTTTTCCGTATCGATAAATGCAACAATTTCCATTTTGCATATATGACAATTTGCATAATCATAGAAGCGTTTGATTAGATGCAAATTATTATATATATATATATATATATATATATATATATATATATATATATATATATATATATATATATATATATATACGGAAACAATTGCTTTTGCCGATACTCCAAAAAGAGTGCTTTCCTGTGCTCGGGGAACTTGAATCAAGAGTCCCAGCGGATCCCCAGTCGAGAATCCACGACGCTACCAACGGAGCCACCTTCTTTTGATTTCCGATTCATTGTATAGCAACTTCTACGATGCTTCTTTCTTGATGGGCATGGGAATGAAATTTGTTAGTAAGGAAACGTGAATGAATTTTTGTTAGTATGAAAAATAAAATTTGTTAGTGGGAGCCAATGAATAGAATTAGTTAGTATGAAGGAAGGAATTGGGTTTTGTTAAGAAAAATGTATCGAATTAAGTTTTGTAAATGGGAAGTAGTGAATGGAGTGTTGTTAGTGCGAGAATTATAATTACATACTTTTTTTTGTAATTGAAAATAAGGGAACAGGGTAAGTTGGAGATGATGGGGAAATAAAGATTATAGGAAAATTGTTGAATGATAATAAAAATAAATAAGTTTCATTGAAGAAACGGGTATAAGTGCTCAAAGGAAGGTGGATATGTTACGACGGCAATTTGAAGTTGCGAATGGGAGAAAACCGGTACGCCGGAATTTGCAACAGTTGTTATGTCCTTAATGGAAAATGCTTTACTTGGAAACATCTAGCATTAATCTGCACTGATGAATTAGTAAGCTACTAGTACTGGTTTATTTATAAGTTAATCACTTGAAGATTCATACGCACTTAAATGCGCTCTGGGGTCAATCTGACTATAAAGAAGTTTAGTTATATTCATTCCTCAAGATAGTTCATACGAGTCGAAAGGAATCTTTTTAAAATTTCAAGCTAGGCACAATAGACTTCCAAGATCTTAAATTTTGTTATTTTTGATGATCGGATTGAAAATTCAGTAGAATTAATCAAAACTATTGAATTTAGTCGTACATGCTTACCATTAAACTTTCGTTATCGCAGTACATAGCAGTATCCAATTGCAGCTGTACTGCAACGAAATTATCCAGGTTGTAAAAGATATCTGAATCTATCATTATAAGTTTTAAGATGAACGTTAAGAAGTTGACCGAGAAAATCTTTTCCTACAGTTGATGGAAGGCGAAAATCTGAAAACTTCCCTTGAAACTTTTCAACTATTCGCTACAATGGATAACGCTATTGATAATCCACTGTAGCGAAAAGAACTTATTTTCAAGAGTATCAAATTAAATTTCAGTTTCCGTCGTGAGTTAATTGATAGATTTTTCTACAAATGAATAACGAAGGATAAAGTTTTTTCCGTTTGCTTGATTTTAGGTCCTCATTACGATTTTATATGGAAAACGATGTTATGCCAGATTTAAAAGCTTTATACGTGTTCAATGAATGTTTTGTCTGAACACACTTGCATTGTATCCTAATTATTTTGAAAATATTGATCATAATGCTGAAATATTCTTGAAAATTATATTAATTCTGATCATATTTACATCATAAATGACAATGGAACCTCTTTACAATGGTCTTCGTGCATATTTCCAACCAAACTCAAAGTTCTTCCTAAAAATTTAAAAGGACTATCTATTTCATACGTTTGCCTGCAGCGCGGACTATAGTTCCGACAGTAACTTGGTCCGCAAGTACAAAACAATGTACGTACATCATCATGTGAATAACATGTAGCATTAATTACACATCCTTTCATTAACATAAATTTCATATCCACACAATGATCCATTCAACTTTATTACGATTACATATGTTTGCGTTTAGCGCCTGGGTGTTTTCCTGCCACCCTTGCGATTGCAAATATTGTTTCCCTCCCTAACCATATGCAAATCGGCCGTGATACAGGTGGCTGTATTTTACAGCTCCACAAACATTCAGCCCGCACATTTGCAACTGGGGAGTGTGAGGCGAACGTAAAAACGTAATGAAGTCGAAATTATTTCCTTTTCGAAAGCTCACTACCCTACGTTGTAAGAAACAACATTATTATTGCAAAGCATTAACTTCAATTAACACATGAAATCTTTTAATTATTTCCGCGATAAAGAAAATTCTATTATGATATTTTGAAAGCTGCAGTGTATGTAAAAGCTGTAGCACTTTTCTCATATATATACAAGTAATCTACAAACGAACGTGCGTGAGATAGCGGACAGGTATTTCTCTGTGGCTTTCTATTAATTTTAGGATAATTAATCGTGCCTGGAGCAGCTTGTTTTTGCAGAATCAGCAGTATGCTCCGACCAAAAGGAATTTGTTACCAATCTATCGAAATAATACACTTGCTTTAAGCTAGTAATAAATACTAACAGCCTTCACTGTTAGGAAAATAGTTCATCTTCCGCTCTCTTCTCCTTTCAATTATTATATTGACTGTCATTTCGTTAGAGGGCCTGGGCCGCATGATCTGTCTGGTCTGCATTTTGTTTCAACAAAAAAATTATTGGATAACCTAATCTGGTGGTCTGCTTATTGATTTCAAAATAATAAGTAAAAGGCTATTAGTTCCGACTTGGATCCGAAAACTGCCCTTGAAATATTATATGTTGACTGTTTTGAATTTTTGAACCAGTCAAATTTAGCGTAATAAAGAAAGGGCTCCTATAAATCGTAGAGGATAGAAAGTGAAGGTTATTACTTGTTATGGGTGGGGTAAAGAGGCATCAACACTAGCTCATCCTGAACACTATCATATCAATCGCGTTATGCGTTAAACAAGACAATACTAAGCCGCAATCGATTAAGGTTTGTTTAATAATTTTTAAATGTACTTGTAGCGATAATTTAAGTACGAGTACTTGTAGTCATAATTTAAACCAAACAGCCCATGCTGGTAGATAGTTAGGCTGCCATGATAGTATATGCCACACCAAATCGAGCAATAACCTAGCAACAACATAATTTGCAAGGAATGTCTTGAACCACTGGCCAGCAACATTCATATCTTGAATAAGGAGTACATGGCCACATATTCAAATGCTACCGAGATTTCATACAAAAAACGAACATCAGGGTTGAACATCGTTTAAAAACAGAAAGCGCACTAATGAAACGAGTTGTGGAGATGTGCCGATCGACTACGATATTGTGTATCATGACTGATACAAGGATTGCCTGCAGCTAAGGATTAAAAAGGTGAGTCAACATCCAAAGCCGGCCGAAATTCCGGCAGTGATAACGACAACGACGAAGATAACGAGGGTGAAAAGGATCGGAAAGCAGTAGGTGAAGACAATATCGATCGCAAATTAAGCCAACAAGCCCGTCAAAGGAAAATGCGAAAAGTGGAGTAAAATATACCAAAATCACACCATTATTGTCGTCGTGACCACCAGCAGCGGACCAAGCTTCTGAGCAAAAGTTAAGTATAGTGCGATAAGTCGCGCAACGTTTAACAACTCCATCAAAGGAAAACGCATAAAGCGAAAAATAATGTTTCTTATAGCACTAGTAAACTAGTTACACAATTTATCGAGAAGATATTATCTAGCACACTGAAATAAGTTTAACAGCTCTATCAAGGGAAAACTCGAAAAGCGAAAAGGAATGTTTCTTACTCGTATAGCACTAGTTAACTAGTTGTACAAATTAGAGGGAGGATATTACCTAACAGACTGAAATAACTTTGCAAAATATTAACGTTTACCAGATATTCGCCTCCAAGCGTACTTGACGAGTCATCGTATGTCCAGTAGAACTAACTACACGAAAAAAACCGGAAAATCACTACTTAACTTTGCAAAATTTTACGTCGCAAAGTTACTGTTTACTAGTAAACAACTTTATCTAAAATTGCAAACTGTCAGAGGAGACATTCAGCCATTCAGCCATGGCTGGGGTGATCGCCACCAGAGTGAAAATTACGCCGAGTTTGAGTGGAGGCATTCCCCTGAAACAGGAAGAACTACTCCAGAGAGGTGGTTGAACCCGAGACAAAGAACGCGATCGGAGAGCGGTAAAGTGGCCGTTAGAGGCCATGGTATAAAGAATAACAAGGTATGCTAGCTCATGAAAAAAGCTTTTTATGTGACGTCACATGGATCGGAGCTTTCAGATAGCATGCCTTTGTTAATGAATTTTATATGGATTTCAGGACTTGTTTGAAATAAAATCAGAGATTTCTCATAAAAATTAGTTTTCTTGCTTGATTTTTACCTTTGTAATTAATTTTATACTCATATTAATATAAATAAATCTTCAAGTTCAAGGAATACATATTATGATAAAAGCAATTACTCTGCTTCGGTATAGGTGCGCATTTTTAAGCTAATAGTATGTTGAAAATATTATTATTTGATGTGATTAAGCTACACTTTTAGCAAATATTTTAAATACATTAACTAGTTTCTTCCTCTGGAATATTAATACATTATCTTTAACTATCCATACATTTCAATTTATTTTTAAGCAAAGTAAGTGAGGTGTACAAATGTAGAAAAATGATTTTTTTTCAATTCTTGAATTGTGAGATAAACGTTTCATTCAATGTGACGTTTTTCAGCAAGCATAAACGATTTTCAAGGACAATCAACGAGACACGTACCGTTCTCATTGATAAATCCTATGGAATTTTTATGAATTCAAATATTGCAAGAACAAGTTGCAGGCAATATTATTTTATGCAGATAATTCGGTTTTACTACATATCATAAGTATCACATTGCTATTATGGAGATGTTTTCCTCACTTTTTTATATTTTCCTTTATATTTAATCTTGCGCATGCCTAAATTCAGTTTAAGTCGAAAATATGTTTTGCATCTATGAAACACTCCGTTGGCTTTACTATTAAGATCAATATCGGTAGATTAAGTTCTTTAATTCTGAATATAGGGTTTTCCAATAAGAGGTGTTATTTTGAATAGATCTTGTGATTTAACACCTTGCGACTTCTTCCTTTGGGGCCAGGTGAAAGAAAAGATCTACGTCAACAGCCCTGTGTCGATTCAAGACCTCAAAGGAGGCTATCGAGGACATAATGCAGCCACTTTGTGATTTGGTTATAGAAAATTTCATCAAAAGGATATGGTCCTGTAAGCGTGGTCGTGGTGGTCATCTGCCTGATGTTATTTTTCACTGTTAACGGCATACCTTCTTCTGTATAATGAAATAAACATCCGATCATTTATATTAAAAAATGGCATTTTTCTTTTAATATTAAAATAACACCTCTTATTGGAAAAAAATCAACATTTGCCGATCCAACCGATTCGATCCATGTGACGTCACAAAAGCTTTAAATGGCGATCGAGCTTTCATGAGCGAGCATACCTTGTTATTCTTTATACCATCATTAGAGGCGAAATTATTCAAGAGCATGACGAATGATGCACGTCCTCTTTTGGGATTTTCGACTTGAGCAGAAAAGGTGTAGTGATTGCGGATCAAACGGATGACGAGCTCTGTTTGGATTATTTGGACTTGGTATTTTAACGTTTGGCAAGTGTAAACTAGAAGGAAGGCAGTTTTCGAGATAGTGGTGGCACAATAGAAAGCACAAGCGCGTACGAGGAAGAAATCGTAGAACAAGAACCAGAATCGTCGACGGAAGCAGTGAAGAAGGGGCCACTTTGTTCTTCGTAGAGCAGTAAGACTTTTGAAAAATTACTTCTTTTTCTTTCTGCTCGATTGCAATCGTTCAATTTTGTTTGCTATTTTCATGAAAGTATTTGAAGAGAATAAAAATTATAGTACTAAAGTTTTTAAAAGTGAAATAAAGTGAACATTTAGCAAAGATTAAATTTTCTGACTGTTTTACACTTGAATTTGACAAATATTAATTTTCAAGTTGTAACGGGCGCGACTTGGGGATGTATTTGCGATTAAAATTCAAAGTGGAGTGCTAGTATTCAGGGAAGATAAGCGAAAAGGCACGTGTAGAGTATGACAAATTCTCGCGGTCTTAATTTTACTAGATAGAGTTAAAGAGGGACGAATAATTCTTGTCCGTTGTTTTGCATCGTGGAAAGTGATTCAAGTGTCCTTCTTCGTGCTGCTAGAAAGTGAAATTAGCAAGCCGTATTCTCGCTTGGCGGCTTATTGGGGCAAGTGGCGCCCCACGCCCGTCTTTGGACAAGCTTAACTGAATCCTTAAGCCCTGCCCAATTTCTTTTGGGTATAACATACTATGGCAGAAAAGGAGACAACTCAGTTTTGGTTAAAGGGAAATAAATATCCAATGACTGATACCCAGACTACAGCAAAAAGTCATAATTATACAATGTTTAACATAAGATGTCTTGATTTTGCTAAACTGCAGCAAGTAATAAAGTGCCTAGTATGCTATTCCCTCTACTAAGCTACAAGCTATAAGAATTATTAACATATCTGTGTACCAGATATGGCAGCATGTTGAGCTTTTAGAGCTGGCGTTGCCAAAGCAAAGGTTCAATTTGCACAATTAGTGTCGAAAATTATTTTGCATTGCAGTGTAGATATTGAAGCTCTGCGAAAATAATTTTCCATGTAGGGAAAGACTGACTCATTGATGCTGAGTGGGAAGCATGCAGACAAAAAATCCATGGTCAAAAAGATGGTTTTGTCTGACAGTGATAGTTTTCTGACAAATGTTTGATGCACTGAAAAATGCTGTCCCGACGCAGGAGCAATACTACTGACCAGGCCTCAAATTAATTTCTGATAGAAAAAGTGGTGTTGAACGTCAGCGAAATCCCAGTCAAATGATACATTCACTTCAGAGTCATTGTTATCGATAACGTAAAAGTGGGGAGTCCTAAGAAACTACTTAGCGAGTGACCACCAACATATTGCGTATGAGATTTGAAATATTCCTTCTCAGACGACATCCTGTGATTCCAAATTACTAGACGGGATGAAAATGGGGTGGAAGTAAATAAGTTCACGACTATCTTGTTAAGGGTATGATTTGGGGCCATATGCTAACTCCTCCATGTAGATGTGCCTCAGTATATCCGTGATGACTATTCCAAATCAGTATAAAGGGGAGGTAAGGATGGAAGTGTAGTCGAACTGGATGTGAAGCATGCTTATGTTATAGAGTATATGGATCTTGTAGAGAAGTGAAGCTGAGCCTGGAGCTTTGGAAGATGATATAGTATCAAATCCATTTTACGCATTATATCTGCTGAACAACACCTTGCCGATTGGCCACGATAGGGAACATCAAACGCAATCGTCCTTTGATATCAAATTTTGTCGAGCACGGGACAGTGGGAGATTGTCATCATGCCGGTCATCGACAATCAAGACGTTCCAATGAACTGGTGCATTTTTCCCATAAAAAGTGCAATTAACACAAAAATATTGCCGACAAACCATCCAAACCGCTTAGAATACGGCCAAACAATCGCTCAAATGGTTGAAGCATTAAGGCTGATTTCACTGACTAGCAGTATTTTTGTTAATCAAAATCGAGTCATTTTTAAACACTACTAACTACCCGCATATAAACCTCATAATTAGTTTTGTTCAATCACCGTCAGTTTTCGTTAAACAAAAACTAAATTGATTACGCGAACTTCGCTTATCGACGTGTGTTTCCGATAAATTAATATTAAATTACTGAAATTTAAACGGTTTTCTTTGTGATTGTCGTTCTTGTACATTGTAATAAGATACCCAGAGTGTGTGTAAACCATCCTGATAACTTTTTTTACATTTGCAGTCAACTTACTTTTAAAAGTCAACGCCGTAGTTTGACACCATTAGTTAAAAATTGTAATTTTAATTTTTTTGGCTTTCCGTTGCGAAATTTGGTCAAAAACTGGACTCCAAGTGTTTTTTGTGCACAGTGTGTTATTTTATTAACATCGTGGGCTAATAGATCTCGTCATATGCCGTTTGCAGTTCCAACGATATGGCCTGAATAGAAAGAATATTTATGAGATGTTATTTCTGCCAAACTTCTATCAAAGATATTAATCACAAATCTAGATACACTGTGAACTATCCAAATTTACAATCTGCTCAAAGACCTATCCCACACAGTAATGATCTGCCTGTTCCTCAGCCTCCAGTATACACGGATGACATGACTGGTAAAGAAAATGCATCTGAAAATTTTGATTCCGATCCAACTTTTGAGCCCAGCACTTCAAATACGGGGTCTTATTTTGAAACTCAAAATAATCTCAATGACCTTGTAAGTGATTTGGATCTCAGTTAAATACAGGCAGAACTCTTGGCTTCCCGACATGATTGGAATTTACTAGGAAAAAATACCAGAATATCCGTATACAGAACACGACACACGCACTTCGTTCGCAAGATTTTTTTTTCTCAAGGTTGCAATTTAGTGTTTTGTTGTGACATTCCCTCAGTTATGGCCGAGCTGACGATTGAACATAAAACATCCGACTGACGATTGTTTATAAATTCGTCAAAGGTTATTTTGAAAGCTGTTCTGTTATCTAATGGTAATAAATACCCTTCTGAGCCGGTTGCCCATGCTACTGAAATGAAGGAATTTTATAAGGATATGAAATCACTGCTTGAATATACAAGTATTAAATATGATCAATACTCCTGGAAAATATGCGGAGATTTAAAAGTAATTGCTATTTGACTAGGTTTACAACTTGGATATACGAAATTTTGTTGTTTCATCTATGAGTGGGATAGTCGAGATAAAAAAATCTGTATATTAAAAAAGCGTGGCCTAAACGAGCCGCTCCTATACCGGGTCAACGAGATGTTCTACACCCTCCGTTAATAAAACCTGAAGATGTATTGCTACCTCCATTGCACATCAAACTCGAACGTATAAAAAACTTTGTCAAAGCTATGGACAGAAGTGGATATGGTTTTTGTTACTTGAAACAAAATCCCCAAAAATCAGCGATGCCAAAACAAAACATGGAATATTTGTAGGACAACAAGTTAGAGATCTACTGTCTGATAAAGAATTTGAACAAAAACTTAATCCGATCGAAAAATCCGCATGGAAATGTTTTGGAAATATTGTTTGTAGCTTTTTTGGAAACCACAGGGCCGAAAACTATGAAGAGTTGATCAACAATCTCTTATCAGGTGACACTCTCATTTGGATTTTTTCCATCAAAATTTGGGAGCCGTTAGCGATGAACATGGCGAGCGATTCCATCAGGGTATATCTAACATGGAAACACCGTACCAAGCCAAGCGGATTCCGAACATGTTGGCTGATTACTATTGGACTCAAGTAAAAGTAAATATAAGTTGTTTTTCTTAATAAGATTTACTTAAGAAAAGTGCACTGCAGTTGCGAAAAAACTGAAGGTGACTGAAACTTTTAAAAATGCAGATTATCAACAGACTAGTTGTAGATACAAAATAACCCATTCAAATTAATTTAACTTTCGTGAAGGGCATTTTTGTCTATCAGTGTTTTCAGAACCAAATTTTGATGACCGACGAGGCCCATTTCACACTTTTTGGTGGCGTTAATGAGCAAAATTGCCACATTCGGGGAAGGTAAAATTCACATGATATCCATAAAACGCCACTGCATGAACTGAAAAGACTATTTGGGCTGGTGTTTGCGTCGAAACCATCATTGGGCCATTTATTTTTTTCAAAGAAAACGAAGCAGTCGTTGAAAATCAATATCGGTTTCTGCAACAAACATTTTCTAGACATTTGGTGTCAAAAGGAGGCTACATTGACATTGACTTTCAAGATTTGACCCCTCCGCACTTCTTTTTGTGAGGTTACTTGGAAAGGCGCGTGTACGCCAGCAAGCGTCAGACCATTGACGAGGTCGAGGCAAACATTTGTGCCAAAATCATCGCTATACCGCCCGAAATGCGTGAAAAGGTAATTGAGAACGCAGCAAAGAGGGCACATTTTACTTTGGCCAATCGAGGAGGCCACTTGATTAATTTTGCATTTAAAAACTAATCCAAATAAATTCTAAAGGACCAAACTGAATGAAAAAACCTTATATATAGAAATTGGTTGTTTTTTTTCAAGTATTAAATATTTGCATATATATATGTATATATATATATATATATATATATATATATATATATATATATAAAAATATATATATATATATATATATATATATATATATATAAATATATATATATATATATATATATATATATATATATATATATTTATATATATATATATAAATGTACATATATACATATATATATATATATATATATATATATATATATATATATATATATATATATATATATATATATATATATATATATATATATATATATATGGTTGTTCGATAATTAATGTCGTTTGTTTTCATGTTTTTCAAAGTAAATTTATTTATATTAACAACAAACCTTAATCAATGACAAATGGATCATTTTGTTGGATGACCTTTTGCCATCTTTCGGTAAGTTGAAAAATTCCACGTTCGAAGAAGCTTTGGTTTTAAGAAGCGAAGAACTGATCCAGCTCATTTTGAACAGCCTGATCGGAATCGAAAGTTTTACCGTTCAAATGGTTTTCAAGGGAGCGATGCAAATGATAGTCTGATGGTGCTATGTCAGGACTATAGTGTGGACGTTGCACTAATTCGCAATTGAGCTCCATTAATTTTTGACGGGTTATCGATATTTGACGACAGTAGACATTTGGATCATTAGTTTGGATTCTTGAAAGCAGTTCAAAATAGATTATACATTTGCAATCCCACCACACAGAAAACATAATTTGCTTTTGGTGAACATTAGCTTCGGATGTCGATTGTGGGGGCTTAGCTTGCTTTCTCCATGATCGTTTTTAGACTACGTTAGAGTATACGATCCATTTTTTACTACACGTTTTGAGTCTTTTTAGAAATGGATCGTTTTGATTACGATTCAGCAAAGAGTCGCATAAGTTAATGCGGTTGGTGAGGTGGATTTCCTTTGATACATAAGGAACCCAAACATCTAGTTAGTATACGTAACCAAGCTGTTGTAAGTGCAAGGAAACGGTTAAATTCGATATGTCAAGCTTTTCTAGTATTTTTCCAGTTGCCATACGTCAGTTATTTTCAATTAACGCCTTTGTTTTGTCCTCATCAGTAGTGGTTGGACGGCCACTATGTGGTGAATCTTGCACATTAAAAATCTCCAGAATGAAAGTGAGCAAACCAACGCTGACGCTGGCGTTTAATAAGGCAGTCCTTAACATAAACTTCACACAATTTCTTTCGAGCTTGCACTGCATTTTTGCCCTTTCGGACACGCAGTATGAGGGCGCGCATTATCCTGGAGAAGAATCGCACTTCGTGCTGGAACGCTTCTCCGTTTTGAGCGATAAGCGGGTTTCACGTGTGTTTTCAGAAGGTTAGTGTAGTATGCAGCATTGATGGAATGTTGGATGCATGGAAAATCCACGTACACCATGCTTTCGCCGGTCCCAAAATACAGTACTCCAGTACTCATAACCTTACCTGTGAACCTGGTTGTCTTCCTTTTGACAGATGCATAGTCATAAGAATGAAGCATTTGAAAAAGATAAAAGTTATTTCTGTGCCTTCAAACCGATAAATAATAAAGGATTGACCAATGTATGTGTTAAATACGAACCTCCTGTGAAAGCCACCCATGAACCTAATAATATTAGATCTACTGATAAAAATTCGGACAACGCTGGTGCCCTCGTTAATGATCAGACCAACAATAACTTAGAACCTTGTTCGACCTTACTACATTATCCCGAGATGACACAGAAACCCTAGAAATAAATATGTCCCTGAGCGTAAACCACACTGAAGCCCTTAGAAAAACCATTTACGAAAACTATTTGAACCCCATGAATCTCATCGTAGCGCCCCATCACCTAAATAATAACACTCCGTTTCACTGCACGCCATGAAGATTATCTTACCACGAGCGAACAGAAGTTCAGAAAAGCTACTAAAGAAGGAGATAATTAGACCCAGTAATTCCCCATACGCTTCCGCCATAGTCTAAGTTCTTAGAAAGAAAAGCGGTGAATTGTGAATGTGTGTGGATTACAGAGCTCTAAACACACAGATCATACGAGGCAATTTTCTGCTGTCAATTATAGAAGAGTGCATCAATTATTAAGCAGGAAAAAAGTCTTTTTCAATTTTAGATCTGCGTAATGGATTTGATTAAGTGAGAATGGCACCTGAATCTGTAAAATAAATAGCATTCGTAACTCCAAACGGTCACTATGAATAATTGTGGATGCTATTCGGACTGAAAAATGCTCCTGCTGCATTCCAGCACTATATATGCGAAATATTTAGAGATATTCTCGAGTCTGGATCCATTGTCGGCTACATGGACGATATACTGATCGCAACCGCATCCCTTAAAGACCATATTGAGCTGCTAGGTCGAGTCTTGAAACGTATTCCTGAAAAGAACTTTGAGTTAAAATTGAGAAAATATAGATTTGCATTTGAAGAGATTGAGTATTTGGAGTACTCTGTCAGTGCCTATGGAGTGCATCCAAGTGAAGCCCATATGAATGTCATCAAGCAATATCCCATACCGAGGAACCAGAAAAAACTTAAGACCTGCTTAGGATTGTTCTCCTATTTTTGCAAGTTCATCCCATCCTTCTCAAAAATAGCCAAACCGCTGCTAAACTTCACCCGTGAGGGTGTAGCTTTCAAATTCACTGACTGGCTTTCATTGAACTGCGTGCTAAGTAAGTCGCTGCCCCATTATTAGATATTTATGATCCGAAAAAAGAAACTGAACTTCATTGCCATGCTAGCTCCTCTGGCTACAGAGTAGTACTGTTACAAAGGCAAGTTGAAAACAAGTTTCACCCTGTACTATTTTTTTTTGAAACAACAACACCCGCCGAATTTCAATATCACAGTTTCGAGCTGGAGACTTTGGCCATTATCTATGCACTGAGGTGCTTCCGAGTTTATTTAGAAGGCATAGCTTTTGAGGTAATAACAGATTGTAACTCTCTGACGCCCACTCTTAACGAAAAATATGTAAGTCCAACAATTGCCAGATGGGCCCTCGAACTTGAGAATGATAATTGCACAATACAGCACCGCAGCAGAGTATTCATGGGCATTGAGCCAGGGCTACACTTCTTGACGTTCTTCAAATGATGAAGCAACAACTGGTACTGATTCTAGGCCTACTAAAGGGTGATTCATAACAAGTTTACACATGTGAATGGGCATTAACTCTTATTTGTCACCAATTTCAGGTCCATATATTGACAGATTTTAACAGTTTTGTCTTTTACAATTCTAACCATGGTGTCATACACATCAGCCAAATGTTTCATTATTGTCAAAACTTTTTACAAAAATAATGAATCGCCAGTGCAAACATTTCGCGCTCTACGTGAATAATTTCATGAAATGGACCCATAAATTGGCCGGCGAGATCATGTGATTTGACTCCTTGTGACTTGTTACTTTGGGAATTCCTGAAGGATCGTGTTTACGCTGATGCTCCCTAGACTACTGAAGCATTAAAAAACAATATTCGAGCCAATATCCTCCTAATAACGCCGGAAATGTGCGAAAATGTCATCGAAAATTACAATCATCGTCTGATAGTCTGTAAAGCAGCACGATGTGCACATATGCCCAAAGTAATGTTTCATATTTAATTGTAAGGGACCAAATTTTTATAATTAATAAACATTATAGCTCAATCTTCACAAAAACTATGTTTTTTTTCGACAAAAATGTGTACACTTGTTATGAATCACCCTTTATTTCTGATGCAAAACAGATGACGGATTCTCACTTGTGCTCTTAATCACGCTCAGCTTTACTTATCCTTAAACCACTACCCCGAATCACCCAAAGCCAGTACTAATGCCTCTCGCTGTTCTGTTCTAATGCCCGCTGTCCTTTATACCAACACTGACAACCCTTTCATGTATCCTGCTGTTAGAATCAATAATTACGTACAAGACTCTTAAAAGAATGCTAGCATCTCCGCAGCACAACTGATGTTACTGATCAAGTATTAGCTACTATTGACAGTGACGACTTAGACTTCTTGATTCAAGTCACGCAAAACCGGAACAAACGCACCAAAAACTTCATGAACAAATAAGCTTATGTCCAGTCCCAGGCTACCAGTTATTGGATGGTCTTGTCCTCAGAAGAAATAAATCCGGACAAACGCAAATGTACGTACCATTAGAAGTGGAGAATAATGTGATTCGTTTGATGCATGAAAAGATTGGTCACCTACGAATAGAAAAAAAAATTATGAGCAACTGGAGAAACACTATTGGTTTCCGAACCTGAAAGCAAAAGCCGCAAAATTCATAAGAAACTGCGTAGAATGTATTATGTACTCGCCTCCGCGTCGTTCCAATGAACATAACCTCTATAACATACCGAAGGAACCAACTCCATTTGATACTTCGGACCTTTACCTACGGTCAACTCAAAGAAGAAACACATATTTCTAGTCGTTGATGGATTCACTAAATATGTTAAACTGTATCCAATAAACTCGACAAGTACATGAGAGGATATCAATAGCCTTGATAAACACTTTAAGTGATTACAGTCGTCTCATACGCATAATAACTGACCGAGGAAATTGTTTCACCTCTTTGAATTTTAGCACATAGTTGACTAAACAGAACATCAATCATGTGAAGGTGGCCGTCGCCTCTCCACAGACCAACAGGCAAGTAAAAAGGGTAAATAGAGTTTTGAAACCTATGCTTGCCAAATTTAGAGAGCCCATTAATCATGCCGATTGGTCTAACCGTTTGTCCCAGATTGAGTATGGCATTAACAATATCATCCACAGTACCACTAAACGGTCTCCTAGTAAACTTTTGTTCGGAGAGTAGAGAGGAAATACGAACGAATTAGCTGAATACTTAAGCGAGAAGATAGATGAGGACTCAGATCACAACCTAGATTATCTCAGGGCACGCACTGCCTCCGCCATTCAGAAGTCACAGGACTACCACCTTCAGTACTTTCAGAAATACAACAATCCGCCTCAAATTTATCACGTACGAGAATAGATCGTTATTTTTAACGTGGATACCATCGTTGGCACGAATAAGAAACTAATCCCTAAGTACCGCGGACCATACCAAATGACCGATACGTTATTAAAGACATCGAAAATCGTCAACTGACTAAGTTGCCTTATGACGGAACGTAGGATCCTCGTGGATACGTCGGTGGCTTTCTCAGGGATCTGGACCACAAACCACAGAAGTACAAAGCAACACAAATCCTTTTGAAGCCGAGTTGTTACTTTAAATTTGCTTTTCATATTGTAACCTTAGAAAAACCTAGTTGTCACTTCAGATTTGCTTTTCATATTTTGTCAATTAGTCGAGGTCGACTTACTAGTCAGTTTAGTTAATCTGTAATGAAAATTTAGTTTGTATAAAAACTACTAGTTAATGCTTGTGTAAGAACTTGTAGCGTCTCTGTCGCCTCCAGTGGTGGCCGTTAATCAATTCGTTGTCGCGGCAATCGGGCTGAATGTGGTCAGAGCTTCGCGCCGTGTTGGAACTCTCTCTTGCTCGACATCCATCCACGGAGCAACACGGACGAGTATAAAATTCCACATAAACTTTGTGTATTTTTGTCAATAGAATTTAAGTTAGTAATTGAACATACCTGGTCTTTCATTTCATTGGCAACACGCTCTGTACGAAGACACATCTGTACATTGGTGACCCCAGAAGGTAGTTTTTTGAAAATTGTCTTAATGGCCGAGGAAGAGTTTCAGGACGCAGACAGCGGGGCCATGAGCCCAGTACCCAGTCAAGAAATCAGCGCCATCGCCATTAAGCTACCTCCATTTTGGCAAGACGAGCCGGATTTGTGGTTTTTGCGGATTGAAGCACAATCCCGCACCGGCAAAATCTCCAGCGATCAAGCCCGATTCGACAGAGTGATCGCAGAACTGGAAGTTTCTGTGATTTCGCAGGTGGCTGATATCATCAAGTCACCGTCAGCCGTAAATAAATACGTGGCATTAAAATCCCGGTTGTTATCAATATTCGGTTTAAAAGAGCACGAAATACTCAGACAGCTGCTATACAATTTGGAGTTGGACGACCAACGTCCGTCGCGTCTATTGCGCAAGATGCAGGCAATTGCAGGTATCGACATGCCAGAGGTTATGATCAAAGACCTGCGGCTGCAGCGCCTCCCGTCGAATATACGCTCTATTTTGGCCGCCTCTGAGCAACAAACCTTGGAAAAGTTGGCCAACGAAGCGGACCGGATCGCAAGCTATGAAGCAATGGAAATGCTGGCCAATGTGCAACGTCGTCCCGAGGGTAAATCAACGGAGACCGCCGACTTCAAAGGCATGGAGTTTAAAATCGCAGAGATAGGTCGAATTAAATCCAGCGCACACAATCCAAACAACGCACGATGCAACGCATGCCGCTGTTCCGGTCAACAAAATTCCTCAATTCAAAAGAAACCGACGAATAATTGGTGTAGCTACCACAAACGGTTCGGTGCAAGGGCAAGACGATGCCAATCTCCTTGTGAATTCCGATTTGCGACGTCAGGAAGCGTATCGAACCGCTAGCCTTACAGGCGAAAGCTAGTGGTTGCAATTCTAATCGCCTACTAGTGTCAGGCCCAAGAAGTAAGCTTATATTTTTAGTCGACACAGGCGCAGACGTTTCGGTAATTTCCGCCTCATTACTAAAACGTAACAACAAATCATCATCACCGAAGCTTTTCACTGCAAACGGTACACAAATCGACACCTTTGGAAAAACTACACTGAATCTTTCGCTCGGACTACGACGCGACTTCCGGTGGAGCTTCTACGTTGCAACTGTGTCCCGCCTTATCTTGGGAGCCGATTTTCTAAGGAATTTTTTATTAGTGGACATGCAGAATAAACGCCTTTTCAATCCACATTCGCAATCTTCTACACAAGGCCGAGTTAACCGCACGCTTTGCAAAACCGTTTCTGTGATAAATGCTAACAGCCGCTACCACGCTCTTCTAAGGAAGTTTCCAGTATTGGCCGACCCAACCATTAAAACAAAGCCAATGGAATATAATATTCGTCACTTTATAGCTACGACTGGCCCACCCGTATCGGAACGCCCACGCAGGCTCAACAAAGACAAACTCGCAATCGCCAAAGCAGAGTTAAGTATTTGTTGGAACAGGGTTTCTGTCGCCTTTCGAGCAGCTCATGGGCAAGTCCGCTTCACCTCGTCCAGAAGAAAAACGGTTTGTGGCGACCCTGTGGAGATTACCGGTGCCTTAACGCAGCCACAATCCCGGATAAATATCCGATGCGCCATATACAGGACGTCACTATAGACCTAGCCGGAAAACGATATTTTTCAAAAATCGACTAATTCAGAGCTTTCCACCAAATCCCGGTAGAGGAAAACGACATACCAAAAACAGCGGTTGTGACTCCGTTTGGGTTATACGAGTTCACAGTTATGACTTTTGGCCTCCGCAACGCGGCTCAGTCGTTCCAGCGATTTATGGACACAGTGCTCCTAGGCCTCAATTTTTGCATCTGCTATAAAGATGACATATTAATCGCATCGGAGTCAGAAGAACAACACGTGGAACACCTCTGACAGGTGTTTGATAGACTGGCGAAGTTCGGTTTGAAAATAAACCCTGAAAAATGTTCCTTCGGCGTTAAGGTAATCGAATACTTGGGCCACTTGATCAACGAACATGGAATCTCACCGCAACCGTCTCGAGTCAACGCTATTCGAAACTTCAAAAAGCCGTCCAATGTAAACGAACTCCGCCGTTTTTTAGGAACGATCAATTTCTATCGTAGGTTTATTAAAAATGCGGCTCAGCTTCAAGCGCCGCTAAGTTAATATTTAGCTAAAGCAAAAAAAAAAAAACGATAAGACACCTATCAACTGGACACCAGAAGCAGAGGAGGCATTTTTTAATTGCAAAAACAGCTTGGCGGACGCCACTATGTTGGTCCATTTTAGGTCAACGAACCTTTAAGACTGGCGACTGATGCTTCAAACCTAGCGATTGGAGCGGTGCTTGAGCAGAAGCAACAAGGACAATGGCGACCTCTCGCTTTCCATCAAAGGAAGCTCTCCGCATCAGAAACTAAATACAGTGTATACGACCGCGAACTCCTGGCAGTGTACGATAGCATCCGTCATTTCCGTCATTTCTTGGAGGGTGCAGAGTTTCATGTATTGACCGATCACAAGCCACTAATGTTTGCATTTCAACAGCCAGCGGCTAAGGCCTCGCCTCGTCAACTGCGGCACTTAAGCTTCGTGTCACAGTTTTGCACAGGCCTTTGATATATTCCGGGCTCCAATAACGACGTAGCGGACGCCTTGTCCCGAATCGAAGAGATCACAATGCCCACGACTATCGATTTAAAAGATTTAGCGAGCAAACAGGAAAGCGATACCGAATTGAAACAATTGCTTAATAAAAACGTCACATCGCTCAAACTTAAACGTGTAAAGCTGGACGGAAACCTGGAGGTAATAGTGGATGTTTCCTTATCACGTTCACGCGTTTTTGTACCGGAGTGCATGCGCCAACGAATTTTCGATACATTCCACCAACCCTCGCACCCAAGCGGTCGCATTACTGCAAGAACAATTGCCTACAAATTCGTATGGGTTAACATGAAGAAGGATTGCCGTGCATGGGCACGTTCGTGTGGGCCTTGTCAGCGCTCAAAGATTGGCCGCCACCAAAGAAATATTCTTCAAGATTTCCAAGTGCCCGACGTGAGATTCCAACACGTTCATCTGGATATCATCGGCCCACTCATCCAAGTACAAGGATACAAGTACTGTCTAACGATGATCGATCAGTTTTCACGGTGGCCAGAGGCTGTCCTTTTGGCAGGTCAGACAGCGCAGTCAGCGGCACGAGCATTCTTTAATAATTGGGTGGCACGATTTGGAGTACCGCGAACCATAACCACAGACCAAGGAACCCAGTTCAAATCGTCTCTGTTTAAAGCATTATCCGGGTTCATCGGCTGCGAAAGAAACAGAACGGCACCGTACCACCCAGCTTCAAATGGACTTATTGAGCGATGGCACCGTACACTCAAGGCTGCCATCATGTGCCACGAAAATAACCATTGCTGGCCGGACATCCTTCCAACGGTGTTGTAGGGGTTGACAGGCACCGTGAAAGAAGATTTGGCAGTTTCATGCGCAGAAATGCTCTACGGGACAACAATCTCATTCCCAGGAGAGTTGATAGCTCCCAGCAACACCAGAGCTGAACCTCACGAGTTTATCGTCCATCTTCGCAAGACGATGAGTCAACTGCAACCCGCCAACCCATTGCGGCACGGGTCAAGAGTAACATTTCACAACAAAGCCTTGCCTAACTGCACTCACGTATTTTTGAGAATCGATGCGGTTAAGAAGCCACTCACACAGCCCTACCCGGGCCCCCACAAGGTACTGCAACGAGTTTCAGAGTGGGTGTACTCCATCGAAGTTAACGGTCGCAAAGTCAATGTCTCGACAGAAAGACTGAAAGCTGCGTTTCTTGAAGTTTTCCAGTCTTCTCCAATCAAGAATCGCAACACCACTTCAAGAAAGCCAGGCCATGAAGAAAGTTCCAGTTTCACACACGATTCCTCCACTCAACCGCAAGTAACACACGCACAAAGGTCGTCACATGCAGCAACCACAAGGAATGTATCACCCCGTACGCACAACACTCCTGCACCGACTTGGCGCTGCATTCTTCCACCGATCAATCCTCCGCCGACATCATTAAGGACGTACCCGCCAAGTAAGAAGCTCTCCCTGATTTTACAAGAAAGCAGTAAGTCAGTTGCGGCGCCGCGAATTTATTAACGATCTTGCTCTTGGTCCTATCCACTGGTTAGGTCTTCAGATGTAAACATCGCCGGTGCGTCACATTTCAAGTAATATCGTGACATTAACTACAAGTGTCAACGCCACTCGGGAGGGAGTAATGTAGCGTCTCTGTCGCCTCCAGTGGTGGCCGTTAATCAATTTGTTGTCGCGGCGACCGGGCTGAATGTGGTCAGAGCTTCGCGCCGTGTTGGAACTCTCTCTTGCTCGACATCCATCCACGGAGCAACACGGACGAGTATAAAATTCCACATAAACTTTGTATATTTTTGTCAATAGAATTTAAGTTAGTAATTGAACATACCTGGTCTTCCATTTCATTGGTAACACGCTCTGTACGAAGACACATCTGTACAAACTATTAGTCAGTGCATGAACCATTCTAATGCTGTAACCCGAATTGAATTGTACAGGGATAGGTAATAAATAGAAAAAGACACGGAGAAAAACTGACAAGAGGATTCAAAATACAACCACTGAGCTAACTAGACGAGTTTTTTTATTTGTCCGCGAGTTTGTAAAGTTTTAAAAAAAGGCGCGATTATAGAAGAGATAAATACTCCATGCTATATCTTGAAATTATGCCCTCCATCTTACTTTCTCGAGTTTGTATGGATACGCATTAGCAACTTAGCACTGGCAGAAAGTCTTTCCCTCAGCGACGCCACTCAGTGTTAGTGGTCTCAACATGTACCTTGAGGAATAAAAAACCTTTGCTAGTATAAACATCTGCAGTGGTGATGCCTACTGTGCTTCGTAACAGGACTTTTTCATCATATTGCTAATATTTTTTTCAATATTGTTTTAAATTCAATTTTTTCTTTCATGTAAGTGTTAATGAAATAAATATAACTGATAAGAAATTGTGATTCTCAAAAGTTCATCAAAGATTTCTTACATTCGCTCTCAAAAACCTCAATTACCTACATAATAACTATGCTCTGTCTAAATTGCATAATTAAAGTTTGCATTTAATAGCAATAAATTTCAGCATATTCTTACAAGAACTTTCACCTTTTCTGATTTCCAAACAGTATACTTTTACCACAGGTGAAATGTTCTAGTAATTTGTTGTACTTACCTTACAATATTTGCTTTGCTAATTACTTTCAAAACAACAAGTGCATAAAACTAAATAGGTGCAAGTCCTGAACATTTTGATCAGCACATCCTTATTAACACACTACACTCATGCTCGTATATCTAACAATTCCTCGTTCTCTAAACAGTTCATCCAAGACAATGCTGTCATCTATAGAATAAACCTCACGTAAGTACAAGGATGAAACTTTAGCATGAATATTATCCTGCAAGACAGGAGCAAGCCTTTTGCGCGAAAATTTATTGCAACAATATCTCGACACCCAAGAGCTGAGCCATTAGTTGAACGCTCACCCATTAAGACCACAAAAACGAAAAGTTGAGCGTTGTAATACGCTTTCATTATCCTGCGTGTTTCCACTCCTTAAATTGTCGGCTCTATCAGACGACACAGCCACTGACTCAATGAATAAATACATTCGTCCTTTCATTAAGCTCTCTGAATGTGCAGAGTGGAGCAGACTAAAGTAGAGAAGAGTTTTCTTGCTGACAAGATTTCCATGCTTGTAATGGCCTCGGCTTCCATGAGCTCACTCAGAGCATCGAGTCTCTGGTAGCCGCATTCAATCATCCAGGACCCACACACATCCTGTCACGCCGATAAACATAAACCATTCTTCTACACCGTGTGCATATATTCTCTGTCTATGATGAGTAGTAACACCCAGTGTGTACGTTGCCAACTTACATTGTTTAGAAGGTAAAGCCTTATTTTCATTCTGCTCTACTTTGCCGTTGCTTCGGTAGTAAATTTGATTCTGGTAAGAGCAGGTTTGGCAGGAAAAAAAAAATTTGAGGTTCCAACCACTGAATTAAAGTCTATTATTTCAAAGTTGTGTTGGACTCGAAGAACTTCCAAGGGAGACACTATAGAATTACTAATGGTTCTACTGTAGGTCATGTGTGAAAACCTCCAAGTGTCCCTTATGGTTCGTAAGTTTTACAGTCGGGAAAAACACTTTGAATGCAGTTGCTTCAGTGCGGAGGTGTTGGTGCTTGAATTGGAACTTCGAGTAAATAGTTCATAAAGGCTTTTTGTGATCAAAACAATGATAAGTTTAAATTAAATAATGCAAATATAAAATACCCCTGAAGCCTCAATTCTCAATATAATTCTTTCAAATTGATGATTTGTGATTTTTTAGCTTTTGATGCCAAAGGAGCATACATACATCACCAGTTCTATTATGCTGCTGAAATATATTCATTCAACTGACTAGAAAGTCCTTTCCATACCCGCCTACATTTGAAATTTGCTACATTCACGTAATAGCTGCTCTATTAATTCGTAACAGAATGATAAATCCGCGGTCAATCACGAAATTTCGACCAAAAGCGCCAACCCAAACTCATTTAACGTACCTACTTTTGAATGCATCGCACATGTCTCAAAGAACAACCCGTGACATGTTTCGAGTGTCTCGTGGTGGAATTCCAGCACTGCTTGACAAAATCACGAAATAAATAGTTGTACATTTTCAATAGTCATCAACTGACCTATTCAAATTTCCCTCATTAAAACGACATTGTAAATGAATGAAATGCGAGTGTGCTCCCGAGCGAAATCTTTAGCACAAGGACATCCATGCATGTTTTTGATGGGTGACCAAACGTGATATGGTTTAACGTTGCTGCTCGAGTAATTTAGTAGAAAAGGCTTTCCGTCATCTACCTCTAACCAAATTTTCAATTAGTCTGTGAAGTTGTAGCAGAATTTATAAGCTCGAGTATGTTGTGGTGGCATGAGAGAATGGAACCATATTTTGAATGAGTAGATCTCAAATTTTATGATTTAATTAACTAATTTGCACCACACTTACATAAGTTTAATTAAAAATTTGCTTTAAAGTATCTAAAAAAAAATATTCCATATCTTACGTTCAGTAATAGTGAATGTATAACTGTGAAATTTAAAAGCTTTTTACTTACCTAGAAAGCATTTAAAATGTGACCTATCTACCTGTTTATCCATTTACTGGTCCTTCCATTTGTACATTTTTAACTGCAGATTTTCTCCAAAGTTACAGGTGATGCTTGATCTGGTTGTGTTAATATTGACACCCATTTGGGTGTGAAGTAAGGAGCTACAAGAACTCACTTCCTACCCATGCTTATCAGGTCTTTCTTTCCCCAACTGTCCAGAGATGGTTTATACATAAACCCGTGTCACTATACCCATTTTGAAGGTATGAGCATCGATGAGGCAGGTGTGACAATTAAGTAATGAGACTAATTTTACTGCCGCGCTTGTGGTAAACCTGCGACCTTCAAATTCCCTTCCCCTTCCCCAACATTCTTCTCCATTCCATTGATATATTTACCATCGCTCTAGCTTTAGTTCGCTTGCTGTGTCGTGTTGAGTAGACGTGTGTTGGTGGTGCTCGTCACGAAAATGGAGAAACGGAATAAAGAGCAATGCGTCGCGATAAAATTTTGCGCCAGATTGGGCGAAACAGCTTCGGAAACGTATGCCAAAATTGTAAAAGTGCATGGTGATAGTGCTCTTAGTCATGCCCAGGTGTTTCGCGCAGCGTGTGCGTGCCCTAATCCGTGAAGATCGGCGTTTAACAGTTTGAATGTTAGCCTCGAAACTGGGTATGAACCGTGAAACAGTCAGACAAATTTTAACCGACGATTTTGGGATGAAAAAGTTGTGCGCGAAGATGGTTCCAAAGTACCACACCACACCACCCTCAGCGTGTCCCAGCATTTGGACTCTAAAGGTATCGCCGTGTTGCAACAGCCGCTTTATTCGCCCGATATATCACCTTGTGACTTTTTTTGTTCCCTAGAAAAAATCGGTGGTCAAAGGAACCCATTTTGAGTAGGTTACGGACATCCAGGCGGCTGTGACGAGTGTACTTGCAGACATTCCAGTCGAAACGTTCCAGAAATGTTACGAAGCCTGAAAAACGCGCTGAAATCGTGGCTGCTCAAGGGGTCTACTTTGAAGAAGATGGCAGTGTTGTTTTCATGGAATCAGTCTCATTTCTTTCTCACAGTCAATTCCATGTGCTTCTCCCTTTTATGTTCGGGAGCAGAGCGCAAAATGCTACTACCATCGAACTACCAGATGGAATTAGTTTTTTAAAATAACTTTTCGGACTAGCCAGAACTGCGGAGGCTGTACGCCAAAAGTGGTGCACAAGGGTACTAGGAGGTACTTTGGTTCCACTTCCGGTTGAAAGAACCCTGCAACAGAAAACCCACAGTTATAACATATTAGTTGAAGTTATGTATAATCTTATTACCGACAGATTGACTCAACATTATCTTGTGTAAACCGATGTAAAAGAATTCCCATCCGCAACAACATGGCCTCATAATCCCTTTCTGAAAATCATATTGGATATCTAGCAAGTAGGCAAAACGCTTGACCTTGAATGATCTTTGTCATGATAGCATAAGATCGCAAAATATAAATGCCTCCAATTAGGTTCTATTTAGGGGTGAGAAGGAAGCATGTCCGCGATTTCAGTTGCAAACCAAGAGGAGGGCTGCAAACTCAAATTTACATATTTTTATAATTAATGGGTCTGGAGTCTTTTCGGCCAAAAATTGATACAAAAAATAACTAGTTAAACTGCATTCAAAATTTGGTACCTTCACTTCCACCCGTGCCAACTAACATCACCTAGCCACTTTGGAAAATCATTTTGCTTTGCACACAAATAGACGA
Source organism: Odontomyia ornata (assembly GCA_963969285.1). Classification (NCBI taxonomy): domain Eukaryota; kingdom Metazoa; phylum Arthropoda; class Insecta; order Diptera; family Stratiomyidae; genus Odontomyia; species Odontomyia ornata. Next base: position 410,921,310 of record OZ017739.1, read on the forward strand.
AACAAGCTACATTGTAGAACCGAATACTTAATTACTGGAGATTGTGAAATAGGTGCCGCTCAAATTAGGCATCAAATTGAAGTGGTTAAGGTCCGCTTTCAAAAAATAATATGCTGTAATTCCTACGCGGGGCTAAGGAAATGCTGCACGTGATTTCTGCTCAACACAAGTATCACGTGTTGTTGTTTTAATTGTTAAATATTCAATCGGGCTTAGATTAATTGTTAATGGCTTTATTGTCCCGAAATTTTCAGTACACGTTCATCCGATACTTAAAAGCTCTGCTAAATTTGGAGGTGCACTTTTTATGTTAGTGGCAAAACCTTAAAATTTATAAAATGTCCTTTTATTACAAAATCAAATTGATTTCTGAAGTCTGAACTATTTCCTGGCCTTACACTCATAAGATATTCTTCTTCTTCGGAGCACTACAGCCACTCTCGTACCATCGCTTCCTGCAAATAGCGCCTTCAACTGTCCCGATGCATTGTCCGTGTCCTCCAATTTTGAACTCCGAGCAGCGATAAACTATCTTCGTCGCCCGAATCAGACCAGCGTTTGCTCGATTTCCCCATTGGTCTCTGGCCTTCAGTTCTCTCAATGAATACCTTTTTGGGTATCTGTTGTTTGTCCATACGATTCATGTGGCTGACTCATTGCAATTTCCGTAGTCATACAATCGTTGAGACCTCCAGTTTGTCAAAAATTTCATACAGCTCATGGTTGCATCGAATTCCACATTGGTTCCCATCTAGATTCGCTCCGATTATTCGCCTCAAGACCTGTCGCTCAAAGGCGTTCAATATATTTGCAAATGCTTGGGTACGGGGAAATGTTTCACAACTCTAGCTTAACACATGTCTTATAATAGATTTGTATACTTGAAGCTTTGTTTTCCTGTGTATGCAGCGGGTCTTTAAAATCGTCAAAACTGATTAAAAATTTAATTTATGAGCTGTATTATTCGGTGGATTTTGTCTCTTTCATTACCGCATCTCGTTATTTTAGGGCCTAAATACAAAAATTTGCTGAAATTTTCGATGCAATATTCGCTAAGTGTGATATTTTGGGCACTTTAGATATTGTATTTTTCCGTGATTGCGTCATGAGCTTTGTTTTATTTTCATTGTTTTGTAGCCCTACTAGTTTTCCTCCGATGCCGTGTTTCAGGAAGAGATCTTTGACAGTTTTAAATGACCGTGACGAATTGTTGATGTCATCCGTATAGGCTACTACTTGGCTCGACTTGTGTAGTAATGTACCTCGTTTATCGACAGGCAGCTTCCTTATGAAGTACTCCAGAAATAAATTGAATTGCAATGGGGCCAGCTCATCTTCCTGCTTTAGCCCGATATATGTGTCAAAGACTTTGGTGAGTTCATTATTGATGCAGACTTGGGAGGTCATCGACGTCATTGTCATTTTGGTAAGACGGGCAAATTTGGCTGGGATGCCAAAACAAAGCACTATTTGGTACAGTATGTTACTATCAATACTGACATATGTTGGCGAAATTCCAGGATTTTTCAAGTACCTGCTTGACTGTGAACAATTGGTCTTTCGTCGATCTACTTGTTCTAAAACCACCTTGATACTTCCCAATAATACTGTTGGCGTATGATTCAACTTGATTGTCTAAGATTTTTAAAAATATTTTGTACGCCATACAAAGCAATGATATGCCTCTATAATTTCCGCACTATAGGTTGTCACATTTATTGTGGATAGGAAATATAATTGATTGCCACCACTCGTTCGGCATTTGTTTTTGTTGTCAAACGTGCTGGATGATTTTATTGACGGCTTTTTGAACCCTGCTGCCAGCATATTTGATGAGCTCCACTGGAATCTCATCGATGCCCGGTAATTTTTTATTCCTTCGGGCTTTGCTGGTAGAGCAAACTTTATCCATTGTTGGTGAGGCGAGTGGGGATTCCTCGGGAACATATATAGGCTCCGATGTTTTGGAGTTAAGCGGAGGATTCAGGAGGTTCTTGAAGTATGATGTTATCTTCCCTTAATTTTGGTTTCATCGGCGATGATATAACTGATATCATCACGACAGGGCGTGGTTTTGAGCTGATAACCATGTTTCAGGTTTTTCACTACTTGGTATGGGTGTCTTGAGTTGTTGGTCGCTAGACTTACATTGATACATCACAATGGGTCGTCATAGTATTTTATTTTCTTAATTATAATTATCTGATTCGCTGCACTTCTGAGATTTTAATAATGTTCACTCTTTGTCCTGGTTTTCCCAACCAAATATTGCTTGTACGCCTGATGCTTGTTGTCTAATTCATTTTGGCACTCATCATCGTGCCAATCATTTCCTTTGTGCCGGGATTGATGTATTCTGCCATTATGTATTCTGCCAAGGTCTTAATAGCCGCTTTGACTTCCATCCAGAGCTCGTTACTTGTTTTCAGCGATGCATCTGATGAGATGGGAGCTAGCTGATTGTCGAGGGTTTCCGTGAAGTTTTTGGTCACAGAATCCATTTGATGTCTTTTGATGTTAATTTTTTTATTGGGCTGGTCTTCAATAAATATGCCTTGGATATACGACATCGATAGGTTAATTTGATGAAGTAATTATCTGAGTTACAATTGGCTCCTCGGAATATACGAACCTCAAGTATGCTCGAAGCTCAACGCAGTTGGATCAGAACATGTTCAATCTGGTTTTGTGTGTTGTCATCAGGTGATACCTAGGTCATTTTATGAACGCGTCGATGCGGGAAGCAAGTCGAACGTATAACTAGATTTCTGCTACTTGTAGAGAAAATCAGACGCTGGCCATTGTCAGTTATTTTGTTGTTCCCCGACGAGATAGCTCATTGCCAACCTTAGCGTTTAATCTTTCAGGTCTATTTTTAAGTCGTTTATAGGAAAGGAGTCAGCTAGTCTCTCCAGCGTTGTGTAAAACATTTTCTTCGTTTCTTCGTTCTCTTCTTCGGGCGAGGCATGTACATTAATCAGCCTTTTTTTAAGAACATCGCTTTTATATGGATCCCACATAATCGGTCATTAACTGCCTTAAAGTCAATAACATGCGATCTGAACTCCCTATCCACAATGAAGGCCACTGCGAGTTCTGGTTTTCCAGTAAGCATCCCACTTTTGAATATTGTGTGCGATCTCATGTCTTAAATACAATTTCTAGTCCAGTTGGTTTCCTAGATTGGCAGTATTTTTAATTGCATTGACTGGCTTATTGTAAAAGGTCCTTAACAGCGCCAGGGTAATTGAGTGATCTACCATTTCAGGATCCAATGCCATAGTCCTTTTTCTATTTGTGAGGTCGTCGCCGTGAGTTCAATCCATAGCAAGATCCTTCTGCGGGTTTCGGAACATTGTAGGGTTTTTCAGGGACGGGGAGTTAGCCGATCGCCCAACTTTCATTCCAGCGGCATTGTTATTACTTCAATTCCATTATCAGGTGCGGAAGACTTGCCTTCACTCTCTTACTTCCCCACAAAGGAGGTGTAAGAACGATTTAGTAGCAGAGCTGTAGATGTATTTACAGTTATTAGCATTTTCCGACATTCAATGTCACATTATTTGGGAACCAGTAACCCCAATGTGCGACTCCGAGACCATTTACTACAATTTAATTGGGGTTTGGGATGAGGAATCATGGAAGCTGCGGTTTGGGGATACAAGGGTCTACGGACGAGTTGCTCATAAGGTCTACTTCCATGATTTTTTTTTTTCAGATTTTTTTTGGATCAAATGTGTCAAATCAAGAGTAGAGCGGGACCGCAATTGTTCGTACATTTCTTCTCCCATGCAAACTGTGAAGCAAAAAGTGTCCGTTGAAGATCCCCTATATGAGGAGACTCTTCTTTAATGCCGTACAAAAGTTTTTGGAGTACAACTTTGAAGATGGCACCACTTTTGACATACTCATGATATTTCATGTTTCGGGCTTATGTGGTTTGCAAGAAAACTTGCTGTGGTGCACGGAAGGAGGCGCAGATGAACGGACAGACAGACGGATAGATAGGTCGTGATTTTAGTAGGGAATTAGAAATTCTAGCTGTCGTAGAGGTATTACATCGGTTTCGGATTTACTTATTGAGGAAACCATTCCAACTAATCACCCATTATTCAGCCATAACAAGTGTGAAGGCGAAAACTCCCCTAATACTGTGTTTAGTCTTTTGGAATATGATTTTAAATGTGTCCATCATACTGGAAGCTGGATGAGCCACTTTGACGCGATGAGTCGAGCTCCAGTAGAATAAGTAGTACCCGAGCACTTCATGTTAGAAATAAACGAAAAAAAGTGAAGACTGGCTATACACAATGCAACTACAAGACCTGAAACTGACTAGGATTTTAAAAGGGCGTATAATTTCCGATCAAGATAAACAAATAAAGAGTAAATACTGTAACCAAGATAAACGAGTCTACAGACATATGGAAGACGAATTAATGTTCGTTTTGCCAAAATCTGTTCATTTGAAGATTGCCAGACTCTGTCATGACAAAGCGGGACGTTTTGGAATTTGGAAGACGATTCAGAGAATACAAAACCATTTCTATTTCCCAGGTATACGTCAGTACGTAAAAAGATATATATCGGCTTGTATACAATGCTGCTATAATAAGCAAAATAGTGGCAAGCATGAAGGGGAGTTACATAATTGCCCGACAGCTTCTTTTAGGATTATTAACATTAAATACCTAGGAATGTTCGTGTTAAACAAGAAGGAAAACATGTTTGTTATTGCTATCAACTAGAAGGTCTCTGTAAAATTTTTTTAACAAAGCTCTAGAGACACTCTGTATATACTCAACTTCAAGAAAATTTCAAAAATGATGTGCATTATTGATATTGTTATCATGACTACTAAACCAGTGAGGCCGATTTCATTGTAAACAAAATGGTGGCGAGTTTGAATATATGATAACGATACATTACTGTCTCTCAGTTCAGGAGATCTTTGTATTATTTGATTTAATATTTTTTTTCAAAATCTTTCTAGCACTTAAACTTAATTCAATCATATACGGGGTGTGACAATTAAGTATTGAGACTGATTTTATTGCTTGTGGTAAACCACCGACCTTGAAATTCTCTTCCCCTTCCCCAGCATCGTTCCCCTCTCCATTGATATATTTACAATCGCTCTAGCGTATTTAGTGCTGTGTCATGTTGAGTAGACGTGTGTTGGTGGTGCTCGTCACGAAAATGGAGAAACGAAATCAAGAGTAACGCGTCGCGATAAAATTTTGCGCCAGATTGGGCGAAACTGTTTCGGAACGTACGCTAAAACTATAAAAGTGCATGGTGATAGTGCTCTTAGTCGTGCACAGATGTTTCGATGGCATAAAGAGTTTAAGGAGGGCGTGGAAGACAACGCGTGGAACGGAAGACTAGCCGAGGTGTGGACTGACGCAAATGCGTAGCGTGTGCGTGCCCTAATCCGTGAAGATCAGCGTTTAACAGTTCGAATGTTGGCCTCGAGCTGGGTATGAGCCGTGAAACAGTCAGACAGATTTTATCCGACGATTTTGGGATGAAAAAGTTGTGCCTGAAGATGGTTCCAAAGAACCTTTCTGAGGAGTAAAAGCAGCGTCAAATAACCGTCGCAGAAGACTGTTTGGAATTAGTGCAAAACAATCCCACGCTGCTTGATGGAGTTATTACAGGCAATGAGAGCTGGTTTTTTCCAAAACGACCCGGAAACCAAACGCCAAAGCTCGCAATGGTTGTCTCCGCACTTCCTCGGTCAAAAAAAGCTCGCATGAGCAAGTCGAAGGTGAAAACGATGGTTGTTGCCTTTTTTGATAGCCGTGGACTCGTTCACAAAGAATTTGTTCCATCGGGACAAACCGTTAATCAAGTCTACTATCACTAAGTACTCAAAAGATTGTGAAAATGAGTCAACAAGGTACGCCCAGACATCGTTCGTAACTGTATCCTTCATCACGCCAATGCGCCGTGCCACACCGCCCTCAGCGTGTCCCAGTATTTGGCCTCTAAAGGGTTCGCCGTGTTGCAACAGCCGCCTTATTCGCCCGATATGTCACCCTGTGACTTTTTTGTTCCCTAGAACAAAATCGGTGGTCAAAGGAACCCATTTTGAGTCGATTACGGACATCCAGGCGGCCGTGAAGAGAGTACTCGCGGATATCCCAGTCGAAGCGTTCCAGAAATGTTACGAAGCATGGAAAACGCGCTGGAATCGTTATATGGCTGCCAAAGGGGACTACTTTCAAGGGGATGGCAGAGTTGTAGCATAATTTTTAAGTATGCGGTCTTCATGGAATCAGTCTCATTACTTAATTGTCACACTTCGTATGTACTCGTATATATGTACCTGTATGTAATCAAATATGAAGAAATTCAAATATCTTTCTGAATGTGTTATTATTTACAAAATAGACAAGGTATACTAAAATTTTTTTTTAATGATGAGCCTCCTTTCCTTTAAAATTCAGTTTCATCAGCATTTATTCTGCACGGCAGAAATACCTTGCTACCACTCATATCTGCAAGGATTCCTGTGATTTCTCGTACTGTATGCAAATTTACCTTGTCGTAACTGTTCCAGACTAGAAACCTGGTGGAATTCTATCAGAATAATGCCTTGCCGTACACTTGCTTAAGTTGAACATCCTAGTCTGATGGTAGTAAACAGTTTTTGATTTATGGTTTTCAGTTCATCCTGTCATCCAAGTGCCGAATCAATTAGTTGGAGCGCCGCTTGGCACTGATGTCCAGATCGAATGTCACGTCGAGGCCTACCCGAAATCAATTAACTACTGGATTAAGGACACGGGTGAGTAAATCATCATTTATTGCTATGCAACTGTTGTGCTAGGTTGGTCCTTTTAGGCTATGGTGCAGTTGTGCAAGGATGCAACGTGCCCCTGGCCAGGACCAGCCGCACATCAGATATAAAATTTTACTTACCGTTTTCGAGATTGTGCAACAGTGAATGACTGAGTGAACGGTTGTATGAGCAACGAACGAATTTTGCGACATGCGGTATACTAGTATAAGTGAATGCAGCTGTATGAGTGGGTATTAGTGATAGATTGTTCTCCGTAGATGCAGTTGAATTTTCCGATTAAACGAAAGAGAATCATTTTGGTTGAGCGTACGGACGACCTTGTCCTGTAGATAATAAATGATACAAGCTGTTAACTAGTGGCGTAGTTTTGGCTTCGTTAAATCACGTGAAAGCTTTCCGAAATTGATGCAATCAGTGAATGCAACGTTTTTGAAGAATTATGACTTCGACGGTTGATCTGCCTTTGAGAATGTCATTTGAGATTCCTCTATCAAATTGAAAAGAGCTAAACTAAACATCAATATGATTATAAATGTTAAAGATATAAATTTAAACAGTATAGGGGTTTTATTTTCTTCTTTTGAAATTTTTTTCTGTTTTTCGTCCATCCTACTTTAATTACAGCAATTTTCACATCAATATTTTGATTTATTTTTTAACTCCTATAATCCTCAAAAACAGTTTTTTAAGTTTTCTTTTGGTTATCGATAGTAGATATTCAATCACGGCTTAATAATTCAGTTATTCATTGACAATGTTTAAAAAAATTTCAAATTACTTGGTTTTACCTATGCTGAAATGCCAATTTCTCATAGACCACCGAAGTAGATAGTATGTGAACGGGGGATATAGCACATACTGTTGGCAAAAAGCGTATGAACATTTGTTTGTGTACATCTACCTGTACTTTTTTTCGCTGTTTGATAATGGACTCTACTCAAAGTCAAAGTCAAAAGCGCTTTATTTAATACTAATCGTTATAAATTTTTAAAAGAACATAAAGCGAATTCCAAACAATAAAACTATAAAAAACTTAATGGCCCGAATGGCTCTCTAAATTTATACGTTATCAGTTAAACACATTTAATGAAAAAAATACACTTGCAAATTTAAATTAATTAAGATTATTTCATATTTTTTGATTCAATTGGAAAAAGGAGAAAAAACCAACCAGCATTATTCAAAAATTACTTATATTACTAACACAACAATGAACTTATATCCTATACCTAATATGTTACACCCTAATTCTAAATAAGTTCAATCAAAAAAAAAAACAAAAAAAACATTACCTTATATTGAAACCTATACCTAAATTATAATACAAATAAGCAACAACACTAGATGTAGCAATAATGAGATGAATCTAAAAAACTAAGTAACGAGAAAATCAGCCTCAACGAATCTAGCAAATGAGTATCTCCATTGGAACTGTTGGTCTCGTGAACTCAGATTCGGAGGATATTTTATCTTCTTATCGGTGGCCCGTTGGTATATGTGATATATGATTGGGACGCCGTCAGAATCAAAAATATATCGATTCATGTCCAAATACACGAATGCTTCTGGAGGAACGAAGCCAGTAGTGAGGCAAGTCACAATATTCCCGTCTGTAGGGTGGAACGGCTGTGAAATCCAAGGGTTTTCACTCACAGTTACAGATCTTGCGATATGATTCCGAAGAAGCTTCAATATGAAGATATCGACTCTTGTCACTTGAGCGGTTTGATAAATTTTTCTATTCGATATATAGTGCTTCCAATCCGTCTCAGGCTTTCTGTACAAACCAGTACATGCACGAAGACATTTCCTTTTGAAAACTCTTAATCTTTCCATTGTACTAGCACTCTGGTTGTACCAGATCTGGCATCCGTATGTCAAAACTGGCCTAACCAGGGTCTTGTAACAAATAACTTTGACTTTTTGATCAATGTATCTGGAATGAAAGAGTCGCCGAAGGGCCATGACTACTTTTAGTGCCTTAATGAGCATGATTTTGACATGTCCAGTGTAGTACAGATACTGATCGAGATGAACACCGAGGTATCGAACACAGGATTTATGTGGAACCCGTTCTGAACTACCCTCACCAGCCATGATGTGGAAATCCTTCCAATTACGTTTCAGGTCTTGACTGGCCCCCTGTAGCGTTGTCCGAAACAAAATTGTTTCGCACTTCTGCGCATTGATTTTCATTCGCCAATTGTCGGTGTAGAGCTGCACATCATTAAACATTTTTTGAAGATTGCTCTGAACTATTGTAGCTTTTCGGTCTGCCGTATAGATGATCAGATCATCAGCAAACGCTACCAATGATCGCGTTGGCGAGACATTAAAATCAAAGCTGTTCAATAGCTTGCGAATGAATATTGAGAAAAGCAGAGGCGCAGTAGCTGTTCCCTGCTGTAGACCATTCAAGACCTTGAATTCGCGCATTGTTGTCAGATTTCCATCAGTTACAACAAACGATTTCCCGTATAACATATTACACATCATGGCGACAAGGTGTCTGGGGAGCCTGTCCTGAAGAAGTTTGAAAACTAGTCCATCTAACCACACCGTATCGAAGGCTTTCTCCATATCAATGAGACATGGTCCAACACATTCTTTGTTGTTTAGTTTCCAACAGATGTCTGAGGTTACTTTCGTTATTGCATGTATGGTCGAATGCCTGGCACGAAAACCAAATTTGCAATTCGGCATCAACTCATATTTCTCAATGTGGGCGTTTAATGCTCTGTTGAGTATCACTTCAAACACCTTGCTGATGTTAGGCAGCAAGCTGATTGGGCGATAGCTTTTAGGGCATGAAGATTCTTTTCCTTTCTTCAAGATCGGAAATACCTTAGCCTTTTTCCACTCATTTGGGAAATATGAATTGTTCAACATGTTGTTGAACAATATGCAATAATTCCTAATAGCAACCTCAGGCAAATGTCGGAGAACTATATTTGGTATACCGTCAGTACCACATGATTTTTTGTTGTTTATTCTGCGAAATATGAAACACAAGTCTTCATAGCTGACAAAATAATCAATAAGATTCAAGCTCGGTATGAGGTCAGATGTTAATGTTTCATCGAAATGAAGAATTGATTGGCCGTTCAGGCTTGATTTGAAGTCGGAAACTTTTGCTTCAACGACCTCCGAAAATATTTCATTCCTTCTCTCTGGGTTTGGCAGATGAACCAATTCAAAATGTGTTCCAATCAGTGCAAGTTTCTGCAATTCATCACATATAATCCTGTTTCCAGTTCTATCCGGAGTCGTACTATCAATTTCGATACCAGCTCTATCGAGAAGATTTATCTCATCGCTAGTGACTTCAAGATTCGATACCTTCACTCGAGACTTCCTGCGGAATAAGCTATTCACTTTCGCGGAAACGCCATCTGGGTCCTGTGGGCTAATACCCCTCAGTTTTTCCGCCCATTGATTGCTGACTCCACTCCTGAAGTATGAACGGATTAAGTTCCGGACATTCTTCAGGTGTAGTTTCAACAAAGTCAACGAGGGATGGTTGTAGTCCAAAAATCGTCGATAAATATTGTTGACGCGTGTGAGAAGAAGGCTTTTCAATCTTTTCAACCTTGCGATGGTTGGTGTTTCATATCCTTCCATATTGTTTCGATGTTTAATCTTGGGAAGAACTTTCTCAATCGTTTCCAACGTCAGCTTCTCTAACTTCGACAAATAGAGATCTATTTCATCGTCAGTTAGATTTCTGTCATTTGGAACCATTGAGCAAGCGTTGCCATCATCAGAAGAGGGACATTGCTTCTGGTACTCCTGATTAAACTTCTTTTGAAACTTTCCCCAGTCTGTTTTTTTGAAATTCAACCGATGGTTTTCATGTTGAACTGGAATGAGGAAGTAATCATCCCTTTGATGATTGATTTCCATTACGATTGCGTTATGGTCGCTATCGTAAGGAAGCACCTGCAGTTTTCGTTGAGGACTATTAAAGCTGAATTCAAGTCTTGCGTCAGCAATGCAGAGGTCCAAATATGAATTTGTCCTAGGGTATGTTGGGAACTCCGACCCATATAGGTTGCACCTGTATTCAATTTGGTTCTCTGTTATCCATGATTTCAGGAATACACCTCTTGGATTATTGGTGGCGTTTAGCCATGATGTATGCTTGGCATTCAGGTCACCGGCAAAAATATAATAATTATGCAGCCTGTTCAATTCGAGTATTTCAAACAAGGAATTGAGTTCCTCCTTGAGCTTGAGAACATTTTGACCAGTTGCATAGGCAGAGATAACGAAGAGGTTATCCACACCTGGCAGTGAAATTTTGATGACGGACACTTCAAGAAATTCAAAGTTTTTGAATTCGACTTTTTCAATACTTTGGAAACAATAGGGTCTTCTAACCAATATCCCGGTGCCACCTCCCCCATCACCTATTACCCTATCGTTTCTTACGAATGCAAAATCTTTGAATTCCATGGAATAGCATGAATTGAGGTGGGTTTCAGTGAGAAGTATGATGTCAGGCTTTTGCTTAACAATAAATTCAAGGAGATAATCACGTCGATGTATAGCAACGATAGAGTTGACGTTGATCGATATGAGGCGAAGCCTATCCATGGGAATATGACTGGATGACAAGTTATTATTAGGCATTTGAAAAACCTAAACGCTGAAAAGCAAAGTTAATTTTTGAATCTTGTTTGTCGATTCCCTCCGATAAAGAATTAAGTTGCTGGTAAATTTTGAGAAGCAGCTCATTATTGCCACTTACATTATTTACATTATTTCCAGCATTTTCTGCTGGTCCTCTAGCGGCGAGTGCAAATGATACTCCGGGTTTGACGAAGTTGGAAGGCATGATATTACGGTGTACTTGTGTTTGCTTTGGAGCAAATTTAACTTTTGCATCTTGATATCGGGAGCATCCTCGATATGACGCTGGGTGACTAAAACACCGCAGTTAACGCAGTATAATTTTTCTTTAGGCTCCGTCTGAGCCAATTTGCACTCACCGGGAGCATGAACGTCTTTGCATTAAACGCAACGATAGTGCATGGCACAATTGGCAGCCGAATGTCCAAATCTTTGACACCGGTAACACTGGTTGACTTCTCTTTTCTGGAGGCGTTCCCACCTCACCACTCTGAAATTTAAGTACCTTATTTGTTGAAGGGCACTTGGACTGCTCTTATTTGCAATTTGTACCAGGTAAAGTGGTAAATTCTTTCTTTCTATGGTCGACCTTCTTGTCGCAAAGGCTTTGACTGAAACAAAATCAATATCTGGTGCAGCCTCCTTGAGCGCCTGAAGAAGATCGACCGTATCCTCTCCGCTGTCCAAACCCTTCAACAAGAAGGTCTGATTCTTTTCACTTTTTGGGGTATAGGTGAAGTGTGGAACCTCCCCAGAAATCAGCGCATCTTTGGCTGACTTGAAATCAACCAGTGATTTCGTCCTTATAGTTAATTTTTCGGCATTCACTCTTTTGATTTCGAAATTGGCCAGTTTATTTTCGGCTGCCAATAGCCGAACCATATCTTTCCCGGTTTGTCCGAACACGTTGATTGGCGGAACTTTTTCTGTCTTGTTGGAAGCTTTTTCAGAGGAACCAGCAGAACTGCGGGCTGGTTTTTCTCCTTATTTTTGTTCTTTAAATATTGAATGAAATTAACGTCATCATCTTGATTAAAATTACCACTGGTGTTTTCTTCGATTTCCATATCTTCGGTTAATCCCTCCAGCGCTGCAAAATAATTTTGGCTCTCGTTGGTGCCACCAGCACTTAGAACTTCCTCTGGATTTACTTGCTTTGCACTTTTCTTCGGCTTTGTTACCTGTTGCCATTGATTTTGTGGCTGCGTCTTTTGAGGCTTCATCCCTTTCTTGAAAAGATCTTTGAGAGACTGTATCTCTTGCCTTAGTTCATCATTTTCTTTCTGCAATTTGGGCATTTGTTGATTGTCCGCTATTATTTGCAGCTTGCACCCTCCATCTACGGAGTTTTCTTCGTTATGTTTTCTTTTAGTGATTGTCGCCAGTTTCGTATTCGTCGTTTCCCCAGGTTGCCCCGACGGTGGGAAGCCGTCGGGCTCCTCCATACCAGCGGCGAAATTTTCTTTGTGAATTTGTTTTTCGTATCCAATCGAAGTAAAAATATTCGATGGAAATTTCCTGAGTCGATTACTTCGACAATATAAGATTTTTTTCCGATAAAAATTAACTTCGGACTAACGTTTTTAAAAAATGAATTTAATTTTTGAAAACTTTTGACAGGAGCGATTTAAAAGACGTCTATACGCAAAGACTACTACGATCCAATTCCTAATGGACTCTACTTTTACGTCATGGAATGTCTCGTAAAAAGAATTTGTGGCTAAAATAAGTCATTAAACTGTCAGCATTTTGTGCATGCAGAAGATGGGACAGGCTACGCCGGAACCTCTACTGGGAAACAGGAGTGCTCTAGTATAATCAAGAAAATGCTTGGATTGGTTGAAGAATGGAATCATGTGTCATATTATGTTCGGGCAGTCCTAAAAAAAAAATAAAAGAGCTCACTTGAACAGCCGGTGACGTCGGAGTTGGGGGATCACTTTTCTAGCAGTTCCTCTCCCTTCTTCTTCTCCCGCTACGTGAGACATCCCTCAACCTGATGGCACCTCACAGCGTAGCAAAACAAAATTTATCTCGAAGTAATGTGGCAAACGATCCAAGACGAGATTCTCAAATATACAGGGGAGATGCTTAGCGGGTAGTCCGATGACTTCACTTCCTACCCAAAAAAAAAACGGTAGCATTTTTAACAGTAAAAGCAACAATAAAAGACTACATACCTCATATAAAAAGTATTCGTTTAATTTTCACTCAGTCCTAAAGATTGTTTTATATTAAACGTGAGGACTCTTAAGGGTACTTTTTGATATTTATTTATTTATTTATTTATTCAAATCCATTTAACAAACAGAAATCCAATAACAAAATAGACTTAGACAATTAAATATAGTTAAATATAATTTAGAGTAAGACAAATTAATACAACAAACCAAGCAGAAAAAAGGTAATTAAAACATGCAAGAAATGAAGTTAGAGTCTAGATCAAAGTTTGAAAAAATTTAGTGATAAAGAACATTAATCACTATTCGCAAAAAGTAACATCTTTAGTTTAATTTTAAAAACGAAGTAGGACGTGGCTAGAGAACCGAGCTCCAGGCTGTTATGCATTCTGATGATTCGCGGCATAATTGAGTGAAAATATAAATCTGTGCGGGCGTACGGAACGTCGAGAATGTGATTAGACCAACTAGGACGTGCATACAGTCTGTAGTGCAAGTCTGCGCTTAAGGTGGAGGCAATTTGTTGGTGGTACAACTTATAAAGGAAACATTGATCTAAGAAGGTTCTACGGGACGACAGAGAAGGGAAACGAAGTATGGATAGACGACGCTCATAAGACTCATAAGCTACATTGAATTTGAAAAACCCAATACGGGTAAACTTACGTTGAACAGCTTCTAGTGAGTTCACAAGATATAAATGTCTAGGAGACCACACTACTGAGCAGTACTCAAAAAGCGGGTGGACAAGACATGTGAACAAGCAAACAGTGGTAGCAATATTTGCAAACTTATGCAAATGCCGCATAAGAAAACCCGAAACTTTTGATGCCTTGGTAATTAACCTAAAAATATGGACATCAAATTCAAGCTTGGGTTCAAATATTACACCAAGATCATTACATGAGTCTGCAGAGGAGAGAACAACATCACATAGGGTGTAATTAAAAGTTAAAGGGACAATTTTCAAAGTTAAAGTCATTTTAAAACATTTGGAAACATTGATACGAAGGGAGTTTACATTACACCAGTTATACAGGTTAAAAAGATCAATTTGGAGTTGCTGACAATCTTCAAGGGACCTAATTGTCCGGAATACCTTGATATCATCAGCATACGGGAGACAAGAAGAGGAAATTACAGAGGGACAATTATTGAAAAACAGTACGAAAAGAAGAGGTCCAAGAATTGATCCTTGAGGGACAGCAGATGTAGGATTGAATGGAAACGAAATTGTGCCATAGAGATTAACACGACATGAACGGGAGGGTAAATACGATGAAATTCAAGAATGAAGAGAACCGGATATGCCGAGCAAAGCTAACTTTTGACAGAGGAGAACATTGTTCACGGAGTCAAAAGCTTTGGAGAAGTCCGTGAATATTGCATCTACTTGAAGCTGTTTATCTAAAGCTCTTGCAATATAATCTTTGAACTCAGCCAAGTTCGTAGAAGTTGAACGACCCTTCAAGAATCCATGCTGCTGTGGTGTGACAAAAGAACTCAGGGACTCAAGAAGCCTGTTGTGTATAAGTCGTTCCAGCAGCTTAGAGAAGCAGGAGAGGAGTGATATGGGACGATAGTTTGAGGCAGATGATGGGTCGTCGTTTTTAAAGATAGGAACAACATTTGCATCTTTCCAGTACGTTGGAAAGGTGCTAGTACCAAGACTGAGATTGAATATAAGGGATAGAGGATCGGATGTATGACCAAAAGGGTTTAGGGTTATTTGTCAGGAGGGAACTCTCTAAGCTGCTAAAATAGTTTTTCATGACCGTTTTGAGCTCTTTTTTAGCCAAAGAGCACAGCCTGCAGAAATTTTGTTTAGCATCATCACTTCCGGTCAATTTATAGTGCCGATGCCCCTTATCTTTGGCTCTTAAGGCACGAAAAACACTTCGAGTAAGCCAAGGCTTCATTTTCGCTTTGCGAGGAGCTTGGAGTGGAGTATAAAGAGCAATCAGATTATTAAGGTAATCGTAGAATTTGTTCAAAGAACTATCGCAGTCAAGACGAGTGAAGAAGGTACACTAGTTGACCGAGTCCAGATTGGTTTCAATTGCCTCATAATTTGCTTTGCAGAAATTATAACGTTTTAGGGTATCAACGGTTAGTGATAGAGACAAAGGTGGATGATGGAGATCAGGTTGAACATAAGGATGTAAAGCGGGAGCTATAGATAGACACCCAGTTTAAAAATTTGACATGACAATGTCCAGAAGACGACCATTAGGGTTACAGATATGATTAAACTGTGAAAAAGAACAAAGGGAAAGAAAGGAAGAAAGTAACAAAGAAGGATTATTTGTTGAGGAAATGCCAGGTGTTGTTAAGTGGCCCCATTCCACTACCCGTAATTTGAAGTCCCCACAATTATAATTTTGGAATGTGGATGACGAGCAAGAAGATAGGCAGAGAGTTCATCGAAGATATCTCAGTACTGTAAGTTAGTCATTTGGTAGCTACATACAGTATGATTAATCATACTAAAAACTTTAATATGAAGCTTGATACACCAGTATTAGGTTGTAGTAATCGAGCAGTCACACAAGCAAACTGCTGGAAAGCCTTTCTATCTCCTATGCAAAATTTTAATGGCAGATTTGGGAAAATATTTGATTACTTCCATTCATAATCATAATTTGTAAAATAGTTTCCTTTCTTATTATTATTATTAAATGTAATTTTATGTCAATTTTCCCTTATATTAAATTTAAATGTTTCCCTTTAATTATATTCGTCATGAGATTTAACTTTTATTACTATTTAAAATCTTCGTTTTTCTTTACTTCAGTTTATTTTTGTTTTTAAAATTTTAAATTTGCCAACTAAAATTTCGAGTATGAGAACGCTGATTAAGTGCACGCCAATGGTGGATTACCTTACGGAAAGCAACCAAACCCAGCTGAGACGATTTACCGTGTACACGGTAATAGAAAGAAGGAAGGTCGGGAATTTCTGGGACGGATTGTGAGTCGACTTGCAACGCTACCCGAGAAAGACGAGTTGGCCACACGGCCGCGGTGCAAAATATGTTCGGTAGGCAAAGTGTCGGTGGATCTTGAGAAACTCGTTGCAGAAAGTTATGTTGCGCGTGCTTCGCACATTTTAATTGTATATCTGCATGAAATACCCCTAAAGTGAATGATAATTAAAAAACGTCGTTGTTATACATGTTTATAATTTCCGTATAATTCCTTCGAAAGTGTATTTGCACAACCGTTGATTTGCGGTGCTTCGTGATCATACGTCAATTTGTTTAAAAATAATTGTGCGCTCAACTGATGGTGCTGTTGAAAAGACTAGGGATGGTGTCTCGATCCTCGGGTAATGTGAAGTTTCACCCTTGACCACTAATTTTCCCGAAGCATATGGACGGATCACGAAGACATTGAAAAACTCCGCTGATCGCGGTTCAAATTTGGGCAGTCAACGAATCGGCAGCAGCAATTGAACTTTTTGAAGAGAATCGTGTTCTGCCTCGGAGCGAAATCAAGAAAGAATCACGAAGAAAAATTGTGAAATATCGAATTCTTAAAGTGAGTTTTGGAGTCTCTTCCGGAGATCTTGTATCGGCCTTATCATGTCGGAGGGTGTTCAACATGAATATAAATTTTTCATTGTTTAATCTTCGATTTTGTACGAGTTTATTTTACTATTTCACTACCCTTTTCTACAACCTCATCGGTTTTAATATTGTCACGTGTTAAAGTTTGCGGCCAATAATTTTAATGTTCCGAGAAAGTGAAAATGCAATGTCTTTTAAATTAAATTAAAAGAGTTTATTTAGTTACTTTAAAATGCACAATCACTTATTTAACTATTTCAAAATATTAAATTTCACTATCTTACAAGTCGTCCATCAATTTTTACTTCACCTGTCCACTAAAATCACTTCACAATCGACGAAAATCACTTTACTACTACTCGATCAATATCGCTGTTCTATTCGCTCCACACTATCGCAGTTTTTAATATCGCGGTTCTAATGAATTATCCCCCCATTTATTCAGCTCGCCTTTATATAGGGTCTCTAGCCATTCAACCCATTTCTCGTACATTGGCGAATGTTCTGCCGAGAGGTACCTAGTATATTCGAGCAGCTTAATGAATGGAGTGACGTCACTTTCAGATGTTGATCATGCTTGGTGGGTTCTCGTGGTTTCGAGAAAATTCACTTTGTTGATCATGAGGTTCTTAATGGTTGTGAAAACAGTAGCTTGCAGAATTGTTCGTGCATGTAACAATATCGATGTCGATCAAATACGCGTTAATGATTGCGAATTCAAATGGATATGTGAAAATCGATGAGCTGACTTATGACCACGACACGGAAAGCACGCGGAGAACGGCCGGCAAGCGGTGATGAAAAAGAACGTGCAAGTGGCCAAAGAGCAGTTGAATTTCAAATACAAAATTCCTTCTCCATAAATGATTCTCTGACGTGTATAGTCAATTTTCAAGTCGATCAAGTCAATGAAAAGTTATTAGAATCAATTTAGTACTAAATCGGAAATAAACAGTGCAGTCTCTAACAATTTCTGCGCTGCTGTTGCATAAGATTGTGTTTAATCTGTTAGATAACAAACGATTATTGATCATTATCTCAATCAATCAATCGTGTTCATCTCAATCAATCAATCGTGTTTATTTTCGAATCTCAGATTATCAGTGCCTAAAATAAATTATCCATTTCACAATCCCGTTGCCGAGGTTCCATAAAGGCAGCAGAGTTTCATCATGAAGTGCCGTAATTCATGAATATTGCGTTAATCTTCCTGAGTGGAGTGAATCGTATGCTTTCATGACACATCCAACGACCAACGTTTTTTGACCACCTTCTATACGACTCTTCAAATTCGGAGAGTCTTGATGGAGACACGATGTTATGCGTCGTAGTTACAGTCGCGCTTTCAACGAGAATGGTGAGTGATCGCTTTTAATTTGATTTTGCCGTAGGATATCCTTGAAAGAAGTCCTTGGCCAAAAACATTCATATTCGAAATCCTCAATCCGGAAGGCGAACTGCACTTTATAAATATCAACGTGGTTGGATTGGCGCGCTTGACTAAGGAAATAAATCGATATCAACGTCTCGTGCATTTTTAACGTCCGTAGCAAAAACTCGCTTCAGTTTCTTGCATTGCGATGAATGGTCCGTATTGTCATTTTGCCTGAGAATATGGTCTTCTCAAAATCAAGCAAGGCACAGCAACGCAATTAGTGAGAAGGGAGTAGCCAACCATACTTGTATAACTTTGCCAAGTACATGTATCAGAGCGAAGTATTTGCTGGAGTTCTTCACTATAACTAGATTTCAAATTTACTTCAAAATTATTGCATGCATTAGAAAGATAAAACAAGCAAAAATATGATATAAATTTGCTTGTATTCTCAAGCTTACGTAAATGAATGGTCCTTGTTTTGTTTGATCAGGTTATAAAATATTTTGGACGTCCTTTGCAGATTGAACTTACAGTATTCTTTATTTACTTATGGAAGTTATTTAATTTATCATAAGGTTGCAAGCAATTACTCAACTCATAAATTTTTTAAGCCTAGATGCAATAGCTTCTTTCCTTTCAGTTCCCTTGTATATTAATTAGCATTTAAGTTTATACTATAGGTTGCTTGAATGCATAAGAATTCGTTGTTGGGATTAAAACTTAAGCAATCCTAATAATACGTATAGTTTGACCAATTTATTATTTTTTCAAAATTCCCTTAATTTTTTTTGGCGAACTACTTCTTATTCTATGTTCTATTCTAATTATCTTGTCTGAAAGGCATTGAGTCCTGTTTAAAGTCTTGTAACGAATGAAAACCTTATTGAAAACTCAACTGTTTCCATCAGATCAAGTATCTAGTTATTTATCATAGCAGTTTTCTCTTTTCAGTGTTATAAAATTAAGTGTCAGATAGGGTGAAGTCTTGAAAGATTCTTTTCCTGAATTCATGAGAATTCTCGAAACAGAGACAAGAATTGTACAGTATTTTTTTTTCATTTATTCGGATCATTTACGATTGACGCGAAAATCTGAAAAAACAATCATTTAGTGAGCATAAAAGAAACAATAACCAAAGAAATCTGCATTCGGTAATAAGATGTGATACTGCGTTTCTGCTGGAGTGTGTAGTAGTAGCTTCGAGTACATTACGCTTTCGGGCTTGTCATGAAATAATAAAATTTGCTTGAATCTTATATTGATTTAATTATTATAAAATACTTCCAAAGGCTTCGATGGTTGTAAATAGGTATAAAGTAACTCATATTGAATTAAAATGAATTGTTAAACCTTACTCGACAGTCTATCCATTTCTCTTGATTTGACCGGGTATAGGACCCGCATCGATGGCAGGCTCCTCCACTAACATAGGCTACCCATCGGGTGCGCTCCTCCGTTTCTTTGTTTAACAGGGGCTCTTGCCGGGTAGTTTCCTTCCACTCGCATGCGCTTTTAAGGTATAGAGTTATGTGATCGATGTGATGTTTTTAATCTTTGGATGGTGGTTAGATTGGGACCTCATGCCATGCTTCTAGAATGTTCACAGATGTAGTCGTTGTTGGGGACGCAGTGAATAGCTTCTGTAAATATTGCAGCTATCTGTTCATAATATCGACTGGGTTATCTATGATTACTCCTTGTACAAATTTGTAAAGACTTACTTGTGGATTGAAACCGCCTTTTAGTTGTTTGATAGAGGCATACACTGACCTGACTTCATGTAGGGTCCTGTATTCGTTCATCTGTTGGATCTTGGTGTTGATAGTCAGCTGTTTCTTTCTTTGGCACATTTTTTTAGGTTGACGTCGACGGCTTTTATATTGTTCTTGTTTGAACCGAGTTGTTCACTGGATATATTTTTTGTTCGCCTTGTTACTTTTTTCAATCACTTCTTTGCATTCTTCAAAATACCAGTCGTCCCTACTTTTCTTTGGCAGGTGCTCTAAGACCTCCACGTCTGCTTCTGCCACTGCATATCTTACTGTCTTCCACATATTTACACATGGTACTATCCCTCGTCCGCGGGACGTTATTGAACTATCATTTAACTTGTGTATCTGGTACCTTGGAGTAGTTGATGGTCCTGGTTTTCAGCTCTTGAAAATGTGGCATCAGAAGAATGCTGGTGGTGTGTAATTTCTTTATGAGAACATGGACGATGTGATTGAATCTGTGACTGCCTGGGGATGCTCACGTTCTCTCATGGATGTCTCGATGCGGAAAGCATGTGAAGCTTACTGTAAAGCTTCTACCACTAGCGAAGTCTATCAGCCGTTGTCTTTTGTCGCTGGTCTCTGCGTGGAGGCTGTATCTTCCGTTTGTTCCTCTATGTGCCATTTCTCAGCTGATTTTTGCATTGAAGTAATGCAGGACAATTTTAATGTCGTTTGATGGCAATGCGTCGACAGCGCGTTCTAGGGTGCTGTCAAATTCGTCCTTGATTACCTCCTGCTTGTCTTCTGTGGGAACGTGACGGTTGACTAGCCAGACATTAAGGGATTTAGTTTTGATACGAATCACGCAGACCCTTTCGTTAAAGGGCTTGAAGACGGCGATAATTTGTTTAAATATGCTGTCAACAATGAAAGCCACTCCAAACCCATGGCTTTGTAGTTTTCCGCTTTTAAACATGGTGTGCGTTTGCGTATCAAATATTTCTTCACCTTGCCATCTGGTTTCTTGAACTGCGAGGATGTAAATGTTACATTTCGTTATTTTACCTAGATGTTGACGCAGTGCACCTAGTCTGTTCAATGATCTAGCATTCCAAGTTCCAAAGGAATATTCCTTTATACGGTGCGATAGTCATTGCTGTTTATCCGAGCCAATTTGTAGCTGTTATTTCACAGATTTTAGAACCATTCGCTCGGCCACTTTCGCCTTGAAGTTTCTCACTTTCCTCTTTTTCAAATTATTAACTTCTTCCCTCAAATATTGATTCTATCTGACGCTTAGCGACCTTTTTATTTGTCCAATGTAACACCCATTGCCTTTTTTTTTGCAGCACACCTTGTAGGCTCCGCTCCTTTCCATTTTGGGCACAGGGTCTTTTGCTGATCCAAGTAAGTTCTAGTGACTTGTGGCTCGGCTCCTTTAAACCAGATCTATGTATAAGCTTCCCATTACCTTCCCAGTGCCTTGAGTCGTAAGTCATCACTAACATCTTCCTCTGGTCGCTCTTCGTGGTCAGCGTTATAAATTTTCTGTTGAAAATCTCCTTTGTTCGCTTTGCTATAATTTTTGTGGCCTCATTTTTGGGATTTTCATTCCATTCCGCTCACTTGTAAATGTGAAGTCTATTAAAGGTGGCTTCAACTTGCATATCTTCCTACACAATCTCATTGATAAGTGCATGCACACAATCGTATTTTTAGGGTTTTGCACAATAATCGCACGGTTTTGATTACAAGGCAATAAACGAGCGATCGTGTGCGGTCCGTATAGAAGCGAAATACTTCAAAATCTGGCTGATTAATGCTCATGCCCCGAGTGAAAAAAACTAGTTGACTAACTGCCTACAAACGACACAAAAATAATCCTGGGTCATTTCCACGCTAAAGTTGGCAATGAGATATCTGATCTGGGAACGACTGGAGGTTATAGCCTCCGCGATGAAACAAATGACAACGGCCAGTGCCTGATCGACTTTGCATGCAGCAGAAATTTAGTTAGACGTTTGACTTGCTTTCTACATTGACGCATTCATAAAACGACCTGGGTACCACCGGATGGCAACACACAAAACCAAATCGATCATGTTCGGAACCAATAACGTTGGGCCTCGAGCATACTTGACGTCCGTACACACCTAGGAGCCAATTGTAACTCAGAACCTTACTTGATCAAATTAACCTATCGATGTCGTTTGTCAAAGGCATATTCGGACCAGTACACGACAAAAATTTGACATCAAAAGGCTCCAAACGGCATCGGTGGCGAAAAATTTCACGCAGACCTTCGACAATTAGCTCATTTTCATCTTATCAGACGTATCGTTAAAGATAAGTAACGAGCTCTGGAAGCAAATGAAAGTGGCTATTAAGACCTTGGCAGAACAGATGATTGGGCATCAAACCCGGCACAAAAGAAATGATTAGTTCAATGATGAGTTCCAGAATACATTAGACAAAAAGAATCAGGCGTACAAAGATTGCGTAGGTGAGAAAACCAGGACGATGGGAGAACACTATGAAAATCTCAGAAGAGTAGCGAATAAGGTAATTACAATTAATAAAAGAAAATACTATGATGACTAATTGAGAAGTATAGATGTAAGCTTAGCGAGCAGCAACACAAGACAAGCATACAAAGTAGAGAAAAGCCTGAAACATGGTTATCAGCACAAAACACCGCTCTGCCGTGATGATATCGGCAATATCATCGCTGATCAATCCAAGATTAAGGAAAGATGGGCGTCTTTCTTGACTTTATATGCTGATGCTGACTGCATTTTGGAGAAATTGGGTACAAAACCCGTCTGACATGAGCGTTTGGTCTGTCTACTCAACTTGTTTCAATTATTGCCTTGAGGTGACAGTGCCAATGTTCAACGCTGTTGTTGGTTCTCGAGTGATTATTCTCTAGAGAGCTTACCATCAGCTAAAGTTTTGACTTCTACATGGTTGACCTCTGCTCATAGCCGATGTAGAATTTCTGTACGAATTCAATTCATTAGAGCTGCTAATCAATTCACCGAAATATTCTCGAATAACATATAGAAATATTGAAAAAATCCGTGGTAATTTCATGCAACAAATGTTTGCCAGGTTGAAAGTTAAATCCCGTTCAGCCGCCAGATGATAAATCTCTTTGAAAATTTCTGTATATGCATACTTACTTTTTTGTTCACTAAGCAAAAACGAAGCGGTAGAACCTCTTCATTCTCTAAACTTTGGATGGTAAATAGCTGCCGAATTATGTCAGGCGCCTCATGAAAGTACTATTAATTAACTTACTTAGCATGATCAAGTCCTTCCAAGGATGGTTTACGTCCCAGAATCAAATCAGGTAGATACATGTCCGTAATGGACTACAGCGATGTTCTGCTGCCTCGGCGAAAGAGGATGGTAGAATACGCTGAGGTTGGCTTTGTCTGGGGATGCACGAATGCGCTGGCAGGCTAGCGTTGCGGTGTCGTGGGGCGGGCTATTTTCCCCAGCACAAGACCCACTACAAGAATATGTTTCGCATCCACGAATTTCGTAGTCAAAGGAGTATCGACCAAGGTAACCTACTAAGGCCTACCAAATTGTGATACAATTACAAAGCACTATATCATAAAAGGGCATGCGAGCGGAAGGCCACTTTACCCGGGCAAGAGCACCTGAAACGCATCATAAGGGGAGAGCGTGCCCGATGGCTAGCTCATTATAGTAGAGGGGCCGGCCATCGTTGCGGGTCGCATACCCGGTCAGGTGTTATGAAAGCCGGATGAAAAGGCCGAATTTTCAATTTTTAGTTATAAAACATTATTTTATTCCATAGAATTAAATTTATTTCCAATTTGAGTGGCACTTATCTATACAACAACAGTTTAAAAGTGATCCCAAATATTCTCTAGTTGGAAATCAGATTGACACGTAAAAGCCTTCCAAAATTCGATTGAAATTCATTCGCAGTGGACTATTTTCCAACTAAACTTTAGAGATCTTTGTGTTGAGCATGTCTATATCCAAAGTGGGTTAAATTTAATCCATATATCGTTAGAATTTAAGTAGTGAATTTGTGCATTAAACACCCAATTTTGATTTAAAAAAATATCATATACACTATATAATAAGGAATCAATAAATACATAAGAAAATTATATGCAAAAAACAAATAAAAGGACCTAAGAGAAGAGGGTACTTACTCAACATCCTCGCCCGGCGCCCGCTGATGATGTGGGTGTATTCCCATGATGCCTGAAATTTAATTTACGATATGAGTGCATGCACCACAATTAATACGTTTTACAAATACTTGAGATAGGAAGGAAACCTTTTAATCAAATTTTTGCACTGTATATAAATTAATTATCTTAATCATATATGATGTTGAGACAAGCTGCGTTGAGTCACTACATCAACATGTGGTTCCATGTAGGATTTTGATTTTGTGCTTCGCGGTCCGTTGCATCTATTGGGGAGGACCGACACGGTAAAGCGACAAGTTGCACTTAAATCTAACCAAGATTGCAACAATTGAAATGTAAAAAAATGTTGTATTTGGAGTCGATGCCGTGTGACAAAGCCAAGTCCAACAATAATAAATTTACTAAATTAAGCAGTCACGAGATTATCACGTGAGCACACTCGCTCCACACTCCGCTATGCACACTTCAGCCAGCAAGCTTGGGAACACGTTTCGTGGCTAAAAGTCGAAGTCAGTGACCGGGCTCATACATTACTGGTATCTATGAATCCACTCAGCAACTCAAAATCCTTGCGATATGCTTGCGGACTCGCTATTTCAACCAAAAATAATTTTTCGCTTTTCGCTAGCCTACTGAGTACGAGCTTTGTCGATTTTCCGTTTTCGACAGCGCTATGACATGCTGGGTCGGCTTATTTAAAGGCGGAAGTGGTTGCTAGAATTGCAGCGAAATTGATGACTTCAATTGCAGTTATGCGATTTCAATGAATCTTGACCGGGACGGTGCCCACTTCTGCAACCAAATCGCCGTTTTTCTCCCTTTGTCCACTTTTCACGAGTCAAAGTCACCACACCTCTAATAGGTTGGTGTTTCGGGCATCGCATAAATGAATGTCTTGTTGTGGTTAATCTCTCATTCACTGTTTGAACTGTTAGTATTAACTGCCTACACAACTCCGTTATGTCCAAAAGATTTATCTCTTCTTCCTTTTAACATCTTCAACATTACAGCACTTTTAAATAAACTTCAAGGGACCACCACTCATTTTCTCACACCATATTATCTCTTATCTTTCTTCACTCCACATTTTTCGATCACGCTTCAATTTTCCATTAGTGGACTCAAATTTTCCGCAAATATATCGCTTACCGATTTATCTCTTCTTCCTTTTAACACCTTCAACTTTACAGCACTTTTAAATAAACTTCAAGAGACCACCACTCATTATCTCACACCATCTCATCTCTTATCTTTCTTCACTCCACATTTTTCGATCACACTTCGATTTTCGATTCGTGGACTCAAATTTTCCGCAAATATATCGCTTACCGGCGCGGTTATTCCGACGTGTTTCTGTGACGATCAAAAGCAGACTCTCTCAATCTCGATCCCGGTAGTGGTTTTCACTTGTCGTAGGAAAGTAGCAGACCACTTGGGCATCACAACGTGTTTGAATTGATTCATAACAGACTCTCCGCCTCCTTTCCAATCCCAGCCGAATTTGCATACCACTACGGTGGTTTTCTAACGCCAAAGCAGATTTTCCTCTTCCCTTGTCCGTCGTTTACCGTATCGTCACGCCACTACGGTGGATGAAGACAAATTCCTTGCTCAGCCGTTGTAGATTGCATTTACAATGCAATCCGTGGACTGCTGTATTATATCAGTGTTCTCATGTTAGAATTTCCAGATGCAGATTCGAGTTATTAAGTTAATAAAAAAAATTAATAATATATATCAAAGTTAAATCATAATGAAAAGATAAATCTCATGAAGAATGTCAATGCAGAGAAAATTTACGTTTAGTACATATAAAAAATAACATAAATTCATATTTATAATAAAAATTAAAAATTATTTTTTTTCTTCCTAAGTTTTAGAATTTACAAGAATTTAACTTTGAGTCATCAAATTTTCAAATCTGCAATTAAAATTTCGGAACAGTGTTATGCCGGTTTTCGGACAGTTTGCTTAGTTGACTGCTCGCTTACTACATCGTGTCTCCTTTAACACCAATAGTTCACCATTGAAGCGTCTTAGTTCCTCAGGGATTGATATTTCTTCAAATGTTTTTGGCTCCTGCCAAAGATTGGCTTGGCGATGAGCACGTGATATCCTTGCAACCCGCGCTCGCTTTGTCGAGAGATAAGTACCGCAGCTTGGAAGTAAAAATTTTTCTGTCATTTTATTTGAATTTTAAAGAAGCAAGGTAGACAATTCAAGACTATCCGTAAAATCAAACTTCGTTTGACAGATATTATTTTGTTTAGAGGGTCAGTTATTTTATTTTTCTTGTTTAGGTTTTGAAAAAACGCAGCTTATAACGGTGTCCATCTGTTCATCTGTCACTGCAAGTTTTCTCGGAAACTTGAGAAGCTAGGAACATTAATTTTTTTAGATAGGTCGTTAAAAAAGGTCTCCTCTTAGTAACCCTTAATTTTTTTTGTAATAAATAGCTGAAAGGTCTTGATGAGAACTTTTCAAATCAGGTTCAAAACATGCGGTAACACCATGGGAAAGTGCAGTGGAAGTCAAAATATGTGAAAAATTTGTGTCTCTCCCTTGCGTTTGTACATCCTTGAGCAACAAATCTGATAAAGAAAATTATTGAGGTAGGCTTTCATGGGAACATAGGCAACAAATATCTTAGAAATTTTAGTGTGACCTTTAGCGTGACTTTAAGGCCATTAAATTTAAATAATTCACATGTTTTAATATGCTTTAAGTTAGTTTATAAAATGTTAGGGAGATATGACATACATTATATCATCCAGTTATTCAATAACTGATATATTTGCTGCTGAGAATAAGGTTATATTTTTTTCACTTTGCGTGCCTTTCCTCTATTGCTGCTGATATATAATCAGGATCCCTGATTTGCATTCCTCTTGTATGTCTTGGATCAATCAATTCCGGTAAGACACAATCAAAGTAAAATTTTGACAGCTGTTGCTCCATTCGCAATTTGAAAAATGAATCGTCCCTTTTGACAAACTCAATTTTCATAGGAATTTCATCTCCAGTCCAAACTCCCAAAACACATAAATCAATTTTCGTTGCATGTAGCCGCCCTTGAATTTGATAATACCGGTCGGAAGTTGTATTTACTACGAGCTCATTATTAACGAAATTCCAAAATTTAATTTTTGTTGCTTTAACAGCATCTGATACATGCATACCGCGGGCAGAATACGGGCATTTAATTTCAACGATACTGTTGCTAGTGGTACCATCAGGAGATGCACCTAGAAAGTTGTGACATGTATAAATACAAAGTCTAGTTTTGGTGATGTCTTTAGAAATAATTTTCGAAACAGTTTGCAAAGCTGTGCCTTCATTTTCGATTCCTATTTTACAGCAACAGCACTGAAAAATTTTGGATACAGCAAAGATTTTACCAAATTCACACAGCTAATATTGTTTTTCCTTTTGCATATTCGTCCAAAATGAGAGGCTGTCAAGAGATATCTTCTCTACTCGAACCACTTACTCGAATTTATTTGCAAAATCGTGTTATTTTCGATGCTCGCTCGGTTTTGAACATTTATGTCTAAAGTCCTCAAGAACTCAGATCTCGCAGTCATGAATATATCTTGCTCCATATCTGGTTTTTTGCAGGCATCACCATATTCACAATCATCCATTACTTTTCTGGGGGTTTAAGAACGCTTCCTTTTTCTAGGATGCTGAGCATTTTGTTTCATTATACGACGTTCCATTTGGCCTGTTCTGTAGGATGGGTTTTTGCCGAAAATTTCTCTTCGCAATGTAGAATGCGTGCACTTGGTGTTGAATGAAAATAGTGCAGCACTGCAACGGCTTTGATAACCACGTCTTAGAGAATAATTAATTCGCTTTTCCCCAACAGCTTTTGCAAGAACACTATTAAACGACTCAACGATATTGCTTTGAACATCGTGGATAAGGCTTCTTGATTGTTGTGCCAAATAAAAAACAGACTTTAGAATATGTCCCCATAATCCGTTTTCTTCAAGGTCTGGAACATAGTTTTGCTCGTTTTTCCTTTGCTTGCAAAAACAAAGCCTACATTTACGATGTTCACCGAAAACATGATACGGGCTATTTATTATGTCGGTGTTTAAATTTTGAATTTTCTCTGAAATATCGCAGCTTTCGCTCTTACAGTACCTAATTGCTGCGTTCACCGCTAATCTAAGGCGACCCAAGTTGTTGCTCACTATTCGTCTGAGAATATTTAATTTTCCTACAATAGTTTCGCAGCAAGTGATTTTTACACTCGATTTTTTCCACAGTTATATTTTGATATGGGTGAGCTTGTAAAATTTTATTATATGTTGATGAATCTCCATCAGCAATCATTTGCGAATATATTAACCCACGTCCTTGCACTGACCTCTTAAAGCCTTCCAAAAGAATGTTGGATTCCATGCTTGTAGGACTACCATTATGGTTTTTGTAGCAAATGTGATCAGGAGTATTTATGCATTTGTTTTCTGCTCTTTTGCATATCAAGCAGTATTTATTTTTTGTTTGCATAAAAAGTACTTTTTAGAAAAAAGGCCAATGATAGCTGCTACGCCAGAAAGGGCCGAATAATTTGTCCTGTTCGACTAGCATCCATCAGCTACTACGGTTATCAACGGGGTTCCATTTTCATCGACACTTCCTTCAGCTATTGCGTGATTTGCTTCCTCCTTTGCAGCAATGATCATAGATTTTTCAGAGACTATATCCAACCAGTTGCAAACGTGGTTTGAATTTTGCTGTTTGTTCTTTTACCCATGAAAGGAATTTCTAATGATGAAAACAATTCATCTAGGCAATTATAACCAATTCCTAAAGACTGTACTGCTGCCACTGCCGACGAATTGATATCCATCCCACTGTTGCTTTTTGAATCCGTGGAATTCAAGTCAAAGAATGAGCAACACAGTTCACATTTTAGTTTAAAAGTCAATTTTAAACCATTTTTTACCTCACGTCTTACATGCAAATATGATAAAGAACATCCAAAGCGAGCAGAATGGTTAGATATCTCTTTCATTTTTTCAAAAAAGTACTGAAAATCCACAATTCTTCGACCTTCAATTGTGATCGTTTCATCAAGAATATTTTCTTGGTTAATATTGGTGATGCCCGTAATTTTATCAGGAATACTTTCAGTTGCATGTCTCATGCTATGCGACTCTCTTTCTGCAGCTAATTTATGCCTAATGTAAAATCAAGACACATCAGTAACCTATCCATTTTAAAGCTGCCAAATTAGAAAAATTAAAACGACAATGAAGAATAGGATGCTTGAATATACTGATTACGCACGAAATGCTTCTTTGTGGAGCAAATAAACTTTTATCCAGATGAAGAAGGTTCGCTGATTTCTAGAGGTTTTAAAAAAATATATTCTATCATTCAAAACTGAACAGAATATATATATATATATATATATATATATATATATATATATATATATATATATATATATATGTTTACATATAAACATATTCATACCAACAAATAAATATATAAACAAATATATATATATATATATATATATATATATATATATATATATATATATATATATATATATATATATATATATATATATATATATATATATATATATATATATATATATATATATATATATATATATATATATATATATATATATATATATATATATATATATATATATATATATATATATATATATATATATATATATATATATATATATATATATATGTATACTAATATCATTACATTTTTAATCGTGGAGGGGTAGCGCGGATTACAATGGCATATATACTAATATCATCACATTTTTAATCCTGGAGGGGTCGCGCGGATTACCATAGTAATCCGCTGTTTGGTAATCGAAAAACTCCGCAGCAACTTCTATCAATTGTTTGCCAGTTGGGTGCTTCAAATTGAATTTTGGGACGAATTTTATAATAAATATCTTTAGAAAGGGTTAGTAGGTTCAATTTAAAGCAAAATAAAAGACAAACTATTTAATATTATGCAGTTTTTTTCTCGTTTGAAATTGGATTATTATGGTAATCCGCGCGATCACTTACGTAACTTTGAAGGGGCGACCTCTGCAGGGTTAAGAAAACTTTGGATTTATGGCGTTCTATCGATGTGTTTGCGTGACCAACCAAACAGCGAAATAAGCTGGGACATGAAAAATTATCGGCACAACTATTTACATCACAGACACATCAAAATATGTTTTATTTGATTTTCGAAGATAATGTTCTCCAGATGGCGAATTCGATCACGTGCCAGGGACAGAGATGCCGGGTTCCCAAAGACGCCATAATCAAAGCCAATGAGCTGTATCCTGCAAGTGAATTTTGCTCTGAAGCACAAACGAACAAGATCTACACGGACGAAAAAATCCAAAAGTTTTCACTTTAAGAAATCTTCATAGTTGCCAAATTATAATTGTCTCCGAGTATGTATCAATAAACCTCTATTAATCACGAAACCTTTAGATTCTTTAAAAAAAATCACCATACAATGTCTCATAAAATTTCAGTACCTACAGCTTTTAATAATTTAAATAATAAAACAGACAGGCCAACTGCTAATCCGATTTTGTTATTTTATCTGTAACACATTGAAAACATTTCGTGCGCAATTTACATCAGTGCCCCTTCCTACCTATTAAAAAGGAAAATCACCTTGCTTGAGACGCATTCACCTTTGGGCAATTTTTCTTATTGTTTATAAAATATCTTGCTCGATTCTAAAGATTCCCCACAACGCACTAAATCGCTAACTTATTGTTGATACTACAAAATTTTATATGTATGTATTTCAACTGATAGCGCTAATTTCCAGGAAAACAAAATATAAACCTTATTTTTCGTTTATATCTTGTTTTAGGCAATATTTACAAAGAACAAATACAAATATTTACAAACGAAAAAGAAATAATAGTAAAATTGTATTTACAAAATATAAATACAAATGACAAATCGAATATTTTGTTGTTCTCATAGGAAACAGCTATCACTTGACATACGACTTGGAGTATCATAAACGCAATGCAGTTTACATTATAATCGAATTTTGCCATTTCACCTATCTAATAATTATTCATTGTTTGTTTTATTTTTCACTTTCTCGTGGAGGGGTAGAATGAAAAATTCAAAACAAAATCATGAAGAAGAGAAACGGCGTGGAAACTGCGTGCGTACTGCTCGCTGTCTGCGAGTGAACTGAATTCGATTTCACATTGAATCAGATACTATATTTCATCGAATTGTTATAGGGTAATGTTACTGAAAGCTTCTAGTATTTTAAATATAATAGTCATTTCAATGATATGAGTTTTGTAACTGTCAATAAACATTTCTCAAAAAATGAAGCTAACTTAGTTAAAAACGTGCATTGAAACCCGCCTAAAATGTGATATTTTGAGTTGAGTTAATATTATGAAAAATTCATAAAATCAAAAATTTAATCGATACAATCCCTTTTTATACATTCCAACTAACTATATATAAAACAATTATGCAGGTACCTTATAAGGTATTGTCAGAAAACGCCACGAAAATTGCTCTTTTTCGAAACCACTCCGATACTTTTCCTGATAAATGCTCACTTAAAATATTTTTTTAAATTTTGTTCTATACAATCTCTCGAGCACGCATCAATAAATATAACGTGAAAAAACTATGCACTCGAAAATAGCCATATTCCATTGATTTTGCCTTTTCGGTGTATACGGTGCCTTAAACCGTTTTTCTCAATCCCAGAAAACACTTACTCCTATTAAAATTAAATAGCTGAAGATTATTTTTTAGAATTTTCGTTTTTATGGATTTTGTGCTTGTGGATAATATGATTTTTGACTCTGCGATTTTGGTATTTCCAAATTTTTGGATTATGGGTCGTGGAATTTCGTTTTTATAGATTTCATAGTGTTTCCTTTGTAAATAATTCTGTTTTAGCCATTTGAGTTTTATTTATTTTTTATTTTCAATAAGTTTACAACCCATAACACACACGTTATGAACAATTTTAAAACTCACCTTTTTTTGGATAGCCCTTTATTGAGTTATAACGTGACCTAACAATAAACAGCACTGTTAGTTCCTTTTGGACTTACTTTTGTCGTTGCGCCTTTCTTCTATTCCAAGAGGGAAAATAATGCATAGCTCAGCATCAGGTGATAAAATAGCACTTCTTTCAACAATTCATCTATTAATCTCAGACTGCGGAGGAAGTATACAAAGCCACAAAAAAATAGTGTCAATATTTTTCTCCATATCTTTTATTCGCATCGTTTTTCTCCCCGTCTGTATAAACAGAGAATACTATCAATAAAGTGATCTATGACCATCTTCTACAACTAGCTCAAACATCAAATACTTCATCCTTATGTAATTCCTCACAAAATCCTTGTTGCTCCCTGATATGTAGCGCTTTCTTTGCTTTACTGAAGCTTACAGACATAATCCTTGACGTACGCTCTTATTCGTACTCTGGAGGATGTGTGTAAATACTTGAGTGGGTGGCACTTGGTGTGCGATGAACAGTGGATTTCCTCTAAGTGGATATACTTTTGTGTACCTGTAGCACGGTCACTGAATTGGTCTTTTGTGGTTTAATCAACAGGTGAAATGATCGTCTCGTCGTCCAAATATAACGTTCAGGAAATTTCTAAGTCGATGTACGAAACGAGAATGACGCTGACAGTGAGAAGGTTTCTCAAGGACGACGTGGGGTCGTATCGATGCATAGCGAAGAACTCACTCGGCGAGGTCGATAGTAGCATTAGATTGTATGGTAAGTGTTTGCATTTATTTGTTTTCATTACCAAAACGTTTGCCCCGAATACATTCCCGTTTAAAATAGATGTTCCACATATGAGTATTACTTATCTTTATTTAAATACATTCCCGATAACACATATGATATTTTAATATTCATAGAAATCCCAGGACCAAGTAGAAAAGTCACATCACCCAAATATGGGACAGACTTGAACGACGTACTCAAGCAAAAAGTTATGAAAAATTCATTTCAACCAGACGACGAAGACCAATACGGCTCAGCCGAAGACTTTGATGATTCAGACTTTCCGAATCCTTACCACCGACCAACCAAACCATCATTGGCCGACAACAATCGACACCACAATTCAGTGGTCGATTTCGGTATGGCCACAAGGAAGCCACCGTACACAAGTCTAACAGAAGTACGAGGAGCTGCTGATAATGAATTGACGTCGTACGTATCCTCGGCGAAGGATAATGTCTCAATTGGTTGCCATCACCTGCTCACAATCTTCACAGTATTGCTGCTAGCATCATAATATCAACTCTAATTGGGCCGTTTCCGTTTAGTTATATGCTATTATGTCTAGTCATAATTTTGTGAATAATGCATGTAAGTTGTTTTTGAATATATGACACAAATACACATATACGAGTATATAAATATAAATGGAACAAACGTATGATGTAGGCTATGTATGCAGAAGGTTACATCAGCTGCAAAATATGGTCAAAGCAAATTCGTTGCAATTTAATGAATGCAATAATCATTTTCCAGAGAGAGTTTATACCCGTGTATTTGTTATTTTCACGAAACCAAAAATTATTCCTTCACATTGAATTAACATGTGCATGAAAATATAAGAGCCTTATAAAATTCACGTATTAATTATGCTTTCTTGTTTTTGATAAGATTGTTTCTATTTTCATCAATCTGGGAGGGATCGGTGGTTTGTTTCGATTTTCATGGTTGGATAATGACATCGACAAGATAGCTATCAAAAATCACTCGAGTTTTTCCTGGCAGTCTTAGATTTTGGTGCACACTGTTGCATAGTAGTTAAATTTGTGATACCAAAAAATGGAATTTAAAGACTTTTGTAATAACAAAATTTTACTTTGCCACATTGATATACAGAATAAAAAAAGTTAAAAGAAAAGAGAAAACCAATTTCTAAGTGCCTTAGAAAGGACGAAATAAAATTCATGGAAGCAACGCCAAACAAATTTTCCCGTCTCAACACAAAAAAATAGAAAACATGCTCACCGCCGCCAATGAAACAGGATAAATGTATTTCATCCTTTTTAACGCACTTTGAAGTAAGCTTTTTTTTGAGTTTTTTTATTTCACTCTTTTATAGACAAATTTTTCCATTTATCCTATTAAATTCAGTTTCCTGACAAGAATGTGCCATGATTCACTCCATTATTTGTTGAATTATGCCATCAAACCCCTACAGTATAGAAAACTAGTATATATAGTACATTTCATATGAATTCATGTTAAAATTAATTTCTTGACTACTTTACATAATATATAATTGTTAACATCTGCAGGGCCTATCATATGATTAAAATTCTATTCTGACACTTTTTAATCTAAGGTGATATCTTTCGTATGCACGTACAATACTGAAAATCTAAATTTGCATTTATCAGTTATGCCAAAAAATCAGCATTAAAGTTGGATTGTTTTTTTGTTTTACCGGAAAATGTTCTTTGCATTTGTTCAATTCCCAAGTGGCTCAAATGGGACCTAATGGGAAACAAATCTCGTTCATCAGTGAAAATAGAACACTATCTATTTCCATTCAAAAATTAATAACAAAACAAGTTGGGTAGATACGTAGAAGGATTAAGTACCTAATCTACGATACGCAGACACCAATAATGAATAAACTCAAGAAAAACTTCTATGAGATGAATTGATTCAAAAGAAAAACCATTGTTACTTCATTTTCATCAGCCGCCATGTTGTTGCTATATATGTTAGCACAAAAATTATTGATATCATGAATTCTCATATATATTTATGTTATTCATCTTATCTGAACATGTTAAGAAAATCTAATCAAAACGATATTTATTCATGAGCAGCTTTTGAGTGTTTGGATTTTAAGCCTTGATCGCTAATGACTAAAAATTTGATTAGATCAAAATAGATTTCAAACATCCGATCCTGCTCATCGCAACTCGTTTCTGGATGGCCTGTGGGCTGCCTTAGTGCGAAGATAAAAGAATTATCGCTTTGCCAAGTTTGAACTTATTGGTAGTGTCTATGGTGGAGTTGGAAATAGGGTCTATTAAACCTTGCATGTGTTTGTTGCGCAATAATTTCTGGTTGTGTCGTAAGAACTCCAAACGATTCCCAACGGGAAACGAAGCGCTTCGAAAGGCCTTAAGAAGCGCTTGTTCTGAAGCACTAAAGCGCTTACTCTTCATACGAGTGTTCATTATCATTTTAGCATTTGATGTCCGCAGAAGTAAGCGCTTACCTCTAGATTACTTCGAAGAACGGTTTGGAAGCGCTTAAGAATAAGCCAAAGAAGAACGGTTTGGAAGCGTTTTTGAAGCACTTCAAACCAAGGTGCAGAAGAATGGTTTGGAAGCGCTTTTGAAGCGCTTCTAAAAATGCAAAGAAGGGCGGTTTTGATTCGTTTCAGAGTCTCATCTGAAAGTTTTTAGACAGTCGGCAAGTAAAATTTTGATTTTTGAATTTCAATCTGAGAAACGTCATTTATTCTTTTTCTTATTTTTAACACTACAGCCCCTCTCGGGCCTTCGCTTAGAGATGGTTAGAGTATCTCCTTTTCATGACTGTATTGACTTTTTCGGCAGTTGGTTTGGTCAGTACCATGCTCCATGTGATGAAATTGATCTTTTCTTGCAGTAAAGTCCTCATCTGTTCTTAATGAAGCAACTGATGTAGCGTACGTAAGCCGATTGTTTTTCTTTTCAGCAGTTTGCGTGCATTTAGAGCAACCTATACTTGAAGTATGACCAACTATTCCTACGATAAAAGCTCTTGCAGGCGCATCACAAATAATGTCATTTATTTTGAAAGCAATAGCGATTCCGTTTATTACTAATCCGACACTGTTTAAATGTTTTATTTCTTTCACAAATTCCGACAGATATTCATTAACGTTTTCCGGTTCTCGGAAACCAACATAAGCACCTATGAGGAACGGTTTTCTATTTAATTTTAGGAAGTTAGGTATGCATCCCGATATCGAACAAAGTTGAGTTCCACTACTTTTAAAAAGTGGCAGGCCATCGATACCTATGTCAATTAGCAAACATCTTTACAGATATATTTAACATTTCTAAGGCTTTTTGCAGACCAAAATGGAAGTATGTTCCTGATGGTAGTGTGAAGATTTCAATTTGTTTATATTTTGTATCTAATAAAGTTTTACTTGATGATGGTACATCAAGTCCGGCTTGTTTTATTATTTGCAAAATTGTATCGCAGGCCTTGCGCTTTATTTTGTTTTAAATGACCCAATCTCTTATTTTTTCGGCTCTTGTTTGATTTCCTGTCTGATGCTCATGCTCTGGCGGCACATTTTCTTGCATTATGATAACCTGATCAGTAGGACTGGCATCTCTTATTTTTTCGGCCATCGTTAGATTTTCTGCCTGATGCTCACTCGTGTTTACAGTAAAATCAGACTCTGTTGCATTTTCCTGCATTGCAATAACATGATCAGCAGGACTGGCATCGTTCATTACGTCACGATTTATATTTGATTTTTTGTTAATATATATTTCACGCGCAACTAAATGCCTCATATGTCGCTTGCTGATGCCGCAAATTCGCCGCTTCATTTTTAATGAAATTCTAAACACAAAATGTTATAGTAAGCAAAATCCTTAACTCTTTCACAAAAGAATATCCATTCAACAAGAATCGACTTTTTTCCTCTAACATCACCAAGGAATACACAAAATCCCATTCCTTAGGTGAAAGTAGTGCAGAGCGGCATTTTAAAGTCATGAAAATTGATGAACGATAAAAAGATTCAATATTCGACCTGTAAAGCCCAAAATACAATTTTTTGATTACTAGGGCTTTAAGCATGTAACCAAATACATATTTCCCTGTTCTGCTGGGATGATCTCTTTGTAATCAACGAGTTGTAAAGGATAGCAAACCTTCGAAAAACGGACACTTTGCGAACAGATTTAAATTTTGCATTTTTATCCTGCTCATGGAATAATTCACTACCTAACTCATGCGCATAGGTTGTGAAGGTTACAAAAAAATTGGGTAGGCATGGGAATCACGCTTCTTATCATGCATATCTAATTGACTTTTAACTTACGTTTTTATCTCAGCGAAAAACTCGGCACAAATCACTTTAAAAATGTTTACTTGACTACCTTGTCTTCTCGCTCACTTCAGTAAAATGACCACTTTGCAGGGAAAGCGTTTGGTTAATTCTGCGCAATTTGTTGCGTTACAGGACAGGTTCTGTAACGAAGTAAGTTGCGCAGAACCAACCAACCACTTTGAACTCTTTTTTAAATGAAGCGTAAACAAAGCGCTTTATCGTCGCTTCATTTACAAGCGCATATGAAGCGCTTGGTGACTTGCGGGCATGCAGAGAAAATCAAGCGCTTCAAATCCGCTTGTTGATGAAGCGACAACGAAGCGCTTCGAATGCGCTTCTTATACAAGCGCTTCTTAATTTGCCCGTTGGGTTGTTCCTCTCCTCCAGGTATGTATTTATAATGTGGCGTCACAAGAACTGCTACAAAATAAACAACTGACTCTTCTCAGCACCATCCCGAAACTACAATTTAGGCTTAGTACTGTATCGCAGTCATGCGCTTAGTATTCGCTTTATTACAATTCATAATCCCAGGTAGTCTTTCTTTTTGGGAATAATAATGAGAAGAGCATCGGGTCAACATGTGCGAAATCTAGTGAAACGAAGTGCTCATTTTGTCTCACCTGCGTGTACACACAAATTCAGAGTCATCTCAAATTCGGTCTTTAATTTCTTCTTGAGAAATTGCTATCCCTCCAAGTTGTAGCGCCACCGAAAGAAATCTTCATATCAAGGCTTGCGTATAACACATACACCGAAGACATTTTAGATTATATAAATAAGAAATTTGGCTCATCTCTGAAAATAATTAGCTGACGAAGGACAACTTGATCAACAGAGTTATAGCTTATTTCAAACTGACTGTTCCGGCATTGTGTGACTATATCTTGAATCCTGATTGCTGGCTTCCTGGAGTGCTTGTTAAATCATTCATAACTTCAAGAGAAAAAAATTTTCATTCTTCACCGAGCTCCCTACCAAAGCTGTAACATCGGATCTTCCTAAAATCTTTCAGAATAGCACTTTAAAAAGTCAATTTTCCAACAGTCAATTTTCTATTTTTTATCAAAATGTTCGGGGCTTAAGATCAAGCTGAAGGATCTTCTTTTTTGTAGCCCTACAGCCTCTTTCGGGCCTTCGCTTAGACATAGTTAGAGTATCTCATTGTCATGATCGAATGTATCGGCACTACACAAGGTGATATGATCATTATTACGCTGAAGGATCTAGCTTTATCCTATTCTCTCTCTAACGGGGATATAATCTGCATTTCTGAACCCTAGTTGACTGAAAGTATATTTGACTCTGAAATTTTTCCTAATCACACAATTGTTAGGCGTGATCGTGATAGGTCTATCTCCAACAAGTTTGACGGAGGAGGTGTTCTAGTCGCCTACAAGAATACCTTTACTGGCGTCCCTCTAACAAATTTACTTTTCACTGCTCCTGTAAAATGTGTGGGGGCAAGAATAGTTATTTCATCTCCCCTTTCTCTTCTTGTCTTTTACACTTATGTACCTTGCAAGTCCCCTTTTTAGGGTTTTGTAAAATAATTTTACAAAACCCTTCTAAAATCGCGTCCTGTCTGTCCGTCTGTCTGTCCGTCCGTCCGTCCGTCCGTCCGTGTGTCACAGCAGTTTTTCTCGGAAACTACTTAAGCTAGAAACATCAAATTTTGTATGTAGGTGTAGAGTGGTGTTCTCTTCAAAGTTCGAATACAAAAAAAATTTTATAAGGTATTTAAGGGGGGTCTCCCCATATAGGAGAGTGACCCCCCGAAAAAAAAATTTCATTGAAGGTGGCTGACATGGGTATCAAATGAAAGGTCTTGATAAGAACTTTTCAAAACAGGTCTTTGTTTGGCAAAGTTTGCTTCAAGGGGCGCACAGGGAGGGGAAATACACGAAAAATTTGTGTCCCCCCCCTCGCGATTGGACACCTGTGATCCGAAAAATCTGAAAAAAATCAGGAATGTAGGCCTTGGTGAGTACAACAACAACAAATACGTTAGAAGTCGCAATTCACTCAACTTTGTTAGTAATAGTATGATTTATCGATTTTATGTTTTCTTGAATAAAATCTTAACGGTACCCTTAAACTCTATAAAATTCAGTACATAGATGACTATTTATAAGGTTGATCCATCCTGCAAGTTTCATAAAGATTGAATCATATTTAGCGAAGTTATAGCGGTTTGAATTTTCCTGTATTACTATGGAACAATATGCGCTGCATTTATTACTATGGCAACATATGGCTATGGAACAACATGCGCTTTTTACCGACTCAGACACTACAGTTTTGCTAGGATTTGCATGAAAATTTCAGGAACGATAGGTGTCATGTATATCTTTGAGAATCGGTTCAGCTAGTGGTATCAGTTATCGTAAAACAAAATAGTGGCTGTTTTAATTGCGAAGATTGAATAATTTGGAGTTATTTTTTCCCAACTTCAACGTTTAAGGTGCATGCTTTGAACACTTGATTCAATTTAATGAATGACTGAAGATGAGTACCTACAATTAATACTCATAAGCGAAGCAAGTCAAGGAGGCGGGAGAGATTTCCAAGCAAAAGGGCTTTGTAACCATTCTAGGATTCGAAAAAATTGGCCATTAATCGATGATAACAGTACAGGAGAGTGGCTCCTGAAAATAAAAATTCATCAAACGTAGCCGGTATGAGTATGAAATGAAAGTTTTCATGGGAGCTTTTCAAAACAGTTGTTAAACTGTCAGTTTTTGCTTCAGTGGGGGCACAGGGGGGAAATACATGAAAAATGTGTTTCCTCCCTAGCGAATGGATATCTGAAATAATTATCAAGGGAGATATTTATGAGTATAACAACAACAAAAATCTCAGAACACGAAATTCGTTCAACTTTGTTAATAATAGTATGATCTTCGAATTTCATATTTTCTCCAATAAAATCGTTTCTTGATTTTATTCGATCTGGTGACTGCATTTTGTAAATTGAATACAAAACCCTTCTGACATGACCGTAGGTCTGTTTACCCAACTTGTTTGGTCTTCAATACCTTCCTCGCCGAAATATCTAGTATTCTCTTATCGCGCTTTTCAAATTGTCACCTTATTTTATATGGAGATTTTAACCTTCCTAAACTCTCATGGGATGATAATCAGGTTGATTATGACTCATCTCAAATTTGGTTTTTAATTTCTTCTTTTATGTCCATGTGTTCTCTGGCTCAATTTGATAATTTTCTTAACGTTAATAATCATATCCTTGACTAATTCTTTTGTAGTATGGAGCAATCGTTGCTATGCAAACCTTTAGTTCTTTTTCCTTATCTTTCCCCTGATCCCCATCATCACTCCTTACGCTTTGAAATTTCCTATACTTCCTCTGTCCGTTATCGTCGGAAAGAGCGTCAGCGCTATTACTTTTATAAAACTAATTATGAGCAATTTTCCGGAAAAATTCGCTCCATTGATTGGTCCTCCTTCTTTCGCGGTCTTGACTCGGATACTTGTTGCAACAATTTCTTTGACATCTTAAACGCTGCTATTTCTAAATCGACTCTACTTGTCAGTATAAGGAACTCTTCTGACTGTCCCTGGTTAGTTCTCAATGTGAAACCAGCATTGAAAGCTTAAGGTTGAGCTCGTCAAGGTTTTCCAAGTGACAGGTCCCCTGAGTCACGTACAGTTTTTTGTCATCTGACGTCGATAGCTAAGAAAAAGATGCAGATCGCTAAAGCTTCGTATTTTCATAGAATTGAAGGCTCTCTAAACTGATATCCTTCAAAACCATTTTGGAAATATATACGCTCTCTTAAATCCTCTTCCAGTATTCCATCCTCTCTTCATTTGAATGGCTACTTAGCAACTTCACCGCTCGATATTTGTGAACTTTTTATGACTCAGTTTTCTTCTATTTTTAATGCTGTTCCGAGCAATATCCCTTTGTTCCCAATCATACACACGCCATCTTCATTTTCTTTTACTTGCTATTCGGAAGATGTTTTGAAGCTTATTTTAGAACTTGATGACTCTGTTAGTTTAGGTCCCGATGGTATTCCTAATCATTTTGTGAAATCATTACCCACTTCTATTTGTGTCCCCCTTTCCTTTTTCTTCAACTCTAGCTTATTTTCAGGCTCTTTTGCTCATGTTGGAAATAGGTGTAACATAGGATTTACACCTATTTTTAAAAAAGAAAGCACCTCAGATGTTGCCAATTATCGGCCTATCTCCTTATTATCCTGTTTTTCCAAACTACTGGAGAAAATTGTGTACTTGCACCTATTTAGGGTATTGTAAAATAATTTTACAATACCCTACTAAAATCGCGTCCTGTCTGTCCGTCTGTCCGTCCTTCCGTCCATCCGTCCGTGTGTCACACAACTTTTTCTCGAAAACTACATAAGCAAGAAACATAAGACTTTGTAAGTACACAAACAATTTATAAGGTCTTTAAGGGGGTCACCCCATATAGGGGAGTTGCCCCTGAAAAAAAGTTTTCATCGCATGTAGGCAATATGGGTATCAAATGAAAGGTCTTAATGAGAACTTTTAAAAACAGGTCTTAAAATGACAAATTTTGCTTCGGGGGGTTTCAGGAGAAGGACAAATGTATGAAAATTTTGTGTCCCCCCCCCCTCTGGAAAAAATCATGAATATAGGCCTTTATGAGTACAACAACAACAAAAACATGAGAAGTCGAAATTCACTCAACTTTGTTAGTAATAGTATGATTTATCGATTTTATATTTTCTTGAATAAAATCTTAACGATGCCCTTAAATACAGTACACAGATGACTATTTATAGGATTAATCTGTCCTGAAAGTTTCACAAAGATCGAATGGTATTTAAT
Source organism: Odontomyia ornata (assembly GCA_963969285.1). NCBI lineage: Eukaryota > Metazoa > Arthropoda > Insecta > Diptera > Stratiomyidae > Odontomyia > Odontomyia ornata. The sequence goes on from OZ017739.1 coordinate 410,963,743, forward strand.
GAAGTTATAGCGATTTGAATTTACCTGTGTTACTATGGAACAATATGCGCTGTATTAATATGGAAACATATGGCTATGGAACAATATGCGCTTTTTACCGACTCAGAACTACAGCTTTGCTAGGATTTGTATGAAAATTTCAGGAATGATAGGTAGCATAAATTTCTTTGAGAATTGGCTCAACTAGCGATATTAGTAATCGTAAAGCAAAAAAGTGGATGTTTTAAATGCGAAGATTGAATTATTTTGATGTATTTTGCCCCCAACTTCAACGTGTAAGGCGCATGCTTTTGACACTTGATTCAATTTGATGAATTCCTGAAGATGAGTACCTACAATTAATACTCATGGGTGAAACAAGATGAAGAGTTAGGAGAGAGCTCCTAGCAAAAGGGCTTTGTAACCATTCTAGGATAGTACAGGGGAAAAAAAAATTTTATCAAAGGTAGCCGATATGAATATGAAATGAAAATTCTTAATAAGAGCTTTTCAGAACAGTACTTAAACTGACAATTTTTCCTTCACAAGGGCAACAAAAACCTTAGAGGTCGAAATTCGATCAACTTTGTTAATAATAGTACATTTTATAAATTTTGCTTTTTTGTCTATAAAATCAAGATCGGACCCTTAAATTTCCCAAATTATATAATTTAAGTTTTCCGAACAACAAACAGCTAAGTTACAGCCGATTGAATATCTTACAATTACAACAACATTAACACGTGATACTAGGGAGGTACGCGCTTGCAACGGACCTAGACACTACAAATATGTAGGAATTTTGATAAAAATTTTAGAAATGGTTTGTAATAGTCATGTGTTATCATGACTAATCTAGCGTCGGGGTCAAATTACTTGAAACAAAATAGTGGCGAGTTTAAAATCATAATAACTATAATAATTTTTCGAACTCAATTTATGGAATCGGTATATTAGTCAAGTTTTGATATGCAGGATATATTGTTAGATTTACTAATTGTTTTACAATACCCTTCTGGCAGGAGCATCCTCCTGCTGCTTCAACTTGTTTCACTTACTCATGATTTGTTGGTTCCTGAACAACATGGTTTTATCAGAGGGCTATCAACCTTAACGAATATGTTAGAATTCATGGACGGACGTTTACAAGTCGAAACTTTGTATTTAGATTTCTCTAAAGCTTTTGACTCAGTAAATCACAATATTTTGTTGAGCAAGCTTAAATTTCTAAACGTTCCTGATTATTTGTCCCACTGGTTATCCTCTTACTTATCCAATTGTGTCAGTCAAGTATCTTTTCAAGGCTGTCTTTCTACCCCCTTCCGTCCGTCTTCAGTTGTTCCTCAAGGATCCATTCTTGGCCCACTATTGTTCACTATGTTTATAGACGACTTACCATCCGCTGTCATCAACTCCTCCTGCCTTCTTTATGCAGATGACGTCAAAGTTTTCAAAGTAGTGTCGTCAATTCATGACTGTGCCTTGCTTCAAGAAGATTTGAATGCTATTTTATTTTTGAGTTCTTATAACCAACTTACAATAAATGTTTCCAAGTACATCCACCTTTCATTTTCTAATAACCCTTGCCCTATTAGCTTTCAATTTACGTTAAATAATTCGTATCTATGTACGGTGACACTTCAGCGACTTGGTTGTCATTTTCGACTCTAAACTAAAGTTCTTGCATTTCTGGCTTGATCTTAAGAAAATTCCTATATTTTTTCGATCTTTTGTCATGTGTTAAATTATATTCTAGTTTGCTTTGACCCATCCTTGAGTACTGTTCGCCAATTTGGTCGCCTCATTTGAAGTGTTTGAAGTTCACGCTAGAAGCTGTACAAAGAAGATTTACTAGGATCGTCTTCTTGAAATTCTAAATTTCCTACATTTTTTATGAATCACGTTTAGCTATCCTCAATATTCCTTCGCTGAAAATGCGTCGACTCTACCTTGATGAATGTTTTCATTGTAGGTTTTGCCGTGGTTTGCTCGATACTTGCCTAGTCAACCTGGCGCGTTATGCGTTCTATAAGACTGTCGAATATGTTTGATGTTCCATTTGCACGTAGTTTGATGTATTTTACTCAGATTACCTCGTAACCATGATGACCTTCAGCTTGGGCCTTTCCCCCTCTCGTATTTACTTTATAAAAGATTTGTCAACTGTGTTCTTCTCAACCCTTAGTAATTTTTCTTATTTATTTTCTTCTCTTTTTTGCATTTTTTATTACTTTTTTTCTTGCTATTTGTATGCTGTGCTATTACTTAATTTATTTTGCTGTGCTACTATTATATTTATTTTATAATTGGATTTTTTTCTGTTAAATAGAAATAAATAAATAAATACCCATCGTCTGTTGGACGCAGCCATCTGTCGTTAATATTATTGCTAGCAACTCATTGCATGTTGGTTAGTTCTGCACAAGCGGGTGATCATTAGGATTTCAACAGAAACTCAAATGGTACTCTTTGTCAACGTTCTTGGACTGGTTGTCATGCAGCGTTCTATGTCGTTTCGTATAAAGGTGCGCATTCATGATCGGCTGTAACATTTCAATAATATCATTGCTTTTAACGCATTCTCTTTGTTCAAGCAGCGCTTCAACATTGTCGTAAATGTAAATCTGTCCAAATTGTGGGCTCTCCGAATTAATAGTCTTCAACGATGAGGTCACTTTCACAATCACCTTGCCCACGATCCGTATTGTATATATACCGTTATTTATGATACCGACATTTTGCTCATTGAACGTCACAAACACAAATAGATTGTTGTAAACTCTGATGTTCTAACGGTAATACCAATTCATGTTTAGATATTCACGGGGGTCCGGCAATTGAATCCTTCCACCATGAATTTCTCTTTACTGCACGCTTTGTTCTCACTTGTCTCACATTTTCTTCAGATTTATACTTGTTTGTTGCTTGCTTTTTATTTGAATTCTCTACTCCACGACGCTCTCTACGCAATAGGCCAGCATCCGATTTACTGTATTTGCATGGTGTATCTCTACCTTAAATCTGTACTCAAATCACATGCATGTCGTCAAGTGTATTCAAATCATATGCATGTCGTGAAATGGATCGTCGTTGTCATATCGTGCATATCATGCGACATCATAATAAATTGACTAATCAGAAGAGGAATAAATTGTCACACATTTTATTTTTTGTATAATGTATCGGACAACTGTACTAGGAGTTCTACTGTCATCATAGAAAAGGCCCATTACAACCACAAAAATCTTTGATTTTATACAAAAAGAAAATCTCACTTTGCTCAAAAAAGACGCCACTAATAAAGGCTAAACTGCCCTTAACGATTTTTTAAAACAAATTAACCATATTTTCTTGGAAAACGAGTAAATCCGACCTACTAACATGAACCCGATGGCCCCAAAACTCTATGGTCTAATAAAAGTGCATAAAGAAAATAATCCCATTCGATCAGTAGTCTTGTTCATAAACAGCCCCTTAAAACAAATAACAATTCTGGTAGTCTAGAATTTAATATTTTTAGAAAGCATACTTTTTCTGATGCGACTATCCCAGCCGATTCTTGCCATCTCTGGTCGCATAAAATTTAAGCATATCGATCAATGGTTGACCGTGCTTTTTCTATACCTCTTTCCAAAGAAAATTTGACTGCCAAAATTCGAACAATTCAAAAAATAGCTAGTAGCAATGATTTTCCAAAGCAAGTCATTAAGAACCTAATACGTAAAAAAGAGGAACAACTAACACTCTGTAAGATTTACCCAAAAGTAACAGAAATAACCCCTAAGAAATTTGTCCCTATTTCATATTTTGGACCGGTATTTGAAAATATTTCCAAAATTTTGACTGGTGATAACCTTCAAATTACCTTCAAACTTAGCCAAAAAATTGCATCCCTATTTAGAATGTTAAACAATCTACAAATAAATTCAATAGATCTGGAGTCTATAAAATTACATGTGGTGAATGGAACAGTGGATATATAGGCCAAACTGGTAGATCCATCAAAGTTAGATTCAATGAAAATTTTAAGTCCTTCATTCATCAAAAATCTAACTCTTACGTAGCAAACCCGGATAAAATTGATAATTTAACGTTCGATATCCGTGCTTGATCCTAATATTAAATTATAGTTGATACCTTTATCTGATCCTAACATAAAATTGTGTATACATTGTTGCATTTATTCATGGACACCTTGTCAGCAAATTTTAACGTTCAATGTAACTAAAGATCCATTGTTGATAATAAACTTCCAACTCAAATTGTAATCCAATATGTATACTGCTTTGGATCTTGAGAAAATTTAGTTGCTTTTACGGGTCAGCACATTTCAATGTGTTTTATCTTATTGGAGTCAGAGAAATAAATTTTATATTCATTGTTAATTCTATCACGAAGCGGACCACAGCGTTTTCTTACACTGCAGGCATAATATAGGGAGAGTTGGTGAAGCACCAAATCTTCGCAGTTGCAATTATATTGGTCGGCTTACACCGAACAATCCATCGGTGAAAATTTATAGGAAAGTGAAAATTGTGAAGGACATTTTGAAGTGAAAGAAATGGGCTAGTTAGAGTAGTTGTGAAAGACGTCCATACATAGAAGATGCATCAGTGTAGCACTGAGGTATCGACCAAAAACAGATCGGGCTTAGTACTTGGTGGACGACAGGAAAGTAGAAGGCACTGGGCTTGCCCCCATATAAAAATTTTTGGTGACCCTGACGTGATTGAATTAACAATGAATATAAAATTTATTTCTCTGACTCAAACAAGATAAAAATGCTTATTCTAATAGTTAGAAACTTAAATGTGCTGACCCGTAAAAGCAATTATATTTTCTCAAGATACAAAACTGTGTACAAATTGGATTACAATTTGAGTTGGAAGTTTATTATCAACAATGGATCTTAAGTTACATATCACAGCTTATGGGTAACTAGCCAACCGATAGAATGCAACCAGCCAGACACTTTCTAAATACAGGCATTGATTTTGCGGTATCGTTGTGGGTGCACTTCAAGATTCGAGACAAGCGTCCTCAAAAGGCCTATTTAGCGGTATTTTGTAGCTTCCCCACAATAGCAATGCACTTGGAATTCGTACCCGACTTAACTACGAAAGCATTTATCAATACCCTTAAAAGATTCGTTCGCCGAAGGGGACACTGTAGACGACTGTATTGCGACAATGCGCCAAATTTTGCTGGTGGCAGGAACCAGCTAGCTGACCTGAAAAAGAACATATTATCTAAGGCTACCCAACAAAAGATGATTGGATTTTGTACCCGAAAGGGCATCGAGTTAAAATTCATTCCGCCAAGATCTCCTCACTTTGGTGGCCTGTGGGAGGCTGCAGTGAAGTCAGCTAAGCATTTCCTACTTAGGAACATAGCTCCAGCGTTCTTCCCACATGATGAGCTAGAAACCGCAATTGTAGAGATAGAGGCCGTATTGAATTCAAGACCGTTCACTGTAATGTCTTCGGATGCAAACGATCTGGCGGCATTAACACTGGGACAGTTTCTGATTAATGAGCCATTGCCTTCTATGGTGGACCCAGATGCACAACCAAGTTCCATGAGCCTGCTGAAACGAGGAAAGGAAATTCATGACATTAAAAATAAGTTTTGGCAGTGATAGACATCCGAATATTTAAAGGAACTACAACAGCGACACAAATGGAAGCAAGCATGCACGGAAGCCAAACCGGGGATGTTGGTGGTCATCAAGGAAGGCAACATGCCAGTCTTAAGATGGCCCCTGGGACGTATCATCGGTTGCATTTGGGGTCCTGATAACCTTGTTAGAGTAGTGGACCTTAATTCATCCTCCGGATTCGTGAGAAGAAGTGTGCATAAACTGGCACCCTTGCCATTGGAAGTGGCTAGTGTAGAGCCAAAAGACGAGCAACCCTCAGTCATCCCAACAACGTCAACTACAGAGACGATACCCCAATGAAGTAACGAAAAACGCCAAAATGAACAAAATGGCCCCAGTGGCAAAACGAATCCTAAATTGTCAAAGAGGCCAAATAGATTGTTCTCGCCTTTGAATTTGCTTCTAAGTACAGGTCTGATTCTTCCGGTATTACGATTTCCAGTCGAGATACAAGGATTTGATCCTTGGGATCAACCGGACTAATTCAAAGTGAATGGAATTTGGTGGTGTACTACAATCTGACTAGCTATTGGCAGGAATCTCATCTCATGCAGGAGGGAGCTCTTCACTTACGTAATATTTGTGGAAAATTAACAAACCACCAGCCTTGCACCGATACAAATGAATATTTGGCCCATGCGTTGAGTGAATTAGAACCTAATAATGAGTTACTTCGCCCCACCATCAGGCAAGGCCCTCTACGCAAGAAGAGAGGGGCAATAAATATAGTGGACAACATAGCAAACTCTCTCTTTGGCGTTTTGAATTCTGAATATGCGAGGGATATGGAAGTTACCATCAAGCAATTGCAAGATCTTCTGTCCCTGATTCGAAATCAGACCTCAAATTTGATGATTAATTTAGACCGATCGACTCATAAAACGCTGCAAGGACTTCAGCTGGTATTGAATCAAGTTACTGGAAGAATGAACAGTATAACTAAAGATCTATGGGAATAGGAAGCGATGCAGGGATTCACATCAGCAGCACTTCTGTGACTACTAGTCCTAAACAACTAATAAAAGGTGCAGTTGAGTCTTATCAGTGTATTGATGGATGCTCATTGTAAGAATTTTTATAGCCGATCAATTTCAACTAGAGCTGAGCTTCATTAAGGGCGAGCTTCCTCCGCATTTGTGTCTACAAATTGAACCATCTGAGATGATCGAATTGTTTCAAGTCCTGACTACTGAAGGCGTTGTAGTGGACAATTAAAGAATTTTCCGATGAAACTCCCATTGATAACTAATGAAGGTTTCGAGTTGTTCCACATAACTCCAGTACCTATAATCGTCAATGACAATTCATGAGACACTGAAGGGTAGCGGAGTAATTCGATTGCCACCTAACTGCCCGATCGAGGATACTGTAAGCATCCAGAGTCATCAAATCTACCACACCCAACTTAACGCGTCATTCACACCCATGAGGAATGTCACAGCCATGCTTCTGACCATGATTCAAAATAATACAATAAACAACACTCCGTAAAGATATTCAGCAATTCCAATTCAGAGAAGTCTCGACAGATACGTTCAACTTCAAGAAAATAAATTTTATATTCATTGTTAATTCTATCACGAAGCGAACTACACCGTTTTCTTACACTGCAGGCGTAATATAGTGAGAGTTGGTGGAGCACCGAATCTCCGCAGTAGCAATTATATTGGTCGGTTCGCACCCAACAATCCATCGGTGAAAATTTATAGGAAAGTGAAAATTTAGTGAAGTGTGTGAAGGACATTTTGAAGTGAAAGAAATGGGCTAGTTAGAGTAGTTGTGAAGAAAGTCGACACATAGAAAATACATCACTGTAGCACTGAGGTATCAACCAAAAACAGATTGGGTTTAGTACTCGGTCGACGACAGGAAAGCGGAAAGCACTGGGTTTACCGCTGTACAAACAGTGGCTCTTTCTTTCTTTGATAACAATATTCCAGCAAGGGTTAGGTCTACTTGAACAACAACAGTTAGGCCTATTTAAAGCGGATAATGTAGAAGAGCAGGAAGAGGAAAGAATCAATTGAAGAGGCATATTTTGCACCAAAATGGTTTTTCTTCCTTCAATCATATTATGTTTTGATTTTGAGGAAATGTGTTCGTTATAAATTAAATTGCTATGACAATTAAATTTTAATTTTTTTCAATTTTCATATTTTTTTTAAGGGTCCCCTAAAAGTCTTACAATTCAAGCAAAATTTTGTGAAAACCATTTTTTTTTTGTTGATTTAAAGAAGATCAGGAGGGAGATGGAAAATTTTAATTATTAAAAACTCTCCCATAGCTAAGGTCCACTGTAATGAATATATATAATGTATAATTTTTCTATCCTGCTTAACACGTACCTCCGAGCTCGATGAGCTAGTATGGTGGTTGGTGGTTCGTTTATAAGGAGGGGGGAACTAGCTTAGTTAGCGGCCACGCTCAGTTCCGTCCTCAATATGGGCATGATCAAGCAAGAGGTGTATTCGTCTGTAGCGCAACGCGTCATCATAAAGCTTTCAACCAATTTCAAAGTTAAACCCTCGTTTAAAGACACTACATTGTCTGAGAATCGAGGGTATATGTTGGCCAGGGAATCTAAGAGGAAAAATGAAGGCTGCCCAGTGAAGACCAAAACTCAACTTTCAGCCGAAAAAGTGTTGGCAACGATTTTTTTTAACACAAAAGGAGTTTAACTCATTCATTTATTAAAAAAATTCCACTGGTTCTTTCCTAAAGTCATCAGTATTTTGCACCAGTTGTCATTAACTATCCAAATACGGCGTTGGCTGGTGTGAGCAAGCTCAACTCCCATATCGTTGAAGTTACTCGAGCTACCTTCATCCACTACCGTATTTGAAGCCCCTGAATCCAAATGCCCCAAAAATGTTTGCCCTAGGACATCAACTTACAGATGAGTTCTATCGTTCCCATGTTTTCTTTTCAAGAGAAACGCCACCCCAGGCTCTGCGGCTTTTCCACCCTCTTCCTCCATACTCAGTCCACCGCGAAACTGTGAGGCTAATGGTCCTTGCCTCTTGCCCCACCTTGGCTGCTCTGATTTTAGGTCTTTGTAAAAATTTTTTTTACAAAGACCTACTAGTTTCGGGACCTGTCTGTCCGTCTGTCCATCCATCTGTCCGTCCATCCATCCGTCTGTCTGTCCGACTTTCCTCAGAAACTATAGAAGTTAGAATGTTCAAACTTTGTGAAAAGGTCAGAAGTGATGGTCTCTCAAAAGTTAAGGTCTTACCAAAAATTTAAAAAATTGTTAAGGGGAGTCCCATCTAATAACAAATGAACCCTGAATCTGAAATAAAAAAATCATTTTATGGAGAGGGGGTTCAGGGGAAGGTAAAGTGTACCAAAAATGTGTCCCCCCCTCGCGATTGGATACCTTTGAGCCGAAAAATCTGAAAATTGTCACGAATGTGGACCTTTATGAGTTCAAAGGCAATAAATACCTCGAAAATCGAAATTCACTCAACTTTGTTAATAATAGTATGATTTGTGGATTTCATATTTTTGCCCATAAAATTAAAACGGTACCTTAAAACTTCTTGAAATTTGGCAGTTATAAAGGCTTATATAAGATATGTACGTCCACGGAATTTAATTGAGGTCGAATTATAACCAAGTGAGTTACATCGATTTCAATTGTATGGAATTACAACAAAAATAACACGTGTTTACGGTTGATACATATTTCAAATTCACCTATGCACTTTTATTTTCTTTCAATTTTCATGAAAATTTAAGGAACAGTGTTTAACATGAATATATTCAATCGGCCGAGCATTCAGAAAAATCATTTAAGCTAGATCAAAATGGCGGTTGCACAGTGCTTATGAAAGGAACTGTGCATCTTTTGGATAAATTTGAACGATTTCATATCCAAGTATCGGATAAATAATTCAAGTTATCGATTCACGCTATTAGAAAACTTGTTTTTAACCCTAGCACGTTTACAAAGACCTTCTGGTAGGAGCACTCTCCTGCTTCCTGCTTACTCAACTTGTTAATTCTGAGATTGATTCTCTTGAACTCTAGGCCCATTTGATGTGCCACCCCGCTTGCAATTTGGACAATTAACCTTTGTTATTCCCAATCGACTACACCCAAAACACTTCGGTGGCTCCACACATTCTCTTAAAGTATGTTCTCAGCTTCGGCAATACCAGCTTTGAACTCCTTTACTATTTATTGCTACCCCCCTTGATGTACCCCTTCTATAGTCATATGCAAAGTCTGGCTACAGCAGTTGTTGACTAGTCTTTGAAGGTGGTTGCCTATATGCTTCGCCCTACTTTTACCAACTCTTCCACAGTCTTTATCGCCTTCAAGGGTAACTGGATCCGGTGAAAGGGGGTGAGGTTCTTCCTCAGAACCTCTTATGTAGAATAATTTAGAATAATTCTCTAGCCTCTAAACATGGTTGTCGCCATCACCAGTATTTGTCTTAAGTATGATGGCCTAACAAGATTTTACGTACAATAGTACACACGTCGAAACCAGTCAACTTTATTGCAAAGTGGGCCTAGTTTGGGCTTATTTTAAGCTAAATTTGGGCCAAATATCCTACAAGTAGGCCATGTTTGACTCTTCTTTAGCCTTGTAGAATATATAACTCCAACTTTTTGAATTTTGTTTCGTAATTTTTTTGCCTATGCTACCTCCATGAATATCTGATTTAACAAAACTTCTCTAACATACTTGCTGAAAAAATTTATTTTGCCATGAAAAGATTTCTAAGAATAAATTCACGGTTTTAAACGTATTAGTTGAACTGGCACATTACAAATAGGAAGTTTTTTTGGAATCCAATTGTTTAAAAACTATGAAATCTCATATCAACTGTGAAGAAGTTCCTGCCTTCAAAATAACTTGCATAAATGTTACTTGCGCCCATAAGCTACACTCAAAAGTTTATCAGAGGGTCAGAAAATAACATTATACGAGTATCTGTACCTTGGAACAAAAAGGGCCAATGTCCAAAATTCCAAAATTTGAGTTAAATGCACGAATGAATTCAGGATGCAATATAAACAAATATTAAAAAGGCCAAAGCCCTCCCATTATTAGATCATTGAAACCCAAATATTTTGTCAGAGCCAAAGTTATTTACTGTTAATGCAAAAATGACCAATGTCACTGCTAGTTGGACATTGGCCCTTTTAGCGAAAAGTTTCTCAACAGGGCTCCCTCATTATGAGGCCAATGTGATAACATAGCCTTACCGAACGATCCCTTCCATCTGTTGATTTCATGTAGTGGATGTTTGGATTTTATTTCTACCTAAGATATAGTTTTCTTTTATATTTTGAAGTGGTGTTGTAATTATTATAATAAAATGGATTCAGGAGGAAGAAGATTAGTGAACATGGTGATTGAATCAATGAAAGAATCAAATCAAGAAGAAAACTCAGGGAAGAAAATAATCATTTTTTTTTCGTAATCTTAATCTTTTGTAAAATCTATCCAATGTGAAACTTATTTTCCTGAATTCAAATAAAAGCAACAGCAATCAATGCATGATTTGAATAATTTATTCCGCAGTATATGAAATAGACAGTAGGTAATCTTTCATATGTGCCCACAGACAGAAACTCATTTTGACCTCTATCCTCCAAACGCTCATGGCATAAAGTCTTGCACTTCCTTCTTACCCCCACGGTTTTAGAAGCTCTATCAATTTGTTCTGCGGCGCGAGTAGTGTAGTCAATTTGAGTAAAGAGTGCGGTTAAAACTGAGGATCATTGGCAGAAGCACGCTGTGCGCATCGCTTTTGTTTACATTTTAGGTTTAACGGCTGTCTATTTCATATACTGTGATTTATTCTATTCTATCTACTTAAATACTGTTTCTTAATTAAATCTATTTGCCGTGGGATTGAATGCGATTAAAGCGGCTTCAATCACTCTCTCAAAGCTTTTTTTATCTAAAAATACTATTATTTTAATAGTAATAATCATTGTTACTGCTTAACAATTTGTATTAAGATTTTGTGTTATCGTTTCTCAGCTAGAATTTCTGTTGTGTTTAGATATAACTGCCTCTGAATCTGGTATTGTTGCAAACAATTCCGTTATTGATAATCTCAGTTCCGAAGGTATGTATAATTCCAATTCATTTTATTATTCTTACTTTTTTGTTTTAAATTTCATTAAGAAAGTTGATCATTATTACTGCATGTTCTTATTGTAGGCACAAGCCCTATACGATCAATTATCGAGGGTATGAATTTTCTGCTAAATGATCAAGATGATTCTGATAAAGACCCCGATTTTATCATTGACGATCTTCACTCAACATCAGATGACTCTGTACAAAACGATAAAACGCCTTTAAAGAGAAAAAGAGGAGTTAGAAAAAAATCGGATGCACCAGAAACACGAAAACGTTTTAGGAATGAAAAAAAAGTGGGAGCGAAATATACGTAAGGATAAAAAGACCAAAGGGGAAGCGTATGTTTCAGTAAAAGGAGTGTTAAAGAAAGCAAAGATAATGAGTGAACCTTGCACATGTAGGAGGAGATGCTACCAAAAAATTACCCACGACCAAAGGCAAGCCTTACACGAGGGATTTTATAGACTTACGTCTGATGGTCAAAATCAATTTATTGCTTACACGGTCGAGGAGACAAGAAAAATCAGAGAATGTACTCACTTTGAAGAAAACACTGCTAGTAGAAGAACATTTTCAAGGAAATATTTCTTTGACTTGACCAGTGGAAGGTTCGAGATGTGCCAAAAAATGTACATCAATACATTCGCTCTGACTCTAAAAAAGGTTAGGTTGATTGTGGAAAAGAAAAAACCGACGCCAAGTAAAATCTGCCCTCCGGACTTTAGAGGTAGGCACAATAATCATGTGAAATTGAACCAGGAAATAATTCATGGTATAAGAATGCACATGTCAAGTTTTCCAACGTACAGGAGTCACTATTCTCGAGAAAGGTCTTTAAAAAATTATTTGAGCCCCGACTTATCGGTTTCAAGAATGTTCAGGCTATACGAGAATGGGTGCAAACAAGACAACAAAAAGGCAGCGCAATCGAGCTATTATCGTAAAATATTTAACGAGGAGTACAACTTTGCTTTCCATCCACCGAAAAACGACACATGTGCTAAATGTGGCAGTTATGGAATGTCAATTGAAGCTTACGATGAAGGCGATGATGAAAAAAAGTTGGCTCTAGAAAAAAAGAAACAAGATCATCTTAAGTTAGCAGAATATGCGTATAAAAGGAAAAAGGAAGATAAGGAAAAGAGTAAATCCAATACAAATTATGCGACTGCTTCGTTTGACCTTGAGAAGTGTTTGCCTACGCCTTATTTAAAAAATGGTGTCTCCTTTTACAAGAGACAACTGTGGTCGTATAACCTCATAGTCTATCACACCAGCCTATTAGAAAGTCAAGGGTCTTGTTATCTGTGGAATGAAACTGTCACAAACCGTGGAGGCCAAGAAATTGCCTCTTGTATTCGACTATTTATTAAATCCCTTTCTTCAGAAATAGAGGAACTCCACTTATACAGCGACTCATGTTTTGGCCAAAATTAAAATATATATATGGTCGTGATGCTGTGTCATTTAATGATAGAAATGAAGCACGAAAATATAAGTCGATTGAAGTCAATTTTTCATCATTTTATGGAACCAGGTCACACTCACATGGAAGCTGTTTCGTGCTTCCATAGAGACAGCTAAAAAACGGACCAATGCCGATATTGAAGTACCCCATGACTGGTGCAACTTTATAAAATCAATACCGAGATCACCGCCATTGAATGTCATTGAAGTGCCTCAATGTGACTTTTTAGATTTCCGTTCCTTGATTCGTTCTAGGCTCGTCAATAGAAAAACCACTAATGAGGATTCAGAGACAGTAAAGTGGCCTAATATCAAGGAGCTAAAATTTGATCGGGACCATGAGTATCAGTACTTCTACAGATCGACACGTGAAGAGGAATTTAAGTTAGTTGACTTGAGGAAAGGCTCTATACGAAAAAGACTTTCTGAGCACGAGAGTTATGAGTTACTGCCTTTAAACAGTAAACCGTTACCATTGGATGAAGCAAAATTAAAAGATCTGAAGTCTCTCCAGAAGTACATTAGCAGCTACAATCAGCCCTATTACAATAATCTAGGATCTTCTGCAGACTTAGAAGTCGACTTATTACCTTACGGGCCTGAATATGATGAGGGAGAGGAAGACATGTAACTCTTCTTTATTAGAAATTCGAATCGTTATTGAATTTTGTTATTTTTTTTCTTTCGAAGAAATTGAAATGATAAGAATTAGCCAGTTTGTTTTTTATTTCATTTTTGTATCATTTCCTACCGTAATTTTTTGTTGTAAATAAAACAATTTTCTCATCAAAACCGTTGTTTTTCTTCATATTTATATGGCTAAAAAGGCCAATCTCCATTAATCCTAAGTTAATCCTAAAATATTAAGGGGCCAATATCCATGAAAATGTTGGAAAAATGGAAAAAAAAACTAAATCAATCTAACATTAGATTGTAGTGAGAAAAACATCACTGAATTGAAAGGTACAACTTTGAAAAAAATTAGCACAGAAATTGTAGTAAGATTCTTAAAATTTCTGAAACTTAAATTGGGTTTCCTGCAATTTGACGAAAATGGACATTGGCCCTTTTTGTTCCAAGGTACAGATATATTTTTGGGAGTTTCAAACTTTTCTCCTGAAGACTCATAACAGTGATTTTGAAGTTAACCAATTATATTAACCGTTCATACATAATTATTTCTATTTATAAACGTTTGACTTTTCAGAAAGAGATTCAGAATGAGGTATCTATTAGTACATACGAGTACATTCATATATAAGCATCTAAGTTTTTCTTCAATTATTTAGCGAGGTACCTCAAGTATTTGATTATTGTAAACTGTTTAAAGTTAATCGAAATACGATCATTCTATTTCAAATAAAGTTTTCACTTTCTCACACCCCAAAGCAGTCCCTATTCTAAATCAATTAAAATTGCGATGAAAGCTTTTCTGACATTTACAACGATTTCCATATTTTATCATTGATGACGGTTGAAAGCGTGTCACATAACACAATATTTTTCCAGAATTAATCCCATGCGCACCAACCCTTTCGAGCAATACAAAAGCTACTCTTGCGACTGGTAGTGTTATCAAATATAAGTAGGCAGCAATATTGAACTTCCTTCTCCCTTTGCGCTCGTCTAAGAAATTTCAGGGAAGGAAGCAAAGGTAAAGGATAATTTGGTACTCTTCGAATACTTTCCTTGTCGTTTCTGGATAATAATAGCGGCGGGAAAGTTTACAAAACTTTTTGAAAAATAACCAATAATTTTTTTAAGTACGTATTCAATACAAATGGAAGGGGATGAAACATAATCGTCTATCAATCATTCTTTTATAATTTAAAGCTCGGGAAAGGCTTTTTGTGTATTTTATACAAGAAATATCGATACATTCTTCTAAAATCGTTTTGTATTTGTGAACTTATGTTTAATTAATAAATGTTTGCATTGCTTGTAACCTTATACATACATAGCCAACTACATATGCAAAACATAATGCTTCAATTAACTACATTAAAGTGAATTTTTGGTTAACTTTAAGACAAATTGTTATAAAAGATTTGAAAACCTTATGGAGTGCAAAAGTGTAAATTGATGAACGATTTTTTTAAGGGAATGCTTATGACAAATTATGAAAAAGAGAAATTTAAAAAACTATTCAAACTAAATATAATAAAGGAATCCAAAAAGCGACAATTTATATATGCAATAAGATTATGTGCCATTATTAGTCAAATCAAATGAAAAAAAATTAATATAACAAAGCATGTATTTTAAGAATGAATTATGTAACGCGATAATAATGAATAATGCAAAAATATGTAAAATTGAATATGTACCAAACGAATTTCACCAGTTCTAGCTGAAAGCTATTAAATAATTTTGGAATTATTAATTTAAGTAACCCATTTCAATGTTTAAAGGTTTTGCATTAATATGTTGGCTTTCAATATCGAGTGAAATTTCAAAATGCTGTTTTGTTAACTTATAGCTAAATTTGTTTCCATGTTGGGGAAATTTTGTTTAAAGAAAATATCTAGGCTCATTAAACGGTTAAAGTGAATTATTTGAAAATGTATATAGAAAGTAAAGTACCATCTAGCATTTATATTTGTAGGTATTGTATATCTACCCAAAATATATAAATCTATAGTGTTATTGATATTAGTGTGAACGTATTTATATACAAATAGCAGTTATGGAATAAATATGAAATTATAAGAGAATAAATATATTTATTGCTGTATTTTCTTGTTATTATTTTAATAAAATTTCTGAACAGGGTAGATACAATCCTAGGTAAGTATAATAAATATGTATTCATGCTTAATTGATTAAAGTAGTTTTATGTTAAAAGCTTGTCCAGAAGGATTGTTTCGTAATAAAAACGATTTTTGTATGTAAATTTCTCAGTTTTAATAGTGAAGCTTGCAAATATGTTCGATCTAGACGAAATCATTTTTTCAGACAAGGTACACGACCCAAGCGTGATACTGACCACATCAACTTGTGGAGCGCACATTCGATCATGATAATGAGGTACTACTATTTCTAAGCGAAGGCCCGAAAGGGGCTGTAGTGCTACAATGTCTGATGATTAATGACTAGTTTTAGATTGGAAAGTGGACATTTTGAGAAGACAAGCATATAAATAGTGACCTGTTTACGAGATTAGTTCAGCCTAATTTTGATGTTGTGGGTGAATTGTTGAAATATTTAAAATTTTTGAAGTATTTGGTTCAAGTTATCACTATGAACCGGTGGTTGAATAAATTCTTTTAAACTTCAGCAAAGTAATTCTTTTCAGTAAACTGGTCTGAATAAATTCAAGAGGCGACGTAAAATCGCAACAATTGTATGCAAGGCATTTCCATAAGAAAAACAGCCGAAGAAAATAGCTGCTGGAAAAATCATTCGAGATGATAAGATTGAAAGCCTCACTCAATTCGTGGAGTGAACAGAAAGTATATATCGAATAAGCTGGGTAGACAGAACTCTGCTTATCTTGGAAGGGGTTCTTACTTAACCAACGATACGCAGGTAGCAATAACTATTGATAATCCTGAGAAAATCTTTTACAACATGCATACAGTGCCAGTATGTGCGTTTGTGATCCAGAAGCTCCCAGTTCTTAAAACAAAAAATTTATGAAAAGTCGGGTAGGTAGCAGAACCTGTACCTATAAAGATTTTAAATGAGCTTGTGTACAAAAAACTCTTTCCATTGCTACCACATTTTTTAAGAATAAAATCTTTTAACATTACAATAGTTACTATCATATTACCAGAGTCATTGTGTATTTAGATTGAAAGTGTCCGGTATAAATGTACAATTTTTAGCGTATTTTATATAATAGGGGTACCGGTTAATACGTGCGGTTTTCTAACAGATTTATATTCCAGTGATTCTTTCCAAATATGTTGTCACGGGAGCCTTCCACACACGAGTTTAAGGGTGCCCGCGGTCTTATTTAAAAGTATAATAAAAAAAAAAAAACAAAAAAAAAATATAAGTTCTCCGCGAGGATAACTTCCCGAGCCAAGCGGAAGTAGATATTTAAAATGTATTTAATCCTATAAATTATATGGTATTATATGGAAAGCGGAGATGTTACCATCTTGAAGTTAACCCGTCGGACGCTGGAATATACGATCGGGTGGTTGTTATTGACCTCATTAAACAAGTAGCACAAACTCACCAAATTGACCCAGCTGGCCAGAATAATTTCAAGTAATTGTGTTGTCTGAAGTGAAAGGCTTGACAAAAGATGCTCAACATGCGCTTCGTCGAACGATGGAGAAGTATATCGCCACCTGCCGAATTATACTGTCCGTCAACTCCACATCGAAAGTAATCGCTGCGATAAGAAGTCATTGTTTGGGTGTTCGTGTCGCGCACCGCAAACGGACGACATCATATCTATCTTGAACAATATGTGTCGAAAGGAGAACCTGAATCTATCCGCAGAATTGGCGTAGCGGATCGCTGCGAAGCCCAAAAGAAACCTGCGCCGAGCAATTCTAATGCCAGGAACTTGTAGAACTTACTTGGAAGAGACAGCGAACCAAATTATCCTAAAGCAGACACCGCAGCGGCTGGGAAAAGTCCGGGAATGACTCCATGAACTGTTGTATCAAGGTATTCCACCAGAAATTATTTTTAAAGGACTCATGCAAAACTTGGTGAAAATTGCGACATGCCCTTGAAGGCTAAAACATCGGAGTACGTTTATTTGTACGAGCATAGGATGCAAAATGAATCAACGTACATATTCCATTTGGGAATATTCTACAAAGGAAAGTTTCACCAATATGTAGACAACATCAAAAGGCTGACTGTGGTAACTTACGTGGATTGTCAGCTAACTTCCTGTCTTCACTGTAGGAGTTAGCCAGGCGTGCGTCGATATGCGAGGATGTTCTGTGATGTGGGGTAGGGAAGCAGCTACAATACCATGGTTTCAGAACAAAACGCAAAACAAAAGTTGGTCTCGGCAAATAAATAAACATTGGGAATGACAGTTCCCACCGAGAGCTTTTTAGCTGCCATATGATCAGTGCGTTCAACTGAACAATTACAACAACGCCTACGGATAATGCAGCAAAGTCTGTAACGCCGCGCGCCTCCACTGGACGAGAAAGTGGAGCCACGTTCGGAAGCTCGCTTGGAGGAAAGCGTGGCAACCAGAAACGATAAAAGGCCCCGGATAGAGCTTGAAAAGCTCTCTTTTTTGGATTCTGGGAATTCGACTAGGCGAGCGTTTTTGGCGGAATTTTCTTTTGGAGGTTAGGCGGGATATTCAAGGAAGTACAATTTTGGAGTTGGGGGACGGCAGATTTCGGCGAATTGCACGGAAAAAGGCGATTGATGGAGAAAGCCAGGAGAACGCTACAGTTGGAAGCCGCAGACTAGGGGGCCCCCGGATAGTTAGCTACTATCGACATACGAGCGTAAGAGTATTTTCGTTGTAGTATTTCTTTTTTTGTATAATTTATTTTAAAATCTGAATTTCACGATCAATAATAATTATTTCCAATAATATTTGCTGGTGTAGAATTTATTTCCACAAGTGGAACGTGCCAAAGTGTAAGGTTTGGCTCGGGAAGTGGCGTAGTGGGCGAGCACGAATAGTACCCCAGGTGTGGAAGGCTCGAGGGTGCTCCGCCAACACGTGGTGTGGCTCAAGGGTCCGGCAGGACATAAATTCCCCTTAGATTCCACGCGCTGTTTAGGTGTGCGAGTTGGTGTAGGGAGGAATAGGCGACACAGTCGGTACGCGAGCGCGGAAATGACATCGGTGCCGGTACGAGCCTTCGACGAGTCGCGATTCTCGCTTGGCGACTCCCGTGGGGCCCAATGGAAAAGCGAGTGGCGCACGGCCCCTCTTCATTGGGCTAACCGGGTCCGAGGGCCCCAGTCGAAGGTCTCTACCAGAGGCCCAGAGTGCTCCGGGATAGAAAAATTGTAATAATGTGTTGGAAAGCTACTGTCATATAGTTACGAAATCAGTATGTGTCATTTAGCTGAAGCCTAAACAACAATACTTTTTTTTACTCTGAAAATGTCGAATTTTTTGCCGGGTAAAGTGTTTAAGCGGGGAGTACTTCTTCATTACTTCAATATGAAGAAAAAAGGCTGCCGAAAGTCATCGTATTTTGGTGGAAGTATACACTTTCACCGAAGTGTATTTGGTGTGCATGCTTTAGCTGAGCGTATGCGCCAAAAGTGGTTTGCACGGTTCAAAAGTGGTAATTTTGACTTGGAGGACGATGAACGGCCCGGACAGCCAAAAAGTTTGAAGATCATGATTGGAGACATTGCTCGACCAAGATCCATCCCAAATGGTAAAAGAACTTGCAAAATCACTTGAGGTCGCTCCACAAACCATTTTCGATGGTCTAAAAGCAATGGGAATGATCCGAAAGGCAGGCTATTGGATGCCGTATGAATTGAAGCTAAGAGACGTCGAACGCTGATTTTTCACGTGTGAACAACTGCTTCAACGGCACAAAAGAAAAAGTTTTTTGCACCGAATCGTCACTGGCGATGAAAAATGGGTCCATTACGATAATCCAAAACGTCGGGCAACGTATGGATACCCCGGCCATGCATCATCATGGACGGCCGTTCAGAATAATCATGGCCTGAAGGTTATGCTGTGTATTTGGTCGGACGAGCTGGGTGTTATCTATTATGAGCTGTTGCAACCGAATGAAACAATCACAGGGTAAGTCTACCGATGACAATTGATGCATTTGAGCCGAACATCACGCGAAAAACGGCAAGGTAATTTTGCAACATGACAATGCTCGGCCACATGTAGCACTGGTCGTTAAAACCTACCTTGAAACGCTCAAATGGGATGTCCTACCCCACCCGCCGTATAGCTCAGACCTTACGCCATCCGATTACTATCTCTTCTGATAAATGCAACATGGCCTGGCTGACCAGCACTTCTCCAACTGTTAAGAAGTCAAAAATTGGATCGATTCATTGATAGCGGAGAAGCCAGCCAAATTTTCCAGGGAGGGGATTCGTGAATCGCCAGAAAAATGGTAAAAAGTTATAGCTAGCGATGAAAATTACTTTGAATTTTAAATTTATAACCATTTTTCACAATAAGGCATAAAAAAAACCGCACAAAATGACCGGTACCCCATTATATATATATATATATATATATATATATATATATATATATATATATATATATATATATATATATATATATATGTCATGGCAACACCAATTGAAGAGCACTGGCCATGGAAGAAAATCGAGAAGAGTCAGTCGCATCCGAACCATTGACCGAGTCATTGGTTTATGAACACAATAAATTGATTATTAACAACGGTGCCCGTTAGTTTATTGTTTTCCCTCTACAATTATCCTGGTTCCAAGGTCCACCCCTGACATATAAATATATATATATATATATATATATATATATATATATATATATATATATATATATATGTGTATATATATATGTATATCTATATATATATATATATATATATATATATATATATATATATGTATATTTATATATATATATATATATATATATATATATATATATATATGTATATATATATATATATATATATATATATATATATATATATATATATATATATATATTAGTTATCACCGTTTCTTTCATTCTCCTTATGGCCAACTTTTACATACAAATTTTTAGACTTTTCAAATTTTTCATTGCCCAAAAAGCAAATTGAAAACTGCTCTCCTAAATCACCCGATAGTTTAAATGCCATAGAATTTTAAAGTGGTTAAATAAAAATACAGCTTATGCTATGTAACCACATATTTTATTGATTATAATGATGCTATAAAAATTTTATTCAGAAATTTGAAATATTAAAATAGGCGATACAATATTTTACAAGGAATATGTATGCAAAAAAATATAAAGAAGTATGTTTGAAAATAAAATTAAATCGTCTTTCTTTTTGAGAGGCAAATTTATCAATCACCATAGCGTTAAAATCATAGAAAGAAAATCAAAGCCACACTGTGAAGGTATTGTATTATAGGAGAGTAACAGGGAGGCTTGTTACAACTATGGAAGTCACTGTAGTTGCAGACATTAATACTTGCAGAGTATGCTTTAACCCGGGTCGACATACTGAAGCCAGCTAGCGCTCACTCATGTTGCGGGTCTTCTGGGGAATTCTCTGCCCATACTGGGCCTTCTCATATACAAGGACTTACATGAAAAAGGAGGAAAGGATCTAGCTCATTTTGAAAATTAAAAAACAAAATGTTTTCCTTAATCAAAAGTGCGATATCACAAGAACTAGGTGGCCAATTTATTGGTTCAAAACGTGAAATCAGGTTCACATCAAGATGATTTGTAAAAAAGCCCATTGTTCCTCTCACTGTATATAAAACCACAGTTCACCGATGCATTCTTCTTCTTCTTCTTCGTTGAACTACAGCCCCTCTCGAGCCTTCGCCTCCTGTAAATAGCGCCTCCAACTGTCTTGGTCCATTAATCACGTCCTGCAATTTTGAAATCCGAACAGTGATAAACTGTTTGCGTCATCCGAGTCAGACCAGTGATTCCTCGATTTCTCCACCGGTCTCCGGCCTTCAGTTCTCCCAACGAATATCTTTTTGGGTATCCATTGTTCATCCATACGATTCACGTGGCCAGCTGATTGCAGCTTTTGCAGTCTTACAATCGTTGAGACCTCCGGCTTGGCCAAAATTTCATACAGTTCATTGTTGTATCAGATTCGCCATTGGTCTTCATCTAGCTCCGATTATTCACCTCAGAACCCCCGCTCAAAAGCGCACAATATGTCTGCGGATACTTGGGCTAGGGTCCATGTTTCACTGCTACAACACAGCACAGGTCTTATACCATGGTATTGCTTTTAGTTGTTGGCGATTGATCGGAAACTTCGCGAAGGCCGATTTAAAGTAATGAAATTTTCTTTCCGAAATTTTTGGACCGCATTTTTAACGGACACTTGACTTTGTGGCTGAAAGAAATGTACCCAAACTTAGTCTACTCGCTTGAAACCTGTGATCGAAACTACTCTACGAACCAAGTAGCCTGCAAGCATCCACTTCGGAATATATTAAGGGTGTCCGGACCCGTTGACCTTTTGGGTAAAGTCCATTGGCACGTACAACTGGTGGGTGGGGTGGGGATGGTTTAGATTTCCTTCAGAAAATCTCAACAAACAAATAAACGTAAAAGTCAAAAATAATTACAAAAATTTCTACTTGCGTCATTTCAAACTTCGAAAAAATCTACAAAGTGAGTTGATGAAATGGTGAAAACTTTTATTTTTTTTTGCTTTGAGAGAAATGGATGAAAAGTGACATTAAGATTTCAAGAAAGTCGCCCATCAACTTTGACTTCGGTGGATTAGCATGATTTGAATTAGATGTTCAATAATGCGCATGACTGCTTAATTTTTTATTTAAGTCAATTGTATAGGGTTTTTGCATTTCCTAGTCATATCAAATGAAAATTTCAGTCCCAATCCAGTCTAAGGTTTGGAGTTCTAGCCATAGTGCTCAATACCCTTAAAACAAAAACAAGAGTTTGATGCCTCTATCATGAAAAAACACTGAAAGAATGGGGTGTTCAAAAAAAAGGAAAAGGACAATAAAAACAGACACCAGGCATTCGCTGATGGATACAATAAATTGTCGACACCAAAATGCAATAGTACCTCCCCATTTATCATAAAATAAGAAGTCCATTAAACTCTAAAAGCGACAAAAATACCCAAATTATAGGCTACCCTAAAGCCTTTGGTGGGCAAGCCATTCTACAAGATGTTACGATGGCTGCCGGAGACTACTTACAGGTAGTTGCTATAGTGGACGGACTCTCAGTAAAGAGGACACTATTCACGGAAGCATGAGTGAGCGTCAAAGACAAATTACCAAAAATGGTCTTGGAGTGTCTCTCAAAAAATTTTGTAGACTTCCACTTCACTTTAATTCCAGTGAAATTTCTAGGGACTTTTGGGTCATCAAGTTTAAAGGATCCAAATGTTTCTAATTTCCCCATCATGTCTGACATATTTGATGGTAAAACTAGAAAGCTGCTCTAGAATCTTCTTATCAGCAACGCAAACGTACACATGGTTGACTAAGTAGGCTAAAGAACCCCAAATATCTACCTCCTCTTTCTATCTCCTCATAAACGAGAACAAACAGGCTCTTGAGTGGAAAGACCTACGTTCATGGTATAAAATCAGGTATGAAAAACTTGAAACCTTAAACCTCTACGGCTCTTTAGCTTTCAGGAAGCTTGCTAGGGAGATCTTGAACATCTGCCTTAAACATAAGTATTTGCAGCCTTACAAAACTACCGAAGGCTCAAATAACTGTCAAATTGACCAAGAAAGTGGTTTGGGTGAACTATTGGTAATCTATAGAGCGCATTAAGTATTCAGCTAGAATTAGCAAGATCTTGTCCGAAGAACATTTCAATCCTTCGGTTCTTTGAAATTTGCATGAAATCTGGGCAGAATCTTCAGAGGAAATCTTGGAAATTTTAATGAACACTCAATTGTAGGTCTACAATGACAGCTGGGTAATTATTTATTTATTTATTTATGTTGCCATTAACAGAGTTATTTCTAATACAAATGGCGAAGTATATACTAAGAAACACACAAAATTTACAAATTAGTAAACTAATAAGTTTTTGTTTAAGTAAATAAAGAGAACGAGGAAAAGGACCAATTTGTAGACGATCATGATTGCGAGGTAGCCTTAGCAGTGGAGAATGGAAGTACGGATAAATCCGAGCAAAAGGTACAAGAAAGATACTAGCATTTCTACCCGAGCGCAGATTTAGCCTATAATAAATTCGAGAATCAAGATTTGTATCCGTAAGGCGGTTACATATTTTAAAGAGAAGACATTCATCAAGTATCAATCTGCGAATTTCAAGAGAAGGAATCTGAAGGAAGGACAGGCGATTTTCGTAGGTCGCATAAAGGATTTTGAATTTGAAAAATAGAAAACGGGTGAACTTCCTCTGGACAGATTCAAGGAGAACAATCAGATAATCATTTTGAGGTGACCAAATTTGAGAACAGTGTTCAAGAAGAGAACGTACGATACAGATAAATAGTTTGATAGCAGACTTAGGGTTAGAAAAAATAGAAGTATGCCTAAGAACAAAACCCGAAACACGGCAAGCTCTAGTGGCTAAGTTTATAATGTGAAGGTTAAATTTGAGCTTTGGGTCGAAGACAACCCTAAGTCTTTCACCTGATCCACTACTGTTAGAGGAGTTTGATTCAGTAAAAAGGAATGGGATATTGATGAACTTTTCAACGAAAACGACATTTTGTGGCATTTTGGTACATTTAAATTCAAAAGGTTAGCCTTTCACCAAGAAGACAGAGATAACAGATCGTTTTGGAGAATATGACAGTCAGCAGGCGAGTTGATTGCTCTGTAGATCTTCAAATCATCCGCAAATAAGAGACAGGAAGAGTTAAACACCGATGGGAGATCATTGATAAACATGGTGAAAAGGAACGGACCTAAGATGGAACCTTGTGGAATTCCAGAGCAGGGATGAAATGACTTAGAAACCGAGTCATCAATGACAACTTGGCATGTTCTAGAAGCTAGGTATGAAGTTAACCATCGCAAAATGGAGCCACTCACACCATAATGATGCAATTTGCAAATAAGAATGTCATGGTTGACAGTGTCAAATGCCTTAGAGAAATCAGTGTAGATAGTATCCCCTTGAAGACTGTCATTTAAGGCTACCGCCACAGTGTCAGTCAGTTCCAAGAGATTGGTTATGGTAGAACGATTTGGCACAAAACCATGCTGCTCAGGAGCTATTTGGAAACAAAGAGAAGAATAGAGCTCTATGTGGACAATTCGTTCTAAAATTTTAGAAAAGGATGAAAGTTTTGAGATAGGGCGGTAATTCTCCACCATGGTCGGGTCACCACTTCTGTGTATTGGAGTAACATTAGCAATCTTCCAGCAATCTGGCATGTGACCTGTTGTCAAACTTAGATTGAAAAGCAATGAAAGTGGAAAGCTAATGGTAGATGCTAATGCTTTAATAAAGAAATTAGGAATGCCATCCGGCCCAGGCCCAAGTTAGGATCAATAGAGTTGATAATAAGTTCAACTTGAAGAGGATTCGTGACTATTATCAATCTTTACAGAATGAAGAGAGTTTCTGAGTGCAGAATATTAGGATGCCATTTAGGAAAAATGAGTTGCATATGTCACTGATAGCTTTTCTGCATCCAAGTCACACTAGGTAGAATACTATTGGTCATGCTGTTTTACCAAGCTATTTCTTAGCTAGGTAAGGTCTTCAAGGGTTGTTTACGAAGGAATCATGTCCTCAAACCTTTAAGAAATTTTCACGAAGTATTCATCTTGTAAGTGGGGACTCATGGCTAGGATTTGCCAATGAACTTGAAATTCATCAGTCTAACAGCCTTTGTTCTTAATAGACTTGAGCTCATTTAGGCAACCATCCACGGAAGGTTCTAAAGAAGTAACACTTATAAATCTCAGCATGCGTAAGTTCTGAAACTTTAACATTTAATCTGTTGAGTGAACACTATAGTGGTTGATTTTGATTAAAATTAATGGTGCTTTTCACGCTCTTATGGACTTCAAATAATTGAGTTTAAAATAAAACATATATTCAATAACATAAGCTTGGTAAGTTTTATTCTAAATGACACGTATGCAATTCATGTAATTGAGCCCTTGTTTTATTTAAAACACAAATATTTGCGGTTCTTAACGGTGTGAAAAACTATTTAATTTTACCCAACTTGCATACCGTAAAAATTAGTCAACAGATACTGTCCTTGAATATTACTAAGCACATGATTCAAAGCAAACAATATACGCTAGCTACGTTTCTGGGCAAAGAGAGAGCTTTCAGTAACGTCCACACTAAACTCATCCATAAAGTCTCACATCTAGTTTTAAGTATAGGAATGTCTGAGTAATTGGGTCACTTCAATGCTGCAGATTAGATTCATCGAGTTGAATTTAGTTGACAGGCTCACAACGATATCCATAAATAGGGACACACCTTTGGGAGGTGTAGCATCTCCCTTACTTTGGATGCTTGTGATGAAAAATATTCTTTTGGTAATAAACAGGGAGAGTAAAGGTGGTTGCATATGCCGATAACCTGATAATGGTGTCGGGTATGTTTCTTTCCGTTTCTAGCTAAATCCCGAAGCCCACTATGAAAAAACTGAGTGAATAGTTAAAAATGATGGCTTCGGGATAAGCTCTGACAAAATTGTAAATAATTCTCTTCACCATGAAAAACGAAATCCCTGGCTACACAGACCTGGAGCTTGTGACAGGTTAAGGTTTCCAATTTCTCACAGTATGGTTATTAGAGAGATGATAATTTACTCTCAAATAATGAAGGCAAAGGGGTTTTTGACCGCCATACGCTTTCCAGTCATAATTAAATTTGTACATATTTGTGAAAACCTTTTACATTTTCGGTAATTTAATATTGCCTGCTTTAATAATAAAAGCTAGTAAAAACTAATTAAAGACACAGAAATTATTGGAAAATTTAACAGTTTTTGTACCAATTTCGAATTAGTTACAAGATTTTTGAAAAAAAATTTCTTAAGTCCTTTAAACTAATGTGAATTGCATTCCACTAATTACTGTATCTTTAATTAGTTTTTAACAGTCTTTTTTAACAAAGGCACACAATATAATATCAAGGAAAAACACAGAGTTTTTCATAAATAAACTCAGAGGTATTGTTGTTATTATTTTGACGAAAAAACTTATTTTGGACTTAAATAAATGTAAATAAAGTAGCGAGAGAAGGAAATTCACAAGTTTTCTATTTGAAATTCAGGTTAGTTGCATGACAAAAGAAAATTAAGCCAGAATTCTCACTGGGCTCTCTCTTAATACCGTAAATTTTCACCTCTGGCCTTGCAGAGGGTCTCAAATCGCCTTACGTATCAAGTGAATAAGTATCTGCATTTCATTTTGTGAGACAGGGTCCCACTCTTCGACAAGCATGGTGTGAAGCTGTTTGACCTTTGGTGGAGGTGTTGAAAGACGTCTAACACATCTTTTTAACATTTTCTATAAGCACTCTATGGGGTTCATGTCAAGAAAACCTACTGGCCAATTCATTGTGGCAATACCTACTTACTCCAAGAATTGGGTGACAACATGCGGTTGAGCATGATTGTGCGTTAACACGAAATTATTCGCAATAAATGTAGCAAATCGAACTACATTTTTCATTAAAAATTCCTCCGTGTACCATGGTGCGGTCAAAGATCCATTCCGTAAGACAGTAAGCTTGCTACGGGCATAGGCGTTGATTCCCCTCCATACCATAATTGATTGTCTTTGAAAAGGCTGTGACTTGCGCATCGCACATAGGGCAAAGTGCTCTTCAGGTCTCCTCCACATACGTTCTCGGTCATCTGAGTGCCAAACACAACAAGTTGGGTAGACAGGCCTACGCTCATGTCAGAAGGGTTTTGTACTCAACTTACAAAATGCAGTAACCGGCAACGAATAAAATCAAGAAACATGTCAAAGACGATTTTATTGAAGAAAATGTGAAATTCAAAAATCATACTCTTATTAACAAGGTTGAACGAATTTTGACTTCTGAGCTATTTGTTATTGTTATACCCATAAATATCTTCCGTGATAATCCTTTCAGATTTTTTAAGATCACAGGTGTCCATTCGCGAGGGAGGAAATACATTTTTCAAGTATTTCCCCTCCTGTGCCCCCATTGAAGCAAAAATTGTCGGTTTAAGAACTGTTTTGTAATACTCCCATAAAGAACTTTCATTTGATACTCATATCGGCTACGTTTGATGAAATTTTTTTCAGGGGCCACTCTCCTGTACTGTAATCATCGACTCATGGCCAATTTTTTCGAATCCTAGAATGGTTACAAAGCCCTTTTGCTAGGAGCTCTCTCCTGCCTCTTCGACTTATTTCACATATGAGTATTAATTGTAGGTACTCATCTTCAGTCATTCATTAAATTGAATCAAGTGTTCAAAGCATGCACCTTAAACGTTGAAGTTGGGGAAAAATAACTCAAAATTATTCAATCTTCGTATTCAAAACAGCCACTATTTTGTTTTGCGATTACTGATACCACTAGCTGAACCGATTCTCAAAGATATTCATGATAACTAACATTCCTGACACTTGCATGCAAATCCTAGCAAACGTGTTATGCCTGAGTCAGTAAAAAGCGTATAGTGTTCATTCTCCATCATAATAATGTGAGCTCTCACACCCCTGCTCAGACTAGCACCTTTTTGGCCGATCAAAACATCAAATTGATGATTCATCCACCGTACAGCTCTAATTTGGCACTCAATGATTTCTTTTTGATTCCCAACCATTAAAATTAACACTAGAAGCGCCACCGTTCAATTTTGTCTCACCTGCAACTTTGATCTTAAGTAACTTTTGAATTTTTGTTTTTTTAGGTCCGTGAAATTTAATGTCTTTTAATTATTTATTGTGCTTATTAAATTTTAGATGCTTCCAATAATGAAAACAAGATAGCAAATGAAAAAATAAGTGATTTTCCTAGAACCGCCGCCCGGTCATTTTTGCCCCGTCCATATTCTATGGAATAATTCAATGTAAGACTATTGTTCTGGGTAGTAACGGGATTAAAAGGTGATGTGTGTGTGTGAATAAATAGTTGGGCATCATTTCTATCAGTCAGTTGCATGCCATTTAGTGTAGAGAGTGTACGTTTTTGTTATTATAAGGGTATACTCCATGTTTTATAGTTATGTCTAGTCAACGTCGCGAATGTTGAAAACGCACGAAATTTTGTCTTGTTTGAATGACATTTTAGAAGATGAATCAGATACTTTAGAATACTCTGACGACGACTACCAATTAGAATATAATTCTAGTTCTTCTTCTGATGAGCCTGGAGACACCATTCAAAGAGAAATGTCGGAAGGTAATGACATTGGTATTTTATTTCGTTCTTACAGCTATTGCTGTGTTTACTTTATAATATAGGTTACCTTTATCTAATTACAAGTTTTAAGGTGTGGGAAATAACTCGCACACACACAGTGTTATTTATTAGTTTTGTTTATAGTTATAACAATAGCTACTTTATTTTTATATTCTTGCGACAAGAAATTTTATGGGTGTTATGAATAAGGCACAAGATCGTGGGCGGAGTCAAAGGCGAGGATAAGCACGATGTAATCGTGGCCGGTTGCCTGCACGTGGAGGATTACTTACAACATTGACGAATCCTCGTTTTGAAACGGCATCAGGCTCAACAATTGTTTCTCCCGGTGGCTCAATCTGGAAAGTAATGGAAGCTGGGTGATCGCGTTGAGCCAACGCCATATACGAAACGCAATGTGGATGAGACTTGTTAAAGTGCTTGGCAAATAATGCTTAAAAAACATCATACAGCATATTTTTGAATGCACTGTGGAAGAAGCACAACGCCAACTACGCGGTGAAAATTTGTGAATGGCGCTGGAAGAACTGGAGGCCTTAATTGCTGTACTTTACATGCGTGATGTAATTGGCGCACATAGTTTAAATCTAGATTCATTATCGTCGATGAAATGGGGCAATCCTATAATAAAAGCAACAATGTCTCGTAATCGTTTTCGTGAGATAATGAGGTACCTGCGATTCGATCACAATTCCAGTAGTAATTTGGTATGAGTTTATCACGAATGTACAAGCTTGTAACATACCCAGACCATATATTGTAAACGATTGACGAACAACTTTTTCCATTTAAGTGCCGTTGCCGATTTACCCAGTTGATGAGCTCTAAATCAGACAAATATGATCAAAGATTTTGGGTGGCAAAGATGTACATTATGTACTAAATGCGTACGCTTTCCTTGAAAAAGATGAAAAAAGACCTAATGATGAGCGACTAGGTTGTGAACAAATTTATGGAACCTTACATCAATAAACGACGAAATGTCACTTGCGACAACCTTTTGACATCACTTTCACTAACGGAATATTTGAAGTCGAAAAATACTAGCATCGTGAGTACAATAAATAGAATTCGCAAAGAAATACCTGTTTCCGTGAAAACCTCAAAAGACGAACTACATAGAACATTTATTATCCCAAATGGTGATACAAAATTGACTGTTTATCAGGCTTAATCGAATAAGAATGTTCTTATGCTCAGCACTATGCATCCCGATGTACCAATAAGCTGTGGCTCAAAGAAAAAACATGAGACAGTGTTATTCTACAACCGAACAAAATATGCAGTAGATGTTATAGATTCGATGAGTTGCGGCAGGTGTAAACGGCTGAATATTATATAAAATAATCAACAACTGCAAAATTAAACGCAGAGACTTTTACTGCTACTGAGAAAAGAATTGAGAACACAGTGTATGAATAAAAGAAAAACAGCCATGCCTGTAAAAATTCCAGAAAACACACCAGAAAGACAAGAAAAACGTTCAAGGTGTCAGGTCAAGTCCAAATGCACAAATAATAAGTCATATGTGAAGTGCCACCTTTGTAAGAAAACCGTCTGCAATAAATGCACTATTTAAGAATATTATTTATGTAATATTTGCTGTGCAAATAATTATAACTTGTTTATCGATTTTTCTTAATTTGAAACAGCTGGTTAGTGTCTATACAAGTAGTTTATAAGGTTTCTGTCTTTAAGGAATTAAAAATTTGATTTAAATAAATAAATAAACAAATAATCATGGTTCACATTAAATGAGGTTTTTTTGTTTTTTTTTTCAAATACCTCCATTCCCTTCCACTCTCTCCATCACACTTTCTTCGTCGCACACGCTCGTGCGACCTGCACTTCACATTTCGTCGTTTCTTCAGTTGTGCCACCCAGACAATGATTAGACCATCGCTATAAGGGGGCACACAAATTATGTGAATTTATCCTATTAATCTCATCTTGTCCATTTCGTGATCAGCTCTCAGAGATAAAAAAAAAACTTTGTAATACGCCGTGGGAAAAAAAACTCTGAGTTATAAAGTTAGCTGTCTTTTCAAGCATCTCGACGATAGGGTTTAAAGTGCCCTTAGACGCTATGTTGAAATTTATTGGGCTGAGATTCTCCATAATAATATCTTTCTGCTATACAAACTCAACGATAGGGTCAAGAAGGGCCCTAAAATGCGATGTAGAAATTTATTGCACAGAGATTCAATCGTTGTTAAATAAATATTCTTTAAGCCTTTTTTAGGGTATTGTAAAATCATTTTACAATACCCTATCTGTCTGTTCGTCTGTCCGTCCGTCCGTCTGTCCGCCCGTCCGTCCGTCCGTGTGTCACACCACTTTTTCTCGCAAACTACATAAGCTATTGGGTCTATAACTTAATTCGTGCGGTTTACTAAGAGATGGCATAAATTGTATAATATAACATCGTTCCAATATTCCAAACCTGCGTTGGAAAGCTACTGTAATTGTGCGTCTTTGTAGTGCATGCCGTTCATTTGAAGCGTTAACAACAATAATTTTTTTTCACTCAAATATCTCGAACTTTGTTCCTGAAAAAGTGATTTTGCGGGGAATTCTTCTTCATTACTTTAATATGAAGAAAACTGCTGCCGAAAGTCATCGTGTTTTGGTGGAAGATTATGGTGAACATGCTCTAGCTGAGCGGACCCGCCAAAAGTGGTTTGCACGATTTAAAAGTGGTGATTTTAGCTTGGAAGACGATGAATGTCCTGTGCAGCCAAAAAAGTTCGAGGATGAAGAACTGGAAGCATTACTCGATGAAGATTATTGCCGAACACAAGAAAAGCTCGCAGAATCTTTGGGTGTCACTCAAGCAGTCATTTCAAAACGTTTAAAAGCAGCTAGATATATTCAAAAGCAAGGAAATTGGGCTCCACATGAACTCAAGCCGAGAGACGTCGAAAGACGGTTTTGCATGTCCGAAATGCTGCTGGAACGCAACAAAAGTAAGTCATTTTTGCATCGGATTGTTACTGGTGATGAAAAATGGATCCACTACGACTACCTCAAGCGCAAAAAATATCATGTGAAATCCGGCCAACCAGCCAAATCAACGGCAACGCCGAATATCCATAGCGCGAAGGTAATGCTCTGTTTTTGGTGGGATCAGAAAGGCGTGCTGTATTATGACTGCTAAAATCGGGTGAAACCATCAATGGAGCACGCTACTGAACCCAATTAATCCATTTGAAGAGAGCAGTAGCCGAAAAACGCCCAGAATATGTGACCAGACATGAGGCAATAATTTTCCATCATGACAACGCTCGGCCCCACGTTGCTTTTCCGGCTAAGAACTATTTGGAAAACAGTGGATGGGAAGTTTAACCCCACCCGCCTTATAGCCCAGACCTTGCCCCTTCTGACAACCATTTGCTCCGATCGATGAAGAACGCCCTCACTGGAATACGGTTCACATCAGAGCAGGATATCAAAAATTGGCTTGATTCATTCTTGGCTGCCAAGTCGGCGCAATTCTTTTGGGATGAAATCCACAAAATGCCAGAAAGATGGGAAAAGGTCATAGCTTTCGATGGGCAATACTTTAAATAATACTATTGTACAATTTTTTTTCTTAAATAAACGTTCAAATTTTGAAAAAACCCGCACGAATAAAGTTATAGACCCAATAGAAACATAAGATTTTGTAGGTAGGTGCGAAGTGATGCCCTCTTCAAAATTTCAACACACAAAAAATTTATAAGGTCTTTAAGGGGGGTCTCCTCATATAGGGGAGTTGCCGCTGAAAAAAAAAGTTTTCATCGCATGTAGGCAATATGGGTATCAAATGAAAGGTCTTAATGAGCACTTTTCAAAGCTGGTCTTAAAATGACAAATTTTGCTTCGAGGGATGCAGGGGAAAGGGGAAATATACGAAAATTTTGTGCCCCGAAAAATCTGAAAAAAATAATGAATGTAGGCCTTTATGAGTACAACGACAGCAAATACGTGAGAAGTCGAAATTCACTCAAATTTGTTGTTGATTTTATGTTTTCTTGAATAAAATCTTAACGGTGCCCTTAAATTTAATGAAATTCAGTACACAGATGACTATTTATAAAATTAGTCTGCCCTGAAAGTTTCATGAAGATCGAATGGTATTTAATGAAGTTATAGCGATTTGAATTCCCCTGTATTACTATGGAAGAATATGCGCTGTATTACTATGGAAACATATGGCTATGGAGCAATATGCGCTTTTTACCGACTCAGATACTACAGCTTCGCTAATATTTGCATGAAAGTTTCAGGAATGATAGGTATCATGAATTTCTTTGAGAATTGGCTAAGCTAGTGGTATTAGTAATCGTAAAGCAAAATAGTGGCTGTTTTAAATGCGAAGATTGAATAATTTTGAGTTATTTTGACCCTTCAACGTTTAAGGTGCATGCTTTGAACACTTGATTCAATTTAATGAATGACTGAAGATGAGTACCTACAATTAAAACTCATAGGTGAAACAAGTCGGGGAGGCAAGAGAGAGTTCCTAATAGGAGGGCTTTGTAACCATTCTAGGATTCGAAAAAATAGGCCATGAATCGATGATTACAGTACAGGGGAGTGGCCGCTGAAAAAAAAATTTCATCAAATGTAGCCAATATGAATATTCATTGAAAGTTCTTTATAAGAGCTTTTCAAAACAGTACTCAAACTGACAATTTTTCCTTCACAAGGGCAAAAACTACCCTAGAAGTCGAAATTCGATCAACTTTGTTAATAATAGTACATTTTATAAATTTTGCTTTTTTGTCTATAAAATCAAGATGGGACCCTTAAATTTCCCAAAATCTATAATTTAAGTTTTCTGAAAGTAATTGTATATGGTTCGAAAATTTCACAATAATTGAACAATAAACAGCTCAGTTACAGCCGCTTGAATATTTAACAATTAAAACAACATTAACACGTGATACTAGGTAGATACACGTTTGCAACGGACCTAGACACTACAAATATGTAGGAATTTGGATGAAAATTTTAGAAATGGTTTGTAATATCCATGTACTATCATGACTTATCAAGCGACGGGGTCAAACTACTTGAAACAAAATGGTGGCGAGTTTAAAATCATAATAAACATAAAATTTTTCGAACTCACTTTATAGAATCTATATACTAGTCAAGTTTTGATATGCAGAATATGTTGTTTGATTTACTAATTGTTTTACAATACCCTTCTAGCAGGAGCATCCTCCTGCTACTTCAACTTATTTAAAAACTAAAAGTGAGTTTGCATCCTTAACTGAATCTGGGAGATTGTTGTATATACGCAAGGAATCATTCGTAGCATCATTCTTTAGACGATTCGTTCTTGCAAAAGGTATTATGAATTGATTTGCGTTCCTAGCATTGTAGTGATTTTTCTGCGATACTTTCATAAATTGACGAATTTGAATTCAAGCATTTAAAAAAATTTGGCTTTCTCTGCTGCAACGATTTGAGTAAAATATAATATTTATTTAATATAATATTTACGCATTATGCTAATGAAT
This sequence comes from Odontomyia ornata, assembly GCA_963969285.1. NCBI lineage: Eukaryota > Metazoa > Arthropoda > Insecta > Diptera > Stratiomyidae > Odontomyia > Odontomyia ornata. Next base: position 410,998,478 of record OZ017739.1, read on the forward strand.
AGTGCAATAAATATACTGGGATGAAATTGTCACGGCGGCGGTTCAACGGGGGTAGTAACTTCCGGTGCTTCTAGTGTTAAACTGCGTGGTGAACGTTTTTCTATGTTCGAAGCAGCTGTGACTAGTTCAAAAGCTATGCTTTGGAGGTGTCTCAATCGGAGTGGTAAAAGAGCTTCGAAAATTGGTTTGAGTGAATGAAAAAGTGCACAAATGTTCACGGAGAATATTTAAAACCATTTTTGATAAAATCCGAATTCATATTCATACTGTTTAAAAAAATTTGTAGTGGCCTTCGTACCTTTCTAGTTCGTTATCTATTATATATAATGCTGATTGTCTTATTAGCTTTATATATTGGTAAGTCTAAAAAATATTGAGAATTTTTGAGTCATTTTTCGATTGAATATTTCTTTTATTTAAAATGGATTTTATTTAAGTACATATTGTCCATTATTATTTATGACCTTTTGCCATTTTTTGGGTAGATTTGCAAAGACCGAAACGAATGGTGGTCTGATGGTGCAAGGTCTGGACTATACGGTGGATGCATCGAAACCTCCCAGCCAAGCTCTGTCAATTTTGCCGGGTCATCAAAGATATGTGTGGTCTGGCATTGTCATGATGGAAGACAACCCCCTTTCTTTTGATCAATTCTGGTTGGTTTTTTTTGAATTGCTTGTATCAATCTGGTTAATTGCTGACAGTACAATGCCGAATTGAATTTTTGGCCAGGTTCTAGTACCTCATGATAAACAATTTCCTTCCAATCCCACCATACACACAGCATAACCTTATTTGATGTCAATCCTGGCTTTGAAGTCATTTGTGATGATTCACCTTTTTTGGACCATGATCTCTTTCGAACAACATTCTTGTATCTTACCCATTTTTCATCGCTCGTAATGATTTGCTTCAAAAATGACTCGGTTTCGTTACGTTTTATTAGCATTTTGCAAATGGAAATTCAGTCGATCAAATTTTTTTGTGATAATTCATGCGGCACCCAAACGTCGAGCTTCTTTGTGTATCCACCCTTACGCAAATGGTTCAAAACTGTTTGGTGATGGATATTCAGTTCCTTGGTAATGTCATGGCTGCTTATGTGTCGTCTTCTTCAATTTTTTGTAAGGTTTCATCGACTTTTTTCCAGAACGAAAGCGAGCGAACCATCTCTTGGCTGTGTCTTTTGATAAAGTATCTTGACCGTAGACACCACAAATTTTTTCGCGAGCCTGCGATACATTCTCACCTTGATTGCAGTGATATTGTAAAATATAACGAATTTTTTCAGAATTTTCACTCATTTTCAAATGCATACAACTTTTGACACGAATGACGAAATACAAAACTGTCCATATGAAAATTGTTGACTGAAATGTCACCTTTCAAACGCATGTCAGTTTGACTCAATCTGATTAGTATTGCCCGATATATGACAACGAACACCTTCTAGTGACAAAAAGGCTCAATACTTTTTAGACTATCCAATAATTTACAGAAGTATTTTAATACATTTTACCTATTTGGTCTAATGTTGTTGTAACTAATACAAGCGCGATTGGTCAAGTAACTTTTCCTTGAAAATGACTGCATGAGTCAAGGATGAATCACCTTTAAGCCCGGTCCAGACGTTACGTCTTGCACAACGTTTTGCCTGCGTAAACTAAAACGTTGCAGGCAAAATGTTGTGTGTGGACGAGAAAAATGCAAAGTTTTAGAACTGGGCATAGTACTGTGCAGTTGCAGCGATGTTTGCGCTGGTAGGGCTTAAATATGACTGCGCAGGTAAAACGTTGTCCAAGAAGTAGCCTCTGGACCGGGCTTAATATGTACTATTGCTACGCGGAATTCTTAAAAAAAAATAATGACGATTATGAATTCGTGGTGGAAATTATCATAGGCTACTAATAATATTCTCCCTCATGATGAGAAGGGCCCATAAAAATGATGGCAAAATTCCTCTACAATCAGGTGAAGAAATATTTTTAATACCTCCAATTTGTTTAATTTTACAAAACAATTCAATCTGACGCAACTTTGCTGGATGCACAGATTCTAAACATATTTGATACACAAAACCAGCTGGTTACCAAACAAACTTCTCCTTGATTCCATTTCCCATGTGAGCGTTTCGACGGCACAAATTCTGGCCAAGATTCCGCAAACAGTAACATAACTTTCCGGCAAATCTGAAATGATTTTCCTTATGACGCCACCGCTTTAAATTACATAAAATTTTAATTAACTCTTTTTGATGGGAAATTTAAATTTACATTAATTTACAAGCAGAGTGGATAAACTGGGAACTTGTATGGGTGCAGATTGTATTGAAAAGTTCAATTTAACAACATCTGCATGGAGCCACAGATGATTCCCAGCTGAGTGCATAGTTTTGCATAGTTCCCAGCCCGACACTGATGTCCTGAGCGTGTCCTGCAGATGTTGTGAGTCGTATAACTTCTATAAACTGTGCATTCTCTCTCTTCTGTTGTGCTGTTTCCTCTTTTCATAGATGAGCGCAGGCATAACCCCAAAAACTATCATCAAGTAAAAGTTTCCTCCAAAAACCATCACATCACAAAATCCTCTACAAGGATGTCTATCCGGTACACAATAAGCTACAAAACCAATTTACTAACAAGGAATGGCATCGTAGAGCGTTATCGTCCCATACATTAGGACAAGTGTGATGGAACCTCTGCCGGCAATGGCAGGAGCTGTGAGAGCCCATTCCCAAGATGAACACTGTGATTGGCTTGGATTGATGCAGTCCTTTGTATCTGGGCCTCGCAGATATTTCACTTGGACAGTTGCATTTCAATCTTCATCGATTTATATGGTACCTCCCATTCCGGCTATTTAGGGAAGGATTATGCTGGCTATGGTTGCAGAGAAATGTTTCTTTAATCAATACTTACATACTCAACAAACATAGTGTGATTTTCACCACTTGTGCGGACATCAACTTCGTCCACTGTAGCATACGTAAATAGTGGAAAAAGATGGACATCTGCAAAACCCGAGAATTATTGTGTGGCTAGGATAAAATTCACTTCTATAGAATCCAACTTGGACCTCTGAGATGTCTGCGAATTTGAATGGTGGCGAGTATGAGCAGCTCTGAGAGCGAGTTGATTTATGTTTTCTTAATTAGAATATACATCATGTCGCATAGTTAACAGCAAAATATGTGCAAGTTGTGTGGCAGCCAATGCGAACAGAATGTGGGGAGACACAGCTTGCCGTTGGGATGTGTGGCCCTTGGCTAAAGATGCCTGTTCGAGAGGTCGAGCTCCATTGTACATACATAACTCATGATCCTTTATGGAGTTAAATGGAGGACAATACAAAAAGCCTGTCATCTATTCAGCCCTTAATACACGGCCGTCTTTATTTCTAGCATCCGGCCACTATTCTCCCAGGGATAGCAAAACTGTTTTTATCATTCAGGCGGGAATTTCGGTAATGTATTTATTTGCGGTGCAAATTTGGCGTTTGGATAAGAAACGGTTGCACTTTTTCGTCTTGATATGTATTTCGAGATTAGTTACTTGTCACCAAATATGAGAAATTCGCTGAAGAAGGCGTAACTTCAATTATCTTTTTTAACCGACTTTCAATGAAGAGAAGGTTATCATTTTGACCTATATACTCGTATACATATTTTTTAAGTTTTTTTTATTAGTGTTCACGCATAACTTTGACTGGAAATAAATAGAAGAATCTTGTTTTTGGCAAGTGATACAACTTATTTTCTGCTAGATCTCATTTAAAGGACATGAAAATAGAATGATGGTAAAGGGCCTTTGCCGTTAAAAGTAAAAAGTTTCTCACTTTCACTCCCATTTTTCATAGCTGATCGACACACATGTATAAGGATTTTTACTTTAAAAGTTTCAAACGTAGGACCAAACATTGAAATAAAACGCAAATTGTAATCCTTTCAAGAACTTTGTAGATATTAACAGTGGACGTCATGGTGCATTCACATCGAGAAACTAAATTTTAATGCGATTTCGTATGAAATATGCCGCATCTCTTCAAGAATTTGATAGAAGACACAGAATCTTGTGGTCAAAGATAAGAAACTGTTTATTATTTTTAATTTCCTCAATAAATCGTTCATTTCAGTCAATCATTTATTTAGATTGAAGTCATTAGGAGGAATTTTATGACTGCTTTTCTCTTCCGCATTTATTTACTGATGAACTTAATTATAGATCTTCTTACATCTTAAAATGAAGATGTTATACGCAGGAAATGCAAAATCAATATATACTATATATATATATATATATATATATATATATATATATATATATGTATGTATATATATATATATATATATATATATATATATATATATATATATATATATATATATATATACTGCTCTGTGACAACTTCCAGATGAAAAAAATACAGAATCGACATCCACACAGTCCAAGAAATCATATGGCATAGTGAATACATATTTGACATGCGAACCAGACCAAATTTTTTAAGGTCGGGCTGGTTAACTGTCACGATCCCAACAAGGATAAATTTTACACCACCCTGGAATGCACTCTCGATGCATTGCTTTCAAGGGAAATTAGACTTGTTCTGGATGACTTCAATGCAAAAATTGGCCAAGAAACGGAACATAGAGGAACAACCGGAGGGCATAGCTTCCACGCAGAGACCAGCGACAATGGACAACGCTTGATTTACTTCGCTGCTAGCAGAGACTTCAGAGTAAGCTCCACAAGCTTTCCGCATCGAGAAATCCCAGAGAGAACATGCGCACTCCAAGACGGTCACAGATTCAACCACATCGACCATATTCTCATAGAGAACGCAGCCGCCACTAGCATTCTCGACACGCGCTTGTTCCGTAAAGCTGTCTGTGATTCGAACCACTACCTTATAAGGGTCAAGTTCCGATGCCGCATCTTCAAGATCTGTAAACAGGGAACATCAGTTACCTCAAGGTCATAGATATACAAGCTAAATTACAGCTCAGTAAGGCCCACATTAATGTCAGCGCTGGAAAATTGCATCATCACATCCCCGCAGGTGAGAGAAAGTAATAATGACATCAAAACCATGTTGAAAACAGGAAGACATGCGGTAGTAAAGACATGCAAGAAGGGGACACCAGCCAAAGAAACGACTGGCATAACGAAAATTGCAAAGAAGCGATTAAAATAAGGAAAGAATAAATACAGCGATCAACTCGCACCAAAAAAGAATAATATAAAGCTCTTTGACGACAATCTAAGAAAATATGCCGAAGAAAAAAACACCAAGATCCAACAAACAAACGAAAATATGACCCTTCATGAATCAAATCGGCGTGTGCCTCTACTGAGCAATGAAAAGATGGCTTCGATCCTCAAATAAGGCTTTGCAAAAGCCCACAAACCAGTCGAAGTTAAAAAAAATTGATACCAATAGTTCCAGAAGCTGTTCACAGCAGCCCGGACAACGACTGAAGCTGTGAACACTCCAAAAGCAATAGCCTAGGTCAGCAAATTTAAACACTACCAGTGACGCTACATCAGGATAGCTTGGTATCAATAGTGCATCTTCGAGCCAGGAACTTTACAATGTGCTTTATGCATTCTTTGTAAAGATAAGTTGAAACCAGAATGGCAACGACTACAGTAGAGTAATTTTTTTTTTTTAAGTGAATGCAGTTCAAAGTTGGATAGTTAGGCTGGACAAAGTTTTCGATGCCACTCCCGTATGTGTACGCTGGCTTCACAACAATATAATATGCAATCAAGAACAACAATCATCGATAGAAAATTACAAAACAAAGTTTCGGAAAAGAAACTTATTCGAAGATACAGCAGGCTGTTCAAACTTTCCACCTATGAAACGTGATGCATCTATCTCAAAGAATGCCAATACACCCATGAGTCTTGACTCGCACACTCAAATTGAAACCTCTATTGATGGAACGTATAAGTTCAAATATTTCGAGAGCCAAGTAAGTCAAATCTTTGTATCTTGCCTGAAATTAATTTTGAATGAAATCTGTTATGCTCTTCATACCACAAACGTCCAAATCACATTAAAATCTCGAAGAATCAATCAATCCTAATTACCCTAACATCTCGTTTGATTACGTGGTTGATCTGGAAAAACCTGGGTATTCCTGGAGTATTATGAAGTAAAAGGTTCAAAAGGTGTAGCTCCCTTATAATGCACCGGCCACTTCAACTAACACTCTCATAACAGGTCACAAAAATCGAAAAAAAGAAAGAACTTACCAGCAAGCTAACAGAAATTAATGCTAGAAACCTGGCCGATGATGAAGCTTTAGCAAACTGAATTGGCCTACTAGTTAATGAAACGAAAACTATTCAATTCATGACTCCAAGTTCGACAAAAATTGACCATATGCAACTATAATCTTCAAGAGGTGGATAACTTTATTTACATTAGAGCAAGCCTGAATGAAAGAGGCGTCAAAAAGGATAAGATTAGATGCCGCATGAATGCCGCAGATGAGGACTATTGCTCCCCACTTCCCATCTAAGCTCCAGAGTTGTGCAAAATCAAAATACACTTGCCGTTTACAAGACACTGGTCAAATGTGTGCTTTTATATGGAAGTGAAACATGGACCCTGAATAGAAGAGGTGCCGAAAACGAAGAGATTATATACGGCATACGTGCCACAAATAAAGCCTTTTGCTCCGTATTTCCCATTCTAGGGTCCAGAGTTTTGCATAAGCAAAATAATCTCCATATTAACACCACACTAGTCAAATCTCTGCTGTTATATGGAAGTGAAGCATGGACCCTGACAAGTGAACCCAAAAAGACAGCGGTTATATTGGAGAGTTTAAAAAGTATTGAGCCTTTCTTGTCACTAAATGGTGTTTGTTGTCATATATCGGGCTGACATGCGTTTAAAAGGTGATATTCCAGTCTACAGTTTTCACATGCACAGTTTTTCATTTCGTCATTCGTGTCAAAAGTTGTATTCATTTGAAAATGAGTGGAATTTCTGAAAAATTTCGTTATATTTTACAATATCAGTACGATCAAGGTGAGAATGCATCTCAAGCTTGTGAAAAAATTTGTGGTGTCTACAGTCAAGATACTTTATCAAAAGCCACAGCCAAGAGATGGTTTGCTCGCTTTCGTTCTGGAAATTTTGATGTCAAAGATGCACCTCGCTCAGATCGACCAATCACTCGAAAAGCCGATGAAATTATACAACAAATTAAAGAAAACCGACATATACTCGTAAGTAACCATGACATTGCTAAGGAACTGGATATCCATCAGCAAACTGCTCTGAACCATTTGCGTACGGATTGATACACGAAGAAACTCGACGTTTGGGTGCCGCATGAGTTAACACAAAAAAATTTGATCGACCGAATTTCCATTTGCGAATTGCTAATAAAACGCAATGAAATCGAGCCATTTTTGAAGTAAATCATTACAAGTGATGAGAAATGGGTAAGATACGAGAATTTCGTTCGAAAAAGATCTTGGTCAAAAAAAAAGTGAATCATCACAAACGACTTCAAAGCCAGGGATGACACCAAGTAAGATTATACTGTGTGTATGGTGGGATTGGAAGGAAATTGTTTATCATGAGGTGCTAGAACGTGGCCAAACACTCAATTTGGCTCTGTACTGTCAGCAATTAACCAAATTGCAACAAGCAATTCAAAAAAACTGGCAAAAATGGGGTTTTTTTTCCATCATGACAATGTCAGATCACGCACATTTTTGTTGACCCGGCAAAAATTGACAGAGCTGGGCTGGGAAATTTTGATACATCCACCGTATAGTCCAGATCTTGCCCCATCAGACTACCATTTGTTTTGATCTCTGCAGTACGTCCTTAATGAAAAGAAATTCACTTGAAAAGGGACTGTGAAGATTACTTGGCTAAGTTTTTTGCCGATAAGCCACAGAAGTTCTTCATACTCGTATATGGAATAATGGCTCTACCCAAAAAATGGTAAAAGGTCATAAATAAAATGGAAAATATGTACTTAAATAAAATCCATTTTAAATGAAAGAAATATTCCATTGAAAAATGAAAAAAAAAAGTTCAATGCTTTTTAGACTTACCTATATACATTATACATATATATATATATATATATATATATATATATATATATATATATAATATTATATATATATATATATATATATATATATATATATATATATATATATATATATATATATATATATGTATATATATTATATATATATATATATATATATATATATATATATATATATATATATATATATATATATATATATGTATATATATACATACACATATAATATATATTATATATATATATATATATATATATAAATATATATATATATACCGCGCATTTTACTGGTTAGAGCGCTCATCCCGACTCTCGTTTCCGACAAAGAGATTTAGCTCGGGTGATTCTTCGGACGGACTATAAGCTCGTACTTTTATGATACGTACTGGTTGAAGAATCGTAGAGTATCGCAACTGGGTGGACGGACACACGGCCAAAGCGTGATACTGACTATATCACCTTGTGGAGTGCCAACATATTTGATCAAGATAACGAGATACTTTAACTACGGAAGGGACTTCCTCGTAGCATTACAGCCCCTCTCGAGCATTCAGTTCTTGTAAATAGCGCCTTCAACTATCTCGGTCCATTGGCCGTGTCTTCAAATTTTGAAATCCGAGCAGTGTTGAACTGTCTCCGTCGACCGAGTTAGACCCACGTTTTCTCGGTTTCCCCACTACTCTTTGGCCTACGAGTAAAATTCTCGCAACAAATACCTTTTTGGGTATCCCTTATTCGTCCATACAATTCATGTTACCAGCCCATTGCAGCTTCCGCAGTCTTACAATTTTTGAGAACTCTGGCTCGTCCAAAATTTCACACAATACGCGGTTGTATCTAACTCGGTATTGATCCCCTCCTCCTCGTAGCTTCGCTCCGATTATTTGCCTTAGGATCCATCGCTCAAAGGTGTTCAATATATTTGCGGATGCTTTGGTTAGGATCCATGTTTCACACCCATAGCATAATACAAGCCTTTTCATAGATTTTTATACATGGGGCCTTGTTTTCTTGGATATGCAGCTGGTCTTCAAGATCATCAAAACTGAATAAAATATTTTATTTGCGAGCTGTATTCTTCGGCATATCTCGTCTCTTTCATTACCGCTTCTCATTATATGGGCGCTTAAATACACAAATTTGCAAACATTTTTCCTTGGCTGCGTCATGAGCTTTGTTTTATTTTCATTTATTTGTAGCACTACTAGTTTTGCTTCGCTGTCGAGTTTCAGGAAGAGTTCTTTGGCAGTTGTTAATGACCGTGACAAAATGTTGATGTCATCCGCATATTTCTTGACTTGTCTAATAATGTACCCCGTGTATCGACAGGTAGCTTTCTTATGGCGTACTCCAAAGCCAAATTGAATAGCAATAGGGCCAGCCCATCTCCGTGCTGTCATCCGATATTTGTGTCAAAGGCATTGCTGAGATGGTTATTGATGCGGACTTGAGAGGTTGCTGATGTCGTTGCCATTTTGTTAAGACAAACAAATTTGGCTGGGATACCAAAACAAAGCATTATATGGTACAGTTCATCACGATCAGTGCTGTCATATGCTTGCTTAAAGTCAATAAAATTTGGTGTGGGTTTGTATTGAACTCCCAACATTTTTCAAGTACCTGCTTGGCAGTGATCAATTGGTCTATTGTCAATCTACCTGTTCTACAACCACTTTGATACACCCCAATAATACTGCTGGCGTATAAACCGATTTCATTTTCTGAGGTCTTTGAAAATATTTCGTACGGCGTACAAACTAGTGATATGCCTCTATAATTTTCCCACTGTAGCTTGTCACATTTTTTGTAGATAGGGAATATAATTAATTGGCTCCACTCTTTTGGCATATGTTCTAGTTGACAAATATGCTAGATGAATTTGTAAATGACTTTATGAACACTGCTGCCACCATATTTGATAAGCTCCACTGGAATATCATCAATGTTCGGCGGTTTATTATTCTTTTGGGTTTTCATTCTCAAACAAACTGTATCCACAATTGGTGGGGCCAATAGAAGCTCTCCAGAAAGATTTATAGGCTCCGCTGTTCTAGAGCTGTACAGAGGATTAAGAAGGTTCTTGAAATATGACACCCATCTTGTCTCAATATTGGTTTCAGCAGCGATGTTATTGCCAATGTCATCACAATAGAGCGTGGTTTTGGGCTGATAACCACGTTTCAGGCTTTTCACTACTTTAAACGCTTGTCTTGTGTTGTTGCTTGCTAGAGTATTATCTACATTTCTCAGTTGGTTGTCATAGTATTTTCTTTTCTTAATTCTAATTATGCTATTCACTAATCTTCTAAGATTTTTATAATGATCCCTCATCGTCTAGGTTTTCCTAACTACGTATTCTTTTTACGCCTGATTCTTTATGTCTAACACATTCTGGCACTGCTGACTTGGAACAAGAGAGTGATGGGTTTTGCCGAGATTGGTCTTGTCTGAGGACGCGTGAATGCGCTGACAGGCTATCTCTGCAGTGTTGTGGAGTGGGTTCTTTTCCCCAGCACAAGACTCCCTACAAAAAAAATTTCGTATTCACAAATGGAAATGTGGATCGACTGATTTCGAGACCGAGAAAACGTACTAAGGGTGGAACTTGATTAAAGCCCGTAACAAACTGGGCCTGGATAAAACAGACTAACTTGAGTGGATTTCGTCTTTACTGCCGATATCTATGACCCCCGAATAAGAGCGGGGCATCCAGGTGGAAGTAGTGCCCTTTCGAACCCCCAGCCAGATCAAAATTCAATGAAAGCATGTCCATATGTTTTCCATATATGTGAAAAAACTCATACTCACATAATTTGCATGAATTTTTCCATTAAATGAAAAACATAAACGTTGCCAATTTATGTCATAGTATTATTATACTATACGAGTACATAACCCTACGCCATAAATAGGCATGCGAGCGGAAGAGCACTTTACCCTGTAAGAGCCCCTGTATACACATAGGAAAGGGTGACCTCACCCGATGGCTAGCTCACTATAGTGAAGGGGCCAGCCAACGTGGCGGGTCCTATACCCGGTCAAGTTCTAGATAAAAGGAAAGACCGAGTTTGGATTTAAACTTATCATCCCATATTTATTTCTTTTTAAAAAGTGCTATTTTAAGAGGACGTTACCAATATTTCCAACAAAAGGAATTTCTTCCAAATAAAAGAGGTGTTATTTTGAATAGCAGTTATTTCGGTAGATATCACTTTCGAAGTTGTCATTTTTTGATATTTGACAAGTAAAAACTACATTATTTATAAAAATGGAACGATATAAGCTTCAACAACACACTGAAATTATTAAAATTCACTATAAAAATGGTGAAAATTTTGCAGAGACGGTTCTTAAAACTCGAAAATTTTATAGGTCATCGTGAAGCATCTTGTCGGACCACAATGCAGAAATCGGTGGAAACATTCGGGCATTTGGGACAACTTAGTGATGCGAAGAATAAAACTCGTGCACGTCACTCAAGAACAGCCGAGAATATTGCTGCTGTAGCCGAAAGTGCTGAAGAAAACTCAGGTTTGTCCATGCCTCGTCGTTCTATGGGATTAGGCATTCTACAAACGTCATTACACCGTATTTTGCATAAAGATTTGAGTCTAAGGCTTATAAAGTTCAGTTAACCAAGAGCTCAAGCCAGTTGATCATTAACAACTTCGTGTCTTTGCTGATTGGGTCCTTGAAATGCATGAAAATGATCCGGAACTCCATCGAAAAATCATCTGGAGTGATGAGGTCCATTTCTACCTCGGTGGTTTCGTCAACAAGCAAAATTGTTGCATCTGGGGCTCGGAAAACCCAAGCTGGAACAACAGTTACGGTGAATGGATTCCGCTATCGAGAGATGATTAATGATTTTTTTATCGTCGAAATTTAATGGTATTGATTTGGACAACGTTTATCTTCAACAAGACGGCATTACGTGCCACACAAGCAACGAAACCATTGATCTTTTACGGGTATAGTTTCTGGAACGTGTTATCTCTCGAAGAGATGATCCCAATTGGCCATCGAGATCTTGTGATTTAACACCTGGCGACTTCTCCCTTTCGAGATACTTGAAAGAGAAGGTCTACGCCAACAGCTCAGCGTTGATTCAAGACCTCAAAGATGGAATTCGTGAGGCCATCGAGGACATAGGGCAGTCACTTTGCGATTTGGTTATGGAAAATTTCATGAAAAGGATGTGGTCCTGTAAGCGTGGTTGTGGTGGTCGTTTGCCTGATGTTATTTTTCACTATTAATGGCATACCTTTTTCTCTATAGTGAAATAAACATTTGATAATTTATATTAAAAATAAGCATTTTTCTTCTAATATTCAAAAAACACCTCTTATTGGAAAACCCTGTATAAAATAGTTTGAATTCGGATCCTCGCCGGGCGCCCGCTGATAATGTGGATGATGCCTGAAAACTCTTTAAAGTACGTTAATGGACTTGAACAAAATTATCACATTTTGCTTTTAATTGAAATGGGCAGGTAAATTCCAAATCACACTTTTGCACTGAATATAAATAAACTTCCTTAATCATATATGATGTCGAGATATGCTGCTTTGGGTCGACTATATCAAGGGGTTGGTTCATCTAGGGTTTTGATTTTGAGCTCCCAGCTTCACGATCCGTTGTTTCTATTGGGGAGGACCAACACGATATAGTGACAAGATCCACTTCAATTTAGCCAAGACCGCAACAATTGAAAGGCTAAAACTTTTTGTTCGAAGTCGATGCCGTGCGGTGAAGCCGAGTCTAACAATAGTAGATTTATTAAATTGAGCAGTCACGAGATTATCACGTAGGCATACTTGCTTCACACTCCGCTATGCACAGTTGAGCCAGCAAGCTTCTGAACACGTATCGCACTAAAAGTCGAAATCAGCTACCAGGCTCATATAATACCGGTATCTTCGAATCCACCGTTCAGCAACTCAAATTCCGTGCTAAGTACTTGTAGACTCGCTACTTCGACCGAAGATAATTTTTTGCCTTTCGTTAGCATGCTGAGTACGAGCTTTGTCGATTTTCCCTTGTCCTAACGTCCTAACGTTGTGGCTTGCTGGGTCGGCTCATTGAAAATTGTGAGTGGCTGCAGTTAGAAGTTTTATTTATTTTCAATTGAAACTTCGACACACATTTATCGTCGCTTTTCTCCTCGGACAGTGAGTGGTCATACCAAAACACAAAATAGCTCTGTCGCCGATTAGTTCTCGGACGCCAAAGTGATTCAAGCTACCCGTACATAACCTTTCACTAACGCTAGTGTTGGCGACAATCTCTCGGTCGGGTTTTTCCTACACTCCACTGAGCCATTCAGCTGTACACTGACGCTCGGCAACACACCGGAGATCTTTTCACACCTTTCCACCGATTTCATCCGAATTTCCACTTCTTTCTGCTCATTCACTATTCTACACAATTTCCATCATTACCGTCTTACGATGTTCGTATTTACGGCACTTTTTGTGCAACTTTGTCCCACAAATTTTATTTTCCTTCATTCATTTGAAATAAGCTTCAACATGAGAACTTCGCCATCGCTGTCGGGGGGCGACATTCAACCATCTCAATGTTCAAACACATTTTACGTGGCCGAATGCACGGCAGGGCCACACACTCAAGGGAAATACATTGCAAACCACTTTCAACGATGCTTTTTCGATCTGATTCCCGGAATTTCCCAAATATTTCCCGAATAAATAACTGAAAAAATAACAACAAATAACAAACTGATGCGTGCTTCTCTCCTCTTTTCTCGCGGCGCCCGTTCTGTGTCGCGATCTTAAGCAGACTCCACGATCTGCCCAAGCAGATCTACTTCTTTGGTTGTCCGTTGTCCACCGTATCGTAGCATTGCAACGGTAGACTGTGACGAGCCACTTGCTCATCCGCTGTAGATTGCATTCGGCAATCCAATTCGCCAATGAGATACATTATATCCGTGTTCTCATGTCCGAATTTGGATTGCAAATTTGAATTATCAAAGTAATAAAAGATAATAATACATGGAAACATTTAAATCATACTAAAAAAATAAATATCATAAACAATATAACAACACAAAATTTATATTTATTATTAATTTTTTTTTACTAATTGTTTAATTTATAAAACTATAAAGTTGAATAACTAAATTTTTCAAATCTGCAATGATGGCTTTTGGCTGTATGCAAATCCTCATATACACGGAAATACCCATTTTTGCCGATATCGAAAAAGAGTGTTCTTGCGCTCGGTGGAACTTGAACCGAAGGTCCCAGCGGACCCCCCGGCATTGGTATGAAATTTGCTAGTGGAAAATAATGAATAGAATTAGTTAGTATGAAGGAAGGAATTAGGTTTTGTTACGGAAAAGGTATAGTTTGAAACTTTGTTAATGGGAAGTAATGAATGAAACGTTATTAGTGGGAAAGATAAGATTATTAAAACTTTTGTTTTTAGTTAAAAATAGAGTAAAAAAGGTAGAACTAATATGACGGGGAAACAAAAATTAAAGGTGAGGGAAGGGGGAGAGACGGGGTCCTTAACGTTTGCAAAGTAATAAAACGCATATTTTCATGTAGTTTGAATCTGTATTGATTTTAAATTACTTCTACATAATTCATCTTTGGAAATAAAGAACTTTTCACTCATAGAAAAATAAGAAAGTGGCCAATTATGTGAAACATGTCCAACATCCCATCTTACCCTTTACGCTGGATAAGACGGGGCTCCCTATGGGGCAACCTGGGGTATGGGGGACACATTCTATTTTTGTGTGCAAAACTCGCAAACAAATACTGCCTCGTCATCCTCGTCATCTATGCCAGCACAGCTACAGTGTTCCCAATTCTTGCAGAGGGAAAGAGTGGTCCATCCTTCATTTGAATCTAAGTATTTTCCATGACAGTCAAAACTAGGGATATTATTTTCATCATTGTCACTTTCTGATGGAGAATCTAACTTTTTGTTGATTTCCTTTCTGTTGTTTTTCTTAAGCAATTTGGTTTTCTAATTCTTTTTTTGCTCTTTTGCGTGCCTGTTTTTCTTCTCCTTAGCTTCTGACGGTTTCTCTTTTTTTTCATTGTTTCTTACAATTCATTTTTAAATTGGGAAAACGTTATGACAGCTGATATTCCTCGTTCCCTTTGCACGCGCGAAATTTTGCGAGTTGCAGAATAAGGCATCACTTGCTGAGGGCTAACAACAGAAAATACTGATTGCTCTGGTGGAGTAGTTGGCCTGTGGTCTATTTCTATATTTCTCGTCCAAGTCGAGCATCCGTGCTCAGGATTCATAAAATTTATAAGCACTGAGCTAGCTGTTGTAATAGAGGATGTCAAAGGGACAACAAGCACGTGAGATGAGATGGATGCTTCAATATGAGATGATGCTATGGCAACAGGCATGGTATCTTTCAGCCGTTTATCAATAGTTTCTTTATCAAAATCTCCAACTGCCAAAATTGAATTTACTGTTGCAGCCGTTAGCATCTCAGATACAACGATTGGTCTAATTGGCGCAATAGCACGGTTTTTGGTTGTCGTTGTTTCAGACAATCCTTCATTGATGAATAACCTATCTGTTTGTGGGATATCAGTCGTCAATGATGCAGCAAAGTCACTGTTGTAAAAACTGTGGGGTTGTATAGCCAAATGCCACATTTCTTGAAGCCATTCACTGCCGTTACCATTGTAGAAGCCTGAATAAAGGCTTTACTAAAAACTTCTGCGACTTTTCGGATAGTTTCAATCGTCCCTGGGTTGCTGCAAAGCCAAGCTGTAATTTGTTGGTCGTAGTATGTGCCCAAGGGATTCATTTATGCTACACCCAGAACTTGAAGTCGATGAGTTGTATGAGGGGGAGGGGGAGACATAAAATAATAACGCCATTGGTATGAGCTTCATTAATGAGGTCCAAGTTTTGTGTGTTGGTGCTTTGGCCATCTAACAGCAACAGTACAGGTCAATCAACCGTTGCCCCACTAAATTCAACAAACTTCTTAAGCCAGCCAAGGAATAATTCAGCTGTCATCCAGCCAGAGTCACTGCAAACAGCCTAAGCTCCAGAAGCAGCATTGAGCATAAACTGTGGGTCCATTCTCTTTTGTGGGAACACCAGCATAGGAGGCATGTATTGAGCACTTGCACTTAAACAAAGTACCACAGTTTTTGTTGTACCTCTTTCCACAGAAGTTATAAGCCCCACTTGTTTTCTACCTTTTCGTGCAATTATATTGGACTTGGTTTTTGATACCACTGAAACTCCTGTTTCATCACAATTATAAATTCTTTCTGGCGAAAGCTTATGCTCATCATAAACGTTGCCGAGGAAGTTGAAAAATTGTTTAACAGCTTGTTTATTACACCTAGCGGCACGTGCAGCTGAAGTGCTTTCTGGTTTTAGTATCAACAATTCTGGATGCCTGCTTAAAAACCGCTACACCCAATCTTTGCCAGCTTCTTTTCTTACAGAATCAAAGAACTGTTGCTCCCCATTTTTTACTGCCAGAGTGTACGCCAAAGCCCTCAAATCTTTTGTTGTAAGCCCGTTAAGGTGACTCTTCATATCCATTATATAGTTGCAAAGCTATTCCTCTTCGTCATCAGTAAATGTTAGCTTTTGTGGGCCTAAAAGAACTTTAATCGAAGTTGCAGTAATAGTAGGATCTTCTAGAGTTGCACGAACTACTTCAACTTTTCGTTCAAGGGGAGTTTGTGGTACCAAATATATTTTCGCCGCTAATTTGTACCCCATTCTCCCTTCAATTACAACATCTACTGAATTTTGCATACTCTGTTCACTCCAGTTTCCCCTCTCCGACTTTCTTTTATAATTTTTCACCATCCTGAAGCAAGATTAAAAACAAAGAGGTTACGAAGAAGCATAAACTGTTAAAGGAAATAATTGAATTTCTTCAAGATGGGGTACTCTATACCCCATCTTGCCCTCCAATGCTTATTTGAATAAAATAACATGCCTTTAATGACCAATTCAGAATATGAACACAAACATGTTCTAACCTGCTGGTGTAATCATTGATAAACAAGTATAATCTAATATTGAGTTACAAAACACAATCGATGTATTACGTGGAAATCACAACTAACTTGACAAAAACCGAGTTTTTGGCGCCAAAGTGAAAACGCGTACACTTATAGGCGGTCACTGCGCTGACTGATGAGCAACATGATGGCACATCATTGCAAGCCAGAGTGGCTGGGACTAATCGTTTGTGTGGCCGTTAAAACGCGTTGCTCTGTCTTGCCCATTACCCCGTCTTGGCCCCCTTAAATGTTTAAAAAAAATAAGGATACAAAGAAAAAGCCCAAATAAGGTGAAGATGATACGGAAGTAACTGGAACTTGCGAATGAGGTAATGCTAGTACGACCAGAATTTGCAAGAAAGTCCAGATTGAAAGCACTCTATTTATTTCTCTTAAATATCCTTGGGGCTATTTTCTATAAATCACAATACCAATTGAAATCAACTTAGCTATTTGCTGAATAGGACGAAACTTTAAGCTTTAAACTTTCAACCTTTTTTCAAATCTTGTCATTTTATTAGTCTTCTATTTTGAAATTCATTAATTTACATTTTCCAACTTTCTTAATTATAGTCATTGTAAACGAATTCCATTGAAAATAATAAAACCTATCCTCTTATATTTTGCTAGAATTGTATCGACTTCTTATTTTAGACATTTATCGAGTATCTATGTACATTTATTTATTCAGAATTATTTTCTTATATATTTTTAAATACAACATGTTCTTAATAAAGTAAAAATGAAGATGAATTTCCAAGCTAACCATAGTCTTTCCTTTCCAGTAGTTAGTTTGTCGGTAGGTACTCGTATGCTGTGAAGAGGGGGATTATCGTTTTGATCCGTGACTGACCGATTCAGGTTTTTGGTTCGATTACACGGTGCCTGATTTTGTGTTCATTATTTTAATTGGCGTAGATTATAGTATTTTATTTAGAATTTGAGTATCACGTCGATATTGAGATTGAAAACGCGCGGATTCGCCTTTGGTTTATTCATTTATTTATTTAAATTCCATTTAACAGATAAAACATAATCCAATTACAAAAAGTAACAAAACAAACAGAAAAGAAAATTAATGCAAATTAGAATTAAGTGTTAAAATTAATATAAACAAGTTGGGTAAACAGACCTACGCTCATGTCAGAAGGGTTTTGTATTCAATTTACAAAATGCAGTCTCCAGATCAAATAAAATCAAGAAACATGTCAAAGACGATTTTATTGGAGAAAATATAAAATTCGAAGATCATACTATTATTAACAAGGTTGAACGAATTTTGACTTCTGAGATTTTTGTTATTGTTATACTCATAAAAATCTCCCTTGATAATTATTTCAGATATCCATTCGCGAGGGAGGAAACACATTTTTCATGTATTTCCCCCCTGTGCCCCCACTGAAACAAAAACTGACAGTTTAAGAACTGTTTTGAAAAGCTCCCATGAAAAATTTCATTTCAAACTCATATCGGCTACGTTTGATGAATTTTTATTTTCAGGAGCCACTCTCCTGTACTGTTATCATCGATCAATGGCCAATTTTTTCGAATCCTAGAATGGTTACAAAGCCCTTTTGCTGGGAGCTCTCTCCCGCCTCCTTGACTTGCTTCGCTTATGAGTATTAATTGTAGGTACTCATCTTCAGTCATTCATTAAATTGAATTAAGTGTTCAAAGCATGCACCTTAAACGTTGAAGTTGGGAAAAAATAACTCAAAATTATTCAATCTTCGCATTTAAAACAGCCACAATTTGGTTTTACGATTACTGATACCACTACCTAAACTGATTCTCAAAGATATTCATGACACCTATCATTCCTGAAATTTTCATGCAAATCCTAGCAAAACTGTAGTGTCTGAGTCGGTGAAAAGCTCATGTTGTTCCGTAGCCATACAGGTATGTTGCCATAGTAATAAATGCAGTAATACAGGAAAATTCAAACCGCTATAACTTCGCTAAGTATGATTCAATCTTTATGAAACTTTCAGAATGGATCAACCTTATAAATAGTCATGTGTGTACTGAATTTCATTGAATTTAAGGGTACCGTTAAGATTTTATTCAAGAAAGCATAAAATCGATAAATCATACTATTACTAACAAAGTTGAGTGAATTGTGACTTCTAACGTATTTGTTGTTGTTGTACTCACCAAGGCCTACATTCCTGATTTTTTTCAGATTTTTCGGATCACAGGCGTCCAATCGCAAGGAGGGGGGGACACAAATTTTTCGTATATTTCCCCTCCCTGTGCGCCCCTCGAAGCAAACTTTGCCAAACGAAGACCTGTTTTGAAAAGTTCTCATCAAGACCTTTCATTTGATACCCATATCGGCCATCTTCAATGAAATTTTTTTTTCGGGGGGTCACTCCCTTATATGGAGCGACCCCCCTTAAATACCTTATAAAAATTTTTTTTTTACTCGAACTTTGAAGAGAACACCACTTTACACCTACATACAAAATTTGATGTTTCTAGCTTAAGTAGTTTCCGAGAAAAACTCCTGTGACACACGGACGGACGGACGGACGGACGGACGGACGGACAGACAGACGGACAGACGGACAGACGGACAGACAGGACGCGATTTTAGAAGGGTTTTGTAAATTATTTTACAAAACCCTAAAAAGAGATTCAATGGTACTAACAATAATAAATATGCGTTTAAAATTAAATTAAATCACACAAAAAAGAAAATAAAGTCTAATGTTTACTCCAGTTGAGTTTTAAGAATCAGGCTTCTTAATCTCAATTTAAAAACTAGGTATGAGTCAGAAAAAGGACTAAGCTCAAGCTTATCATGATTCCTTACCATTCGTATAATGGGAGAGTGAAAATATAAATTTGTACAGGCATACGGTGGCCCGAAAAAATTGTTTGTCCGAGAAGAACGCGATGATTGACTAAGACGTAAGTCTGCAAACAATGTTAATGAAATTTGATTGTGGTAGAGTTGATACAGAAAACACTGATCTAGATACATGCGACGGGACGACAGAGTAGGCGAACGTAGGAAGGATAAACGGCAATCATAGGGTTGATATGGGATTTTGAATTTGTAAAACAAGACACGAGTAAATTTACGCTGGGCATTCTCTAACGAGTCAATGAGGTAGAAGTGTCGGGGAGACCAAACTACAGAGCAATATTCGAGGATAGGACGGGCAAGACAGATAAACAAGCGGACGGGGGTAGATATATTGTTAAATTTATGAGCATGCCTGAAAATAAGTCCCAATATTTTCGAGGCCCTAGTAGTCACGATTAGGACGTTTGCATCAAAATTGAGCTCAGGATCAAAAGTAACGCCAAGGTCCTTAGCAGAGCTCACAGCAGCGAGTGGGACTTCATTCAACATATAGGTGAAAGTCAGCGGAGAACGATTTAGATTAAAAGTCATTTTATAGCATTTGGCAATATTAAGACAAAGGTAGTTAGACGAACACCAGTTACTTAGTGCAATCAGGTCCATCTGAAGGTATTGACAATCTTGTACAGACATGATAGCTCGAAAGACTTTAAAATCATCGGCATACAGTAGGCAATTGGAAGCAATAACCGAAGGGAGATCATTTATAAACAATAGGAATAGATGGGGACCTAAAATGGAACCTTGAGGAACACCAGAGGATGGATAGAATGGAATAGAGGTAGTTCCACAGTAACTAACACAACATATACGAGAAGACAAGTAGGAGTCCATCCATGATAAGAGAGGGCCGACAACCCCAAAGGTTTTCAGTTTATAACAGAGATGTTGATGGTTGACCGTGTCAAATGCCTTCGAGAAGTCAGTGAAGATTACATCAACCTGCAATCGATTGTCTAGGGCCTTAGCAATGAAATCGGTAAATTCAATTAAATTTGAGGTCGTAGAGCGACCTTTGAGAAACTCATGTTGTTCCTTCGACAAGATAGGGGTCAATGAAACTGAAAGCCGGTTATGGACCAGACGCTCGAGTAATTTTGGTTTCTGTGGAGTGATGTAAATTCTCGCGAAGAATTATGTAAAATTGTTTTTTAAACAGGCATTTGACTCGGTGGCTGAAACAAGTCATCTCAAGTTAGTCTACTTGCGTAAGACTTGCGACCAAAGCTCCTCTCCGAACTAGCTAGCCTGCAAGTAGCCACATCAGAACAGACTAAGGATATCTGGACTAGCTGATCTGTAGGGTAGAGTCCATTGGCATATACCAAGGCTTTACGTCTTTAACCCATGATTGTTGGGTTTAGACTTCCTTCAAGGAATCTTGAACGTACGAGCGCGTGAGGAAAATCATCATATCTTAACTAATTATTTCTAAGCAATATCCGCAAATAATATATGCATTGTGACAAAAAAATACCCGGAAATTGCAAATAAAACGCAAAATATTTAATTATTCATCAATATTTATTTTGTCGCCTTCAAAGTAGTCCCCATCAAATGTACTACACTTCTTCTTCTTCGTAGCACTATTGCCCCTTTCGGGCCTTCGCTTAGAGATAGTTAGAGTATCTCATTGTCATGATCTAATGTATCGGCACTCCACAAGGTGATATGATCGTTATCACACTTTTGCCATGTGTCCGTCCACCCAGCTGCCATGCGTTCTGATTTTAAACCAGCACGTATCATAACTGAACAGGCTTATAGTCCGTCCGAAGAACCACTCGAACTAAGTCTCGTTGACGAAAACGAAACTTGAATCAGAGAGCTTCGGCTTACGGGCTTAGTGCTCTAACCACTAAGCCACGCGGACTACACAACGCCAACGATTTTTTCAGTCCTCAAACACTTTTCATACGCACTTTTTGGGGTAGCCTTCAGCTTCTTCAGCGAATTTCGTTTTACACTGTGAAAAAAAGTACGCGGAAATTGCAAATAACACGCAAAATATTTAATTATTCATCAAAATCACAAGGAGCAAAACCTGGTGAATACAGTGGTTGATCGATGGTATTTAATGCATGTTTGGCTTTAAATTCGGTCAGAATAAAAAAAATCATAAAACACAACATTATCAACGCAATACTGAGGTTTACCTACTTAATCAGCTGCTGTAAGCAAACTATTTGGCATAGTAATTAGGGAATTCAATTTAAAATTTCCGGGTACTTTGTGGTCAAAATGTATATATGTACTGCTAAATCTTGAAACTATAAAATAAAAACTCGACTCAATATACAACCATGTTACAGAAATAACATCAAAGCAAAAGGATATCTCAGTGGTCATATTTTCCTCTTCGTTTAATTAATATAGAACCATGATATCTAATCAAGACATTCTTTCCAAATATCAATTTCCTCAAATTTACATTCAAACCGACTTCACTTGAAACTAAATTAAAGACAAAAATTCAATTCTTCAGCACTCAAAAACTCGTCGACATTGTAATATGCATTCAAAGAAGTGGCAACATATTTTCAAAATTAATAAACAAGAAACGGAAAGGATTCAATTAAAAACCTTCTTGTGACCACAAACGAAAATATAGGCCACGAAATGGGCAATTAGAGACCAACGAAATTCAAGAAGAACGACTTGACGGTTGCTGCTGTTGTGAATTGTACTTCAAGGATAATGTTTTGTTTTCTTGAATTTTAAGCAATTTTGATTGTCTTTAACAGGGAATCGGAGTCGTTACTCGTTCGTGGCGGGTCTGGATGGCAAAAGGAACTCCTCGCCTTATTCAGTTATTTGAGTTGAGAACGAACGCATTGCTTTCAATTTCAAGCATTTGCAGGCTTAGAATTAATTACAACTCAAGAAGATTCATTTTGGTGAAATGTTCTCCTGATGTCTGATTCCTGATGACTACAACAGCTACGGTGCTGGTGCAGAGGGAAGGATAAATTTCAGTTGTACTTAAGCCTGCAGGGATGTAGATATAGGAAGTTGAGAAATTATTATAGTAGAAGAGCTAAAATGAAGTCATCACAGTTGCCGGAATTATTTTCATCAATTGTGGCTGCATAAATGTTTCGTTTGTTATACTTGCTCCTTTGTAATACACTTAAAATGAAATTCACAGGACTATCGGTTTCACTCAAATCGAGAATGAACTATCGAATTTGCTTACTTTACGAAATAAGACAGCATGCGGGAAAATCGTAGATTATTCATAGTGCACTTTTAATAGTTAAACTCTGTCAAGGAAAGTGCGTGAGGATAAAATAAAAATTTCACTCGTGTATAAAAAGTTTTCCTTTTTTTCTTTTCGAAAACAAAACAGAAAGACTTGCCCCATTTTCCGAGATATGGTAAATCAAACATTTAATTTATTTATTAGAACTACACCCCCTTTTGGGTCTTTGCGAAGAGAAATTTAGAGTGTCTCATTATCTAGATCAAATGTGAAAGCACTCGAAAAGATTATATGGTCAGTACCACGCTTTGGCCATGTGTCCGTCCACCCAACTGTGATGCGTTCTGATTCTAGATCAGTACGTATCATAACAGAACGGACTTATAGTCGGTCCGTAGAATCATTCGAAACAAATCTCGTTGTCATCAACGGGATTGAACCAGGGATCTTCCGTTTGCGGGGGAGCACTTTAACCACTACACAGCTTACCTGACCCTATTTCAAAATACAATTAATTCTGTCATGGATATACTCAACAACCAATTCCTAATCCGTTTAAACATTTATACATAACTTAATATTAACCCATAGTTATGTGTATTGACTATTCGAAATGCTAAAACATTTTCAACAAAACTAACTCAATGTGCTCTTGTCTTCCCCAAAATTTAATTACAATGCGATTTCCATTTACGCGTTTGTATGCAAAGCATTTGTCCAAAGTGTTTTTGTTACGAAAGATGCCACTTCATGTGTGTCTGATTAACAAATTAAATCAGCAGATAGAAACTCGCGACTGTAGGATAAAAAGCGTAACGTTAAATCGACCCAACTACTAAGGAAGTGAATATTTCGCGTGAGAGATGTTTATGGGAAGTAAGTACGATACTGTCATTGTTGGTCCAAGGATGAGAATGCTTCCAGATTCATGAAATCTGAAGACAAAGATATGTACACAATAGTGCATTTGGTGGTACAAGAGTAGAATGGAATGTGCTCAAGCCAAACGAAGATATTGCACGCTCGACATTGAACTCTCTTACTTTCGACGCAGACATGCCTGCGGATAGGTTCAAACTCAACTCTTTTTCTGTTTCCGACAGTTCTTTCATCCTTAGTTCAAATATATTTTAATTTCGCTAACCCAAATGTAGACCACTATTCAGGACGCATATATGTATGGTGTTACCGTTTATTTGCAGTACGTTGGAATTTTAAGTTTTTGATTATGCCGGAGTAGTTTGAGTGCTAGCCGCTTATGCCGATGTTCTCCTGTTCGTGTACGATAATGGTAATCAAACTATTTTTGAGTAATCCTTCAAAGAAACAGTTGTGATATGTAATGATTTAAAATCATAAAATATTACAGCTGCCAGAATATTGAGTAGACACAGCATCAGGTACTGACCGTATAACCTTCTTGAAAGCTGATATGGTTAACGACTGAGATACTTTGTCTATACGCTAGGGTTCAAGTAGGACTATCATATGATGCAACCTTCAACATGCGACAGTCAACATGTTGATGGCTTGCAAGCTTTTAAATTGGCTTAAAAATTATTTACTTAATAGCAAATCTTTTTCACAGTATCTTCTCAATACCGCGGGCAAATTATCGCACTACTGTCTCCCATCTTAGTTAGTTCACGCACTACTGCTTGTACTCGTCAATGTGTTATATCCTGTTCCCGGTGTACCCCTGGCATTTTCCCGTGGTAGCGTGGTCTTCACTTTATTCTACGCAACCAAGTCCTTCAACATCTTTCGGAATGAGACACTAATTGTACGCAACGATTCTACAATGTATTTCACAAGGTATTAAACGATTTCACAATGTAATTACAATTATGTTTCTATTCGTTTATTTTAAACGCTAGCAGCTATGTTCGTATATCGTCTTGGTGACCATCGTGGGTCTGTGGATTGAGTCCTTGGGGCATGTTTCGGTGGCTCCGCGGGTGTGCGTACAAACACAGTCTTTGGGAGCGAGCGTATCCTCGGCTCAATGCCTAGTGACACCGATGTGTATAAAAAACTCGTAAAAATGACTACACTGTGTCTTCGGCTCAATGCCTAGTGACTCTGATGTGTACAAAACACTTGTAGAAATCACCGCACCGTATCCTCGGCTCAATGCCTAGTGACACCTACGCGTATAGAAGACTCGTACAAATGACTGCACTGTGTCCTAGGCTCAATGCCTAGTTACACCGATGCGTATAAAAGACCCGTAGAAATGACTGCACTGTGTCCTCGGCTGAATGCCTAGCGATCCCGACGTGTATAAAGGACTCACAGAAATGGCTCAATACCTAGTGACACCAATGCGTATACAAGACTCGTAGAAATGACTGCACTGTGTCCTCGGCTCAATGCTTAGTGACACCACCACGTATTAAAAACTTGTAGAAAGTAACTGCACTGTGTCTTCGGCTCAATGCCTAATGACTTCGACGTGTATAAAACACTAGTAGAAATGACTGCACCGTATCTTCGGTTCAATGCCTAGTGACGTCGACGCGTATAGAAGACTCGTATAAATGACTGCACTGTGTCCTCGGCTCAATGTCTAGTTACACTGATGCATATAAAAGACCCGTAAAAACGACTGCACTGTATCCTCGGCTCAATGCCTAGCGACACCGACGTATATATAGAAAACTCGTAGAAATGGAGGCACTGTGCCTTCGCTCAATGCCTAGTAACACCGACGCGTATAGAAGACTCGTAGAAATGACTGCACTGTGTCCTCGGCTTGATGTCTAGTGACACCGGCTCGTATAAAAGACTCGTAGAAATGACTGCACTGTGTCCTCGGCTACATGCCTAGTGACACCGACGCATATAAAAGACTCGTAGAAATGACTGTACTGTAGAAAAATACTGCCCTCTCCTCTACCACGATTTGTTGCTTTTATTGGGTAAAAAACCGACGCTGCGTAGACCTCAATCCGGTTATTCTATAAGGTTCACCAATTCTGCTGACCGAAATCCTAATTTCGTACAAGAAATTGTTGTGGAATCCGCCTGCCGAACAAAAACACAATTTTATAAGTTCAACCAACGCACGTCCAATACCTCAATACTATTTTTCTGCACAATTTGCACTTGCATTACTTTCCTCATTCTTCCTCGGTTATAAAACCATGTCAGCATTTCAATTGTTAACTACGGCTGGGGATCCCAACATCTGGTGTTATGAAATTCGATCGGGGGATTCCACCTGACTCGCATTGGTTATTTTTTAACTCGTGACGACGCATGTTGATAATGTCCGCTTGTATGTTTTATATGTCATTTTCATGCGGTGCGTATTAATTTGTTTCATTTTTGGTATGTCGCGTTGGTGGACGCTTTCTGCTGAATTTAATTTTTCTTACTCAAGCAGTTTTTTTTTGGTTTTTATGCGTTATATTTGATATTTTGTTTAACCACGCAGTATGCTGTTACATGCAATTTCTGCTAAGTATGATTTAACTTAGTCGAGTGGTTTATTTTGGTTTTATGCGTAGTACATATCCGACTGCAAAACATTCATCGATTCAAACAATAGTTGCATACAAAAGTTAACGACAAACATAACAACATTTTTGTGTTTCCAAAATTAGGGAAATGCAAGGCAAGCGCTTCTAACGGAAAAGCTTCACACGAATATGCAGAGGCAGATGCAGCAGTAATATGTTATAAATCCTCTTATTGTTAGAATTAAGTAGAAATGTTTTTGTAACCTTCATATAATAAAGATCGCGTGACATTCGTCTCACATATTTCTAAAATGACGAGAAAGTTTTTGCTTATTAACTGACGGCCGAGTAAGGACCTGTCTAATGTCGTTGTAATACTGTTCTGACAAGGAGCTCGTATGGTTCACTACAGCCTCCCCCAGTTATTTTGAGGAACTGAATGCATGTTGGAGGCATAGTCCCTGAGATATGCAGACTTCCATCAATTGATGGTAGACCTGGGTGATGGAGTCGTAGGCAGACTAGGCTGAACAAACGAACTATTTGTGTCTACTGTCTATTTTCTTCGTCGACTGGGTCAGGCCAGTGTTTCCTCAGTTTCCCCACTGATACCCACCCTTTAGTTCTCCCCATAAAAACCTTTTTTGGTATTCATTGTTCGTCCTTGCGATTCATGCGGCCAGCGCTTAGTAGCTAGATGGGGACCCGTGGCAAGTTCGATACAACCATGAACTGTATGATATTGTCGCGTGTTATGGTTCGCGGCCGATTATTTTAATAATGAGGGAAAGTTAAAACGCACTGTCTTTTAAATTAAGTTAAATGAGTTCATTATCATTTATTTCACTATTTTTAAAAAGATTAATTGAAATGCTATTTTTTCTATTAATTTATATTTCAACTGTCTTCACTATCAATCAATCAATACCGCCTTTAATACGCACTCAACACCATCGCAGTTTCTACTATTGCGGTTTTACTATTCCCCCCTATTCATTCAGCTTGGCTTTATATAGGGTCTCTAGTCATTCAATCCAATTCTCGAATATCGGCGAATACTCTAGCGAGAACTACCTGGGATATTCGAGCAATTCTGAATACCCCGGAGTGACGTCACTTTCAGATATTGATCATCCCTTATTGATTCGAGTACATTCGTTTATTGATCATGATGTCATTAATAACTGCGACAATGATGGCAACAGTAATTTGTAAAAATGTTTCGACATATAGCACTGCCCCACCTCAGTTGTTTTTGAACCGAAAAGATGTGTCGCCAGTTGTAGTTAAGTCTCCTTGGATTTAATATGGGACAAGATGGTCCAGGTGCACAGTTTTCATTTTGGCTCTTGGCTAATGATGTTCCTGTATGAAATATACAACATCATTGATTCGCTTTGTAGCTCAGCATGGTCCCTCCCAATTATGTTGCAACTTTGGAGACCTACCCTTTCGCCGTTGCGGGTTATATAGCCACACCAAGTCATCTTACTGGAAGCCAGTAGAATTTGCCTTTAGATCATACCTGGTCTTCATGCGGTCAGCAGCCGATTCGAGGTGTTTTCGCACTTTCAGATGTATCTAGTTCAATCGTTCCTTAGCTCCCTTGCGTACTCCGAGATGGTTTGGGGTTTCTCAGGGGGTGTTCCGGACTTTATATCAGCTGGCAGACGAATGGTCTTTCCAAAAATGACTTTTGCTGGGCTTTGCCCATCGATGCATGTTCGGCAGCTCTATACGCCATCAAGAATAATGGGATGTGCTCATCCCAGTCCCTTTGGTTTTCATCAACCATCTTGGCGAGGTGTTTATTGAGCGTGTCGTTGAAACGTTCGACCATTCCATCGGATCGGAGATGCGGCAGTGTTGTCCTCGTTTCCCGTTTTCCTAGCAGCTCGCAAATTTCGCCAAAAACCAGTGATTCAAAGTTTTGGCCTTGATCCGAATGTAGTTCACAAGGTACCCCGTACCTACTGACCCAATTTATAACTAGCTGTTCGGCTACAGTAGTTGCTTCCTGGTTGGGAATGGGGTAGACCTCGGACCACTTGCTGAAATAATCGGCTACAACCAGCGTGTATCGATTTCCCCACTCGGACTCAGGAAAGGGTCCTGCGATGTGAACAGCTATCCTTTTAAATGGTACCCCCACGCTATAGGTTTGCGTTTGCCCTCTCAGTCGTCACTTTGGACCTTTGACGGAAGTGCAAATCGTGCATCCATGATACCGGTCCTCTTCGTCTTTTTGAGCATGGAGCCAGTAAAACCTTTCCCGCATTTTTGCTAAGGTCTTGTTAACACCAAGGTGGCCTCCCGAGGATCCTTTATGCATTTCATCCACATCATGGATTCAGCTTTTGGGTAGTATAGTTTGCATCCTATAGGAGCTGCCATCCGCCGTTTCCCATTTCTGCTTGAGTACGCCACCCTCCACCTAAAGGCAGTTCCATTGTGCCCAATAGCTTTTCAGGGTGGCACCATGCATCGAAACGTCTTTCCACTCAGGTCGCGCCGTTGTCTCCTTCCATACGAGCAATGGTCCGATGTCTTCATCGGGTAACTGGGCGTTTTGAACCTCCTTCAATTACCAACCTTCATCGAAGTCGGCTATTATCACTCGCAGATCAACGGTCGGCTCCTTTTCCTCAATCCGTCGGCAATGCTTGCAGTTCAGTGGACCTGGACGACGAGACAGGGCGTCAGCATTTCCATGAATTCCACCCTTCCGATGAACAATTTTGTAGTCATATGACTGCAATCTTTCGATTCACCTCACAACTTATCCTTCGGGGTTTTCGAAGTTAAGTAGCCATCTCAGCGATGCATGGTCTGTTCGAAGAACAAATTTCTGGCCATATAAGAACTTGTGGAACTGTTTAGTGGCCTCTATTATAGCCAATAGCTCCTTCCTGGTTACGCAGTAGTTCTTCTCACTTTTTGAGAGAACTCGACTGTAATACGAGAGGACTCTTTCTTCGCCATCGATCTGCTGGAAGAGTACAGCTCTAATCCCGCCGTTGGTCGTATCGGTGCCAACGTCAAATATTTTCCCGGGTTTTGGATATGCCAGCACGGGTGATTTGTACACATTTTCCTTCAAGCTCTCAAAGGCTGTCTGGCATTCTTCATTCCAGGCATACGAATGATTTTCCTTGGTTAGTTGATGGAGACACTTAGCTATTTTGGCAAAGTCTTTGATGAATCTTCTGTAGTAGTCCACCAAACCCAAAAAACTTCGTAGTTGGCGCTTATTTTTTGGTGTTGGCCAGCTTTTCATGGCTTCAATTTTCTCAGGGTTTGTTTTGACCCCTTCTGTTGATACAACGTGTCACAGGTATTTTACTTCAGTTACAAAAAGGGTACACTTGTCGGAACTAAGTTTCAGATTTGCCAGTCACAATCGGGAGAACACTTCGTCCAAGTTCCGCACATGCTCTTCGAACGTTCTCTCGATAACAATGATGTCATCTAGGTGCACCAAGTAGGTCTTCCAGTTCAGGCCTCGTAGCACGTATTCCATCGGGTGCCTAAAGGCAGCTGGAGCATTGCAAAGCCCAAATGGCATGATCACAAATTACCACAGTCCAGTCCCAACTAAAAAGGCGGTCTCCTCTTGGTCCTTCTTGTCGATTTCCACCTGCCAGTAGCCACTCTTGAGATCGAGTGTAGAAAATCATTTTGCGTCGGCTAAAGTGTCCATGCTTTTGTCGATGCGTGGAAGCGGGTAACTGTTTTTCTTGGTGACGTCGTTAAGCTGCCTATAGTCGACACAAAAACGAATGCTACCATCCTTTTTTTACTGGAACTGCGGCCCGTGGACTGACAGAAGGTTCGATAACACCTTGTTTTTCCATGTTTGAGGTCAGTGTGCTTTTGAGGTCAGTGTGCTTACTTCTCCTTGTTTGGCTATAGGAAGACGTCTCGGTGCTTGTCAAATCGGCTTGGCTCCCTGTATATCTATGACGTGAGTTACCATACTCGTTCGGCCTTGGTCACCCGGGCTTGTTGAGAAGATATCACTGTACTTGGTGACCAAATCAGAGGCTCGCTTGAATAGCCGCACGGGCGATTTGGTCTGCTTCAATATTGCAGACGTGGATTCGCGGGCTTTGTCTGTGTCTTCCCTCCTTACCCAATGATGGTCGTGAGTAGCTTCCAAGGAGGTGATGGTGGAAACAGGCTGGCAGCTGCCGATGACTTCTCCCGCTTTGATGCTCGTGGTTGAGTCTGCGGTGTTAAGGGCTCCAACCGGAACGTATCCGTTCCTTATAGATCTTACAAGGCTTCATCCTACAATCAAACTGCGCAATGTGGACGTCCTCGTTGGCTCCATCAGATAAGATCGGTGGTCTCCAGAATCACCGTCAAGCTTGGCCTATATAATGCTTGCGGAAGAATTCGGTACATCAGTGTCGGTACATACTTCTACATTCCTCTGGGGAATTTGGACGCTGGGATCCTCCATCAATACTTCGACATTGTTCCATTTCAATACCCGTTTGCCGAAATCCAACGTGATTCCATGTGGTCGCAGAAAATCCATTCCGAGAATGCAGTCATCCATAATGTTTGCGACCAGAAAATTATGTCAGAACGCAAGGTCTCCCAACTGAAGCTGGAGGTTGGCCCCTCTATGGACTGGTGCAGTTTCTCCCGTAGCTGTCCATAGTGAGAGAAGCCTGCCCTTGTGAAGTGGTTGTTGCCTCACTAGGTCTGGTCAGATAATCGATTGGGTTGCATCAGTTTCGATTGTTATGGTGCAATTTTCTCCGTCAACTTGACCCGGAAGGCATAAGTCTGCTTCTCCACGATGTAATCTTGACACAGTAATGGTGGTGCTGGGGACTTCTATCCTCCTAGCCAACCTTTGCTCACGAAGTTGTCTCTTACATATTTTCCGACCCCTTAGTTTGGAAGGCTTCCCTTCTGGGCTCCTGACTCAGTCTGGGTCTCCTCTTAGCTACACACCTGAGACAATAGCTCGGCTTCCTTCGTTTCTTGCAGTCTCTTTGCAAGTGCCCCTTCTCTCCACAATTCCAGCATCTAGGTGCACCATTTACCTGCGGGTCTTGCTGAATTCCCACGTTCTCACACGTGCACACGTCTGCCACTACCTCGCGAACCCGGACAGTGGTACGAGTCACATTTTTCGCTGACTCAAAATTCAGACTATAAGCCAATGCGTCCTTAAACGTTTGCTTTTGAGCTAAATGCACGGCTTGTTGCAACTCCTGGTCCTTTAATGTGCTGATGAATGCTTCTGCTGCTACGTTATCTCGATGTTCTGGTTCGTAGGCTGGGTAAGCCAAAAGTGCCAGTTGCTCAATGTCTTCGGCTAGCTGCTATAGGGTTTTTGCCAGACTTCCGCATCCCGCGCCATAGCTGTGACCGATAAATATGCTTCAGGTGATCGTCTCTATAACGCATGTCAAGCGCATTCGTTATAGCAGACAAGTTTGAATGCACCTCAATGGGGATAATCTGCAAAAGCTCGACAATTGGGCCTCTTAGAGCAAGAATTAATGCAGTTGCCCGTTCCTGCTCATTCCAGTGATTTGTCATAGCGGCAGCATCAAACTGGGTTGTTTAAATACTCCAGACCGTTTCGAATCCAGATTTACACCTTCCCACACGATCGCATCTCGCAAGCGTGCAATCAGTATGGCCTTTGTACCTTGTGTAGCTAGATTTTGCTATTCCAACTCCTCTTTAAGCTCCGATATGGCCAATTCATTAATTTTCATATGTAAGCTTTCTGGCATTTTTATTGTTTCAGCTATTTTTCCACCAGTTTCCACGTTAAATTTCACTATTGTGCACTTTAAAAATGTTTAAAAGTTTTCAAATTCGAAGTTTTCTTTCCCACTTCTGACACCAATATCGCGTGTTATAGTTCACGGCTGATAATTTCAATGTTCCGGGAAAGTGAAAACACACCTTGTTTTAAATTAAGTTAAATGAGATTATTTACTAAGAATGCACAATCATGAATTTCACTATTTTACATAAATTAATTAAAGTTTTATTTTTCACTTGTCTATAAATTTATATTTAAACTGTCTTCACTAT
This sequence comes from Odontomyia ornata, assembly GCA_963969285.1. Taxonomy (NCBI): domain Eukaryota; kingdom Metazoa; phylum Arthropoda; class Insecta; order Diptera; family Stratiomyidae; genus Odontomyia; species Odontomyia ornata. Next base: position 411,031,209 of record OZ017739.1, read on the forward strand.
CAATCAATATCGCCCTTGACTCGCACTCAACACTATCGCAGTTTCTACTATCGCGGTTTTACTATCCCCCTAATAATTCAGCTCTGCCTTATATAGAGTCTCTAGTCATTCAATCCATTTCTCGTACATTGACGAATGTTCTGACGAGAATTACCTGGAATATTCGAGCAATTATGAATGGCCGCAGTGGTCACTTTCAGATGTTGATCATGTATCTAATTGGTCCATTCTTGTGCTTTGAAGTTCATTTGTGTATTGATCATGATGTTATTAATAGTTGCGGCAACAGTTGCGACAGTAGCTCGCAGAATTATTTGGACATGTAACAGTATGTTTTTATTACTACAAGCATAGGTATAACACACAGGGTTTATTACGGCCTTATTAGGAACTCATTACATTATACAATATACCTTGAAAAGAAGATGCTATAGAGGTCCCACTCTATATTGTCTGCAAGTAAGTTGATCCAAGATAATCTCGAGCATGTTTTAGGAACATAGCATAACAGCTTTCTGTTTTCCAAGCGCCCCTAACCAAAGTCAAAATGCTACTATAATAAGCCGCGTTATACAGGAAAATTAACATCGCGATATAAATACCCAAGATCTTGTTGATCAGGAACTCGCTAGCATGGTTAAAGTCAAAGTCAAAAGCGCTTTATTTAATACCAATCGATATAAATTTTTAAAAGAACATAAAGCAAATTCCAAACAATAAAACTATAAAAAACTTAATGGCCCGAATGGCTCTCTAAATTTATACGTTATCAGTTAAACACATTTAATGAAAAAAAATACACTAGGAAATTTAAATTAATTAAGATTATCACATATTTTTTGATTCAATTGGAAAAAGGAGAAAAAACCAACCAGCATTATTCAAAAATTACTTATATTACTAACACAACAATGAACTTATATCCAATACCTAATATGTTACAACCTAATTCTAAATAAATTCAATCAAAAAAAAAAAATGTTGCCTTATATTGAAACCTATACCTAATTTATAATACAAATAAACAACAACACTAGATGTAATAATAATGGGATGAATCGAAAAAACTAAGTAACGAGATAAAGCACAAAAACAGAAAATAAACACGAATAATTTAGACATTGTCATCCAGCCACCAATACCGAGATTGCTCCATCTCAGCTCGACCAGCCTCAACGAATCTAGCAAATGAGTATCTCCATTGGAATTGTTGGTCTCGTGAACTCAGATTCGGAGGATATTTTATCTTCTTATCGGTGGCCCGTCTACATATATATATGTGGTATATGATTGGGACGCCGTCAGAATCAAAAACATATCGATTCATGTCCAAATACACGAATGCTTCTGGAGGAACGAAGCCAGTAGAGAGGCAAGTCACATTATACCCGTCTGTAAGGCGGAACGGCTGTGAAATCCAAGGGTTTTCACACACAGTTACAGATCTTGCGATATGATTCCGAAGAAGTTTCAATATGAAGATATCGACTCTTGTCACTTGAGCGGTTTGATAAATTTTTCTAGTCGATATATAGTGCTTCCAATCCGTCTCAGGCTTTCTGTACAAACCAGTACATGCACGAAGACATTTCCTTTCGAAAACTCTTAATCTTTCCATTGTACTAGCACTCTGGTTGTACCAGATCTGGCATCCGTATGTCAAAACTGGCCTAACCAGGGTCTTGTAACAAATAACTTTGACTTTTTGATCAATGTATCTGGAATGAAAGAGTGGCCGAAGAGCCATGACTACTTTAAGTGCTTTACTGAGCATGATTTTGACATGTCCAGTATAGTACAGATACTGATCGAGATGAACACCGAGGTATCGAAGACAGGATTTATGTGGAACCCATTCTGAACTATCCTCACCAGCCATAATGTGGAAATCCTTCCAATTACGTTTCAGGTCTTGACTGGCCCCCTGCAGCGTTGTCCGAAACAAAATTGTTTCGCACTTCTGCGCATTGATTTTCATTCGCCTATTGTCGGTGTAGAGCTGCACATCATTAAACATTTTTTGAAGGTTGTTCTGAACTATTGTAGCTTGCCTGCCTTATAGATGATCAGATCATCAGCAAACGCTACCAATGATCGCGTTGGCGAGACATTAAAATCAAAGCTGTTCAATAGCTTGCGAATGAATATTGAGAAAAGCAGGGGCGCAGTAACTGTTCCCTGCTGTAGACCATTCAAGACCTTGAATTCGCGCATTGTTGTCAGATTTCCATCAGTTACAACAAATGATTTCCCGTATAACATATTACACATCATGGCGACGAGGTGTCTGGGGAACCTGTCCTGAAGGATTCTGAAAACTAGTCCATCTAACCACACCGTATCGAAGGCTTTCTCCATATCAATAAGACACGCTCCAACACACTCTTTGCTGTTTAGTTTCCAACAGATGTCTGAGGATACTTTCGTTATTGCATGTATGGTCGAATGCCTGGCACGAAAACTAAATTGGCAATTCGGCATCAACTCATATTTCTCATTGTGGGCGTTTAATGCTCTGTTGAGTATCACTTCAAACACCTTGCTGATGTTAGGCAGCAAGCCGATTGGGCGATAGCTTTTAGGGCATGGAAATTCTTTTCCTTTCTTCAAGATCGGAAATACCTTAGCCTTTTTCCATTCATTTGGGAAATATGAATTGTTCAAGATGTTGTTGAACAATATGCAATAATTCCTAATAACAACCTCAGGCAAATGTCGGAGAACTATATTTGGAATACCGTCAGTACCATATGATTTTTTGTTGTTTATTCTGCGAAATATGATCACAAGTCTTCATAGCTGACAAACTAATCAATAAGATTCAAGGTCGGCATCAGGTCAGATGTTAATGTTTTATCGAAATGAAGAATTGATTGGCCGTTCAGGCTTGATTTGAAGTCGGAAACTTTTGCTTCAACGACCTCCGAAAAAACTTCATTCCTTCTCTCAGGGTTTGGCAGATGAACCAATTCAAAATGTGTTCCAATCAGGGCAAGTTTCTGCAATCCATCACATATAGTCCTGTTTCCATTTCTATCCGGAGTCGTACTATCAATTTCGATACCAGCTCTTTCGAGAAGGTTTATCTCATCAGTAGCGACTACAAGATTCGATACCTTCACTCGAGACTTCTTGCGGAATATGCTATTCACTTTCGCGAAAACGCCATCTGGGTCCTGTGGGCTAATACCCCTCAGTTTTTCCGCCCATTGATTGCTGAACTCACTCCTGAAGTATGAACGGATTAAGTTCCGGACATTCTTCAGGTGCAATTTCAACAAAGCCAACGAGGGATGGTTGTATTCCAAAAACGGTCGATATATATTGTTGACGCGTGTGAAAAGAAGGCTTTTCAATCTTTTCAACCTTGCGATGGCTGGTGTTTCATATCCTTCCATATTGTTTCGATGTTTAATATTGGGAACTACTTTCTCAATCGTTTCTAATGTCAGCTTCTCTAATTTCGACAAATAGATATCTATTTCATCGTTAGTTAGATTTTTGTCATTAGAAACCATTTAACAAGCGCTGTCATCATCAGTACTCCCGATTAAACTTCTTTTGAAACTTTCCCGAGTCTGCTTTTTTTGCAAATTCATCCAATGATTTTAATGTTGAACTGGAATGAGAAAGAGGATTGATTTCCATTGTGAAGTTGTATGGTATGATATTACGGTGCACTTGTGTTTGCTTTGGAGCAAATTTAACTTTTGCATCTTGATATCGGGAGCATCCTCGATAAGGTGCTGGGTGACCAAAAACATCGCAGTTAACGCAGTATAATTTTTCTTTAGGCTCCGTCTGAGCCAATTTGCACTCACCGGGAGCATGAACGTCTTTGCGTTTAACGCAACGATAGTGCATGGCACAATTGGCAGCCGAATGTCCAAATCTTTGACACCGGTAACACTGGTTGACTTCTCTTTTCTGGAGGCGTTCCCACCTCACCACTCTGAAATTCAAGTACCTTATTTGTTGAAGGGCACTTGGACTGCTATTATTTGCAATTTGTACCAGATAAAGTGGTGAATTCTTCCTTTCTATGGTCGACCTTCTTGTCGCAAAAGCTTTGACTGAAACAAAATCAATATCTGGTGCAGCCTCCTTGAGCACCTGAAGAAGATCGACCGTATCCTCTCCGCTGTCCAAACCCTTCAACAAGAAGGTCTGATTCTTTTCACTTTTTGGGGTATAGATGAAGTGTGAAACCTCCCCAGAAACCAGCGCATCTTTGGCTGACTTGAAATCAACCAGTGATTTCGTCCTTATAGTTTATTTTTCGGCATTAACTCTTTTGATTTCCAAATTGGCCAGTCTTTTTTCGGCTGCCAATAGCCGAACCATATTTTCCCGGTCTGTCCGAACACGTTGATTGGCGAAACTTTTTCTGTCTTGTTGGAAGCTTTTTCAGAGAAACCAGCAGAACTGCAGGCTGTTTTTTTTCTCCTTATTTTTGTTCTTTAAATATTGAATAAAATTAACGTCATTATCTTGATTAAAATTACCTTCGATGTTTTCTTCAGTTTCCATACCTTCGGTTAATCCCTCTAGCGCTGCAAAATAGTTTTGGGTCCCGTTGGTGCCACCAGCACTAAGAACTTCTTCTGGAGTTGCTTGATCTGTACTTTTCTTCGGCTTTGTTACCTGTTGCCATTGATTTTTTGGCTGCGTCTTTTGAGGCTTCATCCCTTTCTTGAAGAGATACTTGAGAGACTGTATCCCTTGCCTTAGTTCATCATTTTCTTCCTGCAATTTGGCCATTTGTTGATTGCCCGCTATTATTTGCAGCTAGCACCCTCCATCTGCGGAATTTTTTTCGTTATGTTTTCTTTTGGTGATTATCGCCAGTTTCGGATTCGTCGTTTCCCCAGGTTGCCCCAACGGTGGGAAGCCGTCGGGCTCCTCCATACCAGCGGCGAAGTACTCTTTGGTAATTTGTTTTTCGTTACCAATCGAAGTAAAAATATTCGATAGAAATTTCTTGAGTCGATTACTTCGACAATATAAGATTTTTTGCGATAAAAATTAACTTCGAACTAACGTTTTTAAAAAATCAATTTAATTTTTGAAAACTTTTGACAGGAGCGATTTAAAAGACGTCTGTACGCAAAGACTACTACGATCCATCTCTCCTCGCTAGCATGGTATCATAACAAATATAGTAATGTCATGATCATAATTTGGAGGTGATCATTTCTGAAAGCAAGGTTATGGGCAAAAGGATGGCTTTGTAGGGACTCGGTGTACAGGAACAACAGTTTTTGGTATTTAACTACTGTCATAAACATCAGCTATTTTAGTCAAGCTACTTGTATTGTAGGACGCTATCTGTAATACAGATGGTCACGTTCTGGTTGGAAGGGATATAATCCAAAATGGGGCATGCGTCAAATAGATTGATGAGAATAAGAAGTTCTGAAATAGCAGCACATGAGACGCTTGATATAAATAAAATGCCTACTTTCATGTTTGCAAACAAATCAATAAATAAATGTAAGCGCAAAGCCTTATGAACAAACCTCGGAAAGAATTTATATTCTTACTCTTCTTTGCAAAATTTTTAAATTTCTACCCGCAAACCATAGCGGCAACACTTTTAATCTATTTCCTCAGCACCATTTTGTTACTTATCTTCGATAATATCAAGTTAAAAGCATTGCAAGCTGTAGTCGTAAAACAACAATGAGCCTGAGAATCATTTGAAATCTATGTAGGTTTCTCCTACTTACGTCGATTTCGGTGCATAGGATTAGGGAAACATTTCGTAGCTTAACACAACAATAGCGGACAGAAACAGAACAGCACAAGGAGCAGCAGATCAATAGACTGCCAGTTAATTGAACTCGATTGCTTCCCGAAAAATAACACCGCAATAGTTCTCAGCACTTCGATATTGGTATTAGCTACAGTAACGCTCATTCGGAAAGAGTGCTTGATTGATTAGATAGATATTGTACTATTGATATAGTCGGCAAGATGAAAGAACCCGATGCCAGAGTTGAATACGATTGTAGTACAGATTCTATACTGCATGCTTACATTAATTTGCATTTGAAAGTAGATGCAATGTGCTCTAAAACTCAAAGTCATCAAGATTGTACAAAATTTATATGTTGGATTGAAGTAAAATTATCGATTTCTTTGTATAATTACTTCTTAATCCAATGTGGGCTAAGAAATATAATGAAAAATGAATACACAATTATCAAAAATATATATTTGCTCACCGCATTAGTTACAAACGATACCTATCTAAGTTGAAAGTTAAATATTCTTAAGGATTTCTTGTCACCAAACCGGCAGGACCACTTCCCAATTTAATTTGATTGCTTGTCCGCAGTGGCTCGAATCCAAGTTCTTCCTTTGGTATGCCAAATTGAATCATCTTCGCCTCATAAGTTGCCAGCAAATCATCGTGAGCTTTCGCCACTCGAGCAAGCTCATAACTCAAATCCTGGATTTTGTCCGTTTTCGCTTGAAGCAAACTTTCAATGCCAACTCCAACTTGACCAGGCTTAATTCCAGAAATAGCCAAGGCCTCACTAAGTACAGCCTCTCGTTGTTCAGCTTCCTGCTTCAACATATTCACCTTTCTCTCAAGCAGCACATTTCGTACCCCACATCTTTGCTGAAGCTCAAACGTAGCATCCTCAAACTTCTTCAGAAGCTGATCCCTCTGATTTGTTAAAGTTTGCGTTTTCATATGAAGTGCTTCGGTCTCCCATTTCAGACCATGGAGTTCTTTTACAGCTGCAGCATATTTTGTTTTAGTACGCGCCAGTTGTTCCTTATCCTTATTGTAATGCTCCAACTTTTTACGCAACTCAGCAAGTTCTACCTGTGCTTCTTTGTATGGCTCGGAAAGTTTCTTGTTCTCTGCTCTTGTCTCCATAGCCAAGCGCTCATTACGAGATGACTGTTTTCTCAGTTCTTCCATTTGCTCTTTCAAGCTGCTTATCAAGGCCAAATTATTCAAAGTGATGTCATTGTAGTAATTTTTCATTTCATTGAATGCTTGATCATGGGCTTCAATTAATTTAGCTATTTGTGTATTTTTCCTTTCTTCCACTTCAAACATTTCCATCCGATGCCTGATTTCTGCCTCTTCTTTGTACTTCTGTAGCTTGCTTTCGTGAAGAGCGGTTATTTCACGTGACTCACGGTCAAATTTTTCACGTTCACGGCTGAAGGATACAAATCAAATTATTAAATATTTTTTATAGTTCTCAGTATATCCTACCTTAAATTCTCACTATGCTGCATTTTTAATTCCTGAATTTGTAGCTCTTTTGACTCCTCTTTTTCCCTCAGCTGTCGCCGCAAATCACGTTTATCTCTGAGCAGCTCTTGCTCCTGTAGTCCATGATCTTCTTGGGCCAGTTTCAATTGAGTCATACCCTCCGCACGTATTTCACCAATTTTAGTCTGGTTTTCATACTGAAGGTGTTTCATCTGCTGAACGACATGTTTGATGTCAACTTCAGCCGTTTCATGAGCGATTTCAACTTCACGGTTCTTGTTGCGGATTGTGGCCTTAGCATCCTCTAGAAATTTGAAATCAGCAGTTCATATAGATATATATTTTGCAGAATCCAATTGCCTTACCCAATTGATTTCTAGTGATATCCCAAAATGTTCGAAGCTTATCCCTCTCCAATTGGAAGAAATTTCTCTCTTCACGCTCACGTTCCAATTCATTTTTTAGTCGATGAGCAAATGCCTCAAGTTGCTCTCTAGACATAGATGACGTATCAACTCCATCAATAACGGCTGAAAACATAAGTGGCAAATTTAAGTAGATGATTAAATAAAATAAGTTTATTATAAAGAAAAACAATAGGGAATAACACGAATTGTATGAAATATTTGGTGAGCCTGAAGTCCCCACAATAATAAGGCTCTAGAAGTTACAATGGGCTGACTCGGTTGTTGATATAGATAAGTGACCGTGACTTAAAAACTATTCTTTAGGAAAACTGAGGAATCAATACCAATGCGAAAGCCGGGGAAACGCTACTCTAACTTTGTTAAAGAGGAATAAGCATAATCAGTTGGACTCCCAAAATTAGAGAACGCGATCCAACCAATAAAGGAGACCGAATGGAATGGATGCTGAAAGATTTGACAACTACAAAATCAAAAAGAAGTATTTTTAATTCTCTACGGAAATATTTTGTGATGATGAAGACAATTCCAACGATTATCAAGCCATCTTTTGGAAGTTTTCTCAAAACTCCAGCTTATTAATTCGTAGTATAATGTACCTCTGGGAAGCATATTACTCATGAATGAGCACACAGTATATTCTAAGAAAGGAGTATACCACTTGAAGCAATCAGGGATACTAAGAAGCCACCAGCAATCAGGCCCGTTCCTTATGGGCTGCCCGCTGTGGCCGGTAGGCAAAACATTTCTTTAAAACCAATTAAAAACAGCTTGATTAAATTAGAGCATGCCTTTGAAGTTATCTTTGATGGTCATATGATCTCACAGAAGGTTAGTTGACACACGGCTGCAGCAGGTGATCCTATATGAATTCAAAAAGCTGGTCAGCCATGACAGAATAAGTGGGTAAGTGCATCAAGTCCTGTAGGCGCCCAAAAGATACGGACGAGGATGGAATTCTTGGCTACATTTTTTAGGGTTTTGTAAAATAATTTTACAAAACCCTACTAGTTTCGCAACCAGTCTGTCCGTCTGTCCGTCTGTCCGTCCGTCCGTCCGTCCGTGTGTCACAGCACTTTTTCTCGGAAACTACTTGAGCTAGAAACATAAAATTTTGTGTGTAGGTGTAAAGTGGTAATCTCTTCAAAGTTTAACTACAAAAAAAATTTTATAAGGTATTAAAGGGGGGTCTCCCCATATAGGAGAGTGACCCCCCGAAAAAAAAATTTCATTGAAGGTAGCCGATATGGGTATTAAATGAAAGGTCTTGATGAGAACTTTTCAAAACAGGTCTTAGTTTGGCAAAATTTGCTTCGAGGGGCGCACAGGGAGGGGAAATACACGAAAAATTTGTGTCCCCCCCCTCGCCATTGGGCACCTGTGGTCCGAAAAATCTGAAAAAAATCAGGAATGTAGGCCTTGGTGAGCACAACAACAACAAATACGTTAGAAATCGCAATTCACTCAACTTTGTTAGTAATAGTATGATTTATCGATTTTATGGTTTCTTGAATAAAATCTTAACGGTACCCTTAAATTCAATGAAATTCAGTACGTAGATGTTTATTTATAAGATTGATCTATCTTGAAAGTTTCATAAAGATTGAATTATATTTAGTGAAGTTATAGCGGTTTGAATTTTCCTGTATTACTATGGAACAATATGCGCTGCATTTATTACTATGCCAACATAGCTATGGAACAACATGCGCTTTTTACCGACTTATACAGTACAGTTTTGCTAGGATTTGCATGAGAATTTCAGGAATGATAGGTGTCATGTATATCTTTGAGAATCGGTTCAGCTAGTGGTATCAATAATCGTAAAACAAAATAGTGGCTGTTTTAAATACGAAGATTGAATAATTTTGAGTTATTTTGCCCCAACTTCAACGTTTAAGGTGCATGCTTTGAACACTTGATTCAATTTTATGAATGACTGAAGATGAGTACCTACAATTAATGCTCATAAGTTACAACAAGTCAAGAAGGTGGGAGAGAGATCCTTGCAAAAGGGTTTTGTAACCATTCTAGGATTCGAAAAAATTGGCCATTAATCGATGATACCAGTACAGGAGAGTGGCCCCTGAAAAAATTCATCAAACGTAGCCTAACTAACTTGTTTCAAATTCAAATGCGTTTTGTTGATTCAAACACGATATAATCGTTTTGTGATAGTGATATAAAGCCGGAGTTTTTCTTTTTGAATTTTACACCAAGCATTTGAGAGATTTTTTCAACATATTTGATCTCAACTTTGAAGCAACTTATTAGCTTTATTTCTTGTCCTTTATGACAATCATGTCATCCTCGTAGACAGCTATGATCTTTCTTCCTTCTTTTGCACATAATTGGTAAAGACAAAGGGTAATCTTATTTCATGTAAGTCTAATGCCCGTCAAAAATTTGTTTAAATGATAATTCCAGCATCTTCCACTTCAATTTAACCCATATATTGATTTTCTTAGCTTGCATATTAAATGTTCTTGCCCTATTTTTACAAATCCTTCTGGTTGCGTGATGTATATGGTCTCCTTTGAATCGCTGTGAAGATAGATACTCTTTACATCATATTGATCGGTACTTACAGCAACAAAAAATTGCATTGTTTCAAAGCTAGATACCGGTGCGTTTACGTCATCGTAATCCATTCCTTTTCTTTGGCTACAATCCTTAGGCACTAATTGCACTTTGAAACACTCTTTATCCGCAGCTACCTTTCTTTTGTATGCCTGTCTGCATATCACTGGCGTAATATTGGGAGGTAATTCTACTAAGTTCAATGATTTATGCGCTGTTACTGAAATCGCTGGACTTTAGAGCTTCTAGATCGTTCGTTAGTAGATCGGAGCGTCATCTCGTCTCGCGATGGTAGCTCATTATGATCCGGATTCACTATCTCACTTAGTACGTCTTCCTTGTTGAGATCGTCTGTATCGTCTTATAGAGTCGATTCGAGATCGTTTGTAACGTCTTGTGGAGTCAATTTTTGCAAGTACTGCATATTGGTATCCTCGCTCGTATCAGTCATAGAATTTGTCAGCTATGATGAAGCATGTACTTTAAAAACACAGTCCCGTGACGCTTGGACTTGATATACACCTGGCATCCAAATAAGGCAAACTCGGCCATGCAGTGCGTATCCCATAAAAGTCCCACGTTTTCCTCTTTTAAGTAGTTTCCAAGAGGGTTTTTGTTTTGGAATATCTGCAAAAATTTGCATGCAATAGCTGGCAAATGCCATACGCTGCGTTTCCTTCCCATTCACATATACGTAAACTCCGCCCATGAGTTCTTTGAGAGGCTGCTTTTTTGAATATGTGATTTCGCTAACCCAAGCATCCGCAAATATATTGAACGCTTTTGAGCGACGGTTCCTGAGGTATATAATTGCAGCGAAGCTAGACGGGGACCAATGGCGAATTCGATACAACTAAGAGCTGTATGACATTTTTGGCGAACTGTAGGTCTCAACGATTATAAGACTAAGGAAGCTGCAACGGGCTAGACACATGAATCGTATCGATGAACAATGGATACCCAAGAAGGTGTTTGTTGGGAGAACTGAAGGCCGGAAGCCAGTGGGGCAACCGAAGAAATGCTGGTCTGACTCGGTCGACGCAGACAGTTCTTCGCTGCTCGGATTTTTGAATTGGAGGACGCGGTCAATGGACCGAGACAGTTGGAAGAGAGGGGCTGTAGTGCTAAGAAGAAGAAGAAAAAGATCTCGCTAAATCCATTAATGTTCCGTTGCATTGTTCAGCAATGCTATTTTGCTGCTGTGTATAGATCATTGCTGTTTCATGGCTAATTCCCGTAACTTATCCAATTCTTCTGACAAAATTTGAGACCATTATCATTGTCCTCTTTTCCTTTGTGTCGTTGAAATATTTCTTTGCCAACGATTGGCGCATTGACTTTCCAGCTAAACCATGATCGTATAACGTTGAAGAACATTTCTCACAATTTAAGCCAAAACTGAATTTTATTGTATTTATCATTTCTTAAATCGTATATTTGTTGACGTACATCATCCTTCGATGCCAAAAATCAATCATTTGCCTTTTTTGTCTTCATCGTATTTAGGGTTCTTTCACTTTTCCGTATTGGTTCTTTATTTATTACAAACAACCGATATCCATTTTTTGCCTCCTTTAGCAAGTTTCCCTTTTTGTCGTATATTAAACAGTCTTCTTCATTAAATAAAATCTTTTTATCATTTTCAATGAGTCGTGTGACTGACAAAATGCAAGAGTTAATATCCGGCACTACCTAAATATTTTTTGCTTCGAATCTGGTTACGAGTCCTGAATTATTTTTAACTATCGGACATAAATTTTTTGCATGAGCTGAGCGGTACAAATTTGCTGTTCTTTGATGTGTACAGCTTCTGTAATTCTTCTCATACGTCTTTTAGCTTTGAGAGAGAACGTATGTCTATCTACTGTTCATAACAGATCGCAAGATAAATTTTTGCGAATGCTTTTACTAGGAGCGATATGTATGCCTTTTTCTCACTTGTGCTTACTGCCTCCGCAGATTTTCCTTCTCCTGATTCAATTATTATCCATAGATTCGCTACTTTAAGTAATAATTTCATTTGGTATAACCAATAGGCACAGTTTACACTGTTTAGTTTCTCGATCGAGGCCTTGAATTCTGTCATTATTTGTGCTAGATTTTCCCACTAGGCTTTGTAAGAGTTATTGAAGTTTCACTTCGATGGAGTTTTTTTTTGCAAAACACTTTCCATGCACGCTTGTTACGATGCAAACATGCAAATAGGACACAATATGTATGCACAAACCACGCTGTGTTTTTGTGTGAGCGAACATGGGAACGAACTGAAAATGGCAATTGACGACGTGTCCCTTTCTCTTGCACAGAAAACGTCTATACTCAATTCACAATTATCACTTGTTATACTCGTATGCAGCACTGGGCCCATCACCTTTGTTAATTTCTGCTTAATACAATAGTGCCTTATTCTTTTTGTTCAATGCATTTTGGCACCCATCATCGAATTAATCATTTCTTTTGCGCCGGACTTTATGTCCGATCATCTGTTCTACTAAAGTCTTAATTGCCGGGTTCACTTCCACCTATAGCTCGTTTTCATCGATCAGTGTGATAGCATGGAAGCCAGCTCATTGTTGATAGTCTTTGTGAAATTTTTAAAGTTTTTCCAATCCATCTCAGACTTCCTGTATAGACCAGTACATATCCAATGATGTCTCTTTTCATAGACTCGCGGCATTCCCACTGTACTAGTATTTTGGTCATACCAGATTGGACATCCATATGTCGAAAACGGTCTTACCGAAGCTTTGCAACAGATAACTATGACCATTTGATCAATGCATCTATACTAAGCATGGTTCTGACATGTTCATTATAATAAAGATACTGATCGAGGTAAGCTCCAAGGTATCGAACACAAAATTTTACGTGGAATTGGTTCCGCTCTACCATCATCAGCCATTATCTGGAAATCCTTCTCATTGCGTTTCAGACACGTTAAAATCAAAGCCGCGCAATAGGCTGAGAAAAGTGGAAAAAACGCAGGGGCAATAACTGTTCCTTCTTATTCTTTTTCTTCTTCGTAGCACAACTGCCCCTCTCGGATCTTCGCTTCCTGCAAATAGCGCCTCCACCTGTCTAATAACTGCATCCTTCAATTTTGAAATCCGAGCAGCGATGAACTGTCTTTGTCAACCGAGTCATACCAGCGTTTCCTCGGTTTCCTCACTGGGCCCCACCCTTCAGTTCTCCCAACGAATACCTTTTTGGGTATCCGATCTTCGTCCATACGATTCCTGTGGCCAGCCTGTGCAAGTTCCGCAGTCTTACAATCATTAAGATATCAGCCTCATCAAAAATTTCACACAGCTCATGGTCATATTGAATTCGCCAGTAGTACCCGTCTAGCTTCGCTCCAAATATTGCCCCAGGATCCGTCGTTCAAATGCATTCAATATATTTGCGGATGCTTGGGTTAGGGTCCATGTTTTACACCCAGAGCATAACACAGGTCTTATCACAGATTTGTACTCTTGGAGCTTTGTTATCCTGTGTATGCAGCTGGTCTTCCGGATTGTCAAAACCAAAAAATATTTTATTTGTGAGCTGTACTCTTTGGTGTATTTCCTTGCTGCACCAAATTTTCATTGACCTTAAGTAAGTATTCGACAGTAACCATTGCAACGTACTGTACTAAATAGTTCTTTACTTTGATATCCCAGCCAAATAAGTCTGTTTTACCAAAATGGTAATGACGTTGACAACCTCCCAAGTCCGCATCAATAACCAACTCACTGATGGCTTTGACACAAATATCGCATTAAAGCGGAAACATGGGTTGGTCCGATTGCTACTTAATTTGGCATTGCAATACGTCATAAGGAAGCTACCTGTTGATACAAGAGTTACTCCTACATTCGAATACAAGTCGAGCCAAGTGGTAGCCATCGCGAATGACGCAAACCTTTTGTCACGGCCGTTAACAACCGCCAATGAACTGTTCCTGATACTCGCCAACAAAGCAAAACTAGTAGGGCTACAAATCAATGAGAATAAAATAATGCTCATGACGCAATCAAGGAAAAATACTTCAAATATCTAAAATACCACACCTCGAAAATACAGTACCTAAAATGACGGTACCTTTATGCATTTTTGCGCCAAAAAAAAACGAGAACCAGTAATGAAAGGGACGAAACATGCCGTAGAATACAGCTCACAAATAAAATATTACCCTCAGTTTTGACAATCCTGGAGACAAGCTTATGCATAGGTAAACACAGCTCCAAGTGATCGAGTCTGTGATAGATTTGTGCTTTACTATGAATGTAAAAAATGAACCCATACCCAAGTATCCGCAAGGTGTACAACTTAATAGCCGGAATTTTTTTAGCGAAATTTGATAGTTTATTGTGGAAAAATCTTACTATATATTTTATTCAAAGTATTGTCCATCAAAAGCTTCAACATTTCCCCATCTTTCAGGCAATTTATGAATTCCATCCTAAAAAAATTGCGCTATCCTATTTCGGATGCCTTGCTCTAAAATGAAGCGTATTCCGGTGAGGGCGTTTTGCATCGAGCGAAATAAATGAAAAGCAGATAGAGCAAGGTCTGGAGTATAAGGTGGGTGGGCCAAAACTTCTCATCCACTATTTTCCAAATAGTTTTTCACGGGCCTTGCAACATGCGGCCGAGCGTTGTCATGATGAAAAATTATAGCCACACATATTCCGGGCGTTTTTCGATGATGGCAAGCTTCAAACGTATTAATTGTGTTTGGTACAAGTCCCTTGTAATTGTCTGGCCTGATTTCAATGACTCGTAATATAAGGGCCCCTTCTGATCCCACCAAATACACAATACACAGCATAACCTTGGGGCCATGGATATTTGGCTTCGCCGTTGATTTGGCTGGTTGGCCGGGCTTCACGTATGACTTTTGCGCTTGGGATTGTCATAATGGATCTACTTTTTATCCCCAGTCACCATCCGATGCAAAAATGATTTCTTTTTATGGCGCTCAAGCAGCATTTCAGACATACAGAAGCGCCGTTTACCGTCTCTCGGTTTCAACTCATAGGGGACTCAATTATCTTGCTTCTGAATGTATCCGGCGGCTTTCGAACGTTTCAAAATGGCTTGCTGACCCAATTCCCTTGCTTTTATATGTATTTGACGGCTTTCAAACGTTTCAAAATGGCTTGCTGAGTCACTCCCAACGATTTGGCAAGTTAGTCTTACATTTGACACGAATCCTCATCGAGTAGCGTCTCCAATCTTTGTCTTCAAACTTTTTTGGCTGTCCTGGGCGTTCTTTGTCTTTGATGTCAAAATTGGCACTTTTGAAGCCTTGAAACCATTCAAAACACTGTGTTTTCGCTAAAACATCGTCGTTATAAACTTCTACAAGCAGATGACCTTCGGCAGCAGTTTTCTTTGCAAAAAAATGACCCAACAGATCCTCCCGAAAATGCTGTATTTTTCGTAAATTTTCAAAGTTATTCATCGGGAAAAATAATGATGATGTACACAAGATTAAATTATTTTGTTGACTGATTTTAATAGCTGTCAAATGTACCTTCAAAATGATATATATAAAGTTTGAGCTTTCACGATCTTTCAAATTCAAATTCCGGTTATTAAGTTGTACACCCAATATATTGAATGCCTTTGAGAAACGGGTCCTGAAGTGAATAATCAGAATGAAGCTACACGTGTTCCAATGGCAAATTTCATGCAATCATGAGTTGCGTGTAAAATTTTTAATGATCTGGAGCGCTCAAAGATCGAAAGACTGCAGAAATTGAAACGTGAATTATATGGATAAACAATGGATACCCGAAAAGGTATTCGCTGGGAGAACTGAAAGGGAAATCATGAAAGACTAGTCTGATTTGCTTGACGGAGACAGTTCAACGCTGCTGAGGTTTCAAAATTGGAGGATCTGGCCAACTGACCTTGACAATCAGATACGCTTTTTGCACGGGGTGGAGGTTCAAGAGAGGCGCTAGTGCTACGAAAAAGAAGAAGAAGATAAGGGCAAAATGATCGCTATCATAATAAAGCTCCAGCTATGTTAATTGAGGATTATTCAATATGAGTTCAAGTTTTGCGTCAGCAATTCAAAGGTCCAAATATGTTGGAAATTCCGATCCATACAGATTGCACCTGTATTAAATTTGATTCTCTGTTATTCACGATTTCAATAATACAATATCTACATGAATTGTTGTTGGGATTCAGCCATGATGTATGCCGAGCTTTAGTATTGCCCACGTGAGTATAATAATTGTTCAGCCTGTTCAATTTGATTAGTTCAAATAAATGTGTCGACCAGTTGCATGGACCGAGATAATGAAGAAATTATCCCCACATTGCAGTGAAAATTTGATGACGGATAGTTCAAGAAATTCAAGGTTTTTGAATTCGAATTCATCAGTATGTTGGAACCAATTACACCTTCTAACTAATATGCTGGTATCTCCTCTCCTATCACCGTCTACTCTATCATTTCTTATGAATCCTTGAACTCCATTGAGTGCCATAAATTGAAGTGGGGTTCAGTGAGAAGCATGATGTCATACTTTTACTTTACAGTGAATTCAAGGAGATAGTCATGTCATGATAGAGTAAAAATGAAGCTAACGTTAATCAAGATCAGACAAAGCCCATTCATGGGAATGTACCTGAATGGCGAGTTATTTGGAGACAACTAAAAGAATAAATTTTTAAAAATTAAGCTAATTTTTAAATCGAAAATTAAGTTGTTGGTAGATTTTAAGAAGCAGCTCATTATTGCCGCTTAAATTATTCAAATCACTTAAAGTATTGTCTGCTGGTTTTGTTAATAATATCCTGGGCATGGCGGAGCTAGAAGGTATCACACTCCGGTGTACTCAGAATTGCATTTGTTTCAGCATGAATTAAATTTTTGTATCCTAATATCGGGGGCATCTTCAATATGGTGCGTATGACCAAATAAACCACAGTTGGCTCAGTATCTTTCTTTTAGCTCCCTCCCAGGTGATTGGCACTCGCCGGGAGGTAAATATTCTTGCATTTGTAGTGCATGGCGCAGTTGGCAAAAGAATGACTAAGTCATTGGCACCAATAACACTCAATAACTTCTCTTTTCTGGAAGAATTTCCCCCTCATAACTCTAAAGCTCAAGTACCTTATCTATTGAAGGGTACTTGAACTGCTATCGTTTGTTATTTGAACCGAATTGGTAACATTTTGCTTTTAATCGTTGATCTCCTTGTTGCTGACTTTTGGACAGCAATAAATTTGAAGCTTGTGCTATTTCCTGTAACATTCCAAGAAGATCAACTGTACTCTTTCCACAGCCCAGGCCTTTCAACAGAAAGATCTAATTTTTCTCCTTTTGGTGTGTATGCGAAGTACAGAACTCTCACACTATTTAACGTATCTTGCAGTGACTTGGTCATTCAGTAGTTCGGACCTCATTTTCATTTTCACAGAATCTACTCGGTTTACTTGGGAAATTTTGATTTTTTGTTCAGCCACTAAATTATTATCACTACTGCGCTGCCTGAAAGCATTTGCCGGCAGCACTTTTTCTTTATTATTATTATATTTTAGCCTTGAGCATCAACAGAACCACAGGTTGCCTTTTTCCCTGTACGTTTTTTCTTGAAATAATTAGTAAAATTACTTTCCCTACATTCAAATTAATAAAATGACTTTCCTTTATTAAAAAAAATATTTTCCTCCCCCTGGACCCTTAGATGCCAACAAACTATTATTGAAGCAAGTACGCCAACTCAGGGCAGAGAAAAATTATACATTCCTATGGGTGAATGAGTGTAAAATTTTTGTTCGCAAGAATGAAGTATCCAAAATCATACGGATTGCTTCTGAGAACGATTTAGCGATTATATGACTTATAATTCTCAACATTAAAATTTTATTTCTTTCATACATTATGCGGCTAACATTGGATTTAATTTTAAATTTTTTGCGCTTAACTAGTATTTATTTCTTAGATGGTCAAATCAAAATTTCACTTTTAAAAATGTTTTTAAAGATAATCTATTTCGACGGAAACCACTTATTAAATTTTAATAATTTTCCATTTGATTGCTTATTTTGTATGAATAGCTCAAGAACGATATTTGACTGCACGCTGTATCTTGCTATCAAACTTTTTCATAACGTATGTTCCAAATGATTTCATCTAGTTGCTAATCAATTTATTATCAGAACGTGATGGGGTTACGCACAAAGTCTCACTCATTCTTATGTAATGTTTTACTGTCTAATTATGACATGGTGTTCTTAAGAGAAACTTGCCGACTCCTGATTTATATGATGCTGAATATTTTCACACTAATTTTAATGTTTTCAGGAAAGATAGGTTAGAATCAGACGAATGAGGTATGCAAGGTGGAGGGGTGCTTATTGCAGTGCGGCGTGAGCTGCATGCACGGTGCCTTGAACGCTTGGGTTCAGGCCAAGAGGCTGAACAGCTGTGGCTATCTATTGAACGCAGCGCATCATATAAGCCCTTCTCCCGGCGGCTTAGTGCTTCTCACACTAAACTGTACTTAGTTTGTGGCTATTTCTCATATGGCAATACCCATTCAAAATCATTGCAAGCCCCCTATGATAAAGTATTTGACTTCATTCAAATGAATCAGGGTGATTTTAATATATCCAAAGAAATCTGGCAAAATACGAATAAGACTGACCAATCGTTAGATCTATACACCAACGATGTCGCGGCCGATTTACATGACTTCATGGACTTTACAAAATTAAAGCAATTCAACTCTTGCACCAACTTCAATGGGCGAATACTTGATCTCGTTGTTTACAATGATACGTGTACTGTATCTAGTTCCACAATACCATTAACAAAAGAAAATCAGCATCATAAGGCACTCGATATCACCCTTAATTTAGATTGTAATAACTACATGTAAAATTTTAGAGAGCAATTTAAATTCATTTAGCATGCAGCTAATTTTGAAGAAATGAGGCGAGAGTAGCTAAACGCCAATTGGTTGGAAATGATGTTCAACCTAAATACCGAGGAATGCGTAACGTACTTTTATCGGTTCTTCAATAATTTAATGAACAATGATATTCCCCGGAGATTTGTGAAATCAAAATCACACTATCTTCCTTGGTTTTCTCGAAATCTGATAAAACTTACTGAGCAAAAAATAAAAGGCATTCGAAGTGGAAGAGATGTCAAAATGCTCGAGATTGTCAGCTCTTTCCTGATTTGGGATACCGCGTTAAATACCTTGAACGAGAGATCTCTAGAAAATATATTAATTTCTCCGGAGATAACATCACTGTAGCTCCTAATCACTTTTGGAGTTTCATCAAATCAAAGACATGTCATAATAATATGCCAGCACAAATGAAACTCGATAACATTGTTTCGAGTGACGTGAAAACTATTTGCACTATGTTTCTTGAGTATTTTAACTCTGTTTTTGTTCCTCAGTCAGATACTGAGACGAACTTCTCTGCAGCTCATGTAGATAATTTTCCCCTAGCAGATATTTCATCCATAGTTATCACGCAGGATATAGCTGTGAAACAATTCGAGCTATTAGATGTAAAAAAGTTGGATAAATAGACCTACGCTCATATCAGAAGGGTTTTTCTCAACTTCTCAGAAATGCAGTCACCAGCAATGAATAACGTCAAGAAATATGTCAAAGTGATGTTCACGTTCAACGAAATCCATTGTTTTTCTACTTTCAACGGTTGCCATTTTGTTGCAAACCGACAAAAATCACTCAAATCATGAATTCTCAAAAATATTAATGTTATTAACCTTATTAGAAAATTTCAAGAAGATCAAGTCAAAACTGCAGCGACTGATTGAATGGAAAGTCCATAAAATACCAAAATCATGCGTTATTGTTGTTGTAATTGGAGAAATTTCAAAAGGCTATAATTTCCGTGTATATCATTCGATTTCCATCAAACTTACAAAGCTTAAGAACATTAAGTTTGACTTCGCAAATATCGAATTCCGTTCAATTTAAGGGTACTGATGCGATTTTATTGGGGAAAATGTGAAATTCGAGTATCATACTATTATTAACAAAGTTGAGCGAATTTTGACTTCTAAGGTGTTTGTTGTTGTTGTACTTATAAACACGTACCACCATAATTTTTTCAGATTTTTCGGATCACAGGTGTCCAATCGCGAGGGGGGGGGGACACAAATTGTTTGTTTATTTCCCCTCCCTGCACGTCCCTCGAAGCAAAAAGGATCGAATTAAGACCTGTTTTGAAAAGTTCTCATCAAGAACTTTCATTTGATACCCAAATCGGCTACCTTTGATGAAATTTTTTTTTGGCGGCCACGGAGACCCCCCTTAAATACCTTATAAAAATTTTTTGTAGTTGAACTTTGAAGAGAGCACCACTTTACACCTGTATACAAAATTTGATGGGTCTAGTTAAAGTAGTTTGCGAGAAAAAGTGCTGTGACACACGGACGGACGGACGGACGAACAGACAGACGGACAGACGGACAGACGGACAGACAGGTCGCGATTTTAGTAGGGTTTTGTAAAATTACCTACGCTCATGTCAGAAGGGTTTTGTACTCAACTTGCAAAATGCAGCCAGTGGCAACGAATAAAACCAAGAAACATGTCAAAGACGATGTTATTGGAGAAAATATGAAATTCGAAGATCATACTATTATTGACAAAGTTGAACGAAATTTTGACTTCTTAGATATTTTTTATTGTTATACTCATAAATATTTCCCTTTATAATGTTTTCAGATTTTTTAAATCATAGGTGTCCATTCGCGAGGGAGGAAACACATTTATCGTATATTTTCCACGCCTGTGCCCCCACTGAAGCAAAAATTGTCAGTTTAAAAACTGTTTTGAAAAACGCCTATAAAGAACTTTCATTTGATACTCATATCGGCTACCTTTGATGAAATTTTTTTCAGGGGCCACTCCCCTGTACTGAAATCATCGATTCATAGCTAATTTTTTTCGAATCCTAGAATGGTTACAAGGCCCTTTTGCTTGGAACTCTCTCCTGCCTCAACTTGTTTCACCTATGAGTATTAATTGTAGGTACTCATCTTCATTCATTCATTAAATTGAACCAAGTGTTCAAAGCATGCACCTTAAACGTTGAATAAAATAACTCAAAATTATTCAATCTTCGCATTTAAAACAGCCCCTATTTTGTTTTACGATTCCTGATACCACTAGCTGAACCAATTCTCGAAGATATTCAGGATACCTATCATTCCTGAAATTTTCATGCAAATCCCAGCAAACCTGTAGTGTCTGACTCGTTTCCATAGTAATAGGCGCATATTGTTCCATAGCAATACAGGAAAATTCAAATCGCTATAACTTCGTTAAAACCATTCGATCTTTATGAAACTTTCACGACAGATCAACCTTATGAAAAGTCATCTGTGTACTGAATTTCATTGAATTTAAGAGTACCGTTAAGATTTAATTCAAGCAAACATAAAATCGATAAATCATACTATTACTAACAAAGTTGAGTGAATTTCAACTTCTCATATATTTTTTGTTGTTGTTGTAATCATAAAGGCCTACATACATAATTTTTTTCAGATTTTTCGGATGAAAGGTGTACAATCGCGTGGGGGTTCGTACATTTCCCCTTCCTCTGCCCCCCTCGATACCGAGAAAGCAATTTTAAGACTTGTTTTGAATAGATCTTATATAGATCTTTCCAACGACACCCTACTCGACCACCAATGGTGAGATTTTTTTTTCTTAAAGGGTCACCTCCCTTCATGGGGAGACCCCCCTTAAACCCCTTCGAAAAAATTTTTCACCCCTGGATTTTCAAGAAGTCACCACTTCTGACCTTTCCACAAAGTTGCATTGCGGTACCTTCTATAGTTTCGGAAAAAAAGTGCTGTGACATACAGACGGACGGACGGACGAACAGACGGACACAGGTCGTGATTTCAAAAGGGTTTTGTATTTTAGTATTGTACAAAACCCTAAAACTTAGTTAGGAGCTTTCTATCCACCCTCACTATAATATACCAAAAGTCAGTATCTGAAGGTTCTTTTCCTAGTAGTTGGAAAAAAGTAATCAAAACTCCGATTCCAAAAGGGAACGATAAGCAAGATATCGTACAATACAGACCGATTTCTAAGCCAAACATTTTGGGCAAAATATTAGAGAAAATCGTTATTGATAACCTTAGTGCAAAATGGGTCATATTATTGCTACATAACAACATGGGTTTTTAGCGGCTGGAGTATCAATA
This sequence comes from Odontomyia ornata, assembly GCA_963969285.1. Lineage (NCBI taxonomy): Eukaryota > Metazoa > Arthropoda > Insecta > Diptera > Stratiomyidae > Odontomyia > Odontomyia ornata. The sequence goes on from OZ017739.1 coordinate 411,053,674, forward strand.
CTAATTTAGCGCTCTACACCGACCTCTTATTAATGCTCTAGATTTTGGGTACCAAGTTGATGCCGTCTATACAGATTTTTCGAAGGCCTATAAAATTAACCATGCTATTCTTATGAAGAAGCTCTCGAAAATTTGGTATACTCGTACATGGTGATCTGTTAAGATGGATCTGTTCGTACATAAGTAATCGAAGTCGTGGTTGCATTAAGAGGTTATTGTTCAAAATTTTGGAAGTATCCTCAAGAATTTCTCAAGGATCACACCTTGGTCCATTTTTGTTCAACTTATACGTTAATGATATTGGTACTTGTTTTTTCTAACTCTCATCATTTACTGTATGCGAATGACACTAGAATTTACAAAATAATCAAGACATTGGACGATTGTAAGACATTGCAACATCATCTCAAGCAGTTTAAACAATACTGCATGCAAATCAACTGTTTTTAAATGCAGGAAAGTGCAGTATAATAACTTTCTCGAGAAAGCGTCATATGATAACTTATGCATATACAATCTCGGAAGTGCCGGTTAACCGGGTGAATGAGGTTAGAAATTTAGGTCTGATTTTAGATTCAAGACTCTTCTTCAATCTGCATTTTGACAGCATAGTATCTAAGCCCTTTGAACGTCTAGGACTGATTCTTCTATTAAGTAAGCCCTTTTCAAGAGCAGGCACATTGAAAATTCTATGTAATACATATGTTCTTAGTATCCCTGAATTCGGAAGTGTTATTTGGTCACCGCAATATGATAATCATATTCAGAAAATTGAGGAAGTGCAAAAACAGTTTCTTAAATCTATTGATCATCGCATGAGATATGCTTACACAAATTACGAAGAGAGTGCATCTAGGCACTATCTATAGCTCTTATCCTCTAGACGTAATTATTTGGATTCCATTTTCTTATATAAAATTATAAATAGTCGCATAAACTGCTCTGATTTGCTAAATTCAATTCAGATAGAAATTCCGCGTTCTGTTTCATCTCGTTCTAATGACACTTTTTACTTGCCTTTCTGTCTCACCAATTATGTTAAGAACACTTCCTCAGGCGTTCATGTACTTTTTATAATGACAAACTATATGCAGTCGATATTTTTCCATGTAATTTAAATATGTTTAAAAAGAAAATAAGTGAATACTAGCGTAGCTTGTTCCTTTTATGAAATATCGGTAATGACTGAATATTCAGATTCTTAAGTTTGTAGTTTTTTGTTGCCTTCTGTTAACCCGATAATGTCTGTAACTTTCGTCACATTTGAATTTTTGATAAAGAATTTTTATATAGTTATGGTATTGCTAGGTCTATTTGTGCTTTAAGTTTGTACACATTTTTATAAATGACTGTTATTTACCTCAATAAATAAATAAATAAATTTACATTTTCAGTTTATATTATGAGTTCTATGTTAGTCATAACTGAATGGGCAGATAGTCCGCCCAAAGAATCACTCGAAACAATTCTTGTTTACGCAGCGAGTACCCTAACCACTACACAACGCGGACTAATTAATTACACCAACAAAATTTCCTAACTTTTTCCTTCGAACTGAATTGCGAATTTGCATTCAAAATTACTTTATAACCGATTAAAATGTTGATCCGTTCACCTTAAAAATCACTTCACCCATAAAGAATTGAATATTCTCTAAATTTCTACCCTGTCCTCACCACGAAACGCACCCTCACTCTTGTTCAAGACACATTCTTTCATCTCAAATGACAGCGTATCTTTTTCCAAACAGTGAAAGTGCCAATAAATTCAGCACTAAATGTGGTGTTATGGCACAATTTGTGGTTTGCGGTGCCAAAAATTTCCATTGACTTGGAAATGATTTATAATTGACCTCTTATTACCAGCAAGTGATGCAACCGATTATTATGAATTGAAAAGGAAAATGGGGGAGATTTTCGGTGAAGCTATTAACGTGAAGGCGTTGTAGGAAAGGCATTGTGCTGGGATCAGATTTGAATGGTGTAAAGTTGGCATAGAGATTAGATTTTTTTATCATTTGAATTTAAAATACTTACGATTTCCTTTTCCCTTCTTTCCTTTCTTCTTTGGTGGCTGAAATGAAAATAAGAATGTGAAGAATTGAATATTTCTTTCCGTTTGATGAGACGGTAAAGTTTTAAATTCTAATAATATAAGCGAGCAGTATCAATCAAAATAACGCCACAAGCCATTGCAAAATGTTATCTTTAGCAACAAAATCAACAAATTCGAGTATAACACTGCAAACAATCACAAACTATTGTTCAATTTATCGCCAATAATCCTTTCCAATCAATCACAATCGTTTTCCGAGTTCTGTCTCACCACTTCCCAGTCATAACAAATTACCCTTGCATCTATTAAACGCCCTGCAATCGAGACCGTGTCGGTTAAAACTTGCTAAATGGCCAGCCAAAACAAATTCGGCAACAGATGCATCCAAATTGTGCAATTTTACAGCATAAAATTATTCAAATAACTCTCGTAGCCAGAATGCATCCTGTTGTCATGACTGGCCCCCGAGACTCGAGTGCAATGCATTTGCGTTTCGTCAGCATACACTTGTGTGGTGCAGTACTATTTGAAAAATGATCCCGGAAAAATATACACAACATATTTCGCATCAGACTGGAAATCCTGACTGGGAAAGAGGAGAACGTGGAACGTGCTGCATTTGAAGGTAAAGTGATTTCGTCTAAGCTGTGCAAGGAAGTTTGTTGCAGCAATTCTACCCGCCAAATTCTAAGAAGCTCATTTCAATGCGCAATCAGTGACTCACCATTTTTCTTGCTTTATTTAAAACTCGTTACTTTGATAAATAACCGCTCACAAAATATATTTTCACACTAAAAAAGGATAAACGTGCCACCAATGATGAACAAAACGAACAATCATCGAATGTCTACGTTTCCACCTGTTTGTCAATTTTGATTAAACAACAACTTCGATTGGCGGTCGATATGGCAACCAGAACCTTTTTGATGTTTGATGAAAGGACACGTTTTCACTATCACTGTGTGAGGATAAGTTTGCATATTAAAGCGAGAGTAATCCCTGAAATTTTTGGTGGAAGTGAGGTTTTTTCACTTCGCTTAGATTTTATGCTCCATTTCAAGTTTATCTTCAGTGGAAGAGAACGGATCCATCCTTAGCCGAATGATATATGTCTCAATCTTTTCGAAAACATGAAATGTGCATTAATCTTCGGATATGGGTTACAGGTGAAAGGTCACATTTTTGATAGTTTATCTGAATCAATAGTCTCGTACGCATTCAAGTCCCTGAGGCCGTGCAAAATTAAAGCCTCAACATCTACATATATCGCTTTAGATACGGACATAATGCGAGCTAAATTTAAGTGCAGTGTTTAGATGTTATTCGCTTATCCTTCAAATTCATAATCGACCTTTGGAAAGTTGTTGGATTTCGCAACGACTCCACTGTACTGACGGGTACATTGTCTTACAGCTGGATTCATTCCTCCTAACGCGCTTATGTATCTAGATAGGAATCATTATGTTTTCAGTTCGGACGGCGTTCCGATTATACATCATGTATGTACGAGTATATACATAGGCGTGCCACCAATAATAAGGTACAGTAGAGAATGGAGATACTCTACTGAAATGATGCTATCACCTAAAAATAGTAAAAAACAAGTTGGGTAAACAGACCTACGCTCATGTCAGAAGGGTTTTGTATTCAATTTACAAAATGCAGTCACCAGATCGAATCAAATCAAGATACATGTTAAAGACGATTTTATTAGAGAAAATATGAAATACGAAGATCATACTATTATTAACAAAGTTGAACGAGTTTCGACTTCTGAGGTTTTTGTTATTGTTATACTCATAAATATCTCCCTTGATAATTATTTCAGATGTCCATTCGTGAGGGAGGAAACACATTTTTCATGTATTTCCCCCCTGTGCCCCGACTGAAGCAAAAACTGACAGTTTAAGAACTGTTTTGAAAAGCTCCCATGAAAACGTTCATCTCATACTCATATCGGCTACGTTTGATGAATTTTTTTTCAGGGGCTATTCTCCTGTACTGTTATCATCGATTCATGGCCAATTTTTTCGAATTATAGAATGGTTACAAAGCCCTTTTGCTAGGAGCTCTCTCCCGCCTCCTTGACTTGTTTCACTTATGAGCATTAATTGTAGGTACTCATCTTTAGTCATTCATTAAATTGAATCAAATGTTCAAAGCATGTACCTTAAACGTTGAAGTTGGGGAAAAAAAACTCCACATTATCCAATTTTCGCATTTAAAACAGCCACTATTTTGTTTTACGATTACTGATACCACTAGCTGAACCGATTCTCAAAGATCTACATGACACCTATCATTCCTGAAATTTTCATGCAAATCCTAGCAAAACTGTACTGTCTGAGTCGGTAAAAAGCGCATGTTGTTCCATAGCCATATGTTGCCATAGTAATACGTGCAGCGCATACGAGGTGTATCGCGAATTTTGAATTTTCGCGGGTTACGTATATTCTAATTTCGATTTTTTTGTGGCGTTATGTTGGTACTCATGTCGGTCACTTATGCCGACAAGCTCGGCCATTTTGAATGTTCACTTAATTGGTGATAGCTGCTTTACTTGCACGTGTTTTCAATCGTCTTCGATTTTTACTTATTCAAAAAATGGATCAAAGAACGTGTATCAAATTTTGTGTGAAAAACGAAATTAAGTGCGCGGATGCATTCCGAATGTTGACTGTGGCATACGGAAAAGCTACCTTGGACCGAAGCAACGTTGATCGGTGGTACAAAATGTTTTTAGAAGGCCGAGAAGATGTGAACGACGAAGAGCGTGCCGGACGCCCGAGCACTTCAACAACAGACGAAAAAATTAATGAAGTGGAGAAAATGGTATTGGCCAATCGTCGAATCACCGTTAGAGAAGTTGCTGAGGACCTAAAAATATCGATTGGCTCGTGCTATTCGATTTTTATCAACGATTTGGGCATGAGACGGGTCGCCGCGAAATTCGTACCAAAATTGCTCAGTTGCGAACAAAAACAGCAACGCATGAACATTGCTAATGAGATGTTAAACTCTGTCCGCGACAAACCAAATTTGCTCCAGAGGGTCATAACTGGTGACAAATCGTGGGTTTATGGTTATGACGTGGAAATCAAAGCTCAATCATCTCAATGGAAGCTGCCGCATGAACCAAGACCGAAAAAAGCGCGCCAAGTTCGGTCGAATGTGAAAGTTTTGCTGACAGTTTTCTTCGATTGCAGGGGCGTGGTGCATCATGAGTTCTTGCCACAGGGAAGAACGGTCAATAAAGAATATTACCTGCAAGTTATGCGCAATTTGCGCGAAGCAATCCGCCAGAAACGCTCGGATTTGTGGGAGAACAAAAATTGGCTTTTGCA